>OX638206.1:9155194-10536467 GCA_951805265.1 Schizotus pectinicornis | reverse complement strand
TGCTTCGCAAGAAGAGAGAAGCCATCGATATTAAAAACGGCGTGTCCACAATTTAACGTGTCCCGATAACGTACTAATGCAGAGGCTGGAGGTAAAAGACTAGGCAGCGGACCCTAAACAAGGGATCAGGGAACATCCCGGCCATAAACCGGGTATAATGAGAAATATTAACAGGTCTTATCAGCGAGGACTGGGACGATATTCACACATGGCCGAACAGCCGTGCACGTAATGCAGACACTGCATGTTTTTATGCAACATAAATTACTTAAAATCGCTCCGGTGAAACCTCGGAATTAAGCTCGCACCCGTTTTTGCTCGCTAAGCTCCCGATAATTGTTGCAAAAATCGTCGGGAATCCTGAATTAATTGCGCGCGGACTGAATCATTGCAAAGATCGTGTTGGTTAGATTTACGAAAACAGTTAGCCTGTACCACCTTGTGATGTTGGCGTATTGACCAAAGTTTCTTGTGTCGGGCATTATTCACTCAGCTTTATCAAGGAATCCGCATCTACATCCCCACAATAACAAGCTAGAAACAGCAATTAAGCATGCACAAAGATATCCGTCTTCCGGTACATTTACTTATGAAGACTATCGCGTTTAAGTTCTTGTGTTCGAACTGATAATACGCACATTAACTGGTGGTAGACACGAACCGTCGCCATTTTTCCAACCATCCCCTTCTTAAAATTCACTTTCCTCCCGCTGCAGCTCGAGCCATCCCGCAAATTTTGCACGGGAAAATTGATTGATTGCGACGCACAAAACAGAAAGTTGAAACGTAAAAAAACAAGCAGGGGCTCTTAAGAGGCGCGATGTCTGCGAGAGTTTCGTAAAAGCACCCGCGCCCCCGCCCACCTACAACTTACCAAACTCGTGTTGCACGTCCTTCCCCTATTGGCAACATTTTCCATAGTTTTACCAAATTTAATTATTTTTATTTATTGAAAGGGTTCGCTCAAGTTTAGGGCTTTGTTATAAAAGTCACTTCCACACACCGACTTCTCTTGTGAGTTAATACTTGTTGTTAGTCGGATCTAAGAATGAAAAGGTACGAAATTGATCGATTGTGACGCAAAGTGACGAAGTTTGCATTTGAGAATCGCAAGGGCAATTTTTTCAAATACATTGGTTCAAAAATTGTTGAAATATCAAAAGAATTTTTTGCGTGACATCGAGTAAAGTAATTTTGTATAATTGCTTTCTTTATTTTCCCATTTGGGTGACATCGAAAGCAGTTTCGGTTGACTTACCGTAATATTTTCGCGACCGCCGGTAATATCGGTCGTTCCCGGGAAATTGCTCAAAGCGTATGATTTTCAGTGGGTTTTCCGCGTGGGTTTTAATTCGATCGGTTCTGCGTGTCGCGGGCGGCGAGCACGAGCGAAGTATTTATTTTAATGGAGCTGCGAAGACGGTAATAATTTAGTTAAACCGATACAAAGTTCAAAGCAACAATTTACAGAGCAACTCCTGCTTAAACCAAAATCCACACCTTGTAAATTGACAAGTGGTTTAAGCAGCTCGGGGTTAAGAGCACCTTAGAGCCTTCACTATACATGGAAATTCCGCATGAAGTGTTAGCGGAAGAACGGATAAAGACAGAATGGGGGATAGCACCGGCGGCTGATAAGGAAGGACTGAAAATGGCTCGGTCGGCCGCAAATAGCGAAGGAAACAAGGGTGCAGATTACAGATACCCGCTTGCTTTGCTTACTCCTCCCGTTAAGTATGTCAGCAATTATTCGGGGACTCCTATTGCCTGTTATTTGCAGAAAATTGGCGAATGACGCGGCGCGTCGTTGCACGGGACCTCAGCTACGTGCAGTTTGTTGGTTCAAGGATTAATGGGGTTTGTTATCGCTGCCGGAATAATTTACGACAATAATTGCAGGGACTTAATCGATCCTGACCCGGCCGGGATCGTTTTCAGAACTAATCTATAATCGACGCGTAAATCGCAAACGGTAAACAAACAAAAAACATCAACCCGTTATCTACAACCCAACCGAAATAAAGGACCTCATTTACAATGTTTGCTGTGGACCACAACCATTTCGATTGCTGAACACACAGTTTTGATTGCGGCGATATAATAATAACCATCGATACGCGTATTGCCGACATAATATCAATAAAGCGATTGCACTCGGTCCATGGAAATGTTAACACATCGTCGCGCTCATTTATGCAAAGTAATTAATGTGCACTTCATTTGCGGAATATGCAAAAACTTCTGTTTTTGCTCCCCAACTTCATTTGGATTACCCGGTTTATTATCCATTAAAATTTATGCTGGTATATCGGACCCGCTAATATAACGTCAATAATGCAATCATACCCGCCATAACCATTCCATATCAATCGTTCCCTCTAATTAATTTCATTTTCCCAATTTTTCGCCAAGTATCTACCCATTAAAATTTGACGTGATAAGTACCCACTGTTCGGAATATAGGCAATACTTGAACTGGATGGCGGAGCATTTTGCATGTACCATAAAAGAACTCCACAACTTCAATCATAATAAAAGCGCAGAACGTGCCGACACTACGTGCCAAAAGACGTGCTAGAAATTTCCGACTGACCATATTTTCGCTGGAGGTGCTCAAAGCTGTTGTATTATAGGTCTGCCGATTGGCGACGCGACTTGATGATGAAAACAAACAGGTGGACAACTTGTGGAGCGGGAATTTAATGAATTGCTGTTTGCGATTTTACATAACTCATTAATGCCGCTTGGAAGTGGTGGGCGGGAGCAAATTAACTTTTAAATGTTTGCCTCCTGTTCCAAGTTTCTTTCAACAAAGTTTCCCGACGGGCGGCAGTCGAGAATGTTGACGTCGATGCGGCCGTCTGCCATTGTCGTTGCGTCTATTGAATTACCCTATTTAACTTTTTTCAAAATTGTCAAACCACGCCGAAGGCCCTTGCGCTGCCGAGACACCGCAGCCTCAAATTGCACGCAGCTTCAAACATATAATTAACGATAATAATTTCTCTATTCGCAAATTTAATTTTTTTATCAACGTTTTCCATGGTCTTACCGTAAACCTATTAGACCCGAGTTTCTTCTTTTTTAGACTTTAGTAAAGAGATTGAGGTTTCCTTTGTAGGCAGGAATAAATTCAGCTACTTTGAGGTGGATGCGGCTGAAATTGCATAAGTGCAAGGTTGTCTGGGTCAGCAGCTGCGTCGTTGCTGTCGTGTTGCTTTAGCTTCAGCAAATCTGACCGAATAGTAACGTGGGGCGACTCTTTGCCCTATAAATGACGGACGTTACGGTGTCGTTGATTTGACGAGCGACTGTTGGCTCCTGCAGCGCGCCATAAAGATCGAAATTATCTTAACGTCGCGACGTCGGCTCGTGTGCCGTTGCAGGTGGCGTCAATTTGGGCCCGTCGCCGTCGTTTTTTAACAAATTTAGAGTGATATAAAATATTTTTATAAGTTCCCACGCGGGTGTGAAAGACATTTAATTCCGAAAAGATATCAAATACAGCGAGCTAGTACGACAGCTTTAGTACTTTATACGAGCATTATTTCTCGTAGAAAAATAAAAAAGCGCGATAAATCCTTCATAATATAAATCGCGCGCTAACCGAGCCAATCATCCCGTCTCTCCTTTTGTCCTTGAGCCGGTTAGGATTTTAACTTCAGAAAAATCAACGTTTATCGCTGCCGCTTTCCCGTATCTTGGTACACTTGGAGATTTTCTCGCAAGAAGTAACATTGATTTATAATGAGGCCTCGATATCCCGGCTATAATTTATTCGAGCGTTCTCAGCTGATTCGGCTAAATTGGCTTGTTTGCTGTCGTGAATAGCCTTGCATTACTAAAATTAGATGTATGAGAATTGTGTATGCATGATCTGTATTGTGCAGCATGACTAAACAGACGGTCCAATTGCCATCCGTAGAATATTGCTTTCGTAACAAGAAACCATCAATCCGACCACGAAAGAACCGCGATCACGTCGAGTTTGAATGGGTGAAGGGCTTGATTAACAATTTGGGGTTGATCTTTGGATTCCGGGATAGCAGGCGACGATAATGTAAGATTACGGCTTAAGGCAAGAATTAATCAAAATCCCGGCGCTAATTCCGTGCTAATAACGGTGGTAGATTTGAACAATAATTAGTCCGAAAACATGGCGCGATTAAGAATAGTGGATATTACAGCCCCGCAGGGACGGATAATTGCAAAACAGGTTGAATGTAGTCCTACGTGTTCGAACACGTGAGCCGACCTGTGCCGTTTGTTCCCCCTCAATGACTCGAGTTTAGCCGACTCTAACTTTTACTGGGCTTTAGTTAATAGTTCTTTATTTTGTTAGGTTTTATGGCGGCCCGAACTTGAAAGGATTGATCCGACATAAACTTTTAACTGCAGGACTCCCCGACCTTACGCTGCATGTTCCGAATACCATCAGCCGACACGTGATTGCGCCCAATTAGCTAATCCCGACCCTGCAGATTTTACAACCGAATTTACAGCCCTACACCCCTTGTACCAAGAAAACTCTTCATTAGCCAAGCAACCCGAATTTCAATGAAACTTATTTAGAGAATTCACCTCGAATACCTAGCAGGTTTGCGTGGTAATGGGACAATATTATAATAGCGAACCCAGTTCCATTAAGAAGTGTAACATGTCTGGTTTACTACATTAGATTACGCGAAATTTGCAACGCAAATTAGGGCCAAAAGGCATCCTCCACCATCTAAATGTACTGCATGGTCAGCCTGATTTAAGACACTCGCAATCTCTACCTGATTAACTATGTAAATGGACGCTGAAGCGTTACGACAAACAAAATTCAGCTTTCAACTGCAAAAATTGACGAGCACCACTTAACTTTGTGCAATCTTCCAACCTTTGGCAAAGAGTTACTCGTGCAGTTATAAAACTTAGAATTACGCATAGAGCCGATGACGCAAATTACAGAAATAAAAGTTTACAAATTCTAAACGACTTGGAATAATTAAACCTGGAGCAGTTGTGGAAACTGGTATTTTTCGCGGACGACAGGGTATTGGGTAAATAGTTGATTTAGCGCAGTTGTAACTAATTTAAACAATTTTAATTACTGCAGCAATTGAATAAATCATTGTTGTTGAAACTTTACCATAAGATTAGATTTACGCTATAAAGCAATGCAGTCTTCATTGATTTTTAAACTTTCCGTTTTGAATGTGAAGTCTGATCTTAATATGTATAATGTACTATTAAAAAGTAAAGAATAAAACTGGTACTTGTTTTGTATCGAGTGCCCTAAAGACAATATTTTAATAAAGAAAATTTGGTCTTTGGTCCAGAATGTTGTACAGTGGCGAACACGTAAAAGTTAACAACCTGGAGCAAACTTTGGTTAAAATAGTATCGTGTAAGTACTGTGATCGGGAATTATTACCAAGTCATGTCTTGGTAATCTCTATAAACTGTATAAAATGTGCGCTCCCAAACCATAAATAAATACGCACTTTCGAAGCTCTTCCAATTCAATATTACCGTTCACTTTTACGTGTACCTAATAACACTAATATTAAATATCGTGTGACAGAACCAAGTGTTGGTCATTGGTTACCATGTAACCATATAATCTTGGAATCATGTTCAGCAATATGACGTCATTTTAATTATTCTTTAGCCAGGAGAAGCGTCTTTACTTCGGTCAACGACCATACCACATTGAAAACGCTGGTTCTCGTCCGATCACCAAAGCTAAGCAATGTCGGGCGCGGTCAGTACTTGGATGGGTGACCGCTTGGGAACACCGCGTGTCGTTGGCTAATTTTTGCACACCTATACCAAATTTTGCACAAGTTCCCCATGAAACTGAGAGCGAAAAATGTGCGCGGGTGCAAATTTGACAATTACCCTCCCCCCCCCCCCTCCACTGCACCTATTTGTTCTGATTAAATTTATTTTACTTTTATTAAAATCTTTGAATTTTGCACAGATCTGCACAAGGAATTCCAAATTTTGCACATCTTTAGAATAATGATTATAATGATTACGCCTCCTTGAAAATAGGTTTGTTCCAACATGTATTTTTTGAACGGTTCCGGATCAATTCAGTTCGATTCAGAACTGAATATTGCGCATGCGTGATAATGAACCATTCTCAGTAACAGAAAGTTTGGTGGAACGGTTTTTTTGTTCATGCGTAGGGACGAAGGGTCCAATGTACAGCGCATACATAGCGAAGCCTTGTTCTATATTTTGTTTTTAGTCATTTGTAGGCCACTGAATAAACTCAGGTGCCAAATTGTTAAAAAAAAGTCAATTTTCGAATTATTCGATGTAATGTGCTGATCGTGATATTGAATCGGTCACCCACGTCTCTAAAACTTGCTATTTAATGTCTTACGTACTACATATATACCAAAACCTACAAACAATTTAGTACTATAGAACCTATAAATAATATTTAAAATTATTAACCTGATCCAATGCTGATAGTTTTCTGTATTGACAAAAATGTCTTTTAAACTGGCTACTTCGGGCAAACGTAATTTGGAGTTAATCAACAACTTCCCTACTAACACGAAAATGTTAGAAAAATCTTGGTCGGTATAAGAAACTACGGTTTGTTTTAGAAATAAAGAATGAAAAACTGATTTTAAAATTTTGTATTGTAATATTTACCCAAGTAATTTTTATTCTTGTTTTTATTATTATTCAGTAATCATTCAAATTCATTCTCATCAGAATCACTACTGGCAAAAGCATTACTGTCACCTTTAATGTCGCTAATTTTTTACTATTATATTATTTATATTTCTATCAAAACTCCAATTCGGTGAGTACTGCGCTTGTGCGACCTGTTGATACTACCTTCACGGTTCAGTAGTGAGATCCTGGAAAAAGCGATTGCGACCGAGTTGCTTCTAAGCAACCGAAAACGGTTGCTTTGGATAGATATCAGCCGAGTCGCAATGGATTTCCATCGGTTAAACAGAGAGTTCCAAGAGGCTATCGCTTTTTTTGGTGTTCCGAAGGTGCATCCCTATGAATGGCATTGGTAGATGACAGCTTAGGGGCTGGATTTTCAGATATTTTCAGGTACAAGTGGAAGGATTATAGCCTCTGGCACCCAAGTTTACCTGTTTTTGGTAGAAACCGTTTCTACAACTCCAAAGGTGCTGCTTTAAAAGCGATTCTTCGGATATTGCAAACTTATCGTTATTTGGAGATTAACAAGGGGTTTTTAAATAATCTTTATCTTGTTGTTCATAATATGTACCAATATTATTACTTTTGTAGGTAAAAAATAACAATTTTCATTTCCGAAACCACTTTTAAATGATCTCTAGATTATTTGAATTTCTTCTTCAAAACGTGCTTGCAAATTTTACAAAATCTTAATCTCGACAAACATTTTAATTATTTCCTTGAATAAACGTTATATCTCAGTTAACTTGGACATTTGTAATTACATTCAGAAAAAATATCTGTAAACGAAAGTCCTAGGTACAATCGTACCATAAAGTATGTTTCTATACAAAATAATATCCTCCACAAATTTTGTTACATTTATAATAATTTGTTGGATTCATAATATACAGTAGCTTATATTCTAACTCTGTCAGATTGAAACGCAAGTTTGAATCCATACGCATATCTCAATTTTTGTATACAGAGTGTCCCGGAATAACTGTTACAAACTTGAGAGGCGGATATAAAATCAAAAAATTAAACGGCTTTTCTTAATAAACATGTTCTCGAAAACGGTTGATAACGGCGGAAGAGTTCTTGAAAATTGTCGTAACTCTTGACTCTTATGATCAATTTTTCCGAATGTTTGCACATGTACTATTGAATTAAGTTATCATGTATCGTTGGTATCCATTTTGATGAAAATCGCACGACACCGAAAAGTAGCCAATAGAAAAATAGAATTCGATGTCGTTTCTATGACAATGTAAAAATTTCCTGAAAATTCTTATGCATGTTCCACTCGGGCTAATTAATACGTTTTAGAAATGCATTCGAAAAAATTTCCGGAAATAATCAATGCACTAGGAATATTATAGGTGACAATTGTTTAGTGTATTAAAGTCCACGAGGTTTACGTTCACGATACTTAGGTTAGGTAGTTTGAAAACTTTTCACCTTAACAAATTGCTGAAAAATGATTGGTTTCGCATTTTTGAAAAGATCCTCCCCTAAACCCCTTCCCTCCAAAGCGACCAAAATCGTAAAGATAGCGACTCGATCGCAATCGCTTTTCCAGGATCCCACTACAGAATCGGTTCTAGAACAGTCCAAAACGGAGTTGGAACATCATATCGAATCATGCGCAGGACGGTTCTATGCTAGTTGAAACAGGATGATTGTTCTGAACCGATTCACACCTTAGTTGAAACATACCCACCAAACTGCAATAAATCGATAGTTTTGGCACCATTAAAAGCGTGGAATTTTGCACAATTTTGCACACTTAGGGCCGGTTTTACGAAAGTCGGATAAGCATTGGAATAACTATTCCGGAATAAGGGCCGGTTTACATAGCCTCGGTCCACAGTTTTATATTTGAATTTATCCGATTCGATTTTCGTAAAAGCCCATTTATCCCGAGTTATTCCGGAATAGCGTTATACCTGGCATATTCTTCTTTCGAATAATCTGGAATAACGCTATTCCGGAATAGCTCGAGATAAATGCGCTTTTACGAAAGTCGAACTGGACAAAATTCAGGTATAAACTGTCAACCGAGGGTATGTAAACTGGCCTTTAGTCCGGAATAGTTATTCTAATGCATATCCGACTTTCGTAAAACTGACCCTTAATATAAAGTTTTGTACATCACCAGAATAGCTGCGCTATAGCTTTCTGAAAAATGGCCGAGTCAATTTAAATCCGGTCTCTGGCATCTGTCTCGTGGCGCGCCATCTGCTCAGGACTCAGGACTCAGGTTCTTTGGGACGGTTACTCAAATGAAATTGAATCAATTGTCAAATTTGCACCCGCCGCACATTTTTCGCTCTCAGTTCCATGGGGAACTTGTGCAAAATTTGGTATAGGTGTGCAAAAAGTAGCCAACGACACGCGGTGTTCCCAAGCGGTCACCCATCCAAGTACTGACCGCGCCCGACATTGCTTAGCTTTGGTGATCGGACGAGAACCAGCATTTGCATTTGCATTTAAAAATTTCTTTATTATATCATTTTGATCATACATTACATTAAAAATGTTTTGTTCTTATCTAGCTTACATACTACCAGAAGTATCCCTGTGTCTAGCATAGACACTTATTACCCCGTTTTTTATTTCTTGTTTTGATTACTTAAGATAATTAATTAGCTTACATTATTTTACATTATGTTAAAGGAGGATTTTTATTTTATTACTATACAGGAAAAATATTAGAATCTGAAAACCTGCTTTAGATAATTAAGTATTTGTTTATTTATGTTATTTATTCTAACACATTTTACTTTTTAGATAAATTTTTATACATTTAAAAACTTATCTTTATTCTTACAATTGTGGTTCTGCAAAATTGATGGCACAGTAAATGTTATGGATCTATAAAAATGGACGTACTTTGATGTAGAAATTTATGTTTTATGTTAAAGGGACTATTGTGTTGTTTAACTTGCGTTATATTGTTAATAAGTGGGTTCTCTATAAGGTTTAGTTTTTTATAAAAATTTTCAGCTAAAATCGTTATACATTGCCTAATAGTGGGTAATCCTGTTATTTCATGCAGTGTGTCTACTCTCGTGTATCTATCTTTACCTGTTATTAACCTCAAGCATTTATTTTGGAAAATCTGAAGTGGCTTGATTCTTGTTTTAGAGCTTTTAACCCATATTGAGGCCCCGTAGGTTAATATTGGTCTGATGACAGCAGTATATAGTAATTTTTTGTTTTTTTGGTTTAGGGTACTACTTATTAATAAAGGAAACAATCGGTGTTGTGTATAGTATGCCTTTTTAATTGTTTGTTTCAGGTGTTCATGGAAATTAAGCCTTTGATCCAGTACAACTCCCAGATATCTAACTGTCTTTGTTGGTTTTATTGTTTCATTGCAAATTTTTAATGGGGTTATAGTTTTACTATTTGTAAATTTTCGGCTAAATATGATGTTTTCACTTTTATCGGGATTTATTTTAATTTTCCATTTTTCATAGTATTTTTCAAGTATATCTGAGTGAATTTGAATTTGTTTGTTTGCCACAATAGCGCTGAATGAGTGAGCATATATAGCTGTATCATCAGCGTATAATGCTGTGTTAGTTTGTTTAAATTTTGTCATATCATTAATGTATAGCGTAAATAATTTTGGTCCAAGTATTGAGCCTTGTGGCACTCCTGTCTCTACTGATTTTAATTTAGATAATGAGTTATTTATTTTTACTTTAAAATTTCTGTTTTCGAGATAGCTATCTATGAGCTGCACTAGATGTAGAGGCAGTTTTAGTTCGCTTAATTTATAGACAAGCCCGGCTATCCAAACTCTATCAAATGCTTTTTGAAAATCTAGTAAGGCCATTGCAGTAACTTTATTTACATTAAAGTTATATATTATGTCATTACAAATTCTTGCAACCTGGTGTGCAGTATTGTGTCCATTCCTAAATCCAAATTGGGCATTTGCTGTTAATTTAAGTTTCTTATCTAATTTGTCAAGTCGTGTTAGGATTAATTTTTCTGCTACTTTTGACATGGTGTTTAATAAACTAATTGGTCTGTAGTTACTTGGGTTTGAGTGATCCTTGTTTGGTTTAGGAATAGGCACAATTATTGCTCTTTTCCAATTTTTTGGAAAGTAGGATAATTTAAACATTGAGTTAATTATGTACATAAATTGCACTATAGCTTTTTTACTTAAATTTTTTAAAATTTTGTTTTCTATTCCATCTTCGCCTGGTGCCTTTTTATTTGGCAAATTTTTAATTACATTTTTGATTTCTTCGGGATACGTTAAGAGTTTCTTTAATTTTCTTTTACTAATTACAACAGGTTGGTTTTTAATTGATTTGAATAGATCGAAAATTGTAGTTTGTTCTTCAGTCATTACGTTTGTGTCAGTTTTATGTATTTCTTCAAAAGCATTTGCTAGGTGTTCAGCTTTTTGTTGATCCGTAATTGATATCATATTATTTTCTATAAGGGTGGGAACAGGCGTTCTCTCAATTTTTAAGGCTTTTGTTAATTTCCAGAGATCATTTCTGTTTGTGTTTAGTGACTCTAGTTTTTGTGTCCATTGATCGTTTTTAAATATGCGTATCATTGAGTCTACTTTGTTTGATTGTTCCTTTAGTAAATTTTTATAAATTACGTCTGCCGTTTGTTGGAGCTTAGCTCTTAATTTGTTTTTTATTTTAATTTCCTTGGTTATGTCTTCTGGGAGATTATTTATATCTGATCGAATTTTAATTGATTTGGAGGTTTTTGATTTTGCAAATTTAATATTTTCAACTAATTTAGCTACTTCCAAATCTACTTCTGTCGGTGATCCAATATTAGGGTTAATATTAATTTTATTGTCCAAGATCTGTCTGAATATTTTCCAGTTGGTATTTGTGTACGTTGTTATTATTTTCGTTAGATTTTCCCTATGATTTGTTGTTATTATGGTTGTTATTGGATTATGGTCGGATGATAACTCAGGGTGAGAGATAGGAGTTGTGATATTTTGGTAATTTTTATTAATAATTAGATCTATTGTTGAAGGAGATGTACCGTTAGGCGGGTAATTGGTGTGCGTATTTGAAAATATTATGTTTAATCTATTATCATCTGCGTATTTTTGTAGTGTATTGCCCCTAGTATCATTTCTATTACAGTTCCATAATTGATTGTGAGCGTTAAAGTCTCCCAAAAGAATAACTTTGGTTCCCAGATCAAAAATTAAGTCTAAATCCGCCGTGGATATATTTATTGAGGGTTTTTGGTATGCTCCAGCTATTACTGTACCGTCATATAATTTAATTGCGATTGACTCTAAGTTGTTGCATAAAATGTTAGTGTGTTTAAATGGTATGTCATTTTTCACCAGAATTAGTACTCCTCCTGCATTTATTGTGCCATCAGCCCTATCCTTTCTAACAATGTTGTAGTTTCTAACCTTAAATTTGTCTCTACGTGTTAATTTTGTCTCTGTGATTATGAGTATATCAATCTTGTGTGTGATTAAAAATTGTGTTAATTCCGCGTGTTTGGGTTTCACGCTATTTGCGTTCCATTCTCCTATATTTAGCTTAAATACCATAAGAATGAATAGTTTTAGTAAAATTTAAATATGTTGTAAATTTATCTTGACTAGTTTCGCAGTTTTTTAGTAGCATATTTAGATCGCGCACTGCTGCAAGCATTCTATCTATATTAATTAGTTCGTGCAATTTTGCGAACTCTCTGTTTAACTCACAGAACTTGCCGGCTTGGTCTTCATGGTTGTACTTGCCTGGAAGTTGGTCATTGGAATTTTCCCTACCTTCGTTTTCTTCACCGTTTCTTTCCATTGTGTGTTTTGCTACCTGTCCTAGCTGGGGTTCTTGGAATTGGCTGGTTGCTTTGACCGATTCCGAGGAGGTCGGAAAAACCGATAGACTATTCCTTTGTTGTTCTCTGATTTGCCAGATGTTATTTTTGGGAATAGGCGCTTCTATAAATTGTGGGGGATGTCTTTCTCTGCCAGCGTCGTCTCGTCGATAGGGTTTTCTGGTGCTATTTGTGTTCTTTTTCTCTTCAATGTTGTTTATTTTACCTAAGTACACAGCACAGCTTGTGCTATTTGACATGTGACCTACTTCCTTGCAGTTGACGCATTTTAGTTCATCATTTTCGTTCCTGTTGCACTCTTTGGTTAAGTGTGATCCAGCACATTTTAAGCAAGCAGGTTTGGCTCTGCAGTTAGTTGTAGCATGCCCCCAGGCTTGGCATTTATGGCACTGAACTATGGCTTTCTTGTTTATTAATCTCTCCCAGTAGATGCGCGTGTGTTGGATGACGTGCGTCTTTTGTTGTAGAGTTTTAAGTGTGACATCACTACTTGTTACAACCATGTACATCGGATTGATTGTTTTCATAAGGAACACTTTTTGTGCTTTTATGTTATTTTCCTGTAATTCCTGCAGGATGTCCATTTCTTCTATTTTTGAGTGTAGTCCTTTTATAACAAAAGCATGAGTTTTCTCAGATTTCGTTGCGTATGTATGGAATTCATTTTCAGGTGATTTTTCAAGTTCTTCGAGAAGAAGTTTGTATTCGTTCAATTCGTTTACGTATATTGAAGTGTTATTTTTTGTATATTTTATGTTAAATCCTTGTTTCACTCTCTCCTTTAGATAGTTTATTAGTTGTACGTGTTGCTTAGTCTTACCATGCATTATTATTACTGGTGGTTTTTCTGCTTTTTTTTTCTGAATTTCTTGATGTTGATTTATTTGCTGTTTGGGATGTGGTACCGCTTTCCTCGTGTTCCATTAGTTCTTCGTCGCTGTTGTCCGTGTCCTCGTGATCTCTCAGAACTTCGTAGGGATTACTTAGTTGTATTTCTTGTGAGTTTTCAGGGAATTTATTCCACTTCTTCTTTGTTTTCTTGTTTGCTGTTTGTTCATCAAATTCCGTAATGTCTCCGTTATTTTTCCTTTTATTGGCTGTTTTTAGCTTTTCCGCTTTTTGGGATTTGATGAACGTCGGTAACTCCGACATTGTCGGATTATCGTTTTTAATTACTTCTTTAAATATCTTTGTTGCACTGTCACCACGTGTCACTATATTATGTTCAACAGCGCGGTTTCCCGCCACAGTTTCGTTGCTTTGCTTTAACAATATTCTTAGTATTGCAGTTCGCACTGATTTCTAAACTTTGTTGACTATTTCTAATTTAACAGATTGTCACTACACTAGGATTAATTTAGAACGCCACTGGTGGCTTTGACTCACTGTCTTCGCTCTCGAGGCAGGTGTTCACTCTACCGCTACCTAGTTGAGACTCACGAGAACCAGCGTTTTCAATGTGGTATGGTCGTTGACCAAAATAAAGATGCTTCTCCTGGCTAAAGAATAATGAAAATGACGTCATATTGCTAAACATGATTTGAAGATTATATGATTACATGGTAACCAATAACCAACCGCTTGGTTCTGTCACACGGTATTGCTGTAATTGGCTTCTTGAAAATGCATAATAGGCCAGTGAGTAGGTAAAAAATTTAACAAAAATTCTAACATTTTTTAAACTTCGTCGTGTAATGTGTAACGAATCGAAACGGAACTATAAAATTTTGCAACTCGATTAAAGGTCGGCATCATTGTAAAAATCGGAAAAATTTAAATTAAGCGATATCTCGAGGAAAAAAATTATAACATTGTTGCAAACTCGATAGAGTTTTCATTACAATATTCAAAATGCACAGCGAAATTTGCAGCAACTTATTAGGCATAATAATTAATTATCATTAATAAACATTTACAAATGCAGTCATTTGCAATTGACATCTACACACTTTACGTTTTTTTCGAATCGTTTTTACGTAAATAACTATTGATTTTGTTGTAAATTATAAAAAATGGACCATGCCGTCACCGAATAGAGTTGCAAATTTACAGAGTCTTGTAAGGCGATTTTAGCAAGTTGATTGTAGTTTTGCAAGCATGTTCATATTTTTGTTGGAAAATTAAATGAAAAAATGTTATTAATAATAATTAATTATTATGCCTAATTCATAAGTTGCTGCAAATTTTGCTGTGCGTTTTGAATATTATAATGAAAACTCTATCGAGTTTGCAACAATGTTATAATTTTTTTCGTCGAGATATCGCTTAATTTAAATTTTTCCGATTTTCACAATGATGCCGACCTTTAAACGAGTTGCAAAATTTTATAGTTTCGTTTCGATTCGTTACACATTATACGGCAAAGTTTAAAAAATGTTAGAATTTTTGTTAAATTTTTTAGTTATCATGTCTCTATTCACTGGCCTATAAGTAGGTAAAAGTAAACGCCACAGGCCGTGTAATCGCGATCGTCCAGGGCGCGAATCGGAGTGTCACTCCACACGCCAGGCCAGGCGCGCCACTCCACACGCCGTGTAACGGCCCCTAGATACACGTAAAAGTGCTTATGTATTTATTATTTGGAAGCGCACATTTTTTACAGTTTATGGAAATTACCAAGACACGACTTGCTGATAATTCCCATTCACAGTACTTACACCATACCATTTTAACCAAAATTTGCTCCAGGTCGTTAACTCTTACGTGTCCGCCACTGTACCAAGCAACATTTTTTTTGTTATTTAAATAGGTTACGTAACTTAGATGGTTTTTAAAATTTTGGAAAAAAAACTACTGAGATAGATGCACGTGAAAATCGGGCTGGAGTGGGCAAATGGACGGCTGTTGGAATCTGTAAACAATTTCGTCCATGCGGCGAGCATCGCGGTGCGCCTTTGTACGGCTCGGAGGCGGCGTTATTCATGGCATCGTCCACCACTATTGTCCTACCTGTCCTCGCCATACCGCGCTCAATTAATCACTGCCCGCTTGATGGATGAATTTATTCTGCCCTCTTCATCGAACTTGACGGATTCGAACAACAGCCAAAGATTCGCTATATGCACATTTACTTCGGGTTTAGCGTTGTTACTTGGCGGTAATAATTAGACTTGTAGTGGACTGGGACGGGGAAAAAGCGAGTCCCGGAACACAACCGGTAAATATAATTTATTAACGAATAAATTGATTTGTTCCGGGTCCTCTCTTCCGGACGCGGTCACTTCGGCTAAATTAGATTCTAATCCAATTAAAAGTTTGCCAAGGGTTATCAGAGCCAGAGACTGACCGTCTCTAGTCCAATCGCAAAGAACAACCGCCAACTACATACAACATTGATGAGACCGTGTCCACGTTTACACTATTTCCGAAGAAAAACAAAACTTTTATGGAGTCCCGGCAAATTCCGCTACAACTGATTTGGCCGTTCCCCTGATAATTTACGAAATTAATTAGGTTGTTGCTGCGAACAGTGGCTGAAAAACTTGAGATTTTTTTTTTCAGCGATAGCCGATTTAAGGGCGCTTCCGCATTCTGCGACTTCTCGCGTGTAATTCGGTAATCAATCTTACCACTAAGAGCACCATTAGCGCAGGCAGCACTCCCAACTTTTATTATTCACTTTAGTGACAGCAGTATTCCAGGATTTCCCCAACTATTTTTTAGCCGGTTGCGCGAGTGTTGGCGGTTTGTTCACAATTTTTAATTAGAAATTTCTCGCCTCGCAAATAACCGCCGATAGCTCTAAATTTGTTTGAAAATTCCCGTCACGGAACTAATCACGTATGAAATGCAGGTGCAGTTAAATTAACCGTGTGGGGCAGACTAAACTGGATGATGGCGGCAGCATTATGGAAACTGCTGTGACGGGGTAACTTAGAAATTAAATTTCTTAAGGCATTTCACTAGAGCAATAGAATACAATAGTCGCCACAATTTGCTTTGAATATCTCTCCCTGAGAAACTTTTCTCATCTCGCCGGTGTCGAGGTAAGGAGTAATAAGACAGGGCCGAGAAGATTACTTACAGATCGATGGCAGCCCGGCCTGGCATGCTAATATTCACAGTATGCAATTCAAATTAGGGTGAGAGTTAACGAGGACTTGATTAGCACGTCTACTACACATTGCGGTGTGCCGATATCGCGGGCTAATAAGATGTGAGGCGTCGCGACGGCCGTAAAGGCGACCGCCAAAAATTGCCGGGCCACTGCCCGTATCGAAATTGCCTAAACAAACGGCCCGGGGGTGTTGTGCCATTATAACACAATACTACGTCGGTTGCCATCTAAACCTCCGGAATTAATACGGCCCCGTGTAATTACTAATATAAGGACTAAATGGTGGCTTGCGTGACGACCCTCCGCTGGATTTCCATTTAATCAAGGAGTCTGTTTATTCATATAATAAAGAGACGTTAATTACATTTGAATTCTCAATAAATGTTCCGCATATTTTACGAGTTAGTGGCAATTATTGCACCCGTTATGCTTTTACAGCTCCCATCTGACTCGATTTCGGCTAATTAGGGAGGATTTATAGAATTGCTTTTTGCATAAGTTGCTATGCGACTGCAACTGCCTACCACACTGAGTAAAAGGCGATTAGACAACTGGAAAAATTACAACTTGGTTTGAAATAACATCTTTCAACAAATTCTGGTCTTTTCGAAGGTAAACATATAAACCTCTAACCTTTTTTCATCTTGATCTATAATTTACTATGTATAATTATAAATAGTTCTGAGACAGTAATTGACCGACGTGTAAGATATCTCTTCATCCTCTTTTGATGATAATATAATTTCTATACGTTTCTACGTAAATTTTATAAAAATAAAAATACAAAATTGATTGCGGATTTAAAAAAGGAACTCACCCTGTATATATTTTTTTATTCTTTGTTACTTCGCTCTCTGAACATCAGAATTTTTTTGGGGGGTTATTATTATTAGCACTGCATAGCTTATCAACTTATTAATAAGAATACATTTAACATAATGATTTTTTAGTCCATTAAAAATTTTTGAATTTATAAGGGTTGTATTATACCGGATGGACCATCACTTGTGGTCGAATTTTTCCCGCTTAAACGATAAAAGATTTGAATTTGAGCTTCCGAGGATATGATCAAACCATTAAGACCTACTTTTCAAAAAAAATTGAATTTTTTTGGCCCATCCCGTACGCGTTTACACAGTGATTCATTCAAAATTGTAAAAAAGTTGACAATAAAGTTGCAACTTTTTTTTATACCGTTGTAGGCAGAAAAATTTTCAGATTACGGCGGTCTCTTCGGAATTTCGAAATTGTGATTTCTGGGGCCGTAGTATTTCGTAAAAATGCAACAGTCAAGTTGATTCATGGAACACCTCCCTTGCCTCAGATAATTTTCAACAAAATACTTAACGGTAGAACTGAGTCCTAATTATACAGGGTGATTCATATTGAGTCGTACCTTAGAAAGTATCTTGAAAAAGGAAAAAGTTACTGACCTGAAAGTTTGGCTAAGTTCTAGCCTAGAGAGGTAGAATCTATTGACTGAAAATTTTCAAAATGGTGGTATTTTCGCTTATACCGGAAGTTGACATTAACTTTGTTATTTAAAAAAAAATAGAATACCCCAATTTTTAATTTTTTTCTGGATTCTATGAACAATTTGAACCTTATTTTGTTAATAAGTTCCTATACCTAAAATCAGTATTTTACGAAATATTCAAATTTTCCTGAAAAATTTGACATAAAAGTGATGTAGCTAAAAAGTTAAAATCTCAGGAACAGTCGACAGAAACACGTTGAATTTTTTATGTAGGTGAGAAATAATGTTGAAAATTAAGATTGTTTCATAAAATTTCAATAATATTGAACAGTAAAGTTTCTAATGAACGACATACGTCGACCTCACAAAAACAGCCAAAATAAGCTTTTTTAAATAACACGTCACCTAATTACATACACCAATTGGTAGAGAAAAGTAATGCGCTTTTAATGATGTATGATGTTCCTATACCTACCTAAAATGTATGGTTCTTTAGATATTTGGCTTTTCACAAATCATAACCTCAATTTTGAATTTGGGAAAGAATAAATTATACATTCAAACGTTATACTTACTGTGTATTGCAATTCGATACATATAAAAAACTCGTACTGTTGTTTACTAATTGATTTTATTAAGGATTTTTATATTGCTATCGTATTTGGTACTGATAAGACGGCCATAGGTTCGCCGAATACTGACACCAGATGTCACTGAACGGATCTTGCACACAGCCAATATTAAATATTAATCTTTTCACAATTTTTTTAAGAATCAGCGTTGAAAGAAAACCATAATAATAACTCTAGATTTCGTCATCGTTTTAATGTCTTTTAGAACCTGACTAACGCCGATTCTTCTTTCATTTCTGATCCCTGTTTTCCATACTTCACCCAAGTCAAAGTTGCTGGTTTCTCCCTTCCGTCCCGCGCCATTCCTCTAATGATTGTGTTCCCGATTAGATCCTGTGAGTAAACTTTGGCGCTGATTCCTTCGGCTGGCTGGCGGGCTGGCCGGCGGCCGGACGTCCCTTTTAATTTTTGCAATTGATCTTTATCAGTCGTAATTGGATTGGATTTAAGAATGGAAGAGGCCTGATCGATCGCTTAGGCCTGGCGTCATCCCGAGCCTGAGCATTGTACGGTCCTGCGAGAATCGGAATCCTGTTTCGCATTTCTTCCCGACGTTCCGGCACCTGACAATTCGTTTTAAGGACGCGCTCCCGGGGCGTAATTGGGTTTTGATTTGTAGGAACGTCGTCGCCGAGTCCGCCTCTGTGACCCCGTCTGGCTCGCTTCCCGGTAGGGGAAGATTCGACGGCGCCGCGACGTCCGCAAAAACTATCAACAAATAGGTTTAGTTGCGACAGTGGCGCCAGACAGTCCGGCTCTGTTTTACTCTTCTATTCCTCCGGCGGCTACAATGAGCGATTCCGGAATTTTATGATTGTATCTGGGTCAATCGACGTGCTCCATCAAATCATCGCCGTTGAAAGCTGTGAAATAAATGTTTTAACAGGAATGTCAACCAGACATGTACGGTGCCTGAATATTTGATTTCAATTTGAAATTCAAATACGACCAGCTAGTGACAAAATGTATACCTACTATATACAATACGATGCGCGATGGGAAATTGAAAAGTTATACAGTTAAATAAAACTCCAAACAGCCGGTATCGAACCGGGCGAATATTCTGTCTCGAGGGGCCGCATCGTTCGTCTAGTAACGCAATAAAACCTGTCTTTTATGAAAATTATATACGAAACTCGAAAAGGACGCCGACTTGCGAGGGGAAACCGCCGGTAATTACCGGGCAATCGCCAATGCAGACCGTGACACGTCTTGGAAGTATTGGGAAAACAACGGCCAATGCGAGATAAAAGCCGGCCGGGACACTCCACAGAAATCTGCAACACATCAACTTGATTGCGCTTTTCAAAGCTATTGAGTGTATTCCGTGAAATTCAATAGTTTGCTAAAAAGCACTTTCTGGCTTGCAGAGCCGAACGCGACAGCCCGTCCCCACGACTCTTTGGACTGCCACGAAAGCCGCTACTCCACACTCGCCACTGTCCAATTAACATTTCCTAAAAATTTTTTTACACTTTCCATAGTTTTTCCAAAGGCACCATTTTTACCTCATTTTTTCGTCGCTCTTCTTTTGCATTTTTCCAGAACCAAACTGGCTTGCGTCCTCTAAAATCTTAACCATCTATCGCCTCATGTGATCTTAAAACTACATTTTTTTAAAATGCATGTATTAGCAATAAAGGTAGATCCAATTACCATATAAACTAATGTGCTCGCTTAAGATCTAGGTGGCAAATCTTGTATTGTCATACGATGAGATCTTTTCCAAGTGAATACCAAGTTGTAGGTCAAGTGGCCATTTGGGTTTAAACCTTCTTAATATGCTGCCAAGCAGGAGAAACTGAAGTAAAAGGTTTGAGTGGGTTTCTAGCTTCTTGTTATGACCAGTAGAGGAGCGCGGGGCTTGTTGTAACAGGAGTAAGTAGTAACAGACCTTTTTCAATAGGAATTTAAACTTTATTCACGATTTTTTTTTACTTAATCTTAAAATTATACCGCGCCACGCCACTTTATCACAGCCTGTGTCCCGCCAGGGGGTGCAGTGAGTGGGTGCGTGCAAACGCTTCGTTGTTGACAGATAACCTATAATTTTATTTTCGTAAATTTTTGGTTAGCTTTACTATTTTCGACTAATTGGAGCTTTATGTATTTTATTTGATGCTAAAATATAACTATTTATGATGTTGTGTAACGTTTTCGAGATTACTAAGTTGATTTAATAGTTATCGTGATAAATATTTAGAACTGTACCTAGGGGCTAGTTGTAACAAAACCTCGGGGTTTGTTGTAACATGTAAGAGATAATTACAAG
This sequence comes from Schizotus pectinicornis, assembly GCA_951805265.1. Lineage (NCBI taxonomy): Eukaryota > Metazoa > Arthropoda > Insecta > Coleoptera > Pyrochroidae > Schizotus > Schizotus pectinicornis. Next base: position 10,515,507 of record OX638206.1, on the reverse strand, counting down.
ACTTAATTTGGAGGTTTATAATTTAATTTACTGTGATTATAAAGTGCCATGTTGATGTATAAGTACCTATAGTAGAACATAAGTACAAAATAAGATGGATAGTTAAAAACTTAAATTATTAATTTGTTGATTATAAAATAAGTATGTTTCAGTTAATTATTTAATAAAAAATACATATTATAGAAATACCTAGTTAGTTTTTGTTGTAAACAAAGCAAAATGATCCAAGATGTGAAAAAATTAAGCGATTAAAGGTGTTGTTACAACTAGCCCCAACCACGGGGTAAGTTGTAACACTTCCCTTTTTAAAAAAAAAATTAATTGTGAAAAAGTTACCTGTAGATTTGATATTTTTTCGATTTGACTTAATAGAAGAATAGTTAGAGTATCAATCAAAGTTTAGTTAGTGGTAATTTAGCCAATACACTTCATTTTGTTTGTAACGTATCTACCAATTGACGTCAACAATTACTAAGAATAAAAATCTTTGATTGATTGTGATGTTGACTCATCTCCATAATTCAATGCTGTATGTTCACATAGCCTTAATTATGGCTTTACCATAATAAGAGTTTATTTTCAATTGATAAATTTGATTTTCCATATCAACCAAAACCTTTCTTTTTGCTTCATATTTTTTTGATTTCCTGTTTTTTTTTTTTGGTGACATGTTGCTTTACATTTAGTTTACTATCAAAATGTAGTTACAGACGCTTAACTGATGTAGACTAAGGAATTGCTGCATTATTTATGAGCGAGTACAAATCTTTTCTTAATGTAAATGTGACGTGTGAAGTCGTGTAAATAGGTATATATAGTGGTCCTAGAACAAAGGATTGTAAATATCGCACGTCCAGTTGAAAAACTATCTGAGTCAAAAGTTGAACGGTTTAGCTGGATCGAGGTTTCTTAATTGAGGCGCGGGTGTTTTTGGGGTGCGGGCGCCGCCGCTCTTGATGTTCGCCCGCCGCAATTACGAAGTTAATTTTTCTGGTCGATCTAATTAGAAGGAATTTAGGCGTGCCGCCGCTTAAGCCCCTTAATCAATAATAAATTCGACCACAACTGGCGTTCGCTTCGCGAAAAAAACTAATTCGAAATTCCCTGCACCGGCTCTGATATCGGCTGGCGGCGGAGGGGTTATGGCTTCTCGCTGAATTGGATTGCGCTTCTTCGACAAGGGGAAATGCGAACTGGCGTCAGCGATCTTGGCCATCCCGTCTCTTTCCCGAACATTTCTTAATACAGCGCCATAAATTGAATCTGTACAATTCGTGAAGAGAAGCGACATCGACGAAACAACGGAATATTGTAATATGTCGGGAAGTGGCAAGTGTTGCGAGAGGGTAAAGATTAATTTTTCTTTTTTTTTCTTTGTTGCAGTGGGATGCGACAATTGGCAAGAGTGGTGGACCTACGATGGAATCTCGGGTAAGTACTGTCGATGTCGACGCAAAGATCAATCTACTGAAGGAAGATCAATTGAAAGAGCTGAGCAAATTTTCCGGAGAAATAAAACTAATGAGACAAAGAAAACGTGAAATTGAAGCTTGCCCTTTTTTGTTGTTTGAGCGCAAGCTGAGAGTAATTAATTAAAAAAACGGCAAACAGGTAGACGGGATATTAGTTCTAGGTATTAGGAAGTAGAGGTTGATTCCTGTAAAATTTAAAAGCGACCGGTATGAGTAAAGTAATATCGCGGAACCGATCGGCAATATGCCGAGAGCCCTATAAAACTCTATAGTCCGTAATATAAACAGAAATGTTGCATGTTTAACACCACTCCGACGTGGTTCATTAAATATCATCAGCACCATGTTGATTTCCCCGCATTGCTGTCGTACACTCGAACGCACCTGGTCCACCGATCTGATTACTGTGGATTACCCCTAAACGCGTACTCATAATGATGCGAAACACGTCAAATGTCATTTACGGCCTATTGACCCGACCATCAAACACTCGCTCGTGGACGACTATAATTGGATTTGGCCAATTGACCGGGCACCGGATTCAAAAAATTATTTCGCCATTATATTGCGGACGCTTAGTTGGCACTTTCATGGCCGCTGACGGGCCGGACGTGTTTTGTTTAAGCCCGGATCGACCCGCCCTTCACCAACTTTCAGCCTCACACATGCGAATTACACCCTTTCGGAAGTGCGAATCAGCACTTATTTTGATAAAAACACGCGTGCATTGAATTCAATTTAACAAACGCGACCAGGACCAGTCAAGCATTACCAAGAGCCGCCAGAAACACGACCCCCCTCCCCCTTTGCAATCACCCTCAATAACTTTATACCATTATGATCCCAGACTTTAAACACGGTGTCACTTAGGAGCATCTGCCGAACCATGACCGCTTCTGCCACGTGTCTAAACTTTTTCAAAATCTTCTTGAAGCATTTTTCTAGTGTCCATGTCTGATCTGACTGAAGTAAAAAATTAATTTTGATTTTTTGTAACCAAAACCTCTAGCGTAAAACAATTGATGGCTAAGTTTTTTATATACCAAATCTCCGTTTAATCTGGGTTTACATTGAAAGAAGTAATAGCTTTCTTGACCAACATAATCTTGTCTTGCCTAAGAGCCGTATGACCCGATACTGATTTTAGTACTAAATTCAGTACTGAAATCAGTACTAAAATCAATATCGTATCATTCGGCTCTAACACGCTTGGATAACTGTAGCTAAACAAATTGTCATATTTTGACCCATGAAACATTTTAGTTCAAGTTCAAGCCTTTCAAGACTGGAATATATTAATATGGGTCGTATTTAACAGTCTACCAAATTTATCCAATATTTTCATACAAAAAAATACTTTCATTTCCCAAAAGTACTATATGCTCACCAAAATTAAGAAAATACATAATCTTAAAGCGACAACCAAATATTGACATAATGCTGTCTTCTTATATATTTTGTTCGCCAAAATAACTTTTATTGACCATAAATACTAAATGTTCACCAAATTTTATTCCGCATTTAATTCTAACTTAATACCCAGATATTTAATTTTCGACAGTGTCTTATATTATTTAGCAGTTAAAAATACTATGTGTTGATCAAAAACACACAAGCAATAAAATGTTGTGCAAATGGTAAATAATTTTATGCAAAATTATAGATGTAGATGTGCTAGGGCAAGGAAAATAAGAGTAAAAATAGAAGTGGTTTGCACAAAAAAAGATATTGATTTCCGTAATATATAAATGCTTTGCTGTAATTGGCTTGCATTATGTAAAACGTAAAACTTCTTTTAGTGGTAATTTCTAATCGTGATTTTAAAAGAAAAAATTACAGGGCCCTGAACTGACCTTGTACAAAACTTTTTTCGCGTGCCTCTTGTCTGGAAGCGCAAGCGGCAAGGAGAGATGCGCGAGCAGATTTCATTTTTGAAGTAATAGAATAAATATTTGACGCACAAATAGCTTTTTTGAGAAACACTAAATATAAATGGATAGCGCGAATATTTATTATGTACAGCACGGACGCGTAACTTGGGCGTTCTAAATTTGGTGAACATTTGGTAAAATTGATGGACATATAAAATTTAAAATGTAAGCAATGGTAAAACAATATGCAGCATAGTTATTTTAGTGGTGATGTTCTCATTTTCTGATGTATACAAATTTGGGTTTTATTCAGATTTTTTGATGCTCATTAAATTTTCTGGTGAACAAAGCAAGGGATGTACCTATAATTTGGTGTACCTACATTATATTTGTACACTATTAATATTAAATTTAGATTGGGTGATTGTATTGCTAAGTGGAATAGTTATTTAAAATGCTTGTAACCACATCAACTATTCAACTGTCGCAAAATGTACAAAAGTTGACGAATAAGGCACGTACGCAAATTTTCTTGTGCCATTCTAGTGATCCTCTCTACAATTAAGTAATATTCTTAAATTTAGTTTTAAGCTGTCGCCGTCGTTGTCGCTTTGGAAAGAAAGCGTTGGCGAAGTCGAGGAGAGTGTCTTTTTATCAACCCTTATCTGAAGGAACGTTGAGGCATTTCGGACGCAGAAATGTTGTTTATTGAATAAGAACAGTGTATCATGGCCGGTGCACATGTGGTTCAACTCTTGTGCGACCGCACTTGGTGGAGAAAATCAATTTCCGGAGCGTCTGCAACGGGGCGAAGCCCAACCGCACATCCACACAATGTTGCTTTGTGCCTTTCATTTTCGAGTTTATTTGCGGCCGACTACGGTCACAGATACGTCACTTCGTTAATTCATTAAAGAGAAGGGAGGTGCGCCATTGAAAGGCTCTTCCAACATCTAAGGTGGCATCGGAGATGTTGGAATCAATCCGGAAATATGTATCCAACAACTCTGTAAATATTGGATGGAATAATCGGATACATGAGTGGTTTATGAAGCTACGACCCGCAGATTTAGGAAGCATTCGAAACGCTTCAGCCCGTTCGTAATTTAACTGAGAGCTTTTACGGCAAACGTTAGGTTAACATGGAACTCGCTTCAGCTGGATAAAACGCAATCGAAGGAGCGCCTGAATTATGCATCTCTAACCAAATTTTGCACAGCAAAAGGGGTTAACGTGACAATGGGCGGCAATAACAAGTCTTCAATTTAATTGTGGTGATGGATCGGTTATTATTCAAATTAAACGTCAAACGGTCAGGACTGCAGGCGGTTGGTTGTGGGAACAACAGAAGCATTAGGCGGTCCACTCGGACTGCATTGTTGTCGACTCTAGCCGATTGTTAACCGCGTCCATTAACGCCGTCCGTACGTTTTGTGCGCCAGCTGGGAGAACGCTGCACTTGCCCCGTCATTCCCTCACTGACACGAACATGTTCCGGGAACAACCAAGAACAATATCCGAATCCCGAGACGTCAGCGCTGCCCCACGGCTGCTGCAATCGCGAAGGATCCAGGAGACCTACGGCCAAAGTCAAAGCTCCTAAATTAACTCCCACAACAGCAAAGACTTCGTTGGCGATAACACCAAGAACCATTTCCATTTTTGATTGAAATTGCTCACTGCTAGATAGAACTCTATCCCTCATTATGAGCAATAAAAACTCACTATTCGCAGTTTGGTATCCTTATGTGAATAAAAGAGATAGTGGCAATGTAAATAAAACGATAGAACATTGATTAGCACTGAGAGCTGCTATACTCTGAAAAATCTTGTCAATCGACAAGATTGTTCAATAACGTGTGTCCTGTCAGCTGGTTGAGATTTCTTATAATAGACAGTTTTGAATGGGTCCAACACAGAAATTTTGACGGAATAAGATCTGAAGACGTGGCGACTTCCTCTAATGCAGCATCTCCTTTACCTCGTTATTGGAGGTGTCCGAAGAGAAAACAAAGTTGAGCAAAAGAGTTTCTATGATTCAACTAGACGGAAAGTAGTACAAAATACTCTTAGACAGGAATGGTACTCCTTAGAAAAAAAGTATTTATCAACTTTTTCCAAGTCTATCTTCCCAAAATTAACATCGAGATAAATGCAAGTCTTTGCCAGCTTCGTGTTAAATTGATATTAATAATAATGTCCTTATGCTCATCAAATTGGTAACCTAACCTTAACTAAGTGAAGCACTTTGAAGCAACGTAATCCTGAAAGTTCAGATATTTGTGCCTAATTGACTATGGCTTATTTATAATTTTACCTTCATACATGGAAATATCTGTGCTCACGTCAAAATCTACTTTCATGCAATCTTTGCAACTATTAAGTCCTTCAAAACTGAAAGTGGGTTTTAAGATCAACAAAGATAAATCTGATGTTTAATTACTAGTCATACTGCTAATGGAATGGGATTTGCTAAGGAAAGAGTAAATATTTTTTAGAAGAAACAGTAGGTGTATTCTATTGGATCGTATTAGTGTATTTGTATGTGTAAGATGTAATTATCCAGATGATGCAAGTGCTCATAAGAGCATAACATTGCTCTCAAAATGAAGACGGCATGTTTTAAAGATTAAGAAGGCTGGCGACATAGGACATAGAAGTTGTGATTGTGGGTCATCAAATCTGTTTCGAAGTCCAATCTGATCGCTGCTCCTGTTTGTAATTCCACTTGTAAATTGCAGCCAGGAGATGCACGCTGCATGATGTCGTTAGCCGAGGCAGAGGGCACGTTCTGAAATTTAATAATGACGGCATGATTGGGTAGGGACCGGCGTCTTCTCAGGTGTCATTTTAAACAAGTGCAATTTTCCGCGAGTTATGAAAGAACCAGTGCGCCCGCTCTATTGGTCGCTTTTCCGGTTGATTCTTCGCGATCAATGGAAAGTGAAAATGAGCTTTTTACATTTGACTAGGCCGGGATCTGGCGCCATCCAGCGCTCCCCCGGTTGTTGGCAGGTGTATCCGCAAGTTTCGCCCAAGTTTTGACGAGGAAATCAAATAAAGAGCTTGCTCCAAGTCTGTCAAAAGCACGCGTACACCTCATCCAATATGCATAAACATCGAGCCGTGCCGGCCGCTGTCCGTCGCCTTCATGCATTATTCCAGCACACAGAGAGACAAAAGTCCGGCGACGCCATCTGCGAGGGCTCCTCCTCTCTATCATGGAAATTAGCTGATTGCTGTCTAATTCCGCATCGGTATTGCATAATCCAGGCCGCCGCAACCAGACTTAAGATCAGCGGTGAAGCTGGGAGTGGACGACCCCAAGTAACCCATCACTTGAGGGTACAAAAAATTGCCCTATTTTCACCCTACTTATTGCAACTTTTTGACTGAACCTCAATAAGCACTCAATTTATCTCTGTTTTGACTCTATTGTGCGCAATTTGGGTCCTTTGTTCGGTTTCAGCAATTGACTTTGAGCGTGTGACTAGCAAAATCTCATTGTGCGTTAGTAGAGACACACCACTCATGATTAGGCGGGCTTCAGTCTTTGGTTCACAGTTGCGTAATGAAATTTTGAATGTCAAACTAAACATGGCTTCACTTGTACCTAACTTGAACCGTTTCAATAATTGTAAGGATCACATTTCTGGTTGCAGCCTATAAGGTGGCGAAGGAAACATTTTGCCAAATTTTGCTCGACTTTATACCACTGTAGTATGAAAACTTATGGCTTTAGAAAAATACATTTTATTAAATATTATAAAGGAATCTTTCAGTTACATACTACCGTAAAATTGAAGTATGCACCTCAATTAACAAAGTGGTAATAGTTAATTTAGAATACGTCTGCAGCAATCTTTTGATCGTTATATCGCGGTTACAACCGAAGATTTTGAGGACTTGATCATTTCCTTGTATACAAAAAATTGTAATCTAAAAAATAACGAGCTCAAAATCCGGCTAAAGTTTGAAATTTTGATTTTATGATTAATTAATCAACGTTGCCATTATTTTTTTCTATGCGGTTATATGTTAATAGCTAGATTTTAAAGCGCTATTAACAAAAGTTAAAGAAATTTTAAGAAAAGTTAATTAGTCTACTGTCTATCTTAATCGACAACCTACGGTCCTATGCTTGCCATGTTAAATTTAGTTCGGTGTAGAGCCACCACGTGGCGCTTCAAAGTTTGAGCTGTCACGGACCTGTCACCGTCGATCAGGGGTGCACTTGCGGTCAGTTTTATGATCCCTTATCTGTTACTTTGCAATTGTACCATAAATAAACTGAAATGATGGGGAACGAAAGCAACCACGACAAACATAATAGTTTATTTTTGTTGTCCGGCGGTTACGGTGGTAATGAAGAAAACAAAATCGGCATGGAGATTCTTTGATAAATAGATTATTTTCCTCAAACTCATTGTACCCAATAAAATAGCATTTCACTGCATTAGTAATCCTCAATTGCCCCTGAACTTGAAAGTAATAATTGTGTGTTTTTTTAAGGGTTAGTTGGTCACATTCCTAAGAAAGACAAAAACTACGTCTTTTTGAAACAACAGCTTTTCTCATGGTTAGTTGGAGTTGGTCTGTACCAATAATGGAAACGTCTTTATTATTCAATAATGTTTCCGTCATCTAATATTCCTAAGAAACAATTGCAGCAACATTCAACCAATCCTTTCTTCTAAAGACTTGAACAGAAAATTAATAAAACTACGAAAATCAAAGTGAATGTAATGCGACTCTTTGTTGATTGTCTTACTCAAAACTGACATTAAATGTCAGCTAACCAGTATTAAAATCAAAATGAGGTATGTCAATGAGGTGGAAATTGCACACGGTGTTGCTCTAATTGAAAATGGAACTTCCATTCGGCAAGTTGCAAGAGATGTTGGTGTGAGCCCATCGGGCCATCCAACGGTTGTGGAATCGCTATAGGACATAGGTCTCTATAAAGGACGCCGCGGACAAGGTTGTAAGAGACAGACGTTCCACGGAGCTCTTGCTCCTGAAACATGCGGATTATGGATGATTGTTTACAATGTTCACTTCTTGGTTTTTGAGATGTAGATGTGCTAAGACAAAGAAAATAAGAGTAAAAATAGAAGTGGTTTGCACAAAAAAAAATATTGATTTCCGTAATATATAAATGTTAAGGAATGCTTTGCTGTAATTGGCTTTTTGAACATCCAGAAGTGGGTAAGGTAAACAATGACCGCATTATGTAAAACGTAAAACTTCTTTTAGTGGTAATTTCTAATCGTGCTTTTAAAAAAAAATTACAGGACCCAGAACTGACCTTGTACAAAACTTTTTCGCGTGCCTCTAAAAAAAATGGAAAAAAATCCTTGTCCTGGGCCAAGAACCGAACCTACGACCTCGACCGTCCACTTTCAGCCACTATCCCATGCGGCTACCTTACCAGCAACCCTCGAGTGCTCTATCTTTGAAGTCTTTTGTCTCCATGCGCGAAGTACATAATGCGCATCTTTCAGGAGCAATAACTCGGTGACGGTGAACGTCTGTTTGTAGACGTAAATTTCGAAAACCAACTCGCCGACAACCTCGTCACAGGCCTCGTGGCAGTTACCAGATGGCATGTATTGTGATAAGAGAACCTTTTCACGGAAGGTAGTCGACCAAAGTTTATTGCCGATTAGGACCCAGTAAATCTTCTTTTCCATGGGGTTGTGTCATAAATTATTTTGGGCCAAGAAACAGCGCCATCTGTAGAGTCAGAAACACAACTTGAGGGGTACATCGTCGCGTTAAGCCCATCCTGATCTTTAGTTGTCTTCCGGTTGTCATCACCTAATGGGTCAATTTCAGCTCAAGTTGCGCCAGGAGCAAAATATCGGTGTAAAATTTACTCTACTCGGCTTTGCACTCTTAATTTTAACTCCTTATTTCACTGAGTCGCCCAATTTACATCGAATTAAGTCAAGGACGACCGATGCCGACGTAACTTGACGTTATTGTCGAATGTCAAATTCGTTTCAACTTCGTGAATCTCGGCGCTAAAGTTAATCCGTGGCAACTTGCGTTTTGCAGTTGAAATTGAGCGTCAAACGATTTGCGCTGCTCCACCCATTTATGTCAGGCGTAAATCGAGTTGAAATTGATCCATTAATGAAAATGTAGTTCTTGTAAAATATTTTGTTTTATTTTAATAATCGGTTACTCGGAGGAAAACCGAACTCAAACAATTAATTATGTGATGGTAATCTTTCAATTTCTGGCAATTTGAAGTAGTTAGCTAACCGAGTCTCACCAATGAGGAATTTAGTACAAGTTGATCTTTCGTCATTGATATTTACACACATTTTGCTCCATTGCCTCACCCGGAGGTCGAATTTATTGTATAGAGCTCTGCTAGTATAGAATGCGTGTTTGAATTTGTTCATAGTCGAAAGATATTTTCTTAGGTGGCGACCGTGAGTCACGGTCACTCTGCCACTGCCTGCGCCCCTTGGCCGGGGCCGAAGGGAGATTGGCCGTGTAAATATCTTATGGGCAATTCGCACTCGCGCCCTGTTTCCCAATTCAATCTTAACTGGTCCGGGTGCAGCCGTTTCGCCGCGTTATCCCGTTGTTAGCGCCGGGACGCCCCATCGAAACAAATCTCGCGCACTTACCGGATGAACGTTTTACATATTTTTATTGTCTGGCCCACCATCGCGACGCTCTATCCTATTTTCCCAGGCACGGGTCGTAATTTCGTCTGGTGTTGGAGTGCAATTAAATATGCAGCATCGAGATAAGCGCACCACCGCACTGACTGATTCCGTGCATTTGCAGGGAAATACGCTGCTGCTGCCTTCCGGGTACGAACCGAGTAACAAGATAAATGATTCACACACACACACACACACCGAAGAGCACTATTTATCGTTTTGCATTTCCCGATGCTAACACGCAATTTAATCGCCACGTCCGAATAGAAACATCACGTCGAAGCCCGGAAAATTGGCACCTCTCGTTCAGGACAGACACGATTAAAATCGGGAAGAAACCCAATTGGCGGGTCAATCACAATTCATTTAGGGCTGGCTTCGGAGCAAAAAGTTTTTGCGTAATTTGCAAATAACGAGAGCATTCAAGCGTGCCCAAGAAATTTCTGGTTAAAACTGGAGCCTTTGTAAAAAATTACAGTTCAAAGATGAGAAGAGTTTGGAATTTTGCTTGGTTTCGCGCGACGCCCAATTGGCTTAATTGAAGTCGGGTGTTGTACTGCGGAAGGCTTCCTTCATTCTTTCTCACTTCTTAATCAAGTTTACGCTTCAGCTTTCTACGCTAGTAATTTAAAAAAGCCGTCGTTTCAAAGATTATTATAAATGTTTTAAAAATTATTGCAATTTAGGGATAAGGTCCTGTACCACCAGAAAACAGGTGAAACCTAAAAAGCTAAAGAAATTTTATTGTGCACTGATCGAAGCCAGCCAGAAAGTTATGGGGCAGTTTCAACGTAAAACCCGTGGAGATTCAATCGTGATTGAATTAAAGCGATTGCGGTTAATCATGATCGGTAATGTTAATGTTCTTCCGTTTCCCTATTTATAACAACCAGGATTAACATCAAGGATCTCCATAACCGATATCTCTTATTCTAGCCACAGTAACACCAACAAGTCAACAGTCACAAAACGATTTTTACTCGTACTTACGAGATACATTATAAAAATTGATAGCGCTCTATTGACACTTAGCACTTGGAAGCACAACAATTTTAGACGATTGGAGAAAAAGAATTCTAGAAAGAACTCTAGATTGATCTTGAAATTATTTTTTGGACTTCTGGAGGCTTCAAACATATTTCCTACATAAAGAGTAATTCTTAAAAATTAATTCTTAGGAAATACTATTCAAACATATCTCTTACATAAAGTGTAATTCCTAAGAATTAATTCTTAGAATTTACACTTTATGTAGAAGATATGTTTGAAGCCTCCGCAAGTCCAAAAAGTAATTTGAAGATCAATTTAGAGTTCGAGCATAAAATTCAGGAATTGAAAAAATCTGCAAGCTATTAACATAAGATCTTCCGACGATATATTCTCATCTGATAATGCCACCAAACCAACACCAGATATTTGTATTACGATATAAGTCAGAGAAACTTGGATCTCATAGACTTACATATTTAAAAAGCGGAATAAGCGTTTTGGCGTGACCTATGCGAAAACAGGAAAAAAAATTCAGTTATTAAAAAACTTCCTCTTGAGCTGGATGCAAGATAGTTGAAATGTGCCATCCGGTTCTCACTTACAGAGAACAGTAAGAACTTAGATCCTAGAGGAACGTTGGCAGCCTCACTTCATTTAAAGGATTACGGCACAGTTACCACGTTATAATAAAAGGCGAGCGGAGACGGTTTACAACAGAACATGAAGATTACAATTTTTACAGCACATTTATCTATCTTGATCATTAATATTATTCTGTAAAATAAACTTTAACGTTATAACCAACCTCTGACCTTTCAAGTGGTTTTCTTATGAAAGTTGCATTTTAGACCCTGCCTATGAATTTGGGTGCCTCATTCAGATGATCTCTTTTGTTATTAAGGATCCAACAAGTTTCTTCACCATTGACGTTGTGACACTATTTACAAAGATAATTTAACGAAACTAATTCTGAGTATTGAAGAGGCGAAATAGCTTGTAAAGATTCCGAAAGTGCCCGCGCTCTTCCCCGCCGGCGGCGGTGCGGAAGCGAAAAGTGTCTGGAGGAATTCCGGTTGAATGTTTCAGTCAAATTCGTCGTTACGCGATGGGGGCCTTAATAATATATTGTTGTGGCAAACAAAATTTTTGGCAATCTCCCGGCATCGGCGTGCTGAATTATTGACTCGCCTTCGCCGTTTGCGCCTTAATTAGATTCAAAAAGTTTCTATGCAATTATTGATTGACACAAACAAACGTCGACGCTCCCTCGGGACGGAATATCCGGTTAGGGCCGAGATGCGGGCGGCTATTCCCTCCGTACCGACCCGCTTGGTACTACATTTTTTATTGTTTCACTTCGGCCAGGAGTTGGTTGTTGATTCTTTTTCCTTGCGTTCGCCCCGCGTAATCCCGCTAAACTTTTATAAACTCGCTGCACTATTAATTATTTGTTCGTGTTGTTGTTCGCATTGCGGGAGGTTCGGACTTGGGGAAAGCTCGGGAGCTTGAAAAATGCACGGACGGAAGATCTAAGCGCGACGATGGCGCTCTACGAGGGTAGTTTGCGTTTTTAGATGATTCCGCCGGCGCGGCACGTAAAGATAATAAACATAAAGTTGTAAAGTTCAAGTATTTTTGTTGGTTTGTCCCTGTTATAATCGACGCGACAATTTTACGGTTTCACAGGACGAGGCGCGAGATTGTTGCGAGGCAACGTCCTTCTCCGGCTCAAGCGACTTATTTTGATTTCTGTCGCAGCAAACATAAAATCCCCGACAAAGGTTTCCGTTCGAAAAGTTGTTTTCGTTTAATTAATCGCCTTATTGATTTTTTGCGGATTATTTTCGCCTTGAAATCGGCCGCTTTCCGTGCTTAGTTTCGGGCTTCCGCTGAGGCGGTGCACTACCGGAAATTAAAAAAGCTCGGGGTCACGCGCCATTGGCGAAAAACGCGACGACCCCCGGCGCTATGCCGCCGATTTCATACACGCGGGTCATACATGGGGTTACATCATGCAGCAAGCTCGCCAGGAATCCGAAAGGAACGTCAAGCACGGTCGACGTTACATAAGCGCCACTTTTCGTGGCAGCTAAGTGACTTTGCTCGAGGAACCCACATCAACCATAAGCGATTCCATTTTAACATAGTTTTCAGGAGGAAGCGCAATAAAAATTGCGCCAACCTCGCCCAAGTGCGGTCTATCTAATCTGTACGGTAACGGACAGAGAAAAATCAAATAAAAGGAACTCCCAATTCAATAATTCGATGAGAGGCTATAAAAGATATCAGCGGCGGCTTAGCAGGTGGCAGCAAGAAAAGGCCGCTGCTTCACAGAAAGCCACGTACTGGACGCCGCCGCCGACGAAATAGAGGGTTCCTTTATAATAGAATTTTTTGTACTGGCCCATTCATTTTCTAACTACCGAATGGATTTATTGCGGACGCAAGTAGAAAACACGACCGATCACAGAAGCATTCTGTACTACATACAAACAAATCCCGGGCCTTCAATAAATATATATAATCAACTACTTTGTTTAAATCCGACTTTACTGCTAATTTTTTTTTCGGCCCTGGCTCAAATCAAATCTCGTTAATAAACGTTCACTTATGTAAACTGGGACCAACAATGTTAACTAACATTTAATTATCTTTCCGACTACATAAACTTTCCTCCGGGTAAATAAATACGGTTCAAGTTGTACCTTCCAGAGTTCGGGTAGTTCTGATCACGCACAGACATTGGTGTTGCCAACAGCAGTTGCCCGTTACCAACATCCCTAGGAGCTTCCAGGGGTGCAGTTCCATTACTCGCAATTGCCGAGTACTCCCCATTATAATTAACTTTTTTTAGCAATCTAGGTATTAGCGTAAAGGCCGCTTACCGCTTGTTAACAAAGAGTGAGCATCACTTCTAGTAGATATCCTTACAAACTCTACAAAAGTTGAAATTAAAACCCCTTTCATTTTCATTTAATGTGAGCTGTTCTCGAAAGTTATTCAATGCCCACCAAAACAAGCGCACTTTTTCCGAAATTATCTAATATCATCTAAGTTCGTGAAGTTGTCGGCGTAATTTCAAAAATTATTTGATATTCAAAACCTGTGCAAGTTTTGTAAACTGTTACCTAAATTATTTGATACCATTTACTTAAGTTTAAGTCTATATGTATATGGTATTAGATTGTTTCAAAATTAAAAATTAAAGATTTTTATTGGTGCTGCTTTCAGACAATTCAATTTTGGTTCTCAAAACTATTCTCCAAAAAATGATCTCTGTACCACAAACGTGGAAGGCTTTGCAATATCAATTTTTCAATTTTCTTTCACCAAAATCCTGTTTGGTAAACTTTTACGTGAACTGCACTTATGGCTCAATATTTAAATTAAAACTATTTAGTTTAAAATTTTACCACCCTCTTCCTAGACAGAGACTTCTTTAAAAAAAAAATGTTTTGCTGGTAATAATTTTCAGAAGTGAAAATAAGAAAGAAAATATATTCTTCGTGACCTTTCCAATTGAGCATTTGATAGTCTTAACCCTGAAAGAAAAATAGGGTAATTGTTTACAATGTCCACTTTTCGCTTTTTGTGCTGTTTTTTTGGACACCATCGTAAAACATCATTATAATGCCATTTTGAACAATAAATGTTGTGCAAATGATAAATAATTTTATGCAAAATTTATAGGGAAAAAAAATGTGCTAGGACAAGGAAAATGAGTAAAAATAAAAGTAGTTTGAACAAAAAAAAGATATTGATTTTCGTAATGTATATGTCGTGCTCACTTAGTAAAATTGTGCATTTCATGAAAAAAGATGTGCACTTCACGAAAAGCATATCCATTTCGTGAAAAGAATTTTCCTTGCCCTAATGCGTTTCATGAAGTGCACATCCTTTTCATGAAATGCACAATTTCACTAAGTGTGGCCGACATATACATGGTGACGAATGCGTTGGTGTAATTAGTTTTTTGAAAATTGAAGAGTGAGTAAAGTAAACAATGACCAAAAATAGTTTTACCCATCATAAAAAAATATCGCCAAACACAATTTTGGTCACTTTGGCAGCGTGAATTTATCTTCAAGTTGATTAAAGATTTGCCAAAGGAATAATAATAATTAGAAGCAGGGTTTAAATAAAAGATTTTACTGATTGTAGTTCGGAAAGGCTAAAAGACCGAACGACTTCTTAAAATCTAATCTGATGTAGCAGAAACCTGTGTCGTTTATAAGCTTTTTCTCAGCTTACAGAACTCCACAGAATGATCCTGTATCTAGTAAATAATTGTAAGACTATTTAATAAATTTTTGTGTGTATTGATAAAAGTGTTACTTTGTATGACCTGTTTCTAAATGAGCTAATTCAGAAAAAAATTTGCACTTACGCCATTAGATAGAAATTCACAGCTGTAAGTACCAACAAGACATAAAATTTCAGTAATTTTCAACGTTGTAAAAATACTAATTTGGCAAGGGTAACAATCAGCAAGTTGCCATTCTGTAAGATGTAACCTGTTGTCTGGCAATTTAATGAAATTTCAAAGTGAATGGAAAATATGCGAACTCACAGAGACGTGATTTTGGAAGCTCCGCCAGAAACGTATCAAAATTCAGAGGATGACATCTGAGCCAGCAACAAAAATGTTTCTAGAGACGAGGACAAATTAGGCTTACATTCGTGTTAATTTATTGTTTGCTATCCCCGTAGCAACCGAATTCACAACATTTTTCCTCTAATTTCCAACAAATTAATTTCCTTTCGGATCGTCCCGGCTCTTACACCGTCTTAGCGCTTAATACATGCAGCTTTGGCGGATCTCGAGCGAATGGAGCAGTTCCGTTTTTAAATTGGCCAGTGGATTTCCAAATCGGTTTAAAAATGCAGACAAAAAGCGAATTGTGGCCGTGGAAATCTTACCAATTACGTTGAAGCGTTGATTACAGGAGCGTCGATTATCTCGAACGTCCATTATCCTAACAAGCTCAGGAACGTGTGCAGTCAATTCAGCTGGCGGTTTTGTGATGAGTTGGTAGATTGCCCGGCGAATTTTTCAGAGCGCGCGCGCCCTTATAATTGGGGCCGAAGAAACTATCTAAAACATTTCGAGGGGGCGTTTTCAGAATTTATAGTGATGGAGATGGGAACGGTTACGGCGTAATTAAAAATATCGAACGCGAATGCTTAGATCGCAGGCCGGATTAGAGGCGGAACGGTGTGGTTGATGAGATCACGACTGGATGATCTGCATTATTTCCACAATAACACGTTCTGATTAGGCCGCCAGGTTATAAACAAGCCGGCGGGACGTGAGATATGCGAGGTTCTCATGCGATCCTTTGTAGGGCGAAAATTTCGAAACGTACCGACTTTTGTGCCGGCCCGCCGCTGTAACTCCACATTTGCGCATCGGAAACGCATATCGATACCTCAACAGCGAGTTCGCCCCTCGCTCAAACCATTAACGCGGGTGGCACTCTAAATTTGCCCAGGCGACATCCACAACAGACAATCCTAGTGGACGCTAAAAAATTGGCGATAAAAATGTCTCCAAAGCCATTGGCAAGTTTGGTCGCTACAAAATTTACGCAATCTGCCAAAAAATTTCTTTAAGTAAAAGTAAAAAAAAATCTAAAGGAAATCCTTTCTGATATAAGTAGAAATTTTTTTCGTACAAATCTGGTGACTTTCTTGAGTCATGCATTATTTTTTGTTGTGGAACAGAACTCTTTTCATCCTTGTTGTTATAAGTGTTAAGAAGGATTTAAACCAGAGAAAAAATGTCGAAACTTCCACATCTCTTACACAAGTGACGTCACCTCCCATGACTCACGATTGTAACAGTTCGGTCATACCTGACAATACAGCCGTCCTCAGCTGTCCTCTCGACACCTTAGATCAACTGTCATTGTCATCGAAGCTGTACACCTCTAAATCGACTACGCCTTACTACTCCGAGCAGTCAAGCACGCAGTGAATCCCACTTCTGATCTGTTAAGAAGAATTTAAACCAGAGAGAATATGTCGAACCCGGCGGGATTTGAACTCGCGTTCATTCCCGTTCAAGCCTGAAGCTCTTCCCACTGAGCCACGGAACGACCTCTTTCTCTAATTTAAAACCTTTCACATCTCTTACACAAGTGACGAAACCTCCCATGACTCAGGATTGTAACATAAGATCATTTCAATTGCTGTTTGAAAAGTCAGTTCTTGATGAATAATGGGAACAAATATAATGTACACCTAATTAAACCATACATCCCTTGCACTATCCACCAAAAAATTTAATGAGCATCAAAAAATCTAAATAAAACTCAAATTATTATACATCAGAAAATGAGAACATCACCACTAAAATAACTATGCTACGTATTGTTTTACCATTGTTTACATTTTAAATTCTATCAATTTTACTAAATGTTTACCAAATTTAGAACGCTCAAGTTACGCATCCGTGCTGTACATAATAAATATTCGCGCTATCTATTTATATTTAGTGTTTCTCAAAAAAAACTATTTGTGCGTCAAATTACAGTGGAACTTCCATAACTCGAACTGCCATTTGCCATTAAAATAGTTCGAGTTATTGAGAATTCGAGATACAGAAAATTCTTAAAAAAAGTATGTACTTACATATGTATAATGTATATACCGGAAGTTGATATCAACTTTGTTATTTTAAATAGAATAACCAAATTTTTAATTTTTTTCTGTATTCTATGAAGAATTTGAACATCATTTTGTTATGTCCCTATACCTAAAATCAGTATTTTATGACATATTCAAATTTTCCTGAAAAATTTAGCATGAAAGTGATGTAGGTAAAAAATTAAAATCTCAGCAACAGTTTGATAAAATTTCCAAAATATTGAACAATAAAGTTTCTGATGAACGATATAGGCCACCTCACAAAAAAAGCCAAAAATCAATTTTTTTAAAACGCATGATACCTAATTACATACATCAATTGGTAAAGAAAAGTAATGGGCTTCTAATGACGATTCTTTTTGGAATTTCTTATTTTATCAAAAAAAATTCAATAACACCGCTAGGAGGCTTTGACTGCAATTATGCTTCGTCACATTTTGCTTGCTCATGAATTCTGTGTCAGATAAATTCGACTTATGGAAGTTGCATATTCAAAATGTTTCGAGATATAGATAACTTTGATTTATAGAAGTTCGAATTACAGAAACAATTTTCAATGGTTATCTGCACTCAAATGCTGATGCCATCAAATTTTGTTCAACTTAGAAAAAAATCGAGTTACGGAAGTTCGAGTTATGGAAGTTCCACTGTATTACTCCAAAAATGAAATATGCTTGGGCATCTCTCCTTGCCGCTTGCGCTTCCAGACAAGAGGCACGCTAAAAAAGTTTTGTACAAGGTCAGTTCAGGGCCTTGTAATTTTATTTTTAAAGCACCATTAGAAATTACCACTAAAAGAAGTTTTACGTTTTACATAATGCAAGCCAATTACAGCAAAGCATTTATATATTACGTAAATTAATATCTTTTTTTGTGCAAACCACTTTTATTTTTACTCTTATTTTCCTTCCCTAGCACATTTACATCTGTAATTTTGCATAAAATTATTTACCATTTGCACAACATTTTATTGCTTGTGTATTTTTGATTAACAAATAGTATTTTTAACTGCTAAATAATATAAGTCACTGTTAAAAATTAAATATCTGGGTACTACGTTAGAATTAAATGCGGAATAAAATTTGGTGAACATTTAGTATTTATGGTCAACAAAAGTTATTTTGACGAACAAAATATATGAGACCAGCATTATGTCAATAATTGGTTGTATTTTCTTAATTTTGGTGAGCATTTAGTATTTTTGGGAAATAAAAGTATTTTTTTGTATGAAAATATTGGGTAAATTTGGTAGACTGTTAAATACGACCCATAAATAATGTTTTGTTATGTTAAAGAGGATTTGAACAAATATGTAATAAAATTTTTTGACGGTGAAACTTTTGAAGGATACATTGCACAATTGTTATCGAAATAATAATTTTACACTTGTCGGCAAAAATTGAATATTGTGTGAGGCACTCTTGTCTATGCCAATTCTGCAACAGTCGTTTTGGATATTCAGTTTGTCAGTGGGATAGAAATCTGGCAATCGCTAGCAAGTGCAGTGTTAACGTTACGTCTGAATGCTGTCGGCTCTCGTGGCAATTTGGCGGCGCCGGCGGGTTCGCCGCCCCGGCGTCTATTTGAAAATTTTGTCATCGAGGGCCGCAGGCGGAAACTAATCGCGCGGGGCGGTCGCACTCTACACAATTCCGTTTGATTTAAGCCGCTTTCAAGCAGATTACTCGAAGAAGCGGTCCCGGCGAAAAGATGATCCTGCCATAATTTAAAGAGAGTTGCGAACGAGCGACTAGATCTGCCCCCACCACCAACCCCCGTCGTCTCACTTTGCGGCTTTAAAACGCTCAATCTCAGTCGGCGGCGCGATCTCATAGACCGGCTCATCTCGGCGCTCCCCTTTATCTTCGCGCAAATCACACGATCCGCGCCTCCGAATAGCTTTATTTACTTACCGGAATAACTCCATTGCCACGAGAGCTTTTTTAGGCCGCAACTTTACACGGGCGTAAATTGCATGTTGAATTGAAAGTCGTCGACGTCGGAGTATTATTCAGATGTTTGGCGGCGGCGACGGGAGCAGCGTCACGCAGTCTCGGACGTATTACATAAATACCGGACGTTATCGCCAAAGCTATGTCTGGAAGTGCAGGACTCGAACGTAGGCCGGATCGATCCAAAGGCTAAAAAAATTTAACAGATTTATCGCGACGCCCCCAACTAATTCCGAGCCCCCTCCCGACAACACTTTTTCGACGATATTAAGACGTCCCGCCGCGTATTTATGGCTATAATAAAACTATAGATCCGCTACTCTTTTTGTTCCAAACAAATTTTGAAAGCGCCATTTCCGACCTTTGTCCACAATTAGAAATGTTTCTAAATCCAGGATTAGGGTCCCGACAAAAAGCTCTAACAACTGCAGGAGTCCGTTAAATTCCTTATTTCATTGGTAACGATCAACCCGCTTAAACGGTTTTCAAAAAACCTTTCAGAAGTAACAATCAGACGCATCCGTATTGATGTAATTTTAACTTTCTCAAACTTCTCGTTCAAAATTAGTTATCAGGAGTTTTAATATTCTCATTTTTTTACCAGTTGATTAAATCTCGACATTTTAATTTTCGATCAAGTGCCGCCGGGTACTTGCGTAAGTAAGCTCTGCTAACTTTCTTTACACTTTAATAAAATTGAAAAAACTAACACACTTCTACTGATTCACATTTATTTGAAATCGATGTTGAATAAAATTATCAACATTTTCCATGGTTTTACCATAAGCCCCGAAAATTTCGTCGTCGAAATGAGATCAATTTACCTTGAGCTAGGAGTAACTGTTAAACTAAGTAAGCGCGTGAAAACGCCACTTGTCTCATTAAGCTTAATTGCTTACGCGGTGGTTTTTTCTGCGGGGTAATCTGGCCCTAGAGGCGGGTGGGTCCGGGTCTGGGTTGTTCGTTGTGCGATAAAATCAGGAGCTCGTCTTACACTTTTGCAGACGGCCGTCCTCGAGTCCATTTTGCATCCCGCTCGGTTATCTTAACGAGCGCTGGCGCACGAAGAAAAACGTTTCACAAGGGTTGTAGGTTAAGTAAATCGCACTTATCGCGCGCATTTACAAATAAACACCTCGAACACGACCCGAATCGAATCGATGACGAAACTCTTCGTTACATAATTTTCGCTCCCCATAGTCATCGTTGATACAGTTAACGATTCTGCAGACGAGTTCGGACCGAGCTTCGCGTGGAAGGGAGAACAGAAAACAATGGTCTCAAACTTGAATTAGTTACGTTCGAGCGGAGAATTTTGAGCGATAACCCAACTAAAGAACTTAGAGAAGAAGATAGACAAACAGGGGATAGTGGTTATGCGGTATGAATACTAAGGCGACCCCGACGCCGAATTTACCTGAACTTTTATAATGAAATGTTGGCTTTTCATACGGCACGAGAATACGGCGAGCTTCTAACTTTCGGGTTGATTAAAAAATCCCGTCAGCGTCCTCCAACCTCCAACTCTTTCTAACACTGATTACGGACGCATCTCTGTTTTCTAAGCATCATCCGATAAAGCTCCCGGCGCGTTTTCAGGTATAACGAGATCTAACATCAAGAGTTTTATGAGTCGGTTGGATGGCGTAAGGACCACCTTTGTCGCGTAATTGTCAGAATTGAATCGGATATTGGATATCGGAGCGGGATGAGATGAGTAACACAGGATGAAAGGATATGAAAAAGCTCTGTATTACTCGAGACGCGCGCTAGTCTCCCGCGTGCCTTAACGAGCTATTTAGCCGCCCCGCTGTCAACTGCCGACTGTAAATTTACTAGTTACCTAGCGACTCTCACTCTCGACACGACAGACGGGATTTAAAAGCTTTAAGAAATCTCAGCCTTGCTTATTCGGATACAACAACATTAACTCGGATTTATTCGTGCTCTTAAACTAATTTAACGCCACCTCGAGGCACTGAATCCATATCCAAAATTTGCCTCATTGATATTAAGCGGATCTCACCCCTCTAAAGATGATGCCCGATGAAATGTTAACAACCAGTGAAAAATATTTTGGGAAAAAAGTTAATAATTATTAATGTATGCATTTCTATTAACCCTGCATTACTCGCGCTATGAGCATCTCTCTCACATCTACCTATGCTAAAGTTGCTATATTCTTAAAGGGAACAAATATAATGTACACCAAATTAAACTATACATCCCTTGCACTGTCCACCAAGAAAGTTAATGAGCTTCAAAAAATCTAATTGAAACCCAAATTATTATACGTCAGAAAATGAGAACATCACCACTAAAATAACTATGCTGCGTATTGTTTTACCATTGCTTAAATTTTAAATTCTATATGTCTGTCTATCAATTTTACTAAATGTTCACCAAATTTAGAACGCTCAAGTTACGCGTCCGTGTTGTACATAATAAATATTTGCCCTATCCATTTATATTTAGTGTTTCTCAAAAAAACTATTTGTGCGTCAGATAATTATTCTATTACTCCAAAAATGAAATATGCTCGCCCATCTCTCCTTGCCGCTTGCGCTTCCAGACAAGAGGCACGCGAAAAAAGTTTTGTACAAGGTCAGTTCAAGGCCCTGTAATTTTTTTTAAAAGCACGATTAGAAATTACCACTAAAAAAAGTTTTACGTTTTACATAATGCAAGCCATATAATATTACGGAAATCAATGTCTTTTTTGTGCAAGCCACTTCTATTTTTACTCTTATTTTCCTTGCCCTAGCACATCTACATCTATAATTTTGCATAAAATTATTTACCATTTGCACAACATTTTATTGCTTGTGTATTTTTGATCAACAAATAGTATTTTTAACTGCTAAGTAATATAAGACACCGTGGAAAATTAAATATCTGGGTATTATGTTAGAATTAAATTCGGAATAAAATTTGGTGAACATTTAGTATTTATGGTCAACAAGAGTTATTTTGGCGAAAAGGCCAGCATTATGTCAATATTTGGTTATCGCTTTAAGATTATGTATTTTCCTAATTTTGGTGAGCATTTAGTATTTTTGAGAAATAAAAGTATTTTTTTGGATGAAAATATTGGGTAAATTTGGTAGACTGTTAAATACGATCCATTCTTAAACAGTGTTGAGATATAGAAACAGGGCGCTCTCTACCTAAGTTTGTGTATCACTTTTTAGGTATCTTAGATACTCAATTGGAATATCTTTACAATATGATGTCTCTGAGGACGCGCAGAAGAACGATGGCAGTTTCTTTTTTAATGTCGAGATTGGTTCTCAGGCATATCGTTTTCTAGAACAATTTGTTCTGCCTTTCTTAAGTTACAACAATTTAACTTTCGTTCAACGCAGAGCAATAACTACATTCATTAGTTAAGTTACCCAAATTGACGGAAGGTACATTTGCACTAGTAGGAGAAGAGTCACATCTAATTTTTTTTAAATGCGTATTTACAAACCTTTTTATTTTTGAGCTCAATATAATTATCTGTCGTCATTTAAATATTTTTGCATCTATAGGATAGATTTGTAACTTACTATAAAATCCTACATTAATATTTTCAAGCAAAAGTAATGGCAAATAATACCCAAAATCGGAATTGACCATAATCTAAACCTTTGATTTTATCATCTATAAACACTTTAAATAAATAATCGACTAATAATACCTGATTGGCCATTGCAATTCAATTGACGTGTTTACCCTTCCAATCAATCAAATTATGTATTAAAGTGCATGCGATCAATATGAAAAGCCACCAACAGCTAAATCTTCGGAATATTCTGTTTTAATACTTCCAGATTGTGAGATCTGAAAGTAAAAATATTTCTTAAAAGTTTAGAACGGCACAAACTAAGTGATAATGGTCATGTATAAGAGGGATTGCGGAGTCAATAAGAGAAGTAGATACTAAAAGAAAGATGAGAAGCAATCGGGCAACTACCAATTCTTCACAAGTACCGATCAGACTAGAGCTAGATTCTGCAATAAAATTTTAAATTTTCTTAAACATAAAAATAATTATTTTCAAAAATGTAAAATTTTGAATAAGCACATCTCAGAGTTGAGAGCCTTAATACAAAGAAAATAAAGCACTAAAATTTTGAAAAATAGCGCATTCCCCAAATTCAAAGTTGAGTTGAATACAGAGTTACATATTCATTCTGGCGTATTACTCTAAAAATTTGAAAAACATTAAAGTTTTTTAGTGCAATTTCCCAGTCACACCAATAAATATAATACTTATTATCATCTACTGGATGTTTATTTTGAGAGGAAACGGGAATTTTCTGCTAAACTATACACTTTATGAAAAAAGTTTTTAATGGAAGCTATTGTACAAAATACAATCTTTTTAAATATGCTTTTAAACATTTTTATTCACTTGTCATTTAATCAGAAATGATATCAACTTTATTATTTCAAATGGCAACACATAATTTTTTTAGCAATTTCTGGTAGATAATTTAATTCTAAACAATTACAAAGGGGTTGTTGTGTAAAAAAAATTCTGAAAAAAATGACTGAATGTGAAATCACATTTCGTGGTATAGCCTTACTTGATAATGCGAAAAGTTCTCACGCCGAGACACAGGTAAGAAATAAGATAGAGCAATAATGGAATTATTGTTAAATGCAAATGATATGGCTTTAAAATAAATGTTCGAACTGCAATCCATTTTGTTCCATGCACATAGCACATCTCCTCCAAACAGCGTTAACGGAGTCTTATTATTCAAAATCGAGCAGAAACGTCATTTTTTTGTCACTGTCAATGTCATTTGCATTAACACTAATTCTATAATTACTCTATCTTATTTTTTACCTGTGTGTCGGCATGAGAACTTTTCACATTATCAAGTAAGACTGTGTCGCAAATTGTAATTTCACAATTAGTCATTTTTTTCAATATTTTTCTGATACAGCAACCCCTTTGTAATACATCGTTGGATTCAGAATTAAATTATCTACCAGAAATTGTTAAAAAAATAATGTGTTGCTATTTGAAATAATAATCATTTCTGATTAAATGAAAAGTGAATAGAAATGTTGAAAAGCATATTTGAAAAGATTTGTATTTTGTGCAATAGCTTCCATTAAAAAACTTTTACATAAAGTGTATAGTTTAGCAAAAAATTCCCGTTTTCTCTCAAAATAAATATCCGGTATATTTATTTACTACATTCCAAGCTTCTCGGAACAAAGGCGATTGTAGATGAAGACATAGTCTCCGTAGTTGCCTCGATAATGATGACAAAATATAAATTTTGATGGAAGGAATTGTCCATAACGCGAAGAACCATGGCAACCCAATATTTTGCGCCTTCATTGTCGCTGTCATAATTATTGCTCCGATTTTCGGTGCTGTAAAACTCTGGATAACTCACTTTACCAACTTGTTGGAATTGTCAACATCGTTCGTGCCGTTTTTACGCCTAAATAATTAAGCAACGTACGAGGCAAGTTTTTAATGAGACCGAAGGTCAAGGTGAAACCGAATCTCAATTAAATTTTTTCGCCGATAACAAGCCGACGTTAGTTTGGGGCAAAGTTGGCCGCTTGTCACAATCTAGTTAACATTTTAATTAAAATTGATTGTCAACCCCAAACTCGAGAATTGAATCCGGGTGCAGGCTTCACAGACATTTAAATTGCAACCAACCGGCGCCTCCGCCATATGTGAACCAGAACCGCCGTCACCTAGTGCGGCGTTGGAGGTTAGTAACGCGCTGAAAATAGACTCGACACGTGCTGAAATAGCGGGTTTTCATTGACTTTTCATATCCCTTGCCGACGATATCACACAAACTTCGAATCATCCTCGAGCAAAACAGAAGTTTTCAACAATTCTCGCCACCATTAATAGTGATTTTCACCCAATAAAGAATTTTAACAAAATTTTTGGAATTTTACAGCTGGCTGCGGTTAACTGTAAGATGTAGAAGAGCTTTTTCGAATAATGAAACTGATGCCACAGCATTAAAACCTCCCCCAGGGCGCGCTTAATATATTTACGATACAAAGACATTTTTTGTCGACACCGTGGCATTTGAAAACTTCCCAGAATACTTGCAGTGAAAAGTTTTTATGGGCCGTTCCGCTCCTGAAACTTTGGTTATGCCGAAAACTTGTTATTTTAATGCACTCCGCATACAGGTGCGTAGTTATCCGGAGCCCTAATTGTTTTCATTGCATTTTACGACTATTATCGTGCCAACGAACGCAATTTTCACATATTCACGTCGACTATTTAATCACCGACTGTTTTGTATTCGGATTTATGCTAACGGCTTATTCAAATTCTCCTGAAACTGGGTTGAATTGATACATTTTTTAATTTTAAGTAGACACGATGAAAACTAAATTACAAAAATCAAAGCAGGTTTTCCGTTGGCGGTTATCTAGATCTACTATTTTTCAATAAACATCTAAAGCCATGACAAACTTGGAAGACGTAGGTAGTAAATATAAAATTACCACTTGATGAGTCGACACACGCTGTCGGACTTATTTCCATTCACACGAGACGCAACTTCTAATTTACGAAGCAATGTTGGAAAGGAAGTTGAAGAAAATGAAATTATTGTTTTCTGTTTGCTCCGTTAAAGATTCCGCCTGTCCGCCCGAATTTAAAGTTTCCACAAGTTAGTTCGAGATTTTTAATTAAGTCATCTCCGGTTTGGGAGTTCTGCGCTGATGGACTGCTTAGCGTTCAGGTAAACAAGCTATTGCACGAAAGTACTTGGCCAAAAAATACTTTTCTTCGATTGAATGTCAGAATCGCACGTAATTCGTCAAAATTTCGTCAAATTGCGCTGAAATTGAGGCAATGGTGCTTCGTACATCTCGTTTATCTATATTAAGCAGAATAGGTTCGTATCGGTCAATTTAAAAAGTTGCAAAGAGTAATGATGGTACAAGTTGCACTATATTATTCGTGCCCTAATAATAATTACCAATATCTTAAAGACAAAATTTTTTTGCGAGTTGTATTGCTCTTAGTCTTTAAAATTAAAGTTTCTAAACACATTTCCACGTGCGTTCCTTACGTGTATTGTTCTGATCATTGTAATAAACATTTAGACTGAGATTCTGGAAAAATATTATTTATTATTGTCTTCTAGTCTTCTAAAATGTTATGAAAAATAATACCAAACATGTCTCATTACTATCTTAACTATCTGCTACTTGTTGAATTAAGACATCATCTAATCTTCATATAAATTAAGCATGTGGCGTGTGACACTACATGATGATTAGTTTGTTGAGAAACATTTTAAAAACATTGTCAGCTCTATACTCAATAATGACACTTGGTAGCACGGTGCTTGGTAGTGATGTTTTGAACCTCAAATGGGACATATTTTAAAGTTTTTGGGAAAACTTTTACTGTTACTGCCACCCTTGTGGGGTCTCATCGTAGATCTTCCTTCAAGTAAGTCGATCATCTTTTCATTCTATGTTGTAACTATGGAGGTGTCATTTCACATAAACTGGGTTACTTAAACTCTGAATTGCTTGTGGATTTCTGCCCTGAAAATTTGATAAAACATATTTTTTTTTTCATATATCGAGTGAGATATTTTTTTAATATTAATGATGGGGTCAAACACCAAATCTTGAGGTACTCCGGCTACCAGGGGCTTCTGGAGAAAAAACTATTGGTTGTTCTCTTCTTCTTAGAATGTAAGAAGTTTACGAGTCACATGATTACAGGTATAGTTCATTAAGAGCAGTTGCTTATTTCAAAGCTTCTCCTCAGACTTTGCTAACTTCTAAGAAGAAAATTTCCTATTTTGTGAAATCCTTGGCTTTTGTCACTTTGAATCACTCTTAATACCTTTTTCTTATATTTATTTCTCGATTCCTGTGTGCTTCTTCTTTCTTCTTTGTTATTAGACCGCAACAGTTGTAATGGAAGATTAATAATAATAGAAATAATAAAGTATTTGTCATCTTTTAATATGCAATAAAGGTAAATAGGCCGTGGGTTTATTGAGTTTTAAAAATTTTAAATAGTTTTTCTAAAAGTGCGAAGATTTTTCTTGCAGAGTTGGAGGCGCGGCAAGCTCGTTTTTAATTAAGCCGCCGGGTTAGAGATCGATGCTGATGGACTATTTAAAGTTTTAGTAAACAAATCAAACCGTGGGCGAGGCGTTGTCTCCGGATCCCTAATGAAATGCAAGGGCGTGTGGAGTTTATGGCTCCGTCGAAAAATAGCGCTCCGGTGCTCGCGGTTTAATTTGAAGTCGTCTGTGAAATATCGTCGTTGTCTTTTTATAAGTTAGAGCGCAATCTGGAGAAGCACATGTCCGGAATCGCCCAATTAAACCGTCTCCATACCATCAACCTCCTTTGCATGGAGCTCCACCCCGGCCCAGCTCCCTTCCGATCCTGATTCGAGTCAACAGCCTTTTATCAAGTTGTCGACGTTCCCACTTCATTTTTCACGATCCACGTCATTTGTCAGTAAGTTGGGAAACACCGTAATGAGTTTGAAAACAACGGACGGGCGTGACACGACGGCGGCGGCGGCGGCGGCGGCGGCGGTCGGTCCGAGTCGGCGACGTCTTCTTTCCCGGTCCATTTTTCTTTGCTCGACATCAGCCAGTTTAGACAAGATGAAATGGGGCAGCAACTGAACCGTACTGAATGCAGGAGGTCCGCCTCTCGTCCTTTGTCTTTCCAGGATGATTCGTTCTATTTTTTTCTACTCCGGCTGGTCTCGAACAAAAGGCGTCGCGACGGCACGAAGAACCGCCACTCCGACCCGTTTGACCGATTGACTTGTCACCACGGACCCGGTACATCGTGCAATTATGCAAGAACTGGACCGCAAACCGGTCAACACGCCCCTACTTGTCCCCGGACCCAGCCGGCCGGAAATGTCGCTCCCGGGACACGTCGCTGTGGAGACGACATCGAAACCAGGAACCGTTTCCTCAACGCGCGCTTTAATAAAGAAAATTTTTTTTTCGGAAATTTCAAAAGTGCATCTATAATAATTGGCGCTCAAGCGCTGGCGCGTCTTGCACTTGACTTTCAATCACTGTCTTCAGATCATAATTCACTTGGTTACAGATAATCAGCAATCAGTTCAACGTTAATCTGGACAACTTGCCTTTAATAGCCCCAATGGCAAAAAAAAAATAGTAGACTTTCCCTTTGTTAAGCACTGTAATCAAGAGAGGAAGAACGATATTTTGTGTCAAAAACTAGAAAAGTTTTAACAACAGTAAAAATTTTGGGTGTCAATTATTGAACTAAAATTATTGACGTTGTTTCCGCTCGTTTTAGATTATTTCCTTGATAAGAAGCGTCATTGCGATAAAAAAAATTTACTTGTATACATGAATAATTGAAAAGCAAATAGGGGTAGTTTCAGCTAATTTTAAGCTACATGATTTGGATGATTGCACTTTGCTGTCAAAATCGATATCGCAATTATGCGGGCTATTATTGGAAACAGGATTTGCAAATGAATTTTTAAGCTGATAGGTATATTTAACATATCGTATTGACAGCAGGAATGTGTTCTGCAAAATTAATACACAATGTTCTAAACTGAAAATAGTGTTAGATTTTTTTTAAACAAGAAAAGTTTTCAATCACACATATCTTGATGGTATGTTATTTGCAACTTTTTGTCTTAAATCAGTTTTTAAAAAAAAATCTTGATTGAAGTTGACTGAGCTATTATGATCTCTGTAACATCAGAATTTATTAATTTTATAAATAATCCTCTCATATTTTTGATTAAATGTGTCTTATGTCACTCGTTCTTTAATATACCTGCTATCTATTAGAATTCACTTGTACTAAAGTTTTAATTCATTTACTTTCTAAATCCACCTCGTACGTTATGAACGGGGTGATAATTTCTCTTCCACCACTTCGCTGTAAATATGCTGTCGCGTATATTATAACAACGAGAGTACGAGTTATAGAGGGCAATCTTTCTATAAGCTTCCACCCACTTAAGCACACCGCACTCGGATAAACTTGTCGTTTTGTACGAGTAAGAGAGACAGTCGATAAAATACGCGTGCTGTAGTTGATTACAACGCCATATTTTGATCCTTTAATGACTTTATGGAGTTAGAAGAATTCAGTTAACCTCCCCTCAAAGATGAGACAGAGCTTTAGATTGACTTCTTACGGGTAACTCAGAAACTTCTTTTCTTATTATTGGTCACATGCCGTTAAAGCAGCTTCATTTCGGGACGCCCTGTACACATAAAAATAATTGGCTTATTCTTTGCTGTTAGTTGTAATTCCAACAAAATTGGAGGTAACAGTTTGTGCTTAAAAATATATAAATAGCACCGCAAGCTGCACCTTTGCCTCGCGAAACCTAATATTAAATTTAATAACTCGCTCTTCTGCAACTTTCTTAGAGACGTGGATGTTAAATTGTTGAATTACTGAGTGTTTTTATATTCCGTGCCCAAATGGCGTGCTCAACAGTTCTGGTCCCGTAATAGAGGGAGTCGAGAAATGGTAATGTCTTGACATCCCGACAATGGTTGTTCTCAGAGCGTGAGGACTATTCGCATTGCAAATTCGGTGGTCGGTCATCATCGACCGGCTCCAGTTGGCTTTAGTTTTTCCGGCGAAAGCTCCCCCTCAAATCTTGCCCGACATCCAAATTCGCCTTTAATGAATTCAACATTAATATTCATTCCGCGAAAACGAGTGACTTGCAGCAGAAACGAAACTAATATTGCGATAGGTGTCAGTGGAAGGCAAGATCGGGGGCCGGTCGAGGTCGGATATCATAACGAGGGTGTCGGGCCGTGTTCGAGGCACGCTTTCAGACCTTTGTTAGGAGGTAATGTACTGCGATATTCTTGTAAGTCCCGTGATATGGCCGTAAAGAACCTCCGAATACACGCCGGCAAATATTTGTCAAGCAGCCGGCCTATTTTTGAGTCCTCCGACGCAATTATTTGCCGACGATTCCGCCTTGACGGGTTAACGTTAAATTTGACTTTGGAGGTAGGTGTATCGCGAGTTGACAGTATTTTATTGAATACGGCATAATACAGTTCGTTTTGATGGCATCGCTTATTGATTGAAAAAGTCTATTTCCTCTCAAAGAGACGTCTTCTTTGAAGTTTGACTCCAACGCGGCACTCGTTACGATGACGTTAGTCTAGCGCTTAAATGAATGCCGTTTCTCAAAATCAACGCAACCAAATTACATAAGTACCGACAAATTCGAATTGGTTCAGTAAGATAGAAGCACTGCAATAGTTGTTGTTAATTTTCTTAGAAATTGTTTCGAGTTTTCCTCTTTGTTACTGGGACAATTCAATTTAGCCAGCTACTGTCGGAGCTGATACGGCGCTAATGTGACGTTGATTTTTCAGGTCCCGGGTACTGGGGTCTTATGAATCCCCAATGGAATATGTGCTCTAAGGGCAGGAGGCAGTCCCCCATCAACGTGGAACCGGACAAGTTGCTGTTCGACCCGTATCTTAGACACATCCACTTGGACAAACACAAAGTGAGTCTCGTAGATTCAGATTCCGGAACATCTCCTACCGACATCCCGCCCTCCTGCAACTTCCCGTATTTAGCATCATAGCTGACTCAAACAAGGCTCTACGATACGATCCTTCAACCGTAGCCATATGCAAAAATTTTTTGTTCTTTACTTTGTCACTTTAAAAAATTGAACTTGTTTGCAATATTTGTACCGTACGTTCTTTCTTAGTAAAATGTGGATGGAGTAACTCTAGTTCTAATTGTCCTTGGTATTAGTAATGGTTGAGGGTTGGGTGGGACAATAAAAATTTGTACGTCTCAGAATAAGGGGTTTCATAAAATTTTTCGGGTCAATTTTGTGACTCAGGAAAAATTTCCTGCTGCCGAGGCTGTTTTGCGGCTCTGGTCCGGGGGCGGAATGCGGCTTGACAAGGGCGAAGTGGGTCGGTTTTAATTCAAAAAGCGGCATCTTAGTGCAGAAAGTCAAGTAATACCCTTAATGCGTCTCGAAGGGTAGATCCCTTAAATGACTGATTGTTTTTCCAGAGGATGTTTTTTGTTATTCCGGGCGAGCTTTGAATAGCGATGTCAGTTAACTTGGGAGTAACGTAGAGCAAAAACAAGATGTGATTTAAACTGTATATAATGGTTTTGATCATTAGCGGTGTCCCGCAACGCATACCCTCTGATTGAATGATAGATGACCCGAGTCTGGGGTCTATTCCTGCCGCTTTTATCGCTCCGCTTTTTGCGCGTCAGGCCCCGCCACTCGTCGATTCTCGACAATTAAATTGAATTATTTTTCAGGTGAGCGGCACGCTCCACAACACGGGACAATCTCTGGTGTTCAGGGTAGACAAAGACACCAAACAGCACGTAAATATATCGGGGGGTCCCTTGGCGTACCGGTATCAGTTCGAGGAAATTTATATTCACTACGGAGTCGAAAATCAACAAGGATCCGAACACCACATCCAGGGATACTCGTTTCCTGCCGAGGTAAGTTTGCAGGAATATTAAAATTAGCTGGCGCGAGACGAATCGCTAAATCACGCAAACCGGCAGACGATCCGGCTTCGAGTCAACAAAACAAATTGTTAATTTGCCTCTCAAGCATTCGCTTTTTTCAAATCGGTAATGCGATTCGGATTATACGTTGGCGTGTCTAATTTAATTAGACAAAAAGCAATCGTGGCTAATGAACAGAGCGACTTCGATACGTAATGGACGATACCGACAACGATTCAGCTCTAATTACAGTTCTTACGAGCCAGTTGAACTAACCTCAACTTTGCTACTAACTCTCTCGTTAAGAGCCAGAAATTTATGCCGTTTGCGGAAGAATCTTCGAAATCACTCAAATTAGGCAGCGTTTCCTAAATGTGACGCGTAAAATAAATGGAACTAACGTCTACCCAAAGAAGTTTCTCAATAAATATATTATTTTTCAACCCACAGTAGTATTGACTACGCGAGCATAGTCCTTAAAGAATGCGAAGATGGCATCATCTTTCCTCCTTTGTGGTTTCTTGGTCAGAAAATTTCTGACTTAGGTCTGTTATACAAAAAGTATTGGATTTTCAGGACTACATCAAGTAAGGTGATTGTTGTCGTTCTGAGCCTTAATTTGATCTCTTTTGATTGTAGGTGTTCTATTCAGTTATTCAACTCTTCTGTCTTCACCAAAGTAAAGAAAAAATATTTATAAAAGAAGATCAGATATATGTTTCTGTGATTATTGTTATGATTAACTAGAAATGATATTTGTTGCTTGCGACATTTTGCGACTAGTTTGGCGTGCAACATTAAGAGCAACCGACACTAGCTGATAGATTGTAGATTACAGGAGGGTTGTTTGGCTTTCTAGCCTTTCCGAACTGCGACCAATAAGGTATTTTCTTCAAACCCTACTCTAATTTTCATCCCAAAGGCATAAACTCTTTGCAAAGTTTGCAATAACCTTGGGAAACTTTTTCTTCACTTCGTCAGGCGATAGACTCACGCTGCCGCAGTGAGTTAAGGTAGAAACACACTACTATCACGTCACGTGAGCTCACGTGGTATCACGTGAAGTCACAGCACCTCCAAAATATGTGCAACGCCAATGTCGTAAAAACATCACATACTTAAATTATTTTTAGAATTACACTATTGTCACCTCATGCAAGTTTCGGCAGGTTCATATATTCACCCGTGAGGGCACGCTCTGGCTATCCCGCCAATTTACATTTTTCAGTCCGGTGTGAGGTCACGCCTAGTACTCCGTGGGTGATTTAAAGTGAACAAAGTGGTTGTTTTAACAAAAATGGAGAAAAAATTAATAGAACACGTTAGACAGCATGAAGTGCTGTACAATCATGCCTTATCTGAATACAGGGACCAGCGCATTCGTCAAGAAGGTTTCTCCTTAAGTACTGTAAAAGCAGCTGCTATTTTTTCCATATCCTCTCCCTAGTCTGAAGAACTTGAGGACGAAGAATCCATACTTTTATAATAGAATCTCATGAATGGGAACTGACTCGGGAACTGATAGAAGACTAAACAATATAGGTATGTGAGTAGTCGCCGTGACATCAGTATGTTTCCAGAGCGTAATATCATGCATGACACGGCTGACGTGATAGCACGTGAGCTCACGTGACGTGATAGTAGTGTGTTTCTACCTTTAGTCTGCGGCTTGCCAAAGCGTCACCCTGACATAATATGTGTTTTAAAGTTTCTTCTTCTGATCCACATAATCTGCATATCTCACTGTCCGTCTTTCCCATTTTCTCGAGGTGGTACCTCAGTGGGCAGTGTCCAGTGAGAAGACCGGTGACGAGTCTCATTTCGTTCCTTGTCAGGTCGAGAAGTTTTATGGCCTTCTATGGCGAATAGTCTATGAACTTTTTTGCCTGTATTTGTCCTGGAACTTGCTTCCAGTATGCTATTTTAGCATTTCTTTCCCACCTATGGATTTCAGCCTTTCTGTGGCTTTTACTCAGTCCACAGAACGGCTCCGGTCCTATGGGTGGGGCCTCCGTGCTTCGTTCAGCTAACTCGTCGGCTGTTTCATTTCCTTCAATACCCTGATGCCCTGGCACCCACATGAGGGTGAGTTTATTACCTCTTGCCAGTTGCTTCAAGGATTGTTTGCATTCCCAGGCAGTTTTGGAATCAAAGCGGTAGGGTTTTAGAGCTTTAATTGCTGCCTGACTATCTGTAAGAATATAGATTTTCGCTCTTTTGAGCATCTCAGCTTGCATAACTGTGGGGACACTGCCTAGGGCTATGGTTTCTTCATACTTAGGCCTACAAATCCCTATGTCTGTCCCTTGATCACTTTTTGATCCGTCTGTATACCAAACGGATAAGTGCCTGATCAGTTGTGCTACCGTTCTCTGCGCCATCACACGATCGTCGATGACCACTCAATACGGCGTCTCGAAGTCAAACACAACCGGTATGTCATCTAGCGGTTTGTTTAAATATCCCGGCTCTAGAACATCTAGGATCTTTAAATGGGCTTTGATGTCCCCTGGCTTTAGATTTATCGTCTAGGATAGCTTCATGGCATCCTGCAGAGCGACCCCTTGTACATGAAGATGTAACGGGGTCAGGTCGAACATTGCCTCTAAGGCCGCTGTTGGGGTAAAGCACATAGTCCCTGTGATTCCCAGACACGCAAGTCTTTGTAATTTCTGCAGCTGTCCTTGCGCGATTTTCTGCAGAGTTTTCGTCCACCATCCAAGGGAAGCGTATGTGACAATGGGTCTTACTACCACCTTGTATGACCAGTAAGTCATGTTCGCTTGTAGTCCCCATGTTTTTCCAAAAAACTTTTTATAGGCCCATAAGGCCATCCTAGCCTTGGAAATAACTTTGTCGACATGGAGCGTTCCAGCTCATTTTGCTATCTAGGATAACTTTGACACCGACACTAGCTGACTGGTTTCTTGTGCATTCTATGAGCATTGTGCATTACAGGAACCTCACATTTTGAATCCATCGAGGGTTGAAGGGTTGAAAGAATGTAGCGAAGTGTAATTCTGAGTAAAATTTGGTGACGCAATGTGTTATTGGTGTCGAAGAGTCGTTAGTGGAAATATCGGAGTTTGACATCACTTTGCACCGTTGCATTGTTGGCAAAACATTTAAATGAGAGTAAGCCCCGTACATTTAACTGTCGATATCAATCATTGTGGGGACGATCAGAACCATTTCGGCACAACGCCCGCTTTATAATACATTCTTTCATTCATTTCGGCGGATATTCCGCGTAATCATCAATCTCGCCCCCTCGAAACGTCAAGCAGTTGGATCGGGCGCTCTTTGACGGTGTTTGTTTGTTGCATTTCTTGGCGTTAGCAACAAATCCGTTGTTGCGTCAGTAATTAATTAAGTTTCGACAAAGGCGACGGGGGAGTGTAGGTAGGTTAGGTAGAAATTCGCATGTTCGATCGAAGATTTACGACGGAATCGAAAATTTCCAAGTACTTTCCCCAGGATGGATAGGTGCGTATAGTATAATTCTGACGCCAAACGGATCCCTGAAAAATATAAATTCGCCTTCTCGTACGCGTTGCTAGAACATTTCACCTGGCCGAAACACTACATCAAACTGTCTAGAAACTCTCATGTCTTACTTAACATTCCGAACGCGCCGGAGAAATAACGTTTCGATTTTATATCGAAGCTCCTTTTCGCTAATGCGGTTCCGAAGTTACGATGGATTTTGAATTTTGCCCTGCGAGACGTTGCGTTTCCGTTAATGTCGAATTGCGGCGGCACGGCCCAAATCGGCAACAATAAAAAACGACTTTGTTTTGCTTTATTTAAATCGCCAAACAATCGGGGTAAAAACGTAACAATGTGATAACGTTCCACTGGTTTACGAGATTTGTTAGAATATAATTGAACAGTTTCCAAGTCGGCAAAACGCCAGGATGACTCGTTATTGGAACAAAATTCTTGCTTTTCTGGAGTGTTTCAAAGAAAACACAAATATGGTACAAGCATGAGATAATTACTAGTAGTAGAAACTCCGCTTTGTGTCAGTAACAAGACAGCATAACAAGTTACAAATCCATCGCTTTAGTTTCGTTTTATTTTTCTTTTACCGAATTTTTATTTTCGTTGCGCGCTCCTTTATGCTTTTGGTCATTAAAAATATTTGTAAAAGTTTTCGCTTCATAATCATCGCAATTTGGACTTAAATCGCATTTTTCGTAAGGAAGTTTCTGTAAAGTTTCGGATAACCTGGAAAGTCGGAACGTGAACTAATCGCGATTATTGAATTTGATCAAGAAAGTTAATGTCCACTTCCTAACCAGAGATAATGTAGGTAAAGTTGAACTTCATATTAATATTTAACATATTCATAACGGGTATTAAGAAATAAGAAAAATAGTTTTTTACGAATGAGAAGTATTCCAAGTACAAGTTAAAGGTGATTAAAAGTTCAAAAAAATTCAAAAAGGTTTCATGTGCTTCTATTTGAAGATTCTAAAAATAAATGCCTAATAAGGCTTCCAAATCTCTCTCATATTGATATAAATGGAAGGTTATTTCGAGCAAAATTTATTTTTAAATTGAGCCGGTTTATTTTTAATGTTGTGCAACTTTCAGAAAAAAAAAGTTAAATCAAGCTTGTTCGTTAAAGTCCTGATTCTCTTGAGCCGTTCCCAGGGAAAGATGTAGGCATATATTATTTATTTACTCTTTTACATAAATAATATGGTAAAATTTACTGAGCTCATAGAACCCATAAACGACGAAAAAGTACACTCAGAAAAAATTGAAAAGAGACCCAAGACCAAGAAAGTTATAACATCCACTTGGATGAAGTTAATGAAGCACTAAAGAGGCTCAAGAAGAAGAAAGCCGCTGGAAAGGAACATGACGAAAAAAAGTACAGGGCTGCTAACTAAGAGTAGTATGTACTTAACAAGACGAAGAAAGACGGAAGAATACCAACAGGTTGGAAAATCGGTGTTATTCTGTTATTCAAGAAAGGCGGCAGAAGAGAATATAACAATTACCGAGGAATAATCTTGCTAAGTATAACAACAAAAATTTACAAAAAGTCTTTAAAAAGGGGCTGAAAAAAATTAAAAAACGTCGTAAACCAACACAAACTGGAGAAAGAAGAGCATTTACGACCACACTTTTACTACAAGACAAATCATGGAGAAAACACTCAATACAAGATCCGCGAGGTATAGGTCTAGCATAGCCTTCATTGGTCTTGAAAAAGGTTTTAAAAAAACGACTCAAGCTGTATCTCCATTATTTATTATTCTATTTGAATGGACCAAAAACTTTAAGAAATCATTGTTCTACAAAGAGATTTTTTAAATATTAACTTCAATGTCAAACGATGTTCAACTTTTCTTTTACAATATGTAAACGTATTTTTTGACACTGCTTTGGTTTGAAAATAGCTATTTATGTAGTAAGTTGCAAAATGAAAGTGTTTTTCGCACCAAGACGTGAACCAACACGTCGTGTGCAAAAAACACGAATTTTGCAACGTATTACATACCAGATTTTTTTATACAATCGACGCCAGAATTGTTAAAAATGTAAAAAGAAAAAAGAAAATTGCACATACGTACCTAATGCATAATCTGCATTTCATTGATAATTGAGGTGTTTGTCTGTTATTTTACATCTTGTATCTAGTGCAAAAAAGTGACAATATAGTGAAAAAAGAATGTCATTTCAACATAGAAGTGACATTTGAAATGGTACTATTTCGATACGATTGTATAAAAAAAACTTTTTTTTAATGCAATGATGTCTAAAATGTTGAATTTAATGTACAAGCAGATTTTTTGAAAATGCGACTCTTGAATCGCTGGTTTGACTGATTTGGCAACGTTGTAGACTGGCTGGTAAAATCGGAGGCACCGAACCGACCCGAACGCCGGGCAAGGTCGGTTCGGTGACTTCGATCTTACCAGACCAGTCTACAACGTTGCCAAATCAGTCAAACCAGCGATTCAAGAGTCTCATTTTCAAAAAATCTGCTTGTACATAATATTGACTCAACAAAATAATTAAAATGAGAAAGTGTCATAGTTTTCAATGTTAATAGAATTTAAGGACAAGAGGTTTGAATTAAGATTTTCAAAATTTTAAAAAAGAACTATTTTAGACTTTAATTATTAGTGCCCATTCTCAACCCTTAAGCACCTAGCTGTATGCATGTCGCTACGTACTTTTCAATTGCTTCAGAGCCCCATTCATTGTCACGTCGTGTACTTTATGGAAATATTTTGGTTGAGGTCTATTAATTATCGTAGAAGTAACATGGAGAAGCCACTTGATTTTCCCAACTTGTAACACATCCGGCTCCTCACTTTAATGTTGCAACTCTCAAAGGTTTCACTCCAATTTCCAAACATCTTGTCTCTAACATTGTTATCGATAAATTAGGAAAGCTCGGGACGATATTCGAATAAATTAAATTTGGCACAACTGCTTCAAAATGTTACAAGACTTCCCTGATCGATTCACGTGTTGATATTGTTCATAAGCCGAGCAGGTACGATGTATTGTGTAACTCGGGCGCATTGCCGTTAATTTGGCTTCGGCGTACTTATTTAACGCAGTGAATTGTCTATTTTTTTGTAAACAGTGAATCGGATGTTCTTTGAAAGGCCTCACAAAAGAAAAGATTCGAGACTAGAATTTCCCATTAGCAAAGCTGAATAGGGCTGCAACAAAGCTTCCTGACGGGCTTACATTACGTCGAGGTAATGATTGTTATTGTGGCTAATAAAATGTCAGAATGCTGCGTCGAAAATTCAAATTCATCAACCCGAACTCGGTTGCAACCGCCGAAGCGTTATTGCGGATTGCGGTCTCATAGACACTTGGTTAGGGGGCTAATAACTATTTATGTTTCGCAGCACGCCGTATCTCGTCCGGATAAAGAAGATGTACGAGGTCAAAGTCTTTGTGTTTTGATATAATCGCGCATAGTTAAAAACTCTTTTACGGCGAACGCCATCTATTTGGATTACTTTTATTACGAAAAATAGTAAAGCCTCTTGAGCCGCTCCATTATTCCTTATAGATTGCGGCGATATTGCGGGGCTCCAAATGAGAATTTCTGTGCGATATAAGAAACGAATTATCGCTTTTTCGGCGGGTCCAACTGCTCTGTATTGAGGGAAAATCTTATACTTGGCCTAAGCACACATCCATCTTCCGGGAGTCATCCGGATCCGAACGCGACTTATTGAATTTCTTGAAAAGTCAGCGTGATGGACTGGGATATGTATCTATTCTATGTTATTACTTTATTCCCATCGATTTAGTTTTCCTTTTATACGACTAGTATACATATTCTATACGAATGCACAACCTCGGGACATCCAAACAACTGCTCATAAATATTAAAATGTCTCTCTCTCTCTACTGCATTTTATTTTATTACCGACTTTCGAACCAATCCCATTCGCGGATCTCCCGAAGTGCAAGCGCTTCAACTCGTTTTTGGTTTCTCGTAATCGTTTTGTTCAATTTTCAGATCCAGCTGTACGGATTTAATAAAGAGCTCTACCACAACATGTCGGAGGCGCAGCATAAATCTCAAGGAATCGTGGGCATATCGCTGATGGTGCAGGTAAGAGAGTGATAATTCACTGAAAAAATGCTGGAGCGGAAATAATTTCACCCACTGTAACATACTGAGGCTGACAGCGGAATTACGTCGGCCCGCGCCTCTATTTTTTGAATTTTAGAAGAGCACCCTTAAGAGGCCAATGACGCTCCCACCTAACTGAATTAAAACTTCTTTAATACCCACAGCAATTTGCATTTTACTAGTTGAGCAAATAACCTCGATATAAGGTTCGGAACAAATTGCAGCGAGATATCAACTTTTGTAAAATTACCATTTTTGTAAAAGCCCAATTATATGGTGTGGTTGATGAGCTTGCACTTAAACGTAAATCTGAATTACCTGGGCTGCAATAGTGATAATGAATTAAAGAGTCTCTCCGGGTTTCCACCCTCTCACTGTATCCTCGTTAATTAGAATTTCCGTTTAACTGCGTTGTCACTTTCAAGTCTCAGTGTAAGAATTGTTGAAGTTTTCGCAATATTTAAAAATATTTTTTGTCGAATAAAATTACAAGAAAGAGATTTTTAGGTCAAGTTTCCTGTAAAAATAGATTTTCCAATATATTTCTTAGCGATCAAAGAGTTTCATACTTTTAAAAGCGATACAATTTAGTTTAAAAATAAATTTATATTATTGTCAAAAACTGTGAGTGGAGATGATAAATACAGTAGATTATCTTTTTCAATATTGCATATAACAACATTTGAAGACCGGGAATCAATTGAAAATACCTGAATCTTGCAATTAAAGTATTTTCAGCTTGATTTGGCTCGGAAATCGTAATTCAAATGCTCCCGGACGGCAAACTACATGCAGCTTCTTAAATTTTTTTTTTTTGAGACCAAAGTATTTATCGCTTTTCTTTGCAAATACTTCAATGTACTCACAAAACATGCTAAACTCCTGTGAGTAAGTTTTGTGCAATTTCATTCGATAGTTTCATAGATAATCTACTGTGTAGTCTTATGGCCTAATAACATGGCAGTTTGCCACCTTAAAGAACACAGCAAAAATACTCGAGAATTTTATTTGTATATTTGTAAAATAAATTAATGATGGCAATTATTGAAAATATCCTTCAGTAAAGAATGAGAAGCTTTTTTGCAGGAACTGCGTCTTATTTCGGCCCGAATAATAAATTGTTAAGTTGAACTATCAGTTCGTAACTCCTCTTTAAACTAATCAATATGTGTCTCCAGTTATTGGGACACGGCAATGAGAAAAAGTTTTAATAAACGCCCCGGTATAAGTCCTGAGGTGAAGGCGAGCAAGGGTTAGGTCCTGTTGGCACCGTTCCCCGTTTGTTTAGGCGCATCGGCTTTTTACTGCTATAGCCGCCGCTTACAGCCCCTCGGCGTACTTTATGTGGCGAGCGCCATGTCCAGTCAACTAATATCCCACACCCACACATGCACGATTCCAAATTCCTCTCGTTTAATATTGTCCGAATCGAGCAGAACGAGTGCCGTTTTGGCAACTCGTCGTCCCCATTTTAGAGTCCACTATCGCCCACTGCTACCCTCATTGTTGTTCTGTTTTTCAGCCTGATAAGGTCGTAAATCGCGTAAGTTTGCGGAGCA
Organism: Schizotus pectinicornis; assembly: GCA_951805265.1. Taxonomy (NCBI): domain Eukaryota; kingdom Metazoa; phylum Arthropoda; class Insecta; order Coleoptera; family Pyrochroidae; genus Schizotus; species Schizotus pectinicornis. The sequence goes on along the minus strand of OX638206.1, from coordinate 10,474,192 downwards.
CGAAGTTATGTGGAAAAAGCGACGTCCGCCGCCGCCGCCGCACCAAATCAGTCTGGGGTTTTCGGCGTGAAATACGAGGGGGATCGTTTAAATACAAACAAGACGTTTATTGAGATTAGACGGCGCCCGTCCTCCGAGCGAAATTCTTTGAGGTCTCATGTATATTTAATCCCTTCCAGCGAATGGTCCGCGTTAAAAGAGAATTAACAATTTTAACGGGCGGACACTGTTAAGGGGACGGGAAGTAATGTCGAGGGAAGATTAGCATATTGTGAACGTAGTGCAGCTCGTTCAGGGCTTGCAGATGGGTTTTACAACGTCCGTCGGCTATACTGGAGGTATGGCGGCGTGTGTATTTCAACGAATGTCCGCTGCCGACATCCGAATCTGGTTGCCATGAAAAATGCAGTTTTGTACTGCCGACAGGAATGCAGTAGACGCGGGTTTTCCGCATACCGGACGTTACGTTAAAATTTTATCCAATATTCAATATATTCCCAATGGCGATACGGGCGAAGCTGAAAAATTTAGAGTATGCTATGTCTCGATGACTTTATTGAAGTTTGTCTTGACTGCCATCCTCATCTTCCATTTCCCAAAAACGCAAGTGCCTCTCGAACCAGCGACAAGTCCGTCGTCTAAATATCTGAGTAACTTTTAATAATAATAATTTAATTTTCAACAACGTTTCCAGTCTTAAAATGGAGAGAAAGCGTTGATCTTACTACAAAAAATGGACAACATGCGCACTATCTATTTCTATTGTTGAGTACGTTGAGTACAAACGGGCAGAGCTATACAGGATGGGGCAATAGTGCGTCCGACTTCGATAGCTCGAGTTCTATGATAGCTAAAAATTTGATTGAAAAACACGAATAAACTACAGAAAGAAGTCTATAGCCGAAAATTATTTTTGAACATACAGGGGCAAATGAAATGTGGTGTGTAAAAGAAGATTTTTCGGAGCCTTTTCCTACATTCTTTTAAATCCAATACTATTGCTGACTATTTCCAAACCACTTCGATGTAGCGATTTTTTTTGTTCAAATAATGGCATCTGCATGTTAAAAAAATCACTACAGTCACAATTATGAGTTCTAAAAAAAATTATGTAAAGACTAGTTAGGAAACATCTGTGGAATGTCTTTGAATCGTTTTAACTTTTAAAAATTATACAGGGTGGCTAGATTTAATTTTTCAATTTAGAACTTTTTGAATTTAATTTTCTCCATTTTTTCAAATGGAAAAGCCTGTATATTTTTTAACGATATAATGTAGAAACTAAAAACAAACATTTTTTGTATGTACATCTCTATAGCTATTAACCATTTTCGATTTATCGCCCAATAATTACAAAATTCAAAAATTATCCTAAAAAATTAAATTGTTTTACAAATTACTCGACAGATAAAATTGTAATAAGTGCTCCAGATGTTTTGTTTATAAAAGCAGCATAAGTTTTTTAGTAAGTTCACTTTATGTTTGTATCTTGATCATTTTTTTGCTTTTTATATTATCCGACAAGCAATACATATTTATCCCAGTTACCTGTCGCCCGTTGACATTTGTGTCAATTTTGAAAGATTTGATGTTTTGTGTCGAGTTATTTGGAATACGGTCTAATTTTTTAGAATTATTCTTGAATTTTGTAATTATTTAGCAATATTTCGAAAATGGTTACAAATAGCCATAGCAGGGGTGTGCATACAAAAAATGTTTGTTTTTAGTTTCTACATCATATCGTTAAAAAATATACAGGTGTTCCATTTAAGAAAATGGAGAAAATTAAATTCAAAAAGTTCTAAATTAAAAAATTAAATTTACCCACCCTGTATAATTTTTCAAAAGTTAAAATAAATCACAGACATTCCACAGACGTTTCCTAACTAGTCTTCACATTATTTTTTCTTAGAACTCATAATTGTGACTGTAGTGATTTTTTTAACATGCATCTGTAGATGCCATTATTTGAACAAAAAAAATCGCTACATTCAAGTGGTTTGGACATAGTCAGCAATAATATTCGATTGAAAAGAGTCTAGGAAAGGGCTCTGAAAAATCTTCTTTTACACACCACATTTCATTTAAAAGAATGTTACTTGCCCCTGTATAATTGTCTTAGCTCAGCCTGTATGTTCAAAAATAATTTCCAGTTATAGTATAGAACTCGAGCTATCGAAGTCGGACGCACTATTGCCCAACCCTGTATAAGCTCACACAAAGCGACCAAACGCTCTATTTTCTTCCTTATTTTTTCTGGCTACTTCTCATCTCTTATCTCTCTATTTTTCTTTAACTTCTGCTTTACTCAAATTGTTGTCCATCAACACTTCGGCATTGAATTTAGTATTTAAAAATCACGATTAGGGTCACTTTGCACTCCTTAAAGAATGATTTTGAAAATTGTTTTGTTTACACAAATCGGATAATAAATAGGTACCGGAGAAGTGGTTTGGAGCATTTTAGGGAACAGCCTGTATTAAGTGCTGTAAATATTTTAATTACTTTGGGAAACGTTGCTACATTTTTTTATGTTTTGTTAAAGGCTGTCTTAAGAATTCCGATAAAATCTTGTCGTTCTTCTCCTTCTTATTAATATTAATATTCTTTTTACTAACTTATTTAACCGGAATTCATACTTTTATTTTTCCTTCTAAATGTAGTCTAAGGTCTATTCATCTCAATTTAAAGATTTATGCGTAAGTAAAAGTTTAAAGTTTTGGTAAATTAGTTATTTTATTAAACTTTGTCCTGAAGAAGACTGCTGTAGACAAAATTGTAGCAAATGCTCTTACTGCAGATGGAGGACGTTCAGTCCGCTGGGTTGCCATAAATTTGAGATCTGGTGTCGGGGATTTTCAGTCTAAAGTCAATAACGGTGTTGCACCTGATCTCACTTGCAGGCGCAATCAGGCTCTCGTTCATAGTTAATGTTTGCGAGATTGGGGATTTACAGAAGTCTCGCTGTATTCTTTAAAAGTTGGACTTTTAGAAACCGCGATGCCATAAATTCGAAAATCCCCGCAAAACCGTGAAATTCTCGCGGCAAGGTGCAAGATGTTTAACGAGTCACTCAAATGCAAAAGTTCTATGAAGCGTGCAAAGTGGGTTTACATAAAAAATTACCCTAGCTCCGACTTCAATCCTTAAAGAGCCAGTTTTCCATCTGGAAGCGTTCGGACGCGTCCCGTAATTCCGACCGGGTATGCATTCAAGGAGTTTATGCACTTTCCCGGATTCCTCCTTCGAATTTTGATTGCCACTAAATGATTCTTATCTGAAACCAATAAAGTTTTAGTTGTTGGCGTTTCCGTTTTTTAATTGACTCTTAATTTTTGTTGCAACTCCCTTGTTTTTATGGGAACACATGCGACCATTTTCCGGTACCTAGTTCTGGTGCATTGTGTGATTTGTTCGTTGCGGCCTCAAGGGTTGTTTAATTTTGAATTCAGCGCAACGAGTGCTGCAATATTTAGTGGTGCTGTTTTTTAAATTAGATTTGCCCGAATGAGCGAGATCTGTCGAAGATAGAACGAGGCACTTATGTTTTTAAATTAGCCTCGAGTATGTGGCAGGTATGCAGTGGCGTGGCTGCGAGAGCTGAAAGGGCCAAAAGTGATTTCAGTCACGCCACCACCGTTAGGGATGGGCTTGGTAAGGGGATGTGTTGGTGGTTGTTTAATGGCAAACGTTTCTTTTTTGCAGATCGGCGACATACCCAATCCGGAGCTGAGGATAATCACGAGCGTTTTCAACAAAGTCCAATACAAAGGTGAGTGGATTTAGAAAAATCCGGGAACAGATGAGGAGCTTCCATAAATATTGCCTGATTTATAGCTAATTACACGAGAGGTCAATCATTTCAGTCACGCCACTCGCACAACAAACCCCCGGTTGTATTATTTATGACACGGCATTTAGATGAACTGGTTCGCGTGTCTCCAGCGGTGTGGCACTTTTACCGTAATGAAACATATCTAAGACTAACAAGTCCGGGGTGCGTGAGGTCTTGCAGCACCCTCTATTAAAACTCCATTAGTTATTCCACTTCCGTTAAGAAGTCAACACGTGACACAAACAAGCGTCACCCAGAAACAATTATCAGTCGCCCTCAAGTTCATTTATCAAGCGACTCTCTGTCATCACTACACTTCCGAACACTAAACGCTATCCATTTACCGACCCTTGCTCCTATAAACCGATATCATAATTAATAACAAACAATTCGACAATTTGTTCAAACTGCGGTGCTGTAAACAATGCCCAGCCAATGGCTCCAATCCCGCAAAGACCCCTCGTCCGCAATAAATCACGCCTTCTATATCCGGGTAGTCTCCAACAAAATTTATTTAAACAACCAACTGCGATATTAACTAGAACTAACTATGTCGACGGGGATGAGTTTACGCGTGGGATGCGAATGCAACTTCTCGGGTTGCACGTCGGGGCCGTCTCACAAAAGCCTCTTTGTTCCGACAATCCGATTACCGGTTGCTTGGCACCTCCGCAGCTTCCGCAACTCCAAAATGTGACCCGAAGAATCAATTTGCGTCACGGATAGGTTACAATGCCTCCTACTAAACGGACCCCATTTGTAATAATGCCGGTTCAACTTGCGCAATTATGGGGGAACGGAGATCCCGCTTTTCGTCAAATCGACCGCCGCCGAATTTCGGAAAATGCAGATCTGCTGCTTAGAAGGCCAAAGTTTTCAAGTTATTTGTCAGATTCATTGGCAACTGTCTCACCAGAAAGAATAATAACCTGCTAAAAAGAAGAAGATTTAGAATTATAGGAATAGTTTTTGCGTTTCATGCTGGTCCCCATACCTTCCGTCTCCTGCATTCTTTCTAAAGGTCAAGTGTATATCCTTTATTTTTGTAAGAAATCTTGCGTGATTGTATACGTGTAGATTAATTTGAGGCTATAGTTTCAGATATGACAAAGTTCTATCAACAGTTAATTTAATTAATTAATACATTCGTGATCTCGTCTCCCTGTTTAACGATTACTAATTTTTAATTTTTTTCAGTTAAGTCCAATTATTTCTAAATTGAATCTGCTAAATTTTCTCATCCTGAGCAGCTCTCCTAATCGATTTAAATGATTTTTTTGTAAAGTCTGATGGAAATAAATCCGGTGAATACTGGTGAGAAATCGGCTCAAAACAGAGAGTACATTGGCACGTAGCGCGAGAAAAGAACCTCGAGGTTGGAGTGGTTTACCTTAAAGGCTTCTTAACTTAAAAAAAAAACTGTCTTCGTTTAAGAACAAGACACAAACTTTGATCTTCACAGTTTTTGTTGGCATCGAAGCAGTTCGGGACTGGATTAGCCGCAAGACGTGACGACTCCGGGTATCATCCGGAAAATTCCCGAATTTGGTGTTAACCGCAAATTATTATTGAACCGAGCCCGCAATTAGGCTCATGCCTAATGTACTGTGCGAGTTATATGGACGGTGCTCTTCGGTTGAGCCGCATTAATCATCGGTTGCAGCGTTGCAGGCCGAAAAGGCCGTTGCATGTGAACGCCGCCGCCGCCGTTAATCAACGAATAAAATTTAGTTAGTGGCGCAAAATTAATTCCGGTAGGACGTCGGGGGAAACGAGAAGGGGAAGGCGTCGCTGGCGCACATCATATCCACTTCGATGGCTTGTTCACGGATTGTTTAATAATATCCCATTTCGAAATCATAGCCAACACGAGGCATCAATCCGCTTGAAGTGGTTGAATTGGATATGTAGATACGTGCACATACCAAGCGAATTCAATAATGTAAATTAACGGCAACTCTGTAACGGGATCGCACCAGATGTACTTAGTTAATGCGGCGGCGGGGCCGTCGGCGCCCCGGAAACTTTCCGGGAAGTCAAACGGCCAAATTTCCTTAAGTACTAATTTCATAATTAGAATAATTTCGTTTTTTACGGCATAAGTCCGGCCAAATCCAGAAAATGAGAAAATGCCAAGGTTTTGTCGAAGATAGTGGCGATAAGATGAGGAAAAGACGGGAACGTTCTAAAGAAGTTCGAGAGCACTTTCGGGACCTGGAATCTCTTCAAAAAAACAGTTCGCTTAGGCACAAACAACTTAAGTGATAGATCCTAGTTCCGTGACCACCCAAAAGCAAAGAATGGAGCAATCGGCCCGGAGTATTCCGGAGGTTCTCTTAATTACTTGGTGTCTTGGCGGTGGCGTTAGCGAGCGCGTATAATTGCGGAATTATATTGCGTGTTCTCTCCTCGACGTGATCCGATTTCATCCCCGCTGATTGTAGTTTCCCTTTGTCGCGGATAATACATAACATCCCAATTTGCGTCGGAATAACAAGAGCTTTCCCGCAAAAACCCCCAAAACACACATAGACCGCGTCCGTCGGGCCGATCCCCGTTTTTGATTTGTGCCCCGCGCCGGCCGGTTTCCTTTGGTAAACAGCCGGGACTTTTTCCGTGTCGTTAGGACGCGATGAAAAATGGTGTCGAATTCCGGAGTGAGGTTGTTTATTGGTGGGCTAAGAGCGTCGCTATCTGCACTCAGCAATGGTATGATTTACTGCCCGATATAGACGCCAGGCCGCGGTGTACCCGATAACGGACGACACGATTTATGGATCCGCTTTTGAAATAAACCCGATTTTAATTGTCGTCGGTGTTCAATTTAAATAAAACCAGAGAGGGTTAGAGAGTCTTTATTGTTGAGGACGTCGAAATTGTTGCAGGGTGGCCCCGGGTTAGTTAAATTAAGCCGCCATAGGGTCGGCGTGGAGGTTTCCGGTACATTGGACGCGCAAAAACTGTTACAATCCGATCAGCAGGAATAAATTTCAACGTGCAACGCCCTTCAATCGGGACGGTTTCAATTTTTACACGACCAGTCCGACTGCTTTTTACTGCCGGATTAACGATTGCCGATAGAGTGAAAAGCGACAACTTTCCAATTGGTTTTCAAACATTTCCAAGTTTTACACTAAATTCATAAATCCATCTATTAATAGTGTAGTCAGTCTGACTCTATTTGTTGGACGGTCTCAGATTCTCGGCTTAGCGGCGATTCCTGGCGGAAACCTCTGCAGAGGCACCCTGGCACCCAAATATATATTTTTTAATACCTTTAACAACGTTAAACACGTACCCCACAGCCTATATCTATGTCTACATACCGCGTGTCTTAGCGTTACTAAAGCAGTTTTCCTAAAGAAATATCCGAGTTAGTGAGGACATCAATAGAGAAATTTATAAAGAAAATTACGAATAATGTTAGGCAAATATTTTTCTCTGAAAAAGTCTATCATTGACTTTTTTTAGGCAGTATGGAAGTACCTCAGTTCTTACTTTAATCAAAACTTATATCTTTTAATGTAACTCCTTACCGAAACAAAATCTCAAAAACTGTTACCACATAATTATTTGGATAGAAAATAGCTCTAATTCTAAGAAAAAAGACGATTATTTTATCTTTGTAAGCAGATTACCTAAAACGTTTTGCCCAAATTGTGAAAATTTTGTGAAGTTAATAGTTGATAGAGCAGCTAGGTAAGCAGAATGTATATTGTGCTTACCTAGCTGCTCTAGATAATTTCACTAAAGAAATATTTAGAAATAAAATTTCAAAATGTAAATTTTTAAAAAAGGCTGTGATCCAGGTTATTCTTGATAATTTAGAACTACTTATTCTGAAACGACACCTATTTTAAACTTAATTTGTTTTAATTGGTGAGCCAAACTGAACGTCAATGAATAAATAAGACAAGAAAACGTTTACTAAGTGAAAACAAAGTTGGAAAATATTTTAAACTATTAGTATAAATGTAAATTTTGCTTATTTGGTCTTGTTAAGTAATTAAAAAAAATTTGAACACATTCTACAAATTACAAAAACATGACACATAACTTTAGAATCCGGGAAATAATAAAAATGTAAAATTTTAAATAAATAATTGACGAATAATATTGCAAAGATGGTTGTTTTTTCTTAAAAGACTATAATTTGCTCTTTCCAGGCAACTAGAAATTATTTTAGTGCCGCGACACCCAATTCAAAAATTATGATTTTTTAAGTTGCTACTTATCCAAATAAATTTTGAAAAAGCCCGTCAAGTCGTCCAAAACGTTTATTACATAAATATCTAATTTGGTAATAGATCAAATTAATAACGAAAACGTAAATATTGATTATTTTGTCTCTCTAAGTAGTTGCTCAAAAAAAAAATTTACATTTGCAAATTCTAGAAGGTCGATTAATATTGGAGGAGTCAGGTTAAGATCATAATAGCTTTCAAAACAACAATTACACTCCTCTCTCAAGAGAGTTCCATTAACTCTTCTTGTGCAAAACCTTTGAAACTGAAATTTTTATGTAGGTATGTAGTTTCTCATTTTCAGAAATTTTGGGAAAATCTTTACTAAATAAATATCTACATTGTCAATCGGGGTGAATAATAACAAGGACTATTACCTTTAATTCGTTTGCATTTTTCTTAAGAAATTTTAACAATTTTTGAAAATTACAGAAACTTAGTAAATAATGGTAAAGAAACCAGTCGAAGATCAAAAAGGAAAAATATAACATATTTTATTATAAAAATAATATTTTTTTAAACAGGTTTTTTTTGTTGGCTTGGAGAATTTCCAATTACTAAACGTAATCTAAAACTTTCTAATTAATTTGTTATTTAAACAAACATAGAGAGCGTCTGTCAAGTCCAAAATGCTTTTAGGTAAATATTTAATTAGCATTAACGGGAATATAGTTTATTTTATCTTCATAAGCAATAACTTTCCTAACTAATTTTAAACAATGTAATTTAAAAATTGTAGAAAATTCATAACTGCTGAAAGCAAGGTGAAAGACAGAAGTGAGACATATAAATTTTTGTGTATCATACTTATTGACAAAAACGTGTTTTACTAAATTTTTAGAGTTGGTTCAAAATAAGCTCATCAAAATATATTAATTTTTCAAAATTTATATCTAAGGTTTTCTCAATTATTAATTTTGCATTTAAAATAAAATAACAAAATATAATTTTCCTATTCCAAAAGCAGTGGAACTCCCCCGAGCATATAGTATGTTGTTGAAAGCTTAAATTCATTGTTTGTTTTCCATGAACACATTTGCCTAGTCCGAGAACAATGACTAATTTTGCCAAAATACGCTGCGCCACGAGATTAAAGCATAATTTCAAATTGTTCAATTAATTTCGTTCCTGCGGTTGCACTGGCGAAATAAGTATATAAATAATAATTTTATTAATAATTTTTTATCCGGTGCTTTATTTTCTTTTCTTCTTCGGTAATCTGGTTTACAGTGTTTCTTTTTCATTAAATAGTAGCAAAGAATGCTCAGGATGACAAAAAAGAAATCTAACAATTTAAAAAAATATCCTGCCATTATGGCCTTGTTAACAAAAGGAAAAACTACGTTGCCGATGGGCTTAACCTAATCCAATTTAGAAATCAACAAAGAGACGCCCATGGCCGTCCAAAGATAACGAATGCAATTCAACCGCTATGTAAAATATAATGCGGCCAAGTGTCGAGTACAAATTTTTAAAATTAAAAAGAAAAACAGAAAGAAAACTTGACGTCAATAAACACTCTACAGATAATTTAATTGGAGATGTGCGAGTGAAGCAGTCTGGTTCATCATTGCGCGAGACACGCGCCTTTGTATGATTAAGGTTGTGTTGTAGTGATCTGATTCCACGTTTCTGGGTAATAAAATAATGCGCAATTAGTGTACACACACCGTTACAACTTCCTTATTATAGAAATCACTTGTTCGTTTGTCTCACCAAATAAACAGAAATGCAAAATTAGAGTCAAATTGTTACGGATAACCTTCTGTTCTTATTTTAAAGTGTTATAAATTTTATGCGAGAGTGCTCTACAGGGTGTCCCAACACTTAAGTTTATCACCATTTTATTAATGTTTTAATAAATAATATTATGAGTCCTAGATACATATTGCAAATAAATTTGTTGCATGAAGTGACCTTTTCTGAAAATTGACCAACACAATCGTGTCTCTCTTCAAAGATTTGTTGTTGTTCAAAGGTGCAATTTGCTTTCAACTCAAGGGATTAGGCGCAACGTTTTACGCAGACAGAACAAAATGCATTCTTTGTTCCAAATAAATTAATTTTTTAATAATAACGCACTAAGCTTAGATGAAGCGTAATAGTAGTCAAGCACTGATTACCGATTATATCTCCACCGAATCATAAGTCAACTGTAAAGCAGTTTTACGACCCGTCATTGGTAGATAAGATCAATTTGTAAATAAACAGTTCTCAGTATTTAAATGTAACGCGCAATTTTTTAAATTTTCGTGCAAATTTTATCAACTTTAAATGGTCAATAACGAAAAAGCGAGACGTCACTGTGTTTAAACTCATGTTGTTTCGGGTCGATGCATATTTTTACGCAATTGACGATTTTTCTACGTGTTCAGTTTGTCTGTAGTTATGTTTGTTTTTTTGTGTTGTGTTGTGTTCAATTATTTTATTATTTTTCTATGCAAAATATATGACGGATCTATACAAAATGAAGAACTATTATTTTATCATTTTGAGTTAACACGACTGGGTCAAATCCGTTATTGAAATTGACAAAGTTTCTGAAGTAAATCTCCAAAAAATTATCCAAGTTTTTGAACTTATGTAAAGCAATTGCGCTACCTATTAAAATTTTTAATAACCCCTTTTATTGCGCTTCAAGAGCTGGGTAACGTTGTTGAGGTGTTTAAGTAAATTGAATAAATTTTTAAGGGCTCAAAGACGGTCGACGGAAAACCGTTGAGAGTTTTAGACTGTTTGGGTCCCGTTTTAAGGGTTTACAATGAGTCGTGAAAAATGTAAAATTGCAAAATTCCGGGATAACGCGCTCCGTTTGTTGCCGCAGAGTCGATATCGCGGCATGTAAGTTATTTAACCGAGGTACTTAATGTCAAACCCACATAAAACGGTTCTCTTTATAATTGCACCTCGAACGGCCGGGCGCTTTACGGTCCCTCAACAAAAATTACAGTGGAATGATTTCATAACGATCGCACACATGTTGGAACAATAATCAATCAGTCCCAAGTGCTCCACCCACGTAAATAAGTATAAATAACAATCGGCGGCGGTTGCGTCAGTTTAAGCGTATTTGTTCAAGTGGTCCGAAGGGATATACGGCCAACTTGTCATTGTCACATTGCGCCACTGCCGCGTTACACACACACACACATACACACATCCAACCCCCATTTTCAATACCGCCACCAACGTTGTCACGTCGAAATACATATCGCGGAAACCATTTCCCAACCACTTCCACCACCGCCAGCAAAGCGGATTCGCGGACGTTTTAGAAACGAACCGTCGACCCTTATTATTCGAAATGCGGCACGTAATTGCCGACTTTGTTCGAACGCGACACTTTCTTACGTAAAGTCTCAATTAGTTACGTCGCCTCCAAGGATTCCTGCAACTAATTGCTAGTCTCGCCAAAACACAGACGTAACACATTTCAAGGCGAAAATTAAAACGGGATTTATTGTGTTGGTCGGCGTTCTGAGGCGGTCGCATAATTAACGTCTTTCAGATGACAGAGTTTTGTCGGCGGCTACGTGCGAAATGGTGGAGGCGCCGGGAGAATCACGCTCGAAATAGCTGCTGGGCTATTGACGTAATTTTTAGGATGCAAAACTGTTTCTTGATCAATTGAGCAAAAGTTGCTTAAGTTTTGATGGAAAATAAGCTTTCTATTAAAATAATGATTGTGTCGAGAGCTGTCGATTTTATTGATATGGGAAGAAAGAAATTTGCTTGACAAAGTGGAAACGCTGGAACTGATTTTTTTCTAGTAACCCATGATTCGATAAGTTTTTGGCAACTTTTTATAAAAATCTACCAAGTAAGTTACTAGTGGTCGTTAAAGCAAACTTACTTAATTATGCAAGAAATCCATTTTAAAGCTGCTGCAAAGTTCTTCAAAACGCAACAAACAAACTTCTCAGAGTAAAAAGAAGAGACGACTTCACTTTATGATGATAATTTGTCGTTCAGATAATGAGTAACTTGACATTATAAGTTTAATTAGAATTCTGAAAGCGGCGAATATTTTATTACATTTATTAACGGGAACAAATATAATGTACACCAAATTAAACCATACATTCCTTGCGCTGTCCACCAGAAAATTTAATGAGCATCAAAAAATCTAAATAAAACCCAAATAATTATACATCAAAAAATGAAAACATCACCACTAAAATAACTATGCTGCGTATTGTTTTACCATTGCTTACATTTTATATTCTATATGTCTATCAATTTTACTAAATGTTCACCAAATTTAGAACGCTCAAGTTACGCGTCCGTGCTGTACATAATAAATATTTGCGCTATCCATTTATATTTAGTGTTTCTCAAAAAAACTATTTGTGCGTTAAATAATTATTCTATTACTCCAAAAATGAAATATGCTCGCGCATCTCTCTTTGCCGCTTGCGCTTCCAGACAGGAGGCACGCGAAAAAAGTTTTGTACAAGGTCAGTTCAGGGCCCTGTAATTTTTTTTTTAAAAACACGATTAGAAATTAACACTAAAAGAAGTTTTACGTTTTACATAATGCAAGCCAATTACAGCAAAGCATTTATATATTACGGAAATCAATATCTTTTTTTGTGCAAACCACTTCTATTTTTACTCTTATTTTCCTTGCCCTAGCACATCTACATCTATAATTTTGCATAAAATTATTTACCATTTGCACAACATTTTATTGCTTGTGTATTTTTGATCAACAAATTAAATATCTGGGTATTATGTTAGAAAATGCGGAATAAAACTTGGTGAATGTTTTTAGTATTTATGGTCAACAAAAGTTATTTTGGCCAACAAAAGTTATTTAGGCGAACAAAGTATATAAGAGGCCAGCATTATGTCAATATTTGGTTATCGCTTTAAGATTATGTACCTACTTTCTTAATTTTAATGAGCATTTAGTATTGTTAGGAAATGAAAGTATTTTTTTATATGAAAATATTGGGTAAATTTGGTAGACTGTTAAATACGACCCTTTATTTACAGAATTTGTATCTGATACAAACCATTTATGAATTGACAGGAAAAATATGTTTGAAAACTGTAAATAAATTAATTGTCAGTCAAATAAACCAAGAAGATAAAAAAAATGCAAACACATATACTAAAAAATATTTTTTTCAGAAAACATTAAATTTAGACAATTTGATAAAAATGAAATATTCAATTTTTGTAAAATAATCTAAAAATTTGAAAATAAGTTTTTTGAGCAGAAAATCTCAATTATCCATTATAACTGCAAAAAATTTAATTCTGTGCAACACTGTAATGCAGATTAAGGCCGTGACGAATTCAGATTGTTTTCTAAAGCTGCCCCACGTTGGACGCCATTTTATAACAATAAGGTGCTCTTGCCGGGATTCAAATAAAACTTATTTTCAATTTTCACACCAATATTTTAGTAATTTGTAGGAAACAAAATTGTAAAAAGAGTCATCTCCGCGAAAACGATCTGAACTCGTTGCACTCCTTAGATCCGTGTCGCAATACTATTTTGATAATCTTTAAGATCAAGCCGATTCCACTGGTAGCTCCTTGTAGTTTTGTTGGTCGTCAGTCTCTCGGAGCTTTGAGTGGCGATTCCGTCGCGTCAAGTACGAGTACGTAGAAAGTATAGAAGACATATGCGGCTGGAGGTCCGGACTCGCTGAGTGATGAGGGTCCATAAACCGAGTGCAAGGGGTTTGGGACAAGAAATAAAATTGATGCAATCCGTAACCAGATCCGAGCCATGAAGGGTACCCATCGTTTCGTTAACTTCTCTAACCCCCTCGTTCCCTTCGGCTCTCTATTGTTTTCCCCCTGGTCCGCAATCAATTCCCGTTTTGATGAACGCCTCTCGCGCCGTAATGTGACAGGGCCGCGAGGCCCTCGCGCTAATGCAAAAATAAATCACGATCTTATAAATATATTTCAGGAATAAATTCACGTGATGTCGGGCGGATGTGTATGAAGAGGAGGCCGGCGTTTTGCATTAGTCAGATTGCTCACGATCTGTCTGCCAGATAATGGCCATCATTTTTAAGAGGGTTGAATCCGAACGCAACAACCATTTGTAAAGGGCCCGACGTGTTGCTATTTATCCGGTTGACAAAGCAGTTGGTGCTGTTGCTGCCTCGACATTAGCGGCAAATGCGAGAATTGCAAGATGAACAAGCGTGATGATGTATCCGTGCATGCCGAGTGACAACGTACGCTTAATCCACGGGGATTAGCACCTGCTCGCGGTCGCTGTCGACTCCATGATTAAATGTTGCTCGCGCCCTCAACCTAATTTTCAAAACGATTTACCCCTACCACCAACACCTACACCCGCCATCAAAACTACCTCAATTGCGGAAAGATGCACGCTTTCAGGGCAACAGCCAGCGAGTTGGTTACGTCGGTTTAAAGTCGGACACGGAGAAGCCGCAAAGTTACCAAACACGGGAGCCGCCAACATTCGAGGGCCCAGCTGTCCGCTTTCAGACGAAATCAGTTTCAAACTCAAAGTCGCCAGATGCAATTCAGTCCAGGCTATTTCGTCCTTTTCTAATTAACAAATAGCCAAGAACTTCTCCTTAAACAATTTTTAAGGGGTCGTATTTAACAGTCTACCAAATTTACCCATATTTTCATACAAAAAAATACTTTCATTTTTCCCAAAAATCCTAATTGCTCACCAAAATTAAGAAAATACATAATCTTAAAGCGACAACCAAATATTGACATAATGCTGGCCTCTTATATATTTTGTTCGCCAAAATAACTTTTATTGACCAAAAATACTAAATGTTCACCAAATTTTATTCAGCATTTAATTCTAACATAATACCCAGATATTTAATTTTAATTTAGCAGTTAAAAATACTATTTGTTGATAAAAAATACACGAGCAATAAAATGTTGTGCAAATGGTAAATAATTTTATGCAAAATTATAGATGTAGATGTGCTAGGACAAGGAAAATAAGAGTAAAAATAGAAGTGGTTTGCACAAAAAAAGATATTGATTTCCGTAATATATAAATTCTTTGCTGTAATTGGCTTGCACTATGTAAAACGAAAAACTTCTTTTTGTGGTAATTTCTAATCGTAGTTTTAAAAAAAAATTACAGGGCCCTGAACTGACCTTGTACAAAACTTTTTTCGCGTGCCTCTTGTCTGGAAGCACAAGCGGCAAGGAGAGATGCGCGAGCATATTTTATTTTTGGAGTAATAGAATAATTATTTGACGCACAAATAGTTTTTTTGAGAAACACTAAATATAAATGGATAGCGCAAATATTTATTATGTACAGCACGGACGCGTAACTTGAGCGTTCTAAATTTGGTGAACATTTAGTAAAATTGATAGACATATAGAATTTAAAATGTAAGCAATGGTAAAACAATACGCTGCATAGTTATTTTAGTGGTGATGTTCTCATTTTCTAATGTATAATTATTTGGGTTTTATTTAGATTTTTTGATGCTTATTAAATTTTCTGGTGGACAGTGCAAGGGATGTATGGTTTAATTTGGTGTACATTATATTTGTTCCCATTTTTAAGTATTAACTATAGCGTATATTTTTTTGACAACACTCAACAAAATTTGGGCGTGTTACTGTGTAGAAGAAAAACTTTGGTTTAATCTTCTAATTTAATAAAAATTCGAATTAGAAGAATTAAAAAAAATCTTTTTGTAGAATGAAAGTTTCTTTGGAAAATAACAATTTTCTTTTCATTCTTAAGGCAAAAGCGACCATTTAAATTTACAAGACTTTTTCTTAATTGTGGCATTCTTTTTATGTTTTCAACTTTCGATTTCTTCTTCTTGAATTATAACCAAAACTTTATTTGGTCAACGCTTGAATAAGTTTCTGTGGAGCGTCTATAATTTTTAACTTTCTTTCCTTGTAGAGATTTACTTTTATCTTTTTTGTTAAGTACCTACTGAATGTGGTTTCAAAAATTTTGACAAGAGCTTGAAACAATAACCAAATTGTGCTTCTAATAAAATTATTATCGATATTTTGGCTAGTACGAACGTATTGACGTTTGCCATTCCTTGTAATTAAATAGTAAACTATTTTATTTACCATCTCCCAATCTTTCCAATGCTTTTCATAACTGAATTATTCACGTAGACTTAAAGCGATTTCTTGGTAAATCGAATCATTAAACATTTTATAATACGTAAATCTTTGAAACCTACAAATTGGGACTCTAGAACTTGTTCATTACAAATTATGTATTATTTGTTCTTTTGTCGATTTTTTAAATTTTTATTGCCTTCAGGTCATTCTTCATCCCTTTTATAATTAATAATGTTTGTTTTCAACTTTATCATCATTTTGATTCAAGAAATTAGGATCAGAGGCTTATTATATTTTTTGCTCATGGAGATAAATTACTGATACTAGAACTATTGGCACGGAATCTAAAAAACAAATATTTGGAACAAAAGCAATATCTGCTTAAGTCTTGTAAAATTATTTCTTGTTCTATTGAGAAATAACTTTAGGAGTATTTTTGTCATAGATCATTGTTCTGCAATCATTGACTCGGCTACAGAACACAGTAGCATGAAGCAAACAACATTTGTACCATGACAGAAGGCGTTAAGCAACAAATTTTTATTAAATTTCAAAAAACTTGTAATGCGGCTTTTTGCAACTACTTTAAAAGATAAAATTGCTGCAAAAGTTTAGAAAGTAATAAAGAATAGGTTAAATAAAATTCAACAAATCGATTTTAAACTTTGCTACAAATTGCTTCAATTGGAAAAACACTAGAAAAAAATTATTCGCTTTTGTAAAGCAGCGTTGAAGTAAATAAAATCAGGAGGGCTCCTATGAGCAGACTACTAGGCTTCATGGGAGCACAGGCTTGCTCTAAAGGGGTCTCCAGAAACCTAACAGGGGTGCACGCAATGGGCCTATTTGGTCTCAGTGTGCGGCTCGGCGATCACCCGGGTCCCCCATGCTCGAAGCAAAAAAAGCAGCGTTAAACCTTAGATATAAGTTATGTTTTTATAATTATTAAATCCAGAAAATGTCGGAATATTCTCTTATTAATGTCACAACAGTAAATATGCAGAAATAGCGAAGGCGCCGGGAGAATCTGAATTGAAAGTCAAAAGACTGAATTCTTCACAACGTAGATACTACTTCCCCCACCTTCAAATATAAATTATTATAATTCTTTGAACGACAATTTAGTCTGTAATTTGCCAGGGAAAATTTTTCCAGAGAAGAAATTATGCGATTTTGCAAAGCAGCGTAAACCTTATTAATTTTTGTGTAATAATTAAATCCAAAGAATTTCCGAACATTCTCCTATCAGTGCAACAGCAGGAAATATGCAGAAATCCCGAAGCCACCAGGAGAATTTGAACTCTGAGTCAAAAAAGTTGAACTCTACTGAACGTACTACTTTCCTATCATTCGCTAAAAGACAACATATGTAGTCTGTAATTCGTTAAAATTCCAGTCATTTGTAGTTTCGCCTTGAACGTTAGCTTAAGTTTTTTATTATGAAGTAAATTTTGGAATGTCTAATTCCATTGCTATTTTAGTGTTATTAATTCTTGCAACATTAGTAAGTTGGCTTTTTTAACAACATCCCGGGATCGGCTGTAAACTAAAAAACATATTTACCTTAGAATCTTCAAGTAGATCAACATCCTCGTAAATGTTTATGCTTCAATAAATTTGCTACAATTTTGCGTCGCCCTAAAATAAAAATTTCTAATGACACAAGCGATCAATACCGAAAACGTTTTCTTGCTGATATTTAGGAGAAATTGTGGTTGTTTGGCGAAACGTGAATGTCGTTAGCAGCTTCCATTTTATTATAATATTTAGTTAAACCGGCGTATTCATAGAATTATTTAATGGCTTAATTAATGTTTAAAATATATTCTTGGCGGTTAAGCGTCGGGTTGCGTTTAAATTTTGACTATTATTAGGCGACAACGTTGCGGTGTCCGGCCGCAGTATCGGACACGCCAACCCCAAACCTCGACGATAAAACGCCCTTTCGAACCTGTACCGTACCTTCATATTTAAGTCGCGGTGTTACGGTGTAGTTAGACCCGAATTATGATAAGTGCGGGAAATAATGAAAGTCCGTTCGTGCGAAGTAATTGAATTTTTACCCTTGAAAGAAAGGTGCGCCCGGAAATGTCGTTCGACACTCGAGACCCGTCCGCTTTCGAGAAAAGAAAAACTCGGTATAAATCATACGCTCGTTACGATTCACATATCGCGGGTCCCGTAACCTATTTCAGCATGTCGTCTGAAAAGTAACTTACGGCCCTCATTCAAATGCAAATTCAACGAATTCTATTATTGACATTAAGATTGTGCATCTATTTACATAATAACGACGCACATTATGTACAGAGATGTTAGCTGCGCTAAAAGCGTCTTTTTGCGCCGGCATTTCTCATCAAACCATTTCGCTTGCATACATTTTTTTTGCTTCAGTCTTTTTGCCAAAGAAGATATTAAAATTTCAACGACATTGCTCACCAAAACGCAGAATTTACGACGCTTTAACGCAATCTTATCGGTCGCCTGGAAATTTTGTTGGCATTTTTTTTTATTTAGGGTTCTCCAGGCAATTATGTCGACCGGACGGCGCCCCATCAATCGGACCGCTTTGGTTGGCAAACATGCATATTTAAAATCGGAGAGCAAAACCAACAAGCGGACACGTGTTTCATATTTTTTTTTTGCTGGCTCGAATCAACGCTATCGAGGGCTCGCCAAACATCAATTTCCGGACGACAGTTGATTTGATTCCAAATTAGCCAATTTTTCCGGATCGAGCGGCCATCATCCCTAATTTCTGGTCGTCATATTTTTAATATCGTGCAAAAAAGTCTTCTAATGCGAGCAATTTTCAATTTTACATTATCGCGACGCTGTAAGTGTGAGTAACTGAGAATAGAAAGATTGAGCCCAACAGCGTTTTCACCAAAAGAGAGTATTTTGTGCTCTACAGAGCGGGATTGTAATTTATGAGTTGAATGTTGAATGTCATTTTCATTCGTCTACCTACTTCAATCAAAGAATGAATATACAGCCCTATTGGGGGCCTCATATGATTTTCAGGATTAAGCCTTTTATTTTTGGTTGCAAATACTTTATACAGGATGATAAGCGTAGCCCGTGCATTAGAAGTTTTTTAACTTCCAGTTGGATTAGAAATTTGAAACTTGGGAAGCAGTCATAATCAGTCATCCTTATTCTATCTAAAATATATTGAGCTCTCTAGCTATACAGGCTGTGCCAAAAGTCGGTATCAACTTTCTTATTTTAAATGGAAACGTACCATTTTTTAACATGGTTCAATTGGTCTTCCAACTCTGAGTTTTCATAACACTTGTTATGTGAACTTATCAGACAATTTTTGACATTATGGAAATTTATGTGAAAAAAATTGTCGATGTGGTAGCTTACGAAAAAATTCGTATCTGGCAGATGGTTCTGAATTTATAAAAGAAAATTTGTAGAGTATTTAGCTCAAAGTCCAGACTAACTTCTGATATCTTAATGGTTGTTCCATATTATACCATATGAGCGCAGACAATTTTCAAATATCTCAACCAAAAATGGTCAAGAAGTCATTTTTTTCAAATAGCATCTACTGATTTTTTTGCACCATTTGATAGAAAATTGTATTTTGGGATAAGTTACTTAAGCATTCCCTATATCTAACTTCATCTTCTATCAAATGAAAATTTAAAACCCAGAAATTCCATCAATCTTGCCGAAAGATTTTTTTGGTGTTTCAAGTATGCCATGGAAACCAAAGACAATTGCAACAATTTAATTATGAAATGAATACCTTGCTGATTTTATAAAACAACAACAACATAAACTATCAAGAACCATCTTAAATTCTACTAAATTCTAATTTAAATGTTCAATGTGAGCACAATTTTGATTACTACATTCTATTATTCTATTTTTAACAGATTGTTTAGCTCTTCTAATTTTGTTGGGGCCAAGACTGTCAAATGCTCTTATTATTCTCCCTCTTAATTCGTCTATGTTGCGAAATGGTGAAGTATAAACTAAATCTTATATTCGACCCCAAACATAAAAATCTAATAGGGTAAGGTCTGGAGATAATAAGAACACATTCGACAGTCTTGACCCCAACAAAATTAGAAGAGCTAAACAATCTGTTAAAAACAGAATAATAGAATGTAGTAATCAAAATTGTGCTCACATTGAACATTTACATTAGAATTTAGTTAAGATGATTCTTGATAGTTTTTGTTGTTGTTTTATAAAATCAGCAAGGTATTCATTTCATAATTCAATTGTTGCAATTGTCTTTGGTTTCCATGACATACTTGAAACACCAAAAAAATGTTTCGGCAAGATTGATGGAATTTCTGGATTTTAATTTTTAATTTGGTAGGGGATGAAGTTAGGTATAGGAAATGCTTAAGTAACTCATCCCAAAATACAATTTTTTATCGAATGGTGCAAAAAAAATCAGTAAACGCCATTTGAAAAAAATGACTTCTTGACAATTTTTGGTTGCAATATTTGAAAATTGTTTGTGCCCATATGGTACAAAATGAAACTACCATTAAAATATCAAAAATTAGTCTGGACTTTGAACTAATAAGTCCTGCTTTACAAATTGGTTTTCATAAATTTTGAACCGTTTGCCCGATACGAATTTCTTTATAAGCTACCACATCGACTATTTTTTCTCATAAATTAACATAATGTCAAAAACTGTCAGATAAGTTCACATAACAGGTGCTATGAAAACTCAGAGTTGGAAGACCAATCGAACCATGTAGAAATAATGGTACGTTTCCATTTAAAATGAGAAAGTTGATACCGACTTTTGGCACAGCCTGTATAGCTAGAGAGCTCAAAATATTTTAGACAGAATGAGCATGACTGATTATGGCTGCCTCCCAAGTTTCAAATTTCTAATCCAACTGGAAGTTGAGAAACTACTAATGCACGGGCTACGTGAATCATCCTGTATATTTATTGCTCGACGGCACCGTGGCTAAAGCCCATAAATGGAGTAAAAATTTTTGGATGTGGTTTTAACATTACAAAGGGCATTTCAGAAATATAAAGAAACAGTTGTGAAATTTACGGGCGGTGCTGTTTCTCAATTAGAAGTTGCAATTAGTGATGATGAGCTTTGGTGAAACCTGTGAGAGCATTACGACGCTAAATTAGCAGTTCTGAGCAAATTGGTTCACTTAACGAAAGCTACTTCGATGACGCTGCAGCTTTGGGTATTGTTGCCTCAAAGAGCTGGAGGTTTTCCTGTCGTGTTGTCGCCAGAAGATATTGTGCGTGTTGCTTGCGATGTCGGTCGAGTCCTGCGGTTATATTAGCTAAAACGTTGTCGCTTGGTTGCGTCGTTAGTTTGTGAACGTGTTAAAATCGCGGAATCTCGTAATTACTGCAGTAATGAAGTGATGAGAGTGACGAACCTGGCAGGTAATGTAAATTTGCTCGATTCCCGTGCTTCCGGGGGTAAACATAAAAATTAATCCTTTGCCATCACCGTTTTCCTTTGGCGGATCGGGCGGGTGCACGTGGAATTTTTCTCCGGAAACAAATTGACCCAGTCGGAGTAAATTACGAACAAACATCTCATCCGGCTGAGACGCGCCGAAAAATCTCGTTGAATATTTAGGTATGCGGAGTAAATGTGCAAAAAACCCTCATCTACTCTTTTAATATTTATCTCTTTAGCGATTTACAAAGTCACTGGATTTAATGAACATCTTTTATGTTTGGATTTGCATAATGTTTGCGCTTTGATACGCAAAGCAAGTTTTCGTTATAAATAGCGGATTGGATTTTCACATGAACCTCCCTTTGAAAACAAGTTCGGACGCGAACTAAGAAATTAGTTATTTGCAACGCAAATTAACGTAGAGCGAAATTTGCGGCCGTTTCGACGGGAAAAAGCGATAAATTCGAAGGCGATCCCAATAAACGCGCACCTGCTCAAGCGTAATTGGCCGAAATCACGGCAGGAACACATTACAAGACGTGTTTATGTATAAACCAAGAAAGAGGCGCTATGGACGGCCAACAATGCCATATTTCAAGCTGAAGGAAGTCGCCTTCAACGGGTGCGAGCTCGGAATCGCGCCGTTTTCACGCCCACAAACGCCACAACACCACCCAAAATAAATCCAAACTAATCTTAAATTGAACACCTGCCGTTCATTTTACCTACACCATAATTGATCAGTCAAAATCAAAAGCCGAATCTCTACCTCGTCAAGTGTCATTAATACTCCACCGCTTTGAAGGTAATTATTATATTTATTGGAGTGGCGCTACGAACTCTGTGTCGAGCTTTTGGTCTGTTGTAACTTACAAACCTCTAACGTTGTAGACAACCAGTCAACTCATAAACATGCAGTCGTAATTGTTGTCGCTAACAAAGACTCTTGAGGAAACTTTACTGCGGAATTAAAGATTACGATCTTGGAGAGTCCTCCAATGTTAATTTGTTACTATTTTAACTTAAACCTATTATTCGATAAAGTCAACCCATTAAAGAAATCCTGTCTGCAGCACAACTATCGTCATGCTAATTGTAAGCGCTTGTTTTGCGGGAACACTGTGGCAACTTCTTTCATAATTACCCCAAGCGATTAAATTTGCCCTAGTTTAATTAGCATAAGCCAAAAGTGACATTCCTAGACTTAGAGTCAATTGTACACACGATTAGAAACGTAATATTTATGTTATGTAAGTAAAATTTTAAATTAAAAATTATAAGCCAAATTAGTAATAAAACCACATTTTAACATCGAGTTTTTGTTAAATGGATCACATGTCGTCTCTCTTTCCTACAAGTTGGAATACTTTAAACAGTAAAACTTAAATTTATTTTACCCCATGGACCCATATTACTCTTTTTAGAAAAATGAGTCAATAATCGAGGCTCTGGATATTTTCTCAGGTGTCGCAGTTATTTCCCCAAGGGTGCATACATTTCAACAATCATAGCTGGATATGCGCATAGAATGTGGTGAGAAGTCGAACTCGTCTCAAAAGACAACATTCAATTGTTGATTTTTAGCGTTCTGTTAGGATGCCAATATTACTAGTCTACTGCCTTTTTCGCAATTTTTAAGTTTTTGATTATAAAGGCCCTTTGTCCAAACTCTACTTTTAATTATTGTCACAAAATCATAAACCTTTTGCAAGGTTCACAGTTTCTTTAAGAGATCTTTTCTTCACTTCGTCGAGTGCTGCCAGAGTGAGTTAGATTGCGGCATGCTAAACCGTCACATGTGTTCTAAGGCTTCCTCTTGCGATCCACATAGTCTGCATAGCTCACTGTCTGTCTTTCCAAGTTCTCTTAAATAGTTTCTCAGGAGCCTATGTTCGTTCCTTGTTAGTTCGGGCAGCCTCATGAGATTCTTTGGCGAGTAGCCCTCAAACTTCTTCGCCCGTCTTTGTCTTGGAAGTTGCTGTTTTAGTAATTCTTTCTCGCACATAAATTTCGACTCTTCTGCGGTTTTTACTTGGCTCATGGAAATGTTCTGATCCTATAGGTTTAGCCTTCGCTTTTAGTTCGGCAAGTTTATTGTCTATTTTATTTTTTTCTATATCTTGATGCCCTAGCACTCACATTAGAATGAGGGTGTTACGCTGGTCTAATAACTAAGATGTGTTATGGCCTCATCACAAATGAGATTTTTTTACAGAAATCGGTTCGAGTCTCATTATAACAAATTATTTTTGCTTTCTTGGCCATTATCAATGTTATTTTTTCTTATCCATGTTCTCTCCAACTGCAGGCTGTAATGTCCCATTACTTTTATTCTCGACACTTTGCAATCTATTAACGTTTTAAAGATAATAATTTTCTACCTACTACGTAACTATAAGAACTTCTTGGCTGTCAGTAATGATATTAGTTATTTAATTCTTCTATTGCATTTTCTGTAGACAAATTTTTATAGTTAAGGCCTCTTGAAAGGTCGTTGTTGTAATGTCAGGACTCAAAGGATATAGTCTTCCTAGTTGGTTTACTTTTAATTCCTACCTCTGTTATAAGTTTTTAATTAAGCCTAGGGTCTAAAATAGCAGTACAGGAATCGCTTAGATGTCTTATTAACTACCTTGGTCTTTTATTTTCTACATGAGATACGTTTACAATGAAGATATTATCGTTGCTTTACTGATTTGAAAATAAAATTTCCATTTGCAGCTGTGGCTGATATTTCTTTATTTCATTGCTGTTTTAGTAATAGAGTCAAAAGAAATGTTGTCAAAAACTCCCCGTTTGTCAGGAATAGCTCTCGTGTCAATGTCTTGATTATCTATCTACGTTTCTATTTTGTGGGTCAGATCATGTATCGAAATTTTACAAAATTTGTTGGACTTTCGATGTCCGATGGTCTCCATTCCTTATAAGTCTACTTTCTTTAAAAAGTTAATGAGGTAAAGGATCTAAAGAACTTAGCTTACAGATAGATGTAATTCCTTAGTTTTGGTGTAAACACAAAATTCCAGGGTTAAACTAGCTTTAACAAAGGTCTTGAAAGTACTTTTTTGAAGTGGGGTTGTAAATATTTCATCTACTTCTGACATCTTGTATGATTCGTTATCATTCGATGCCCTAGAAACACCCTGTATCTGACCCACAGAACCTCGTCTCCATATCAAAAGTTATCTCTTTCTGTGAAGCGATTGTGAGGTCCCGACGAAGTTAGGCAGACAGTGGCGTGCCTCCGCCCTAATAAAGCCGTAGCGTCAGCCAGAAGACGGCGCTCGTTTCCCGAAATTAGGCATTTACATTTCGTTTACCTGCTCTACAGTTTCGTTAACGACGGCCCTTTCTACGTGGTATCCGTGAAAATACAAGCCGGAGCGACAATCAGCGCGCACAATTAACAAGAAAAAATACTCGTTGTACGTAACAGCACCGCACTGCGTATCGTCCCTCAAATCGCACGTACAGTCAAAATTGCGAACGTTGATGAAGCCGCTTCGAAATCCAGTTTGTTCGTCTGCTGGCGCTGGCTGCTGCGTCATGGGATTGCGGTCCATTTGAAAATCTATGGAGTGCAACGCGTCGCATCAACCCCATTGGAATTGTGTTAAATAAAAGCTCGTTTAGATTAACGCCCAGTACTCGTTTTGAGGGTGCACGGATCCTGTTTGGGTAATGAATTAATGGCGCATCAAGGCGAGGAGCGTCGCCGAACACGCCGACGTGACTGGAACACCGGGACTTGAGCACCACTAACACAGGCAGGCTAGGCGAAGGAATTGTCACTTTCGCAATAAAGTAGAATTTGTAAAGATGCTCGACTAAAAAAGAATAAGTCGATTTTTTCGCTAAACTTCCCCAAAAAAAATTGTTAATATCTGAAACTAAATCTGTCAAAAATAAACGTGTTCAGCATTTTAAAAATTTTTTTAGAAACTTATTACCGAGTTCCTTGAGGGTTGAGCCCTTTTGTCTTCAAATGTCCACACACACAGTGGTCACAATAAGGATCTGTACGTGGGCGTTTTCTTTTATTGCGGAAAAATACACGTTTGAGCATGTTTGCACGAGGTAGCTTTAATTTGGTTGGGGCCAAGCTCGGGTAGTTTCTGCTCTTGAGGAGGACGCCCCCGTATCCATTTTTAGCCATCACTGTTGGGAGTGCCTCGCGCTCGTACGCGTCATTACATTACAGATTTGCTTCCGGAATATCGAGCACACCTGAAATCTAATGAGCATGCCGCTCATAATGTTAATTACAACTTCTAATCAAGTAATATCAATTCATTGTTGAGGAGAATATTGTGTACTACAACTTTACACAGCTGCCGATTCTCAGCAGTTAATTGTATGTAAATATTGCGGGAAATCCCTCAGGAACGCCACGCAAAAACCAACATATGTACTTAGGTATTTGTTGATTGTTTCTGTATAACTTGAAAACATAATGGAAGGTTTTTGGTGAAACGACTTTTTTTGTCTCGTTATTGTGTAAAGACAAAAGGAATTATGTAAAAGCGCCCATTAAGAACGTGGGGAGCACATCATTTGTCTTTTTTCTTACTATTGATCGGCTCAGTTGCAGAAGGTTTTGAGTTAACAACATTTTCATTATCCGGCGAAATTCCATTCCGTACATTTCCGCTTCATTATATTTTCCTACAATACGTTGTTTGTAGGTACACGCCAAGTCGTCTGCATTGCAACAACGTTTAGCATAGTGTCTTTATTACTGATCACAGGCAGAGCGTTGAGACACTCTTGTCTTCCTTCTTAATTCTTTGATAGATTTACATTTATGACATGGTTTATCCTTGACATCCTCAGCAGTCTGCGAGGCTTTGCCTTATAGTAAGAAAAGACAAAAACAAGACATTCAAAGAATGAAGATTAAAAAATGATAAAAATTGCAAATTATCTAAAAATGCTTCTTAGAAATCTTTTATTTATTCGTTGATCTACGGATCTGCCCTTACATCCAATTTAAGGAGTTTTTTCTCTTATTGATATATCTGAAGTCGCGCCTTCTACAAAGACTTGCATGGAATAGATCAAATTTTAAATGCCTTACAACTATTTTTGCACTTTAGCTAGGCTAACCCATACTTGTTTTCATAACTTTTCGTCACCTATCTGCTCGAGCATATAAAGATTTCTATTTCTTACGGAATAGAATAGAATAGAAGCATTAAGTAGCATTTTAAGAAACTTCTTATTTGGAAATACGCCGTTATGATCGTACAACGACATCATTTGAAGATGTTCCGTAGACCATGATTAAAGAATTTGTAAAAAGTTCCACAAACTACTTTCCTCTTATTTATTTTATTTATCTTAAATATTTTGCGCTGAGAAACTTCGGATCGTACTTTAGAAATAAATTTTTAACTAACCGGTAACGGTGACTAAAGCATTAAGAATCCATGATCAGAATCACTACTCTACGTCTAGAATGTTCAATCACGGTTCGCTTACAGCTCGGAAACAATACCGAAACTCCTTCTAGTCAAGACCTAATTAATAGTTCAATTGCTACCAAAACTAAACCCATCAAATTAATCAATAAGCTCGGTGCAATTATTCGTCGATGTTTTAGCTTCTTGCGATGTTACTAATTGTCCAATTGCCGCTTATATACAGCGAAGTCGGAGCAATCACAGAAAATTTCCTGCTGCATTCCCTTCTCGCTTAATTATGTGTCTTCGTCGAATTTAATTTGGAGGACAGCTGTAAAGCGCGCAAAAACCGAAACTGGAAGTAGTGTTTGGTGAAATATAAAACGACCGAGAGGGCGACGTGGCACTAGTTAAAATTATGAACTATATTCCTGGGTCGCAGCTGAAACGGAGTGACATAATTGCGCCCCCTTTTTTACTCAACCCACCTCCTTGGCGTCTCCCAGTTTCAAGGTAGCCGCAAGAATTCTCTGCCAAACGATTGTTTACTTTGTGTTCGTGTTTCAAAACAGGTTAAAAAGTGTTTGTTAGCTTTACAAAAGTGAAATGGGATTTTAATTCCGTTCCGAGATTGGGGGGCGGGTTTTGTAGTATTCATAACGACGGGTTAAATAAAGTGTACGATACTTTCTCTCCTCTGTTTCGTGTCTTGATGGTTTTTTATCTCTGATTCCAGGAGCTTCCACGCCAATAAAACATTTATCTCTTAGAAGTATGCTGCCAGACACAGAACACTTCATGACGTATGAAGGCTCCACAACGCATCCGGGCTGTTGGGAAACTACAGTTTGGATCATCCTTAATAAGCCCATTTATATTACTAAACACGAGGTAAGAAATCAACGGTGGAAATAGTTGTTTTTGATTTATGCCGCCGGAATTGTAACGGCACAAACATGACGATTACGCCGATTTACCCTGGCGGATCGATCTGGATGTCGGGGGAAAAATGACAAGTGAACACAAACACCGTTTCTATTTACATTCTATCATCCGTACAACGATACTGCCGTTTTTCAATTGGCGCAAATGCGCCCTCGAAAGCATTACAAATTTACGCAGTGTCATTTATATATGGCTGCAAGATGTAAACGTCACATAAATGTTATGAGTAAAGCAGCTTTAAAGACAGAGTTGGCAGCCACTCCAAAACTGAACGTCGGGAGCCGGATTCGTCCTGAGCGTATCGAGTTAGCACCCTCGGCAGTTCTAATCAATGTCCTCAAACGTAAAAACGCACATCGTTATGGGCCACTTATCTTCGACAATTAGGTTCCTTTACAAGAATTGGCAGTTTTTCTAAAAACCTCACAACAACTTGTTACGTTAACAGTTTAACAGTTGCTTACGGCAACTCTTCCATGTGGTGAGAAAGAAAAAAGGTAATATTCAACTGCAAAGAGGGTAATGAAAAAACTACCAATTTTTGTAATTTTGTTGTTCCCCTTCTAAAAAGTTGGAAATTGTGGAAAAAAAAAATCACAGAAATAAAATTAAAAAGAATTAACGTTAAATGATGAGTGAGTAGGGTTAGATGTAGAATAAAAGATTTAAATTTGGCGTTCCAGTTTTAGTTGGCTCAATAAGCATATTACTCTTGCCTTTACAATTAAATAATGGGTCGTATTTAACAGTCTACCAAATTTACCCAATATTTTCTACAAAAAAATACTTTCATTTCCCAAAAATACTAAATGCTCACCAAAATGAAGAAAATATATAATCTTAAAGCGACAACCAAATATTGACATAATGCTAGTCTCTTATATATTTTGTTCGCCATAATAACTTTTGTTGACCATAAAAATACTAAATATTCACCAAATTTTATTTCGCATTTAATTCTAACATAACACCTAGATATTTAATTTTCGACAGTGTCTTATATTATTTAGCAGTTAAAAATACTATTTGTTGATCAAAAATACACAAGCAATAAAATGTTGTGCAAATGGTAAATAATTTTATGCAAAATTATAGATGTAGTTGTGCTAGGACAAGGAAAATAAGAGTAAAAATAAAAGTGGTTTGCACAAAAAAAGATATTGATTTCCGTAATATATAAATGCTTTGCTGTAATTGGCTTGCATTATGTAAAACGTAAAACTTCTTTTAGTGGTAATTTCTAATCGTGCATTTAAAAAAAAATTACAGGGCCCTGAACTGACCTCGTACAAAACATTTTTCGCGTGCCTCTTGTCTGGAAGCGCAAGCGGCAAGAAGAGATGCGCGAGCATATTTCATTATTGGAGTAATAGAATAATTATTTGACGCACAAATAGTTTTTTTGAGAAACACTAAATATAAATGGATAGAGCAAATATTTATTATGTACAGCACGGACGCGTAACTTGAGCGTTCTAAATTTGGTGAACATTTAGTAAAATTGATAGACATATAGAATTTAAAATGTAAGCAATGGTAAAACAATACGCAGCATAGTTATTTTAGTGGTGATGTTCTCATTTTCTGATGTATAATAATTTAGGTTTTATTTAGATTTTTTGATGCTCATTAAATTTTCTGGTGGACAGTGCAAGGGATGTATGGTTTAATTTGGTGTACATTATATTTGTTCCCTTAAATAATTCCTAAATAAAAAAAACGTTATCTGAGGAACTAAAATTCGGGTAAACAATGGTTGTTGGAAACTGAAACTAACACTTAGTCGTTGATGACAGGTGGTAGACGCTGATTGACGTGCTCTCCTAGAGGATAGAGGAAAAGGAATAAAAATGTACTCACTTCAGTAGCAGTTAGTCAGTTGTTTAAATTATTTAGGATCAAACTGTAGCATTTTCTTTAAACGTTACAAACTAATAAAAGAAATTTAATATAATTACGAATAGTCCTCGGTGCAACACCTGCCGCAAACTTACGCTTGATGCTGAAAAATGTTAATTAGTCTAGTTCCAACAAAATGTCATTTTATGAAGTAACTAATTAAAGCATTGTTATAATTGGTAATTATGTCTTTACACGTTTTTAAATTCAGGGCAGTTTGTGTAATTTATTTGAGCTCTAACGTTATTCTCCCGGCGCCTCCGCCATTTGTGAGGACTCCTCCGTTAGCTTTATTGCTTGAATTCAATGAAATTATATTCGTAATTGAATGCTTGAGTAAGTTTCAGGTTCTATGGTTTCTAGATGTCTATAACGAAATTTGGCACTTATAGTAAAGTTACGAATTTGCGTGACAGTATTATTTGGCAAGCTAAAATTTAAAAAATTGACTTAAATTACCAATCAAGTTCCTCCTCGCTGTTATATTACAGACTCAATTGATATACGGTGGTCAGAAAGTGACATAACAAAATTAATCAACCCAGTCTTAAACCTGTGGTTAATTATTAGGTACGTGTTGGAATCGTTTATAATCAATTATGACAGTAGTTGCATGTTTTATTGATTCTTTAAGCCTTCAGGAAGGGCTGGATCGAGATTGCCTCAATTTCTTCTGTCTTGAACATTTCCGATCCGGCAACAACACGCCAGAGACCGATTTTAGCACCTTTATCCTCTCGAGAATTTTTGATGAACGTATAAATTTACAGCCCCCCAAAATTTTACCCTTGTTAATTGTGTCGGTTTAAATCCGTTACCATTTAACTGCACGAAATCAATTTTTGCGCGGCCTATTCAAAAGTATCACACGAGAGACTAATGTTCGTGTCTGCAATTGATTTACGATCGTTTACCAGCACTTTGCTCTGATTGTGCGCCTGTTTTTCAGCTCTACCAGCTGAGGAAATTGATGCAGGGCTCCGAAGAGGCGCCGAAGGCGCCTTTGGGCAACAACGCCCGCCCGGTCCAGCCCCTCCACCAGCGCACCATAAGGACCAACATCAACTTCAGGAACGCGGAGGTGGGTGTGAATCTTTCTCCTGAACTAGAACGGGACAAGGAGATGAAGGAGTGTGATCGCGGCTTAAGCGTCAGGATGAAAAAGTCCCACGGCCGTTTTCCGCGAATTATTTATGACGGGACGCTGATTAATTGCGGTCGGATGGCAAAGTTGCCGTAGTGGTGTTTCTTTGAGGAGTGATATCTCGGTCACAAATCGCTCCTTATGTTCGTCTAGTCGGTGCTAATGTGCACTTTGCATGCTCACAGCCAGGACCTGAGGTGATAGATGGCTCTCGGTCTCGGGAGAAAGGCTTAGTTAATGGAAGGCCCGTTCGAACCGACCGAGGACCGCCGTCGTCGGAATCAGTAATTGAAACTGAGGCAGCGCCGCAGCTATTATAAGCCGCCGCCGCGACGCTATCCTGGCCCGCCACAAATTGCCGATGATACGGCGGGACCTTGAAATAAATATTTATAATTCGGACCGGGAACGGCGGGATTAGCTCGATTAACTAATTGGGTTTAGGGGAGAGCTACCATTATCCAAGGCCGCAGGCGGCGGCGCAACTGCCTCAACGCCAAACATTTTGGTCCGTTCCGCTCGACCACGAAAAACTTGACGTGCTTCCACCCGCCTGCATAGGTCGGTGCCGGCCATCTCTATTTTCACCAATAAAAATCAACGTGTGATAGTTATAATTTTAATACTGAATTTGTAATTTGTGCCACGTTTGGAGAGACGTCATCCGAACCCGTTAGCATTATAATAGCATAGCTGGATAAAAGTGCAATTCTAGAACTGTTAGTTCTTCCCCGTAATATTCAGGCGGCTTCCCGAACGGTTGAAGAATGAACTCCGGAACCGGTTGCCCATTTAAATCGCCACATAAACACCGCCACTCTCTGGTATAGAAATTGCAGTAATTACCCGGAGTTTACTTCGTCGTTATCCTTACGTAATTGTTGCATTTTAATATGTGCTCGCTAAACGGGAGACGGCGTACGTGCCCGGAATGGGTCCCGTTGTGCCAAGAATGAAAATTTAGTCCCGGCTTGTTGCAGCCGGCAGGAGGGTAAAGTATAACTGACCGGAAATGAGAAGCACATACTGGCCGGAATCACCAGACCTATGTAACTAAACAATGCCGACACATTCACGCGATTTTAATACAGGAAATTGGAAACCAGACAATGTAAATTTTGCGTTCGTGCCGCTTTCGATTTGTGGCTTTTCTATGCAAATTTTAATTAATGCCACCAAGATCGCGGCGCGACATTGTTTATAGACGGAACGACTATTCTCGCCCGTCCGAGCGCCAGTGGCCCGAAAAATTCCGGTATACAAAGATTTCTGGCTTCTCATTGGAAAGAAATCGAGTGTTTGAGGGAGATACGCAAGATTTGCTTAAGATGAGATGAATGAAATGTGCCGGCAAGAAACGCGAATCGGGATCAATTTCAATTAAGAATGTGATGAAGGGCTAATCGGTCTCAAAAAAAAAATTCTGCAAACATTGATTTCTTAGCTACGCCCTAAGGAAAACCTAAAGCCGTAGCTCCGTTAGTTATTATCTGATTTGAATAAATAAAAAAAATTGGAAATTATTCTTTAAGCGCTACAAAGTAGCCTTTTTTTCAATTTTTTCAATTTTAACTTGAAGAACAAAAATGTTCAGGTTTTTTTTTCAAATAGAAACGTATTTCTCTAAGGGTCGTATTTAACAGCCTACCAAATTTACCCAATATTTTCATACAAAAAAATACTTTCATTTCCCAAAAATACTAAATGCTCACCAAAATTAAGAAAATACATAATCTTAAAGCGACAACCAAATATTGACATAATGCTGGCCTCTTATATATTTTGTTCGCCAAAATAACTTTTGTTGACCATAAATACTAAATGTTCACCAAATTTTATTCCGCATTTAATTCTAACATAATACCCAGATATTTAATTTTCCAATTTAGCAGTTAAAAATACTATTTGTTGATCAAAAATACACAAGCAATAAAATGTTGTGCAAATGGTAAATAATTTTATGCAAAATTATAGATGTAGATGTGCTAGAGCAAAGAAAATAAGAGTAAAAATAGAAGTGGTTTGCACAAAAAAAGATATTGATTTCCGTAATATATAAACGATTTGCTGTAATTGGCTTGCATTATGTAAAACGTAAAACTTCTTTTAGTGGTAATTTCTAATCGTGCTTTTAAAAAAAAATTACAGGGCTCTGAACTGACCTTGTACAAAACTTTT
Organism: Schizotus pectinicornis; assembly: GCA_951805265.1. NCBI lineage: Eukaryota > Metazoa > Arthropoda > Insecta > Coleoptera > Pyrochroidae > Schizotus > Schizotus pectinicornis. Next base: position 10,441,053 of record OX638206.1, on the reverse strand, counting down.
TTTGCGTGCCTCTTGTCTGGAAGCGCAAGCGGCAAGGAGAGATGCGCGAGCATATTTCAATTTTGGAGTAATAGAATAAGTATTTGACGCACAAATAGTTTTTTTTAGAAACACTAAATATAATTGGATAACGCGAATATTTATTATATACAGCACGGACGCGTAACTTGAGCGTTCTAAATTTAGTGAACATTTAGTAAAATTGATAGACATATACAATTTAAAATGTAAGCAATGGTAAAACAATACGCCGCATAGTTATTTTAGTAGTGATGTTCTTATTTTTTGATGTATAATAATTTGAGTTCATCTAGATTTGTTGATACTCATTAAATTTTCTGGTGGACAGTGCAAGGGATGTATAGTTTAATTTGGTGTGCATTATATTTGTTCCCTTTCTTTAATAATTAAAGAAATACGTTTTTATTGAAAAAAAAGCTGAACATCTTTTGACGTTAATGTTAATATTTAAAAAAAAAATCATCATTAAGGCCACTTTGTAGAGTTTGAAAAATAATTTTAATTTTTTTTTATAGCAATCGGATAATAAATAACAGAGTTACGGCTTGAAGCGTTTCCTAGCGAACCCTCTGTATGTAAAAAGAAAAGACCTAAGCAGTCATTTTATGTCATGTATGTTTGCTGCCAACTGTCAGATCACTTATCACTACGAGTCCAAAATAACTGAGAGTGACTTTTGCCTAATATTAAATCACTATCACTATAAAGTGTACGTACAACTAGATAGAATTTGTACGTACACTTTATAGTGATAGTGTTTTGATATTAGGCATTAGTCACTCTCAGTTATTTTGGACTCGTAGTATATGTCCCGCATGGAGTTGGCTTACAATGAGAAAAACCGTGTGTCTTATTTATTGATAGACACTGTACTAGGTACTAGGAGTAGATCTGGATCTGAGGGAGTACACCAGAGTCAAGGAAGACTTCCACTCGCTTTGTTCCCACATTCGGCCCTTTTATAATTGGTTCACGTCGTCTGACTGCCTAATTTATCCTTTTAAAACTTGCCCTCTTTGATTCATATTTCCTTATTTCTTCTAAAGTTTAGGAGGTCATTGTTATATTTCTTTACTTTTTTTTGTTTGAATAGTAAGTCACTTGCACTTAGTAGTGATTTCAGTCACTGTCAACTTCTGAGTGATTTCTAGCTAAAACATTAAAATTTTTAAATTACTTACTATTAGAGCTAGGTAATCAAGAACGAAAAATATTGGACCTCAAGATTTTATATTTTAAGCTTGTGGCTCCATTAGTGTTTGCACTAGAATTCATCAGAATGTAGTTCATGTGTGAAGTTTCCCGTCTATTGTCTTCAAACAGCTGTTTCGTGCATCCTCAATATCTCCTCGACTAATTATAACTTTTCCTGTTATGTGCACCAACCTGTGCGTTGTTCTTGCTTTACTGTTTGCAGTTTTTATAGCAATTTCAGTCTTCGGCGATGCTTTTGGTGGAGGGGGCAAAATTTCTTGGTTCGAAATGGTTGGTGGTTATGGCGCAAAATTAGGGGTCGGGTGGCGTTGAAGTATTCATAGAAATCTGGCTGATATACACCCCGTTGTCAGTGCGAGGTTTCGAACTATGCTGAATGAAATTTTAATGAAATTTATTAACAGCGCCGGAAACATGTGAGTTTCCGAACTAATCTTGTAATCCTAATACAAATTTATTACTAAAGTGCCGTCCGTACACAAACTGGATTATTTATTTTAATCTATCAGCCGACCGTGATGCGCCGCCAAATAAAACCATCAAAAATCCGCGAAACGCTTCCTGGTTCCGAGGGTGGAAAAAACTGTTTTTGTCCAGCGATCCGATTATCGTTAAGCGTATCAGGCATTGATTCCTCGGGAGCAGATTAATTAATATGTTGGATCGACGCCCGGATCGCGCTCGTTATTTTTTAACGAAAATTAATAGCGTTGCGGCGGAATTAAGGGAATACGCGAAAACCCGGGTGTTGTGTAATTACGCGACAACAGGGGCATTAGCGGGCGGGCGTTCTCAAGACGGTCCGGGGCCCGGATTCGGGCCGGAGGCGGGAAAGCTCTCTGTTAATGTCGTTTAAACACGAGGTCATTCGAGCATTAATCTGCGAGAAAGGAAATAGGCAATTGACTTTTTAAATCGGCCGGTTATTTACCCGGAAAGCTCCAAATCGTTTAATTCTCTGCCGACGAAAAACCTTTAAATGTTAACGTCGCTGCCACGTCACGAGGGGCGGCGTAATTACCAACATTACAGACGGAGCGCCCCTTGAAATATTTAATAAACATCACCGCATTAAGTAATCATTATCGATTCGTCTTGGAAACAATCGCGTCTTCCCGAATAATTCATCTCCCGGATTAAAATGATCAAACAAAAGCGCGACTCCTCTAAATATTTGATGTTTTGCGCCCTTTGGCGCGGGGCATTAACTGATCAAGTGCTAAGCACGCCGGCTGCGAAGACATTATTAATAAAATTATAATACCTTAAGTGGGCCGGTCTTCGTAATCATACCGGCGCCGTGACGGCTTTGTGGGGATTAAATCTCGTTGCATTCCTTTGATGTACATAATTCCCGACGCAATAGTGTCGGTTTTAACAACAACGGCCCGCTTTTAATTGCCCTTAACAATACGCACGCACTCAAAGCTCCTCATGCCCGGATTATCGCCCTATTTAACTATAACCAAGCTAATTTGCTTTGTTGCCGACGGCTTTTTTCGCGATTCGGTAAAGGGACGAGAAACATTGCCGACGTCTGAACGAGCGAAGCGAAGCAGCAATGCCATCGCGAATAAATTGTAACACATTGCAAGATAATGCCTATAACTGCAGATATTACAGTTAGACGTCACTTTTCTCCTCGTTCCTACGCCAATTCCTTATCTTTACGCTTTTTTTCGACCTCTCGTCGACTCTCTAACGATTTCACTGGGAATTTCTTCTTCACAAAGAGACAATTGCGCCGCGTAAAAATCCTTGAAATTAACAAGGATTTTCAAAAATCAGAAACTTAATCAACAAATGTTTTTAGCAAAAATTTACATAAAAAATGCCGCAATGCGCCGAATGAAGGAAGTTGAGGTCGTGATTTTTATTCAAACTGCTCCGGTTTCCTCCACTTGTTTCAAACTCTTGCTCGATAATTTGACATCAAAGTTGACGTCATTTTATCATAGTTGATAACGAAGTTTATATCTAAACTTAAAAGATTTTATTTTGTTATTAGATAATATTTTTAATTCAGTCGCCACGTATTTCAATGGTTGACAAACCTTAGTATACGATACGAGGACTATTTAATAATTGAGCCTTATACAGGGCATCTCATGTAAGCCGTGCATCAGAAGTTAGTTAACGGTTGGATTAGAAATTTTAAATTTGACACGCAGTCATAATCACTCATACTCGTTCTATTCATGGAAAATGGGTACTAAAATTCCTATCTTAAATTGAAATATACAATTTTTTTTAATAGGTAGATTGGCCTTTCAAGCCTGCATTTTCACAACCCATGTTATGTGAACTTGTCTAACAGTTTTCGACATGTTGATGTTTTTGAGAAAAATGCTTGATGTAATAGAGCCTACAAGAAAGTACCCTTCCTAGATCTTGCAAAATTAAGAATCTAAATTTTTAAAACAGATAACCGGAAGTTTAAGCTAACTTCCTATGGTGATCTCATATTGTACCATATGCGCGCAGGCAATTTTCAAGTATCGCAACCAAAAATAAACAAAAATTTTTTTTTCCAAACGACAGCTATTAATTTTCCTGACACCATTAGAACGAAAATTGTATTTTAGGATAAGTTACTTGAGCATTTCCTATTCCTAACATCATCTCCTGTCCAATTATTATTAAAAATCGAGAAATTCCAAGTCTTTGGTTTTTCAGATTCGGCTAAAATCGAGCAAAGTCTACTCTTTAACTTGCATTGGAAATTTTGAAGATCACGGTAATATTTTTCGAAGTAACGTATGCTTTTAAAAATGCATACAACAGATATCAATTGTATAATTGAGCAAGTTGAAATAAAAATGGACAAAATAGCGGTTTACTGCTGGGAATTGCTGATAGCATCCGTTCCAATTAGAGCTGAATGGCTAGATTCTGTCAAAAACCGGTTGGGATATCCCTCGTTATTTATTAAATAAATAAAGTGGCCTTCAGCAGTTTTACAGTTGAAATTCCAGCACGGTGCAACAGTACTATGCATCATTTCGATTTTGCCGATTAGTAACGGCGCTGAAAAATGGTGATTGATTCGGGAACAGGTGATATTTTCAAACGGTTCTTCAACAATTTTTAGTTTTTCATTTTTCTTTCGTGCTGCAATAAATATTGTGAGCATTTAGGACCGCTTCCAGTTTTAACAATAAATTGTTCCGACGGAAGCTGCTTGAACTTTGCCAGGACATTGTATTTAATTCAGATTATGCCCGACGAGAATGAAAACCTGAAGTATCTACCCACCACAGTAATAATTAGTTTTTTCAAATTGATCAATTTAACTTTCAGTAATTTCATGTAGGAAAGCAGGCGTCAGCTTTCTCAACAAACACAGAGATCTCAAAGAACCAAAATTTATCTTCAAGGAATTTCTGCAAATAATCTCCTCTCTCGACTGTTCCGTTCATAACAATAATTGATTTTCTCAAAGCAGGATTCAATTTTTTGACCAAAACCCATTGCGTATATCAATTAATTAGTATTCCTGCCTCCTAACGATCTTAATGAACAGACTAATCCGCCGTTCAAATAACTTTATTCAACATTAGTACACCGTCTATCAATAAATAAGGTGCGCTATTGCCTCCTAGTGTAAACCAACTCCATTCGGTTGAGGAAAGAGCCATTGCGGTCGGCCCACTCTCGGTTATTTAGCGTCCGCGTGGTTGGTGCCAGGTAACCGTTAGAAATGGGTATAAACTCCAAAAAGATTTTAAAATTTCAAACCACCACCATAGGCTTGACACGCTTTTACTGACCCCGGTCACTTCTAAAGGTCATATTACCCAAGTTTGAATTCGCTGATTTTCCTTCACAAGTTGTGCCTTAATTTTTATTAGGCACTGTACTTGATATAAGTTTTAAGAACAACAGAAATATATTTATGTAAATTCTTCAGCGAGATTATGGATGTTCAAGAGTATAACGCGCAGTGAGTCCTGCGACAATGAACGCAATTTTGGATAATTTTTAGACTTAATTTGCTATATTTATTCTAAGTTGGTAAAATTTCAACAATATGGTGACTGAAGCTTAAGGGTGTAGTTCCATTTTTATTTAGTTTGCGAAGTAGCTCTACATTCTGTCCAATAATGAATGTTTTTCAATTATTTGCAGTAGACTTTAACTTTAATATTTCTCTAAAAATAAAAGTTGATGTTAAAATTATTACTCAATTAATCCTACAAATTTAATGAAGTTACAATAGAATGCGCTGGAAAAAAATTACTCATCCATTATTTTCGCAATTTCTTTTGGTGATTGAGTTGGAGGGATTTTTCTGTCCACTGCTGACATTGGGCCAACACTCAGAAGATCTTGTTCTATGAGTAAAACACGTGCAAAACCGCATTAGGCTTGTGATTTCTGTGTACGAGTGAATTTGTCGGTTAAGAGTGGAAAAGACTGATAATGGGGCGGTTAATGGATATTGCAGCGTGTAGTTAAGCACACAGAGATTACAAATTACAGTCGTTGCCGTGATATGAACATCCACTCAGAAAATTTCGCATTCATTAAATTTGAACTAAACGCAACCGCGCCGTAATTGTTCTCTCTACGATTCGACGTATCCGTAATTTCTCTGTAGATATTGATTACCTACCCCAACCACGAAAATGTAACGAGCAAGAACCAACCTCAAGAATTCGAGGGTAATGGTGCAAGTTTGCTGCTTTGTTGGCAATGTTTTTTCGAGCTATAAATTCGTAATGATTAGGGCCGCTACCCGCCGTACATCTTTAATTATTTCTTCGGAGAAAATCCGGACCGATTCCGGCGCCTCCGCCATATGTCGCGATTAAACTCTAACACCAATTACCGTTTCGAGTCGTTTATTTTTTGGCGACGGCCAAAGTCACGATCTGTAAGTTAGCATTATCGCTCGAGGAAGCCAAGTTTTGAATTACAAATGAGCATAATTGAGTGGGTCGTTGGTGGTCATCGCCTTCGCCCCGTCAAGACCGAATTTGCATGTGTTCCGTTTTAGACCGGCCCTATAATCAGGAAACGACCACGTCGGAAACGAATTCAAAAGTTACGTATTTTTACGACGACGAGTACTTTTTATTGCTACGTCACGTAACTATAATAGTATCGCGTCCCACAAATTTGTTGCTAAACTCGTTAGAATTTGGTTATAACGCCAATTTTCGTTATTAAAACTCTTCGAAGTTTAGCTAATAGTCCCACTTTATCCATGACAAAAATTAACGCCTAACCTCTCTAATCGCTACCCAGCTTAATTATCAAAAGTTCGACTTTTGCCCGAAACTATCGAGTCTTGCTCCATTTTCCGCGAGTATTTCAGGAATAGTTTAGGTACTTATCATGTCAAAGTTTTCGCTGCACTGTGGTGTAACTTATTTTCAATTTTCCCACCCCCACTTCACATTTTCTTAATAAAGTTCTAGTAAGAGAGCTACTCGCGAGAGACGACGTGCGAACGTAATTCTTGCAATATTTATCATAATAATTTCAAACTTTCCTAATAACTCACCCAATTCCGTAAAAAACTTTATTATAAAATACAGAGTGCTAGGAATATTATGCAGAATGTTTTAAGAATAGTAGTCTTAAATGGTCTCGGGCACCAAAAGAAACCATGTCTCTAGGTGAGGAGTCCTGTGGCGACGCATTTCAAAAAACTCTTTTTTTTTCCAGAAAGAGTATCGAAGTCGGTCAATCAACGTAATAAAAAACTATAACGAGCTTTAATGGTTCGTTAAGGATTCGTTAATATGTATCCTATATTCTTCTGTAACCTGAAAGCAAACAGGACATAAAAGGGGTACAGGCTCAATTCAAAGTGTTCATTCATTTTCTGCTAATGTAATTTGAAATATAATTCAAGCATTTAACAGACCTGTGTGAATAGATCTAAATGGTGATTATTTACAATTTCAGATTCGCGTGAGAGATATCGTGTTAGTTAACTAAACGTTTAATTTGTATCATTGTCGTACCTTACGTTTTGAACATAAATAAGTCAAATGTGTGACAAGAAAAAATGGTTGAACGGCAAAATCATTAATTAAACAGTATACGATAAAAAAGGATGCGTAACAAAAAGTGAAACGGTTTCCACATTGTCCATAGTGCAAGCCTTCAGATTTTTGGACACAGAGAGAATGAGCGGAGACGGTTGAAAAAAGGAACAACTGAAAAATGATGAGATCCACCATGCAGCTGCAATAATTTGTAAAAATCCAGTAGCTTTGAATATTATTTCCCATAAAACACTATTTTTACCATAGTGATGAGAAATGTAGAACCGGCTTTCTTACTTTATCACTATTGACTCACCTGAATCAATAATATCAAAAAATACTAAAAATGAGTCTAAGGCTAGTTAGTCGCAGTGTGAATGAGGCGTATAACTACTGGAACAAGTTTGAGTTTGAGAATGGGAATTAGTTTTGGAATAAAAATGAGTTACAGAAAAGAGAAATGAGTTCAAGACTAGAAATGAGTTATAGAGACTGAAAAGAAGTTAGAAAATGGGAATGAATTATACAGGCTGTTCTCTAAGAGGCGCCCCAAACTGTAACTGCGTTATTTATTATCCGATTTGCAAGACAGAGAACGAATCATTTTTTAAGAACTGCTTGAGGAGCTTTTTAGAGAACACTCTAGATTCTGTGAATAATTTATAAAAAATACAAATACTAAAAATCTGAAAAAATAGAAAAAAAACTGGACCACAATAAACTTTAAAAAAATTAAATATAATAATAAACACTAAAAAAGCATTAATTCTTAATTTGAGATCAATAGCGAACAAACATTTTGGAAAAATTTACTTTTCGTTGCTATAACTTTTTCTAAACTCTTTTGGTTTAATATTATTATTTGTAATATTATTTACTCTTTCATTAGTTAATATTCATGTATGTATGTCGTCACTATCACTATCATACATGTTTTCAGCAAGTTTCTCTAATACTTTTTGTGTCAACGGCCGCCCCGCCATGTTGACTTGAAAAAAAAAATTTACGCACGTAACTGGTATGGTGGGATGTGCCAACACCCCAGACCCTCTATTTTTCGCAAATAGCTAGTTTTCAACGGCGACCAATTATACTATTCGAACGAGTGACTAAGTCTAGGAGAATACCTGGAACAACAGTAAAATATTGTAGTGTAAACTACACGATTTTCATAAAAATGTAGGCGCTGGGGTGTCGAATTACCCCACGATACCAGTTAAGGGTTATCATCAATGCCGCAAAATCTTTAAGAACTCCCTAAAATTACAATTAATGATACTCTAACTAACGATTTTAAAACTTTAACATCCAAAAAGTGTACCTGGGGGTACTACAAACGTAATAATAATAGAAAAAAAACATTAAATTTCTGACGAAAATGAAAATAATTAAAAGCCAACCGATGACGCCATATTATATCGCATTAATTAAAGTTTATTTCTGCGGAATTTATAAATTTATAGGTAACTCCATTCTCTTTGTAGCACCCTGTAAGAGTTTTGAAATAAAAAAATCTACAAGGAAAAAATTAAGAGAAAATTTTAGTAAGTCATTTTAGAAAAAAGATGACTTTTAAGTGCTTAAAATTCGATAATCATCGCAGTTAGTTTGGTTTATTTTCCAGCTATTTTTAGTTGTCCAACCTCGTACATTTCTATTTTTTAACTCCAATTTGGACATAGGTGGGGCAAAAGTGCGTCCGACTTTGATAGCTCGAGTTCTATGATGAGTAGAAATTTGATTTAAAAACACAAATAAACTAGAGAAAGAAGTCTACAACCGGAAATTATTTCTGAACATACAGGGTGAGCCAAGACAATTATACTGGGGCAAGTAACATTTTTTTAAATGAAATGTTGTGCGTAAAAAAAGATTTTTCGAAGCCTTTTCGTAGATTCTTTTCACTCCAATATTATTGCTGACTATTTCCAAACCACTTGGATTTAGGGGTTTTTGTGTTTAAATAATGGCATCTGCAAATGCATGTTAAAAAAAATCAACAATCACAGTTACAATTACGAGTTTTAAAAAAAATTATGTAAATACAAGTTAGGAAACATCTGTGGGATGTTCTTAAATCGTTTTTACTTTTGAAAAATTTTACAGGGTGGCTAAACTTAATTTTTCAATTTAGAACTTTTTGAATTTAATTTTCTCCATTTTTCAAATGAAACACCTGTAAATTTTTTAACGATATGATGTAGAAACTAAATACGAAAAGTTTTTGCATGTACATCTATCTCTATGGCTATTTGTAACCATTTTTGATTTATCGCCCAATAATTACAAAATTCAAGAATAATCATAAAAAATTAGATTGTTTTTAATAACTCGACAGATAAAATTGTAATAAGTGCTCCAAATGTTTTGCCTATAAAAGCATCATAAGTTTTTTTATTAAGTTCACTTTTTGATCATTTTTTGCTTTTTATATTATCCGACAAGCAATACACATTGATCGCAGTTACGTGTCGTCAGTTGTCATTTGTGTCAATTTTGAAACATTTGAAGTTTGTTGTCGAGTTATTTGGAAATCGATCTAATTTTTTAGGATTATTCTTGAATTTTGTAATTATTAGGCGATAAATCAAAAATCGTTACAAATAGCCATAGGGGTGTACATGCAAAAAATGTTTGTTTTTAGTTTTATACATTATATTGTTAAAAAATTTACAGGAAAAATGGAGAAAATTAAATTCAAAAAGTTCTAAATTGAAAAATTAACTTTTTAATTTTTCAAAAGTGAGAACGATTCAAAAACATCCCACAGATGTTTCCTAACTAGTACTTACATATTTTTTTCTTAAAACTCGTAATTGTGACGTAGATATGTGATTTCTTTAACATGCATCTGCAGATGCCATTATTTGAACAAAAAAAATTGCTACATTCAAGTGGTTTGAGAATAGTCAGCAGTAATATTGAAGTGAAGAAAGTCTAGGAAAAGGCTTTAAAAAATCTTCTTTTACACACAACATTCCATTTAAAAAAATGTTGTTAGCCCCTGTATAATCGTCTTGGCTCACCCTATATGTTCAAAAATTATTTCCGGTTACAGATTTCTTTCTCTAGTTTATTTATGTTCTTAAAACAAGTTTCTAACTGTTATAGAACTCAAGTCATCGAAGTCGGACGCACTATTGCCTCACCCTGTATACATAACTTCTTTCTCTTCCATAATCGAATTTTTACTTGATTCTTTATAGCTTTCTATTTAAGCTTTATTTAATATTGGCGTCCTTTAGTTCTACCGAACATAGGATTAAGAAGTAGACTTTTGATTTTTGTCATAACTTTTTAAGAGTTCAACATTTTTTCATGTTTTATCAGATTAGATGTCGTTTGAATAATGCTATTCTAAACTTTGTATGTTGTTACAGAATAGCAACTGTCCTTCTATGCACAAGGATATGTACTACAAAGGTAAATGAGGCGTTAGGGCGGCACGTATGTATAGCACTAATGGACCTGTGTTGTTACAGCTAATAAATGGACTCCCAATGTCAAGGATCAGCACCCGTTCCACAGCCTGCATTCGCTCCAGTGAGACGGGCCCCCAGCTTCAAAACTTGTATATACCTATGATGAATAGTAATAAGAGACGCATCTTGTGATACGTATGCAATAATGACCAAAGTGGTGTATTGTCGGGTGTCGTCCGCAGCGGCCGCTGCGAAAGACCCCGTGAGTGCTGCAAAATGTCTAATGTAATAGTAGGTCGTGTATGTGTACATTAGGCATTATGTGTGACAACTGTACAATAACTGCGATCGTGTCCAGGTAACGATAAGGCAAAAAACGACATTATTTTATTTAACGAGAAAATTAATTGCGCTAATCAGAATTGTCTGCAGGAGCAAAATACTTATATTCATTTCAATCTTGTCTGTATGTCAGCTTGGACGAAATGAAACTCGAAGTCTGAGAATAATCGGGCATCAGCTGGCACTTAATTAAAGTAATGCCCACCTCGGAGCCACCCCTGATTCACAGCGACTGTGACAAACTGGCAAACTTCGAGATAATCCCGGCCGAATTTCTTTTCGAATTAAAATAGTGATCCGCGTAAATCCCCGAATTTAATCCGCACCCTCCACGAAAAAATACGTCGTCAAACCTCCGCTAATTACCCTCGACGATTAAAAGCGAATCTGTGTTCAGATACACACGTGAAACATTACACTAAATCAGAAACAACTATATAACTGGAATTATGCGGGGTAAGTTGTACTAAACCTATTACAAACACCGACCCTCGCTAACTTAAAGACAAATACACCAAAACAAAGCAACCAAAACAAGTTTAGTTACGTTTAATGTTGAGAGCGGCATTCATAATTCACCAGGCGAGAGGGAAAGCACACTCGAAACGAGATTAATATTTTAATAATGACTTTTTATCGAGCGGAGACGCGCCGAATTGAATATATTTAATTCAATTCCTGCGACGCTCACTTAATTACAATTCAGGAGATATTAAAATTGACTAACTTCTACCCCTTATCAGGGGCATTACGGCCAATTGTTCCGGCTAGGTGACGCTCTCGGACTTCGAAACGCGTTAAAATTTAGCAATGAATTTGTATGCTTCGTAAGTAGCACATTTAATGTATATTGCCAAATTGTACAATATAGATTAATATAAATAAACATTTATTAACAACTGATTGTTTCTCTCAACCCCTCACTCTAGGTATGGGTCGCAAGCTCCTAATTCTGCTGCTAAGACGCTACGTATCCAGTTAAATCCATTCAATTTGCATTATCAGAACTGAACTCCATTTCGATAAATACCTGTTTACGTTTGTGAATTGTTCTAGTGGGAGTAACATCCAAACTGGGCTGAAATGAATTAAGACGTAATTCAGGCAAATCCTTTAAGTGTTCTCTTAACGGTGGTATCATTAAAGCTGATGACATAATTTTGTTTTAACGATATCGCTTAAAAATTTAAGCTCAGCTTTTAATCAATAACAAAAAGAAAATCAAGTTGCGGCAAAGCAAAACCAGCATCAACTAGATATCATGGACACAAGTTAATTTGATCATTCCATTCGGCTGTCTTAAGCCGCTTGCTCTGACAGTTTTCTTGATGATTCTGGCCTATAGACTTAATCATGAATGCAGTCTAAAATTTTGATTCGTATGTGATCTAATTTCTATTCGTCTTATACTACTCTAAGTATTAATATTGTTGCTAAAGATTAGTGTTTAAGTTCCTGCTCCATTCTTATGGGTAGAAGCACATGCGTATACGTATTATAATAGAATTTTTTTCATACTATTCATGGAAATAACTACTGAGAAGGCCCCTTCAGAACACTTTGTTTTTTTAATGATTTTGTCGTTTTTAAAGGCCTTTTTTTCAAAAATTTTATCCTGTTTTGAAGTTTGCACAGCCCTGTTTTTAACGGCCTTTTTCAAATTTACATTTTTCAAAGATTTTACCCGGTTTTGAATTTTGTACTAGTAGGCCCCTCCAGAACACTTTTGTTTTATATCAGATCTACCCCGTTTTTCAAGGTGCCTTTGTTAAAAGTTAAAATGCGCTTTTGTGCCCTGTTTTTCTATTGGGCCACTTGAGCACAAAAATGGCCAAGCAAATTCGGACCAGTAGCCGGATCCTGGAAAAAGCGATTGCGACCGAGTCGCTTCTAAGCAACCGAAAACGGTTGCTTTGGATAGATATCAACCGAGTCGCAATCGGTTAAACAGAGAGTTCCGAGAGGCTATCGCATTTTTTGGTGTGCCGAAGGTGCATCCCTATGAATGGCATTGGTAGATGACGGCTTAGGGGCTGGATTTTCAAATATTTTCAGGTACAAGTGGAAGGGTTATAGCCTCCGGCACCCAAGTTTACCTGTTCTTAGTGGAAATCGTTTCTACAACTCCAAAGGTGCTGCTTTAAAAGCGATTCTTCGGATATTGCATATTTATCGTTATTTGGAGATTAACAAGGGGTTTTTAAATAATCTTTATCTTGTTGTTCATAATATGTACCAATATTATAACGTTTGTAGGTAAAAAATAACAATTTTTATTTCCGAAACCACTTTTAAATGATCTCTAGATTATTTGAATTTTTTCTTCAAAACGTGCTTGCAAATTTTACAAAATCATAATGTCGACAAACATTTTAATTATTTCCTTGAATAAACGTTATATCCCAGTCAACTTGGACATTTGTAATTACATTCAGAAAAAATATCTGTAAACAAAAGTCCTAGGTACAATCGTACCATAAAGTATGTTTCTATACCAAAATAATATCCTCCACAAATTTTGTTACATTTATAATAATTTGTTGGATTCATAATATACAGTAGCTTATATTCTAACTCTGTCAGATTGAAACGCAAGTTTGAATTCATACGCATATCTCAATTTTTGTATACATAGTGTCCCGGAATAACTGTTACAAACTTAAGAGGCGGATATAAAATCAAAAAATTAAACGGCTTTTCTTAATAAACATGTTCTCGAAAACGGTTGATAACGGAAGAAGAGCTCTTGAAAATTGTCGTAACTCTTGACTCTTATGATCAATTTTTCCGAATGTTTGCACATGTACTACTTATCATCTATCGTTGGTATCCATTTTGATGAAAATTGCAAGACACCGAAAAGTAGCCAATAGAAAAATAGAATTCGATGTCGTTTCTATGACAATGTAAAAATTTCCTGGAAATTTTTGCACCTTGCATGAAATTAATAAGTGGAAATTATTTCAGCCAATCAAAATTATTTATTTATTAATAATGACATCATAATGATATAATAGACCAATGTCTCTGTCGTTGCGATTTTCACTTATAATATTCCTAGTGCGTTGATTATTTCCGGAAATTTTATTCTCATGCATGTTCCACTCGAGCTAATTAATACGTTTTAAAAATGCATTCGAAAAAATAAGACTTGTGGTCCACGAGGTTTACGTTTACGGTACTTAGGTTAGGTAGTTTGAAAATTCAGTCTTTTCACCTTAACAAATTGCTGAAAAGTGATTGGTTTCGCATTTTTGAAAAGATCCTCCCCTAAACCCCTTCCCTCCAAAGCGACCGAAATCGTAAAGATATCGAGTCGATCGCAATCGCTTTTTCCAGGATCCCTACACAGGTCCTTATCAGCAAAGCAAATTCACAGTCCTCTCCTGTTTTATAAGGTAGCAAGTATGCTATAAAAATTTATGTAGATAACGACTTTAAAAGAAAATTGGTGTCAAAACCGTATTTATTATTAAATTAAGATTATATCCGATTTTACCCTGTTATAGCAATAATAAAGAATTAGCATAATTATAGAACTACTTATGTCAAAAATAGATGAAGATGAAATTTATTTAAAAGAATTATGTGAGTTAGAAAATTTGGTGTATACCCAAACGGTACACTCGAAAAAATGGTCTATTAGAAAAGATATTTTTTTACAAAAACGCTATACGATGGACCACTTCGTCGTTAATTAAACGTTATGATAATCAAGTTTTTAAAGTCATTTAAAAATATAATATTTCAAGTAAAAGAGCAAAAATAACAAACTAATTATTTATGATCCCATTACAAGAGTAAAAACATCTCCATCTTTATAAATTCTTTCAATTGATAAATGTTTCCAATCATGTCCATAAATACCGTATGGACAATTTGTTGTAGGTCTAAGATATGGGCTAACAAAAGGCTTCATTTCTGTATGTCTTTCCTCTTCTTCCTTATATATTCTCATATATCCTTTACGCATAAAGTAAAATAAATCGAGATATGTAACAGGTTCGCTGATTTCCATACAATTATTTTTGAATTTTAAACTAACCTTTTCTTTCATTGGATAATTTAATTTAATTTCAATACCTATCAGTATTGTGACTAACTTTTTGATTAAATATTCTTTAACCAAGTCTACCTAAAATAATAAAACCTGAAAATATTTGTTGTTGGCTCGAAATAAGGTCGTCTAGATTCTTTTCTAATTCTTGTATAAAATCTTGTGATCATTTTTGATAGCATAATACAGTGAATAAATTAAGTTTGTTTTTGAATGCCCCAATAAATTCTTCAGATAATGGTAAGAGCATACCTATAAACCAGCAAAAGTAAATTTCAACCGAATTGTTTTAGCACACCCAATTGTGGTCCACGTCAATTGCCCGGGCGACGAAAACAATCTGGCGGATATGACAGTCAGGCAAGCCGCGGCGGTTAATTTATTCAAGAGACAATGCCCCGTAAGGGCATGTGTAGAAGAAGTCATCCCCATTAGAGGACGAGGCAAACGAAAGTGTTCATGGCGAGTACGCTATAGGTACGCGAGACATAAATCAAAGGTTTCTCCACATGAATGGCTATAAATATAATGAATCTACAACCAAATAATAGTGGTTATGGAAAAAACTAGAAGTATCTTCCCCCCATTTATAGAATTAGTAACATACTCCATCCGATGCGCTTGCAATGTATCTATTATTACATTCTAGCCGTCAGTTAGTAAACAGGGTTTTAAATTTGATTATGAAACGGGCACACTATACATTACACACGTCACACTATACATTAAAAAAAAAACACAAAATAACAATTCTGTTATTTTGTGTTTTTTTTTTTTAAATGTATAGTGTGACGTTACCTACGACTAGGTACCTAATACTAGTGTTTTAAGATGAATTTTGTATTTCAAGAAACTTTTGGGTGTAAAGAGCTCATTTTGAATTAATAAAGACAAATATCGCTTTGCTGATAAGGACCTTTTCCGAATTTGTTTGGCCGAAACCGTATTCATTATTGTGCTCAATTAGCCCAATAGAGAAACAGGACACAAAAGCAAATTTTAACTTTTAACAAAGGCACCTTGAAAAGTGGTAGATCTGATAAAAGAACAAAAGTATTCTGGAGGGGCCTACTAGTACAAAATTCAAAACAGGATAAAATCTTTGCAAAAAGGTTAATGTAGGTTTTGTTAATACGAAAGCAAATAGTTATTTAAGAAAACAAGCAACAATACACACGTTAACAATCAAACAAACAAGATGGCTGCGAGAAGCGCTTACATGGCCGTTTTACGCACTCACATCCCCTCGCGATCGCAAGCCGATACTTTACGATTATGTGCGAACTGTTGCGGTGCACTTCCCAAGCCCAACATTTTAACATAGTTTAGATGACGTGCTCCGGGAAGTCCTTTGGTGAAGATGTAGGCCACCATCTCCATTGTAGAAACGTGATCCAGTGTCAGAATTTTCTTCTAATTGGCATCCCTGATGAAGTGGAACTTTATGTCAATGTTTTTGTTTCAAAGCTCCAACGTTAACCTCGAAAACAGTAAGTCGGGAAAATCTCTTCAATCCCAGCTCCACGAATAGAGATTGAAGATACATGGCCTCCTTGGCGGCTTCGGTTAGGCCCATGTATTCAGCCTCGGTTGACGACAGCGCCACAGTTTTCTGCTTTCTATAGTCCCATGAGATGGGTCCGCCTACGAGCATAAGAACGAAGCCAGTTTAAGATCTTCGATCATTGGGACAATTTCTCCAATCTGCATCTACGTATCCTTCCAAAGTCTTGGATTTCTTATCGAACAACAATCCAGATAGCGAAGTACACGTTTTGCGGCACTCCAATGTTCTTTGGCGTAGCAATTATTGAACTGTCCCAGGTAGCTGACAGCAAAACCAATATCAGGTCTGGTTGAAATTGCTAAATAAGTGAGAGCTCCAACTAACTCACGGTACGGTTTTTGGCTTTTCAGCAACTTTCCACTAGGATTCAATGGCGTACAGGCAGGTTTCGAGTCTGTCATTTCAAATCGGTTTCCCAATTCGTTAATGTATTCAGCATAGCGATTGCATCGTTAGATCTCTTGGACTCTATGCCCAGGCAATACTTGATTTCACCAAGATTTTTGGTTTCAAACTTGTGTGAAATACTTTTCGAAAATTCTTTGATCGCTCCAGAATTTCACGAGGCGACAATGATGTCATCAACGTAAACGGCGATTAAGGCTGCCGTAAAGAGTTGACTAGGTCAGTTTCCGCCCAGATTTTAAATTAGTTAGATCACCAAACATACACCTCATACCAGACATATGGGCATACACCAGACATCTAGGCGCCCATGTAACGAACATTTGAAACTGTAGACAAAATTTTATAGCCCATTAACTCGACTGAGACGTGACAAAAGCGTAAACAAACTGAACAGATGTGTGTGGCGGTTTCGATATGTGGCGGAATAAGCTTGATAAGTTGCCAAAAATTTTCTGTAGTAGAAAAGTAGTATGAAAAAGATTTTGAACTACCAGAAGCTCGTTTTATGACTTTTTGGTAGTACCAAAAAAATTTGTGGGTTCTTGAATCTGAAAAATCGCTATTTCCATAGAGCGCGCGGCTTTAGAAACAATATTTTTTTTCTCGGGCCTCAAGTAACGCACAGCGTGGATTTTCATTTTGTTCGAAAAAGCAATAATTGGAGAATCAATATCATTTTTATGATACAAGAGAATATACACAATTAAATCTTATATTCACTATTTTGTTAGTTACATCTATTAAAATCAGTAAAGTTTCATGTTCAAATAGGTCTCATTTTTTTTTTCACGATATGGATTTTATTCTTTTTTATGTAGATCGAAGTATTAAGATGATATAATCTCGCATAACCCCTAGTCGCGTTTCAAAAATAAAGTTTCTAGGACAAGAAATGCAAGACGCGGTTAATTACGGTTCGGCAGGTTGTGTGAACGCGACGGAGATAGCGTATACGGTAAACGTAGGCACTGAACAAAGAGAGCAACGTAGCATTTTTAATGACCGGAAAAATTTCAGTAAGAAGAAAAAATTGTCAAATTATCATAAATAATTTTTTTTCAAATCAATATCATAAAGAGCTGATAACAAGTGATCAAATAAATTCGTCAAAATTTCGTATTTATAGTAGGTTATGAAAAAATTTCCAGATTCAAAGAGCCACAAATTTTTTCGGTACTACCAAAAAAGTCGTAAAACGAGATTTTGGTAGCCCCACTAAGCGACTTTCGAGCTCTTTCCACCGCACTATAGTTGTTTCGATAGTGGCAGTCATTCAATTTTTTTTTATTGAAAGGAACGGATCATTTACAACTTCTTTTATACGCCCCGAGCTCAAATTTGTTTATTACCTACTCTACAAATATTATAAACTTTACCTGCATCTAGAGAATTAGTTTTTTGAAAATCGAAGAGTGGGTAAAGTAAACAATGACCCATTTTTGTTCTAATATTCAAATAATGTATATGTCGTACTCACTTAGTAAAATTGACCATTTCATGAAAAGGATGTCCACTTCTTGAAACGGATTAGGGCAAGAAAAATTCTTTTAATGAAGTGGACCTCCTTTTTATGAAATGGTCAATTAATTTCACTAAGTGTGTACGACATATACATCTCACATTTTCTCACATTTTTAGTTTTTAAATTACGGACAAAATTTTTATTCAAGCTTTAATTTTTTTAAGCACCCATTGGAGCTAGACTTTTTAACGAAGCCATTGTCAAGGCACTTTTTACAATAAATCTAAATCTGCCATTCATCCAACTTTGGTTTTTCTTATGGGCGTTATATTGGATTTTAGCATTTATTGATTGACTTTTATTTTCTGATTGCAACACAATACTTTTTTACTTCTATGCCTAATTTTTAAAATTTTCAATGGTGAGAAAAATTTTCATTTACATTAATATTCAGTATGAAAATGCTCAACTTTGACCTAATTTAGGCCAGTGAATAGAGGCATGATAACTAAAAAATTTAACAAAAATTCTAACATTTTTTAAACTTTGCCGTGTAATGGGTAACGAATCGAAACGGAACTATAAAATTTTGCAACTTGATTAAAGGTCGGCATTATTGTAAAAATCGGAAAAATTTAAATTAAGCGATATCTCGACGAGAAAAATTGTAACATCGTTGCAAACTCGATAGAGTTTTCATTACAATATTCAAAATATATAGCGAAATTTGCAGGAACTTATGAATTAGGCATAATAATTAATTATCATTAATAAACATTTTTTCATCTAACTTTCCAGCAAAAATATTAACATGCTTGCAAAACTAGAATCGCTTAATTTAAATTTTTCCAATTTTTACAATGATGCCGACCTTTACTCGAGTTGCAAAATTTTATAGTTCCGTTTCGATTCGTTACCATTACACGGCAAAGTTTTAAAAATGTTAGAATTAATGTTAAATTTTTTACCTACTCACTGGCCTAAATTTAACCGACTTCGTATCTCTGAGAATAAGCGAGCTCTCGAAAAACGGACACCTGGTATAATATGTTAATAAAGATCAATTCATATAGTATGTATTTATTTATTGTTTTATTTCTTTTATTAATGAAATGTGAATGTTACTGATATAGTTTGAAAAATACATACTACATATTCTACATTTTTGGGCGGCAGTTGTTATCTTGCACAGTGCACACACTTCGGCACATACCTCTAGATTTCCTACAGCCGGGCCTGTAGGTACTTTATATTATTTATGTTAATTTGAAAGGGCTTTTATTATTAACATTTGTCAGTCTTCTTCATACCGCTACATCATCCGACAATTAAAGATTGCTGCACGCGATAATTAGCAAGATCCCTTGGATATGGTTTACTAATTATATGGTCGGCCTTATCACATTCCACACTTTTCTCCATGTACAAAGACGTGGAACAAGAAGGAATAAATACGTGATGACTAGGGCAACGTCAGAACTACTTAGTTATATTTAGCTCTTTATCACCGGATCGGAAATAAAACCCGAGACCGATTTCAAAATCTCAAACATAAACAACACGATGCACGCTGGAATCGCAAAATTCTTGTAGAACAGCGCCAAAACCCTCACACGGGAAAACCCCTCAAATATATAATGGTTTTACGTATTGTTGACTGCCGCGATCGGGCGGAATCGTCGAGAGGATCCATTTGGTAGCCCTCCACGAGTTCTTGGTTTTACGAAAAACGGGAAGGCCTAACTCATTTCTGTTTTCAGGATTATAAAGCTGAAGAATTGACCTTTCTGCTAAAGGAAATATAAAAGCAGTAAAAAAAATATTCCTACGTAATACGTGGCTTTAAAGTTGCCGAACTTTGAAGGGTTGTTACTTTATAACGAAAAAAAAAATTCGATTAAAAATGTCTTTAGCATAATCTTTGATGTTTTGTCATTACATAGGTCAAAGGAGAACTTGATTGTATCATTAGGTTGCTCTAAAACCACGAACTACGAAAGCGTGTTTTGCCGTTTTTTCGCCCGTTTCTTACGGCAGTCTTAAGGTTAATTTTCTTCTCCAACACGATACAGACAAAGATCCGACTTGATCGGTACTGCTTCGTAATCTTTCAATACTCCGTCTAGTTTAGCGTACCAACATCCACCACCTTGACGCAAGCCGTACAAAGATTGGTTCAAAAGACATACCTTGTCTTCGCGACTGGTGTACTTCGTACCATTATCGGACTGAAAACATTTAACTTTCTTTCCATGTAGATTCTCGACCATCGCGACAAACTCCTTTGTCTACACTCACTCTGTTAGACCGTTTTGGGAAAAGAGTACGCACCATCTGCCCCTGAAGACACACCTCGCATGGTATTTCGTCTTTCGCGTATTTCGCGGGTTTTAAAGCTTCTAGTCCGTGCACTAACCCATTGTTAATGGCATTGACCATATCCCGTGCGTTTAAGTGTTCCAAATGTCTATACCACGTCTCAAATGCCTTGACAGATGCAGATTCCGCCGCGAGAGCCGAATTCGAAGAGGAATTTCCGATATCGTCGACACCACTTTCACGAGCGTAGTACAGTTCGCCAATTCACCACATCCAGGAACTATGTCCAAAAATTCACTGCTGTCCTTGCACAGGTGTGATGAAGCTCCACTATCGAGGCACCACTTTTTCTTCGAAACGTTTGAATATAGCGTCTCTACCGCACAAAACTTTCGTCTGAATTTTTTGCGAAAGCACGACTTTTGGTTTTACAATCCGCAGGCTTATGTTCTATTTCTTTGCACTTGTGACATTGATACTTTAACGGCTTCTTGTTATTTTCCCTCGTAGAAGAACCTGATTCACCGTAACTCCTAAAAGACGCGTTTTTGTTTTTATTACGCCGCCAATCCGGTTTATTTGTAAACAACGCCGCGCTCGTCTGCGAAGTACGTCGCATTTCTGTTTTTCGCGCGTCGCTTTCTTCAATGATCTTTACTCGCAGAACGTGGGCAAGTCATCTCTAGATTCGATGGCGCATCTAAAATTTTCGAAGCTGGACGGTAGACTGAACAACAACATGATCGCCAACAGGTCTGAATTAATTACCACGTTCATTTCCTGCAATTTATCCACGGCGTCCAGAAACTTATTCAAGTGTTCACGTACATCCGCGCTCTCTTCCATACGTTGCAATGTTAGCTGCTTCAACAAGATCGCTTTTCGAACGGATCCTTGCGATTGATAAATATTTTCTAATTTCAGCCATGCTTCTCGAGAAGTTTCACATCTCTTGATTTGTTTTAATTCGGGCGGGTTTATTGCTAGAATGATGTCGGATTTCGTCTTGTTGATATTCTGTTTTCATGCACGTACGGCCACGGCAGAATTATCATCTTCGGTTTTACTAACAGGGCTTCTATCTGCATCTTCCACGTGTCATAGTTTTCTTTGCTTAAACACTCGATTCAACAAAAATTAAACATCTATGACGTTGGATTGCCGAAAATTTACAACCAGCAATAGAGATGAGAACTCGAACAGAAATGCCCAAAACAACATTTCTAAATGAAGAAGACTTAAAATACCATGGACTGAAGCCATCACTAATGAAGAAATCTTGAGATGGATTAGATAATAAAATATTAGCATTATTAAAAGACAGCAAACAGTATACCCTCCAACATATGATGATAAATTTCAAGAAGATATTATTGTAAATTAAAGACTAATAAAGGATAAAATTACTAAATATATAAAATACATTCTACGATGTAATAAACAACTTACTTTCGTTTCTTTACGTAATAAAAAATTTTTCGTACTTAGTATTCTTTCCATAATGCTTTTATTTTTTAATAAAGAAATTCAGATTTGAGAAACTTTTTTTTCAAGTCATCGTTAGCTGAAACGTTTATATAAGAAGCGAACTGCCTCTCAATGCCAACAATATCGTATAATCCCCGGCCCTTCAATATCCTGCTCACCGTGCAATAATATCAATAAATTGCCATTATTACCCTATCCATAAATACATTACATCCCATGAAGCCTATTATCCGGTCTCATCTATCATTTTGGACACAAAGTAGGTACAAAACTGACAATTTCGAATGCTCATATAATGTATTGTCGTTCGTAAATTCGTAAGAGTGCTGTAATTATTCTAATCGATAAATTTGAATTGTTTATTTTCCGTTCTAAGATATCGATATTAACACGATACCTACACCAACTTGCGTTACTTAATTTAGATCACCGATAACTTATAATTTGCTCTAAAAGGCTAATTAGACATCTCAATATTAAGATATTACTATCGGAAATCTCTAATAAATCTTCAGCTTTAATTTTGTAGGATCGTTATATAGCCGACATTTCATTTATGTAAAAGGAACAAATATAATGTACCCCAAATTAAACTATACATCCCTTGCACTGTCCACCAGATAATTTAATGAGCATCAAAAAATCTAAATAAAACCCAAATTATTATACATCAGAAAATGAGAACATCACCACTAAAATGCTGCGTATTGTTTTACCATTGCTTACATTTTAAATTCTATATGTCTATCAATTTTACTAAATGTTCACCACATTTAGAACGCTCAAGTTACGCTTCCGTGCTGTACATAATAAATATTTGCGCTACCCATTTATATTTAGTGTTTCTCAAAAAAACTATTTGTGCGTCAAATAATTATTCTATTACTCTAAAAATGAAATATGCTCGCGCATCTCTCCTTGCCGCTTGCGCTTCCAGACAAGAGGCACGTGAAAAAAGTTTTGTACAAGGTCAGTTGAGGGCCCTGTAATTTTTTTTTTAAAGCACGATTAGAAATTACCACTAAAAGAAGTTTTACGTTTTACATAATGCAAGCCAATTACAGCAAAGCATTTATATATTACAGAAATCAATATCTTTTTTTGTGCAAACCACTTCTATTTTTACTCTTATTTTCCTTGTCCTAGCACATCTACATCTATAATTTTGCATACAATTATTTACCATTTGCACAACATTTTATTGCTTGTGTATTTTTGATTAACAAATAGTATTTTTAACTGCTAAATAATATAAGACACTGTCGAAAATTAAATATATGGGTATTATGTTAGAATTAAATGCGGAATAAAATTTGGTAAACATTTAGTTTTTATGGTCAACAAAAGTTATTTTGGCGAACAAAATATATAAAAGGCCATCATTATGTCAATATTTGGTTGTCGCTTTAAGATTATATATTTTCTTCATTTTGGTGCGCATTTAGTATTTTTGGGAAATGAAAGTATTTTTTTGTAGAAAATATTGGGTAAATTTGGTAGACTGTTAAATACGACCCTTATGTAAATAAGGTCCGTGTCTAAATTTAAAATTAATAATTTATTGCAACTGTTCAACTAACACCTAAAACAGTTCTAACCATAATATTAAAAAGTTGATAAAAGAACTGCTTGTAAGTAATAGAAATATTTTATCTTAGAGACAATGTCTTAATGGTATAATTTAGAAAGATTCAATCAAGAGTCTCCATCAATTCAGTCTATTTAAAAGAAGTTTTTAAAAATTTTAATTAAATCTTAATGGACAAAACAGTACAAGAAAAATAAATTATTTGTTTAAGAGAAAAAATCTTAAGGAGACCCAAAACTTTGTTTCGCTCATTCGCTTTGCAAGCATTTCCAAAATTGAATCTCAATCTTTGATTTTTGGCGATTCCGTTGTAGGTACTTTGGCATCTACTAAAGCGACGTCCCTGACCTTTAACGACGCTAAATAATACCGCCGTAATTTCGTCAGGTGTCCCGTCTATAATTTTCCACACACTCATCATAACGAAGGTGGTGATTGCGGCGGGTTATCCTCCAAAAGCACGCGACCACTTTTCATAAAATCCCCCGTCCAGTAACGACTCTTTGCATAAATCAATAACAAATAGGCCTGTAGTGACATGCTGGATGTAAGAGTGAGTCGGGATCACAAATTGACTGGATGAAGGATGTAAAACCCTCGTCACGGCTCGTCCCAAAAATTGAAACCGATTCGCCAGATTTTCAAGCAGATCCCGTCCGAAGCTCAAGAGCGACGATAGAAAGAGTTTAACACTTTTCGTTAAAGGAACAGAAATAATTAGACAAATCTCGCATTATTTACGAGGGAGATGTTGTGGTTGCGTGCAAGCACTTACACAAAGAAGCTATCGTTAATGGGATCAATTTAATTCGTCGAAAATCGCTGGTTTGATAAGGTTGGAACAAATCTGAAGCTTGTCCCGGTGACGGTTTATAACCGCCCTCGAGCCGCGGAAAGGTTTCGGAAGTAAAAACGAGCTTTTTATTTATGTTAAAAAAGATTACGGCCCCCATTTACGGGCTGAAAACGACGAGTTCTACGTCAACGACTTTTTTGTATTCATTCGAAAATACGGTTCTGTAAGCAAACGAGCAAAACGACAAGTTAGTCGGCCCGGAGGTAAATACGCCATCGGATATCACTTGTTTTGTTCAGCGAGGGATTCATTGACTTAGTCTAAATTTACCTGTTAACAACATTCAATGACATCGAAAGCCGCCATTGGTATTTGAAGCCACTGCCATTTTAATGAGACTCAGGGCTATAATTTCAATTTGGTTTTCGACTGAAAGTCAATGTTTATTAAACAATCATTGATTTTTCTTTCAATTGAAAACACTTAATTTTATTGTTTACTTTACTTTATTGCGGACTTGTGTTATTATATTTTCTTTTGCGCTACTCATTATTTCCAAGAGTCCAAGTAATGCTTGAATGCGTAGATGGTAGAAATATCTACAATAAAACCGCACTATTTTTGCTAATAAATTAATAAATTAATTAATAATATATTAATGTTGAGAAGCTAATTACAAATAATTTGTCCAGCACGTCGGCGAACTCTGGAAGAATGGCAATTTTTTATGTGAGAAATAACACCATGAGAGTCCTTAGTTTTGGAAATATCATCCTGAAAACACAGGAAAATAACTGTCTATTCACCAATTTTTTATGTAAAAATACGACATCCAAGTAATCTTTGTTACAACAGTATCGAGCTTGGAAGTTGCTTGAAGAAAGCCGACCATTAAATAAATTTAGATGAAAAATGAAATTTGACTGAAATCGACAAATGGCGGAGGCGCCGGGTGAAACCGCGATGTGTGCGGCAGGCCTCAAAGTCGCCTTAGCTCTTTTAACTTCCGCAGTTTGTTATTTGCGGTGATTGTTTCCGTTTACGTGACGTGCGGAGAGAAGCGTGATTGGGTTAAAATTTGAACGACGTAGCGATTAAAGTATCAAAGAAAAACGGAGAAATCCAGTAAAAATTATAATGAGGCGGTTCAGTTGAGAAAGTTTTCATGTTGAAAACTCCAGAGTCCCTAATTAAGAAAGCCTACGCGTATAAAGGAGATCTCGAAAAGTCAATTTATATTGCTTATTAAGAAAGGGGGCGGTATCGAGACAACTCCGGGTAGTATGGAGTTTGGATCGGGTGGCGTCGTCGCGCCAGCCAGCGGAAATAATTAGAAAACATTTATAGGTCTGTCGTTAAAGTGCAAACATGTCCGTTGGAAAGAGGTCGGGGACACGGCCCTTTAGAGCCGAAGAAATAATCTGTTTCTGGTGAATTAATCCTTTTGATCGCTACTCGAGATTATCATTTTCTTTGTTCGAGTTCTTTATATTCGCGTCTGTAACTAACACATGCCTGATCTTTAAAAGATCAGTGTTATTAAGGAGTTCTGCGGTTTGCCGACTGGGAAAGTAATAAAACACAGTGTCGTTGAAGTGTGAAAGGGACGACGTGCTCTTATTTCTTAAAGCGGGAAGGAAGCGGTAAATTACCGATGAGGCGAGAATACAGCCAAGATTTACACAGTACTCAAGTTCACGACTTCATTTTTGTGTTAATTAAGGAATAAATCGATTCGACTCCCGAACGATTTTCGTTTCTGTATCCGCAGAACGAAACCCCAACTGCAGCTGATTGCCGAATTTATCACCCCACATAATTAATTCGCGCAACGACAGCTTCATTAAACAAAATAAGCCAGTCGCCCCGATCCGGATATAATTTATTAAAGGAAAATATCTGAAAGAGTAAGAGTATTACTGAAATTTACGACTTCGTGAAACATATATCCAAATTGCGAGCTGAATTTAGGGCCATTTATTTCTCTTTTTTCGCGGCGGTTATAAAATGTTCGCCTCGCAGTTAAAGATAATTGTCTTGTGCACTACGAAAACCATTATACATTAATCAAAAGAGTTCCACGTCAGTTTACCGGTCGTAATAGTGACTCTGACTCGGCATAAACAATGCAGGGTCAACTTGAGCTTTAAATGAGCTTTATTGGCCGGACCGGCGCTCGATTGACTGGCGACGACAAAATAAAGACGTTGTAACGATGCTAATTCCGGTGCGGAGGAGGGCGCGCCGACCCTGGATTTGACAGCAACGAAATGGATGCGAAGGCAGTTAACAGAGATACCTTCGCAAAAACCATACCGGAACTACTTAAAGCAAGAACACGCATAAACGTATTTACTGTGTCGCTCCTAATAGATTTTCCAGCTCAACCATCCATTTTACTAGCTTCAAACGCCAGCAAAACACCAATAACTCACTTAGGTACGTTCATTAATACAATAATAACAACGAGCTTTGACGAGGAGTTGGAGAATTCGTTATTGTGATAAGTTGTGACGAGTTCCGGTCAAAATTTCGTCTCATTGCTGCAATCGTTTTGGCGGCGAGCTTTCCAAGCCGTGAAGCCGGCACTCAGTCCGCGTCGCTTCTTCATCTCCGTCCACATTTCATTTGCTCTTTGCGAAAATAAGGACCACTCGTCTTCATGAGTCGTCGATCTTTCACGATTCGACCATCTCGAGCCGTCACCAGGTGAAAGACGAGACTGTTTCCCGACCTTATCCATTAAACTCCGGTCCGGACTCCCGGACCTGCTCCGCTCTCTGCGTTATTAAATCCGCCATAGTTAGTTTTGCGTATATGTACCGGCGTTTTGTTTTTGCTTGTTCGTCGGTGTTTGTAATTTACTTGCGGATAAGTTGCGATAACGTGCACGTGCCGTAATTAAAATTTGTATATATACGGCGGCAGTGTTTACACGCAATTTTATCGCCACATCTTGGCATGTTCCCGGCATCGCATATTTTTATTGTTAAATTTTTGCATAAAAACGCCGGAATCGCGCGTGCCGCCCCCGTAATATATTAATTAAATGGAAATACGAGTTGTTACGTCGTCGATTCTTTAAGGGTGGAAACGATCAAAGAGTTTGTATGTAACATGTGCGAATACGTCGATTGTTTATTAAATGGTTTTGCATCATTCAGCCGTCATTTAACACGACCGCAGGTCGTAAATCTCATTCGCTTTATTCCCTATAAACGGCGTTATGCGACTCTATTTCCCCGCCCCATAACCTCCGTTCATTACTCGTTAACAATTCATAACGCGTTCGGTTGTTTTACTTACACAACACATCACCCGCTGTCCAAAACTTTCCTCCATCCAAAAGTACAACTCTCATTCTGAGAAGCTCAACTTTCAAGGACAAAAGCTGCTTCAAATCCACTCAACTATATGAGAGACGAAAATACATTATTAGAACACTAAAAGTATCTATTTATTATGTAAACTGTGATTAAAGTCTGGAAGGTTTTTCTTTTAATCAACTTTGTGGTATTTAAAAAATAATTTCAAAAGTTTTTTATTTATTTAGATCGTATAATAAATAAATAACGGAAAGTTACGACATAAGATATTTTTAGGAAACACCCTGTATATACCTCCCATCCTAGCTGGCAAAAAATTTGAAGATATTCAATCATCTATTCTTGCCGTTAGGTACTATCGGCGCCACAGAAAAGTATACGAGTCTTGAAGCGAATTTTGCTTAAATCAGCATAGTGTAAGCGGGGTTTTGAATGATTGACAGCTCGGTCTTTGAGAACATCTATAAACGAATACAATAAGGTAGTTAGGAATGGACGTTTGTGGGTTTTGGGGGACCATAAACCGGCGTCTTGGGCAAATCGACAAGAAAGCTTTCAAAGTTTCGTGTTTTCATGCCGGCAAGCGGGTAGATAGAGTTACTTTCCTTTGATATAATTACAATTTTTTTAGCAATCGTAAAAATAATGTGGGTCGTTTATGTTCATATGAGTGTTCAAAATAAAGATAACAATACCTAATTAAAGAATAAAAGTTGTAAGAGAAATTAATAAGACTTATTTATACAATTTTTTGCTCTCCGGTTAAGTGAGCCGGCATCTTAGACCTAAAAAGCTTAAGTAAAATCTATAATTTACAAATGTCACTAAACATAAAAGAATCAATTATAAAACAAGAAACAACTAGGGGATTGTAATTAAAAAACTTGTCGATGACGACATTAGTTGAAAACTTCTTAATCTCGAACAGAAAATTAATTTGATAAAAAACGTATACCGTGCGTTAGTCCATATAAACGCCCCAGCGTAAAACGTAAATAAATATTAATAAATAGAAAATATTTATAACCCCTTATGTATTAACGATAATGATGGTCTTATCAGTAGCGCTTGCGAAAATACTTGACATAAGGGCTTATGGTGTAGAAATGACCCACTTTGAGTCCCTCATACTTTTCAGTTGGTAAAGATGCTTTTAATTTAAAAAAGCTGTAAAAGTTGTAGAACAAAAAAATATAATCACAATGTTTCAAATTGTTTTCTCTAAGACAAACTATTTCGCTTCAAAGTAAATGTAAGTAATCCATTTTCAAAACATATATTATCTTGCTATTGCAGACGTGCCCGTAATGACCGTCTGGCACAGAGGGTCTTATCAGCGGCGCTTACAAAATGTTTGACATGAAAGCTTACGGTGTAAAAATGGTCCATTTTGAGTTTTTTATGCTTTTCAATTGAAAAAGACCCTTTTATTTTAAAAAGATTGTATTTTAAAAATAAAAGTTAAGTATAGAACAAAAGAGAATCTAAGAACAATGCTTCAAATCGTTTCTCTGAGGCTTCAAAATGGGAATAGCCTTTTTATTGCGTCAAACGAAGAAATTTGCAATGTGCAGTTGAACGTATTTCAATCTTTCTCAAGTGCTGAAGGCTATGGCCGCAGCTGAACAAGCTTCATGAGTTTTAATTTTTACTGTACCTATAATGCACCCTGCACACTTTAAGATCGAAAATACTACAATTTATTTAAAACAACTTAAGTAAAACATAATGAATGTATGTGTGTTAAAGTCTATACCTTAAAAATATAGAGAGTAATTCACTGGAATACTACCCTTCTTGTTATAAACTGTCACACAAAATACTCATTGTCCCTGCTTATATTAAGTAGATTAGGATAGATTGTATGAATAAAGGAGTTCGATTCGCAGTCTGAAGATGGCTCTGCCGTCGATCGTCCACTATCAGAAAAAGGTGGCACATTTTGCAAATTCGTGTTATATTGCATATAACAACATTTGAAGACCGGGAATCAATTGACAATACCTGAATCTTGCAATTAAAGTATTTTCAGCTTGATATGACTTGATTTGGTTCGGAATTCGTAATTCAAATAGTCCCGGACGGTGCCGCTTCTTACCTTTATTTTTTTTGGACCAAAGTATTTATCGCTTTTCTTTGCAAATACTTCAATGCACTCACAAACCATGCTAAACTCCTGTGAATAAGTTTCGTGCAAATTCATTCGATAGTTTCATAGATAATCTACTGTGTAGTCTTATGGCCAAATAACATGGCACCTTAAAAGTTGCGTTTTGTTTATGTTTGTTGATGTTGGTTTTTTCGTCGGTTTTGTGCGTCGTTGGCTGGACCAACGTTGATGATGCAACCGGATTATGTTTTTGGACGATAAAATTTGTTTCGCAAGTAAACTCCCAAAGAATTTACGTTGTTAACGCAGGCGGCTGCCGCTGCCCATAATATTGTTGAATCATTAATAGCACCCAAGTTTAACGAGATCTTGCCATGATGGGAAAAATTCCAACGCAATTTCACAATTTCACCATTGTTTGGTTTATGCAACGCGATATCCATACGTGTCACGCCGGAATTGAAATTCGGCTTTTAGAAGTTTTTCCGGATTTTTCCAAGAATAACACAACCACCTGTTCAGTTTTTATTATTGTGTCGTACCAAATTGCTGCAAAACCTTGTAATTTTTTAGGGCTTGATGGATTATTTGATTATTGCCTCACTTGAAGGCTATTGCATTCTGGTCTATGACTTCCAGTCACTCGACAATTATTGAATCCGTGAGCGGTTCGAATGGTGGTATTATAGGTAATAGCGTACTCACCGCCTTGTCTCCATGGATTTCTGACCTGATAATTTCGCCTTCTTTTGCTGTCCACGTTGAGAACTGCTGCTGGTCGAGGAACTTGAAGTTGCTGTAGATGAGGATGATCGTCGGTTCTTTTTCTTGAACACTACACTAACACTAACACTAGGTAACGCTAACACTAACAACCACTTCTGATGTAAGGTAAGAATAATATAATAAAGTATGTAATACAGTGAGTAGAAACTTGACAAATAAACATGTAAACAAATACCCGGCGAGCTCCGTCTCCGTACTGCCGCGCTCGCCTCAACGTTACATAAGGGGTGCTTACATAAAGCACTTTTTCCTTCCTTTCTCTTTCTTGCAGCTTTTTTTTATTATCTTCATCACATCTAAGAGAACCAATTTGTACGAAAAAAAAGATCCCCAAAACCTTTAGTGTAGTTTTTAATTCACCGTAATTCTATGATCCTTAAAACCTCGTATTAAATTGGCATTTACATCGTTACGCAATAAAAAAAATATAACATCTAAACATCTCGAAAAAAAGTTGTAAGAAAAAAACGTGTGAAATTTGAAACTGTCTGAAGTTTTGATTTTCTTCTTCGAACACAGAAAATTAAAGGGATATTCTTTGCTCATCCCCGATACTCGTCTACAAAGAATCCAGCTGTTGCCCGATTAGAACCTCAGATAACGGATTCTCGACACTCCGGAAAAATCTACAATAATTAAAACTTTCATCCGGTTCATCCAGCGTTTGTCTACGACTCGCTATAATTAATCCGCCAAGAGTCGTTACGTTGGCGGCTCGATTAATTGTGTTAATTTTTTAAGTGTAATAAACTACTTTTATTTTTCAGTCACAGTTGAGTTGAACATCCATTGACTTAAATTCCCAAATCTCAGAGTTTTATTTCGATAAATACTATTGCCAACATTTAGAACGACGGACGTTCTTTTTGCAGAAAAATAATGAGGAGCTACGCTGCTTCCCCATTAAAAGGATCGTCCTTTCTAACTAGATTTGGTTTCCGAAATATCGACCAACTTAACAAATTTCTACGTAATTGTGTCGTGTTCCACGAACCCTAACTACGTTTATTTGGTTTATTGTAAACGTTATAAACATATCAGTCACGCTTACCGTAACTGCGATCAATTACCCAACCACTTGTAATTCGTCACGAAATTAATTCTGAAGCTTTTTTTGCTATTTTTACGTCTTGTTCGCTTGATTAGAATTCGCGACGATCCTCTGGAGACAAGCTAGCGAAGCGACCGCATTCCGACACCCAAACAAATTAAACGCGTCACGTAGTTCAGCAATTGGCTTTATTAACTTTATAATTTGTATGGGTAGTTAGGATTGTATTGAAGAGAGCCGGAAATGGCACAGAAGTAACAGTAATGCGCAACGTTAGTAATATGCAGTAAATTGTGCGCCTTGGTGAAGCCAGGTAATTTCCTTCTTGAAATAGGCGCGAGCTTACCAACTATGCAGAGGATTCGACTCGCTGATTACGCTCTTCATCTTGCGGAACGCCAGATTTATTCCCACTCTACCTCAATTGCTCATGGCATGGCTTTATTGTTTCTCTTACAATCATTAAATTGGCACCCCTAACCTACAGCCAGGCACCCCGGGGCCTGGGTTGGCGTTAAAACCTAACGCTTCCTTAAACTACTTGCACCCTCTTGAAACATCAAAAAATAAAAGCAAGGTTCCTCAACCGGGATTCGAACCTGGGTCTCCCAATTGCCAGTTGCTTGTCTTGGTCCATAGACTATAGTAGAATTTTCTACTATAGTAGAAACCGTGACAAATATCTCAGTTGTTATTGTTCTATTGAAATAAACTGCAATTTGAAGAAATTGCCACCCTTCAAATAAGTGAGATTCTGAACACTATATGGTCAAGTAGAACCGTTGTTTTTTTTTTGCGATCGACCAAAACATTAGGAACGTTTGGGTAAAGGCATGTCTTAAAAATCGAAAGTGCACCAACAATTAATGTTGCGCCGCCTCTGTAGCTTGGGGCAGGACATTAATGTTAAAATACACAAATTTCATCGTTCCGTTTTACTGTGGGTTCGTAAAACTCAAACTACTGTAGTCGTGTAGTTAAAACGAGATTTCTGGGCAAAATTTGTTCACCTTTCGCGATGCTCCCCATAAACTGAATTATTGACGGCTAAATTCCCAAACGTATTCCACAATTAACACTACATTGCTTAATAAAAACAATTTATGGCTCGCCGTCAATCGGAAATTACCAACGTGGCGCCGCCAACCAATTAACCAGACGCAATCGCGAAGCTAAAAATCTCCCCCCCAGAAGCCTGCAACTGCAATATCTCAGGACAACGTCGCGATCTATTGAGGGTTTCTTGTTTAAACACGGCGACTGAGACGTCATGTCAACACGTTTATTGGTTTTGAGAGCTGATATAACCGCCTACCATCCAACTTTATGAAAAATAAATCCAAAACGTAAATACAAGGAAGCAGCCGTCTTGCTCGCAATATCGCTTTTTGCGAAAGGAATGACGCCAGGGTTGTACCAGCAAAAACCTGTGATGAGATAATTAATTGGGGCAAGTATCAAAGCGAGACGGGCGCACCTATTAACCGCAGGACGAACGCTTAATTCCCGGTTAGCGCGGCTGCTAACGACGGCTGATTACTTCTTAAGGCCCGCCGGATTAAAATACGGCGCTCTTATCTGCAGCACATAAACCGCCGGCAATCAAACTCGCGTTAATGCACAAAATTTTTATTGCGCTCGTACAAAACGGCCCACGTCGTTCCAGCAGCGCAGCCAATAACAAAAGTCTTCTTAATCTAGAGATTAATAAATACTTAACTATTTTTACATAAGGGTATAATTACACAATTTCCTTGCGCACACAGGATGATTCACTACTTTGCTAGGCAAATTTTCAGGAAGAAATCGACAAAGCGAACAATAAATTCAACCTTCTGCTATGAAACTAACAAGTTTCAAGAGAATATTAAAAAATAAAATTACAAAAATAAAGTCATTCTTGAAACTTCTATTTCAAAAGAACTGCAATCTTTGTGCCGATTTCAACCCTTACAAGTTTAGTGACCTAAATTTCCGGTTTTAATTACTCCAACTGCTTGATTCAAATTTTTACACGCAACTCTTTACTGCTAATTGCAATCTATTTTAAAACAGCATCACTTCAGTTCGTCGCTGAATTGGCGCCTAAAGTCTTCATCAACTTATAGCAATCTTGCAGCTTCTTTTTATCGCCAATTCTTTCCATAGTTTTGGCCGCTTCCATCAGCATCCCCGCCCGTTCCCCGGGCGACGACATCAACGGTCCGGGAAGATGCTTACATGCCATATACAAAGCAGTGGCATGTTGTCTTTCGCCGCCGATATCCTGTTGACTTTTGTCGTTTTTACCGCAAATTATCGAAGTTCTTGCATGACGTTGACGCAAGCTTCTGTCCAAAAGTTGTTGCGTCCGACCGGGAGCCGCCCCCGCCATCAATCTACAAGTGGCTTCATAGAGGAAAACGCGAGGCAAAGCCGACTGCAAAAATAACGTAACTTTAGTTACGGTAACTCGAAAAAGTAAAAAACTAACAGGAACGTGTTGGGCCAGCGACCTCAACGACGACACATCCTTCTGGAAGGCCGTCAAAACGAGATTGGAAACCGGGTTCGACGACGGGTCTTCCTCGACGTTGTCCTCCCAAATGGAGGTGCGAGTCTCCAGAATCCAGTCACACACCAACAGTTGCGAAAGCTGGAAACGATTCACGTTTTAATTCAGCATATCTGATGAGGAAATTGCAATTTTTTATTACAGTATTGTACAGAACTACTTTGGGTCTTCAAAAGATGGCAGCACTGTAGGCCGAGTTGCACTGGAGAGACACTGCACTTATAAATATGTACATGCAATGCAACTACAATGCACCCAGGGCCACAATAATTCGTCTCTCAATGACACGGACGGAAAACGGATGGCACCACTCACTTGATTATTTATTGGAAGGATTCGCTGTAAATGTCTGAAGGTTCTTATCAGCGTCGAAATCTCCGACGTCCATTAACTACCACTAGTTGACGCTTTTGTTTTAAAATATTTAGTCACCACAGTTTTTCGATATTAAACCGAAAATGAGTTTTGCTTTATAAGTAGCAAACTTTAATCACAACTTAGAAAAGAGTGAAAGTTTCAAAAATGTAAGAGAGAAGAATGGAAAAAATAATAACTTTATCTAAAAGTAGCTCGCGTGATTCTCTCTGCAGAATCCCTCAGAGAGAGCCGCCGACGCTTCAAAAAGGTATTTCTAATGACGTTAAAAATTTGAAATTTGGTAGAAATAAACTTTTATTAATGCGCTACAATATGACGTCATTGCCTGGTTTCTAAATTGCCAAATTTCATTTTTAAGCGCCGACGGCTCTCTCTGGGGGGGAAGGGGGTCTGTGTCGTTAGTTCTATATTCGATAGTTTGTCCAAGATGAGAATGTTAAGCATAAGGATCTCACCTATTTGAAGGGTGGCAACTTAACAAAAATAAAAACAAATATTTTCGATTTTGCTGTTCATTCAACTGCACCGGTAAAAAAAAAATACTAACCAAAATTAGGTTATCTTCCTGCTTGCAACTGAAGTAGGTCAGACTGTCAACAAGCAACACACTCGCTTTATCGCATTGCTTCAGTATCTTCTTGTAAGAAACTGTCGATCCCAACGTTAAGTAATTCTTCCTGGCGGTGTATGCTCCTAAAATAGACTTCAATAGAGGATCGTCAAGCGATAAGAGCGATTTTGGTATATTCTCGATCTTCTTATAGAGCTCCTCTAGATCAGTCTCGTCGCCCAACAACCAATGGGCAGCCACTGCCACAAAGGACGTCCACCAATTCGCCACCTCATCACGACAATCTACAGAGAACCCGACAAGCTTCATAAGTTTCTGGTCTTTCAAAATAATTTAAAATTAGTCTAATTTTCATCAATAATTGGTCAAAAATTTGTTTCATTTTGTTTTGCTTAAGTAAAAAAAGAGAAAAGTGAAACTTACTAGGCAAGTGGCTCGAGTTGAAAACTGTATGCACATCGGTGGTGATGTTGTCAAAAAGTAACTGCACGTACGTCAATACGTCATGGATGTCAGTTTTCTTGTCCTCGTACACGTCATTTTTGCTCCCTGGAGCCGCTAATGTTTGCAGCGCAGTCTCCAACAAATGCTCGCGATACGACTGCAACCAAAACCGTAAACATTTTGCATTATTCCCTTAACTGGACAAACCTTCATTGCAAACGACAACGGATCCGAAACGTTTCCGATACTACTGAAAGGCAAACTCGTCGATTTGGCGACGTAGAGGAATTTTTGTGAAACGAAAAATTTGTAACCGTGCGGCGTCAACAACCATTGCAGTCTCGGTGGAATGGGATCGCAAGAATTGGCCGAAGCCAACTTGGCGAGTCCTAAATAATATCGTTGGATGCCCTGGAAAATATTCCAAGTCGACGCTTTGATTCTCAAGGCGAGAGCAACGTAAATGTCGATCATTTGAACCGATTTCATTTTGGGCTTGGCGGCTTCCGCCAAGTTTAAAGCTCCCAGGGCTGTGCTGAGACCGAGACAATGACAAGTTTCCTCGGGACCATCCACGAGTTGCAATTGGTGGAGATCGTGGTAGACTGAGGCGAGTTCGCGACATGAAGTCAGCGCCTCGTAGCGGGTGACCCTGAAATTAACGGTATTTAGAAAAACGAGTTTCAATCTAAAACTCGTCAACATCTATTCCCTGACATGTATCAACGCTATCAAGGAGGAAGTTACAGCCAAAATAAAATTTTAAAAAATTATGAAATTTTATAAGCCCACAAAATCGCGATATTAAGGGCCTAAATTATAGAGACTATTAATAAAACCTAAAAAGAAAAGTATTACAAATCGGACTGCCAGAATATTGGGCACTTCTTATCGTCAACAATGTCAATGTCGATAATATAGTGTTCATGTAATGAGAATAAAACTTGTGAAATCATCGTAACTATTGAAAAAAAAACAGAATAGAAGAAAGAAATATGTTTGTGAGATAAGTACGTTTGACTGTAAATAAATTACATGAAACATAGATTTGGGCTAAAATTTAAGGTCACAAGACCTCTAAAGCAACTAAGAACTACGCGTTCTATTGTATACTGTTTGATTAAAGACTCAAATAAAAAAAAAATTGAACTTTTTTCCAAACTCTTTTCACTCCAATATTATTACTGATCATTTCCAAATCACTTACTGTGGAGACCGGCCCTGGCAGACGGTGACTTCACTCGATAACGTTGTTACGTATTAGTTCCCTAAGAAATGTAAACACTTTTTTCTAATTTAGCGATAAGAATTTATGGTTATAAAATTTAGTTCGATCGCGACGTTTGAATAGCGCATTATAAATACAAGATTTTCATCGCGTACTTGAGCATCTTTGCTCTATTGTTGCAAAAATAAAGAACTAGTAAGGGTGCTGTGTAGTGAAGTGACTAATGGTAGACGACTGCGAC
Source organism: Schizotus pectinicornis (assembly GCA_951805265.1). Lineage (NCBI taxonomy): Eukaryota > Metazoa > Arthropoda > Insecta > Coleoptera > Pyrochroidae > Schizotus > Schizotus pectinicornis. The sequence continues at coordinate 10,403,680 of OX638206.1, read as the reverse complement.
AGGTGTTGCCACTAAGGGTAATATATTTATTTATTAAGTTTAAGTTTTATCATCCAATTTATTTCAAAGAATTGAGGATTGAAACTAATTTGTTAAATGTTAATTTCAGTAAGTCCCAACTACAATGGCGAAGGAGAAGGATGGATGGTGAGCATTACACCATTTACTTCTGCAGTCGATTGAAGATTCGTGGCGAGTCGTTTCAATTCTTCACCATACATATTATAAGGGGCAGCTAAAATTACTCTTTAAAAGCACAAGCTTTTGTTTTAATTAAAAAATAAATTTTTCAAAGCCATACCTATACAGGATGTCGCGAAAAAAGTGAATGGTTTTTATTGAATATCTCCAAAGCCGTCAGTGGTAAGATAATGAAACAACCATTAGTCTTTTTGTGCGTAACCAGAGATAGAAATTATTTAAAAACTAAAACCAGGAGTGTCTCAAACGGAGGGGTCGCGGGGTTTAAAATAACGCCAAATTTCCTGTGTGTCTGTCCAATTTCTACTTTTTGATAAGAAAATATTGAATTTTCAAGTATTCCACATAATAAAGGTACTCTTGTGCAGTACCGATAAGATGCACCGTTTTTGGGCATGTGAGGCTGCATCCCAGTACCGCTAAAATATCCATTTCCAGTACCACTTGCCCAAACCTACAACCTTAGAACGTAAGGCTGCGTTCCGGTGATACATCCTATACCTACTCATTACCAGTACCATTTCTGGAAATGCCATTATTTGAACAAAAAAAATCACTACATCCAAGTGGTTTGGAAAAAGTCAGTAATAATATTGGATTAAAAAGAGTCTAGAAAAAGGCAACATTCTATTTAAAAAAATGCTACTTGCCCTTGTATAATCGTCCCTGTATGTTCAGAAATAATTTCCGGTTATAAATTTTTTTTTTCTAATTTATTTGCATTCCTAAATCAAGTTTCTAACTATCATAGAACTCAAGCTATCGAAGTCGGACGCACTATTGCTCCACCCTGTATAAATAAAAGATTTATCAAAAGTAATTTCTTGTAGAGCAGAATAAACAAAACACATATAAGTACGTAAAAATAACGTAAACAGTAAAAACACAGATCTTCTCACCAATCTCTAAAACTGCTTTAGAAACTTCGCGTTATAATTAAGTTTATTAGACTTAAATGGAAATGATTATAAATCTGGATAGAGACTTTGGTAGAATAAAACACTTTTCCTCAACTATGTCAATGTCAATAATACAGTGTTCTTTACGTAATGAGAAAAGGAAAAAAGCTTATAACTTCATCACAAGCATAGTAAATACTTTTTATACATACATTTAACAAAAATATGTAAATGAGAATAGTCCTTCATAAATAACTATTGCAATAAAACAAAAGTTTTCCAAGAACTTCATTACAGTCAAAGTGTCAGCTACAGCCACTTTAAAAACTACGCGGTATAAATAAATCTTTGTTAAAAACTAAAATAAAAGTTATTACCGATGATGAAAAAAGAAATTGATCTTCAACATTGTCGATGTCGATATAGTAATGTTCTTTAAATAACTGACGCCACAGAAACGTGAAAAAAATTATTTCATTACAATTACAATGAAAATCAAGACAAATCTAAGAAAATAGCATTTGGCGAATCGTCCTCTAAAGCTACTTTAAAGAACTGCAAGTTATAAATTTATCTTTACCCATCAATGAAGAATCCGCCGACGTGTCTGGACAACCAGCGCCCAATCCACAGCCGGTGCATGATCTGCCTGAACAACTGCCAACAAAACGACAAGAAAAGCTCGAATCGACTGGTCGGCAACGTGATTCCGAACGTCTGCAAACACCTCCTCAATTCCTGTTTCGCTTCCAGCTTGTCGCCAGCAGCAATATGTTGATCGGCTTGTCTCCGGTGCCTCCAGAACTTCTGCGCCTCCTTCGAACTACTGGGAATGATCGGATCACCGTAAACGAACATTTTTACCAAACAAAACCCCAATATAAACAAATTAATAAACCACAACATCATCGACGAACCGAACGCCCACGAATGAGTATTGAATTGAACTGAAACCAAAACAAAAATTAGCGTTATTATAGTAAGATTTGAAAATTTAAACGTACAACTCAAAATGGAACGTTGAACCGGTGATCCTGAATCTTCGTTTCCACCATAAAACTTGTTCAGAGCAATACCAAACGGATTGAAGGCAACCACCGCCAGCATAAACACACATAGGGTGAGGCGAGTATGATCGACCATTCCTCGGGTGATTCCCACACTTTCGTCATCGCTTTCTTCTTTGATAGAAGTAGAATACTCGGGACTGGAGGGAAGGGAGTGTTCCGGCGACATCGAAACGTCGGAATGGGGCGGAGTGTCGATTGGAGCGTACTCCACTTTGGTGCCGGTTGTCAACAAATCTTTCAAAGTATTTTGACGAGCAGCCATTTTCAACGCCATATTTTCCTGTTTCAACCGACCGTTCGAGTTTTGAAGAAACCGGATGTACTCAATTGTTTTTTTCAGGATGCCACTCTTGTTGAGCTAGTGATAGAAAAAAAAAATATTATAATAAAACTTCTAGCGTCAGTTAAAGCAAACGAGTACACTCAATATGGAGCTTACTACTCGTACAAAGAAGAGTGGTAATTTTCACCCCCCAGGTGCGCCCCACTCGACCTGAAGGCTATGGACGTATTTAGTTATTTAGTTTTACCCGCGCTTTGGTCAGTGAAACAGAGATAGATGATCTTCATCTTCCTCAAACTTGTCAGCAGTGACAAAAGTATAGTAGAATTTTTTTAACAACTCCAAGTTGCCATTAAACTCAAAATGTCGGCTAAAATCAGTTGCAACACGCGTGTGGTCTCTCTTACTCACAGAGAGAATGACAAGTTTATCCGAGTTATTCTCGACGCGTGGATTTAAGCACGTGGTCGACCGTACGTCTCCGTTAGTGTCTCATTTCTACTAATTGAACAGAGCGAGACGAGACTATAAGGAAGTCCGCGCGTATATTCTACTTGAAATTCTATATTCTACTTTAAATGAGTTAGATAAAGAGTGACTTATACAGGGTGGGGCAATAGTGCGTCCGACTTCGATAACTCGAGTTCTATGATAGGTAGAAATTTGATTCAAAAACACGAATAAACTAGAGAAAGAAGTCTATAACCGAAAATTATTTTTGAACATACAGGGTGAGCCAAGTCAATTATACAGGGGCAAGTGACATTTTTTTAAATGGGATGTGGTGTGTAAAAGGAGATTTTTCGGAGCTTTTCCCTAGACTCTTTTCAATCCAATACTATTGCTGACTATTTCCAAACCACTTGGATGTAGCGATTTTTTTTGTTCAAATAATAACATCTGCAGATGCATGTTAAAAAAATCACTACAGTCACAATTATCAGTTCTAAGAAAAAATTATGTAAAGACTAGTTAGGAAACATCTGTAGAATGCCTTAGAATTGTTTTAACTTTTGAAAAAGTATACAGGGTGGCTAGATTTAATTTTTCAATTTAGAACTTTTTGAATTTAATTTTCTCCATTTTTTCAAATGGAACAGCCTGTATATTTTTTAACGATATGACGCAGAAACTGAAAACAAACATTTTTTGTATGTACAACCCTATGGCTATTGTAACCATTTTCGATTTATCGCCCAATAATTACAATATTCAAGAATAATCCTAAAAAATTAGATTTTTTCCAAATTACTCGACAGATAAAATTGTAATAAGTGCTCTAAATGTTTTGTTCATAAAAACAGCATAAGTTTTTTTAATAAGTTCACTTTATTTTTGTATCTTGATTATTTTTTGCATTTTATATTATCCGACAAGAAATACACATTTATCGCAGTTACCTGTCGTCAGTTGTCATTTTTGTGTCAATTTTGAAACATTTGAAGTTTTTTGTCTAGTTATTTGGAAAACGATCTAATTTTTTAGAATTATTCTTGAATTTTGTAATTATTTGGCGATATTTCAAAAATGGTTACAAATAGCCATAGGGGTGTGCATACAAAAAATTTTCGTTTTTAGTTTCTACATCATATCGTTAAAAAATATACAGGTGTTCCATTTAAAAAAAATTAGAAAATTAAATTCAAGAAATTCTAAATTGAAAAATTAAATTTAGCCATCCTGTATAATTTTTCAAAAATTAAAATAAATCAAAGACATTCCACAGATGTTTCCTAACTAGTCTTTACATAATTTTTCCTTAGAACTCATAATTGTGACTGTAGTGATTTTTTTAACATGCATCTGCAAATGCCAGTATTTGAACAAAAAAAATCGCTACATCCAAGTGGTTTGGAAACAGTCAGCAATAATATTGGATTGAAAAGAGACTGGGTAAAGGCTCTGAAAAATCTTCTTTTACACACCACATTTCATTTAAAAAAATGTTCCTTGCCCCTGTATAATGGTCTTGGCTCACCCTGTATGTTCAAAACTAATTTCCGGTTATAGACTTCTTTCTCTAGTTTATCTGTGTTTTTAAATCAAATTTCTACCTATCATAGAACTCAAGCTATCGAAGTCGGACGCACTATTGGCCCACCCAGTATTGCGGAATGCCAAACTATTTGACCATCTTGTTAATGGTTTATTTGGAAGATAACAACTCACCTTGCCATCGGTCCCTACAACCATGTTCTTCAGCTCAATGATTTTGTCATTGATACTAGTTCTGTACTTCCTTTCAATGGCGTTATGGGCGCTCCTCTTGACCTCCTTCACCTTGGGTTCCTTGCCTTGCGGCATCCTATTGATGGCTACTTTATTGTCAGTGTCCAGAACTAATGGAATCCCAGTAGCCAAAATATGTCCGCCGCTATTTACTAAAGTGTGCAAAGTTGACTGTTGAGGTGTTGTTCCGGCAACTGCTGTTGTATACATAACAGTCGGTTGGCTGACTTGTTTAGGTTTAACTAGTTTAGCTTGCAACACCAACTGCTGCACTTTATCTGAAGTAAAAGGCAAGTTCTGGACAACCAGGGGTTTCTGGATTGTGTCAGCTGACTTTGTAGTGGTTTGTTGCAATATTATGTTACTGTGTATGGGTAAACTCGAATAAACTATTGGTTGTGCTTGAGAAATGATTACAGTGGTTGGATTTGGAATTTGATGAGCTGGTGCTGGTACTTCCGTTTTGACAGCTTGTATGGGTGGCTGTGGCAGCAACTTGGGGGCCAAATCCGGCGTTGTCGGTACAGATGCAAAACTGCTACAGTATTGGTTTGGTTGTTGGTAATTGCTGAAGGTATTTTCGCAATCTTCTTTTAAAGGAGATAAAGTTTGAGGGTCGAGAAAGGCGCTATCCATGAGATCGAAATTGAGGTCGTCCATGGGCAACGCAGGCTCCAACTGGGCGAGTAGGGCATCATCGGGGAAGAGCTCGTCAGGTTTCATTAACTCGTTGGCGTAGTTTTTTAAAATTTCTACAATCAGAGGGTTAAATCGATTGATTTCAATAGTGAAAGTACTCACCGTCCAATGACTGTTCGTTCATGGTGAAATCCCCAGCGTATGGGGGATTGTTTTCGTCCATTTTCAAGCTTTTCTTTCACTTTTCACTGTATGGGAAAAATCAAAACATTCCATAAACATCACCGCACTTCTGTCAGCGAATCAAATTGTCACTTTGAAAATCGGGTGATGTCTGACGTCATCTGTCAGGGAACGTGGCCATCTTCAGGCGCCGCTACGCAAACTATTACAGACACCTGCTAGAGAAATAAAATTACAATAAATAATCACTAAATTGAGCAACAACGGTTTACATCTTTCACTATTTTCTCTTCTAACTAACCCTAATTTTTATATTACTTTTGAAGTTTTGATATTTTGCTTAAAAAGTTTTGCAGGCCATCTATCGGGGATACCTGTAAGTGTAAATACTTATTAAATGTATTGCAGAAACCTGCAATAGCTAATAAATTGTTTCTTTTACCCTTGACTCACATCCCCTATATCTTCCTATATCAACCATACCTATCGTTTGTTGCTCCTCCAAAATTTTGTTTTAGCAAAATTTTTTTTTTATCTAGATTCTTTGATTATTAAATCGATAATGTTCGTTCTGCTACTTCAGCATAGATGTCGCTAAAATTGGAATGAGGCGCAACAAAGGGGTGGTTGGTGACGACACAGCTCTGAATTTTGCGCCACCAAATAGTGTTGCAATAAATATTTAAATAGTTGTAAGAATTCCGTGATCGTGGGCGAATCGATGAAAGTGGAACGGTAATTACAGTTCATGGAGAGATTGTTCGCAATAATAACAGCAGGACGGCGTTGTGGGTGGCTCTATTTTAATACCTAATGAAATTAATAAGGGAACGCGAAAATAATTCATGAGATTGATTCACGTGCGTGTCGCCGTGGCGCGGAAATGACCAATAAATAATTTTGTTGGAAATTTTGATTTATTATTAGGTTCGTTGGGGTGTTTTGGAATTTTTTAAAGCGAAAGTAGGGCGCGTGGGATGATCGAACAAAGTTGTAACGAAATTAAGTTCATATACACGTTTTAATCGCTTACAGTTATGCATTACATAGGTGCAGTGCAATATTGAACTATTTCTAACAATAACGTTACATAAAATAATATTGTATTATTAAATTAAAGAAAATGCATATAACAGTACATTTCTCTACGCATATAAAAGTAAAATATGAGCACACAACTTGTATTGGATGTAATAAGAATATAATATTATGTAAATATATAAAATCTGATATATATGTACAAATTTCAGAAATCCTATGTAAATAAATTGTTTATATTTGAGGTAGTTGAATAAAGCTTCCGCTTCTAGGTATTCGAGATCTGTATTACAGTACTAAAATCATAACAACTCTATCATATCAATACTTTGGATAACAATTAACAAATAATAGTCAGTCTTAAATAAAAATGGCAAAAGTTCAAACACAACTCGCAACTTGGAATAAGTGCACCGCCAAACTTGGGAAAACGTGAATTAGCTGTCGGACGTGCAGAAAACGTGACCGGTGATCGGGGAACCCCAGCAAACTAGGATAAAAACTAATGGAATGTAACATGGTTGGTTGGGCTGAGTAAAAGGCACATGGTGTAGATTTGAGTTTCGTCAAAATTGGTCCATTGTTGTGTTATAGTCGTAGGAAAATTAACAATAATTCAGTCTTGTAAATCGTTAATAATAAATACAGTGTCGCAACAAGAATTGCACTTTTGGTTAATAATAATCGATGAGCTGCAATGGATCGGGTGACTAGACCTCTCAGTCTAAATTCATATCGACAAACAGATGTGTGTGTTGTTTTAGTGATGTGTTCAGTCTAGGAAAATCACAGCTATGGCTATACAACGGCCATCACGGGACCTATGGCATCGTGCAACTACCACTGACAAATGTACCTTTGAGGTGCTTCAAATGACTCAATAGTGCTACACAAGACACGCGAACACCAAATACATCTCAGTTGCGTTATCATCAATACTAATAATTGATCGATCTCTCGAAATCCCCCCTTTTCTATTATTTAAACAATATCTTACACATTACCTATCCTAATCAAGTAAGATACAAGCCTAAAAACCCAAAACCAATTAATTTGTAGTTTAAGTTTAATCACATCGAAACTATTTTTTAACCGAAGAGGACCGCAAAATGTCAAACATTAATAATAACAATCGGCTCCTCGCAATCTCGGACTTTCAGCCCTTCAAAACTATTTACACTCTCATTAATAGACCATCAAAGAACAACAACACCGGCTACGTGCGTGCAAGCACCAAGACCACAGATTTGCTCATTTTTTTTTTGTATCAGTCTCATAGTGTGGTGAAGTAAATCTATCAGTCTTACGAGTTACATTCCGCAAAGGAACTTGTAGCAAATGAGCTGGTCTCGCACTTGGCGTATACAAACAGGCACTCTGAGATAAATTTGTTAAAACTAATCTATAACTAGGTGAGTACGGGTGGGGTGACCACAGATAATACATATTGCACTGAACTCAGTCATTTTGCAAATGCAACCTTAAATAAAATATATAATCGTAAAACTTAACACTGGTTTAAAACTATGTCAGCAGTCTTTGATCGAGAGTTTTATGTTATTCCGCCTCCTCAACGCTTACCTCCCTCCTCGCCTCGTCTTTGATGATATCTTTCAACAGTTCCTCTTTTTTTATTATCGTAGAGACTTGGTTCATCGGAGGCATGATAACTCGCGATTCGTGCTTCCTTCCAACCGACAAATCTTCAACCTGATCGTCCTCTTCGTCACGATCCCTCTCCGAGCTGCCGTTAGTTTCGCTGTGATGATGGTCGCTTCCAGGCGCAGGAGACGGCGTCATACTGTTTTGCCTCATGTACTTCATTAGAGTTGGACTTGGACTCGGACTGGTCGCGTGTCCATGATTCGAAGGACTCGTCGAATGTCCGGAAACCACGGCATTAGCCGCCGCTGCTACCGCCATCGCCGCCAAAGCTTCCCTATCGTCGCCGCCGCGACCCTCAAATGCGTGCTGGAGGAAAGTGGCTTCGAGTAATGACGTGTTGTTGTTTGTTGGAGGGTCGTCGCTTTCTGATAAATGACCGCTGTAAGGTGACCTAGTTCCGCTCATTCTGTACGGAAAACAAGCGGGGCTTCCGTTGGAGCCTCTCTTGAAAGGCCTACTCGTGGTTATGCCAAGCTTCTTGACTTTATCGTAGAGGGTACGTGATGGAACGTTGAAATTTCGAGCTGCCTGGAGGGCGGACATTCCGTTTCTCACCGCTTCTATTGCCGCCATGATTTCGTCGCGCGAGTATTGCTTGTAGCGTTTCCATTCAGGTTTCTGGGCTGGAACGTAATTTGCAATTCTAGAACTGACCCCACGCATCTCGCTGGAACACGACTGGGGGGAGGAAGAGGGGATTGCCAATTTTGATTTCTCTTCTTCGTCGTTCATTACCGTGAAGTTCGTGTAAGGAGATTGCGCGTCTTCTGAGGGCTCGTTCTTCATATGCTAAAAAGAGAACAATCAACACCATTTGCTAGATGGTTAGAAGCGTCGCTAAATACCTTTTCGAGGCGATCCTGGTCGGGTCCGTTCGAGGTTTGGTCATGACTGTCTGGATGGCAGACCAAGCTGACAGGTTGAGAGGATTCGACCTGGCCTTGTCCCAGAACCGTTCTCAAAATAGGCGTGTCCCTGTTCATAAGAAGACTCGACAGTTTCTTCCTCCTCAACGGCGACATGTCGCTAGCAGCTTCGTAGCAACTACTTAGCATAGCGGCGGCGGCTGTCGAAGCGGAATGGGGGTGGGTTTGATTAGGAACAGAACTAGCATGAGGAGGAATAGATAACCCTGGCACCGCCCACAAACCCAAATTCATTTTGGATCCCCTATCCATACTCCCGGACTTCCCGGGAAACATGCTACCATAGGGGTTTCTGTAGTGGGCATTTGACGAGTGAGGCGGTGAGGTATTGCTGCTACTACTGTGCACGTTTTGAGCGCTCGAAGTGCTAATCCCGGTTGGGGAATGGTCCATGGGTTCATCCTCTCTATTACTAGAAAAACTGCTACCGGTCGACCGATTCTCTTCGACTAAACCCTTAACTTTCAATGCTTCCGCCACTTTGAGCAAGGCGGCGAGTTGGTCTTGAGCTACGTTAACCTCGCCTCGATACATATATTCGAGAATCGCCTTAATTTCGCCGTATTTAACATCTTTAAGGACAACCACGGGATGTTTGCAAGGGAGATCGGTGAAGAGGTTTTGGAAATAGGGGGAGCAAGCGGCCAAAACCATTCTGTGGCATTTGATTGTGCCGCCTTCGCAGGCGAGAGTTACGTCGGTGAAGGCCTCATTCTGGAGGAGTTCCTCAAAGACGTTCAGCAGATTCGAACGATGGTTGTTCCATCGGAGACAATATTGCTGAGCCGCGCACATCGTGGAAGGGACGAACGAGTCTCGCAAACGGCTGAAATCAGAACAACACGTTGATGATATTGGGTAAATCGATGTTGCATCAATGATAAAGGAATGGGAGTAATGATAACGGCCTTGACACGGCGAAATTTAACTGAATTGTAGATAATGGCGACAGCCTTGGGGAGGACTTAATCGCTGCTTAGAATTATGCCCGGTTTTTCTCTTTAATGTGGAAAAATGTTAACAAGGTTGGCAGAAATATACACGAAGACGATCTCCTACAAAATTAATAGGTGTTTAATGGGAGGTTCTGCGCAAGGCAACGTAAATATACTAAAACAACTGTTTTTGGATTAAATACTGTTAGTCTTGCACCTTTTTGGAATAGGTACCCAATTACATGTACTTAATCAATAGAGAGTAGTTACAATTCCGCTTCGTTTAGGTAACGTTGCTTATATTTACTTATTTGCTAGAAAGAAAAACAAATTAATGCTGCTGATTAATACCTTAAATTGTTTTTTTAAATAACCAAACTAATAAAGAAAAAAAATTGAGATAAAATTTTGTAAATCTGGTAGTTTATAATAACCAAAGTCGCAGGTTTTGAAAAGAATAAAGGCAGAATAATTTATCTTAAAGTCTGCTTTCATTGTGCAAATAAAATTTGTGGTAGATAGTCACTGGTTAAGAGTTGGATTTAAGAGACAAGGATGAAAATTGGCGCATCTTTGTCTCTCCTAATGAACGGTATAATTGGCAGTTAATTCATGACTTTGTCGAGTCAGGCTCCAAAACTAAAGCAAATTTTCAGAATTTTGTTCGATTTTTAGAATCTGGAAACGCCAGCCTCGAAGGAGTTTTATTTTGAAGTCGATCGGTCAAGTACCTTTAAAAATACAGTCATTATAACTGAATTATCCTATTGCAAGTTATTTACAATCAATTTTCTGTGAATGTATTTTAGATGTAAGAGGTAACCTTGTTAATATCAGGCAGAATTCAAGGTAAAGTATTAGGTATTATTTCACTTTTTTTTCTCGAGTTCGAATTTTGATATCCCAGCTTCAAAATTTGCACAATCAATTTTCACAAAACATCGATCATAATTACATATTTCCTAACAAAAATAGAAATCGACAGACGGCAGATTTTATTTGCTATTTTTTCCATTATACAGAGTGGAGCAATAGTGCGTCCAACTTCGATAGCATGATTGGTAGAAATTTGATTTAAAAACACATAAACTAGAAAAAAAAGTCTATAACCTAAAATTATTTTTAAACATACAGGCTGAGCCAAGACGATTATACAGGGGCAAGTAACAGTTTTTTAAATAGAATGTTGTGTGTAAAAGAAGACTTTTTAAAGCCTTTTTCTAGACTCTTTTCACTCCAATATTATTACTTACTATTTCCAACCCACTTGGATGTAGTGATTTTTTTTGTTCAAATAATGACATTTGCAAATGCATGTTAAAAAAATCACATACGGCACAATTACGAGTTTTAAGAAAAAATTATGTAAGTACTAGTTAGGAAACATCTGTGGGATGTCTTTGAATCGTTTTTACTTTTGAAAAACTATACAGGGTGGCTAAACTTAATTTAAAATTTAGAACTTTTTGAATTTCATTTTCTCCATTTTTTCAAATGGAACACCTGTATATTTTTAACGAAATGATATATAAAACTAAAAGCAAACATTTTTTGCATGTATGGCTATGTATTGCTATTTGTAACCATTTTTGATTTATCGCCCAATAATTACAAAATTCAAGAATAATCCTAAAAAATTAAATCGTTTTCCAAATAACTCAACAAAAAACTTCAAATGTTTCAGAATTGACACAAATGACAACTGACGACAGATAACTGCGATAAATGCTTGTCGGATAATATAAAAACCAAAAAATGATCCAGATACAAACATAAAGTAAAGTTACTGAAAAAAACTTATGCTGCTTTTATAGGAAAAACATCTGAAGCACTTATTACAATTTTATCTGTCGAGTTATTTGAAAAATAATCTAATTTTGTAGGATTATTCTTGAATCTTGTATTTATTGGGTGATAAATCAAAAATATTTACAAATTGTTATAGGGGTAGGGGTGTACATACAAAAATATTTTGTTTTTAGTTTTTACATTATATCGTTAAAATAATATACAGGTGTTCCATTTGAAAGAATGGAGAAAATTAAATTCAAAAAGTTCTAAATTGAAAAATTAAATCCAGGCACCCTGTATAATTTTTCAAAAGTGAAAATGATTCAAAGTCATTTCACAGATGTTTCCTAACTAGGCTTTACATAATTTTTTCTTAGAACTCATAATTGTGACTGTAGTGTTTTTTTTAACATGCATCTGCAGATACCATTATTTGAACAAAAAATTGCTGGATTGGAAATAGTCAGCTATAATATTGGAGTGAAAAGAGTCTAGGAGAAATCTTGTTTTACACACAACATTCCATTTAAAAAAATGTTACTTGCCCCTGTATAATCGTCTTGGCTCACCCTGTATGTTCAGAAATAATTTCCGGTTGTAGACTTCTTTTTCTAGTTTATTTGTGTTTTTAAATCAAATTTCTACCAATCATAGAAGTCGAGCTATCGAAGTGGGACGCACTATTGCTCCACCCTGTATAGCTCAAATTATTTATAATAATATATTGTGATACACTGATTAGAATTGAACAATATCACATTGCTAATTGATTAGAAAACATGTTTTGTACTTTGAGTTTTCTATTTGTAACATAGATAAACATAACTTCTAATTTGATCCATATGCTAACTATTCCAAAAGTGAAGCTAAGACCCAATTTTTGGAAAATTATTTTATTAAACTTATAAATATGCGTCGTTTCATGTTTTTGTAGCTATTTTTGAAATGCCGATTTAAGCTCATTAAACAAATATGGCAAAAATAATTTCAAAATGGCGGTTTTCACCTCAAGTAATTCTTTAAGGAACTCGAATAGGGTGAGATTCAAAATATTCTACAACTATTTTCCTCCAGCCTAGATTTTCAAAAAAATTACTTACAATTTTGCAAATCTTTTCATAGCTTTTTCCCGGAAAAGTAAACTATAGTATAAGTCGTATTTTTTTATTATTTATTATTTTGAAGAAGTTATGTAGTGCAATATAAGTAATGAATATGTTAGCATATTCTAATTTCAATTCACAGCTTTTTTATAACAATCCAAAACAGGTGCGCCGATTGCTACCTGCAAAAAGGGTTTCCTACCCTTTTAATTTTAATTTTAAATGACAGAAACTACTCCATTCTCGACTCCATTGCTCCGACAAATAATAAAGAATAAAATTATTTTGCATGCTTATATTTCAAAAACAGCTTGTATATGTTTGTATAGTCGATTAAAATTTGGCAAAAAAATTTGAACTTCTCAGTAACAAAAATGGAGACACCCGTTTCAAAATGGCGGATTTTCCGGAATTAACTTAAGACTTAATTCCTTTATTACTTATTTAATCTGGCCGGTATTTTCGCAAAATAATTCCTGGAGAGGTAAAGTTGAGTGTAGGTAATAAATTGAAAATTAGTTTTAGTTTCGCAAATGTTCCAAAAACACTTAAATAGAAACCACCTGTGGCCATAAATTATTTCAATAATCTGCGAATAAAATCTAAATAGCGCCGGAGGGCGTGAAGTTTGCGCAAAATTTCAGGGGTGTATTAATAACGGCTCCCCAGTCCGGCGGGGTAGCGAACAATGTGCACCCTTTTTTGTTGGGTTTTTTTCGACTTAACGGACACTCATACTCACTGTAACCACATAACCACTTAACACGCAGCAATAATGAGAGTAGATAATCTTTATCCTCCTATTGTTGTTATTTGACTTACACACGAATTTTCCACTGATTGCAATTAACAAAATAAAGTGGTTCGCTAATGTTAAAATCAATGTGAACGGCTTTGTCTATGTGAGAGGCCGGCTAAACGTTCCTGCTACGCCACTGAGAACTGGTTCCTGCTATCAACGCGTTATCTATTCTCGCCTATTTTACGAAAATATTTGGAAGTCTCATCGCTGGGTCGCTTGAAATTTTACTGGGGGCGAAGAGTTTGTCAGCCCGGCCCTGTATTTTCAAAAATTGCACGTGCGACCTTAATTGCTAATTGTTGGTTAATTGGGTCAAGTATGAGCGTGTTTTCAGTTTTTGCGCAACAGCGCCAATTAAAATTTTTCAAAAACAATTTTGAATTTTGTCGGCAGGAAGCAATTGTTGTTTTTCCGTAAATTGAAAGTAAATCAACAATGGGTTGGGTCGCGGACGGTTTCGAAAGCCAGTCAACAGTGGAATTGTTTTGGTGTTATTTTTTAGCGGTTCTGAGGGCTGACAACCCCGAATTGAGCCAAGTTCGCAACTTCCAGGTGCACGGCCACGCACACACCCACATAAAAAAATCGCCTGTCACGCCGAAATGGATTGGGGAAAAAAGGACGGTAATTACGCAAGCAGAACGGTATCCGACCTGGCGAAACACAACCCTCACTTCGACACTGCCAACGAACTAAAGCCAGTTTCGCTGTTTGGCACGATTCACCCCGGCCCGTAAACGGACCGCTATCCCATTGGCCCGGTTATTTCCGTACCCCGCCTAACCCTTATTTATATTACGCACCCATCAAACAATCGCAACTATACCAACGAACGGGGTAAAAACAAAAAAATAATTTCCGGATGTCGCAGGAAATTTCCTGAAATTCAGCAGGTATTTGAAAAATTCGACTTACGTTAGGGGGTTGTCCGCAACTAACACTGACGTCCTAGAAACACTCCGGCACTGTTTCGGGCATTCCGCGAAAATTTGCGAAATTTTGGAAAATCGTCGAGCAGGAGTGACGTTGCAGCGGGCCAAACCGTAGTGAAACTATGAATGCTACGATGACGTTAGAATGCATACGCACTGCGCGGCGCACTTTTTTCACGCACGCACCACGACTTTTCATCAAAACGCCCGCACGAATTCTGAAAAATGTTTATCGAAACCCCGCGTTTAGTGGGGGTTGGGATATCAGACACACGCAACAAGCGGGGGTGCGGGAGACCGCCGCTGCCATGGTGGGGGTAAGTGGCAGACTCGCGGGGTAAGGTGTCTATTATGGGATCGCACTAGGGCCAAATAGATAGATGCATTTGTCGTCTTTGTCTTCGGTCTAGCTAGACTAGGACAAGGTGGTGGGGCGGCTTCCCCGGACCCCGCGAAACTCCCGGAAAATCCGCGGTCTCACCGAAAAATGCACGAATCAATTAATAGGGCCATTAGGGACGGCGACGTGAAAGGCGGCGATTTTGACTGAAAATTTGGGCGAAAAAAATGCCGGCGGGGCTAACACTAATTTGTATGGACTTGGGTCGTTAGAGGTGTTTTACAATTTACAACTTTATATGGCGACACGCGACTCGTATAATACCAACAGTTAGTAGAGTGTGTATATCGACCATTCGATATGGCTAAAAGTTTGGTTCCAAAGTTCCGATGTTGGTCAAGTCAATTTGCACTAAATTTTTTAAGCAATCGTCGATATTAGAGAACTATCGAGCTCAAGATTAGAATTGGAGTCTATACAGAGATTGTAGGTTTCGGCTTTGACCTGTGACATTCAGGGCCAACTTATCAGCCAGACTTCGACGCCCTCAGACCCCATTCGAATGCATGGAAGAAGTTTAAAATTGACGAAATCACATTACATTTTTCACCTAAGTTTACACACAAATCCAGGCGAAACAACTTTTGCAATTCGTAATATACAGGGTGCCACGGAATTGAATGTTATACCTACCTATGAGTTTATGCTATTTTAGATCAATAAATTTAAGCAACATGTAGTCACGCATTTTGCACCCTGCCACTAAATAAAATTTGAAATTTTTACTGAACAAAAACGAAAATTGAATTAGTAGTAAAAATTAAACAAAAGTTATTTTTCTTACCTCAAATTTTAAAAGTAGTACCTAGGTCACATTATAGTCCTTAGAAATAGAAATTGAAAAAAAAAAATTGAAGTGACAAACTTCAAATTCAGCAAATTATTTCTAAAAATACTCACTTCGAAAATGATTGTATTGGACTTAATTATTATTATTTTGACAGCTGACCGTTTGCCAAAAATTTATTTTTTTACTATATTTAGTTTTAAAAAATGCGTTAGAGCTAACTTCATAACAAGTTACTTTGAGTTATTTTCTTACCAATGTATTTAAAAAAACGTTAAAAAATTTCTGCAAATCGGCGTCACTACGCATCCATTTAGTCGACACCGGTACGCAGCAGGGTTACGAACAAAATTCGCTACCATGTTTCAGTGACTGGCCTCAGTCAGTGAAACCAAGACGTGAGATGATGACAAGATGCGATAAGCAAGATGCAAAATTAATGTTCTGAACATTTAGTTCAAAATTGAGAAGAAAAATAAAAGCAGGTGTGACTTTTTAAAAAGAATCTTGAAAGAAACTTGTGAGCTTGGTTCAGAGCAAATCTTTCTAGTTTTGTAGAGTAACCGTTTAAAAAAAAAAGATGTTTCTAATAAATGTCTATGTTTAAACTTTTACTGAGCTAAAAATTGGCTAATATGGGAGCCTATTGGTAAGCTACTTCCTGTAATAAGACCAAACAATGATTTGATGATAATATATTTTATTTAGTTTAAATTTTTAAATACCAGAAACACATATTAAAGCAATGGTGAATCCTTTTCCGGACTAATTTCCATTCCATACTAACTTTTTGTATTGGCAATAATTATTGTTATTTGTACTCTTAAGATTGATGAAGTGACTGTAACTGTAAATGTAATACCAAGGCAGCTTTTAGTAGTTAAAAGTGCTTATAGAGTACATATGTAGTAGATATTAATAGAATTCCAAATCAATTTAGTTTGAGTCAATAATTGTTGTACTTAAGAAATGAGAAGCTACTAAAGAACAAATATTTTCTCATAATTTTTTTTTTTATTTTGGCAGCTTTATCTTGGCCAATTTTAATCAATCAACATAAGCCCAGACCTGTTAAGCTTTCTTCTAGTTCTTGAGTTGACTCTCTACTAGGTACGTTCGAGTGTTTCCTAAATTGAAGTTGTAGTTAATAGAAAAAAA
The DNA here is from genome assembly GCA_951805265.1 of Schizotus pectinicornis. Taxonomy (NCBI): domain Eukaryota; kingdom Metazoa; phylum Arthropoda; class Insecta; order Coleoptera; family Pyrochroidae; genus Schizotus; species Schizotus pectinicornis. The sequence continues at coordinate 10,386,639 of OX638206.1, read as the reverse complement.
ATTTGAGAACATGAAAGAAGAATGACTTACCAAAGAAAGTCTTTTAAAGAAGACAACATATAAATCAATAATCCAGAACAACTCTTTCTTGTTTTATAATGTTTCAGATAGAACAAGTTTTAGGGGTGTTTAAAACTTATTTTAAAATGTATTTATTACCAGTTCAAGGAGCCTCTTGGTAAACTGTTGGGAGAAGATATAGCTTCCCAAAATAAAAATAGTCGTATCTATCTTTGTTTTAAAAAAGCTTAAAAAAATGCTATAAAGCTCATGAATGTTCTTTATTACAAACACTAGTTGACACACCCCATCATTCTTCTAAAATTTGCAATCAATTTTAGTAGGTAATTTTTATTTCTACAAGAAGCAAATGAGTACGTACAGCAATTTTACCAACATCGTAAAAAGAATGCAGAGAGCTATATCTTCTCCCAACATTTTGCCATAAGGTTCCTTCAACTTGTAATGAATCGATTATAAATGTAAATTGGACGAGTTTTCTATCTGAGCACATTTCAATATACTTTCACGTAAGAAAAAATCTATTTTAAGTTATTGCCTCTCATTACGACCGCCCCCTCCCCGTAATAATTGATAACTAAAAATATTTTTGATAGTTTTCTCACAGGCGATCCACTTAGTAAATTTTTTACCCCGTTGATGTGAGATAAATCTGGTGTTCAACTGCTCCAAAATTGGAGTCACCCTTAAATGAAAAGATCTTTAACGATGTTGAGAAATAAGAAAAAATGCAACTCTAGACTGTTCTGAAAACTGAACTACTTAAAAAAGTGTTAAAGGAAAAATACATTTGTTCAAGGAAATCACGTTGGAGGATTAAAAAGCATTGAAAGATGAGAGCGGTTTCGAAAATATGTACAACCTCAGAGCTTACCCCAAAGCTCAAAGTGACTTAAAAAAACTTAAAGGCAGCATTTGAACACTAAAATAAAATCAAAAGTAGCCTTTTTGGACAACGTGTTGTCTTCAAAACTTCCAATTTTTGCAACCTATCTCCAAATTTATACATATACTAGAGACTTCCTTTTTCTTCGTTTATTTTATTCTTATTGATTGAATAATGTCTTAATTTACTTCTTAGTTATTTAGCGTAGACAACAGAATTGTATCGCACAGTTTCATTCAGAAGCTTTGAGGCGGTATAGTCGTTCGTATTTTGGAGCAGCGCTTATATGGTTTCAAAAAATTACTGAACGACCTAGTTATTTGCCATCAGACCCACACTCATTAGAGCGTTAGCAAGTTACGATTACTTTGTGTTTTGAAACCATTTGGTTAGAACTGAATAACTGGACTTTAATCCCAGCACCTTGAAGGTGGGATTGCTGAACAATTTAATTTTAGCAAAATGATAAAAGTTTTGCCTTGATCAGGCTGCAAAGCAGGAAGTAGTTCGCTCAAAGGTTACATTTGGAGCTTCCTAGACAAAACAAGAAATTTTCAAATCGCAACAACAACTCTAGGAAGTAGTGGGGTTCGCCCCGGACGCGGTCATTTCTGCCGGTTTTCGGCCGTTGATAAGCCGCAAACTTATCGCCGCCGACCCCGAACTCTGTTTAGTGTTTATTAGCAACGTCGGTGTCAATATTTGACGTCGGGGGCGCCGTTTCCGGCTGTTGGGGCACCTGCACCGCGTATGCAAAGCCCTCCTCGCGGGGGTTAATTCGCCGCACCGTCGGTCCAAGTGCATCGAGGCGGGGTACCGGGGGCTGCATCGGAGTGTAAAGGACCCCACGAAAAAGTGTGGTTTCGTGGCCAAGGACGACCACTACATACCGGTCGGCGAGTTTTATAGCGCTTCCTCCGGCTCGCCACGTCTTCGTTCGTATATGTGAGATGTTTACATCCGCGATGGGTGTTGCGGGGAGCTTCTGGGTGTCGCGCGATGGGTCAAACTTGGTGGCAATGCCGCGTCTCGGCCGAAAATGTTCCACTAAAGGATAATTTGGACGGAGGTTGAACTGGACATAATTACGACTCGCACTTATTGATTACGAAACACATCGATAGGGAGTTTGGCGACTTTACGATACACACATCGCACATCGCAACCACCCGGAATGGCGAGGAAGGTGTAAACAAAGACGGACAGTCGGGGTTGGGGGCACGGTGGCCGGATTTAACTTCTTTAACAATAGCCCATTAGGCATAAATTTATTCAGCAGGACGACACAAACAACCAAAGCAAAATTTTTGGTTTTAATGACAATTTTCACTGACATTTAGAAAGGGTTTTAATATAAATAAAACTTCCAAACGTCAGGACAAAATCCCACGTAGTGAATTCTTGGCAATATAGTATAAACTTCTTACAGAATTACAGAAAACTTGGAAGTAGATATTTATGGGAACAAATATAATGTACACCACATTAAACTATACATCCCTTGCACTGTCCACCAGAAAATTTAATGAGCATCAAAAAATCTAAATGAAACCCAAATTATTATACATCAGAAAATGAGAACATCACCACTAAAATAACTATGCTGCATATTGTTTTACCATTGCTTACATTTTAAATTCTATGTTTATCAATTTTACTAAATTTTCACTAAATTTAGAACGCTCAAGTTACGCGTCCGTGCTGTACATAATAAATATTCCTATCCATTTATATTTAGTGTTTCTCAAAAAAACTATTTGTGCGTCAAATAATTATTCTATTACTCCAAAAATGAAATATGCTCGCGCATCTCTCCTTGCCGCTTGCGCTTCCAAACAAGAGGCACGCGAAAAAAGTTTTGTACAAGGTAAGTTAGAGCCATGTAATTTTTTTTAAAAGCACGATTAGAAATTACCACTAAAAGAAGATTTACGTTTTACATAATGCAAGCCAATTACAGTAAAGCATTTATATATTACGGAAATCAATATCTTTTTTTGTGCAAACCACTTCTATTTTTACTCTTATTTACCTTGCCCGAGCACATCTACATCTATAATTTTGCATAAAATTATTTACCATTTGCACAACATTTCATTGCTTGTGTATTTTTGATCAACAAATAATATTTTTAACTACTAAATAATATAAGACACTGTCGAAAATTAAATATTTGAGTATTATGTTAGAATTAAATGCGGAATAAAATTTGTTGAACATTTAGTAGGTATTTATGGTCAACAAAAGTTATTTTGGCGAACAAAATATATAAGAGGCCAGCATTATGTCAATATTTTTGGGAAATAAAAGTATTTTTTTCTACAGTCTAATTCTTAAAAGAAGCTAATGACGTCACAAAATTATGGTCGAGTTACGTTATTACCGTGCGTCATTGTGTTGAAAAGAGACAGGGCGGACAATTGTGTTATAACGTTGCGCGTAACTCGACCATAATTTTGTGACGTCATTAGCTTCTTTTAAGAATTAGACTGTATGAAAATATTGGGTAAATTTGGTAGACTGTTAAACACGACCCGATATTTATTGGAACCTAAAAGTTTCAAAAAAGGCTCAAAATGACAAAAAGCCTCAATTTAACAGATTTACTTAAGACTTCAACAATATTGTAAATTTTTCAGTAAAGATTTAAATATTTTTCATAAATAAATAGGTAGGTTACATGAAAGCATATACCTACTTTAAAAAATAAAAATATTATCTCGTGTCGATGGAAAAAAAATTAACTCAACAGTAAAGTAGATAGGTACGTTCAATTCTCAAAATACAAAAAAATTTAATTTAAAACATTTGAAAATTGGAAGATTGAACAAAAAGTTTTGAAAAGAGCGTCAAAAACAGTTTCAAATTTCGGAATATCCATAACCAGAGCTTTCATAAAAAATGTAGGATTTTGTCTGCATTATACACTATTCTTGCCTAAAGTCTTTATGAAAATAGCTTTCTGATTAATATTTGAACATTGACGTTATGATACGCACGATAATTTTGGATTATTAAGGTCGAAACAATGAACGTAATTTGCTTTTGTAAACAGGAAACACGAAAACCAAAAATAGGATATTGGTGTTCAATATTAAAACAAAAAGGAAATTGCGACTGGTCAATTTAGATGTGGAAGTTAGATCTTTGTTGTTACAATAAAAATGCGATTTGATGAAATGCAGAGTTGCATTTTACGGCGTCGGCGTCCATTACACGTGGCTTTTACGTTCTAATGTTTATGCGGTTTATGCCATATTTCACGTTAGGGCCCGGACACGCAACGTGTGCGTCATTTTTGCTTGCCGGAGGATCAATATAAATGCCAAGGGAATACGCACAACATTTTAAATGGACGACAATTACCAGCAACCTGGAAAATTAGGCAAATTATTGATTAGCTTCCGGTCAAATTCGACAAAGCCTACGCGGCTAAATAAAGACCCCCCCGAAATTGGGTGTAAACGTGGAAAAACGTAGATGAGTCGCTTTATGGATTGACGTCGTTTCGGTGGGTTGTGGCTTTAGCTAGCCCAGCACCGCGTCCCTTTTGAAGGCTGTTATGCATTCTGCAAGCGGCCTTATCGAAGATCCTATCGCTCACGCGAATCGTTCTGTTGGCGGGATGCGTGTTCCAAAACCCGGACCGGCATGCAAACTGCCCCTATCTATTATTTATAAAGCCCCGCAGACGCACAGTCACAATATTCCCGGTCGGTTTCGGTATAAAATTAACGAAAATTCGTCCTGCGACCGCCGTTTTCATTATGCACGGGGTGCGTATAGTAATAACAGTCCTGGCCAATACGATCGGAGGCTCTGCTTCTAACAATTTATTAATGATTGCGCGTGGTCTCGAGGAAGTTTCCTTAATTGTTATTACCGGGTAAGGTCTTCCGATTAAATATTCACTCGAGGAGGAATTACTTGGCCTATTTCTAGCGGGGGCTATTTTTTACGTTCGCACCTAGAAAGGTCGCAATTCGCGTGGGCGGCCCCTGTTATTCTAAAGCGTACCACGAAATTTCTCTTCTCTTCCAGCCAATTATAACGTGAACGGGCCCTATGGCGACCAAATTCTTTTCGCGGCCTCTCCAACGTTCTAGTTTTAACGCTAATTTATCAAATCCGACACAAAACTATAATTAATTAAGTGGGCGTTGAAATCATTTAGTTTTTACCATATTTGGAAGACATGAGTGTCAAGGGTTCCGGTGGAGTTCTTAGTTGAAAACTCCGATATCGTCTTCTTGAATAAAAAATGGCTCGTACCTAATTTATAACAATCCAATTTAGACACACTAAGGGATTCTGTAGGTCAGAAATACCTCTAATAAGATAATGATTGCAATCACTAGTTCTTCAGGTTTGGGATACACCTACTCATTGTTTCAACAAGTCATTGATCTTAGAACTTTTTGAACATTCTTGTTTCAAAGCTAAATTTGTCGAATAAATTATTGTGATTAAAATGTTTCGACTTTTTGTTGCCTAAATAAAGTTTTTAATTTATTAGAATTTTTGCCAATTTCAGATCTGGGTCAAAAAATTGATCAAAAGGTTCTTTAAAACCTTAAGTCCAACGAGCATATCTATTTTAGCATATTTTAGCTTTGGTGTTATTATTGAAGCAATTTTGGGCGCTCAAAAATTATGCTAAATAATAAATCAAATAAATACCTAAAATTTTCCGTTATCGATTTGTAAACATGAGTAATACAAGCAATGAACTTAGCCAATAAGTGCTCCAATTCAAATGATTCCGTACAATAAGTTGATTCTACTTGATTAGCAGCAGGTACATTTGCTTCTAGTTTTATAGGATTTTTATTATTATTTATGCAATCAAAAATTCTATTTTTTTTTCCAAAAAGTTAACAAAAGATGTGTAAATTTAACAAAGAGACTAATTTCACTGATTGAGTCTTTCCAAAGGATCCTCCACAACTTTTCCTTTCCAGCATTGGTTATAAACGTCTTCGTGGTCATCAGTACAAACTTCAACATCGAAGATTTTAATATAAATTTATTTGTCACTTCTTGTGCCGTATCAAGTACCTATATTCTTTTATTTGTGGAAATATGGGTTTTATAAAACTGTAGAGTTCTTTACTTAAATCCATAGTTTAATAATTATATTAGAAGGCCGCTCTCTCCCCGCGCTTAAATGTTATTTTTTTTTTCTTTTGGTCTTGGTCACAATGATTCTAACATTATAAATAAAAATTTTAGAATTTAGAGTTGCATTTTTGAAATTAGGTACTTTAATAATTTTCTGGCAAGAGAATTGAGTCATTGAAGAATTGTTCCTTAATGTCTGCAAAAAGAAAATAAGATAACAATAGAAGGTTGCGACCGATAAATAAATACGTAAAAATTAATGCTATCTGTTTGTAAATAAGTACTTATAACAGTAAAACAAGAAGTGAACTTAGGCAACTTCGGTCCTATATTTTATTCTCTTTGATAGGTTGCCCGATGAAGAGTTTTCTTGGTTATCATCGATATGCCTGGTTGCAAAAATGCTCATCAAATAATAACGGCGCGGTTAATTATTATTATTATTATTATTGTTGGTGTGGTCTAGAAAGAAACATTGGAATTTGCCATGAAAATTTGAATATTGATAACGGAAAGAGACCAGAAGACTTCTCAAATTTATTGTTTCGGTAGCGGGACCTCTTTGTTCGGTATCTGATGAGTCAAGAGCGGTCAAAGTTTTGTCCTAAAAGCGTCGAATTCGCTTTGTTGTTGTTTTACGTCGTTAGCACTTAACGTCGCCCCCGGATAAAGCGATGCTTTCTGGGAGCCAGTATCTAGAAATGTTGCAATAAACAAATAATCACAATTTACTGTTTGCTGTAGCGATACAAGACTCGCAGCGACGATAAAGTCCTGTTTGTCAAACAAACGGTCTACATTCCCGACTCCGGCGAATTACCGAACAATCAACGGGCAAATCCCGAAAAATGTCCGTTTTAAAATCACACGAAAAGGAAATATGTTCAAATAAAGAAAAAATACTTCACAGTTCAACGTCCCTCTCGATACATTTTGATATAGTTTATCGCACATGACATTCCATTAGGACAAACGGCATCGTCCAATCCCCGTTCGATCACTTGTACGGAATTGGGATTTTATCGGGAACGCCGCACCGGGGGGAAATGACCAGAGAATCGCCCGTGTTCGGTGGCGATAAAGCGGGAATTTAGACGGGAAATCGCCGGATGAAAACAAGTTAATTGATGGAAGAAGTCCCGGCATAAATCATCGGTTATCGCGGCCAAAGTTCACAAGTCAAAAGTTGGTTGAATAGGCGATAAACGCGGGGGCTCCGAATTAAAAGTGTTGAGGTTCTTGTCGCTTTTCTCGACGCTACCCGGACGCTTTTAGAACTTGCTGAATTTTCCAGCTCCACAGCATCTCGTTGTAACATTGGGTTTCGCGGGTTAAAAATAGCCGGGAATTATTTGTATAATAAACTTGTACTTACATGTAAACGAACGTTAATTCAGCTGTTAGGCATGATGGGCCCATTAATCTATCGAAATTTGAGGTAAATCGCCGGTTATTAATAATTCTTTGTTTCCGTTCAGCAAGTCCATTGATGTTCTTTCTGCGGACTGTTGTCTATCGTTGGACTATGGGGGGTTCCGGTGCTCGAGGGGGCACCAAAAAATTCGCACGTTCGTCCTTGCGACCGGTTTAGCACGCGACCGACGCAAAATACCGCTAGTTCTGCCGACCTACGATAAGGACATTGGCCGTGGTGTAGTTATTGTCCTGACCAGCGCAATATTGCAAAACGTGGGGAAGGCATTCGCCGAGGAGCGACGTGTGCAAAAACCGAACTCTAGCGAAGTTGGCGGTGCCTGCTCCATTCGCGGACCCTTCCTGCTATTCATTCGCGAACCAGCCTGCAAGCAGGTCCTGGGAGGCTGGACGAGGACCGACGCATCGCGACGCCCTCCCGTACAGGACGCAACCAACGCAGGATAACAGGCCGTTAGAGGAAATCCGGCAAAGTGCGGAATTAGTGCGGAAATGTGCGGTGAATCCTGCAGGATTGGTGTGAACAGTGCGACAAGTGTTTTGCGGTCGGTTTCTACAATTTCGACAAACAAAACAAGGTCGTCGGGTTTTGTTTTCAATTATTACGCAATTCCGGGGGGATACTTGGTTGCCAGGCACAGCTATAGGGTTCTTTATCATCCTCTAACACCCTTCTGGTGGCGAAATGATCTCAAATAAGTATTTCAAAAAATTCTGGTCAAGTAATAAAAAAAAATTAAACAAAATGCAGGGTTAATTTGTCATTGTTTTTTCACAAATTGAAGCTCGCAACAATCTCCACCATTCTCGAGTTTGCTTATTATGCCGGGTCTCCAACCTCTCAGGTTCACCCTTACATAGGACATTATTTTTGAAGATAGAAATTTTAAACTCGAAATACTAATCCATATGTAACACATGGTAGACTACAAGAAGATGCCATTAGTTTTTTAATAAATGATGAAAGACGATAGTGGGTCCTCTGGTTTGTACCCTGGAATAATAAAATTATTTTATGACCTACCAGAAATTTATGACGTTGACTTTAGTTGTGAAATATTTTCTTTCCATTTTTTATCGTTTTGGTATTAAATGTAAGGTGTTTTTTGAAAATATGGGTAACTTTGTATAAAAAAATTAAACTTAATTGCCGTCTAAAAGTGCATCGTTGGGCCACGTTTTTGCATTATTTAAAAAACAAATTATTTATGCCAATTTATAGTCGACTATGGGCCGGTTTTACGAAAGTCGGATAAGCATTGGAATAACTATTCCGGAATAAGGGCCGGTTTACATAGCCTCGGTCCACAGTTTATACTTTGTAAAAGCCCATTTATCCCGAGTTATTCCGGAATAGCGTTATACCTGGCATATTTTCCTTTCGTAAAACCGGCCCTATACGTTATATGTATAGTATACAAATTTGAAATTTCTACCTTTAAAATTAATGTCCATTTTGCGGGTGAAGCTAAGTGTTGGGACAGGAACACTCGTTGTCCTCCTGAAGGAAATGTAGTCGATGTCGGTAGTTCTCAGAAAAATTCAAGATGCTCTTAGAAAAAAAAGAAACATTTTTACTTAAAAAACAACCAACGGTAATCAGTCCGATAAACTAAAACCTGCCTTCTCAAGCACGACACCAATTCCTGCAGAAAAATTTCTCAACAGTTAGAAATTTTAGCTTAAAAATTCTCTAACTTGTAGGGTTTTAGAATAATTTCTGGTCAACGTTCAACCACAAATTGTTTTACCACTGAAGGGATGATTAGAAGCTGCCCAATTTTTGAGTTATTAATAAAATATTCCTCATGCTGAATGTGACTTTTTATCAAGACTATTAACGTGGAGGTGGTTTCTGTTCTTCTCGAGATAATTACTCGTGGTTTTAAAAATAGAACAAAGAAAGTTGTCTTTAAAAAAATCAATAATACTACCTACCTCTAATCAAAAAATTGAAGGTTATAAGCAAAAATTTAGTTTTACAAGAACAAATTGATTGTTTAAGAATGGGAGGTTCTAGTTTTCAAAGGTAACAAAAAGGATGATCGTGCTTTGAATTATTCCCAGTGTTTCAACGAAGATGCTTTAGAAATAGAAAGCACAAGATTTTTTTTTTAAATATAGGGTTGTGCTTATCTTGATAATCAAAATAATTTTAAATTCAAGCAATTAAACGAGCTTTATGTTGTTCAATTTTATTACTTTATTGCTTTTACAAATGGATTTACAACTATGTATGCAATTAATTATTATTAAAATCAAAATTTTGTTTTCAAAATATTGTAGTTATTTATTTTATAAGAATATGTTACTGTTAAAATGGGACATAAAATAATCCTTGTTTCTAATTTTAGTTAATTTGAACCACCATATTGCCTAAATATTTGTCAAATAAAAATAAAAACAGAACCTATTTAAGAAATATACAAATTTTAGCTTCAAAATTTATCTTAAAGCTACCCGCACTACTTTTACATCTAAAGTAATTTAGTGTCATCTATAAACAAATTGTTTTCTCGCTGAAACATGAACCGAAGCTACGAAGTTTTTTTTTCTAAAATTTGCCATAATACGTTACAAATGTAAAAAGAACATCAATATCATTGAGTACCAGTAAAAAGTAAAAATATAATAATTATAAATAAAGATTTTGTTTGAAAAAAAGATCTCCGAAGAAATGGTAACCAAATGTTTAATAAAACTACTTTAGACATAGAAGAAACTAGAAAACTTTTTTAGAAAGTTTAATTGAGACATGATAATAAAATAGGTGAAACGTGGGGCTTATTTAAAGTTTGGATTTAAGACAAGGATGCAAGATAGGCGCATCCTTGTCACTTCCAATGGCCGGTATACCGATGTCAGTCCATGATTGCGTCAAGTCAGGCTCCAAAACTAGAGCAAATTTTCAGAATTTATTTCAATTTTTAGAATCTGTAAACATTAGCTTCGGAGGTATCTTATTTTTGAAGTCGATTAGCAAGTAGAATGCAATACAGGCATTTGAATTTGATCTTTAATTTATCACCAAAGTTCTAGCTGAATTTTATTTTGTTCTGAAACCATTCTAAAGAGAGTCATTATGTTCAGATCAAATTTCCGTGCCAATAGCATTATTTTTCAAACAAAACAAAAAAACCTGAAAATTTGCTTTAGTTTTGGAGCCTGACTCGACGCAATTGTGGACTGACATCGGGATACCGCTCATTGGGAGCAACAAGGATGCGCCTATCAGGCCTATCTTGCATCTTTATCTTAAACCCAAACCCTAAAAAAAATTGTTCTTACAATAAGAAAAATTTTAAAGAAATTAGTTCATTGTGTTTAATTTATTTTCCAATTTTTCCACCTGTCAAAAAAATCGAAAAATTTCTTAATGTATTTCTTTAAATTTTCACAATGATCACATAGGAGTAATTTATTTCAAGTATGTTTATAAATTTTAAAGTTGACCTTATTATTGATAATAAAGCCTTAACAATGTATCTTTTTAAATTCTATCTTCGGCCTTTTAAAAATTGTGTTTATTGTGCAGCACTTTTGAATATCTTTCAAGCTGCCATTAGTGACAAAAGCATATCTTCATTTTGTTTAGGGCGAAACAATCAGCGTATATGCGCGTGATTGGGGCAATCACGGGTATTTCGTATCATGTCATTACGACTGTCAGTTCGTTAAACTTTACAGCAACATTTTGGCGTCATTATCGCAAAACTCTCCATAGTTCCACTTTAAAAAAAAAAAAAAATTCCTCATTAACACCAACACCGATTGTTTATGCATAAATAAACGTTGTTAAATTTTCAGAGATTTACAAAGTTCGATAGCTCGTTTGTCCTTGTGAAGTCGTAATCTCGCCCTCTGTCGCATCAAATTTATCAGTTTCACAGTTGTAGTCGGCAAATGTTTGTTCAGGCGTCTGGATAAACCGTAATTGATACGGTTTCAACTAGTGACGTTGCGATCCTGGGGGTGCAAAAACAGCCCGTCAACAACTTATCGTTAACGAGCCACAACTACGACTCATCAGAATTGACGTTGCCAACCGAGATTACCGCTAATTGCGTAAATTTGGAAAATTCCGCATCCTGATTTGTTTTTAATACTTTTTCAGGCACACCAAGTTGGCGTCACGACCAGCAACCGTTTTAAAAATAGCGAAGCGTAAATCAGTGATAGCGAACGCACAGGAAGTTTCAATTATTCAGATTCTTATTAGCGTTATCACGTTACTATGCCGAATTTTGTTATTTTCGGCTCGACGGAAGTACGAGTTACGATAAATAGAAAAAAAATCGCCAACACCCTCGAGACGGCAAGGGTTGTTTTAAAAAGGATTCGTGAATTTTATTGCACCTCCGTAAAATGACAGTTTACGATGCCGCCAAACCTTTGAGACATCCGCTGTTTTAATAGTTTCGGGGTGCAGGTTTGAAAAATTCGGGTCTGGCAACCAGATAAATGGCCCTGCTGAGAGTCGATAATGTCTCGCAAATACACCTTCCGACCCCAAAACGGGGCGGTTTCGACACAATGCTTCTATTATGTTAATCCCTGTTTATTGGCACTCGACTCCACCACAGCGCCGCTATTGTGCTCTCAATTTCGTGGGTTTCGGTGCAGATTTGTAGTTTTCACCGTGACTCACGCGTGCAACTCGAACGCACCCAAAAATTCTACACCCTAACGTAGGTGTCTAATTTACATAGAGCGAAAAGGACGAAACGATCCGAAACGTGGAGGTGCGACTGAATGGGAGCTCACAACGTAATTCTAACTGCTATTGGCAGAAGGTTAACGACCCATCCTAATCTTAGAAGTGTTGAATCCTCGACTAACTCCAGCTAAGAATTCTTCGATCTAACCGGATAAATAGCCGCCGCCGCGGCGTTTTTCTGCGATTCCCAAATTTACGAAACCCCACGCGCTAATGTTGTATGGCCTCGTCACGATCGAGGGGGCAGCGCCCAACCCTCTTTTTTAGTCCCCGACGAAAAGGGGAGACGCGCCGCTAATTACGAAGGAAATTTCTGTTACTAATCTACTTGGTGTTAGCAATATGTTGCGGATGGGCCAAATTGTTTGGGCAAATGACACCAGGTTTCTGACGTTTGACCCAGATTTTGGGTGAATGCCAGACCAGATGATGGGCCACGATTCGCCCGTCACTTCCCGAAAGGGTTGGGCAGGTGGTCCGCGATTTGTGGCAGGTACTTTAAAGACGCCATCTCGTCTTTTGGGGAAGTTTGAGCCAATTGAAACTACCCCTGGAGAAATTGCGCTGTAGTCGATATTTATGGGTTCCGCAGTATTGCACGGGTGAATAATTCAGGTTAATGCAAGTTCGATTTTACATTACGTGAAATTACTTATTCTATTTGTGTTATTGTTGGGTCTACGTCGGTGACGTAGATAATGAAACAACATTAATCATTTACCGTTTTTCTTCTCTCTCCGCGTCTATTATGTTTAATTGCCAAAGCGCTGTGGAGTCGTTCACGTAATTAAAACCTGCCGTTTGTATCGTTTTGAATAAATTTGGTGTTTTTTTCGGCGATTAAACTGTACGAAAAATAGCCTTGTGCTTGTTCAGACCTCGCACCTTACCATCGGCATGCGGTAATGGCCAATCAAATGCCACTAATTAAAATGGCAACTACATATTAGCATCTCGGATGAGGTCCTTGGCCTGAAAAACCAAGAACAGTTTTGGTAATATTTGCATTTTACTGGTGGAAACGTTATTAATTGTCCATTGAACGGCCGAGCCCAAGGGCACAGGTGCCAAAAATACTCCTATTTCGAAACTTGGCGACAATGGGGGAAATTAAGTGGCACTCATTCAAACAATTTGACACTGTATACGCTATTCTTCGGTTCATTAATTTGCGACACACGTAATATGGATAATCCCCTCATTAGCGAAGTATTTCGGTCAATTCAACCAATTTGCAACAAAAGTTTTACTTGTCGCGTCTCACATTTTTCACACACAAAAGTATCCTAACAAACTAATTTGAGTCTAAGAAGGAAAGCTTTAGGTACTTACGATACTTAAATTATCATTACTTTTTTGTAAGAGTGTAAGAGTGGAATAACTATTACTTAGAAAAAAAAATAAAAAAAATTCTAGTATTTTTTATGATAGATCCCATTTGAAATTAAAGTTAAAAATTAAAGATCTAAAATTACTTTTTTAAAATTTATCGTGTGAAGTAGATGCGACAAAACTACAGAAACGTTCAAAATTTTATTCAAAAAAACTTCTACAGTAAACTTCTATAAATAACAGGAACTAAAATGCAGTCATCAAGAGTAATGAAAGATGGGGGGTTCTGGAACCTCCTCCTTCTCCTCCCTATTGCGTTGCCTGCCTACTCAGTTTACTTTTAACTTATTATTTTTCTCTTTGTTTTAAACAACTTTCAACAGCTTCTAAACAAGTTCTAACAGTTTCTAATCAGTTTCTAATAGGAGCTGTTAGAAGCTGTTTAAATCAGCTTCTAGTAAAAGCTTTTAGTTTAAAGCTAATTAAAAGCTGTTGAAAGTTGTTTAAAACAAAGAAAAAAATAGTAAGTTCACAGCGAACGCAATATACAATAGTGTTGGAAGAAGGAGGAGGAGGAGGAGGAGGTTCCAGAGCCCCCCTTTCTCTACTATCAAGATTTTGACGAATTCATTGGCAAAAACTCCGTGACATCTAACCTACAAGCAGTTCTACTGTTAGCTTCTTAAACTTGCTTCATGAAGTTCAACAGTTTAAAAATATCTTTTATTCTTATAAATTATCACCAAATCAAATTTTTAGTTTTTTTTTCTTATAGCATTGAAGTTGATTTTTCAAATTGCGGCGTTCTAAATTTTTCTTGACAGTTCTGTATTCAAATGTTCCAAAAGTGCGATGTACCAGATAATTTTGAGCAATTTTCCAAATCGTTAATTATAACAGGATCACCCACTCGTTCAAAATGAGCATTTCTTTAGAATGTGAGCTTAGTTTAGCTGATGCCGACCCCCCACAACCCCCGCAAATTGCGCCCCCGTGTATACATTGCATTCAATAATATACTTTGGCCTGTCATTACATTTCATGACCGGTTGTCACTGCCTACCAGAAAGAAATTAAAATACGATTTTTTTTGTTACAACTTTTTCTTCCACCGCAACTATTTCTTTTCTTTAGTTTTTTTCTAAAAAAGGTACCACAACTCTTTAATTATTTAAGTCGGACATTGCCGATAGAATAGATAATTCTTGCTTAGATAAATAATTTGTACAAAAACATTTGTCAAGCAATTATTAAAAATTTCTTGTCTTTTTCTAACGACGTTACCACCAGCAGGAATGATATTGCTTTAAGAGCTAACAAGAATGTCAAAGTTGTAGCTACCAAGTGTACATAATTCTTGAATCTTTATTGGGATTTTTTTTAAATTATACTGCTTGATTGTCCATCTTGCCTCAGTTACTTTCATTGATCCATCCACTGCTTCATGTTCTTCACGTGACACTAACTTTGTATGTGTTTAGAAAATAATGGTTTAATTTTATAAAATTTATCATAATGTTATAGATATCTACTTGAAGAAGATGTTTTGAAAATAAAATTTGCAAAAAATTAAAATTTACTAGTCATTTTACTGAAATATTTATAAAAATATGATTGTATCTTCATACCTACCGACCTTAGTAAAATTTTTCAAATGTAGCCAAAAGTTGCAGACAACAACGTTAGCAAGATTATTAGTAATTCCTGTTGGTGCGTTTCATTTTAAATAATTTTTCTCCTAATTAAGAATATTGGGTGCACCTTCTTCGTTTTCATGCACATCTGCGTTTAGCGCTTCCGGTCGTTTCTTAATTCGATTTAAATGATGCCCTATATCAGATTCCCAAATCTAAACCTACCCAACTTAATAAATTCCCGAAATTATCATTACGAAATAAAATCTCAATTCTTTGTTGGCCTCGAACTCGTTGCGTTCTCGCCGATAAAGCTTCATCTCTTCCAGTACCCTCATCATCTCTGTATGGTAATACGAGGGGCCAGACATCGTCAATTAAATCTATTAACGACTATTTGCTATCCATTAGTCTCGTTTTCCTTCCTTGTCAAAAGCCAGACTTGAATCGACAACACAAATTTCGACCTATCACCCCTATGAATGCGCTGCCTAGTAGACCATTGCTAAAAACGGCCATTCCTATGCCAAACCGACGGCGGGGACGGCAATGAAAGAGCGGAAGTACGAACTGTAAACGGTCGCACTTCCGCTGTGAATTTTAACTACAACGTGTGCAATATTTTTCGGTTGAAAGACGACCCGGGTCGAAATTAGCAATTTTAATAATTAAAGTTTAGTAAATTTGGACACCTTGGGGGGTAGCTGACTGGCGACAGTAAAACAAAAGGTTCCAACAATGGCTACAATATGATGGTAACAGCGAAATTATCGGTTTTATTATTAGTGGTAAAAAAGGGTGAACTTTAATAACAATCAACATGATCAACATTTTTTTTTATTTTTATTTTTTAGGTATCTTTTTGTAAAGCTTGAACGAAAGCCTGATTTTAATAAATGTGAGTAAAATATTCAAAGTTTTTAAATCGGGGATGATATTTTTAACGGCTACTTAAAGGATTCTTCTGCTACGTAAATTTAGGGTTGGTACCTTTGGGAGGAATTGGTACTAAAAACCATTTAATGTTTGTAAGTAAGTACATAATTTGTTTATGAATACTTTTTTGTTAGTAAATTCTTGAGATAACTTCTTGCGATTTTCGAAAGCTGTGAAGTTGTCTTGATTGGAGTCGTCCCCGCGGGGGAATTTCATGGTCTCGGCGGATTAACCCGGGAGCTTTCGAGCAGTCGACAAAACGTAATTATTCGCTGCAGGTGCATCGTCGGGACTTTGCACCCTCCAGTTTGGAAAACCTGCCGGGGCCGGTTTGCGCCCACCTGTGTAAAAAACGACCAAAAAGCTCTCTCGGCCATTCCCCGGACCGCTGTGGAAATTTCGACAATTCCACTCGTTCTTTTCGTTTTTTCCGCTGATAAGATAACGAGAACCGACAAGCTATTGTCATCAGTTTGGCTTCCCCGTCGATTTATGGTAATGAAGGTATTGATCCGATTTTCGTTGACACAGACAGAACCATGTCGGATCTGCAAGCGGGGTCCTCGGCCTTTAAACGTTTCGAAATTCACAGTTGCAACACGTGGCAATTTCGCCTTTTATCATCTACTGACCTAAATTTCGGGAACGCGCCGACGATTCATTGGTTAAATGCGGTTTTAATGCCAGCAACACACGCGCGATAACCATCATCGATCATTGTTTTCCAGCACGAATTTGCATTAATTGCGTCGATAATTGCACAATTTTCCACAAATTTGAATTTTTGTCGCAGCCAGGCGCGTTTCTTCGTCAAGCAGCTGCTCGAGCTTAAACGCCGTCTGGAATCTCGAATCGAAATCAGAATTTAATTATAATTATGGCATTGCTAGTACGCAGGTGCTCGACCAAACCAGTTAACTTGCACGATTTCCAAAGAAACCGCGAAAATTCGATCAATTCTCAAAAAAGCTCAATTAATCCCGAGTAGTTGCGCAACTTAATTGGGCGATTCGATAACGGGCCCGGGCGCAAAATGGCAGGGACCCAAAAAAATCGCATTGTGAAGGGCCTAAAATACGTTAGCGGGAGACGGGTATGTAAATATCAATGCGAATAATGCGTATTCTGGAACGGGACGTTGCTTTGTCCCGACTCGTTGTACCGGTATCTCACCTTTTTTTTGGGAGCTTTGCCATTCGGACGCAAGGAAAACTGCACCGCGTAATTCACTCTTTCTTTTGAGCGGGAACATTCACACGGGGGCAGTTACGTTAAGAACAAACACAGCCGCGATTTTCGGCCAAATCCGACGCTCCAGGCGCCCAAACCGCCCTTACCGAAAAGCTCCGCTCCGTTTAGGGAAAAATCACCGCAACGCCACGCAGATAGTTTTCAATTTATTACTAACGAGAATTTACGAAGAAAAGCCACTTGTTGAGTAGTTGAGTAGACAATCTTTATACAGAGCGTCTACTAGAACGACAAAAAAAAGACCAATTTTAAACTTTTGCAACTAAATTCTGTATGACCTTTCTTAATGCCTTTCGAAAACTTCGCACTTTGCAGATAAAATTAGGTAATTTTGTGGAGGGGTGTTAACATGTAGGAAAATCCGAGAAAGCTGTCCAATTTTCTCGGCGACGCTCGACGCATCACTCCGCAAATGCCACACTAATGTATTTATTTATTCCTGCTACAATTTGAAATGTAAATGGTCGAGCCAGTCCCGAACTATTGTTCGCCGTCGATTGATTTAATGTTGATTGAATTTTCCGGTGTTTTGCTCATTTCCATTCTTCATCAGCAACACACAAAACGAGTATTTTCGTTGGGACCCCGATAATGGGTCGAAAATTGTTGCGATGACCCAATTTGTTATGTTCAATTCCATATTAAATTTTGTTGATGGACTTGTTGATCAATTCAACACCAACACGTAGTTAGCCTTTTGGTTGATTGATTAGGAAAGTGATTTTCTTGTCGCATTTTAGTTGGAGGAAACATTTGAAGTTTTTTGTCGAGTTATTTGGAAAACGATCTAATTTTTTTAGGATTATTCTTGAATTTTGTAATTATTTGGCGATATTTCGAAAATAGTTACAAATAGCCATAGGAATGTGCATACAAAAAATGTTCGTTTTTAGTTTCTACATCAAATCGTTAAAAATATACAGGGTGTTCTATTAAAAAAAATGGAGAAAATTAAATTCAAAAAGTTTTAAATTAAAAAATTAAATTTAGCCACCTTGTATAATTTTTCAAAAGTTAAAATGAATCAAGGACATTTCACAGGTGTTTCCTAACTAGTTTTTATATATTTTTTTCTTAGAACTCATAATTGAGACTGTAGTGATGTTTCTAACTTTCATCTGCGGATGCTATTATTTGAACAAAAAAAATCGCTACATCCAAGTGGTTTGGAAATAGTCAGCAATAATATTGGATTGAAAAGAGTCTAGGAAAAGGCTCTAAAAAATCTTCTTTTACATACCACATTTAATTAAAAGAAAAGTCACTTGACCCTGTATAATTGTCTTAGCTCACTCTGTATGTTCAAAAATAATTTTCGGTTATAGAGTGTTTCTCTAGTTTATCTGTGTTTTTAAATCAAATTTCTACCTATCATAGAACTCGAGCTATCGAAGTCGAACGCACTATTGCCCCACCCTGTATATTGCAAATACAGGATGTTTAAGAAGAAACCTGCCAAATTTCAGGAATCGCGTAAGTAGGGTAAGATGAGGGGTTCACACTCCTCTTCCTCCTACCACTATTGTTATATTGCGTTGCCTACTTACTCAGTTTTGCTCAACTTACTATTTTTTATGTTCTAAACAACTTTAAACGAAGCTGTTTAGAACATGTTTAAAGTTGTTTAGAACATAAAATAGTAAGTTGAGTAAAACTGAGTAGGTAGGCAACGCAATATAACAATAGTGGTGGGAGGAGGAGGAGGAGTGGGCATGAACCCCTCATCTTACCCTACTTGAAATTCTGAGACAAATTGTTAAAAAAAACATTTTAAAAACAGAATTTTATGTTATTTAAGAACAATCAAACAACAATTAATAGTTGAATAAGTTATAATAATTATATAAAATGATTCACTGCTATTTGAAAACACAACTGAGTAGGATGACGTGTTCCGACCACAGATCTTATAGGGACAACACACTTGAGGATTTCATAGTGTATCCTCTTTTAAATTTCTACAATCAGTTTATTTCTATTGTTTGTCCATATAATATTGTAATTTTCTCCTTCAACCCTTCGAACATGCCATTTATAAAGTTATTGTTTTAGGTAACTTTAAGATACGAATCTAAAAGTGTGAGGTCCGATGATTCAAGTGGTCAATTACTGACACCTGGCGTCAATAACACAATTGGTTGTTATATAGAAAATTCACCAAATGGATGGGGGAGATATAATAGTGCGTAATGATAACAAAGAAATAATTTCAGGTGTTTTTTTTTTCATTATTAAGACTCTTAAGGATTATGATTATTATAGGATTATACAAAAACCTAAATGTGTTTCTTTAATTCTTTAATTATGCTGTATGCTAATGTCATTGGCGTAACGTTAATCTTTTATCCTAAAAATATTCCGAATATTAATTATTGTTCTTGGATTAAACAAGGGAAACTAACCTTACTTAAATTTGTAATTATAAGCGAAAAATCTATTCTGAGCCAAGTTATAATTTTCATCAAGTAAGTAAAAAAATTAAGAAGACTTGTGTATCAAACTATAAATATTATAAATTAATATATTTCCACTCGGCATCAAAATATTATCAAGATACTAATTTTTAAATCACTTGATAAAAAAAGTCACAAATTTACAGGGTGGGCACTTCTAGTTGCCAAAAAATTGAATTTAAAAAATTAGAACATATACATAATCACTTAATATTTAAATAGAACATTAGTTAATATACAGGGTTTTCTAGAATGATCGAACGAGCCGCTTATCCGGTATTGATACCCAACTGTTGCTTTTTATTGATTGATTGATCTTATACCATATTAGGTTAGAGTACGCTGCATGGCAATTAGTAAGGTTATAGTAAACTCATAATCTGTGCAAAAAAATTTAACTATACTATTTTTTGGTTATAATAATTAGTCGTTTAAACAACGTAATTAATAGACGCAAAGAAAGTAAGGTTACTACGTAAAAGTTGACATAGAAATAAAAAAATTTAAAAAAGACTGTGTTTTTTAATAAAATCCGATGTTCCCTCAAACTCCATTTTCTTTAGTTTTAGTTCTTTACTATAATTGGCAAAAAACCAATAAATTTAAAATTTAGGAAGCAAAATAGAAAATGATTTTTATCCCGACATAGCCTAAGCCTATGAGATAAGTAGATGGAGATGAGGGCTTCTGGAACACCCCCACCACTATTTTGGTCTTTGTATATTGTGTTACTTACAATTGGCTCAACTTATATTTTTTATGTTCTAAACAACTTCAAACATGTTCTAAACAGCTTTGTTTAAAGTTGTTTAGAAGTTGTTTAAAGTTGAGCAAACTGGTAGGCAACACAATATACAGAGACCAAAATAGTGGTGGAGGGTGTTCCAGAAACCCTCATCTTCTTCTACTGAGATATTTGAGATATTAAATGAAAAAGTTATTTCTTAAAAGAATGAATATTTGAGTATGAACAGAGGATTACAATACTTCCTTCCCCTCAAAAAGGTTAATTTGCAAAATGCTCTTAAATAGCACATGATGATCTTAAAAATACCAACAATCTTTTGAATTTGATATAGTTACTATTAAAATTAACATTTATTTAAAAGTAAATTTTAGTGGTGTGCCACTCTGCGAGGTGATTGCTTCGAGAAGGAGGCACAGGAGTAATTTTCGCCTACAAATTTCACAATGCCAATCGCTATCTTGAGAAAAACAATTGTGCAACTTTGATTACCTAAATGGAAACTTAAATGCTAATACTGGCTACGGTAGACTCAGTTGTTCCTCTATTACTTTTTTAACAATTTGTAGCCGCCAGCAAAATGGTAAACTTAAACCTTTTAAATAAGTAACTTTTTTATTGTACAATTACCAACCCTTAAATTTTTTTCTGGAGTCCTAATAATTATTGCCATTTTTGTCAATCAAATCGTAGCCCCCAAGAAGTTTCCCAGGACAGCGCATTAATTATTGTATTTTTTTTCTAGAACCCCAATTAGACATGTGCATCTCTACCCGGGGCGTTAATTTTCGGTTTAATGGCCAAAATTTTGCGACGTCCTTATTTTTTACGGAAATGGCTGTTCCGGGCCTGTAATCTCGATAGTGTCTGTTAGATCGCTATCGCAGCCATCGTTCGTTCCCGAAATAACCCGCTGGGCCAACTGTCTGTGCTTTGCCATCGCGTTTTTAGCCCATCGATTCAGTCCCGCCACACATGCAGCTTCCGTACTCCCCGAAAACAATGCCAATTAACCCTTTCAATAACCCAACGAAATTTATAACCTAACTGTAAATTTCTGGCGATTCGCCCCAATTAACCGAGGGTTTTTCGTCTCTACCTGGCCCTGATGGAGCGAGATTAGGCAATCTGTGCAAACCCTTTCTTCCTGCCTCATTAAAGAAGTAGGCCACGAAAGGGTTGATGCATGGGAAAAACGGGCACCTGCAAACCGCCCCACATCTCGAATTCACCATATGTCTTCGATTATCAGTTTTTGTGGATGACGAAGGGAAGACTGCTGCGGGTTTTTTTTTTCGGTAATTGTGGCTTTGCGATTTGTGCTGCGGCGCTCAATAATGAAGGGCCAATCAATTACGAGCAATGATTGGGAATAATTTATGTAAGATTCAGCGAAGGAAAATCGGGCCGACAATCCAGGACCCCCTGGGAATCAATTATTGAGACAAAATTGGTTTCGCTTTCCACGAAAGCGTTTACTCTTCTATCTGTTAAACGGACACGTAAATTTTGTATACCTAGTGGAATTGCCAAAGTAGGAGCCCCGGATTAATTCACCTTTAAAGGACAAAACATCGATTTTTGTGATTGAAGCCGGCACGAAGTCCATCCGTAATTTATGTGGCAGCAAAGACTGGAAACGTCAAGGCTGTCGGCAGTACCGTCGAAAATATTTTTGGTAACCTTCACTCAATAAGCCAACAGTTAAATATTCATACCTATTTACACTTTTGTGAAATATAAAAAGGTCGATTTCAACCGCAATTATTACGTGTAAGAACTGCGTCGCGACGCCTAATTTAGTATAGTCATCATCAATTCACCAGCGAAAAACGCTCACAGTAAATTGGACCTCACGAAAAAACTTGTCTAGTCGAAAATTTTGTGAATTATTTACCAAAATCCGCCGGCCATCCAATTTCGCCTGAAAATTACCCCTAGCTATTTTCAACTTCTCCCCCTGATTCCGCCCGTTTTTGTCAATAATTGGAAAAGTAGCTTTATCAAATTTTTTGCGGCCGGCCATCAATTGATCGCAAGTATTTAAAGGTCAACCGGATACGAAAATAGCGTCAACCGCAATCAACGTTTTGCCTGACCTAAGCTAAGATTAGGGAAGGCCAAGGTAATTAGCAATGGTAATAAACAAGAAGCAAAAAAACCAAAAATTGGTTATATAACAAATAAATCGTGCACTCCTTTGAACAATTGCAGTTAAATGGTGTAAAATCGGAATTTTATTTTATGCATTTAATTGAGATCATTTTTTTACATGACCAATACCAAGTCGTCCTTTTTAACGGATTGCCCGTTGTTTTAATTAACTCATTTAATTTGCTATTATTATTATTATTTCGTAACTAATTGTTGGAAAAGCTGAATAAAAAGTTCATTATTTCCCAAATTGTAATTGCATAAGTTTTGAGAAACGCGAATACGTCACGCTAGTTTGTTTATTGTACCTGTAGATCGGACATCAAAACTGTACATAACATTACGCTAAATGTTCGAAGTCGTAAACCTCTATTTTGTTCGGCAAGTTTAATTAAGCCATTTTAATTGCACTTAATAAAAGTTAATTACGACTGTCTTTCCTAAATTTTGGTAGAACCATAGTTAAGGAGCTTCTAAGTCGTAAAACTTAATCCTAATTAATTGTTTAAACAAAACAAATTTTTGCCATTACCGCTATCATTTAAATAAATTAAACTAAAACGGATTAATCGACGCAAATCGTAATTTCTGCTCTAGTTGTTTGTACACCTACGTAAAGTTTTGGTATAAGAAATAAAATATATCCGAAAACGTTCAATAACTGAAGACATGTGGGGCGACTAGACTTTACTTGGCAAATGTGCAGATTTCGGCAAATCTGAAACCATATGGTAAATTTGAAGCAGACGTGCTAAGCTTTTGCACATGTTAGGCAAAAATTAGGGTAGATAAGCGAAATCTGGTGACTTTTCCTGTCGTAATTTTTTTATCTTCTTTGCCCTCATAGGAAGAAAAGTTGCTTTGAGGAATCAATCGGAATTGTTGCTCAATGGATTCAGAATCCCCACTCTATGGAAATATTTTATTGCATAAAGCAATAAATGACAACTGTTTAAGTTACAAGAAAGTTCTGTGAATGTTTTGCTAGTATTTAAGTTGTATACATGCGGTTAGATAGCTACTCGTTTTAAGAGATCTAAGCCAAACAGATAAATGTAACAGTGGTCGTTTCTCGTCTAGGTAGGAGAGTTCCAAATGCAAATCCATGCTAAATCAGATTTGAAAAATGTAAATCTTTTCATCTGAATACTACTCCTGCTACTACTAGTATTGACTACTACTAAATGGACTATCTGTGTAAACTGACTAAGACCCTCTTAGTATCAACCCCAAGAGAAGCAAGTTTAGACAGATCCGACATTCAACTTGTTGTGATTTTTTTATTTTCTTCTTTTTACTGATTAAAATTTATAATTACGCCAAAAGTTAAACTCTTCTCTCCATTTACATATTTTACGTATTTTTCAATTTTTTCTCTACAGACTGGCCCAGAACTCGCGCTCCAGAGAAAACAGGAGAAGGTTGCGTACTATGCAACCTAGTAACAATAACGAGAAATTCACCTGGATGGCTTAAAATGCTCTGATTGGTCAAATTAGGATGTTATTTTTTTGAATAACAATTCAAGTTAGAAAATTTTTTTTTAGCGATTATTTGTTTGTCGTATTTGGAGATTTCACTCTTTTTCTGTGGGGAGCGAGTTCTGAGACACACTGTATCTTCAATTTTTTCCATTGAATCCGTCATGAATAAAAATATCCATCATGTTGCCATTTCTATTTCTTTGAAAATTATTTTAGTGTCTGCTCTTCTTTTTTTTCATAAAAAATATATCTATACAGAATTCTTTTGAGACAAGTTTCTTCTTGAGAAAATTACTAAAAAATCAAGCTGTCTGCCAATCCTGATTAGTCAGAGAATTTCAGAATGAGGCATATAGCATTTGTTACTAAAAAGAGAACGAAGATAAATTTTAAATAATTTGGATGCTTTTAAACTTTTTCAGAAAGATCTCCAGATATTGCACACGAAATGTGAATCAGTTTATGATGACATAACCAAAACAGTATATTTTGAACCCTTTTTGAAAAAATTTTTAGCAAAAGTGAACAGACCAATGCAACGCACGTTCTCCTCTAGAAACTGAAATCCACTTTGATTTAAATTTGAAAATGTTATTGTCGCGGCTTTATCACAATGTATGGATCAAAATTTTATTGAGAATATTAAAGTCAACTATAGAGAAGAATTGCTAAATTGCTAAATTATTTTTAGTTAAAACACGATTATTCTTTATCTTTTACAAAAATCAAATTTAAAGGATGACGTTTAATCACTCCAAGGAGCATTTAGAGATGTTGGGGAAATCGAGGTCATCACTGAATAAAAATGAGAAAGGGCCTATTCTACTTGGCTCTAACTTAAAGATCAATATTGACTGGGCAATTGATCAGATAGTTTTATGGGCATTAGTGAGAATATAGATATTGACTTTGACACTTTGAATATCTTCGTATAACAAGTAAATAAGGCACTTAAAGCACTGCTTCTATTTAAATCTTCTTCTCTCTTTTAGCAATTGAAATCAGCTTCTTATTCAAATTTTAAAATTTTATTATTGTAATTATTTGTGGATCAAAATTATTTCCAAAATGGTAAAGTCATCTATAGATATAGCTGAACTAATGTTACATGAAGACAATGACATTCTTTAATTTTTAAAGAAATTTAATTTGAAGAATGGCGTTTAGTTATTTATCACTAAAATAAACATTAAAAAGGGGTAGTAGTAACTCAGGTCATCAGTGAATGAAGATGAGGCAAAACTGCAATACTTGGTCTGCTTGAGTGTAACTTGAAGACCAATACAAATGAAATCAAGAAATTAATTCGTGTTTTTACCCAAATAATGATTTAGCAAATGAGTAAATTTAATTACTATTTTATTTAGAAAAAATTAACCACATTTGTCTGGAATTTAGATAACCAAAGTTGCTCTCGCTCTTTATTCTTTTTCATTTTCAACCTCCCAAAGACGAAGGAACTGGCAAACATCAATTATGCTGAATAATTTTGAGCAAATTTAAAACGAGATTTGAGAAAAATTAAGTTTTTTTAAAGTTTTTGCAAGAACAGCATGCAGCCCATAACTGTATAACAAAGAGAAGAAAGACTTGTAAATAATGATTGGGGCAAAAATCCTCCTAGAAATTAGATTCAAACCCAAAAAACAAAGGGGTTGAATTATCTCTAATTCCTCTGCAGATTCTCTTTATTTCTGCCTCAGTTACTGTTAACATGACAAATGTTTCTCTTCTCCTGAGAGTACCTATGAGTAGCTTGAAAGTGTTTGTGAAAATTTGAAGATTTGGAAATCCGTTCGCGATACAAAAAAATTATAATTGATTGAAATGATTAATGAAAATTTCTTCGGAAATAGATATTTGGTGGGTGAGCTTTAAAAACTTTGACTGTCAAAGCGAACTTGAACGAGACATTTTAATGGTGCTTTCTTATTTGTTTATTGTTGACAGGTCAATGGAGTCGCTTCCTATGAATCCTGGCGCCGAACCCATCAAAATATTGCAATATTCACGCAGGAATGGTGCGCTCAATCACCTGCCCACTAGATAATGAATGCGTGGAGCTTTCGTTTTCGTGGGCGTAGTAGCTAGCGCGTAGTGTTATTTTTACGTGGCTTTATTTTCGTACGAAAATACTTTGTTTGTACCTTCGCCGTATAAATATTTAATTGCTAATGCGCATTGGCTTTTGCGGCAAATTACTGTTATTCCAAATCGATAAACTCCGAACTAGTTACATTGCTCGCAGGACTCACGTGTTTGCTATTTATCAGGTATTCCGTTGGCAATATTCCCCGGTAATTGATTTTTCAATAAAATATTTCCAGAGGAACGCCATCATCGAAGGGCGAATTGTTTGTATCAACAAAATGCCTTTGTCCTCGGCGCATTTCCACCAGCGAAACGGCGATTATTATTAGAAAAGCAAACGGTTTGAAAAATTCATGACGGTGTCGTATTCGGGGTAATAATAGCGTTACCGTTACCAGAGCCGGCTCGTTAATTAGCCCAATTAGCAAGTGTCGTAGGAAGCCCCAGTTGGGTGCCCTCGTCCAAAAATCAACAAATTATCGACGCCCGCCGCCTTCGATTTGCCTCCATCAAATCCTGGCGAGAACTAACTAAAGCGTCGTTCGTACGGAAAAACGGCGTCCCGTCGACGTCGGACGTCGGGCGGGGCGAGACGACCGTCAAATGTTTTCTAGAAGATTAGTAATTTGAATTTCGTGGCCCCGAAAGTGCACTGACCCCCCCGGCGCAAGTAGGAACACATTGTGCTTTGCGCCTCCGCGACTTGCAGCCAGCTTAGCGAGATTTTGGACAGTACGAAGGGTGAGGAGAGGAAGAGGAAACAGCCAGCTATGTGTGACGGCGGTGAAACCGAGCCCGGCTGGGATCAAGCGGCCGTAAATCTGGGCGGCGGAAGGGCGAGGCCCGATCGGAGGAATTTTGGCGGCCCCCTTACACAATTTTTAGCACCGGACCGCTAAAGCACCAAACTGCAACAGCAAACTCAAGGAAACAGCAACAATGTCACAGTGTCTGCTGAATGTTTGGCCAAAGACCTCCTAGTGTCAATCCGAAAACAAGCAAACCTGCAAGCGGATCCGGTTTCCAACTGGTTGGGGTTTTCTCAATCTCAACTCCTTCTGGTTCCAAAAAGTTAAATCTTCCTCTCCTTTTGCAGATTTTGTGCCTTCCTCAATTTCCTCTTGACCTTCATCTTCACAATCTTAGCCAGAAAATTTTCGGCCATCTTTTCACCCCGCCCCTTCCATGTTTTTTTTTTATTTTTATTTTTCTTGATTTCATACGTAGAAAATCTAAGAAAGCGCATTAGGTATCTTGCAACCTTAATTTTAGAACTCTTTTTGATTTGCTTTTACGATCTGACATTCACAATTTATTTACATTCACATTCCCGGATTCGAATTTTTAAACACATCCCTAGTCTATTAGCGTCGGACCATCTTGTACGTGGTAAGTGAGCTTTCGTGACCACCGACTAACACAGCTTCATTTTTTTTCTCCGTCAGCTTTCTCTCGAAGCTCCGTAATGGTAATTGCGGACCTTGATCGTTTTTACCATCTCAATTTGACGAATTCACGCAGCACCTTTGGAAAGTCCCGAAACAGATTTGGGAGCTTAAAATTATTCAAAGCGGATCAAAACACCAGTCCCCCTTGTTCCGTACAAAGCCCGGCGACAAACCCCTCGAAAGGATGTTTACAGTATTTTGCAAACAAAGGCGGAGTGCACTGAACCGCAGATGTTAAAAATAGCGCAACCTGCAGACAAAAAAGTAAAGTACAATTCCAACACCATTTTTGACCTTTTACCCCTTTTGTTTCACTGTCGTAATTTGTGTATCGCAACAATCTTTCTTTCCCTTTCCTTCAATTCGCCATAATGTGGAGAGAGGTTAAGCGTTTTCCGACCGAACGGTCTTTCTTCGACGATTTCGTCGCCAGATAAAAAACAAAACTATGTTTTGTACAAATAAAAGTAAAAGTGTCAGGTGGAAGGGCCGTCTACCTGAGCTGGAACGGCGACGAGGGGAGAGGGCGCGGATTAAGGTCCTAACAACCCTATAAAATGAGACTATTCGGAATTTTCATCGGCAAACTCGCCATCAGTTCAGTCTCTTCCTTGTCTCAACGCGTTCTCATTGAAATTTCATGTTTGGTTGTTAGGTTGGTTAAAAAGCTAATTAGAAAGCTCCTTTGGAAAATTTTGAAAAATTTTGCTAATTTTGAAGATTCCAGGAAGACAAATTTTGCAATTAATTTTCTCGAATCATTCATAATGGAGCTGTTTGTGTCGGCTGGCCGAGGGTTTGAATAACAAACATGGTAAATTCCTGTGATGAGGGGTCGGGGCGGATCGTCTGGCGCGGCTGGCAGTTTTTTGTGATGCTAGATTTCAGCGTTCTTTTACAGATTTACCCCGTTCTTGCCCTTGGCTAACCAGACGGACCGAGGGTGGGCGGGTGCAGGGGTCCTAAGCCTTAAGCGCAGGGAAGCTGAATAAAACCGCCTTGCATAAGGTTACGAAATCCATTAAATCCAAGACGCTATTGTCCTGAAGGGATGATTATAAAAGCAGGCGCTGACTCAACTGTAAGAAGTTTTATACTTACACTGCTGCATGATATTTATAAGTTAGTCCTTCAAAAGTTTTAATAATTAAATTAGACAATTTGAACTTCTAATACCTAAAAGCAAATATCAAGTACCTACCTATTATAAAAATATTTTTAAAAAAAACACTACAAGAAATGAATTTTTATTATATTAGCGTATTAATTACATTAGCATCAATAATTTTTAATCTTCAGCAACTACGTCTTTGTTTTCTTCTTTTATATTATTTTGTTACACTATATCAAATTTTTAATTTTTGAGCGTAATAAAAAATAAAGTTAATACTATGACTACTATATTTAATGCTAAACCGACACAAAAATATCAAATTTTTCATTAATTTTCGTAGACCAATTGATTTGTGATCAGTTTCCTACTTACCTCTTTTGTGTTGTACGTTTATATTATATTCAGAAATCCTTCGATACTAGTGTTTTATTGCTTCTTCGTTTTTTTACTTGTTCATCATTTTTTTCTTTTATTTTACTTCTTTTCTATTCAATGTTTTGTAAACAATTCTATTCACTCCTTTATTTGGCCAATCTCTTTATCTACTTTATTTCGTTTGTTACGTACATTTACACCGGATACTGTATTCTGTAAACAGTTTGCTTCTGATACTTTATTCCTCTTCCGGCTCTTAATTTATGTATTTTTTTCTATTTAACTTCTTTGTGGATAATTTTCTAGATCTTTTCTTGCCCTTATACTTATTTTTCTTTTCTATAAAGTATTCTCTTCACACTTCTATGTCTGTACCAGCACTGTTCTGAATCAATATTATCCTTTGCTTTCTTCGTTTATATATTTTTAGAAATCTTTTTACCTCTTCGAGCTTGTACTTCTCTTTCTTCTTCTTGGTTTCGTATTATTTACAGCATACTTTCTTTATTGGTTTTGCGTCTTCTTCCTCTTTAGTCTTTCTTGGCCTCTTTAATTCCGTCATCACCTTTTCCTTGCATTTCTTTGCACTAATTTTCCCATCGCTATATTCTAGCTCTTCTCTTTAGCTACTATTTGTTTTTTGATCATTCCTTAATCGTTCGTATCAACTCTTCCGCTTTTGCGCTGTTTTATTTTTGACTTTAGCTTTTTTTGGTCTTTTTCCATTAATTTTTTACTGTTATCTATGCTCTTTAGTCTTCCATACTTTTTAATTTCTGTATCACTTCTGGTAGTTAGTGATGAACTGATTCAATAATTCTCCCTTTTCTCTCTTAACTTATTGGTCAATAATCCATTAATCTGTTTTAATTCTGAAAATAGTTTTTTGGATGTTCTCTATAACACTTGTTGTATAACAATTGTTATATCTATTTGTTACATGAATACATAGTTAAGGCTCCTGTTACATTATGTTACAATGTGCTAGACTTTTATGTATAAGTGGACACTTTGCCTTTACCTGTATTTTCTTAAAATCTTTGTACAATTTGTAGCTGACATGGTGATTGGTACGAAGACTCTGAACGGACATGACTGGGAAAAATCTGATTTCCGACTTTTTTAGCAATTTCAACTTTAATCTGGCAAATTGGAATACCAGAAGAAAGTCGAAAATTAATTATTTTTTCACTCAGGTCTGTTCAGAGTCTTCCTAGATTGACCTCACATAAATCATACTTTTGTTCGTTTTTTTTATTATTTAATTTGGCCTACTTTTATATTTGTGTTTAGTAATTTTGTTCTTTATTACAGTAATATCCGTAAAGTTCTACATTTTTTATTTGTATTACTTTCCTATAAATGTCTATGCAGTATTCAGTTTTAGTTTTTCTGAACTTGATTTTTATCAATCCCTTTTGATGTGTAGCTTTTCGTTTTACACGGTAATAAATATTTTTATATCTGCAATTCCCGTAATGAAACGGGGTAGTTTATGTGTAAAATTGTTATTTGTTGCTGTTTTTTCCGTTAAACTTATTCCGAGATACCAAAATTTGTTGTTGCAAACCTCGAATCTGTTGTCCCTAAATATCTGAGGCCAGCTCTGGCGACGTTCCGTGTGTAACCTTTTTTCGATAAAATTTCTGGCTGTCTGGGATCGAGATCGGCGTTGCAGCCGCACCGCGGTCTCCGATTTCCGCCCTTGGTCCCAGAATGCGGAATGCAAGTGCAGGGGGGCGGTCCGGGGGAGTGTCTGCCAGATCCTGACCCTGACTGCGAGACAAGTGTCTGAAAGGGTGAAATCTGTGCCGGGGCTCTTAAAAAAGCGGAGGGGGCGCGATGCATGCGAGATTCGCCGTTTCCCACAGACTTGAACCTAGACGTTTCAAGGTTGCGCCACCCCTAACCTGCTGCAGCTTCGCTTCAACCCTTTCCTCGATCCACCTCCCGCTTGGAGCCGCGAGACGCATCGACAAAAAACGCCCTGAAAGTTTATCGCAAGTCAGCGAGAGAGAGGGGGGATGATTTAAAGAAATTAGAGAGAAAAAAGCGAGCGTGGTTGGATTATTTTTCTTTGTCCCGAGATCTACTCAGCTAGAGCAAACACCTGTTGTGATTTATACACGGACCTGAGGCATTTTATATAAAAGCCGCGAATAAAGCAGCCCCATTTGATACAACCGTGCGTTAACAATCGAGTCTCTGATCCGAAATTTCGTTCCCATGCCTCCGGAACGGCTTATGGCGGGCGTTAGACAAGGAGCGGGTGTAAAGTTGGAAGATTTAGAGGATTCTTGCAAAAGTCAGGACCGCCACCTGAGATCTAACGGTGCTACAAGATAGCGGTCCGTCCGCATTAATGATCCTTTTTGGCAGACAGGTTGACTTCGGAGGACCCCTGTGTGGGAACTGTAAAACGCCAATCCCAAAACACATTAATCACCACAACGAGACAACCCTAATCGGAATTGTGCACGGGATTATGCAGTTTGGAGAAAAAACAAGCTGATTATTAATATCCCGTCTATTTTCGGACGCATAATGGCTCGTTGTCTGGGGCCTTATCGAAGAGTTGAGAGGGCGGCGAGGAGCGGCTGGAAAAAAGCCTTTGGGAAAAGTTCATAAAGCGGTTCTCGTCGCTATTCGGTCCGAATATGTCGCTATCGGTTAGTGAACTCGCTAATCATAATGTGCACTATCTTATTTACCGAACTGAATTAGCCAATGAAATTCACCAAGTTGTAAACAAGTTTGTTGGCTAACATGACCTAAAACGGATCCCGCTTCCACGATAATAATTGCAGCGCCTCGTTTTCGACTCACCATATCATGAGAATCGTAGAAAGTTGCAGAATAACCAAAAACAACGGCTTCTTCCGGTTTTCCTCCTTTACGTAACCTCTGCCCACCAGTATTCTCAGAGTTTCTTCCAATTTCTCGCTAATCTTTTCACAAATCTAAAAAATAGAAATACCAATTTAATTTTATTAAAAAATTAAATTAAATACGGTTTAAAGCTCAGTACATATTGTGATTACAGATCTTAACTCTTACGAGAACAAATTGAACTTTATCATCTCGCGTGGACTAGCAAGAGACGTGAATCTTGTGCTGCAAGCTGGAAACTAGGGTCTAAATGTTAAAACAAACTTACCACAAGATGCAAAGATAATGGTCAAAAAAGTCCACAGCTGAATTCATCTCCAAGCAGGCTATGGTAGCGCAGATTTCCAAATGTAAGTTCAAGAACATCCAATGGTGGTCTGCTGCAGAAGAATAGTGAAGAATTTTTATTAAAAGAATTTTAAATTGTTTTTGCAAAATCAATAATTCATTAATCTGATACTAATAATTTTATGAAAAACTTTATTATCACTTATATGACATAAATTTCAGTAGATATTAGAATCAAAAGCGAAAAGTGGGAACATACAGGTTTATCGTCTAGGGAAAAAAAAGACAATCATTATATCTCTATCACAACAAATTGTTAGTCGCTAGTCTACTTGGTGCGTTGTTTGATCTACCGGATCTGGCTCCATCAGACCTCTATTAATGTTCAAAGCTTGAAGACAGCGATTTTTGTCAAGTAAAAATTTATACGACGTTGATGTGAATGAATCAGATAAGAAAAATAATTTAAAATTAAATTATTAATAACTCCCTCTACGTGTGGCTGTAACGTTTTTAATCCACCCTCGTATATACAATGACATACTTACACAGAAACAGAACTGGAAGATCGAGAAAAAATATCTAAATCTACAGGCTGTCCGGAAATAATGAATAAGACACTGAAGAAATTTTTTTTTGCAAAAATAATATTACAACTTTCTACGATACTTTGCTTCCCAACCGGGAATAAAGTAAAAAAAAATGCCGATATAACATAATCAATAGTTATTTATGTATCAAGGGAATAAACACCGATTTTAATCCCGAGAATGTAAGTAATGCACGAGGCGAAGCCGAGGGCATTTTCATTCGAGGGATTAACGATGTTTATTCCAGAGATGCATACAAAACTTTTTTCCCAACCGTTTAAGTTAATAATAATAATAAATTAGAGAAGAAATATTTGTTATAATTGACAGATACCTAAATAAAGTTGGCTGACGGTTATTATACAAACGATTTTCTTTATGTTATATCGGCATTTTTTTTACTTTATTCCCCGGTAATAAAATGGCACTTTATTCCTTCATAATGAGGGAATAAAGTACCACTTTATTCCCGGTTGGGAAGAAACTCGCTTTCATAATAACCGTCAGCCAACTTCATTGAGGTACCTATCTGTCAGTTATAACAATTATTTCTTCTCTAATTTATTATTATTATTAACTTAAACGGTTGGGAAGAAAGTTTTGTATGCATCTCTGGAATAAATATGGTTAATCCCTCGAATAAAAATGCCCTCGGCTTCGCCTCGTGCATTACTTACATTCTCGGGATTAAAATCGGTGTTTATTCCCTTGATACATAAATAACTATTTTGCATCTTTATTGTCAAATACAATTAAACTCTTACAACCCTTAATATTGCTGTAAAATAAAGGCAATTTTTAGCCATTTTTAATTTTAGTTAATTTGCAATGCCCTTACAAAATAGCTACATTTTAAGTAGGTAGGTACCTACCCTGCATATAATGACCAATAAAATTATGTTAGAGAGCCAAAAACGACTGAACATTATCAAAGTCCTCAGCTGTACCATTATTAGTAGTTTTATCTACACAAATATTAGAAACACCTCTATTCAGAAGAAAGTAAAGGGTTGGAACCAAAAATCTCTCTATGTATCGATGTTATGTCCTTTAATATTTTTTTTATTTCAAATTTTGGCATCTCATCAGCATTTTATTGTGGTTTACTTGTTGCTCTTGCATTAAAATAATTTGATATTTCTAAATTTCCGAGCTCCAGCGAGCTTCATATGACCGTCGGTGGGGTTGTGGGATAACGGGGTTGTCTGAAGGGCGTTCATCTAATTTGCTCGGGTCCCAAATCTGTGTCTCCGGCTCCGGTCCTTAATTGCCGAAATGAGTGCCGGGTCAGGTACGCAATTAACGAAAATTCCCACCGCCCTATCTGCTGAAACGGTCGTAAAAAATGCGAACCCTTTTTTACGACGCGGTCGGCTATCAAAGCGAAGAAGAACCTGGCAGCGCGCAATTTATTTGTTAGACCTTCAGGTCCCGTTAGCTCGAATGCAATTCCTAGATAGTCATTGGGGCAATCGCACCCTCATCAAAACCGCATTTTTGTAACAACCCTTGCCGTTTTTACGACACCCCCCCGGACCGACTGAAAGAAAAAATCTCTTGTCAGAATTCGCTCAATAAAAAAATTGCATATTTACTGCGTTTCCTACCCTTTCGTTTATTGCCAAATGCGTTTTTTTTTTTTTCGCCGACAGACAGGACAATGGCCGGCCTTGCAGCGGAATGGCGTAACTTCGCCAGAAAAGGGTTATTTCTTTCCTGTGAACGAGTTGTAAACTGATTTCACCAAAAGCGGTTTTTTTGTAGTAAAAAGATAAAGTCTGCGAATAATGGTAGTTTGGAGACGTCATGCAGCTTTTCGCTTCTTAGTTGTCGGTGTTGGCTACCGTCATTCTGAGGACCGGGAATTGGGAAGGTTGAAACGGTTGGGAAATATTAGAATAATTACAGGCTCGGCATCATTAAAACAGGTCCGCAACTGGAACGACCTCTCGAATTTAGCGCTTGATTGAACTAGAAAAGTTGTTTGGTGGCTAATGAAGAATCGCAGATCCAGTTTTCCGGCTTTGAGGACCGAGGGAGCACCCGGGGCAATTTTTAAAATTTTTGCCATAATTAACTAATAAATCAGTCCTTTACTTTCATAAATTTGTTAACGAGAACCAAGGTTTCTATAAACAAGAACCCTTAACTGCAACCTTGAACATTTTGACTAGAACTATCAAGGACCTCAAAATTGCAAGAATTAAAAATTTAAGAGCAACTCAAAGATTTAAATCAGAAAGAATGGTGTTTAGCTAAATGTTAACATTACACTTTTTACTATTTTCTAAGAAATTTAAAAGGACCAGCAAAGGAGCTCAGAGCGCCAGGTAAGTATTTGTGCCCAATTTAATTTATATAAAATAATGTAATTTGGGTCGTATTTAACAGTCTACCAAATTTACCCAATATGTATTTTCATACAAAAAAATACTTTTATTTCCCAAAACTACTAAATGCTCACCAAAATTAAGAAAATACATAATCTTAAAGCGACAATCTAATATTGACAGAATGCTGGCCTCTTATATATTTTGTTCGCCAAAATAACTTTTGTTGACCATAAATACTAAATGTTCACCAAATTTTATTCCGCATTTAATTCTAACATAATACTCAGATATTTAATTTTCGACAGTGTCTTATATTATTTAACAGTTAAAAATATACTATTTGTTGATCAAAAATACACAAGCAATAAAATGTTGTGCAAATGGGAAATAATTTTATGCAAAATTATAGATGTAG
The DNA here is from genome assembly GCA_951805265.1 of Schizotus pectinicornis. Lineage (NCBI taxonomy): Eukaryota > Metazoa > Arthropoda > Insecta > Coleoptera > Pyrochroidae > Schizotus > Schizotus pectinicornis. The sequence continues at coordinate 10,350,928 of OX638206.1, read as the reverse complement.
ATGTGCTAGGGCAAGGAAAATAAGAGTAAAAATAAAAGTGGTTTGCACAAAAAAAGATATTGATTTCCGTAATATACACTGCTCAAAAGAATTAGGGGAACACTTCTTGTTGATCCCATAAATTTTAAAATAGGAACGCCATTAAAGTAAACTTTCGAAATTCTGAAAGATACGTATTTCTTTATGAGAAAGTGGCTACAGCAACATTCAACAAATCTGTTACTCTAAAGACTTAAATTAAAAACGGAAAAAGCAACAAAAATTAAAATGAATCTGCTAAAATTTCACACATAAAACAATGCTTCATTAGCCCCCATTTTAAAATCAATAACATGTGTGTCCTCCACCAGCAACAATAATCGCTTGGCATCTACGAGACATACCCCTGATTATTCTTTTTAAATCTTCTTGAGGAATTTTCTCCTATTCTTTGATTGTTGCTTCTTCTAGCTGCTGAAGAGTTGGAGGTGCATTGAGACGCCTGCAAATGGTTCTTTCTAGCTTATTCCATACTGGCTCTATTAGCTTTAGGTCAGGTCTCATTGCTGGTCATGCCAAGGTTTTAATATGCAGGTCTTAAAGAAGTCCATAATAATGCGTGCAGTATAAAGTCTCGCATTATCCTGCATTAAAATGAAATTTGGAACCAAACCATATGCAGCAGGCACAACATGATCTCCTAGCACTATATCGATGCAATTCTGAGCATTTAGATTTCCGCGGATTACCACAAGATCAGCTCTTCCGTTAAGACTGATTCCCCTTCAAACCATAACAGAACCTACCCCAAATTTTTGAACTTTGCATATTGCAGACTGAGAATAGAGTTTGCCTGGACGTCTGTACTCACGTACTCAACCTTCGCAACGTGTGAGACGGAACCTTGACTCATCAGTAAAGAGTATAGGTCTGCGATGTCAAAGTTGAAAATTAACGTGTTTACGGACAAAATGTAAACGGTATCTTTTGTGCCGCCAGGTCAAGATTGCTTTTTGCACGGGTCTTCTGGACCTGACGTCCAGAAGACTGGCTTCTCTAAATCGGTTTCTTATGGTTTGACCTGAAACTTCCAGTCTGTGAGTCATCCTGAGTGAATTTTTGTTATCTTTTGCTGTTGAGATGCGATTACGCATGGAAGAAAGGACTAAAAATCGGTCTTGATTTGAAGTAGTTTTTCTCATACAAACTTGTCCGTGACGTTTTTAATAAAGACCAGATGCTCTATAGCAATTCCACAAACGCTGGATGATGGATAGGCTCTTCCCAACATCTTCTGCAACTTGCCGAATCGAAGTCCCATTTTCACGTAGAGCATCACCACATGCAACTTCTACCTCACTGAGATACCTCATTTTGATTCTGATAACTGGTTAAATGACATTTAGTGTTAGTTTTCACTAAGACAATAGACACTTGTTAATTTAATCAATAAAAAGTTGCATCACATTTACTCTGATTTTTGTAGTTTTTTTTATTTTTTGTTCAAGTCTTTAGAATAAAGAATTGGTTGAAGGTTACTGAAGTCACTTTCTCACGCAAAGATATGTATCTTACAGAATTTCGAAACCCCATCTTAATGACGCTACTATTTTAAAAGTAATGCCGTCAACAAAAAGTGTTCCCCTAATTCTTTTGAGCAGTGTATAAATGCTTTGCTGTAATTGGCTTGCATTACGTAAAACGTAAAACTTTTTTTAGTGGTAATATCTAATCGTGCTTTAAAAAAAAAATACAGTGCCCTGAACTGACCTTGTACTAACATAACTTTTTTCGCGTTCCTCTTGTCTAGTAGCGCAAGCGGCAAGGAGAGATGCGCGAGCATATTTCATTTTTGAAATAATAGAATAATTATTTGACGCACAAATAATTTTTTTGAGACACACTAAATATAAATGGATAGCGCGAATATTTATTATGTACAGCACGGACGCGTAACTTGAGCGTTCTAAATTTGGTGAACATTTAGTAAATTTGATAGAAATAGAATTAAAAATGTAAGCAATGTTAAAACAATACGCAGCATAGTTATTTTAGTGGTGATGTTCTCATTTTCTGATGTATAATAATTTGGGTTTCATTTAGATTTTTTGATGCTCATTAAATTTTCTGGTGGACAGTGCAAGGGATGCATAATAGTTTAATTTGGTGTACATTATATTTGTTCCCATGTAATTTTAACACGTTTAAAGAAGACTGGTCCATGAACCTTGCATTTACGCTGGCAGGAAAATGTCACTTGGGCAAGGAAGAAGGGGAGAAAAAAATGGTTCTTAAATTGAAGAGATTAAATTGTAATAAGACATTGCTGAAAGATTGTAGCCAATAGAAAAGTGGAAACAATGTTGCACTTTTACAAAAATTAGGGCAAGAACATTCTCAAATAATGACTTACTACAAGTGGCAAAACTATTAGAATAGATTAATAAGATTCAGACTCTGTCATTGACTCTGTTGAGTGTTGATTGAGGTTGACAATATTCTTCAACAAATTTGTTTTCAAAATTCCTCGCTAAAACGTAGTTTCTCTATACAAGTAGTTTCCTAAAAGACGCCAAATCTAATAATAAAAATAGGAAGAAATAATAATATGAATAATAACAATAGTTATTTATGTATCAAGGGGCTAATGCACGAGGCGAAGCCGAAGGTATTTTCATTCGAAGGATTAACGATGTTTATTTCAGAGATGCATACAAGACTTTCTTCCCAACCGTTTAAGTTAATAATAATAATAAATTAGAGAAGAAATAATTGTTATAATTGACAGATACCTAAATAAAGTTGGCTGACGGTTATTATGAAAACGAGTATCTTTATGTTATATCGGCTTTTTTTTAACTTTATTCCCGGTTGGAAAAATAATGTATTTCTTCTATTCTCGAGCAAATATCCAAGATCTATTTCTATGTTATTATTATGTTATGATATTACGATATTATTGGTCGAATTATATTGACCAGAACGAGGTCCTTGATTTTCGTTTGTTTTTAGCGATCAACTTGACTCAAACTCGACTCAAACCAAAGATTTTCTCAAACTTGCGTGCTAGATTGCTAGGAACGTCAGTCCTCCGGCTCACCGGGAAAGGATATCGATAATTACCTAAAAACGGCAGTTGCTGAAAGCTAATTGAATCTGATTCGCACCATTCCTTCCGCGGGCTAGCTACGGTTCGCCCATAATGACTCCATTCGAAATAATTAAAATTTTATAGTAATTTGTAGAAAGTTGTTTTGGGCGAGCGGAAAAAATACTTCGCGAAAAGTTCATTGGACCCATTTAGCCGAATTTATTTTTAACCACCAGTTGTGCAGTGGCGAAGAAATATTGCAAGCGTTTCCGTGCCGTTCGTTAGGCTCATGGATTATGTATAAATTTAATTGTTTGTAGGAGGAATCGCGCTATTTTTACCGACAAATCGCTGGAATTATCTGTTTGTGTTACAGGGCGCTTTCAAATATTTATTCGGGGTTTCGGGGCCCGATTGAGAGATATGTGGTGCCAAGATCGCTTGTGCACATGCACTGGATGGTTAGACAAGGTTATTGGCCTCAGCAAACGCGAGTTAAGTTGGCCCAACGTGGCGTATTTTTAAATTAGAAAAGCACAACCACTAAAATTAACCAGGTCCAAATAATTTCGGTAATAATAGATGTTTGGAAAACGCTACGTGTAATTAGATTGGTCGCTTTTGGGTCAAGACCGGCCTCAGATAAGCACGAAACTGGCCGAATTGATGTCCATTTGTTGACCTCAAAATGTTTTTGCTGGGTGTCCTCCGGATTTTAGGCGAATGTTAGCAACAATTTCGACACACTTGAAGCCAGTGATATAACGAAATAACAAACTTTCACCAACAATCACGTATGTGCGGTTTCTATTTTGGGTCCGTTGAGGGTCGAGCAATTTTGGCGAACCCACATGGTGAGCGACAAAGCTCCCCCAATTGTCGCTAATAACATCGAGAGGGTTTTTTGTCGTTTAATGAGTTGCGGGCGAGGGGTCGCGTATCTCCAGATAACCCCAAATTGCCTGGGAACCACTTTCGCACCTTGTAACGAAAACCTCCATCGTCGCCCTCAATTTTTTCTCGGTTAACCCGCTGGATAATCTCGGGAATAATTAGGAAGGCTTGCACGTCGCGTCAAAGAACCACGCCGCCCGCCGCCCGCCTTTCATTGAAGTTGCACGGCGGCGCTCCTGCGGGTTGTTAGTTGATACCGGAAGATCGGACGGACCGTTGTCAAGGGTTATGAATAAAGAGGATGCGGCGATTTGGTCGGTGCGGCGAAGGGGGACCTGGTGCTTGCTGCTTATACCACCAGACGTTGGCTTGGCCTAGCCCAGCCGCCAAACTCTTGTCACGGATGGCCGCGTGGTAGATGCCAAAAGCAGAGGGGGCCTTCGCAACGGACGAAGCCCGACCTGCTCGCTTCACGGAGGAATGACTAGAATTTTTTTAAACAAACACTCAACGACAGACCTTCCGAGCGATTCTTGCGACTTTCGCCGTGGAATTCCGCCAAAATACGCAATTTTACGAGGGTACGTGCCACCTGGCCGCATTCCTGCAACGGGAAGAGGACAATTTTGCGAATTTTATGAGCCTGGTAATGACCCCAAAGCAAATATGAGTCAATAAACAAAGATCCCCCTCTTGAGTGAGCTTTTTGCAAAATCCACCACCACCCCCGACCACTATATTAAGAAAATCGGTAATTGTTTACAATGCCCACTTTTTGCTTTTTGCGGCGTTTTCTTTGGAAACCATCGTGAAACATCATTATAATGCCATTTTAAGCAATAAAATGTTGTACAAACGATAAATAATTTTATACAAAATTTATGGACGTAGATGTGCTAGGGCAAGGAAAATAAGAGTAAAAATAGAAGTGGTTTGCACAAAAAAAGATATTGATTTTCGTAATGTATATATGGTAAGGAATGCTTTGGTGTAATTAGTTTCTTGAAAATTAAAGAGTGGGTAAAGTAAACAATGACCAGAAAATCTTATACATAGTTGTTTCCAAATTATAGGATAGACCTTCTCTGTTTAATTATTGTTAATTTCTGTTGACTTTCTTATGACTTATTTTTTCCTTGACGATTCAGGCGTGATATCGTAACCCCCTGATCTTCTTCAGAAAACAGTTTGTTTTGGGGAAAACTTTTAAGTAGGTATTCTCAGTCGATTTATCAAGAAGGACAAAGAATTAAGTTGCAAAGATTTCTTCTTCTTACTTTATACTGTGAATAATAAATTAATAAAAAAATAAACGTCATAACGAACTGTTTGAAGATTGTCGGAGTCAAAAATCTTCTCTTTAGTCATTATTAACTTTTTCTTCCATCCTGAGTCTGGATTTACTTGACGTTTTAGTTGTGATATAGCGACCTTCTTCAGAATATTGCTGCTCTTGGAAAAAAAAGTTAGGCAGCGTCAGTTGACTTTTGAAACTTTGACTCCTGAACTACTCAAAGTTTCTGCTATGATACTGCAACCTTCTTCATTAACCTCTAACCATGGGAGAAAAATCAAAGCAAGGTTATTTAATTTTTTAGAGGAACAATTAATAATTTTACAAAATATCTTATACTTTTAAATATGGTAACAATTGAATCACCTCAATGCATTTTGCTGACGTTCTACAATCACAAATGATACAGCGGAGACGTTCACCTTAAAGAAAATGTTATATTTCGAAATTAAGGAGAGCCTCCTTTATTCAATCATTACTTTGTTTTTTTGACGTTTCTGCCATTAATCGTAGTCAGTTTTGGAAAACTATTGTTTTTAAAGATGAATCTAGGTTGCCTTTTCTAGGACTGCATGGAATGAAGCTGCAAGACTTCTTTCATCACTTTTATTGAGAAGATTGATCTCCCCACTTTTTGCAGTTGAATCTATCTTATGATTGATTTTTCTTAATACTTCAACCATCATGACCTTCTTCAAAAAACTTTTGTTTAACTCGACGTTTATGCTGTTATATCGCAACCTTCTTTGCATGGATTTGGTATTTTTTTGACGTTTCTGCCATTAATCGTAGTCAGTTTTGAAAAACTATTATCCTTAAAGATAAATAGGTCTGCATGGAATAAAGCTGCAAGACTTCTTTTATCACTTTTATTGAGAAAATTGATCTCCACACTTTTTGCAGTTGAATCTATCTTATGACTGATTTTTCTTAACACTTCAACCATCGTGACCTTCTTCAAAAGACTTTTGTTTAACTCGACGTTTATGCTGTTATATCGCAACCTTCTTTGCATGGATTTGGTCTTTTTTTGACGTTTCTGCCATTAATCGTGGTCAGTTTTAGAAAACTATTATCCTTAAAGATAAATCTAGGTTGCCTTTTCTAGGTCTGCATGGAATGAAGCTGCAAGACTTCTTTCATCACTTTTATTGGGAGGATTGATCTCCACACTTTTTGCAGTTGAATCTATCTTATGACCGATTTTTCTTAATACTTCAACCATCGTGACCTTCTTCAAAAGACTTTTGTTTAACTCGACGTTTCTGCTGTTATACCGCAACCTTCTTTGCATGGATTTGGTATTTTTTTGACGTTTCTGCCATTAATCATAGCTGGTTTTGGAAAACTATTATCCTTAAAGATGAATCTAGGTTGCGTTTTCCTGGTCTGCATGGAATGAAACTGCAAGACTTTTTTCATCACTTTTATTGAGAAGATTGATCTCCACACTTTTTGCAGTTGAATATATCTTATGACTGATTTTTCTTAATACTTCAACCATGGTGACTTTCTTCAAAAGACTTTTGTTTAAATCGACGTTTATGATGTTATATCGCCACCTTCTTTGCATGGAGAACTATTGCTGTCGGAGTTGCTCTTTCCTGCGCTGTAACAAAACTGAAAGACTTGTTGGAAATTGACAGGGGAAAAATTACCCAAACAAGTTGTCAAAATAAATTATTAAAATAACAAAACTTTACCATGATCAACTTTCCATGTGTCAACTTAGACCGGTGAATTGGGGTAACTCTCTTTGCAAAACGGCTGCTGACCAAGAAAAGTCGAAAGAGTTCAGTTCAAAGGAATGAAGCCGCAGAACTGGGGGCGCTTCTGCGCTCTAATTATTACAGACATTGCACCGGAAGCATCTATCTATCCGCGCTTTCTGTAAGTGGTCTTGACTAATTCAAGAACAAGTGAGAAGCCGCTGGTTGTTTGCGTCTTATTTCCGTGGGTTTGATAGTGCCCTGAAAGGGTACTAAACCTCGGAATGTAGAGGGGCGAGTTTAGTTTTCCTGCTTTTCCTGCTGCTCCAAAACGGGGCATTTTTGCGGCGCATTTCCGGTGCTGGGCGGCGTCGTGGCGCTTCTGCATATCGGGAGCGTCGCAGTGAAAGGCCGTCGTTTCGGTTACGCATTTGCGTGTCAAGACGGAAGATGGTGTGTCTGGTGCGTGAGTAAACAAGCTGGCGGAGCGAAGTAGGGTTACGTGGTGGAGGCCAATGCTCTGCCGAATGCAACGCGGTCGCGACTGTTGAAGGACAAGGGTCCAAATTCAATGACCTAACTTTAGAGGACCTTTAGAGGACATGCAATGCGTATGCAAGCCGCGGAGTCGGGAGGGCGCGGGGAAGTTCACAACGTCGCGCTTCGTTCGGCCAGATGCCGGTACATTCAATCTAGAAATTATCTACGAATAAAAAGTCTGGGGCCCGAAGGACCTTGACAACGCCGAACTGTTCCACGCTACGGCATGGTCGTCGAAGATGCTATCTAGGACAACTTCGAAGTTATTGAACCGCTGCTCACGCGTTTCCAGAACCTTCCAAAATTCCTGCCGGTCAGCAGGAAAAAAGAATTGCACCTGGTAGATGTGCCGGCACCTGGCCCGGCATCGAACTCTCCTGGACGTACTTGGATTGGACCTACTTAGGGCGCACTGACTGGCTGCTGCAACTTGATGAGGACCGCTAATTTATAGACCATTTAACGCTATACGGGCACATAATGGATCTCTATAAGCCATCACCAGTGCTCTGAATGACGCATCCGCTTTTTACTCCATATGTTGGACGCGATTGAGCAAATCTAATGCGATTTGATATCCAATTACGATTCGATGAGAAGTTCCTCATGTATTTATTGCACCACAATACGCCCTTATTGCCATTAAAGCGGTAAAAGACGGGCGACAAGAATTCACACAATCGCTTTTTTTATTAATCAGGGGCACCCCGGTCGGATCTCAGGAACAGTCCAGCTCAGATACCAAAGTGATAAGCAACCGAATTACATCCCCCATTACCCCTTCACAATAAAAGTTACATAGAGTCTGACTTATAAAGAAAGGGTACGTCCAATTTTCGTCCACCTGCACACTCACACTACTTAGGCCCGGTTTTACCAAAGGAAGTTATTCAAGGTATAACGCTATTCCAGAATAACTTGTAATAAGGGGTGGTTTACATATCCTCGGTCCACAGTTTATACCTGCGTTTATCCTATCCGTCTTTCGTAAAAGCCCATTAAAGTTCGAGTTATTCCGGAATAGCCTTATAGAGGAGCGCGGGGCTTGTTGTAACAGGGGTAAGTAATAACAGACCTTTTTCAATAGGAATTTAAACTTTATTCACGATTTTTTTTTACCTAATCTTAAAATTATACCGCGCCACGCCACTTTATCACAGCCTGTATTCCACCAGGGGGTGCAGTGAGTGGGTGCGTGCAAACGCTTCGTTGTTGACAGATAACCTATAATTTTATTTTTGTAAATTTTTGGTTAGCTTTACTATTTTCGACTAATTGGAGCTTTATGTATTTTATTTGATGCTAAAATAAAACTATTTATGATGTTGTGTAACAGTTTTCGAGATTACTAAGTTGATTTAATAGTTATCGTGATAAATATTAAAAACTGTATCTAGGGGCTAGTTGTAACAAAACCTCGGGGTTTGTTGTAACATGTAAGGTATAACTAAGAGATAATTACAAGACTTAATTTGGAGGTTTATAATTTAATTTACTGTGATTATAAAGTGCCATGTTGATATATAAGTACCTATAGTAGCACATAAGTATAAAATAAGATAGATAGTTAAAAACTTAAATCTTTAATTTGTTGATTATAAAAAAAGTATGTTTCAGTTAATTATTTAAGAAAAAATACATATTATAGAAATACCTAGTTAGTTTTTGTTGTAAACAAAGCAAAATAATCCAAGATGTGAAAAAATTAAACGATTGAAGGTGTTGTTACAACTAGCCCCATCCACGGGTAAGTTGTAACACTTCCCTTTTTTAAAAAAAAATTTATTGTGAAAGAGTTACTTGTAGGTTTGATATTTTTTCGATTTGACATAATAGAAGAATAGTTAGAGTATCAATCAAAGTTTAGTTAGTGGTAATTTAGCCAATACACTTCAAGATATATAATTATTTGTTAAAATTGTTACAACTAGCCCCTCGCTCCCCTACCTGGAATAACATCCTTTTGTAAAACCGGCTCTAACTGAATTAATAATGTTACTGCTAGTGATAATTGGTAATGGCTAATTTTCTATTGCTATTGCTTGAAGATCTCACTCAATTGTTGGTAAAAAATGATATTTTCAAAAAAAAATGTTCAAAAACCTACTTTCGTTCTTGTTGCTTTGTTGCAGTAAGAATACTAGGATGGTTAAATTGTGTTATTCCTGGATTCTTATTTATTGGGAGCAAAATAGAAAAAGCAAAAAATTAAATTAAATTGCCTGCAATTGACCCGCCTCATTCTCATTACAGTTAACAGTTAGCTTTAAATCTCTGGAAACCTTTTGCGAGAGACGCCACTGGCTTCGAATTTATCATTTTTATAGTTTTTTTATATTTATTCGTTATTCGAGGTAAAATTAAATGTTATTAATTAATATCATTAAATATCATTTTGTTTAATTGCGTTACAAATTGTTAGAAAAATTGTTTATTTATGTTGATCATTGCACAGATAATGTAAAGCATTTGTCCGACCTCTATTGGCGATATTACAATTATTAGCTGCGATTCCTGAAATACCGACAGTGCACAGAATTGTCCGCAGACGCTGTAGTTCTTTGGAGCCCCGCTCTCCAGCGCTCTTTTGTGTTGACATCTGCAAGGCAGGTAATTTACGAAATTTTATATTTTGCTAAAATCCGAATCATCCTTTTCAACCTTTAACCAAATTTACTCGAACATCGTTCCATATTGTTACTTGTACGTTGTTAGTTCATTATTAACCATAATTAAGCAACTTTTTTTCCACCCCAACGTGATAATTTTATATTTATAGGTTATGTGTCCCTGTTTTAGGTAAAATGGGCAAGCCGAGGACTGAACGTAAGGCAAAATCCGCAATTAACGAGGTGGTGAGCCGCGAATATACAGTTAACCTCCACAAGAGACTTCATGGCATTAGTTTCAAGAAACGAGCGCCCCGCGCCATTAAGGAAATCCGGAAGTTTGCTGAACTCCAAATGGGTACTCCTGATGTGAGGATCGATACCCGCCTCAACAAACAGTTGTGGTCCAAAGGAATCAGGTTAGTAATTGTTAATTTTTTTGGCTTATTGTTGGTAACCTGTGGCTTTCTAGGAACGTTCCATTTCGGGTGCGTGTCCGTCTCTCTCGTAGAAGGAATGATGACGAAGACTCTGTCAACAAACTTTTTACATTGGTGACGTACGTCCCTGTAGCCACATTCAAGGGGCTGCAAACCGAAAATGTTGACGCCAGTCAAGAATAAACATTGATTAAATAGTTTCTATAACACTTGTCTTATTATGCCTACTTCGCCTTTTAAACCTGCTTTGATTAACTACTTTACAAATGTTAATGCTACTCTTGTGAGATGGTTAACTGATTTTGGTGTACAAATGGGTAAGTATCGTTAAAGAAACTTTTTGTGCAATTATTTGCACCTGGCAAATTAAGTAATGCACATGGGTGCGCAAATAATTTACTTTTCTCAAAAGAACATAGGATACGTTAGAAAAGCACAGAATCACAAATTGTGAACTTTTTCTACGGTAAACGTAGAACATTTGTGCACCCCCTGTGCATTACTTAATTGGCCGGGTGTACATGGTTCTACTACTAGAAAATTTTAAAACAACAGTTTTACACTTCTCTTTGTTGAATAACGTAACTTTAAGCCCCAATTGCATTAAATTATTCGTGTTTTCCATAGTAAATTTTGAATTTCGCGCTTCTTGACTTTTAATTACGTCACGCGCACATGCGCTCTAGATCCCAAGTGTCAAAGTAGGTTTATTTAATCCTTTTTTGATTAATCCGAAAAATAGACAAATTACTTGGCCGTTTCTGATGGAGCTGCGTGAGATCAACTACAATAAAAATGAATACGTTGAAACCGTACGTTAATTGGTTGTGGTTGAAAAAGTGGGGTTATGTTGATTTTTTAGGCCTCCGGGAACAAGGTTTGTCGGCAAACGGTGTTATGCGGTTCCCAAAACATAATTCTCCAAGGCAAAGTGATAGTACAATCCGAAGCGATAATTAGAGGCGATTTAGCTAATGTCCGTACGGGACGCTACTGCATTATAAGTAAAGAAGCTGTGATCAGACCCCCTTACAAGAAATTCAGCAAAGGGTGATTTAGAAACTTTAATTTTCCCTGTTACGTCGTGATTTTCAGGGTTGCCTTTTTTCCACTCACTATGGGTGACCATGTTTTTGTTGGTGAACGGTCAGTTATCAATGCGGCTTTCATTGGTTCTTATGTTTACATAGGAAACAATTGTGTTATTGTGAGCACTCCATTAATTTTATTCTAATTCGAAAAATTGCTAATATGAATGTTTTAGGGGCGGAGATGTACGTTGAAAGATTGTTGTGTTATTGAAGATAACACAGTTTTGGCTGCTGAAACAGTAGTTCCACCTTTTACGAGAGTTGGTGGATCACCTGGCACTAACATTGGTGATCTACCTGAATGTCAAGCGGATCTAATGGTTGACTATACCAGAAGTTACTACCAGCATTTTCAACCTACTAAACTTATGTAAACAATTAATTTATTGATTCTATTTATGTTATTAGGTATAGGTTTTGTATTCTAATTATTATATTAATATATTTCATTTTATTTGTAAATGAACATTCATTTTCTTTATTAATAGCTCGTTTTTTTTTTTATTGTGGCTTGCTAACGCAACAGCGGGCAAGAATGTGCAGGGTCAAGCTGTAAAACTAAAAATTGCTTTTTATGCAGATAGCATTAAGGTAATTGTTGCCATCTACCAGACTCATCAGTCAACATCCAATTTATTTATCACTAGACGCCTTCTTGCCGTCTCCAATGTTGTGTATTCTGGCATCTAAGTATATCATTTGGAAGATCAATTTCTTCTGTTCATCCATCCTTAGATAGGTAACCGTTCTATGCAACTATTACAATGTTTGTCAGGCTTTCTTTCACATTCACATTTCTAGCCAGGATTTCTTATGTGTTTTTTCTGTGTGACGCTCCCTTTCTTCTTTTTGTTCTAAATCCAACAGTTTCTTGAGCTCATTTTTCTCTGTTCCAGGGTTATGATATTTTTTGCTCCCTGTTCCTTTTCCAACTCTTTTGTTTTGAATGTTATTCCGCGTTTTTAATCATTACTCTCTTCTCATCTATCCTCAATAACACTGTGGGGCTTAAGTGCAGGTATGGCATGTGGCGTAGCAAAGATAAAAGTGTTATTCCCCAACCAGGATTTGAACCTGGGTCTCCCAATTGCCGGTTGGTTGCTCTGACCGCTAACTATCGAGGGAACACAATCAGCCTCGCCACGCGCCCACACTAATGCACCGCCACAACACCATTGTTTCTTTTCGGTAAAAATTATACTATCTCCCTATACGTTATCCATCATATTTCTTTGTTACCCTGATCCCTCGTATGATCTTGCCAGTAAGATTTTCTTAGCAAACGGGGCACGGAGACTTTACCTTTAGAGCCAAAATTGTTCTGGGGGCTAAGTAAAATCCACAGAAGGGCCGAAATCTATAGGTGGAATAGAAATGCTAAAATATCCCACTGGAAGCAACTTCCAGCACAAAAACAGTAGGCGAAGGTAAGGCTTCTCGAACTGACAAGAAAAAAACTGCGGGTTATTATTTACTGATCTCTTCACTGGACCTTGCTAACTGAAATACTATCTTAAAAAACTTGGGAAGACAATGAATGTAGATCAGAAGAGGAAACTTCAGAATACTGCGGCGCCTTAGCCTAGCAAGGTGTAACCTAACTCACTTGAAAGTCGTAAATTAACAGCCTGACATGACAAAGTAAAGGAAAGATCTCTCAATCACTTTTTGAACTGTGCAAAAAGTTTATGCTTTTGCGACAATAGTTAGAAACAGTTCGAAAAAGCTAAGAAGCTGTGGCGGTGCACTAGTATAGACGCGTGGCGGGGCTGATTGTGTTCCCTCGATAGCTTAGCGGTCAGAGCAACCAACCGGCAATTGGAAGACGCAGGTTCAAATCCTGGTTGGGGGATAACACTTTTATCTTTGCTACGCTATATGCCATGCCTGCACATGATCCCTTCAAAGCCAAACAACTCCTTGCAATCTAATCTAAGATTTATTTTCTTTACCTGCCAGTTTATCGCTTGATGATCTCTCATATACAATCATTCCATAAGTTTTATATGCTCTATCTAAGTGACTATGTTTTAATAATTTTGTAGCATTGTGTTTATTTCTTTTTTCATAAATAAAGACATACAATCTTTTCATTTTTTCTTGTAGAAAACCTTATTGACTCTTCATGCCTCATTCATTATCTCTCATGCCGCATTAGTTGTCTTCTTTCTTTCCAGATCTTATTCTGCAGTTTGTCTTTTTGTGGCACTATCTTCTGTTCTGTTTTGTAATTAGCTTGACCATTGTTTATTTTTATTACCTACTTTCGCTTTTATCTTTATTATCTTTGTCATCATTATCATATTCTCTGCCACACCTTGCTCTCCGTAGATTCATAATATGAAATGCTTTAATCACTTTTCACATTTCTTTTCACTTTCTCTTCCTTTACTTTTTCTTCTTACGTATCGCCAAAGTTATTTTTTCTGTCGTGGTATTTTTTTACGTTCCTTTCTTGTTGCAAGAAGATGTAACCGTATGTAAGTTTAGGTGCTAGTGTATATTACGTTGCCTATATAAGATTCATAATCATTTTGACCATCGCCACTTTTGTAGTTTCTTCTTTCTACATTTTTCTCTAAGGGCTTTTAAACGCTCTAGCACATATTAAGCTAAAATAATTTTTTAACTCTAGAAACATTTTGTAACAACTTACGGATCGTGTTTAAGATTTATTTATTTCTGAACTCAAAGCCATCCAAAATTAATTTAGTTAGAAGCATGCCTAGGCCCCTAGGCGCACAAATGCGGTAATTAGTAATTAGAAGTAGGGGAAGCAACACAAATAATAATAACAAATAGTACGCAAATTTAATAAGAGACTGTTTTAATAAAAGTAAAAGGTTACGGTTAAGTATCCATTAGAACATGAAGTTGAGATTAGTAGGTAAGTGTTGATGAAATATGAACCAAAGATAAACGATGATGAAAGAATAAACTAGTCGTAATTACATAATTAGGGGTCACAAGTGAGTTTACATAGTTAAGGGTTATAGGGAAATACGTAACAGCATTTATGTGTATTGTGTAATTTGTTTTATTTTTAATGTTTTTTTTTCTCTAAATATTCTAACGTAAGAATATCTAATTAAAATTAGAGTTTAAAAAAATTAATTTCGGGCGTTAAAGCTTTTAACTATAATTTTTAGTTCAGAAATCATTATCACGCACGCAAGTGCGGTGGTTTTTCTCTTAATTTTTCTAGTTTGATTATCCTAGATATATTTTTACGTAATTTTTGCTTACTATATATCACACAACAGACTAGCTAAATATCGAAATAACTGTACATTTGCATTAAAAATTGTAGTAAATAGCAACCAAAGTATTATCTTAGAGAATCATTTGTTATTGTAGAAACAGATGTAGACAATGTCTGACAAATAATCTTGCGTAAAACTTTGAGAAAACCAGCAGTCACTGTTGTGTGTATAGCTCCTCTGCTCCGTGGTATGGCTTCTCTCAAACAGCGTCGAAATAAAATTAGATGTTGGGTATTAGATACTAAAGTGGGTATGAGCTAGCCAAAATATGTCAATATTTTATTATAATTTTGAGTGGTCCTGGTGGCCCAACTTTCTATCTTTTGGAATATTGATAGATAATTATTGGTAGAAAATAAAAGACAAAGTTTAAAATCTATTTATAATATTCTATTTTTGGAATGTAGTGGTGTCATTGTGTCTTTGCATTAATAAAGAACAACAACAGATTTACAGACATTACAAAAATAATAGTTGAACACTTTAAGTACTCAAGTAAAAAAAAACTTTGGTCTTACTACAATAATAAATTATTATGCTATTAAAATAAATACATAGTACCTAGATGACAGTAATGGAACGAGTTATTGTGTAATTGTTTGAGTAGGTACAAAAGTGTTTTAAGACTGTGGGGAAAAATTAACTAAGGTGCGTACAAAACTAAGGACTAGATAACAAACCAATAATAACCAAAATAATCGAAAAGACATTTTGAAGTACAACACATAACTAAAAACACCAGTGATTTCATCGGTTTAAAGAGGTTTAATGTAAATCACAGAAGAGTTCCTATAGTACAGATACGTTAATAACGTCGCATATCCTATGTCTTTAAAAATAAAAAACGCAGATAAGACGCGGCTATTACTTACTAATAAAGAGATCATATCCTGAACATATTTTTATCTATCAATAATGTAACAAGCTACTGGTAAAGACAGAGATCAAATGTGAACCCTTGGGATTCTTTGGGCTATTTCAATATAACATTACATTCAAACGTGTTTAAAATTCGTTAATAAAATTAAATAACACAAACAAACTGGCAGTCAACAATTTAGAAATAAATATTTTCGATTTCAGTCGGAGTCTCCGGCTGCGGATACTGTGGACTCTCGAAACCCTCCACCATCTTCTCGACTTTCTCCGGGGTTTTCGGCACCACCTTCTCAACGGCGTTGTCCACAATACGCACCAACACCTCCAAGGCGATGGCGTCCATGCTGATCATGTTACAGACGTCGCGGGTCGCCACATCCGACGACATCAACTTCAGTCCCCGCACGGCCGAACAAATGCAGGCGGCGGCGATGGCGGACGGCGGCGTCTGGATCAGCGACGGTTCTGCAACAAACGACCAGTTACAACGGCGATTCGCTACAAGAAACATTTCCAACGCAAATTGTAATTATACACCCCTCTAATGGGGATGAACCAAAGCCCATTAATTATGATAGGAAAAGCGGAGTCAACGGTTTTGTGTCTACAACATTGTTCTTATGCTGCGATCAAGAGTTTTAGGTGGGAACAAAAATTTCAGATATTTGTTGTTGTTTTCAAACTTTTCGACAGATTTAAGACTGTTGGGCTGCCGGTGTGAAATAGAGGCTGATGGAAGGTTCTAATTGCGCCTATTCGATTCTCGTTGCGTTTTGGGACAATGCAACCCTCTTCCCCAGCGAAGGGACTCCAAACCGGTGTCGCACCTAATAAGGGTGTTTGAACTGTTAATTACGCAACTCCTTGAAAATCCGGGCTAGCGTCGGGTAGAGGAAAGATTTATTTGTGCCTGCTCGCATAAAAGTTCTTACCTGGCGCCCTATTGTCACTTGGGGCCCCTTTGTTATTATGAATTTGCCATTATGGCATTTTCCGTGTGAAAACCGTTCGCAAGGGACGTTGTAAACGTTGAATAAAAGTGGAGAAGTTGTTGGTATCGAACTAAAATAAAGTTCATGTCAGAGGGTAATTCTCTGGGATACAATAATTACGTCCAAAGCAGGTGGTAGACATAAGGCAGGTAGCAATGCGTCCGTTCCGAATGCACCTTGCGTCCATCGCGAGATTTGGCCCTACATTAAGCCTTCATCCGACAGATGCTGACCCAGCATCTTTTTTTCACCATCGCCGTGTAAATCTTCATAATTTAAAGGGAGCCGAATCGAAAATTACCGGCAACACCAACTGTTATTGTACAACGAATTGAACGTCTTGACGAAACCGAAAACCGATCTGTCGTGGTAAGTAAGTGCATCGAGCCATGACCATCAACGTCCATAACGCGTGCCTTTCTGGCGCGTGTCTTCTTCAGAAAGTTTCCGGAAGTAGTTGTCTTTCAAACACGATAACGGCCTTCATTAGGGACGAAAATTGGGCTAATTGCCGGAGACCCCAAGTGGTGTCGAAGACACAAAACGACCTGATGAAGCAGGTTCGGGGGTGAAACTGTTGATATCGGGAAAAAAAACAGACACCACCTGCTATTGAGAAACTTGGTTGGACGTTGGTAGCTTGGCATATGTTGCTCTGTAGTTTCTTAACCTCGCTTGTTTACAAGGGGAAGAGAGCGTGGAACTCTCCGGCAACAGGGAAATTAATAAAACATAGATAGGGGCAGGGACAACGGCACACCGACACCTGGAAGGTACGCTCCTGCCGCAAAGATAATTGACTAGACCGCAGGACTGAAGACCAGTTGTGTCAACTAACCAACTTTTCCTGGAAGATCGCAAAGAGAAAAAAAAATTTGCCAACTATTTTTGAGACGTATAACGGAAGTTCCTGTGACCATTTCATCGCGTCTCGCTGCATTTTTCTTGGTGCAACTGGTGCAGTTTTGTTTTTATTGGCGAGCTCCGTCTGGAATCACGGATGTGACGCGTGTAAACGTGTCCTTTGCATAATTCCCCTATTTTGTTTCCGACAAAAGGAGGAGCACCGCTGTTTGAACAAAACCGTATCGTTTGAGGAATTCAAAACGTCTTAACACATCGGTTGTGTGCATTCGGTATTATCAGACAAAGGGCGATTTGCAGCTGGTCTTTATCAAGTCCAGTCGTCGTCCCGATTATCGATATCCAAGACGCAACCTTCACGGTTACCATTCATTTTGGGCGACTGTTCTCGCGTTTTTGTCAAGGAAACTTTCCTTTCAGAGGGCGAACTGTGCGGGTCTACGTTTCTATTGTTGCCGAATTCGGCAGGGTCCCGGAATTCCGTCCGAGGACCCAAAGTCACCAAACAAAAACAGACCGAAATTCGGCAAGGGTCGCAATTTTCTTCGATAACGTTAATAAATTGCGCACCTGCTGTCGCTAAAACGTCCTTTTAACACTGATGGAAATCCGATAAAAAATTTGCATAGGCCAACGTAACTTTAACTTGGCACAATGGTAATTAAGACGTGGTGGCGGCCTTTGTCTTTCCATCGACAAACCACGTGGGTAATTGGAGTATAGTAATGTGTATTTAAAATCGGGAGGGGAGAGAGGGCGACGTAATGTTTTGTCCAGCTGCTTCTGTGACCGGATCATACATCTGGATCCGGGGTGTTTGGGGTGGTGCCCGGACTTGAACTCGCGTCACCTACGTCACCCCACCTGATTAATGTTGAGTGCAGATAACTTTACACCAAATGCGCCAGTAAAAAACAGCCCACTTCCCGGATTGGTCAAGCGAAAAGTGACCTCGACACCTTCTGCAACCACGGGGTGGAACCACGAACATTTCGACTTCTGGCGCACGGAGAAGTCCTGCTTTCCTCAACAAAACAAAAACAAACGCAACCGTTGAGTCAACCGAAGTTGATCTTCAGGAAAGTTGTGCAAAGCCGTTTCGATAAGCGGCTGAAATCTGAAAAGGAGGATAAAAGTATTGAACCGACAAACGCGTGGGCAACTTCTCGCAAGATTCCCACGTCCCACAATCAAAGATATGAAAATCTCAATTACACACATTATTTAAGAGTCAGCAAATGCGTCGAATGGCGTCATATCGTAATTTTGACCATTATGTGAAGGTACTAAGAAAATTGAAAGGTTCAACAACCAAATCTAACAGAATTGGAAGAACAGCAATGATTAATTCAATCAGATATCACTAGGTGTCCCAAAATTAACCAGCTACTTCTATGACCAAAAGTAAGAAGTTCACTTACATAAACTTGGGTTGCAAAATGTTGCTCCAAAGAGTTACTACCCCTTTAGATTTTTTATGCGTATTTTCGGAATCCTTCAAGAACTCTTGAGGAAATTTGATAATCAGGGTACGGCCTAGTTTGTAAAGCAGACTAGCAAAAATGCCCCCCTTTAAGTGACTTTTTGATGGCGATTGCTTTATTGAAGTATGTATTATTGTTTCTCGTTTAAAGTTAAATTTGTATATTATTGTCCTCCTTTCTTCTCGAGATTAGTTAGACTTTATAACCCATTTCCAGTGTCCCTACTGCCCATCAGATGCACAAAACTTAATGATGGTTTAATCCTTCGTTCAAAACCCGTTAAAATTTTATTGCAGGGCTATCCGTTCATTCGCAAAAATTTTAAAGGTTGTAGTGCTAATGTCTATCAAACACTTACGAATTCCAACAATGGATTAATGGCCAATCAGAGTAATAAAAAACTTAGAGGAACATGAATGAAGGATTAGACAACCGCTAACCTACGTGCAACTGGGCATAACTTATTTCTAGTGTCTATAACTGTCAAGGGTGCAAAATCATTGAAGGATTCTATGATTTAACAGTAAAAATAATATTGAAGCAAATCATCTGAAGCATTTTTTCCATCTTTTCTTTATCTTGTTGTATTTTTATACCGGATGTTTCAACGAAAATCGCACGATATTGAAAAGTAGCCAATAGAAAAATAGAATTTGGTGTCGTTTCTATGACAATGTAAAAATTTCCTGGAAATTTTTGCACCTAGCATGAAATTAATAAGTGGAAATTATTTCAGCCAATCAAAATCATTTATTTATTAATAATGACATCATAATGACATAATAGACCAAAGTCCGTGTCGTAGCGATTTTTTTACCGAATATGCCCTCGTGCATTCGAAAAAATTTCCGGAAGCAATCAATGCACTAGGGATATTATAAGTGAAAACCGCCGGTGCCAAATTGCGTATTTCCAATGGAGTTAAAAATTTGAAATTCAACAGAAATAAATTTTAATGAATGCGCTACAATGTGGCGTCATTGTTTTGTCATTGTTTGTTAATTCCATGCGCCGTCGGGACGCCATGAAGTGCTTTTTCAGAAATTTTCAATATATTTTATTATTATTATTATGTTAGTAATACCGCCAGGTATACGTTTCGGTTGTTAAAAATTTGAAATTTGTATTTGAAGTATCGCTAATTGTGTTTTTAAGAAGTTCGCGGGATTTTGACGAATTTATGACACGACTGCTTTATTGTAGCAGTCAAATTTCATGACAAAGACCGCCTAAACGGTTCGTTAATTTATGGCTTAAAAGCGGTACCTTCTCAACGATCTTTGCAGTACAGAGACTATCATAAAATCTAATGTGGTTACCCGCTAGGTAAAGGGCCACAAATGTTATGGTGTCAATCAAAAATCCCTTTAGCGCTGAAATTTAAAAATCCATGTAATTCAATAACGATTTGACATTAAAATAATTCAATTACTCGTTATCAATCTTGGAGGTCGTGATCATGAGCTTGAAGAAAATCAAACAGATGAAGTAAATATTTCGATATGAAATCGCGATCAAAAGTGAAATGTCACACTGTTTAAAAAAAAAAACGATAATGCCATCTTGTAGTGCATTAATTATAGTTTATTTCTGCCAAATTTCAAATTTTTAACTCCATTAGAAATACGGCGGTTCTCGTTGAAACACCCCGTATTTTCTTCTTCTCATATAATTTGTATGAACAAAAGTGCCTCGCAACGAACTTTTCGAACAGCCACCTTAAGCTTCTTCATTAAACCCTCTCAAAAAAAATTTTTCGTAACAAATGTTGCTGTGGGGGTGATTGGCTTGGCGCGGAGACCACTTCATTCCAAGTGATGTCGTCTCGTGCGGTGCTATCGTTAATCCAATTGTAAGGCAAATTTCTGGGTGATTTCCATATTGCTGGTTATGTGAGGAAAATTTTTGAAAACGCCCGTTCGTTCGTGGCTAATGTGTGGTTACAATGTAAACATAACGGTACCGGTGCGCGCGATTCGATTCAAGACGAAATCCGTAACGGTAGGTGAGTGAACCCTATGGGGCGAAAAACCAGCTCTCCCGCGTCTGCACCCAACCCCCTTTGCTGCCGAAGAAAGCTATCCTGTCCTGGCACAAAAGCTCGCAATCATAATCAAAACGTCTACAAAGCCTCCCTGACCGGAGGGGTAGTAAACGAACCCACTTTTTCTCCGGCCCAGCCACCCTTCGATTAGTCGTCTTGCGCGCCCTTACACAAAACGCGCTTGCTTTCGTTAATGCACACAGGACTTTTTGCCCGGTCTGGGGCACTTCTTTTCACCAAGTCGCCCTTCGCACATAATGCAGCCAGCCACCACCGCGGGGGTACCCTTCGTTTCTTTTGCCTACTTGCACAACACCTGGTCGGGCTCGTGTCGTCTACCAAGATGCTGCGAGTTTAGGGGGCACAATGCCGTCTGGGATCTTTGGGCCATTGTGACTTAAGATGAGCGACGGCGGAGCACGCGACCCGTCGAGAAATCAGCCCTCCGAAGGAGCCAGCTGGACGTCTCGACGTTGGAAGAACGTTCGCTTTCGGCGGAACGGGCCCAATTAGCGCGACCGATTTCACTCCAAACGGCCCCCAAGAACGTTAGGTCAGGGATGCTCGCCCAGGTCAAGGAACCTGCCTTTCTTTCTTGCACGGATCCCAAACAACTGTAAAACACGCTCAAGACAACCGTGTTTTGGGTTTTGGTCAAAGTGGTACCCTCCTCCTTCTGTCCACTCGTCGTAACGTGAAGACACAGCAGGAAAAATTTCTTGTCAAGAGATTTTGGACCCAAGAATGCTAACGTAATGACCTACCGCACTTTATGGTCCACGGCCAGAGAAGAAAGTTAGGACTAAGATATGTAACCATTATTTACTGCAGATGTCAAAGTATCAAATCTATTGATCTATTGATTGAACTTTAGTTATTTACATATTTTTGATACGTTAAAACCCAGTTGATACAAGCTAACAAAACTTTAAACTATCCCAAATTCAAAACTGACCATCATCTATCTCTTGGCAATCAGCCCTATTGCGACACTTCAAAAGTACCGATATCAAATCTGTGTTGTCGTCATCACCCTAAAGAAAACTGAATAACCAAATTTTATAATAAAACTGTGGCAAAACACGTCGCAAACTTGCACTATCGAATTATCGAAAAAATCTATCGAAACATCGACTAGCGTTATAAGTGGTCAAAAAACAATCCTACTCTGTTCTGACGACTTTCTATTGCTATTTAACACATCCCCGAACCTGTAGGAATGCCCCCTATTTTGGAATTGCCCACCTGACGGCCCCCAGCACCCGTTATTACGCACAGATAGGTGGCGAAACCCTGACGTCACATTAGAGTAAATGACTGCGAGTTCAATCAACATTGAACGATTTCGGACCTCGATCAATTAGTGTCCACCGTAGCGCGCAGTAATGATATAAATTTTACAAAGGCAGCTGTAAAGTAATGTACTTATTTGTCACCACACCCCCCTAAAAAGCAAGGCTTCCCTCAGCAGCTGTAGATTTCAGCAGATACGCCATAGGTGTTCATACCGTCACTGCACAAAGCTTCATTCAGTTCCGATATCGAAACTAATGTAAATACGAAAAGTGCATGTGCCATTATTTCGAATTTTTTTTTAATTGTTCCATTGACGAGTGCGACGTCATCGCTGCAAAGAGGCAAGGTGCAACGCGGCCCTCTGTTAGCCCTTTTGTTCTTATTACAGTGGAATGGGATTCTTGTGGAACAGCAACGTGTTGGACCAGTTTGGCGCCCACCGATGATTGAACAGATGCCCCTGTGCTATTATTTTTGTTTTGGACCGCGATTTGCTCCTCCACCGCCAGGTGTGGTGGCACATGGCGTCCGCGGTGGACCTTTAAATCCTCCATTTTTAAAGGGCCCGGCTTTGTTGCCGTCGCTGGCACGTGGCCGCCAATAAGTTAACATTTCATACATCGCAAAGCACGGAATAGTTTATCGTTTCGAGGAAGTCTACAGGATTTTATGCAATAGACGGCGGCACAGGATCAAAGCGCTAACTGGCAAAAATCGGTCCTGATAGTCGATGACTTGGTGACCCTGAGTCGGCGCTAGTCGTAAAAATGCAACTTATATCCTAGCCAGACCAAACAGGATAAATAAAAAGTGAAAAGTTAACATTTGAAAAATTTGGCAAGGACACTTTGCAGCTCAACCAGAAATGTTTCGACTTCGCAATGACATTTTTTTTTAATTTTACTCTTGAGGCTGATAATTATTGCTATCTTACCTGTGTAGCAGATGGAGACCAGGGTGTGGGCGTGCCTCCTTAGGAGCGCGTTCTCGCCGCCCCAGGAGCATCTCTCGATGATCTGGTCGATGTAGTCGAATCCGGTGACCGCGGCGAGGTTCCACTTCAGCTTGGACAACACCAGCAGCTCCCAGCTCTGCAACAAGAAAACCGAATTTAAATTGGGTGGTATTTAACTGTCTATCAACTTTACCCAATATTTTCATACAAAAAAATACTTTCATTTCCCAAAAATACTAAATGCTCACCAAATTAAGAAAATACATAATCTTAGAGCGACAACCAAATATTGACATAATGCTGGCCTCTTATATGTTTTGTTCGCCAAAATAACTTTTGTTGACCATAAATACTAAATGTTCACCAAATTTTATTCCGCATTTAATTCTAAAATAATACCCATATATTTAATTTTCGACAGTGTCTTATATTATTTAGCAGAAAAAAAAACTATTTGTTGATCAAAAATACACAAGCAATAAAATGTTGTGCAAATGGTAAATAATTTTATGCAAAATTATAGATGTAGATGTGCTAGGGCAAGGCAAATAAGAGTAAAAATAGAAGTGATTTGCACAAAAAAAGATATTGATTTCCGTAATATATAAATGCTTTGCTGTATGTAATTGGCTTTTAGAAAATCCAGAAGTCGGTAAAGTAAACAATGACCGCATTATGTAAAACGTAAAACTTCTTTTAGTGGCAATTTCTAATCGTGCTTAAAAAAAAATTACAGGGCCCTGAACTGACCTTGTACAAAACTTTTTTTCGCGTGCCTCTTGTTTAGAAGCGCAAGCGACAAGGAGAGATGCCCGAGCATATTTCATTTTTGGAGTACATAATAGAATAATTATTTGACGCACAAATAGTTTTGTAACTTGAGCGTTCTAAATTTGGTGAACATTTAGTATATTTAGGTTCCATTAAGATTTTTTGATGTTCATTAAATTTTATGGTAGACAGTGCCAGGGATGTATAGTTTAATTCGGTGTACATTATATTTGTTCCCATTTAAATTGGCGACAAGGGGCCGTCTAATTATCAATCGGCATTCTCGCCAAAGAGGAGACCGCGCGCTCCTCCACTTGGCGATGACCTCACCGGCGACGTTCCCACAGACGCGCCGGAGGGCACAAGGACAATGCGACCCTCCTTAACGGCGGGATCTCCCCATTCCATTATTATTACAAGATCTGTTTCGATCGCAAAGCGACGATGCAATTTCGTTCGGTACTTTGTTCTCACGGCCGCCAGATGCCCATTAAAATTTGTCGCCGGTCAGAAGAGGTGACCGGTCATCCCGGCCACCTAGTTGCGGTCGCCCAACGCAATTACTATTCGTAATTTGTGGTTTGCTGGTTTTGTGACAAACGAGATAAGCGTATGGCGCAATTACACGGCGATTTTATCGGTTTTTAATTATCCGGCCCGGAGCGCGGGGTCCAAGACTGCCCGTACCCCAATTCCGGCACATTGCAGGCAAGGGTTGGCGGAAATTGCGTTCCCCCAGAACATTTCCAAAAAAAAAAATCCTAACTGTGAACTGTTTAGCAAATAAAACGTAGCAACATTAGTTCCATTGGTAATTAAAAATGAGCTGGAGTTGTCTGGAGAAATTAACGAGAGGGCAATAAATTAAATTATAGTAAAACTAGAATAACGTTGGTCTGAAAAGTACAATAGGAACCGCTATAGGTATTTATCGTATTCTCCTGCCAGAGCCGGCCCCTTCAGGAAACTTCTGCGAATTGGGACTTCGAAGAAATGCAACCTCTTCGTCGGCAGCCAACGAAAACAAGTCAACACGATTTCTGCCATACCTTTAACTCAGTTTTCAAAACACTGGAATTTTTGAAATTGGGCTGGAGGGGTTGGTAGTAGGTGGCGGAAGTCTCGATTTTAGGTCATTTCTTGGCCGGATGTGGCGTGTGTCAATCTGGCCAATCTTGCGGTTTCGTCGCGTTCACGGCACGAGCTTCTCCAGACCATTTCCTAAATGTCGCGAGGCAAAGGATGTAACAAATTTCTTGGCGATATTAAGACAATATCAAACAATAACCCTACATCCGCCCCTGCATTATCTGATCGGCTTGGGGTGAAGACGTCACCTTCCTTTAGCCGCGAGTCTTCCATTGTCCGGCAATTACTTCGATTGTCCCTTCCGTGTAGTCGAACCCACCGCAAAATGACGTGTAGGTGCAACTAATGGGGAACCAACCACCTTGAATCCTGTAATGTTACACCGGCACGCAGAAGAAGATACCCCGTTTTCATGCATGCCAAAGAACTACAACGGGAGGAGGATGCCGATAATAGGCAGATGGATGGGAAGAACCGGGGTCTTTTCATTTCGGTTCCGGTCCTTTTTGGGACCCCTTGAGATAAATCCGGGGCTGGTTCGTACCTTGTCCAGCGGTCCCGTTCTGGAATCGACAAAAGCGCCCCGTTCTCATAGAGAGCCAATCATGGGAATCGACGACAAGTTGGCAACCGTAACTCAACTATTATAACCGCCATGTCATGATTACGGAGGGCCCCAAACGTGTTCAAGCGTGCAACAAGTGTCGTTGATATTCCTTCGGTTTTCTCTCTATTATTATTTAGAGCAGCTAAGGGAGGAAATGGGGAGAATCGCCGATTTCCCACGTTTTTTCGCCAGAATCCGTTACAACGTTATTTCCTAAATGCAGAAGCGACTTGGCTCGTTTCCGATTCTCTTCGGACATGTTTGATGAAAGTGAAAGCGTTTGGGTGGCTGACCCACTTGTCTAGACATCAACACAGACGAGTCCCACAATCATCGCCATAGCGAACTTTAAATATACTAGCAGCAGTTTGATGCAATTAGGCAGTTATTACTCTGCACCTGTTCGCAAATTATTCCGGACTTTGCCATCAGATATCGGCAATTTTATTCAGTTTTAATCCAGCGTGACCATTTTTTATATGGAAGTCAGGAAGTACCAGCCAGTTTTTAATTTTTTAAATAAAGCACCTTGTTAGCGAATCTCAAAAAAGATGGGCAAATTCCAAACTACATAGAAAAATTCTCATCATTGCCCATATTTTCAATTTAACATAAAACATAGTTTTTAAAATCGAAACGACCTGCCAACACTGGCTCGAAGCACCGGTCAATTATGTTTTTTTTACTTCTCACTGAAGGGGTTAATCTGTGTATAATTTTAAAATAGTTTCTATATACAGGACGACAAAGTTTTTTTTTTTTTTAAATTAACTCTGAAACTACATTAGATATTTTTATTAAGCTTGATGGGTGCAAAACTAGATGTAAACACATCTTTTGTAAAAAAAATAATTTTTGGTTTTAACTAATGGCGTCTTAATTAATGTAAACCTGATTATTTTGAATGAAAAAATGATACGCCACTGCTTTTTCAAAAATAAAAATTATTTTATTAATGGTACTTCATTTTGTAATTGAAAATATCTCTTTACTATTTTTCGTATCTTAAAATATTTTTCAGTAAAAAAATAAAGAACAATTAATTGTATGTAAAAATAAATAATAATATTTTACACTATGGTACTTTTTACACTTTTAATTGAAATAATTCTTCAACAACTGAATAACTAATACCCATGTATGTAATTGTAATTGACTGTTAGGAACAAATTAAATCAATTTTGTAAAAAAAATCTAATGTAGTTTCGAATTTATTAAAAAAACAAAAAAAATATCTGTATCTTAAAAAATAACGCAAAAATGGGTCTATGTTAAATAAACAGAAACCCCTTCCAATATTGATGTTCAATTATAAAACACTCTGTATAACGTTGTTCAAATTTCAAATTGTTAGAAATTATTGCATTCGGAAAAAATTGGCCAGCAAACCAAAACATAAAAAAATACGATTCTCTTTGGAAAAAAAAGTTGAACATTGCTGACTTGATTAGAGACACTTTGTTGTGTATAAAGAATAATTCAAAAAAAAACAAGTTTTCTCCATTCAGATCGGATAATAAATAACGAAGTTGTGGTTTGAATCGTTCTTTAGGAAACACTCTGTATATTATACCTATGTATGCATAATGCACCTAATTATATGTATTTTGTCTCTTTAACATTGTGAGTGCATACATTTGCAAATTAATTTTATCTTTTGAAAATAAGTTTCAACACCAAAACAGTCTGCAACTTGTCGGATGCTGCGTCCATTTTTAATTGGTTATTGGCAAACAATACTGACATATTAGGTAAAAAATGACCTCCATAACATCACTGTTTTGTTGTAGAATATCCGATTTAAATGTAGGTTCGGATTATCGAAATTGTACTGTATGTAAAAAAATCCAAACAATTCCCAAATGATAGAATTAGACATATGTGTATCGCAAATAAGGCAATTTATGGCCAAAAGACCTACAAAACGTGACAAATAGTTATACCTAAGCTACATCTGGACCTCCAGATACTGGCGGGATAGAGAACCCAATTCTTAAACGAGCGATCATCTCCAGCAGATGATTTACGGCTCATTGTCAGTACACACGTTTCATGAGTTTCCTTCAATCACATTCGATTGAGTTGGCAACATCGAAAGCGCAACGTTTTCGAAAACATCCTCTGGACAGTGCAAGTCAAAATTTTGGGCATTGACAACCCGAAAAGGGGGAAAAAAGGGGCGAATGGCCACTCACCGCGATGTGTTCGTAGCTGACGCTGTAGTCTGTGTAGGCACAGAGAAGATCAATTGGCAGGATATTGGTGCTTCGCATCTTGGAGGCGATCAGCAAACAGGTGGCCCCCAGAAGCTGCAATTGCTGTCTCTTGATGTCGCAAACGCACAAGACCCGGTCCATGAAGTTGACAGCCACAGGAAGGACTTGGTCCTCGCACATTTGCTCTTCGCATACCTATCCAAAGAAATGTCAGTCAAAATTTTCGATTTTTTAAAAGAAAAGTTAGACTTACCTCCAGCATCCAAGTGGCGACGACTTTTCTCATGAACGGTTCAATGTCGGTTTGGACGTCGACGAAGTAATTGCAATGGGGAGTGTAGAGGGCTTGATCGTTTAGCAAGTGTTTAATTACTCGAACATCTGAGAAGATGTTGGCATCTCTGGGCGCGTAATTGGTGGCAGTTAATTTCTCGGTGCACGCCAAGTCCATGGTGGCGGTTGGGTCAAACAGTAAAATAATAAACACAAAAACAATGTGGCATTCACGGTTTCAATGTATGTTCGATTACTCTCACAAGGCACTTGCGATCTCGACGCGGAACGGCGCGCTAATGGGGTACGCACGATGTTGAGCGAAGAGGGGTTGATACTGACTGACTTGAATCGGATCGGAATTGAATTGAATTTGGTAATATCACCCCACTCCAATTTTGCCAGGAGCTAGTAACGTGGAGGCCAGGCGCCGGCGCGGATAAAGTACCATAACACCTGGAGGATATGAAGGACCTGCGCTCCGCTTCCAGTTCCACCACCGTGTTTTCAAGTCCTGCGACCCGCGGTGTCTGCGACCTACCTGTGGTCGAGTTGACAACATCTGCTACTTTTTTAATCTCGTTCCTTGAATTAAAAAAAATAATAATAACCCCATTTGACGGTACTGCTTTGAGAACTATGCGGGTTCTGCAAGTTTCAAAACACCTAGCGCTCATGAACAATAATTATTGGGATAATAAATTATTTATCCCATAATTGAGAGAATTAGAAACTTTTTATGTCAACGTCAAATTAGAACTTGACGTTGACGTTCAATTCAATATAAATGAAATTAACCTGGCCA
Source organism: Schizotus pectinicornis (assembly GCA_951805265.1). Classification (NCBI taxonomy): domain Eukaryota; kingdom Metazoa; phylum Arthropoda; class Insecta; order Coleoptera; family Pyrochroidae; genus Schizotus; species Schizotus pectinicornis. The sequence continues at coordinate 10,321,743 of OX638206.1, read as the reverse complement.
TTTCTTCATTTTCACATTTTGGTCCATATCTTCGCTTATATTGAAGACCTTGCATTTACTTCGTCTTTTCATCATCTTCCGGATGATAAGAAATTTTTTCTAGCTACGTTCCTTTTCTTTTACACAAGAAGTAGAAAACCATGCCGATGTCAAATGTCAATGTTTTCAATGGAGGTCTTTTCTTACATCACCACTAAAATGAGAAATACAAAGAATCATAAATGAATCTGTTAGAAAGTATCTAAAGTAAATTAACAAATGATAAAATCACTGACTATTCTCTCTAATAAAAGAGATTAAAAAGACTAATAGTACAAAACCCTCCAAACTAATCAAGGAGAAGAATTAGTAAAATGGTAATTCCTTGATGGAGATAATATAATTATTAATATTCGACTAACTTTTCCAAAAAAAAAAAAAAAACAAAGAAACAAGAATACATAGTGACCCAAAGAAAGCAATAACCAAGCTAACACATCTTATTAATGCCTAATTCAGATTAAGGTACGTTTCAAAGATATGGAAAGGAGCCGGAAGTCATGATAATCCTAAAACCAGAAAAATTTTCCCATACCTACAATTTTCATCATAATATACAGGATGGGGCAATAGTCCGTCCAACTTCAATAGCTCGAGTTCTATGATAGCTAGAAATTTTATTTAAGAACACAAATAAACTAGAAGAAAATCTATAACCGGAAATTATTTTTGAACATACAGGATGAGCCAAGACGATTATACAGGGACAAGTAACATTTTTTAAAATGGAATGTTGCGTGTAAAAGAAGATATTTTAGAGCCTTTTCCTGGACTCCACAAGCAAAAGTAAACAACAAATTCCAATTAAGTAACATAGATAATAAGCAGATACTCTACTCTAGCTGACTTCGCTAGAAAATCCATGTTAAGAAAGCTTGATATAAGATAAAAAAAAATGTACTGGTTAATTGGTAGATACTCTAGTCTATCAATATCCTAACTATCCAAAGATCCAAGAATAAGACACTGAGAAACTCTGTCAATACACTTCGATATATTAGAAACAGCACCCTCCATCGACATCTTCAATTGGATACCGTGGACCAGACTATTTCCAGATTTGCAAAGAGTCCATCAACAAGTAAACGTTGAGTAAATTGAGTAAACTATTCAGTTCTTTCACAACGAAAATCAAACAAGAAAAGATAGCTAAATAATTTATCATTTGCACAGGTCTGTTTTTATTTGGTCTACGTCGTCAGAGCAAGGACTCTTTGGAAACTTAGATAACTTACATAAAAGTAGCCAGACTACCACTAAATTTCATCGCGCCGCGATTTGCTTTTATGTGTGAGTTGCTGGCATAGCAAAATAATGAAGAAGTTTGTCGTAACTAAATTCACACCATTTACGCCTTCAATCTTCTCTACCACCGCATTATTCGTATCATTTAAATGGGCCATCTGACCCGGTGCTACTATCTTTCTAATGCAAAAGTACTTCCTGTGCAATATTCAAATGTGAGCACGTGCTGCAAATCAACTAATGTTCTTATTATTATTGTAATAAGTAAAGCGAACTTGGAAGTTGACAATGAAACGTGTGAGGACCCACCTGATGCAATTCGACACCGCTATTACGCCTCCAAGAGACATTTGAATTTTAATAAAACAGGAAGAGGATGCATCACGCAGCTTCAATTGCAAAACGTAACACACCTACACTGTAATTTTTTTCTACATGTGGAAATTTAAGGTGGGAAATCTTTAGCATGAATTATCCAGCAATGGGAACAAAGGGGCGTTATCAATTGATAGGGTTCACCCTTTAGTCATACATCGAGTGTTCCAGCCCAGATGGTATCTCATCTAATTCATTTATAATTACCATAAATCATAGGTTGCCAAATCATCCACCAATAATTATCAAATAATTTTATTGCTTAAAAATATAACAAATATTAGAACATTGTTTGCTCGCATTATGCAAATGCAACAATCTTTACACATTACAAAAACCTAAATAGTTCTTTAATAAATAGCAAAAAACAGGAACAATAACGTTATAAAAATTACTGGCGTACTATGCAATTAGTAATTACACACGCGTCACGTCTCTGGTCACTGTTATAGAACATTCTTAACTAGCGACTTATCCTGTGATAACACAGCTTTTTTGGAATTTACAGGTACATTTCGGGGGTTACTAAACGAAATTTTAATAGGGGAGTCTGACTCCTTCTGCAACAATTTGAACTGTGGGTCCTCCGTGACTTTGAGTAGAGATTGGCCGGGGGCCAGTACGTAATGTCGCTTCAGCAACGACCTCTCATCACCGCCAACTTGAACCTGAAAGCGTTTGTCAATTAATTACAATAGTCAATCCACCTATTTCGTCTGAAGAAAAATCCTTTTAGACAAGGTTAATAGGTTTAGACAAGAATTAGTAGGTTAGCCAAAAAATAGATAATTATTAAAGTTTCACTTTTCACATGGCGACCAACATATTTGAAGAAAATGTTAATAACGACAAGCGAGTGCATTACACATGCGCAGTACACCTAACATTAATAGTTGATAGTTGTGAGTTGTTCCTTGGTTTCTCAAAATTCTTTGGAATTCCGACGCCTGACGCCTTAGACCCGACGTTTCAGTGATCAATTGACCCAATTGCTTGGGTTAAGCAAAATTTTAACAAGAAGTTACCATGGTCGCAAAAAAATTGAATAAATACAGGACTGAAATTTGGGGCTATTCGCCTGAGTAAATAACTTACGGACTGTTAAAAACAATTTTGCTTTCAATGGGAGAGGAGAATGACAATGTCTAGATGTGGCAGCACTTCTATTGCCATAAATAAACTGGGCATGCCATGCAACAACTTTATTTTTTTTCTGTCGATTCATGCATTAAACAAGAAATACGCTATTTTTTAAAAATTATTGAAAGTTTAAAAAATTTCCACACTTACTTGCCCGCTTTTTGAAATGGGACGAAAAAGTGGCTTGGGCGGAGAATTCTTCACGGTTTCTGTTCGTTTTTCGTCATCAGAATCTTCAATTTCAATTGTTTCCATCACAGATAGTGTTGCAATTGGATTTTTATCAACTGGCTTCTTAACTATTTCGCGTTTCTTTAAATTTTGTATATTTTCCAATGTGGCGACCGTAACACTTAGGTCACGTCTTTTTTGGCAATTTTCTTTTATTTCTAGAATATTACGCACATACTTCCCTCTCTCATTTTGAGGAAACTTCTTCAAAACTTCCTTCAGTTGTAAAAGCTTTAGTCGCGTCAATTGCATCAAATCCTTTCTTTCAGACTCGTAATGAGCGCCTAATCGCTTCACAACGTAGATCTCCGACATCGCCTGGAAAAATCAAAAATCTTATTATTACGACACGGCAAGTTGGGACTAGTTTTGCCGAGCTTTACAGTTCTAATAACGAGGACGGCCTATGATACAGAACATCAAGAAATAATGACGTCATCATTACTTTTCTATTACGCCAGGTACGCGTCAAATTTATAAGAGTTTTGTTTTAGTTTAAACAATTTTGAACTATGTTTACAACAATTTTACAAATATGCCATATACCCATTTTAGAATGTTTTCCGTGGATGGATTTTTCCTAAGTTCGTCACCGGTCATCAAATATGATCCAAACAGGTGCACGATTCTGTCAATGTTTTCATCGGACCGCTGTCTCAGTCTTAATAATGATCGAAACGATGGCATGGACACTGGACAGTCGTCTTCGCTGTAAACTCCGAACTCGCCACAAATCTGTAATTGTCGCCCCTGACGCTTTAAACAGGCTATTACATGACAAACTTACGTAACACTTGGATTTTGCGAAATACTTAGGATTGATGGGGCAATTTTTTTCCACGTGCAATTGCGTCAATATCACAACGTTTATTTTAAAGGTTTCAGGAACCGGACAAAAGATCTGAGAGAAGAACCTGCAATTCGGACTCATTTAGTACAAAGTTTCGCTTGCTGAAAAAATATACTCACTGAACTAAGGCTTCTGTTGCTAAGATGGTGTTGGGAAATCTATACCCTTTACTGCCATCAGGCCAAAACACATCAATTACTTTGGAATCTTGTTGGTAAGCTGATAGATATCCTAGATGAGGAATATTTGTAACTACATATCTGTTGATTTTATCAGTTTGCAGTTCGCCAGAATGCAGTTCTTTGACAAAGGGATAGCAAAAGAGGTTTTCCTCGAGTCCGTCGGTATCTCGCATTTCCTCGTTATCCAGTGGGTCCACATCGTTCAACACAATGACACTGTCGTTGCTATCATCCACAGTCTTCGCAGTTTCATCCGGAATATTTTCTTCTTCTAATTTCACGTCGGTCGTTTCGTGATTCTCGCCTGCATTCTCTCCTCCATCTTCATCGTCTTGTGTTATATCGATTAAGATTTCTGGTGACGAGTTATTGGATATGGTAATTTCTGATTCCTTGATCCAAGTGGGCTTCTTAACGTAGGTTTTATTTTGAATTGTGTTGAACAGTGCAGTGTTAATCAACGAACCTTGCATGTACCTCAAAGTTTCGATCTTGTGATCTTCTGACTTCAAAAAAGGTCCTATAAACAGCCTGTCTTGGAATTCGGGCACGCAAAAAATTCCAAAAATTGGATGTTTATAATGCTGAGTGAACTCATTGTTTCTTAAATTGATCGACCGATGCATGCTTTTTGCCATAGTAACGACGTCATTCAAATCTGTGTATTTTATCGAATATTTAGATTCAACAAAACATAAGTAGGAAAAGTCGGAATTGAGGTAAATCATCCGCCATTTGCAAGACCTGTCGATTCTAGGCAACGACGCATGAAAAACTAGCCGAGGTTCCGCATCCTCACTTTTTTCATTATAAGCGCGTACTGGGAATGTCTTATTGGTTAACACTAACGTTTTGGGTTCGTTGTTCATGTCCTTATGTGAACACTTGAGACTTTTATCGGGAGGTATTAACACAGGTGATGGTTGAGAAGTTTTGGGTTCGACGGGTTGAGAACTTTTGGGCTCCACGAGTTGAGAACTTTTGGGTTCGACGGGCTTAACTGGAGACGTCATGGGTGTAACCTTATTTAAGTTCTTCAAACAAAAACCCATTATTAAGAAATGGTTTTTGGTCGGAGTTAAAATTACGTACATGAGGCTCGGGACTCTTCCTGGAGGCAGCGTGTTACTTATTATCCAGTTAATTATCTCACTTCTTGGGTTGACTTTTCTAATATCCACAAAGTTCTTAGGAGGAGGCGTTCCATGTTTATTGCACAATAAAGCTGTAGGTCGCCCCATCATGCTCCAAATAAGAATAGAGCCGTTGTTGAAACCTTCGACTAGCTTGGTCCAAGGTAAAATTCTGAAGAAATCCAAATGAGCGTTCTTCTCGCCGATTATTTTGAGGATATCCATATTGTCTCGCAAAGGAACTTGAATTTCACCATCAAAAACACCCTCGTTACTTGCTGGAGGAGGCGACGCAGTTGGAACTAGATTTGGAACTAGAGAACACTTCGGCTTCGCTCTCTTCCGTCGCTGGATCGCTGGTTCCTTGTCGCCATCAAGATCCTGACGTATCTCAAACAATTGTTTTCTTTTGTTCATCCTCTTTTCTTCAAGTGGTTCCAAACTTTTCTTTACATCTAATACATCTAGATCGGTATTTTCTCTTGAAGCTAATATTGGCACACCGTACTTCTTCTTCAATTTCTTGGTATAGTAAGGATGTTTATTTCTTTCAACGTATTCTGGGAAAATCGAACGCGTCCTGGCACTAGATCCGCCTGACGCATCCGAAACATTTTCTTCAGTAGTCTGACTTGAACTGTACTTCCTTTGCTTAACTTTAGCTGCAGAATGTTTATAACCTGTCGGCTTTACTGAAGAAATAAGGGATTTTCCCAACAATTCAGTTGGTTTCCTTGATTTAACCACATCTGTAGATGATTCGATGGATTGCGAGTGTTTGACAGGCAATTTCAACAATCCTCTAGATAACTCTTTTCTAGGTGAAACAGAACCCCTACACGCACAATCGTGAACGAGGTGAGTTAAACAAAATGGCACCACATCTTCTAAATTCAATTTAGTTAAGGGGACAGAGCACTTCTTAACATTGACATGTGTTTTCATGGACTGGATAACTAAGGGTTCATCCAAAATGTCCTCGAAATAGTCACTGTATTTTTTCGGAGCCTTCGAGGCCCGCCTCGATTTGTTTCTGCCACCAGAACCGACAATGATGGTGTCGTTGCCTGCGTGGATGATAGTTTGTGTAAATTCCCTCTCAACTTTGGCTAAATTTCGCTTAGCTTGGTCGTCTAAATGGTTGACAGTATATTCGGACAATGTTTCCTCCGTTCGGGAAGGAGGACATTTACATTCGAACATGCATTCAACTAATTGACAATGATTCGAGAATACACTTTCACAGGCAAGACTCTTACATACGCAGCCCATTCGACAATATAGTTTTGAGCAGTCTACATCATCAGGAACTTCGGTTTCTACATTAATCACTTTACAATTTAGTCTCTGCAGTTCGAGATCGAGTTTCCTCTTTTTGCCAAAACGGGCACCTTTGTTTGGTTTTTCTTTAATTTTATCGACAATTTCCATTACTCGATCAATTTCCTGTAACCTATCGTCTTCCTTGATTAAAGAATTGGCAGTTTCCTTAATTTCTACATAAGTAATTAAGTCATCTAAAATACTTTTAATACAAGTTTCCGGATCATTTGTATCATTATTGAAAAGTTTTACTCCCACAGCGCTCTTGTGACGCTTTCTCACTAGAAGACGTTCTTGGTTATTGTTGTAACGGAGAGGAAATTTAAAAGGTTTAGCTTCTGAATTCGTTTTTAACACGCTCAACGCGAAATCTATCCTTTCCTTCGATACCTCAACATCGTTAAACACCGGTAATAGATGGAGGAGTTGCGGGTCTATAGGCTTATTGATTCGTGGGGCTACTTCCAAGTACACCTGAGGCAAAGTTTTAATTTCCGTTTTCCACAATCTACAACTGTCACTATGTTGTAAATAAACTTTTCTGGACAGAGGTCCCGCTTTATATTTAACCTTAACAGTCTTTCGATTATTCGCTAATGTGGAAAGTAGCGATAACTTCTTCTGTTCGCTTCTGGTTTTTGGTTGAAGCAGCTCATTTCTGTTTATTTTGATGTTCCCCAAACATTTGTTTTTTCTTCTGGCCGGCAACCATAAGCGCCGATTATTCCAAAGAACATAACTGTCTCTTTGCAAAGACACGTAAGGCTTTTTTGACAATTCAAATTTCATCCTATCCCTTTCATCCTTTATAGCCTCGAGCTCGTCATCGGTAAAATGCGGTCTAGATTTAACCGGATCGTGTTGTTTAATTTTACCAATTTTCGCCTCGTGTTTCTCAATTTTCCTATGCAACTTTTCGAATTGACGTCGTTTCTCCGCCAAAGTTTTAGCTTTGACAATTTTCTTCCCTGAATGCCCTTCACTTGTCGATTCTTCTTTAGGACAAATCTTGTTGGAGGTTTGGGGCACGTGATCGTAGGGACTTTTCTTGGTTTTCTCGATTAATCCTTCTTCAGCACCCAGTTTTGGAATTGCGTAACTAATTTTCAATTGGGCACTTTCAGTCAAAAAATCTTCCAGTGAGTCACTGACAAACGGAGATTTATCCTGTTTTTTCTTGGCGGGTTTGGGAAAGTCGGTTTCAGTTTCAGAAGTAGTATGAGTTGAATCATTACTTGGATCAAAAGGTCTAATTTTAATTTTTCTGACTAAGGGAGCATTAGGCTTATTTAAAAAGTTCTCAATCACTTCAGAACGTTTGATGGCTTCAACATCGTCAAGAGGGTCTTTCGTGTCATCATCAGAACCAAACTCGTCGTCTCCACCTAGCGGAGTAGACGAACCAGAAGTGGCCTGATTTAACAGGAACGATGTCATTGGTTTCTTAACTGGAGGGTGAAATGGTATCACTTTCTTTCTCAAAGTTATTTTGACTTTTTTGGAATTTGATGGCGTTATCTCGTTTTGGAATAATTCTCCATCATCTTTAAGGTCAGTTACGGAAACGTCTTGGTGAAAATTAGTTTCTGGTGATTTAGCTGCGTCCACATCGCTTGTTTTTATCAAGTCTTCCGAAGCTTCGTTAGACACAGATGCAAATCTTCTTGAACTATTAAAGACACCTTCAGGATTGTCCTCAACTCTATTTACTCCCCCAGTTACGTTCATGATTAGGAATTGTGTTTCATCCGACAAGGAAATTAATGTATCTTCATTCTCATTATGGTCGAGACTCTCGATGTCTTTTTTGTCTAAGTGGGCAAACGGGTGATCCGGCACGTCGACGGGCTTTCTTTTTTTCTTTAAGTTCTCAAATAAAACCGAAGGTTTCTTCTGAAAGCCAGAAAGATCGCTTCTCTTCTTGTTTCGTAACGACGATAGTTGCATTTTTAAAATATTTCGCAAATCATCTGGTTCATTGGCAGAAGAAGGTTCGAGTTCTGAGTGCGCTGATGTTGATGCCTCCGCTTCGTTGGCCCCAGAATTGCTATTATCAGTCAGGTTATCAAGATTTTCAGAAGCGTCAACAACATTAGGGTCTTTCAACAAAAATAAACCAGTTATTTTCGTATTTGAACGCTTCTCCTTGAAAATCATCAATCTTCCAACACCGGAAGCTTCTTGACTACCGGAGTTTGCCAAAGTTTCTTGAGTACTTTCAGTAACTTCTTCACTAATGCTGTCTATTGGGGAGTTATCAATGGTTGCGAGTGAAATAGTGTTAATACTAGAAGGTAGTATTTCTTTCTTGTCGCAATTAGAAGTTTCAGGAACTTTGGAGCTTGTTGCAATTTCTTGAGTCCGTTCAGTACTTTTCTCACTTACACTCACGCTGTCTAGTGGAGAATCAACCTCATCAATAGTTACGGCTAAAATATTGTTACTAGTAGAAGTTGGCATTTCTTTCTCGTGCACTGTTTCATCGAAATTAAAATTTTCAGAAACTTTGGAGGTTTCTGAAATTTCTGGAGTCCCTACGGTGATTTTCTCATTATCATCACCAAGTACACTTATGCTGACTACTGCAGAAGAACTATCATCATCAACGGTTACAAATGAAATATTGTTAGTACTAGATGTTGGTATTTCTTTCCTGTGCACTGTTTCGTCGCAATTAGAACTTTCAGAAACTCTGTTAACAAAAGGTTCGTTCTTCTCGTTATTATAAGTTATATTTTCGTCATTATTCCTTTCCAATATTGACTTGACGTTTTCAATGTTGAGACTATTTCTTTGAAAACTATCCTTGACCAATGTTGGTTTATGTGCACACGTGTTTTCTTTGTCTTCTTGGTCCGTAGTAGATTGTTGTTCTAAAGAGTGAATATCAGTTATAATAATATTATCGATGCTTCCAGTCTCGCCGTTGGGGCTCTGCAAAGAATGCGATTTCTCTTCACAACTCACCCTGGTCACGCTTGCCAAATCATTGTCTTTTTCCACATTTACAACAGATGTTTCTACTTCATTTGACGAACTATTAAGTATTTCTGCTTCTACACCTAAATCTTCAATACTATGGGCTTTTTCCTTATTGCTACGTATATTTGTAAATTCCTCCGTGGGAACAGGATCTGTCTTTCGACTCTCTTCCAAAGTGTCTTCTTTTTGACAATTCGTTAGGTAACTATCTAATATCACATTAGTACCTTCCTCTTGTGGTTGCTGAGAGGTAGATGGCGAGCTTTCGTCAGGTTTAACTTCAGATGTGTTTGCTGCTTTATTGGACTTGTATTGTTGTAATTTGATGAGTAGATCATCGCAAGACCAGCCTGTGGTTTGTAGCAGTTTTTCGATGGATCCAATGTTGTTCAATCCTTCCATTTTGATGCTTGTGGTTTATTGAGCTACCTATAACAATCATAAACTTGCAACGAAGAAAACGCAAAAAACTAAAAGTAATACAAAGCACTTAAAATGTAAATCGTTCAACTTAGATTAGTTGTTAAAGCCTACAGGTCAGGTGACTGGAACTAATAATTCAGCTTTCTTCTATGGAAAATTTTATAAATCAAGGGGCTTATTTAATGGCAAAAATTCTACATAAATATAGAGAGTGTCCGTCTTGGAGACACAACATGAGAATCTTGTAAATCTACTAATGTCAATCAAACTTACCCATTATTCTTAATTTCGCAGTTGAAAAAAATGGCAAAACTCAATTATTTTCCACTCAAAACTTTAATAATTATATTGTTTATCTAAAATATTTTTGTGTAACGTTTGGCTTACTATGTCATTACAAAATTCAAAATTAACTTCGTTTTTCAACATATTTATACAGGGTTTCCTACACCTACATCAAGCCACTAATCCGTTTTTTATTCTCCAATTTGAATAAACAAAAATTACTCTTTTTGATGAATTATTTTTTTTATTAACGCTATTATGTTGTTTAACAAGTTGAGTTATTATTATTCTTTATTCAAGAAAATTATTAAAATGCTTCTTGAGATTATGTTGGATTTCTTGTAAAATTTTCAAATAGAAGCAACGTTTCATTGAAATAATTAACAACGTTTAAACTAACCTACAAAATGATTTATTTACAAATTGTATTTTCTTTTGCCATGGCACACTTGAAAATTTGACAAGAAACTAACTTTTTCGAAAAACATTTGCATAATGAATACTATACCAAAAGGCAACTTATCATCATTGCATTTAGAAAAAAATACCTTATCAAACCAAAGTAAAAAAAAATATATTACGTTTCTACTTAGAGAAAAGTTTAACCTAAATTAACATTAAATTTAATAAAAAAAAAATTACGATCAGGGTGACTTTGTAATGTTTAAAAAATTTCTTATGGTTTTTTGTTTTTTCATATTGAATATAAGAATTACAATTTGAAGCGTTTATAAGAAACACTCAGTGGATTTAATATTTCTGGATCAGAATTCATGTTATACAAGATTAGTCAAAAATACGAAACCACGCTTCCTCCTGCCAAAACTATTAGGTTTAAGAAAAAAAAAAAAACTGTTTGTCAAGTGTCACATTTGAAACCATATTGGAGCATATTTTTTTACAAAATGGCGCCGGCCACTTGTCACATTTGAAAAACCATATTAGAGCATATTTTTTTACAAAATGGCGCCGACCACTTTTCACATTTGAAAAACCATATTAGAGCATATTTTTTTATAAAATGGCGCCAACCACTTTTTTTTTTTAAATGGCAACGTAGGTACTAATATTTCTATTTAGCCTGACGCAGAGAATTATTCTTCGTACAACCGTGTTTTTTTCCATCAAGTCGTTAATTTTTTAATTAAATAAATAAAATTGGCGTTGCTATTAAGCTCCGCCCAGTTTCAATTACCTGGAAAATTTCAACACAATACAGGGACGGCAACACTATTAGAATGTGACCGGTAGGGCCTACATTTGAAGTGACTTACATTCTAATGGTTTTGTCGACTGACGACTGTGCATTGTATTGAAATCAAGGAAACTGAAACTGGACAGAGCTTGATAGCAAAGCCCCACCTTTACTCATCCCAAACGCAAATTTTCTTTATTGATTTAAAAATAAACGGCTTGATGTAGAAAAAAAATTTCACGGTTGCATGATGAAAAATTCTCTACGTCAGGCAAAATAGAAATATGTACCTAAGTGGTCATTTACGAAAAAAAGTCCCTACAGGTAAATGCCCGGCGCATTTCGTTAAAAATATGCTCTAATATGCCTTAAAATTAATCACTTGGCAAACAGTTATAATTTTCTCTCAATACTCCGGCCGCCTAATAAACAGAGTAATAAAAAAACTAAATTTCTAAAAATACATATAAATTTCAAAATACATATTTGAATTTCAATTGTAAAAAAATACTAGAAATGTCCAGTTTTTAGTTACTTTTCACAATTAAAATGCAAAAATTTTAGAATTTACATGCATTTTTTCGAATTTGATTTTTTTATAACTCTACTTGTTGGGCGGCCGGACTATAGTCTAATGGTTCAGACAGGAGAAGCTTGCTTCCACATTTTTGACTAGCCCTGTAGTTTGTAGTATGGTAAGAACAGCTGACTGTCCTCATGCACGCAAACAGGACTTTTCTTCTACATACAGGCTGTCCCAAAAGGTTCGCACCACCTTGAATGTGCTTTATCTAGAATTGTAGTATAATGCTGGAAAATTGTTTAAAAAATTCTATGTCCTACAATTTTTAAGTTATTTATGGCCCTTTAAGGAAGGCACAAATAAAGTTTAAATTTAAAGGTACACAGGGTTATTTTAAATAAATCTTTTGAGGTATAGTTCATTCCTTTGAGACGTTTAAAGTTGAAAAAGTCGAAGAATTTATGCGTCCAAGGTTTAAAATCATAAAATAGGATCTTTAGTATAACAATGGGGAAAAAATTGCTGACAGTTTCTAAATTGAAAGAGGATTTTTTTAAAGCAATTTTCCAGTATCTTACATACACTAATCCTAGATAACGCACTTTCAAGATAGTGCGGACCTTTTGAGCCACCCTGTATAAGATTCTCAAGTAGAATAATACTAGAACGCATTACCTATGTAGGTATTATGGGCATAAAACCCACTTCACGTGGCTACCATACGTTCCCTCTGACTAGCAATTCAGCCGGATTGCGTATCCAAGATGTACAGTCGCCGTCATTGAAGAAGCCCAGGGTGAAGTGAAATTCATTCCAACTTACGGTGTGCTTGAAGCTGTTTATAATTTAAAACTGAAATGTGCCGCTCTATTTCAACTAATCTTAGTTCACCTGTGCGGTTCTCAAACAAACTGTACCTCGTGGTTTAGCCTGGTTGCAAATGTAACGTAAGTTAGGGCCGAAATATTCACCTACCTGTAAAGTGGCCGTTAGGCTTACAGGGTAGATAAGTTGAAATTTCGGTATATTCACCTGCCCGTAGTGCTAAACTGGCCTGTAAATTTACAGGAAACTTCAAGCTCCCTTTAACGCGACGATGTACCCCTCAAGTTGTGTTTCTGACTCTACAGATGGCGCTGTTTCTTGGCCCAAAATAATTTATGACACAACCCCATAGAAAAGAAGATTTACTGGGTCCTAATCGGCAATAAACTTTGGTCGACTACCTTCCGTGAAAAGGTTCTCTTATCACAATACATGCCATCTGGTAACTGCCACGAGGCGCCTGTGACGAGGTTGTCGGCGAGTTGGTTTTCGAAATTTAGGTCTACAGACAGACGTTCACCGAGTTATTGCTCCTGAAACATGCGCATTATGTACTTCGCGCATGGAGACAAAAGACTTCAAAGATAGAGCACTCGAGGGTTGCTGGTAAGGTAGCCGCATGGGATAGTGGCTGAAAATGAACGGTCGAGATCGTAGGTTCGGTTCTTGGCCCAGGACAAGGATTTTTTTCCATTTTTTTAAAGGCACGCGAAAAAGTTTTGTACAAGGTCAGTTCTGGACCCTGTAATTTTTTTTTAAAAGCACGATTAGAAATTACCACTAAAAGATGTTTTACGTTTTACATAATGCGGTCATTGTTTACTTTACCCACTTCTGGATTTTCAAAAAGCCAATTACAGCAAAGCATTCCTTAACATTTATATATTACGGAAATCAATATCTTTTTTTGTGCAAACCACTTCTATTTTTACTCTTATTTTCTTTGCCTTAGCACATCTACATCTCAAAAACCAAGAAGTGGACATTGTAAACAATCACCCATAATGCGCATGTTTCAGGAGCAAGAGCTCCGTGGAACGTCTGTCTCTTACAACCTTGTCCGCGGCGTCTTTTATAGAGGCCTATGTCCTATAGCGATTCCACAACCGTTGGATGCCCGATGGGCTCACACCAACATCTCTTGCAACTTGCCGAATGGAAGTTCCATTTTCAATTAGAGCAACACCGCGTGCAATTTCCACCTCATTGAGATACCTCATTTTGATTTTAATACTGGTTAGATGACATTTAATGTCAGTTTTGAGTAAGACAATCAACAAAGAGTCGCATTACATTCACTTTAATTTTCATAGTTTTATTAATTTTCTGTTCAAGTCTTTAGAAGAAAGGATTGGTTGAATGTTGCTGCAATTGTTTCTTGGGAATATTAAATGACGAAAACATTATTGAATAATAAAGACGTTTCCATTATTGGTACAGACCAACTCCAACTAACCATGAGAAAAGCTGTTGTTTCAAAAAGACGTAGTTTTTGTCTTTCTTAGGAATGTGACCAACTAACCCTTAAAAAAACACACAATTATTACTTTCAAGTTCAGGGGCAATTGAGGATCACTAATGCAGTGAAATGTTATTTTATTGGGTACAATGAGTTTGAGGAAAATAATCTATTTATCAAAGAATCTCCATGCCGATTTTGTTTTCTTCATTATCACCGTAACCGCCGGACAACGAAAATAAAGTATTATGTTTGTCGTGGTTGCTTTCGTTCCCCATCATTTCAGTTTATTTATGGTACATTAGCAAAGTAACAGATAAGGGATCATAAAACTGACCGCAAGTGCACCCCTGATCGACGGTGACAGGTCCGTGACAGCTCAAACTTTGAAGCGCCACGTGGTGGCTCTACACCGAACTAAATTTAACATGGCAAGCATACGACCGTAGGTTGTCGATTAAGGGCCGAAATATTCACCTCCCTGTAAAGTGGCCGTTAGGCTTACAGGGTAGATAAGTTGAAATTTCGGTATATTCACCTGCCCGTAGTGCTAAACTGGCCTGTAAATTTACAGGGAACTTCAAGCTCCCTTTAAAAACGCGTGTACGTTAGCACGAGGTTGTGTTATGTGCCACGTGGACACGTGGGAGGGGTGAAGACGAAAAACATCCCTACCCCACACAAACTCTTTTCGTCTCTCTCTCACTTATATAGTTACAACGTTTCTTCTCTCTGTTGTCAAAATTAATTCTAAACGAAAACATCGGGTAGGTCTCCGTTACCTAAGTGCCAGGTGAAAATTGTTGAATATACCCAAAATCACTTACAGGTTACATTTACAGTTACGGGCCAGATAGCTAACGGCCACTTTACAGGGAGGTGAATATTTCGGCCCTAAGATAGACAGTAGACTAATTAACTTTTCTTAAAATTTCTTTAACTTTTGTTAATAGCGCTTTAAAATCTAGCTATTAACATATAACCGCATAGAAAAAAATAATGGAAACGTTGATTAATTAATCATAAAATCAAAATTTCAAACTTTAGCCGGATTTTGAGCTCGTTATTTTTTAGATTACAATTTTTTGTATACAAGGAAATGATCAAGTCCTCAAAATCTTCGGTTGTAACCGCGATATAACGATCAAAAGATTGCTGCAGACGTATTCTAAATTAACTATTACCACTTTGTTAATTGAGGTGCATACTTCAATTTTACGGTAGTATGTAACTGAAAGATTCCTTTATAATATTTAATAAAATGTATTTTTCTAACGCCATAAGTTTTCATACTACAGTGGTATAAAGTCGAGCAAAATTTGGCAAAATGTCTCCTTCGCCACCTTAAGAATGCGTGTACGTTAGCACGAGGTTGTGTTATGTGCCACGTAGACACGAGGGAGGAGTGAAGACGAAAAACATCCCTACCCCACACAAACTCTTTTCGTCTCTCTCCCGCTTATATAGTTACAACATATCTTCTCCCTTGTCAAAATTACTTCAAAACGAAAACATCGGGCAGGTCTCCGTTACCTTAGTGCCAGGTTAAAATTGTTGAATATACCCAAAGTCACTTGTAGGTTACATTTAAAGTTACGGGCCAGATAGCTAACGGCCACTTTACAGATAGGTGAATATTTCGGCCCTTAGAATGAATTTCGCTTCACCCTGGGCTTCTTCAATGACGGCGACTGTACAGCTTGGAGAATATGTTTTGTCGTATCGGGCGTCATTGCGGTCCGCACGACTAGATTGGGCGACTGTCCGGATTATCCTGTTCGCTTATTTTGAACCCTCGGAAGGGCTAGCCCGAAATTATTTGCTTGGGTCTGCACAAGGAGATTCCCGGCTAGCCTCTCTCCAAGGGTTCAATATAAACAACACGACAGTCGCCCAGTCTAGTCGTGCGGCCCGCAATGACGCACGATACGACAAAACATATTCTCTAAGCTGTACGCAATAGGGCTGATTATTCTGTTTCAGTTAGCTGCAGATAATTATCAAGTTTACTGGCCAACCTCAACATAACCTCAAACCTGGCCTGACCTAACCTCAAATTTCGTGTTTTACTAGCAAACAAATGCAATTAAGGGCCGGTTTTACGAGAGGAAAATATACCAGGTATAACGCTATTCCGGAATAACTCGAGATAAATGAGATTTTACGAAAGTCGAACCGGATAAATCCAGGTATAAACTGTGGGCCGAGGGTATGTAACTGGCCCTTAGTCCGGAATAGTTATTCCAGTGCTTATCAGACTTTCGTAAAACTGGCTCTTAATGACATAATTTAAGTTTCATTAATTTGTTGTCGACAAATTAAGTAACTAACCTTCCGTAGCTTCGATCTTCGATTGGTACTACCGATAATCGATAAACTTAAAATTTTCATCTCAAACCGCTGTGAAGTGGCTATCTGGGGTTGAAAAATCTCGCAAACACGTAAAATCCTGCCGTTTAAATACAATCACGGCGCGGCGCCGATGAAAATAAACCTTTTCAAATTCCGTAAAATCGTCTCTGACGATAATTCCAAAAATTCAATCTTTGATGTTCACAACAAAATGACAGACAATTTCTTCAGCAAAATGGCGGACATCACATGTTACAACTGCTGTCATCGCTATGACGCATAAGCGTCTCGAAATCGTCGCAGTTTCCTTGATATCGCGGAATAAATCGATAACGTAACGTAAAATAGCCACAATCTACCAGAATACTTACGTAATTTTAGAATTTTTAACGATAATCACAACTACCGGAAACCCTTAGTTCCAGCGGCCATGTTGATGAGAATTAGCGGAAGAACTCGCTAACAGATGCCACTAGTGGCTGTTGAGCTTTACCACTTTACCTTCCAGATCGTCTATTTACGAACCGTCTTTTCGTATGAAAATGAACAACGGCGCAATCGGCAGCTTCAATTACGTAATTGACAATAACGAGGAATTAAGGTGCCGAAAGCACGTGTGGTAACCCTGATATCCCCGTCGTTTGAATTTCCGACTATTTCAAGCCTAAATTTGAAAAGATAACAGGTGAGTCAGCGAGAAGCGCATTCTTCGTTGATAAGTCAGCGTGACGAGACTTTTTGTAAGTAGGTGAAAACACTAGATTCCAAAATTCACACAAAAGTATTAATTGACAGTTTATACGTTTACAGGTTTAAAAAGAAGGTAGATTACAATAAGAAACGTTCAAAAATTAAGGAAATAGTGCCGACTCGCCGAGTAAGTCCCATGTAAATCCCACAAAACTACCCCTAGTTACGAAACGGCCGGTAGAGGGCCGTCAATGACGAAAATGCGGCGGCCATGTTTACGCAAATTTTAGGTTATGAGCCCAGAATCGGAATTGATCGGAATTATTTAATACTATCACCCGGATTTACTAAGTTGCCACAAGAAAACTTACGCAAACAAGTTATCAAAATCAATTATAACTATCAAGACTAACGGTAACTGTCAAAATAATGAAGCTTCACGTGGTTAATAGGTCATTTGTCAAGTTAAACCGGCTTAAAATTTAAACATTCTTCGTGAATCCGGTTGTATATTTCTTCATGATTCTTGATGACAACCATAATTAATTAATTAATTAATTTTTTTTTTTTTTAAATTTTGCTACGAAAAAATTACGCCGACGATTTCAATGCCACCAGCAACTATTTGCCTTAGTTGCTGTATCCGTGAACAGAGAGTACTGAATGGCCATAATTTTACCAAATTTGATTGAATTCGGTGGCTCATTCATTACAATAATTAATGGTTTGGACATGAAAAAACCGCCAAAAATTTGACAAAAATTGATAGTAAAATTTTCCAAGAGTTTTAATCAATTCATGGAATGCAAAGAAATTCTGGATTGATTGGGACTGCTAAAATCGATTGTAACCTAAATACGTTCTTAAAAATTTAATTGCTAGACGTTGGTAGTCAAAATAAATAATAACAATGGCGAATTCCTCAAACCGGAACTTTTCGTGATTGTCAAATTCGGGTTTGAACGGTGGATTGTGGAGGGAAGGTCGGGCTTACCTTTTTTCCACCGCAGCTTAATTTCACAGGTTTTGGTGTCGCATCAGTTAATTATTTTTACTAAAACGAGTCGTCGTGATAGTTCGTTCGTTAGCTTCTTGAAGCCAAAACCATCATGGCGACGCTGATACAGCGGATGTTCCGGTGAGCCCCGCATTTGTTTTTATCCAAATGTCAAAAACATGGCGTCGTGACAAGTGAAACGTCAAAATCCATGGGGGCAAAAACAAAAACAAGCATCAAAGCCGTCTCGATCCAAATGTAATAACAATTAATCTAGAAACGGCGCCAACCGGAACTAACCTCAATTCCGTCAGTTATGCAGGCACAAGGTAGGAATTTTGCCCGAAATTTCGTCACTAAATCGATTTTTTTTAGATCTGACGTGTTCCGAGTGCCAAAGCGAGTTTAAATCGGCTTCTTCCCTTCTGCAACATTTTGCCTCACACGCGGCAGATTCTCTTACTACCATGAACAAACCAACAACGAAGAAAAAACTGCCAGACCTTTATCCTATCGGGACTTCAAGCAAAACGAGGAGCGAAACGGACGTCGAGAGTGATTCGGGGGTAGAAGACGTCAATCCTCTGAAATTTTGTTTGGTTACAATGGATGATGAAACCAAAGTCAAACCAGTTGTCAAAAAATACCAGTGCAGTTACTGCTCAAAGAGGTTTGGGTGGTCCACTGATCTCAAGAGACATGTGCTAACTCATACGGGAGAGCGGCCGTTTCCTTGTCAGCTCTGTGATTGCGCCTTTACTAGAAATTTTTTGCTTCTCAACCATCAAAAAAAGTGCCATGGTTATGACGCCAAATCAGACCAAGTGCCTGGCTTGAACCCCATTGGTAAACCCAGGAGACAAGAGAAGAGTTGCATTAAAAGGAAAATGGGGGAGGGTAAAGAAGAATATAAAAAGCCACGTCTCGGGGTGGTTTGTGGAGATTAGGTCCTGTTTTCAACAATTAGCTTTTACTTAATCAGTGATTTATCAGCGGTTTTGCTTTAGTTACTGGACAATGCTGCAAAAGGAGGAATTTAATTTTGTTCTACCAAAGATTATTGTACTTAATGTTTTCATCAGAAGGAAAAACATGTGATTTAAGGCTTTGTGTGTATGTATTGTACTATTATTACTTTTATACCGTGTGCCTAAATACTAGTCAAAGAGGGCCAAAGTAGAATATACAGAGTATATTATATTTTAATAAGATTTAGATCGTTTTATAATTTTGTGTATTAATAAAGTGCCTAAAAACATCTTTTGGGCATGTGAATTGTAAAATCTGATAATTTTAAACAGAGAGATTGTAAAATAAAAATTATTTACCCCAAACGATCAACATTTAATGTGTTGGAAAATAAAGTCTTAAGAATTTTTTCTTGAATTTATGACCAAGAGAACCTGATTTCAAAATAGACCCCGTTTGAATTGTAGGTCGATATCAATACATCTCCCTAATGCTAAGATATATATATATACAGCGTGTCCCAAAAGATTCGTCGACCTCGAAGGTGCGTTATATTGGATTAGTGCAGAGTACTGAAAAATTGCTAAAAAGAATTTCTCTCAATTTAGAAACTATAAGCAATTTAAAGTTAGAAAAAAGACAACCCTGTTATCTAAATATTTGTGAATATCCTCATCATGTAAGATACTACATAGGTGCCCGTCGTCTTCCGTCCTAATATTTTTTTCTTGTCAAAAATCTACATTGAACGTTTCTGTAGAAGACGTTTGAAATTGTATTTTTTTTACCCGTATAATAAATATGCCCACTCCCGTAAAAAGTTGCGAAAAAAAATCTTCATAGGTAATAATAAATTAATGATCAAAGTTTGTGAGTGGATTAAATATTGGAAGTAGTGTTCGAGATGGAGATAAGGGTCGGAATCCAGAAATAATATCAGTTTAATTCTAAATCTTATTACCTACAAATCACATCAGTAACGTACATACCATCGTGGTTATTAATAATGTAAATACATGTTAAGAAATAAGTAAAATAAACTTTAAAACTCAATTTTCTCTTAAAATTATCATCTCCTCTTGTTTTCGGCACTTCTTCTAGTAACTTGCATTAAGGAAAACACGGAATAAAAAAGTATTTAATCAACACAACAAGCAGATGAAAAAAAGTACTAATAGTAATAAAAAGGATATTGTTTTTCCCTCATTTCGATTCTGTCGTCGTGGGACCTCTCTCTGCCGTACGGCGATTGTTCCTACAAATAAAAAGTAGTTGGGATAATTGGTGTTTGTAGACTTTACCCTTGAGCGATGGTGTTTTTCTCTCTGGTGCACGGGAGGTTCCATGATTTCTCCGTTTGGGTGTGACAATTTTGCGGCTGCTGTAAATGATGTAAAGAAAAACAAAATAATTACCCAACGCTCAGTTACCTTTCTCCTCTTCTCTTCGCCGTTTGATTTCGGCCTGTTGCAAAGCTTCCTCGTTGCGGTCCTGCTAAATCAACCCTTATTGAAGTAAATTTCTAGTGAATTATCTATTTACCCTTTTTCTCCCTAACTTCCTCTCCTTTCGCAATTCCTTCTCTTCGTCGCTGAGCTTCTCCCGTTTCTCTTTCAATTTTCCCGGCCGTTCTTTTTTATCCGGCTTGTCTAATATGTAGTCGAGTTGTTGGAGTTTCCACTCTTCATGTTTCGAACTCTGCAGACAACCAGGGGTACGGCATTAGATGTGGAGGTTGCGACAGTGTTGTTGGTTGCACAATAGCACCCTCCAGTTGCATTAGCTGTCAATTCGACTCGCTTTTTGGCACAACATCAATTAAATTCCTACTTTTACGCAAGTGTTAGGGCTTTCCATGAATTACATTCGTCTAAATAAATAATGCCATCTCGGGGAGGCGGTTCTTTGCGAGGCCTTTCCCGTTGGGTTTATTGACTACGTACAAAAAGTCACGATGGTCATAGTGTTAACAATAAAGTGATCCTTCCAAACTACTACAAGTCGTAGGTAGGGCGAGCATGCAACCACTTCTGGACGACTGGATCACGCGCAGTAGCAGTCTCTAGTTTCTTCAACAAATAAGTCCTTCATCGCAACTTCTTCAACACCGCGTGTTCTTCTGAACGCAAAAACTACACCTACAACGTTTTAACGAAACATTATAGTTATAAGGAAAATAATTAATTTATTGAAGCCACGACCTCTTGGAAATTGTGACGCGTTCATACTTGGTCAATTAAGACAATGGAAATGAGGAGGTGAGTAACTTTTTAGATTACTAAGTACTTGAATTTTAGAATTTTGCCACTTTTACTGAAACAGCGTTCACAATCACCATTGTTACATTTCTATGGAGTCTACTGACCATTTTTAGCACCGCATTCAATTTTTTCTTATAAAAAAAAGAGTAGTAAGAACTATATCAACTAATTTAAAAAAAATTGGCTATAGAAGTGGTGGTCCAAATCCACACAAAAAACAAATTTTATTTACAGTAAAGCCTCGTTTACATTCACTTAACGCACGTAACTTAACGTAAGAAATTATACTTGGGGATACGCATTATAGTAACTTTTTCAGTTTAAAACGCCAAGTTTAAAAGTAACGAAGAGCGAAATAGCATAACAGAAAGCTATGCCGTTTTACTTCTTATATGATTCTTTACGTTAAGTGAATGTAAACGCGGCTAAGAAGCTTGAAGTAACGATCTTATCAAAATTGTTTCAATTTTGAAGCACTACAAAAATGACATTGTCACGAATCTGAAAGTTAATTTTATTAACAAGTCAGAAAATTAAATATTCTCTTATTATGGCACTAGAACTACTGCATTAGTCACTATATTTGTCCGCTTTTCAATGCGTACGCACTTCATTTCAGCAAAACTTGGTACCTATTAATCAGACTTTTGTGGCTCGATTTCAGGTTGAATTGGCAATAATTGCAATTATCGTTGTACCTACTCGCGTTGCTACTGTCGGTTGCAGCTAAGTTGACTGACGAGAAAAAAAATGAAATGCCCGTATGTTAGCGCACATGACCTTCCAGTTTGTTGACAATCCGCATTCTTTCAACCGCTCAACTTACCTGCAAACGACAGTATCGAAATCTCGCAAATGAAGCCAGTTCGACCAATCAGCGGGCTGGCCTTGACACTCTGCAAATCTGCGACATTTATTTGTACCACTCCATGCTGCAAAGGCAGCAGCGATTAAACGCAACTCCCAAATAGAAATCGGGCCGTCAGAAAGCTTTGTTAAAGAAGATTAATGCCCGGTTTCACAAGCCATTATTAAAGTTAATGGTTCATTAACTTCCCGAAGTTTTTTACTACTCTGATTAGCCAATTAATCTATTGTTGCAATTCGTAGGTGTTTGGTAGATTTTATTGCAACCTTCCAAATTCTTAAAAATAAGCAAATAGCCCTGCAATCAAATTTTAACGGATTTTTAATGAACAATTACACCATCTTTACGTTAATGATCGTTCGTGAAACACAAATAAGATGCGCATATTGTAAAACTAATATCAGTTGAAACGTGAAATAATTGTTTGCATAATAACCCTCGCACTCTCGTCTATTTATTACTTAAATTGCAGAAAAAAGTGGAGGGGGGGGAAACAAAAGATATATAATAAGAACAATGAAGAGGTAATTGCTAAAATGCTTAACATTGTGAAATGGAAAAATTAAAAATACATACAATCGCTTTTGAAACAAAAGCTTATAGTGAAAAACAGCGAAATTAATAACACGGCAAAAGCACTTAGAAGAAAACAAAAAAATCAACATCCGTTATTAGAAACAAAAAATATTTATAGAATGTAATTCGACAGAAATGCTAACTCCTACTTCAACCGGTTTGAACATAAACGGTAAAATTGTCCTTATCTAGTCCGAGACCTACCTGTTGGAAGCTCCCAAAGCTACAAACATAATGGAAGATTGGGCTGATTGCAGACTGTCCCTCACACAAAATCGTCCACCACTTTCGCCACAATGATATTAAATCTTCGTGCGCCACCAGAGCCGCGACGATTCCGCACAAAAACGCGTTCAAGCAGCGCCCAGGACTTTCCTCGATTCTTCGATTCTTCTCAAGAAGGTAAAAGGAGTCACAGCCAAATTCAGCAAAGCGGTCGTTTAAAATTAATTAAATTGGAAGACTATTTACAAACGGCACGCAGACGACAATAAATGCGTAGAATCCATTCAGTTGATTGATGACGCAATTGTTTAGTCGGATATCAATTTTTGTAGATTCCACTATTTACTTTGTTATCGTTTGTTTCTTGTCAAATTGTGCGATCAGCGGGAATTTTTCCGAGTTTGCAATTAAATGGAAGCGTTAAATAGACGCTGGTCTAATTCTCAAAAGGCGGTGGTGATTTGGGGAGGCAGGAACTCTTCCATATTAAAAGTTTTTTAACACACAGGCACTCTGGTCCACAAACACTTTCATGATAAATTTAACACCTCTACTATGAAATTTCAGCCCAATCTCCCAGTCGGACAAAGAAAATACCAGTGTGGGGGGGTTGGAACCCTGAAATCTGCATCGATGTTACGTCACTCCGATACTAACCTTCAAAGATGAACCATCCACTTTTCGTCTCTTTACATCTGCAAAAAAAAAGAGATAAGCGAAACCCAGAGATAAGAAATAAAAACAGCCAACCTCTTTCGGTCTCGGGTTCCTGGCTGTGTCGTGCCATACTAGTCGACCCGTTATTGTTCCCGCTCAAACCAACTTCACGATCTTCGCGAACTTCACGATAGTAGTATCGGTCCACTTGTCTGTCACTTGAAAAGCGCCTTTCGTCTTTGGGACTGATCTCGACGTGTCTCTCCTCCTGTTATTTTACGTAAATATTTGAACGCTCATTGAAAAAACTCGACTTACCCTGTATTGCCTTTCTTCCTGTTTCGCCAGTTTTTCCTCTTTGCGCTCTCTGCGTTTCTCGCGCTCCCGCTCTTTGTCGAAATCGTCGCGCTTCTCTTCTCGTCTGTGCTTCTCGCGTGGCTCCTCCTTGTGGGGTCGGTCAGGCCTGTCCCAGCTAAAAGAATCGCAATATGCAATAAACGACAAACTCGATTTATTCAACAATTTATTTCACTTTCTCTCGTGATCTAATTATGTAGTTATAGTGCCAGGCACCTCTATCGAACCAATTGTAAAAAAAAAAAAAAATGTTAAGAAATAAACATGATAAATCCAAAAAAGTATAATAATCAGACAGTAAGAAAGTAATAAATCAATGATAGATATGAATCAAAATTTTTGTTAACTACAGGATATTTTTAAAAAAGTTGGATGAGCTCAGAATGGAGTATTGGCGATTCTCGCGACTTACTTTATGTGATCACCTGATCCCTGGCTGCTTGGCGTCCTGGATACAACTTTCAAATCTTCCAACTTGATCTTCTTGTCTCCTTTCTCTTTCGCGCCTTCTTCTACAAAGCCAATTAAGTAAAAATGTTACAGATAATCAACAATCGTACCTTTAACTTCTCCATTGTGTTTATTTGCCGCGTTATTTTTGCTATCGTGGTTCTTTACAATCTGTAAAAAATTAGTTGTTTATGGCGCCGAGATTCAGAAGCTCTTGCAAGTTGACGTACCTTCTCCTTCTCCACTAAAACATGAAACTCGCTCTCCTTGATCATATGGCCGCTGATAATCCTCTGTTTGAGCAAACCCAAATAACTACTCGACAACGTGAACAAATCCTGGCGGTTATTCTTCTCTTCATCCCGAACTTTTTCTATCCGTTTCTCAACAAACTGTCCCAACTTTTGCAGGACCGGGAAAAATGGAATGATCTTGATGAGAATGATCAGCGAATTCCTAATTTGTACGTAATCTTTGGACTCGAGACAAGTAACCATCGCTTTGGCTAACTTGTAATGCCACTTATGGCAAACATGGCGGTAATTTTCGTAACCGACATTATCCAAATTATCAGCGTGTTGGTTGTTGACGCGATATTTGGTCACGAAACCGGGGTAATGGGCGCATTCCTTCTCAAACAGCTCCTTCGATTTGTGCCAGCGCATCACCGTTTCCAGCATGGCGTACAAAAATCTACCATAGCGCATGGCCTCGTTCTCAGTGCAGGAAGTGATCGAGTAAGTCACGTCGCAAAACAACTGCAAACGATCAACTAATCAGTTTGGTCCAATTTCGCGGACCCGAAAACCAGAGAACTCTAAGCCGTACGCAACTGGACCGGACTCAGCCGTTCCAAAGCATGACTAGAAGTAAAGCCGGCGCAGCGCAAGACCGGTAGGTAGTATTTAGAGGTCTCCCGATATTGCACAAATCTAGTTTACTAAATTGTTCCACACTTTAATTTCCTGTGGAACAAAACACAAATTCTACGTGTATGTATGTAAAAAAAGCATCCCCTAAATATTACGCATAGCGAGTCCATTCCAGTTACCTACAATATAGTGTTCACTGCGCTTGCGCAACATAACGTTTCGCAGCTCACGCGTTGACCTCTGTTTCGGGCCGCGTTTGCGCATTTGTCTTACCCTATCGTAGCAAAGTAGCGTCGAAAAGTTGGGAGTTTTCAGCATGTGCATGGTGTGCACGAACTTGGCGCAGTAAACGGCGTCGATCGATGTAAAAGTGCACCTCGGAAAGAGGCACAGTTGCAGGAACCTAGTGATGGATTCGTTCTTGGCCGACTTAGCCGACCTGGACAAGAACCAGTGATCTTTCTCTTGCTTCAACCGGTACATAACTTTTTCGACGTGTTCGTGTTGCTTCTTCTTCTCATCTTGCAACTTTTCGACGAGCGTCAAGTACCGTTCTTGTTCCTTCTTGCCTTTATTGTTCGATTCCATCACGGTCAACGACTGCTGTTTTGTTTTCGCAACCACTTGCTGGTACGTTTCGTCAGGTACGTAGAGATCATACATTGTCAACGACCAGAAAGTCGAAAGGAACTGCGGAGATATGTCCTCCCAAGTACGAACCGGATGAAGAGGAATTATCGACTTGTGCACCGGCTCCATCACCTCGGTAACCGCTTCGAAGTACTTCTGATTCTTGATGTTTGTCGACAACTTCTTGTAATTCGGATCAGATTTTCTCAATTGATCATATTTTATCTAGCAAAAATCAAATTAAAATTGACTTCATCAATTTTTTTCCCTCAACACTTACATTAATCGCATGATTAAACATAGGTCTCGCTAAGAAAAAAGCGACTTCGTTTGGTATGTGGTAATCTAGCAACATACTTTGGATCGTTGGTAATTTGTTGACGTATTCGTCGACTGATAACGAAGAACCCAAAAATGTTCCGAATTGCACCAGAGTGTCCTGACATTGATCGGCAAGCTTGCCCACCAATTTCAAGTGGTTCTTTTGGGTTTCCCTGTATACGACGCAGTAGTTCTGTTGCGCCATCAATAGACACAAAGCCACGGCCAAATTCTGGTCGGACATCGCTTCTTTCAAACGCAATGACGACTTCTTGGTGTTCCTGACTTGGCTGAAATAGCCGGCCTGCAAAAAAGTTACCTAAATAGACAATGTTTCAGTCTCGAGTAATCGCCAAAATGACATTACGTCATTGTCTTAAGGTTCATTCACATAGGATTAGGACAGTTGCAGCGGTATGATAGAAAAGCTACAACAATTGGTTTCACGTTTAGCGTTCACACAGACTAAATTAAAAGAAACTTCAAATTTAAAGTCGATGATCACTATAAAAAATAAAAATGTATGTTTCCATCTAAAATAAAAAAGCTAGTACGAACTTTTGACACACCCTGTATAGCTAGAGTACTTAAAACATTTCAGATAGAACGGGCATGATTGACTATAACTGCGTACCAAATTTCAGATTCTTAATTCAACCGAAAGTTAAAAAACTTCTAATACACGTGAATCACCCTGTATAGCATACCGGGTGTTTTAACGACAACCGCCGGTGCCAAATTGCGTATTTCCAATAGAGTTAAAATATTGAAATTTGGCAGAAATAAACTTTGTTGGTCCATAATTAATTCCATGCGCCGTCGGGACGCCATAAAAAGCTTTTTCAGAAATTTTTAATATAATTTTTTATTATTATGTTCGTAATACCGCCAGGTATACGTTCCTGTTGTTAAAAATTTGAAATTTGTAGTTGAAGTATCGCCAATTGTATTTTTAAGAAGTTCGCGGGATTTTGACGAATTTATGACATGACTGCTTTATTGAAGCAGTCAAATTTCATAACAAAGACCGCCTAAACGGCTGTTATTTATGACCTCAAAGCGGTACCTACTCAAAGATCTTTGCAGTATAGAGACCATTATAAAATGAAATGTGGTTACCCGCTAGGTAAAGGGCCACAAAGCTGTCATGCCGTCAATCAAAAATCCCTTCCGCGCTGAAATTTAAAAATCCACGTAATTCAGTAGCGGTTTGATATAAAAATATTTCAATTACTTGTTATCAATCTTGGAGGCCATGATCATGAGCTTGAAGAAAATTAAAGACATGAAATGAAGTAAATATTTCGATATAAAATCGCGATCGAAAGTGAAAACTCACACCATTTAAAAAAAGAAAAAAACGATATAGTCATCTTGTAGCATCAATTATAGTTTATTTCTGCCAAATTTCAAATTTTTAACTCCATTTGAAATACGTAATTTGGCACCGGCGGTTCTCGTTGAAACACCCTGTATAAGCTGATTACATTTATAGAAATTTGCTTATGATCATTTGATAGATTTTCCACGAAAAAAGTTTATATTGACGTGCTCCTCTAGAAAATAAGACTTGGGGCCCGATTTCAAGTTGGGATTTGCAATAAGTTGCAACTGGCGTTGTCGCGCTGTTTTCCCTATCTCGGCGCGGCAAAGTTATGATCGGACCAGTCATTGCCCTGGGAAAAAATTTGAAATGTGATTTATATTAAAAAATATAACTAGCGTCTCTTTTGACTTAACGTTACGCTAGTTATAATTTTACGTAAATCATCAAAAGTCAAAAAGTTATTTATGGAATTGACCTGTTTCGCAATTTTTGTTTGTCTTATTTGTTAAGTGGGGAGTCAAAGTCGACCCGCCAATTGTTCAAACTGACCTCATTTACGAGATTTGCGAAAAAGAATTGCCTAGATTGTCAAATCCCAACTTGAAATTGAGCCCCCAGTATGCAATGAGTTAAGAACAGTAGACACACCTACCTCTGCTTTAAGTAGTTCACCGCCAGCCATTGCGTTCACTTGATCGATGGTCAAGTCTTCAGCGGCTTCTACCCCAGCCATCTTTTGCACAACCTCCTTCAGGATCAGCAAATCCAAGCTGAAAACGAGCAAAGTTAAAAATTGTCCCCAATTTCTTGGGAGAGATCCCACCTTTTCTGCGCCTTCAGCTGATTAGCAACGTACTGCAAAAGTCCCGTCAGTTCTATAACATATTTCTTATAAACTGCTCCACAGAAACTGGACAGACTCTGCAACCAGGTCGAGATGGAAGTACTGTCGTGTTTGACGCGCTTCTTGTCCGCGTTGGCCAAACATTCGACCAAACAAAATCCCAAAACGTCATACGATAAATTTGTTAGATATTTCAAAGAATCGACGACCGGATGGATCAGATTGCTATAAACCTGGATCTGGAGCAAAATGTAGTCGAAGAGAAAACCAGGCGAGCAATGCGTCAATTTCCCTATTAACCTTCCCACAGGTTTAATGTTTTCTTTACTGACACGCTTCATGATATTCTTTATTTGCTTCTCGGAATCGCCGCGTTTTCGCAGCAAATCCGGATATAAAGAATACGTTTCGTTTTTCCATCTACTGTACAAACAATAACGATTTTGGTACGGATAAAGACGCAACACCGTCCAAATTTCTTCGGCGATGCAACAATTGCAGTCCATATAAGATAACGACGGCAACACTGTAGTATCCAACAACGTTAAAATATCAAAATACAAAGTGTCACCCTGGGGATAAGGCGATTTCGATGATTCGATTCCGTAACAGCCCAGAGCGGCCCTGGCTAACCGGATAATTTTGTACATAAGAACAGGATCGTAACGCAACGAGGCCCCGAGAGTCGTTAACATAGGAATGGCCAAATCACGAAGTTCCAGAAAAGTTTTCGCTTGTTTCGGACTCAGAGGGTTTTCGTGGTGAGGAATCGTTTTTCCTTTGATTTTTGGTCCCAATTTGCAATGTCTGGAAATTTAGTTTGTAACAATTACCTTTTCATAGCGACACTACCTACGTCCTGTATACTGGTTCGATGATGCCATGTAGAAGATTGCATAAAGCTCTGGCGATCGGTTGAAACGACAAAGCGTAATGGTCGGGTAGTCGATTGATCAAAGTTTTGGCGCTCTCCCAATCACCCACAATTAAAAGAGCCTCGCACAAACCCAATTTTTGGTTCGCGGTGTATTTTTCAAAAGAATTTTCAGGCTCCTCGGGAGTTTCCTCTTTCTCTTTGTTGTTAATTGAAATAATTTGTAACTTTCGCACGTATTCTTTCGCATCTCTCATCGCTTTGTCGCACTCTTTCTGCATTATCTTATCGTCGGGTGTCAACTACAAGAAATGTCATGTAACAAAGTTCCCATCGAGGCCCCCATAGTTGGGTTGGATAAAAAACCAACACGACTTAAGCAACTGTTTTTGCAGTTGCACCTTCGTCCATTCACGTAGAGTAGGCACAGATTAGCTTGGACCAGTGACTCATCAAAAGCTGCGCAAGGCGGGGCTTGGCTTCGCCAACAGTGGCGGCGTTTATAATAAACACAGGAAAATTTTACTAAAGCACCTGAACGTACGATGCTGACGACAGTCCAACTTCCCTTGAAAGTATCGAATAGGACTGGTCCGACGCAAATTGGTTTCTGCGCCGATGACTCACTGATCCAAGGTAATCTGTGCCTACTCTAGCTCTAAAGCCAATCACGTGGTCGCCACGTGATCGTGACGTACCACGCTTCCATTGGTTATATAGTTATTGCGTCATTGACTATTTGCATTAAGCAGGCGGCTAATGTTTGACAATTAATAATTATTTGTTTTTGAATAAAAAAATTATATTTTGAGTTTTCGGCAAGTTCCATTTAAAACTATATTTAAAATTCAAAGCACAGGCGCAAATTGTGAGAGAAACAATTACGCGTTCTGCCTTCCTCCCATGAGGTCTACTGCACTGCGCATGCTCACAAGAACATACCTACCTAACGTAGAAATTACTGGTGGAAGAAAGAAGAGAAAGTTATTAACATAATCTATTAAATTTATAAATTTATTTTGACAGCTTTTGCCAAGAATGTCTCCTGTAAACTCAACCTCTTCTTGTTCACGAGTGCAATTATCTTGATGCGCTCTTAAACCTCTGAATATACAGGGTGAGTCAGTTAAAGTAAATTAACCAAAGTATCTTTGTTATTAGTAAAATTACAGCTTTAATACAATTAAATAGCTAAAATTATTCCAAGTACGTAGATACCTTCAAACGTCACTTAGTTTTATTCTGCTTAGATTCAATGTATCAAATTATTTTTCTAATTTCTCAAGTTCAATAATTTTTTTTAAGCCAACATGCAAAGGGAAAAATCCCTGACTATGATACTGGCAATAAAATTAATTAAAAGATGCAATTAATGTTATAAATGAAATCAATAACTGCGACTGTCGAATGCTGAGACCCGACGACGTACGTCGCAGCTTTCTTTAAGAAATTTGAAGTTCCAAGAAAGATTCGCAATTGGATGGAGATGTGGCATTGGAGACTTCAAAGTGCTTTGTTATACCAGCCCCGTTCCATTGTCAACTGCGAGGAAACGCGACCACTTGGGTAGGTAAATTTCAAAAATGATCACCGACATGCTTCGCGGAGCAGACAAATTTGGACCGTTTGTAGCAGAGCTTTTTTACTAACAACGAAGATATTTCGGTCAATTCAATTTAGCTGACTCACCCTGTACAGTATGTCTAATTGAATTCCTCACCTATTTGGTTCATATTTAAAGCGTGATTTATACGTCACCGTCCGACCCTAGGCGCATGCGCAAGCAGTATCTTTAATAAAACACAAACAAAAAAGACAAAACAAGTGCTGGTTTTTCATGATCCGCCAATAACAAAAATTTACCCAAAGATAGATGTCGTCCAAGGAAACGATTTTGTGTTGCAGCAACTGCGCTGTCAAAATATACAGAGAAGTGGGGACGCTGCTTTCGCTGTTCCGCAAAAACGTGAATTTGGTGGCCAACACCTCGCTCACGATTTTAGGATCCTTCATATATGAACAAATCAGCGGTATAAACAATTTAGCATCCTTTGGCTTGTTCTCAAAACTCTCCAAAATCACATCAAGAACTCTGTTGGGGTCTAAATTGAAACAACCTAAAACCAAAATTGTGAATCAACCGAAAAGACTTGGCATTGAAGAAATTACCAATTAAAGATTGAACAATATCAAGGAGGTTCTCGTGAGTGATGTTCTCGCCAAATTCTTGGTTCAATTCCGTCTTCAATTTGGCGAAACCTTCGCATTCTTCGCGAAACAAGTTGAATTTTCGTTGTTTGTAGCTGAAATTGTTGGCAATAGTTAAAATCTTGCGTTAAAGCCACAAAACGAAAGACAGTCTATTTGCTAATAATGTCGCACGTTTCTTGGAATTAATTCTTGACATAACAAATTAATTCTAGCGAATTGTGCTTGAATTCACCCTCGATACTCACTATAGTTTTGTTTTGACCTTAATGAATTTGGAGTAGAAAGTCCGGTTTTTCAGTATACCAACTTCTTGCAATGTATCAATTTCCAGACGCTCTTTCAACAATTTGTCGGAGAGAAGCTACAAATTTTTGTCGTAACAATGTTTTCAAGCCACGTTTAATAGATTTACCTTCTCACATTCCTTAACTATGTAGCAAAAATTGTGGCGCTCTTTCGACTCTTCGTTTCCATTGTCTTGAATCGATGAAGCGTCAGTTATGCTCAATATATCTAGAATTATTGAGGGAACATCAGCATGCAGCGGCACCAACTCTTGAAGAGTAGAAACCACTGATTCCACTTTAATTTGGCCCTTGAGCCCCCGCTCTATCAACGCGTTAATGTTGTTGATGATTCCCGAGACTTTGCCCGATTTATCGAAAATCGGGGATTTCGATTCATCTTTAACCAGTTGAATGCACGATTTAACGCTAGAAATTAAGAAATTATCAATTTTTTGTCCACCACGTTAGACGTAGTTTTGGGGACAAAATGTGGCAAAGAGATGTGCGTTTGATAAAGCAAAACTCATGGAAATGGGGTGAGGGGTAGCCGGGTGGTGAGTTTTCGTGCAAGGGGGTTAAATTGGTTTAATAATCTACTCACAATTCTGTTTTTCCAGTTTTATCCCAATTTTTCCAAACATCACTGCCAACAGCACCTGCCATTTTTATCAAACAAGCTTCAGTCGCAGCGCTACCAACACCAACAAAAAATCACTATTTTTCAACAATTGTGACGTCAAAAATCCCTAGTTTCGATAAGAATACTAATTTTAAACTTAAATTCGGAAAATTTAGGTGGTTTTATAACTTAAATGCAGTTAATTTTCGGCAAGAATAATTCGGTCTGAATCAAAATAACCTTAGTTGAAAATAGAGTAAACTCTTTTTCAGTCACGTGAAAGTGACATAACCTTAAATTTCTATCCTGATGGAATCAAATAAGGCAGCCCAAAAGCTGGAGAAAAAGTTAAGAAAGCATAGGCACGTCGTAAGCAAAGAAACTGGAGTTGTATGTTCATTACAACCAACTAAGGTTCTTTGCGTAAAAAAATTATTGCAACTTACCTAACCTCACATTTTAGAATTTGGCGCTCTGCAACGTGGGGCAAGTGAACGGGTTAACCGAAGAAGCAATTTTGCAAGCTTTCAAACGCCATGGATCAATAGAGCGAGTCTTATTAGTGCCTGGCAAATCATGCAGTTTTGTCACCTTTAAATGTTTAGCGTCTGCTGTTGATGCTTTAGAAGCCAACAATGGGCGCCTGAACTTGGCTCAAGATCGCAAACCCTTATTTTTAACTTACGTTGAGGCATTACCGGAAGTTAAAGACGAAAAAATCTGGAATCAGCTCCCCCCTGGCTTAATAATTTTCCCCAATTTTATTACTGAATTAGAGGAAAGTCAATTAATAAACTTATGCAAATTTGATGAAGAAGCCGGGATGAAACATCGACAAGTTAAACATTACGGCTATGAGTTTCGATATGACATCAACAATGTTGACAAAGACAAGCCGCTGACTGAGAAAATTCCAAAAGAGTGTGATTTTCTCTGGGAAAGGCTACCAATAAAACGATTTGTTCCCGATCAGTTGACCGTTAATCACTACAAACCCGGGCAAGGAATTCCCCCACACGTCGATACTCACAGCGCTTTTGAAGATCCTATATTGTCGTTATCTCTGGGTTCCCCAGTTGTGATGGAATTTAAGAAACACCAAACAATTTGCGTGTTGTTGCCAAGACGTTCGCTGGCCGTAATTGGCGGAGAGAGTCGCTACGATTGGACTCATGGCATAATTCCGAGAAAATTCGATTGTTTTGTTACTGAAAACGGCTACAATTCGTTTGAAAGGGGCACCAGAGTCTCGTTCACTTTCAGAAAGGTTCTCAAAGGAGAATGCCAGTGCGTTTATAAATCAAATTGCGATTCTTTTACTAGTAAATTGGCAGAGACTAAGATTGAGGACAGTATTGCTGCCCAGTTAGAAAACCAACATGTGCATGAAGTTTATGAAGACATCGCCAGTCATTTTAGTAGCACTAGGCATAAACCGTGGCCCAACGTTCTAGACTTTGTCCAGTCTTTTGATCCGGGTTCCATATTAGTCGATGTGGGCTGTGGAAATGGCAAATATTTGGGGCTAAACAGCAATATTTTTGAGGTGAGAATGGTTAGGATCAGTTTGATTGTGAGGAGTTGGTTACGGTAAAAATGACGAAACGTTGAGTAGGGATTTAAACTGAAAGTTTTTTAACTGCGATAGCATTATTGGTCCAATGTAAAACCATGCGTAACAAAAAGTGAAACGCTGCTCAGCCTGTAACATTAGCCTGGAGATTGGATGAGACACACGGCATCATATGGGTGCATTCCTACTCTTCTTCGCGAGGGTAGGGAACGTCAGGTCAAGTGTAGGCGTTTGGTTTATGGGATTTGAAACACTTAACACCTTTTTTAATAATTATTATTTCCGACGCCACCGACCTGCGCATCTGTTCCCGCTCCAACTCCTACTAATGCTCCATTACTATGCGCGTTATTCAGAAGTTTTGGTTTTGTCACACGAATTTGTTACGTTCTCTTTTTTGCAGATAGGAGTGGACCGAAGTTTCAAGTTGATCGAGCTGTGCAAAGAACGAGGTTTCGAAGCTTTCACCAGCAACTGTCTTAATCTTCCCCTTAGAAACGCTGTCGCTGATGGTGCCATAAGCATCGCGGTAATCCACCACTTGGCCACCGAGGTAGTTGTAATTTTCACAATTTCTGTTGGTAATTTTCAAACTATTTAGGAACGTCGGCTTCAAGCTGTTCGTGAAATCGTCCGAGTCCTGCGAATAGGGGGCAGAGCCCTAATTTACGTGTGGGCGAAGGACCAAATCAAAGACAGCAAAAAATCAAGCTACCTCAAACAAGACAGGAAACAGAGGAAAACAAGTGACAGCGCAGTTGTACAATCAGGACAGGTGTGTGTTGGAGGTGTTTCTTTGCCGGTGCACACCAACAGGACGGATTTTAATCATAGCGACATGTTGGTGCCTTGGAAATTGAAGTCGGACATCCAAGAAGAAGAACGTCAAACATTTTTGCGGTTCTACCACGTTTTCCAAAGCGG
Organism: Schizotus pectinicornis; assembly: GCA_951805265.1. NCBI lineage: Eukaryota > Metazoa > Arthropoda > Insecta > Coleoptera > Pyrochroidae > Schizotus > Schizotus pectinicornis. The sequence continues at coordinate 10,286,649 of OX638206.1, read as the reverse complement.
AGAACTAGATGCGTTATGCGGAAAAGTTTCCGGGGCGTCCGTAGTCAAAAGCTACTATGATCAAGGGAACTACTGTGTAATTCTGAAGAAAATAGAGTGAAGAGGTCCGCTAAGTAAGTGTTTTATTTGGTGGGTCATTAGGAATGTTATGCAATTGATACCTTCCTGTCAATGTTCCTAATGTGTGACTAATATACACGGGGTGTTTCCTAAAAATCGCACAAGCCGTAACTTTATTTCTGTTTTTTATTTATACTTTGGTTTTATGGACAATTTTTTTTTTAATGTAATGTCTAACGAGTTGATTTTGATGTATATGTATTTATTGAAGAAATTAATTAGAGTGTTTGTGGAGACTAAGTGCCGGTCTTTCCAACTTGTAATAATTTTTCTAAAAATATTTATTAGCGAAATATTAATAGACTTATAAATATTACTTTTCTATTTGAAGAAAAAGATCTACATCACGTGACATTATATAGCCACTTTGTAGTATTAGAAGAATAATTTCCAAAAATTTGTTGTTTATTCAAATCGAATAATAAAAAACAGGTGGCAGCTTGAGGCGGTTTTTAGCAAACGCCCTGTATATGTTTAAACGTAGGATAAGGAGAGTGCGGACTGCTTAGAGGCCTGTGAAAATATGTTTTGTTATTAGGGACGATTATTTTAAATGCCGATAATTTGGTAAAATCAATTGAATTTAAATAATGGCGCCTGAAGAGCCACTCCCCCACAAAAATGGCTGCCGTTTTTTTTGTGTTGAATTATGTTCAATGACTAATGTTAATTAAAAATAACTATCTATGAGTAATAGTTTCTTTATCGGTGATAGCGACATCAATGCCTGGTCATTACGGTGGCCCTGAGAACTACTAATTATTCGTGGATTTTGAATTAATCTAATCAATTGGAGTTGCTCATGTTATGTTATTATTTTAATTTTTTTTGTCTACTGAAGTTCATAACGTTGATAAAGAGAGAAAACAAATTATTCATAGTTTCACTTAATTCAACAAAACGAGTCAAAACCGGTCATTTGCAACAAGGTTAGATTTGAGTTATCGCCATAATTGCAAGCATGTATTACAACCCAGTTATTTTAATTCCGGTACTTGTTTACTCGGTTCTTACCAAAGAAATAAATTTTAAAAAGTGCAACGCAGTAGAGCGACTATTGAAACCATCAAAATCGTGCAAATTTGACCCCGATGTAGACTTAAATACGGTAAGTTTGATTAATTATAACTATTTCTCTTCTACATAACGACTCTTAGGCCCAAATAATCAGGAGACACGGCTATGCGGCCGAAACCCACGTAATTGCCACCGAAGACGGCTACTTGCTGAGTCTCCACCGTATCCCGGGCCCCAAAACCGGAGAACGTGGCGGTCAAGCCGTCTTTTTGCAACACGGCCTCCTATCGAGCAGCACCGATTGGGTCGACGCTGGAAATGAGTCGCTAGGTAGGTGCCCCAATTTCGTTCGTAATTCCAATAATAACCTAAACATTTCAGCTTTTTTGTTGGCTGATTCCGGCTATGACGTGTGGATGGGTAATGCTCGAGGCAACACTTACTCAAAAGGTCACATGTTTCTCCCCATTGAAAGCTCCCAGTTTTGGAATTTTAGCTGGCATGAAATGGGCATTTACGACTTACCTGCTGCTCTCTATCATGTTAGCAACACTACGGGAAAACCGGGCGACATTATTTACATTGGTCATTCAATGGGGACCACAATGTTTTTTGTTTTCGCATCAATGAGACCTCAAGCCGCCAAGAACGTTAAGTTTATGGCTGCTTTAGCTCCGGCAGTTTACATGACCCATGTTAAGTCACCCATTCGGTACTTGTCGCCTTGGATTTACGATTTTGAAGTATTAGTTTCGATTTTTATTTTTGCACAAGTTATTAATGTTGTTTGTAGTGGTTGTCGAAACATTTGGGGTTGAATCAGTTCCTTCCAAGTAATAAGTTAATGAAGTTTCTTGCGTATGATTGTGAACTCTTGAACATTGACGAAAAAGTTTGCGAAAACGTCATTTTCGTTGTGTGTGGATTCGATAAAGAAGAATTCAATGAGGTAATACTTTGCCAGCAAAATTCATAGTAAATTATCATTATTTTAAATGGTAGCAAAAGAAATTATAGGATCTTTACAACGCACCGAGCTATAGTTATTAGCTGCAATGACAGCTTTATGGGTCGTTCAGAGTGCCTTTGTGGCTACCCACCATTTATGTTAGTCCATTGTCCTCAGTGGAGCTTATCCCTACTTGAAAATACTTCTATTAAGCCATAAATAACTGAACCGTTTAGGGGTCATTTTCATGAAATTTGACTGCTTGAATAAAGCCATTTTGTCATAAAGCCAACAAAATTTCCAGGGACTCCCTAAAATTACAATTAATGATACTTTAACTAAAAATTAAAAATTGTTAACATTAGGAATGTGTACATGGCGGTATTACGAACAGAAAAAGAAATTGGCAAAAATACTTTCTAGCGTCTCGACGGCATATGAAATTAATTACAGCCAGACAATGACGTCAGATTGTAGTGCATTAATTAAAGTTTATTTCTACGGAATTTCAAATTTGTAACTATTAGAAATACGCTTTTGGGTGCCAACGGTTTTCTTTAACACCTACGGTCGTCTGTGTTAGTAGAAACTTTTTTTAAATTTTGCAGTAGACTTTATTAAAATTCACAGCGCATGCGCAAATCTGAGAGGAAAACTACCACTTGTTTTGGCTTTCATCTCCTATACCACGTGCTTGAGATCCACTGCACTTGAGTGAACGAGTTGCGCATGCGCACAAGCCGTCATTAGCCTAACGGAAGAATCTCAAGCTGCAATTGCCAAGGTCTGAGGACGAGCCCATGGTGTGATAACCTTTTTTTCCCATAAATTCTGTAATCTCTTGCTCAATTTGCATTCGAAAATAATTATTCGAAGATAATGGTAATGGGGAGCAGGAAATAAAATTTTTGAAAAATCTCTATGGTCCGGTGCGCTTTAAATACCCTGTAAGCTTGTAATAATTTTACGTTGTAATGATCTATGGCAACCCTTTTAAATTTTTATTATCTCAAACCATTGTGCCAACACTTAGTTTTGCTAAATAGGAAATTCTGCCGGTTGTGCTGAGCCACGACCCCGCTGGCACGTCGACAAAGACAGTTTTGCACTATGGCCAAGAGATCAAATTCGATGGCAAGTTCCAGCAATACGATTACGGTCCAGAAGGCAACAAAATCAAATATGGCACTCTCACGCCTCCCCAATATAAACTCGGTAATGTTAAGGTTCCTACGTACTTGATGTACGCGATTAACGATTGGCTGGTGAATCCTATAGTAAGTGTTTTGTTTTTTAATTTTCACAAAAACAATGTAATATTTATATTTTAGGACGTCAAGAGGCTCTCTATGAATTTGACGATGAACACGGGACTTTATCAAGTACCTTTAGAACATTTTAACCATGTCGACTTCTTATTCGGAAAGGATGCTTCCCGAGTAGTTTACAAACCTCTACTTAACGTAATAAAAAACTACACTGAATACTAGTGTAAGAAGAGTTGGTCGGGTATTATTTTAGAATCACCGTAGATTAGCGATTTGAATTGAATGTTTGTTGTAATAAAAAGATTGTAAGCAACCTGCACTACTTTATCTGTATTTGGCCGCGATGGCGCCACTTTCGCCACGTGTTGTTTCGAAGTCCTCAATGTGCCAAGTCCGCGGCAGCAGAGAAATCAGTGTTGATGTTGTTGCGTGCTGGTCGTGTCGTAAACATTCCGTAGTGTTTTCGTGACTGAATTGCGCTTCACACCAGTTCCACGAGGTAAACGACATTTAAATTTGCAAAACCATTTGGGAACCAACCTGCCGGAGGCTGCTCACCTAGCATGACTTTTTTTAATACACAGTGAAAGCGTGACAATAGCAGTACTCAACAAAGTACTTGTCACCATTCTCTTTGTCTTAATTTTAGCAGTGTTGCATTGTATCTTCCAAGAGTTAATTAGCCATTGTTTTGGGGATTCCCACGTTAGCGCCCTTTTTTCGAACCATCTCGCGCTAAACGAAGCGGAGTCGAGATGGGGTTTGGTTAATGATCGATACCGTAATGTTGGATAATAACAATAATTTCCTGTTGGACTGCATTCCGCGATGGCATCAGCCCCGATCTCACCCCACCTACAATTCCAAAAAAAAATTCCTTGCATACGTTCGGAGTGGTCACGACGCAAGCGCTGTTGACCTGTTGGTATCGGCTCCGAACCGGTCTCATGCATCAAGGTTGGATCAGAGATGGTCGAGGAGAAAAACCGCGACTCGAATCCTTTTAAATTTTCGTGTGATTGGTGGCACCGACCGCGGACTCATTTACGTTTCTCAAGGATAACTAATCAGCTTTTATTTGGTTTAGCAAATTGAATTTGTAATCGTGTGTACGTTTCGAATTGACGATTACGCTTTCGAAACAACTAATTATTATACTTACTTTTTGTTTTTGTTATGGAGAGTCGTGGCACAGTTAATTAATTGCAGGGAGTTTTGGCGGAGGCGCCAGGTTAACCCGGCCGACTCCCGCGGGCTTTAAAGTTTAAAGGTCCGGTTCACATCCAAGTAAATTGGGCAGTGGGCTGGTTCATAAAATTTACGCCCTGTTGTGGTTGGCGGGTTACGTAAATGTACCGGACGAAGCGTTTATTGTAACTGGGGAACAAGTTTTAATAATTCATGGTTTCCAGTTAATTAGACGATGCGAGTTGTTGGTTTGAGTTGTCGAATCGTGACTTGTCGTCCATTTGTTGTTGATTGTTAATAATGCAAAGCTTGGTAAACGTATGTTTGGATCTACGCAATCAATTACTTAGTTCCCTGTGTGCATTTCCATTTTCTGTAAACAACTTGGGATGGCCGAGCCGGGACCGACTAATGGAAATTAACCTTTTGCCGTTAGCAGCGGCGCCCTTAATTAAACATAAATTTCTATTATAAGGTTAAAAATTATCATAATCCGGAACTGGGGAGGAACATGATGTAAAAGTTAAACTTTGACACAGCATTTTTTTATGTAAATGGGTGTGGCAATATGTTTTCATCTGAGTCCGTTGTTACCTTATTATGGGCGCTCTGAACCGGAGCTATTAGTGAACATAGGGCTGTTTGTGGGGGTGGCTTTGAGCAATAAGTTTGTAAATTTTCTTAAAAACTTTGTTACAATCGTGAGTCACGGGAGATGACGTCACTTGTGTGTGGAAGGTTTTAAATTAGAGAAGGAGGTCGTTCCGTGGCTCAGTGGGAGAGCTTCAGGCCTGTACGGGAGAGGACGCGAGTTCAAATCCCGTCGGGTTCGACATTTTTTCTCTGGTTTAAATCCTTCTTAACAACTTGAACATTCTTGTACAACAACCATACATTCTTAGTAAACTAGAACTCGATTCTCTTAAATGGAAGACGTGATGAATCAAGACCAAAGAAAGCGCACCGATATTACGGCAATGCTCTCAATATTTTTCACAGCCAAGGTGTGCCTTATCATAAAAATGCTTTGAACAATGAGTACATACATCTGTGGCAACTTTACTACAATCCAATTATCACATTTCAAATTTTTGGGAAAAAGTCTATTTTAAGTATAATTGTCCCCCGATTGTGCCGTTGGCTCCCCAAAAAGGAATCGGGGCCTAAGGTGGTTTGCCCATGGGTGATTTATTATACAAATTCTCTTCTCCTTTAATGTGGGACAAATACGTAAGATCTGAGCTATATTCGGTGTTCACACTTAAGAAGTCACCCTGTATAGCAAACTTTTATTGATATTTTCACAAATGTTATAATAATTAATTATTGTTATTATTGCCATCCTCAGCAATAATTATTAATCTTACGATTGGCTGTTGCAGATTGGCTTAATCTCCAAGACGTCAGAATGGGCCAAAGTGTCAAAAAAGTCGCTAAAAACACGGTCAACAATAAAAAGAAGTTATGTCTCCAATAATTTCCGGTAATTGGATGCTAACTCAAAAAACTGCATTCATTTCAAATCATTCAGAAGGTCGTCTCTACCTTGAGCGACAATGGTGTAATTACACAAAGAACCTTTCATCCATTGTTTCAGTTATTAATAATGGCACCTGGTGCTTATTGGACAAGTCCACTTGGAATTTGTGGAATGAACAAGAGTGGGACGCAATTTCCCCATCCTATCTCAAGATGTCGACTTGGAGTTGGGAGTTATTCTCTCCCAGTTCTTTTATTAAAAGGATTTCAAACAACGGCGGTGTTAGAAAGGAACCGGTATCATCAAACCCAAATCACGTTTTCGTAACATTATGTAAGGTCTCCTCAATTCTTTTGTCTGCATTTTTCTGTTACTGTACTCCATTATCTCCAAAGTAGGTTAGTAAGTGCCACTCGGCCTCACCCACAAATCTCAACGAAAATTCCCTCCCTAATTCCCGTCACGTTATCTTTTTTACTTATTTTTTTTTCTAAACCATCCACCGAGTAATCATTTGATTAAATAACGAGGCAATTAGACGAGTACTCGAGTAATTAAGTGTCTATTAAGCGAAATTTCTCATGGAAGAGGATGTGAACGCATGCCAGAGATATTTTAAGTAATTACTTCGCATAAACAAACGTGGAAGACTTAAACGAAATATAAACAAGAATTAATCGCTGTAAACAAGTGGAACATCAGGGGATACTTGTCGATTTGTGCGGCACCAATTACTCAAACTTTATTGTTGGTTTTGACCAACCGCTTATGTAGATAGCAACAGTTATTGACGTTACTCAATTTTTTTTTTGGATCCATATAGGTTCAGCCACTACCTTGAAATCAGCATGTTATAATAATCGCCGCAGTGTAGCCGGTTTGTCCCAGTTTACTGGTACCTGGTACTGCCAGCGCTGCTGAAGCTGGTGAAAGGCTGCGTCGTCTGAAAGCTGACCGCATCCTCCCGGAATAGTGGCCTCCAGGAAATTCTCCGGATCAAATTGATGGACGAAACCGAACAAGTGCAGCATAGCAAATGAGCTAAATTCGCCGAAGTGATTCGGGGGAAGGGGAGGCGAACAACAGACGCCAAGACCTATTTTCAGCGCTGCTTCTACACATCAACAAATTTAAGGAAAAATAGCAACAATGGTTTCCTCGTAGTAACTGGCTCGGGCGACTGATCAGCATCTCTGGAACGTTTTGATTAATAGAGCGATTATCATTTATCAGTAAACGGATGCGCAATTAAAACTTCAACTTAATATTTGTGATAAGTTAAGAGACTATCGCAAAATTGTTATCTGTTGAGGGTAACGAACGTGTGTGATTATTTATTGTTGTTGCTCCGTTTCCTGCTTCTTAAACAGGTTATCGATTCGCAACAATTCCGGTATTTTCACTTGTCCAATGAAACGAGGCAATAAAGAACGAAGTGCGCAACAAAAAATTTAATTGCAACAACCATCAAAGCGGATTATCGCCGGGGTAAACCTTAATTACGATAACACGAGAGAATTTCAGTTCGTTTTGATTGAACGTGGCCATAATGACTTGACTACCACTGTTGGTGCATAATCCGAGTGACGCAGGAGTTAAGTATTCCCAGCCTCCCAGCCATGACCTTACTCAACAGTCATATAATGGCTCCGATTGGAAAAGTGCAAAGATCAAGGATCAACCGAACAAGTATGCATAGTATTTTCTTTGCCGTTATGGCCATTATCGCTGGATGTCGAATTAAGAAAGAACTAAATTGTGTATTTCCATAGCGTGATTTACCCTAGGTTCGGCTGCGGCCATTGCTCCTACCCTTTATTATGGAACTTGAAGGACTTTACTTTTGGTTCCAAATCCTTGTAGAAAGCAATTTCTATTAATTTGGAGGGAGGAAGGAGTTGGATTTTGTTTCCATAATCTCTAAAACGAGATAATCTAAGCCCTCCCCTTTATAAGTGCTCACAAATGTTAGCAAAACGACCAACTCATAATTTTTCCCTAATTTATTTCATATTTTTGTTGTCAGTGGCGACGGAAGCAAGCTGTCGCCTGAGCTTTGGACTCGCGTGTGGTCCTTCGACTCTAAAAACAGCCGCGTTTATTTCGGTCGGAATTCCCACGAGGCCATTTTTCTGGATTATCTCCCATTTTCGTGATTTCCCCCGATCGCGGTTACATTCGCGAGTCCTCAGAGGGTGGCTGAGGGCACCCCTTCAACGTTACCAAGCAACCGAAGTTTCGTCGCAAATATCCCACGCGTCGCTCTATCGAGGAGAGAAACCTCTGCGAGACTAGAGGCGAACGCCAGAGTCCAACCAACAGCAGGAGTGTCGGTACATTCCTGCAGCGCAACATTGTGATGTTTGTAGCGTATGAATTATTTCTTTGTGTCGGAATTTGATCAAACGAGGAATTCTTCCGGGTGAGTTTTACTAATATTGATTTATGATTCACGTGTCTTGACCAATTATCAGGATGATTCGTCATGTTGTTACTGTCGAGCAGATAGATACAAGGATAGGGGTCGTAATAGAAACGACACCCACTGAATGGATTTAAATGTATTACGGTGCTTATTGAATAACAAGGGCACGCTTGTTAAACGCATTATGCAGGACGTGTTTCAAATGCAAACGAAGTTTTGTAAGACGTTCCTGCACAAAGCGATACTGCCCACATGAGACCGTTTTATCAAATTATGCCCTTCCGTCCGGTCAATAAACCTAAGACGCAGCTTGTTGATGAGTGGACCTTATCTCTCGCGGAGATGGTCGATGTTTTTCTCTAAAACCTACCAACCAACCAGTCACGAGATGACCGCGCTCTTTACCAAACTTAGCAAAGCCCACACGCTAATTCAGAGAACAGTTACTTTGGCCATCATCTATTCACGAAAATGTTGTAAAAGGTTTTACTGGCTGGACATCGTAACAATTTAGACAAATTTTAGCTGCAGCAGTTGGATGGAGGTTCTAGTCCCTCAAACGCGCCATTAGCGTTGTTCCCTATTTATTTGTATTAAAGTTCGGTCTATTTCGGATGCTATTAGTGTAAACTATACGCAGGACTTGAACCATTAACACTAAGCAACTAACGTTCTAAGACGATACTTAATAATTGTTATTGAAATATACCATATTATGTAGGTACAGGGTGTTTCCTGAAAATGCCTCAATCTGCAATTCTGTTATTTTTCATTAAGTTTGAAGAAACAAAAACTTTAAAAAATTCTTTAAACACTAAAGAGTGTTAACTTTACCGTCAAGTAATGTTTAACTTTTTTTATGTATATTTTTAGTACTTGAGTTTGATGAACAATTTTTTCTGAACTTCTCAAGCATTTTAAATATTTTTTTAAATAAATATTGTACCCAAGTCCCCTTTTTGGCCATCATTACCTTCAGAAAAAAATTGTCCATCAATTCAAAGTATAAAAAAACATCGATTGTTCGCGTCATCATTAGTTGTAACCAATTCCGAAAAATAGTTGGCAAAGAAAAATTATGTCAAAGAGTGAAAAGTAACAGATTTAAATTGACATGTAAGTTTTTAGAGAACCAACAAAGTTGTTTTTTCATATAAAAATAACAGAAGCCAAGCAACTATACAGTCCACTTTGGGACCAGGAAGACCATTCCCCACAACGTCTCTATTTAAAAAAAAAGTTGAACATTGCTTGAAGTGACGGTTACATTCTGATGGCAAACACCGATGTTAGGCCAAACATCTGGAATACAGCATAGGACTGATTAGATAACGGAGTTGCAGCTTGATGCGTTTTACGAAGCACCCTGTACAACACAGTTAATATTTATTCTTCTTTTGACAAATGTTTCCACAAAATGGAGGTTGTTGTTACTAAAATAAATTATTTAAATTTACATACAGCCAGTCTCACCCTTGCCCCCAAGTTCATGGTCATCTGAGCAAAGAGGTCGGTTTCGCTTGGTTCTGTCACAGCTAATTGTTCTTTGAAAATGTTAATTGTTCGTTGAAAATGTTTGCTGTCGACCATTCTGTGAAACAGGGAGAGGTTATCGTAGAACTGCCACTTCCCAGTTCAATCGATAACAACATTATGAACGCAATTAAATATTCCATTATTTAAAAGTCTAAACTAAACGGTGTTGGTCTCGTCCATAATTATTCCTGAAGTTGTTGCGAAATTGAGGCTAGCGAGTGCCATCCGAAGAAGTGTCGTCAACCGGTTCTTCTGATGGTGCGACCATTATTTGTTTTCTAAATAACACGTTATCTAATTAATTATGAATTCGATCCGCCACCTCTTTTAAAAAGTTGTCGATTTTCGTTGGAAAGTTGGTGGCGTTGTTGTGAGTGTACGGACCATTTATTTTCCGGAGCGTAATTGATGTCAGTAATTTCAAAAAGGAAATTATTGAATTAGCTAGTTAAAAGTGAAATCGTCGGGTTGTTCCCACGTCTTGGTCTATTACCGTAATTAAGTCGATTGTTGGTTTCAGGTGGCATGAAGTGATTCGAGGATGAAGGAAACCCAGGCGCTTTCCGTCAGCCCCCAAAAGGCTTCCATCAGCAAGGGATTGTTGATGGTTCCCAAAACTGCGGGTCTTTTAGGCGCCGTGACCAAACACAAACGTGCGGGATCAACGGGTACGACCGGTGACGAATCTTACACCACCGACGAAGAGGACATCGATGTTGACGAACCTGATATTTCGATCAAGGACCACGTTACAGGGAAACTTTTTAACCATGACAGCAGCGATTTTGGTTCTTTTTCCGACATCGCCACCATCACCGACAAAGTCGGGCATCTGAGTGTGATGCACAGAAACAGTTCGGACAGTTCGGTGTACAGTGACTTGGGGTTGGACAAGTTGGAGAGTGAATCGAAGCACAGCGATCAGGTTGATTGGGCACGTTCGGTGGTCGAAGCCAAAGAACAGGCTTTCGCCCGCTTACAAGACGAACTCAGGGACGCTCATCAAGAGTTGAAGCTCAAAGATGAAGAAGTGGTGAGGTTGTCGAGGATCCGGCAGGATGTCGAAGCTGAACTCGAGGATTTAACCGCCAGCCTGTTTCAGGTGAGATGGTTACGCAATCGGGTCTTTGTCGTACCATTTAATTGAACAAGTATGCGTCTAATAAGTGGAACCGGTCGTTCAACCTGCGCCCCGACAAGGTTGCAACGATTTCATTGTTGTATCTTAGCAACTTTCTCTTCAAGAATCGATTTTGCGGCCTTTCCACAACATACTTGAAATTAATTAAGCGGATGGTTCTACTACAATAGCGAGAAATTCGTCCGGATCCGATTTAAATATCCGTGAAAGTCGGACTGTGGTAATCCAATTAATTAGATTTATTTGCGGTGATGAGAGAAAGCAATTTTCTGTTAATGCAAGTGCTGAAATTGTCAATAACTAGTTGGCCGCGATTTCAGGAGTGTAGCGAGATGAGCTGGCACCGAGCTGCACTATGACATCATTACTAGTTGCAGGAAAACTTTGCGAGTCACTTACCCCGAACTGGGGCGCCATCTTCATGAACTACCTGAAATCTCTTTCTTGATCCTGTGTCAACTCCAGAAAATTACGTACACAGGAACGAAACTCTTACATTAACAGAGTACGAAATTGAACATCATAAACGTTACGTGAAAATAATACCTACACACAAAACTTACTATTACCTGCTAAGGGCGGTCAATACGTCAATAAACTAGGGAGTGCCACTAAAACTAATTGTTGTAACTTTTTCCAGATCACAAGTGGCGTTAATCTAGAGAGCTAGAAATAGTTGTGGTTTGGTATTACCTGATTGTGGTTCCTATCTTTTGGGGCAACCTCTTGCTTGAAGAGAAGCGAGTGAAAAGCTCAACTAATTAAAAGTTGGAGATGCCTACTGACCCACATTGCTCCTGGTGCATAATTTAGATAATGATAACACCTGTTGTGTTTTAAATAGCAACTTTCCTTTTTCTTTTTCAATGTGAGAATGGAAACGTTTCTCTTTTGGATTTCTTAAAAGCTCAATTTTTTAAATTCGCTTTTTGACTATCGTTTCCAGGGCGGTACTAAACATTTTTGAGATTGGTTTATATCAGTTAATATTTACAAATTTTCACGTTTATTGCCGTTTATTTACATAACTTATCAGAAAGTTAATGTGTATTTCATATATTAAAAATAAATTAGATGAATTAGGTACCTTAGTAATTAGTAGTGGACTGGCTTCATTCATATGGTACTTTCACTCTTTGCATCGTACATTCTAGTTTTGTTGTAACGTTAAGATCACACATTTGACGGTGCCGTTGATGATACCTACCAACTCAAATTGAATCATTTAGGGCCAGTTAGTTGCTTGCTATTTTTTTAAGTTTTTGGACCTCTTTCATTAAAAACACTAGTTGATACCTTCTTCTACTCTTCTTCTAAAATCCGCCATTAATTTTAGTAAGTAGGTACGTAGTTCCTCTTTTACGATTTTTTCAAAAGCTCTAAGTGGAGACGGTAGCTATTTTATTATCATCGTAAGGAGGATGAGAAGATGAAGCAAAAACAGGAAATTGGAGGTCATGAAAGTGATAGTTTATACAAACAATTGAAAACCTGTCATGTCTATTTTCACATTTTGGTTCATATTTTCGTTTATTTTTCTAAAGTTAGGCGTGTTCGATTTTTTTGCATTGGTTTTATCTTTTCAACTTCTTCAAGATTATCATAAAATTGGTTCCTTAGAAGTTACAGCTTCGTAGTGGTCTTGGAGAAAAGGTCCATTTTATGCAACCGGCCCTCGATTGCACCGCCCTTTATTGACGACTAGAAATATTTTTCATGTCTTTTCTTTATGGGTGATTTACCACATAATTTATCTTCCGTTGATGTGGGACAAACAAGTCTCAAGTAAATTTGGACCTCACGCTTAAGAATTCACCCTGTATAATTATTTTCATTTTTTACAAATTTGCAAAAGCTTTAGATTTACAATTTTTCCAAAAGTTCAAAGCTGCAAATCATTTGTAAGCCTCGAGGTAAGCCTTCAAATATTTCAAATTAAATGACATTAACTAATCAATGTTTGCATAGTATTTTGACTAACCTAAGTAGCAAGAGGGTGAAGTTTAGAATAACAAATTTTGAGTAAAATTTTGCACCAATTTTTTTATATACAAATCAATATCTCACACTCAAAAATTACTTTCTGATTCGTAGTAAACAATTCGAAATCTACAATAATAAGGTCCGGTTGCGTGACGCTAATGAGCTGTTAACGATCCATTAATACTCCGTCAGTCCATTGTTGCAATTGGTAGGTGTTTGAACGGGCATTGACATTGCAACCTTTCAAATTCTTAACGATGAGTGAACACTCCTGACATTTTTCATCAAAATTTTGACGATTCTACCACTGGGCGTTAGTCATAAAATAATTACACCTCACAACTCACAGACGACAGTGATTGACTTCAAGCAAAATTTGGTTTTCCTGCTAATTGACCGTTATACAAAAAAAAATTTCTTTTGAACGGAGTTCAGCGTTAAACTTTTCTGAACGGAGTTCAGCGTTAAACTTTTCTTAAACTGCTTTTAGCTTTTAATTATAAAAAAAATACATCTAACAAGAGGAGTTGGAAAAAGAACACAATGTATTGACACTTGTAATCAGTAGGGGAGATCTAAACTGGGTGATTGATTATTGATTAGAGAACTAAAAAAAGAAGTCCGAGTGAGAAATGTTGGTGGTAGTTAGTTAAAATAGAATAACCTAAATTTAGCGTTGAGTAATTAATCATGTCGTTACGATGTCACACTATATTTGTGATAGCTAGTTCTCTCCGCCTAATGAAGCCCTTTAACATCTCCTGCTCCACCCCTAGACGTTATAGCGTAGTGGCCAGATAATAAGGTCAACAACAACATTGTAAAAAAAATACTTCCCAGTTGTTGGGTGTAAAAGGTCGATGGTTTAAGAATTTGCATAGGCATTGACCCCCCTTGGCCTGGCTGTGTTAATTACCGCGTCAGTCACTAATGCTGCCGTGTCCCATTTTGGATCGTGTCGGCATTCGGCAGTCAAATCTCGAGATTGCAAAATTGTGAAAATAGTTATTCCACCTGCACAATTGTTTTGGTGTTTTTCCATAACATCGACAGTAATGGCAAAAACGTGGCTATTGTTTGCACTATCTCGTGGTAAATTGGAATGTAAATGTTGGAAAAAATTCCGGACGACAGAACCGTAACCGAATCCAGTTACAGTTTGATGAAGTTAAACACCCGTGACATTAACCAATTAGGTCGCGTACCCTTGACACGAATCCTTCAAGTAATCAATGCGGGAGGAACGTGGAAGCTTGGGGCTTCCTCACTGAAAGGGAGGGACTAAACGTCTTAATCAAGATCCCGTTTGAGCTGACAACACGAAAAGCGGGGATCGTCCGGTTCCCAAATCATAATCCGGACTTTGATTCAATAGACAACACGAACACATGTCACTTCTAGTAAATGTTTAGATGATGAAAGCACATGTGATTTATTACAACCGTATGTCGCTCCAACTTTTAGTGATATCATGGTTAGTCAATGGTGATATCATTACATTAGCGTCTCTGACTCTTATTGAATTAGAAGAAATGTCCTTTAAGTTGTGGTCGCAACTTAATGAAAGCAAATGTGCAATGCACATTTAATTTTGCGTCTTAATGCACATTAGATGCGCAAACATAAATTTTCAGTCTTTGTTTCCAAATTGAGTGACACCATTAGACAGCTGGAGTTGGCAAGCTCATTGTGGTGTCTAGAAAGAAATGTTTCTTCTGCAATCGGAATCTCTGGATTTGTTCCTGATCTGTCTTCTGAAATTGTTGTTAGACGAACCGCTAATTGCTGATCAAACAGACAGGTTGAGTGATGGACTTGCGAGGTGCAATTAGTTGCAGAATTAATTATTGACGTGCACGTGGCGAGACGGAATGTTTGTTTTCTGGTTAATTGCGCCAACAATGGTCGATCCGATAATCTACGCATACAAGATAAAGAATTTCCTGTGCGCGCCCTGTTCGGCAAGTAGTGTTGTCGTTGGCCGGTGTTTGCGTTCAGAGATGAAACGATCGCGACCATCCCTTCGAAAAGGGATCAGTCAAAGTTTGTTCGAGCTAAGGGCGGAAGTCGAAAACTTATTAACGCAGTCCCACCCCGTGAGTAACCAATTCACCTTTCCGGTGGCCGCCAATTGTTTGCTCTTTAGTAGTATAAGGGCCTCTATGCACACTGCTACTTTTCAAGGAAAACACCCTCGATTTTCAAGGATAAACTGAAAAGCAGAGAAAATCGTGAAAGCACCCCCGTTTTAAAGGTATATATTTTAAAATTAACATTTTTAAGGAAAACACCCTGATTTTCAAGGCTAAACAGAAAAGCGGAAAAAATCGTGAAAACACCCCCGTTTTAAAGTTGTATTTTAAAATTAACATTTTTCAAAGGTTTTGCCGTTTTTCTATTGGGCCACTTGAGCACAAAAATGAATAAGGTTTCATCTAAGCGAATCCGTTTCGCTCATGAGTGGACTACGTCCATGAATTCACAGTCCTGTTTTATAAGGTTAACGACTTTAAAAGAAAATCAATGGATTTTTCTGATGGGGTAAAATTGTCTCTTTGTTTTTTAAGCATTTTGACTTTGTTTTTTTTTTTATTGGGCCACTTCAGTACACATGAATAGGATTTCGGCGGAACTGATTCACCTTTGAAAACACTTAAAATTCGTCATTTTGTCCTGTTTGGGTTCCATCCTTTTGATTTAAGTGTTGGAAAATATATATTTGTCAATTAATGCAATTGATTTTATTTTTAATTTACAATATTTATTCAGAAATTTATTAAATGATTTATCAGATGATCCTTCAGAATTCTTCTTAGATTATACCTCGGATTATACAAGTGGACTTGAGCGGTTGCTACAAATAAAATAAAAAATAAAATAGATTTGCTAGATTGATTTCTCACGTCAAGTCCAAGTAATGAATTAAAGCGTTCGCACAGTCATCTTTCAACTCTTTCGTTGCAAAAGTTAAACTGATGTCTTCTCTTTTCTCTTCTTCTCCATTAAATATTATTGTTAACTGGTTGTCACACCGCAGCTTATCATTAAACACGAATGATGAACCCACTATCATGAGATTAAAATTAGCGGGTTTATTATAAAAGACAACTATTCCTGGATCTGGTAGTGTCCCTTTTTTGATCAGCACAGTTACATCTTTGAAGATAGGACCGGAGCCGTCTTGGACCTGTACTTTTTTAAATTCCACAAATGCCATTGCTTTGTTGGTTAATTTACGACTAATTCGTATTCGCTGCGCTTGACGATATTCTTCTAACATTTTTTCCTTGTCCATTTTATCTACAACAAAAATGCAGATAACTGGCTTTTACCACGCTTTTTATATTCTTCTTTATCTTACAATTCTGACTACACAAGGGCAAACTGCACATACGCTGCCAAATCGACGGAATAAACAAAACAGTTCTTTCTTCTTCCCTAAAGGTGTTCAGACAAGCAGACAAGCATAAAACAATCGAGTGGAAACTACGATGGCCACAAAACATGGATAGATGGATGGCATTTCTTTAAAATAACAATAATACAGAATATCAAAACAGCCATTTTGCATATGCGCACAAACCACCAAACCACAACCCCTAAAACCGGTATTAATTTTCCGAGATAGGCAACCAATTTAACACTACTGCTGCATGCAATTTATGTATATGTCGTAGTCATTGGGCGTAATGCGTCATTTCATGAAATGCCCGGCAATCACTGTAATGAATATTGTTAAACTATCTGTTTTAGGGCAAGGAAAAGGTGAGGAGAATAGGAAATGTATGAATTTGGTGTTGCTTATCCTCTTAACCTTTCCCTGTCCTTTTCCTTGCTCTAAAACAGCTAGTTTAACGATCTTAATTACAGCGATTGCCGGCGTTTCATGAAAAGACGCATTACGCCCAATGACTACGACATATACATATTTCAAAAGATTTATAACTTCCCATAAATAGGTTAGACCTTAACAAGTCTTCAATTATTATTTGTACATTAAATTTACAATTTGTATGATAAGTAATATGATGGAATAAAAACGATAGATAAATAACTTCTTCAAAATTATTATTTTTTTATTTAATGTGTCTCAAAAAACTATAACAAGTTAATTTACTCTAAATAAAGGATTAATATCCAAACGGTATTGTATCAAAGTTTTCTAGAATAACTTTCTTGTCATAAACAAAACCAAATTGTTTTGTTTCTATTTTATTTAAAAGTTCTTTAGTTTTAGAATCTCTGGTAATTCGATTATATTGTGTACTGATTTTTTTGTCTTTGTATTCTAAAATATTATTTATACTATCAGAATCGATCTTTTTGGATGTTTCATAGTTTAACGTAAATCCTTTTATTTTACAAACAACTTTACCTGTGTTGGTTTTATAACAATAAATTTTTGGGCCTGTTGATATCCAGTCTATTATCCATACGCCTTTACCTAATTCGTCTGTCCAATCTCCCAATAGACAGCCTGTTTTAACAGTGTTTTTTCCATCATCTATATATACAATACTATAATCTGTATCATAATATGCTACGCTTTTTCTAACATTTCGTATAATCTTAGTCTTGCGTTTGCAGTTGTAAAAGCAGCTATAAATATATTGGTATTGAAATCACTTTCTATATAGCAATCTTTTAACTTATAATCAATTTTCATTTATATCGTTTATAATACGTATATTATCAAGTTTCTCATCTAATAAAATTTCATAAAACCTTTTAACGTCTGTAACATATTCTGTTGCACCCATATTTTGTCTTTGCCCAAATTTACCCCATAAGGAATTTAAGCATATTTTCGCACCAGCCCTCTTTCCAGGATTATTTTCTATTTTACCCAATTCAATACCTAGATTTTCTTTTACAGCTTTTCTATATTCTTCTTCTGATTCAAAATCATCCTGCCAAGGGCTTGTTTCTAATTTAATTTTCATAAACGCTTTCACATATCCTTTAAATAAATTTGATGATTTTTCGTAAAAATTCCAAACCTCATCAATAGCTATTATTTTGTAACCCTTTTCAATTGCTTTTTTTACTTCGTTGGTACATAGGAGGAAGCAACGTGTTTTCTATCATGGCTGTAATTCTGAGGAATTTTACGCGACTTCTGGGGTTCCGCAGGGGTCGAATCTTGGACCTCTACTTTTTGTACTTTTTGTCAACGACCTCTGCTCGGTTATTAAGTCTGAGAAACTTATGTATGCCGACGATTTGAAGTTTTACGCGGAGGTTAACTCGCAGCGTGATTGTGATCAGTTACAGGAGGATATCTCTGGCGTAGTCCGTTGGTCTGACGAGAATGGGCTAACTCTGAATGTCTCGAAGTGTACAGTTGTCACCTACACTCGACGTAGGGTACTTATCACCTTTAATTATACAATGGATGGGTCCTTGTTGGCCAGGTCCACATCAGTGCGAGATCTTGGAGTCTTGTTTGAGTTTAACTGGAGCTTTTTGAGCCATATTGGCGCCAGTGCTGCGCGATGTATGAAGCTCTTTGGATTTATTGTAAGGAACAGCAGAAGTTTTGATAACGTCAAGGTCATTTTGACCTTATACCGATCGCTCGTGTTGCCGATTCTTGAGTATGGGTCTCTGGTGTGGTATCCTATCTGTGCCTCCCACATCGCGTGTCTTGAGCGAGTTCAGCGTAAATTTTTGAAGTACCTTGTTTTTAAGGCTGATGGTACATATCCACCAAGAGGGATTGACTACGGCCTGCTGTTGAGTCGGTTTGATGTGTGTAGCCTCGAGGTTCGTAGGAAGTGCATATCACTGGCATTTCTCTACCGCTTGATGAGGAATCAGGTTGACTGTTCTGAGCTTCTATCTCAGCTTAAGTTTCGCGTACCCAGGTTGGGGTCCAGGCTGAGGGACACTTTTGAGGTGCCGTTTGCGAGGACGCGGGTAGTTGAGGGATTGCCTGTATTCACTATGAGCGCGAATTACAACACCATTGCTGCCCTCGTGGACATTTATTGTTGCTCCCTGGGGGAGCTCCGTATAGTCTAAGATCCGAACCTAAAAGACCTTCACCGAGCTGATAATAGAATGAAACATATTTTATCATGAATTTAGTATATTAGAAAATATATTAAGAATGGGTTTGCTAAAAAAATCCTGGACAGACTATTTTGAATTATTTTTTGAAAAATGATTTTTAATATATGTATATAAATATCTGATATTATGAAAAATTCGAGTTTGCCTCATGAAGCTACGCGAAATTTTCGAGGTGTTTTTTGCAATTGACATGTTACCAAAAAAAATTAGAAAAGATGAATCAGGTATAATTAATTTTCAACCCTCTAATTGTTATGGCTCACACTGGGTGTGTTACATGAACAAACCATATTTAAGAAATATTTTATATTTTGACAGTTTTGGAATATCTCCACCAGAAAAAATAAAAAAATATTTATTAAGTAGCGGAAAAAATATTGCGTGGAATAGCACGCAGTTACAAATGAATTCTTCTGTTTTATGTGGTCATTACTGTATATATGTGATAATTAATGTCAACAGAGGCAAAGATTTTTATGATATATTATTATTCTTTTAAACAGATATCGTGTCGTTTAAATGAGAAAAGATTCGCCTTTGCTCACTCGTGATAATACCTACTATTTCAATATTTGAACGTAATTAAAAAATTATATATTATCTATATGTTATAAATCGAAAAATATTTACAAAAACGCTTGTATGTATACAGAAAAAGTTACATATATTTTTATAAAATTGGAATCGGATTATCTATTAGTAAATTATTATTTACTGCATCGGGATTATCTTCGTTAACCCTACCTCCACTAGTTTGTTTATCTCTTGGCGCGGGGATAATTGAAATCTTAGATAAGAGGTTAAAAATATCAGAAAGAATTGAAGAATATAAGTTAATTTATAAATTTTATAGACAGTTATTGCATTTATACCTATAAGGCTGATAAAATAAATGAAAAAGAAATAAATTTAAGTGAAGAGGAATTTGTCAGTAATTTTAATTATTTTCCCATAGAGAAATACCTAGAAAAATTCCATTTAAACGGAAATTAAATTATTTGATTTAAAGGTTGTTAAGTGCTATGAAATTACTGCTATAAGTAAATCAGATGATGTTGATCCATCTAATGGATTATTCTTTATTTTAGAAGGAAGGTTGAAGTTATATTTATCCCGAATTTATCCGATGTTACTTATTTTCATATCCATCAAAAATTAATAAGTTATATGTGTTATATGACGCTGTTTCATATTTTCTTGATAAAAAACAAAGAGTGTCTCTTCAAAGAGATAATATGATCTTTAGGTCTAAAGATTATGCGAAGATTGTTTTTGTAATATAATTATTTTTGAAGATATTCCAACTGTTTAATTTGATATTTACTCTAATAAATGAAATATATTATTCTTTTCTTATTTCTCACTACTGTAAAAAGGTTTCAAGAATTCT
This sequence comes from Schizotus pectinicornis, assembly GCA_951805265.1. Classification (NCBI taxonomy): domain Eukaryota; kingdom Metazoa; phylum Arthropoda; class Insecta; order Coleoptera; family Pyrochroidae; genus Schizotus; species Schizotus pectinicornis. The sequence continues at coordinate 10,266,077 of OX638206.1, read as the reverse complement.
ACAATTTACCAGCTGATGGAACATTAAATCAAGAAACACTTGCATTTATCAGTAAACCTAGATGTGGCGTTAAAGATAATCCAACAGCTTATAGAGTTCATTATCAAAAATGGAATAGAACAAATCTTAAATGGTATTTTTCGTTAGCTACAAACGAGATGAAAGAATTAGCACAAAAAGCCTTTGATCAATGGGAATTTGTTTCAAATTTAAAGTTTAATTACAATAGTGTTAAACCGGACATACTTATTTCATTTTCTAATACACTGTTTCAACTTTATCATAATTCACGGTGTCAAAAAGGAATATGTTCTAGCAGTTTTGACGGAAAAGGTAATGTCTTAGCACATGGCTTCTTTCCAAATAATAATGAACGTTTAGGAATTCATTTTGATAAATCAGAAAATTGGTATTTTGGTGAATCAAGCAATACACTTGATGATCATACTAATTTTTATACTGTTTTATTACACGAAATCGGACACACGTTAGGTATTGAACATTCTGCAAATAATAATTCAATTATGTATGCCTATTATAAAGGTGATGTTGATAAATTAACTCAAGACGATATGTGGGCAATTCAATATTTATATGGACGACCTGAACGATTAAAATATGAATTAATACCAACAACAACAACAACAACAGTTAAACTTACTGTAAGCAAACTCTGGCAAAGCGTCCCTGAAGTCGGAGTAAAAGATACTTTTGGTAATTCGTCTTCGACTCATGAGCCTATGGTGATTTTATGTGATTTTAATAAAGAAATTGACACATTTTTAATTGCAAATCATCATATGTATATTTTTTATAAGAAATATGTTTGGTTAGTCAATTTAAAAGACATGACTTATGATAAAGAACCGAAATTAATTAAAGATTATTTATACTTTTTACCAGATGATTTTAAAGAAATTTCGCATATTTATCAAAGACCTTCAGGTGATCTTTTAATAGTTGTTAAAAATTTATATTATTTAATTGATTTTCCAAGTTTTAATGTTAAAAGTGGATAAAATAGTCAATCTATTGAAAATTTAGGAATACCAAAAGGAAAAAGAATTGATGCGATATTTAGAACTTATTCTGGAAAAACATATATATTTTATGATAAAGTTTTGTATTGAGTTTGATGAGTGTTTGTTTAGATCTTAGATCAAAGAAGAACGGCCTTATTTCAGAATTATTTGCTGGAATACCTCCAAATATAAGCAGAGCATTCAGATATAGAAATTTATATTTCTTTAAAGATAAAATGTTTTATGAATTTGATGATATTTCGAATACATTAGTTAAATCTGATAAATTTGACTTGACAGTTTTTGGATTTAAATGTGGTCTTATCGATCAAATAATAAAACTAATTAATCGTCTGTGATTCACCTAAGGTATGCTGTATGCTACACATTTTCATACTTTCATTAACTGAAAGAATTTATACTTAAAATATGTATAGGTACTCCTATATTTTTTAAATGACCTTAAAGACTTGGTCATTTTCTGGAGTGTACACCATTTGGGTATACACCAAATTTTCCAACTCACAAAATTCTTTTAAATAAATTTTATTTTCATCTAGTTTTGACATAGTTCTATAATTATGCTAATCCTATTCATTAACAAATAGTTTTCTCATCAATTTTACAGACAGGGTGTTTTACCCCATCGGAAAAATTCATTGATTTTCTTTTAAAGTCGTTATCCTTATAAAACAAGACTGTGAATTCATGGACATAGTCCACTCATGAGCGAAACGAATTCGCTTAGAGATGAAACCTTATTCATTTTTGTGCTCAAGTGGCCCAATAGGGCCCAAACAGGGCGATATCTTTGAAAAAATGTTAATTTTAAAGTATACCTTTAAAACGGGGGTGCTTTCACGATTTTCTCTGCTTTTCAGTTTACCCTTGAAAATCGGGGGTGTTTTCCTTAAAAAGTAGCAGTGTGCTTAGGGGCCCTTATACTACTCTCTTTAGTTAACACTTTAGGTTGGCCGTAGGTATAGGTATATGAGACAATCCTTATCTCACGTGATAAGAAGTTTAATCTGGCTTTTTTGACCAAAGCAGGCGAATTAAAAAAAATCCCCCTACATCTGCTCTGTACTTTTGCACTTTTTCCAACCCCTTTGGGTTCTTACTCTTAACTGTTTTATTAAAAGACGTCGTTTTTTTCTTGCAGGAGGCGCATAACATGGTGCGGGAGGCCAACGAGAAGCAGGCGGCGGCCGAGAAGGCGCTCAAGGAGAGCCAAATGAAGGTCGACGTTTTAACCGCTGAAGTGGCGGCGTTAAAGACATTGGTTTTGACCTCGACCCCGAGTCGCCCCAATCCCCATTTGCATCCCCAAATCGACATGAGAGGTCGCGATGAAGGTGGTGTTGCCATTTTCACGAAGAAACACCGCCGTTCGCCTTCCCATTTTAATCTGAAGTACGGCAGAGAGAACTCACCACCGGACTCTCCCGTAAAAGAGGTGTACCATATCGCCTGCGAAATTGAAAACAAGGAGGGGTTGGAGGTCGATCCGGACGTGCACAAGGAGTTTTTGGCCTGGAGACACAAGCCTTGTTTGGATAAGAACGATCCGTTTATACGAAGGGTTTACTCCGAAGATATTAATCTTTGTTTGAGCTTTAATAGCGAACAGCTGTCGGGGAAAGTGAGGGAGGCGGTGGAGACGGGGACTATTCTAATCGAAGCTATTGGAGACAGGACCAAAGCTATGTTTCCTAAGTAAGTTTGTGTTGATAGCGTTAATATAGCGAAGTGTCTTGACCGGGAATCGAACCCAATTATCGCGAAGAGGACACCTTTGGCACTAGTTAACCTTAATGTGCCCAGGATAAAAATGGTAACAATATTTAAAGAGTGGTGACTTTGACAAAATTGTTTAAATTTTTGCGAAAATAAGTCGCATTTTTCTGATTCTCCACGGTCGGTTGTGGAATTAAATTTGAACAGCCGACTCTCGAGGTGGGGCAACTTCCTTCTAATTTGCCCAAAGTTTTCACTCTTCAAATAAGTGGCATCCTCATGTTAACATTTTTGTCGTGGACACACTGTATGCCATTTTTATGTCGATTTCCAAAACATTAGACACTCGCAAATTAATGTAATTTTCCATTAAAATTCCATGTGACGCCCCTTTATCCACTTGACTGAGTTCACATGTGGATAGCGTTTAGTTGGCTAATTGGTGTTTTGGAGGTCGCGCGGTCTTCTGAGAACAAGAAATTACAATCCGTGTGAAACCCACCTTCCTTATCATTACATTACATAATTTGTTGTTACAGGAAGTGTGCGTTGTTGGAGGTGCCAAGGCTGTGTTTTTACCGAATGAACATCGGCGAGCCAGACAACTGGTACAGCATATCGCAAATTTGTAGGAACAGGGTAAGGTTGCAACGCCTCTATTGTTTATTGTGTAACTGTTTGATTTTGTTGCAGATAATTGCTGTATGTGATTTTTTGAATTATCTCAAGTACATCGAACGAGGCTTGGTAAAAAGTTCTGGTAAGTCCCATTGACTATTTGTAATTGTTGTCTAAAGAATGTATTTTCAGCCCATGACGTTTACTGGGAAATCGTCCGACTGAGGAAGGATATGGTTTTAGCGAGATTGGGCCTCAACTTGAGCTCCTGACGTTAAGACAGCTACATTTATGTGCCAATAACTGGGAATCTGCAAACTCAAACCAAAGACTAATTTTGTAAATAGCTTGAAATAGTTTTAGTCTTCTTAGAGTTTATTTGTAAATAATCCAAGTAAAAGTTATAATCATTGATGTATTTATGTTGATCTGAATGAATTATTTTATAAATCTATTGATGAAACAACCCGGTTTTATTTCAATCTCACATCCTTGAAACAGGTTTTAAGCCTAAAATATAGAAACACTTTTCCATAATAAGGGCAGTGGCTTCAGCTAACAAAATCCTGTCACTGTTGATTTTAACAATAGCTCCTGAAGAATCCTTTTCGATGCAATAACAAGAATCGTAAAATTCTGTGAAAGTAGTCGCTATTTCATAAACGTATTCACATAATTGATGCAAATACCAGTCCTTGGTGATTCTGGTTAGAACTTCAGGCAATCGCATTAAAACCTTGCAGAGTTTCCATTCTTTTTCATGATCGACTGCAACCTTATGGGTTTTAGCTAATTGGACGATTTCCTCAGATGTAAAATTAGCGTTTCGAGCTATTGACTTGATCCTTGTGTAAGCATAGAGCAAATAAACAGCCGTGTTACCTTTATCTTCCAACATTTTATCGAAAGAAAAAACGTATTCGTGGTTACGATTATGGGACAGGTCCGCGTATTTAATGCACCCATACGCTATTGATTCTTGAGCCGCGTTAAGCTCTTCTGGAGTCAAAACTTTATCCCTTTCCTTCTCCTTAAGTTTGTCTAAAGCGCGCTTTAAACCTTCGTCAAGCAAATCGAGCAATCTAATGTTATCGCCCGACCTAGTCTTCAGTTTCTTTTTGTCCTCCCCCAAGACCACGCCAAAGGGAACATGATCCATCCTAATATCTTCGGGTAAAAGCGCGGCTCGACGTGCGGCTCTAAACACAGCATCGAAATGAGTCGCTTGGCCGGCATCAGTTACATAAATAACCCAATTGCACCCTTCCCCAACTCGATGCATTACAGCAGCCATGTCTGAAGTGTCGTAAGTGTAGCCCCCATCGGATTTCACAATTGTTAAAGGGATACGATTTTCTTCCATCTCATTACTCGGCCACATTATTTTACGGCCATTATCTTCTTCTAAAAGCGCAGCATTCTCAAGAAGACGAACAACTATATCCATCATGTCTTGATAGAAAGATTCTCCACGTTCCTCTATCTTAACCTCGAGCCGATCATAAATTTTCTGGAACTCCTTTCTGGATATTTCGCAAATAAGTTGCCAACCTTTGACGTAATCCGCTTCCTTTGATTGTAATTTAACAACACAGGCGTATGCGCGTTTTTTAAACTCTTCATCTGAATCGAAGCGAGCTTTTGATTCTTTATAAAATACTTGCAAATCGCCAATCGCCGGCATATTTACCAAATAATCCGGAAACTTATCCTGCAGATGCGCTATCAACATCCCGAACTGAGTCCCCCAATCTCCCACGTGGTTGATACGGTCGACTTTATGACTCAAGTATTCCAGCAACCGACAAATGCTCTCGCCAATGATGGTTGAACGCAAGTGACCAACGTGCATTTCTTTAGCTATGTTGGGCGAGGAAAAATCGACCAGAACGTGCAAAGGTTTCTCGACAGGACAAAGCTTCACTCCGTTCGCAAAAATGGACGACAGGTTGGCCCTCACGAATATTTTTGATAAGAAAATGTTGATGAAACCCGGACCCGCCACTTCCAGCTTTGAAACAGCCTCGCAGGTCTGCACATTTTTTATTATTTTTTCAGCAATTTCTCGAGGCGTAGTTTTGACTCCTAGAAAAAGTGTTCAAATTAAAACAAAACTTATACCGGGTGTTTCAACGAGAACCACCGGTGCCAAATTGCGTATTTCCAATGAAGTTAAAAATTTGAAATTTGGCAGAAATAAACTTTAATGAATGCGCTACAATGTGGCGTCATTGTTTGGTCCATAATTAATTCCATGCGCCGTCGGGACGCCATAAAGTGCTTTTTCAGAAATTTTTAATATATTTTTTTATTATTATTGTTAGTAATACCGCCAGGTATACATTCCTTTTGTTAAAAATTTGAAATTTGTAGTTGAAGTATCGCTAATTGTTTTTAAGAAATTTGCGGGATTTTGACGAATTTATGATACGACTGCTTTATTGAATCAGTCAAATTTCATAACAAAGACCGCCTAAACGGCTGTTATTTATGACTTAAAAGCGGTACCTACTCAAAGATCTTTGCAGTACAGAGACCATCATAAAATCTAATGTGGTTACCCGCTAGGTAAAGGGCCACAAAGCTGTCATGCTGTCAATCAAAAATCCGTTCAGCGCTGAAATTTAAAAATCCATGTAATTCAATAACGGTTTAATATAAAAATATTTCAATTACTCGTTAGCAATCTTGGAGGTCGTGATCATGAGCTTGAAGAAAATCAAAGAGATGAAGTAAATATTTCGATATGAAATGACGATTGAAAGTGAAAACTCACACAGTTTAAAAAAAGAAAAAAACGATAATGTCATCTTGTAGTGCATTAATTATAGTTTATTTCTGCCAAATTTCAAATTTTTAATTCCATTGAAAATACGTAATTTGGCACCGGCGGTTGTCGTTGAAACACCCTGTATTGCTGAAAAAGAGAAGAAATATAGACCATGAATATAAAGTGGGAGAACTAGGTGAAGAAAAAAAAATATAATTGAAGCAACTGCGAGAATGCCATTTCAACTTTTAACGTAATTTGTAAGCGCAAATTTATGTGAAAACGTAAAATTTGATTAAATATATTTATAACTTTTTGTCAGATGTGTTAGTTGTGAACCACCCAATATTTTTACGGTCTCTTGCTAATAATAATAATAAAAAATTAAATTTCTAACGTTTTTAGGCGCCGACGGTTTTCTTTGCAACACCCTGTAAATTTGGTTGATCAGCATATAATATTTTAAGTTCCAAAAGCTAGTCTGGTATTATGTTTGGCTGTTATTGAAATTTTTTATCTCACTCATTACAATAAATTTAAAAGAAAAAGACAAAGATAGAGGCTGAATATTCATTATGAAACAATAAATTAACTTTCCACATGATGGAGTATAATACTCAAAATTTGTTTTTTTTTATGAATAGCTCAGTTGAAAAGAAAGATCATAGTTATTCTATTTTTTCGAAATGTAGTTTTTCCAGCGTACAAATTAAAATACTATTTTGCGACGTCATAAACCAAAATTGTATGTTGTAATGAGTGGAAAGAAGATGCATAACGATATTCGTACAATATTTAAATATTAGCGTCTGTTTGGCTTCAAAATTTCTCGTGTACAGCCGAGTTCAAAAGTAATGTCCACCTGTTAAACTTTAAACTCGTTTATTTTCCACATAGAACCAACACCAACATTAAAATTCATATTTAAGCATATGAAATAATGGAACAGATGGATTGGGTTTCCTTGAGCTAGTGCATCATGTGTAGAAGAAACTTAAATTTTAAAAGTGTGAGATAGACATTACTTTTGAAATTGACTGTACAATGCAAAATTTTGGTGGTGGCTGATATAGATACCATACCTGGATAGAACTGAGCGCAAAGTTTGTGTAATGCCATGGCGGAATTGCATTGGTAGTCTCTGAATTTCGGACCGCTTCCTAACGTTATCACTACTGGAGGGTTCTTGATGGCAGGGAAAGCCTTCTGAATTGCCATTGCAAACAATGTATCCAGAATAGAGTATATATTTTGCAAATATAGCCTATCTGCTTCTGTTTTCATATCATAGTCGAGCATTGCCTGAAAACAACCTATCAATGCAACTATTCGAAGATGATGCAATTTACCTCACGTTCCGCAAAATCTCACACTGGTACTGAAGTTTGGTGTTCTCTGCAGCTAATAGCCGAACCTCGGGGCTTTGAGACGAATACGCTGTTCTGTTCTTAATGTCCTGTTGTAACTGTTCGATTTGGGCCTTCAAAATCGCAATCTGCTTCTCCTAAAATGAATAAATTAGGTAACATAACCTCAATTAGGTGCATTACTCACCGCAGAATCTGCTTCTTGGTTGTAAATAGAAGCAATATTTTCCATTTCCGGTGTAACAAATTGCAAGTTTGAATTGCACCACAAATAATTAATTAGCACGTGTGTGTAAGTGAAGTTAATAAACAAAAGAAAACCCAATTACTATTCGGATCCCTATTGCTTCCAGCGCCCTCTACACCTAGTCTCACAAAATCACGAAAGCAATTACTACAGTTATCATTATAATTGTAAGTGGTGCTCTGCGGTTTGTACCATCCTCTATTATGAAACCTTGTTTCTGCAAAGTAAATTACCGAACATTCGAATAAATAGAGGAAGACACATTAAATGCAGTTTATTTTCTTTTATAATAGTAAACATTTTACAGTTTTTACTGGTAAGTAGAGATGTGGATATGCTAAGCACATGAAAATTAGTAACTCTCACTTATCCCATGTAATTAAAACACAAAATCAGTCAACTAGAGATTCGGCACCTCACAGAAATTTCGAAGTAATACCAAAGGTACAAGTTCAGATAATACTGATAAAAAAAAAACGATGTGCTTTATATATATCACAAGTATGGACAAATTAAAACATGATCATCCACCATACAAGTTTGGAATTATTTACAGCAGCTACAATTTATAGTCAACAGAATAAATTGCACAGTTAGAAAATTGGTTTCTGTTTATTTACGACGAGGACTGAAAAATTCAAATAAATTTGCATAGTTCCAGAAGCTTTACACTAGTAAATAATATAAAAATAACAATTATTAGGCTTTTAGTACCTATCGAACTAACATTTGTACACTTCCACTTAATAATTTACAGACAGTTTTTATATTCACACACTTTCACTGGGCGTCTCTGGTCACTGGAGTTCTTGCGGCGCGACGGTCACCTGTGACTGGATCCTTCGTTCATATCATACAGAACTTGTGCTATCGTTCTCGACGACTCTACGTTGCTAAGGGCTACATTCGCTAAGTGAGGCTCATAGTGCTTTAAGTACCTGAAATCAACAAATTAATCCAGAACATGGCAGAGCACCAAACAACTTACCTTCTACAATTACTGCTGTAAATTACGAGATTCCTAAGAATTAGAGATGCGGTCAACCTTATACTTTTGGTCACTGGACCTTCGTTATCGTCCTAAAACCGCTTTCATGTAACAACAATCGACCAACAAACCAAAATATTCAAAACTACTTTTCGTCGTCGCAGAAATTATTTACGAAACATGCTAGAAATCTGCATGCAAACATAATGTAGAGTTGCTAGTAAATTTTAAGAAAGAAAGCAGATGTGGTCATTAGAAAAGAATCAAAATAATGACTGAGTGGTGCTTGAAAAATTCGTCCAATAAACACGCTACTGAATCAAGCAGCTACCACACACAAACACCTCACCTGATCAGGGGGAGAGGGCCCAGGTCTGGGCGGAGGAGCAGGCACACTTGGTGTGCCTAGCTTCACAGCAGGTTTTTGCTATTTAAAATTAACATAAGATCAACTCAACCCATTACCGTTCGGTTATGTTATCAGAAATGAAAATTATATTCTTGAAAAGGATTTCGACAATTCTGAACAATTTCAATCGAAAACTTACCTGCAACTCTTTCGGATTCACAAACTCCAACGCGTGCCTTTTGATGGCGTGCAGTGCAGCGTCGGGGGCGTAACCGGGATGAGGAGTGGCCGGGGTCGGAGGCGGCGGATCTACCTTGCCACCCTGTGACACCTGCTTCCTCCTCGTGAGACTCTGTTTCATGGCCTGCAAGAAACCGACATTTACTCTGTGAAACCGTAAAGGAGATGGGGGAAATTACGTCGGTGTTGCAGTGCTTGTCGTGGAGATGCGTCATCAACGAAAACCTTTTCCGCTTCATATTATCACAACGTTCCCATTGACACATGATCTCTTCGCTACCCTTCGGACAGTGGGCCTCGCACACGTGCAAGTACACCTGGTTGGCCGACTTGAACTTAGTTTCACTGGAACCACGGATGAGTTAACAGAAGAGCCAAAATTCGAAATACAATAATAAAAAAACTACCGAACCTGAGAGTTTTGTACCATACTTATATGGAAAAAATCCACAGACAATATTGAAACTTTTTCTTACTAAATTACAGAGTGAGTTAGTAGGCGCCACAAAAAAAGTCTGACGTATTGTCTACGGATTCAATAATTTTTTCTTTATATAATGTGTTCTGGATAAGAAAAAAACTGTTAGTACAGGGATCTCGAGTATTCGAAGGGTGGTTATTTTGGTCAAATTACAAGAAAACTACCCTATCCGGGTTTATTTCCATAGAACAATAACATTTGACACACTTGCCATAGTTTCCTTGATATTAAATAAAAAGTGAAATTTGAACCAACTGATTAGTGTCGTAAATTTAATTTAGTCCTATTTCTACAACTGACAAAAAACTGCTCTTGTAACCTCGAGCCAAGTATTTGTTTAATGTAGCCGTAAAATTAAAAAAACAAAGACAAGCTTTATGGGGTTGAAACTTGGCAAGGATCTTCAAAGAATTACATAAATTGTCTTATATTCCATAAGAAACCAACGTCGTTAGATATAATCCTTTGTAAGCATAAGAATGCAAATACGCAGACAAATGGTTTCTTGAGTTAGAAAAAAAAATTAAACTGAAACGATTAGACCAGACTCTACCCTTTTCTTTATAGCTATTTAGACAAAAATTACGGATCTCAATTTCAAATATATTTTACCGGTCCTCGCCTTTACCAGAACAACAACTTACATTTTGCATTCGCCCCATTCGCACACGAAAGGTGTCGTGAGGTCCCTAATGATTTTGGGTTTGACCTCCTCGATCTTCTTCTCCGTAACATTGATGCCGTTCGTCGTGGTACTTTGAGTGATGGCCGTGACGGGCGTCGTCTTGATAACGGACGTCGTCGGTATAATATTGTTGGTGACCGTCGAACTTTGCAGGACCGGCCTGTGGACTTGCGTCACAACTACTTGCTGTCCCTGCGGCGTCACCATCACTTTCTGATGATGCGTGGCCGACGTTGGTGTCGCTTGTTGCTGTAATATTATGATAGTTTTCGTTCCGCTACCCTGTTGCTGGGCAGTTTGCGCCACCAAAACAGTTTGAGGTTGTCCGTGCACCACGGCAGTTTGAGGTTGAGCCACCATGTAGCCCTGAGTACCACTGGTTTGCAATACATACTGTCCGGGTTGTGTTGAACTCGCCACTAGTTGCACTTGTCCTTGGAGACCTTGTGAAAGTAAAATTTGACCGGCGTTCTGTTGGAGAACGACGGGAGTACGTTGCTGGCCCGAGTTTTGCACGATAACCGTTTGTCCAGTTTGAGTTTTTAATTGAGTCGTGCCAGTTGTAAACACTGTTGTAGCGTTCTGTTGCATTTGAGATTGCGACACTATTATTTGTCTCTGTTGAGTTAACAAAACCTGTTGATTGTTATCGACGATTATTTGAGGAACCGGAGATTGAACTACTTGAGGAACTGTTGCCGATTCAACCGGTTGAGGTTGAACTTCTTGGAGCAGTTGTTCTTCATCTTCACCTTCTAAAATGTCAGCTGCCATGTCGGCGAATAACTTTGCGGCTGCCGTTGAAACAGTGCCTGAACCTTCTTCGCCGTTGGAACTAGAAACCGAATCCGGAGCAGGCGAGTCAGCGCTTGATCCATTAATGTTAGTAAGCATTGGTTTCTTGGCTTCAAAGTCGCAAATATCATCACTAGCTGGTCGCTTCAAACCCTGTCTGTTCTCGAAAACCTCCTCCTTTTTGCGATTATCATGAGGCTCGTTGTCTCTACTTAGAGCTTTCTCAATGTGGTTTTCGACAAGATCCAAACTCTTATCACCTAAGCGTAATTCTTTTCCTAAAGTGCCGTTTAGAATCGGAGGTGTTTTCTCGATTTTCTTTTCGAGCAAATCCGCCAACCTCAACGGTTTATTTTTAGTAATTTCATTCGAAACGATCCTAACCGAGTCTTTGGAATTGCTGTCCTCATTCAACGGATTATCGATGTTCGGAATGCCGTTGAGCAAACCTTCGAAACTAGTCAACGAATTATCACCATCTTCCGTTGAAGAAATACCTCCGATTCCTATGGTGCCCATCCCAGAACTCGATGCTAACGAATTGTTACCGGTCGAATCGCTGTCTTCATTTTCGATTCGATTTTTCAATTTGTTTGTACTCAAAGGAGCTAAAGGAGGAGGCGGCGGTTGAGGCGGCTCCTTTTTGCCCTTCAACATACTCGTGAATTGGGTGGTCGAGGACACCGCCGAATCGCCAGTGTCGCCGTCGCCAAATAGTTGCCGAGCTCCGTTCAGCCTGGAGGTTTTCGGAGTCTCAGTCTTCAAGGCGTTGCGATTGGCATCCGAGTTCGGCGTGACCTGTTGCGCTAAAAGACGCTGCTGCTGCTGCCTTGCCGCCACCTGTTCAAAAACATGTGAGGTTATTCTTGCTGAGTTTTCACTACAAATTAAATTTCATATCATCTATATCTATGCCAGCTTCACTTCAGTAAGAGGTATATCAACGCGAGTATCCTCCAGCAATAATAATAGAGGAGTGGTCGGTATTCACAATTCGTTGAAGTATACGGACTTGCATACAGGGTGTTTCCTAAGAAACGCCCCAATCCGTAACTCATTACTTATTATCCGATTTGAGTGAACAAACACTTTACGAAACCATCCTTTGAGGACTATAGATATTCTTTTAAATATTAACTTCAATGTCAAACAATGTTTAACTTTTTTTTCAAATAAAAACGTATCTTTTAACTATTTAATTTGATAAAAGTATTTTTTTCTGAATGCAATGATGTTGAATTTGGTGTAATACTCATTCAACAAAATAATTAAAATGTTTGTCAGAATTATCAGTATTAAAAAAATACATTTGACATTGAAGTTAATGTTTAAAAAAAAATCACGATTTGGGCCACTTGGTAGTCCTTAAAGAATAACTTCGTAAAGTTCTTTGTTAATAATAAATGTTGATAACGTTGATAATAAATAACGGAGTTATGGATTAAGACGTTTTTTTAGGAAACACCCTCTAGAATGCCATTTGGACTTATAATATATATTTAATTTCGTGCCAAAATAATCCACAGAAGCTAAAATAATAATTTGTTTGTATTATTTTTGGTTATTATAAGAGATAAACATAATAATCAAGAAAAATTATGGGATAATTTTTAGCGGTAAGTGATATGGTTAAAAATTAATTCAGTCGGCTAAAATTTAAAAAGCAAAACAACACATTCTTCACTGACCTAACGTCCTAAAGATCCGTTTTTGTGTTATTTTTGATATACAGGGCAATAAAAACTTTAAATATTTTTTTAACTCTAAAACTACATTAGATATTTTTATTAAGCTTGGTAAGTGTAAACTAGGTGTAGAGACGCATCTTTTGCAATAAAACAAATATTTAGTTTTAACCAATGGCGTTGCAATTAATTTCACCCTGATTATTTTGAATGAAAAAATGATACGCCACTGCTTTTTCCAAAATCAACAAATTTTAATTAATGGTGCTTCATTTTGTAATAAAAAAAAACTTTTTACCATTTTTCTATTATTATTATTTTTTAGTAAAAAATAAAAAACAATTATTTGTATGTAAAAATAAAGTATTTTTACTTTTTACATTTTTTTTTGAATTAATTCTTTAACAACTGGATAACTAAAACCCATTTCTGATTAAATTGGTTAATAACTATTATTATTATTGTGACTATTAACAAAGTAATAACCATTTTGTAAAAAAATGATCTAATGTAGTTTCAGAGCTATTAAAAAAAAAAATGCTTTATCCTCCTGTATCTCAAAAATAACGCGAAAGCGGACATCTTAAAATCATAAACAGATTAGCCTCCTTCAATATTGACATTCAATTATGAAACACCCTGTATGTTAGGTAAGTTGAAACTTGTACGAGCCAAGTATGCTTTGTCATAGAAAGCATAGCACATAGACTAGAAGGGCACAAGGGGCGCCTGTGATCAGCGAGATCAGTCAATGCGCGTGAGTCAAGACCGGGCCAGAGTCTGTGAGAATATTGGTTCGTTCACAACCAACCCAGCTGGCTAAAAATTATCACCTCTTAATAATTATTGTTAATTTATAAAACAAAAACGTAACGTTTCAAATTGACACATATTCCAAGAGCATATTAAAAGTCCAAATGGGGTTCCATAGATTTGCTACCTCTTAATGAAATTATGTGGAGTTCAATAATATTTTTCTGTTTCATTCTTATAACTACAATTTTCAAAAAGTACTTTTTTATAAATAAAATACACTAAAATATTCAAGTATACTTAATATTTAATGGTGGGAAGGCAATTTTTGAAAAGTTTGTTTGTCGAACTACAATACGAAAGCGTTACTTCACATTAGTTGAAAACGACAACGGAATAATTAATCAACGACAAAAGTTAGTATTCATTAAGAATGCAATAAAACCATGCGACTGGCGCAATTCGAAAAATAGCTTAGCTATGATATCTCATTCAAATATCGTGTCATAGATTAAGCTATTTGATTAGTGTGTTACCTGAGCTACATTTTGGCAGTCTGTTGCAGTCCTCATGCTCACTGTTGTCATGCAATCGTTTACCTTAGTGGCCAATAAGCTTTTGATCAGCGACGTGTTGCTCTGACCTACTTGGTTATCCTTACTGGTGCTGGCCACCGTCGGCGACGCCGAATTCGTGCCGAGAAGGGCCTGACTCAAGTGCGGATGTGCCATAACCTTGATCACAAAACAAGAAATTGAGCAAAATCGAGATAACATTTCGAAAATTGAACGATTAAGGCGTCAACTACTCGGAAAATGCGGTTAAGGTTGGAGAGTGACGGCAGGATATCCACTAGTCCCATGTCCCACAACAAAACCGTTACACAGGAATGTTAGAAAATTAAAGGAAGAAGTGGTAGAATGAAATGAAAAGTACTAGACTGCCAAAATAATTCAATTACCTGACTTTTCATATCGCCTTTACTACTGGCAGGTGCAGTGGTGTCCCTCTGTTTTGGAGGAGCACTTAGCTGCGCCTTCAGGATGGGAGAGGCGGGAGATACCGGAGGGGGTTCGTTAGAATTGTCTGCTACAACGGTCAAAGTTGGTGAGGGAGAGGTGGACGCAACCGTCGACGCGGACTGTTTTCGTCTGTTCTGTCCCTTGGGGGTGGACTGTGTGACAGGATTGGAGGCTGGTTGGATATTAATAGTGAGGGGTTGAGCTCGCACCTTTATCCCTTCGTAATACTGGGGCTCGGACGCGCTGGCCGGCTTCACCGGGTTGGGACCCACCGTGCCGCCGAACACCGACCTGCAACCACAACCAGCCATTAATCGTCGGTCCACCACATCCCACTTCCAAAACATCGCCAAGCAACTTCACTAATTGTCATGACCCAAACTTATGCTCAATTATTGTTTATATAAGTCATCCAAAATGACTGAACGTAATGTTCATAAAAACTTACTCGCATTTATTTCTCTTGAACATGCATTTGACGGTTGTCAACTGTCAGTGTTGCCCAAGGAGTTTTGCTCGCACATCGTGTTTTAACCGTCTTTACCCTTATACTGACGTTTTTGGCAATAAACTAGTCTTCCAACGCTAAATAACTAAGCAAAATAAGTGCCACGTTATGCTTAAATAAGTAGCACTAAATTTATTTAAAAATTCGAAATTATGCTTGTAGTGCCCCGTACTGACATTAGTTAGTACGTGTCAAGATCGGGTAAAGTTCGGCAAAGCAAAAAGTTTGGTATGTAAATTGGGTAAGTGGTACGTTCAGCCATTCTGGATGACCCTGTATAAATTTTTAAAAACAATTTTAGCAAAACCGACAGTCTTTTAGACAACTTTGGCATACATAATTGCGTGTACGACGATGATTTACTCTTTCAACGCGAGCTTTGATAGGACCCTTAAAACCTCAACACCTACCGCACACATCTGGGGAAGTGAAGCGGTGAGATGACTCCCCGCCTTCCGATTTTGGAGCACGAATTGAGGTACTGCTTGTAGAGTTCCTGGTGGTCGATTTTGCCGTTGGCGCAGGGTTCGTAATTCGCTCTCAACCACGCCAAGGCGAATTGTTCGTTTTCGTGTATGGCCTGTTGATGGGCGTGCTGTTGCTGGATCAACTGTTGTGGCGTCATAGATTGCACGGTTTGCGTCGTCGAGACCGGCGTCGCCGTCGTGGACGTACTCGGAGTAATACTCAAAAGGCGTTGCGGCGCTATTTGAACGGCCCTCATCGGTGTGCTTGGAGTCACGATTTTCGACAGCGTCGAGGCGGTCGTTAAAACGGCCGGACTACTGACGGTTGTCGCCGTAGATGTCGTTGTTGTCGACACTGTGACTGTTGAGGTGGGAGCTTGGGAGTGCGCCGCAGTAGTGCTGACTCCACCTGGCAGAGTTTCCACGAGTTTCATCCCTATGCAAGCTTTAGGGCCGTAGCTCTTACCTTCAACAGTCACAAGCGACACTAGAGTATCGACAACGCCGTGATTACTAACTATTAAATTACAAGAACGTTCTCCTAATGACGACAGCGAGTACAAGCATTCCAGAGTGTAGATCAGCAACATCACATCGTGAATCGTTAGGAAAGAACAAACTTTTTCGTAAACATCGACTTCTAGATATTTCAGAAGCGTTTCTTCGTTCAACTCGTTTTGGCTTAGTTTATTTAATACTTCGAGGGACGAAATACACGACGACCTGTCTTCGCTTTTTAGACCTTTTGTAACGATTTTCAATAAAACATCTGCTAACCGATCGTTCGGCAATTCTCTTACTAAAAACTCTGCGGCAATATTTCCTAACATGTCCATGCCTAAATTTCGTAAATAACCCCATCGCGACGACGCGCACAACAATAGGAACCTCAAAAAAGTTTTGTTCTGCAACAGAATCGGCACGTTTTCTTCAATAAAACTGAGGTTTCTTAGAATCGTCGTGACCTGCAACACCCTTTGGCCCAAGTAATCTTGTGTGCCGAGGGTCCTTCCTAAACAAAAAATGTCTGGATCACTAGAATTCAGTTTTAACTTATAATTCGTTTCACTATCACTATCCGAGTCACAAGTTTCACATGCAACAACACTAGTTTCGGGCTCATCTACTTCCATGAGAAACGCCAGTGGAGGCGCCACTTTCGACGGCGGGGCAGCGTTCGCTTCCAGTTTCACTTCTTTTTTGACGGGAGCAACGACGAATTTGGCTTCGTTGGTGAGATCCAGGAATTCTTTCCATTCGATTACGTCATTCCAAAAACTGTGGATTGGATGTTTCCTGACGTGGGAGTAGCAATAGACGAACAATTTGCGGAGAGAGCCTGCAATAAGAGCTTAACGTTCAGAACACCAATTGAAAAATGGCGGCAATTTGAGACAAAACAAGACAAATAAAGAAATTTGAGCTACAGGCTGTTTCTTAAAACACGCCCCAAGTCGCAGCTCCGTTATCATTTATTGTCCGAACTGAATAAACAAAAAACTTTAAAAGTTACCACAAAGCAAGTCAAGAGGAGCATTAAATTGCATATTCTATTTTTTGTTAAAATAACTCAAAAACAGTATGGCAAGCCGTTTTATTATTTATTCTCTATCGGTATCTCTATGGGAATAAAAAAATGGATTTAAATTTTCATTTGGAATGGAAGTTGTATTTTCCTTAAGGGAAATAACGTGATTAATATTATCGCAAGTTAGGCCAGTGAATAGAGACATGATAACTAAAAAATTTAACAAAAATTCTAACATTTTTTAAACTTTGCCGTGTAATGTGTAACCAATCGAAACGAAACCATAAAATTTTGCAACTCGATTAAAGGTCGGCATCATTGTGAAAATCGGAAAAATTTTAATTAAGCGATATCTCGACGAAAAAAATTATAACATCGTTGCAAACTCAATAGAGTTTTCATTACAATATTCAAAATGCACAGCAAAATTTGCAGGAACTTATGAATTAGGCATAATAATTAATTATCATTAATAACATTTTTTTCATCTAATTTTCCAGCAAAAATATGAACATGCTTGCAAAACTACAATCAACTTGCTAAAATCGTCTTACAAGACTCTGTAAATTTGCAACTCTATTCGGTGACGGCATGGTCCATTTTTTATAATTTACAACAAAATCAATAGTTATTTACGTAAAAACGATTCGAAAAAAACGTAAAGTGTGTAGATGTCAATTGCAAATGACTGCATTCGTAAATGTTTATTAATGATAATTAATTATTATGCCTAATTCATAAGTTCCTGCAAATTTCGCTGTGCATTTTGAATGTTGTAATGAAAACTCTATCGAGTTTGCAACAATGTTATAATTTTTTTCGTCGAGATATCGCTTACGTTAAATTTTTCCGATTTTCACAATGATGCCGACCTTTAATCGAGTTGCAAAATTTTATAGTTCCGTTTCGATTCGTTACACATTACACGGCAAAGTTTAAAAAATGTTAGAATCAATGTTAAATTTTTTACCTACTCACTGGCCTAAGTGGGATAGAATTAAAATGACACATTGATACCTATAGAAAATAAATAGTAAAATGGCTTGCCATAGAACAGCATCCAGTTGAATCTTTGCGTGAGCTAAGTATAATTTGTAACTTTTATTTTGACGTCAGAGTCGAATGAGAGGTGAGCTTTATCGCAATTTGACTTGTTTTCTCCTTTTCTTCGTAATCGCGCCTCCACCGGTGGCGGTACTTACTGTGGCTGAACACCCCCGCGTGGCCCAGTAGATAGTCGACGATCCTGGGGTGCTTTTCGAGTTTCAGCGTGTGCTTGCCGTCGTTAGAGAGCAACGTGCACACATTTATGGCGAAATCCTGCTCGTTCGGTAACGGCGATATAAGAGATAAGGCTAGCCTGTCGTAATCAGACGGCTTGTATAAGTTAGTCGATAAATGATTGTACTCTCTGTTGGCATCTGAAACATTATCAAGACAACAAAACGTTAGCAAGGAATCGAATTTTGATAACGCGGATCAAGAGCTGCAAGTGTGCGGGTAAATCGACAGCTCCAAGTTGCGTTTGCATCAAAGGCGCCGAATACCTCCCATCATTGGGCATTAATCAAAATGCAAAATCAATAGCGACAACGAGGGAAGGTGTTGGCGCAGATTTCATATTTGCTGCACAAAATGCAGCAGGGGATTATTCGCCTCTGTCGTCATGGTCACATCCGACCAATCCACCATTTCAAATCGATAAAGCCTCGTCTGCACGGTCAAGAAAAAAAAATCGCAATTTTTTACTATTACTGATGGCAGTGTTGAGAGCGTGGAAATAATCCAAACATGTCCCGTCCCAGAAAAATACCGCAATCGATAACACAACCGCAGCACTGGCGGTGATAATAGAGCTTGCTCGAAAAGCTCGCGCTTCCGACCCCTCGGCAATCCATCATCGCGGCGCTGCCTCGCTTCAACTCCTGGAAGCCGCCGAAAAGAATCCGTTCGTCGGACTCCTGCAACAGGCCAATTCCCGTGCGGCGCCTCTGCTTTCCACCTGCGTACGTTATGGGTTTCGCAGTGGGGTCTGCCAGCTACGGCGACGAGGTGAATGCAGACAAACGCGCGTTTGAGTAGCAGTAGAGCAGCTATTGATTACGCGAGACAGGCGGCTCGCGCTTGGGCCCGTCCAATTACATTTGTCATCGCGCAACCACCTTTTTGCGCAATCACAACAGATCGCATTGTTGATCTTCAGTCTTTAGGAAGGCGACACGGTTCGTTCAGAAAGCCGTCGGCGAGCAACACGTGACGACGCTGCAAGCCGCCACGACGCTTCATCGATGGCGGGAAAAAGCATTTTCGATCTCAGCAACTAATTATTGATCAACGAATGAAAATTGGAGGGTAGTTCCTCTTTGACAATTTTGACACTTCCTCCTACTTCTTATTTCTGCACCACTCATAACATGAAGCACCGCTAAAAGGCTAAAACATCCTCTCCAATGAAAGAAACTTTAGTTAAAGTTTTTTGACAGACGTTTTTGAAAAATATGGAACTTCCTTTCATAATATATGAAATTGTTTCATCTACATTATTTGTAATGGCCTCCAGTAACTTTAAATAATTTAGTGGCTACCTTCACCATCTACTAATCAATTCAACAATGAGTATTATTACAAAAGCTTCAACCCCGCATTAATATTAGATAAGGGTTTTTTGTTCTGGAATTTCAATCATTGACTTATGCAAGACATTATGTAGTAGTCGTCGATTATTCATGGTAACTGGAGCCGGCACAGTCCCAAATAATTGAAAAACACGGAACCGGGTGATGCCAATAACCTTTTTAATGAATATATGTAATAGATAAATACCAAAATAAAGTAAGAAATGTGTAAATACATAAAAAAACCCAAAACAATTAACGCTTTAATTATTATACGCTGTAATTTATAATTCTAGTTGTTTTCTCTTTTGGAGCAGTTGTTTAGTTTTTTTGTGTAACCCAGAATTTGCCAAATGTCAGCCCACGTCGATGTAACATACATATATCGTATTTCAACTTGATCGAATTATTTATGTAATATAAAAACCTCAAAAAGAGCCCATCTAAATCACAGATAATCTAAATCCCGAATAATCGGCGCTCTACTGTAGTAGTAAAACCTAGATTCACTAATAGTACATTAAAAGAACAAGTGACAAAGAAAATTTTAAGACACGACCCCAAATTTAAAAACGAGCCGCGTAGCGGCGAGTTTTGTAATAGACGAGTGCCATAACTGCCTTATGAACGAGTTCTTTGTAGTATTTTTTCTACTTTGGGCCAATTTTAAATAAAAATTGATGGTAGTTTTGCAAGCATGTTAATATTTTTTCTCGTCGAGATATCGATTAATTTAAATTTTTCCGATTTTCACAATGATGTCGACCGTTAATCGAGTTGTAAAATTTTATAGTTCCGTTTCGATTCGTTACACATTACACGGCAAAGTTTAAAAAATGTTAGAATCAATGTTAAATTTTTTAGTTATCATGTCTCTATTCGCTGGCCTAAATGCTTTGGGTAATAGCTTTATTATAGAACCAAAGTAGAAAAAAAGGTCTAAGTTTAAAAAATCAGTTTAAGTTCACAGATAACAAGAACAAGTACAAAAACAAATTTTAACAATTAAATACAACAGTTAAAATGGCGGAACTTAACATGGTTAACTTTTCATCTGTCAACTAAACCGGTTTAAAATTTAAACCTTACAACCTTTTTGGTGAATCCGGATGTGGAAAGCATCCTTTAGATAGCAAAAATTCCGTTGGATCTTAAGTGGCTCGTTTTCTTTCATACACACATTAGGGTTTCAAATTTTAAAAAAATCGAATTTGGTTGGTGCTGCGTCCCCTAAATAGTAAATTTAAGTTTTCAACACTATCTTTCAAAAATGAGTTCTGTACCTCTTGTGGAAAGCTTTGCAATATTGATTTTTCATTTTTTTTACCAAAATCGTGTTAAAACTTAGAGCAGTTCTTGAATTAAAATTATTTAATTTAAGATTTATCATGATACGCTTCCTATACATATTTATAATTGTATACACTTTTCTTAAAAAAAATTCGTGAAGTAAAAAAAAATATTTTTAGTGACCTTTCCACTTGAGCATTTGATAATGTATACTCTTAAAAAACGAGTTCTACCCCCTAAAAAGCATTTGTCCAAAAGCTGAACTGTACAGTTCATATGAAAGTATCGCCAAACACGATTTTGATGAAAAAAAGTGAAAATTGAATTCCACATGAGGTAGAACTCATTTCTTGACGCCCAAGTTCAACCTAGGCAACAGGTCAATGACGAATTCCACAGAATTGTAGTCAGAACTTGCTTATGTTGACCCACGAATTCCACATTTTTAAATCTTAAATCTTAACATGACGCAAATTAAAATAAGCGAATCGTTTGCCCGATAACCAGCAGTTTATTTTTTTAACATTTGCTCAATTTTGTCTGGTTTCCCAAAGACTTTCTTTATTATCTTCGTCATCACACGCTGAACGATGCAATTCAACTGTTAACCTTATCAGAAAATCTGAATACCTAAGATCAAAACATCATTGTTTGGTCGATCTTGGGCTTGTTTACTCGCACACCTGTTTCGCCGCACTGTCAGCTCCGATCTTTATTGCGGGGTTCATGTTCGTTTCTTGGAGGTCTTACCGGCGATGGCATGTTGGGTGTAGTTGTAGGTGAGGGGTACGGAATGAAGCGCCCTCGCCGACCACCTCTTGTGCCTGCTCTCTTCGTCGTCGTCGCTTCCCCTGTCGGCCTCCTCGCCGAGGTAGTGGACTTTCTCCCATCGGTCCAAGTACCTGCCAACAGAAAACGGTATCGGTGACCACGACCAGACTTTACTCCTCTCCTCGCACACAGTACTATCGCTCTTACTATAGTTAGGCTACTACACCATACACACACATACACGACGACGGGTCACGCCGGAACTGGCACTGACCTAGGCCACAACAGACACAGAGGCGGCCACGTGAGTGGCGCACCACGTAAGCGTCTCGCGGCGCCGTCAACCATTGACGAGGTGTACGGGCGGGAGAGGGGGTGGCGATGAGAGACCACGGCGCGTTCATTCACAAAACCGGGGTGCCACCGGTTCTACCACGGACGGGCAGTAGCAGCCCAAGCGGCGCCGCGACGCCCGGAAACACCAAAACTCACCTGAGGTAGATCTGCTTGAGGGCGACGCTGCCGTTGACGCATTCCTTTGGAAGCCGCAGCTCCTCCAGCACCTCCGTCCAGCCGCTCTTCGAATTCACCTACAGCAACAAGCACCAGGTCAAAAAAAAAAAAATCTCGACCAAAACAATCAATCACCACCAAGGTCCAGCTACAAAAATACTCCAAAAAAATTTCTGGCTCTTATCCCACAACATTGGTGACATTCTCAAATTACCCCAAATTTGCTTCGCAACTTCGCATCTCCAAGACCGAGACGATATCATCCTGTTGAAATTTTCCCAACTTTAAATACTCTTGGCAACGGAACGGCGTCGCGACGCGACGCTCTCTCTACGTTCACGTTCGGTCTTACGCGGCGCTTTTCGGGCATGACGTAACCGGAGACCGCCGCCTCCACGGTGCAGCGGGCGCAAATAAACGTGACCAAAGGCTTATTTAACGACATCCAAAGGAGACACGACGACCTCCCCGATTCTCTGCTGTCCTGCTAACGGACTCACATGTACGCATACCTGCCGACGACGTCGGGTTACGGCGCATCGCCGCGACGCCTCGGCGGACGAGACGTCGTCTCGTCACCGCATTTCTGCGCCCAAAAACCGAGAAGCGAACGTCGCGCGGATGAGCGATCACTAATCTTTCCGGAATCTGTAAAACACGGCGGCCGGCCTAATTAATCGCCCGTTTGGTCCTTCGAGCCGGAAAAGTTTATAGGATGATGGCGGTTTGAAATTAATAACGCACTTATCATGGCGATTCTAGTGTGGGATTATTTGTAGGAGGAAAAAAAAGGTATAGAGAACAAAACCAGAGTTGGCAACAGCGCTATATGGTTGTTATAAACTTTTCGTGGTATTGTTTCACATGACCGCAGCTCACTCAAGCATTGGCTAATGACATGCAGATCTTAATATCTGTTTTAAACAATATGCCATATGAAAAATGGTGTTTGTGTGCTATTGAACAGACAATGGTATAGCAACGTCTCCTGGTGGTCTATTTCTTTACTATCGGCAATAACTAATGTTTCTTGTTATCACAGAGAGTTTGATGAAGTCTGGAACTATATCTGGCCTCGGCTTCAACTCCAATTGTGAAGCGTAACTCCATTATGTATTTTATGAAGCCGTTTGCACTCGATCGCCTCTACTCAACGGGGTTTAATTAATTCGTCCTACGATCCATAAGAAGTTTTTCGATATCGAGATTGAAATACTTTATTAATTAACTAAACCATGCAGTTATTGGACTCTTTGCTTCCAATAATATATAATTAGATTTCTGTTCCCTTTAGTCCATCCAGTTTCTTACGAATAGCACCATTAATCTTTACCACTTGATCTTGCACACTTGAGTGTTGATCTGTTACTAGTTCTTTCATATAAGTAAGTAATTTTAGCATTTTGAGTCAAATTAATGAAATTATGAATGTCGAATAAGAGTGATACCTAAGGTGATGTCTTACGACAGTAAGGCGTTGATTAATGCTAATTCTACAGCCTAAATCAATCAAGTTAATTTCTTAAGAGTACCTGACATCTAATTACAAAGTTCAATTTTCCACAATTTTTAGTTATTAAACATCATTTTCAGTTGCGTGTTCAAGTCAATTTTCTCTTTTATATACCCTAATCCGTATTGTAGATTTTATTGCGATGTTTCAGGTAATTAAACTTTTACAAGTCTATACATGATATAAGAATTAAAAAACGAAACGTCCACTAATTAAACAAAATAAAGTGTTGGCTGTATTAATTAACCTGAGCATAAAGACATCTCTGGTTCTTCACAGATTCTGGTTATGTATAGTTAGAATTGGTCAAACAATACTGATGATTGTTGTGGAAGACGCACATATCTAACACATAATAGGTACAACAAAATTTAATAAAGCTCAACTATTAACTGACAAATAACTAATTGGTAGGTACATTCACTTGGAAGACTGTTGGTGATAATCTGCTTACGTAACTTGTAAGTAATAATTTTTAGATCATGATTCCCGAAAAACAATTTTTTTTTGTAAAACTGTAGTACAAATCTGCTTGCGGCGGAGACCGGAAGAATTTAGTCTAAAATAAAATCACTGCAAGGATTCCGTCGAACATTGACATTACCTTTACATACTACATATACATGGGTTGTTTGCGAGTATGACCCACATCAGGCCGGCAAAATATAAATTGGTGACAATCCAAATTCTTATCATAACTGAGCTTCTAAGGATAATAATAGCGGTTCTATGTAAAATGTATTAATATTAACGCGTTTTTGGGTCCGGTTCAGGGTCTTCTTCTTGAGAATAGATCTCTGCAGTCAACAATGGAAGATGATTATCCGCAGTTATTTTCGTCGTGTTAAACAGACTACACCTACTCATAAAATTGAATCTTTGACAACTGCGATTTTAGATAGATGGTCCGAACAGTAATCCGCCCCCTCCACGGTTAAAAGTCACCTAGAATAAAACTTGTTGAATATTAGATGATTCATTTGACTTCGCTTAAATTAGTCGCGATGACAAACGGAACCAACAAAATTTGCAGATGATGCAAAATTGTCCACTTATCACAATCAAGCATGAAACCACGAAACGTGACACGCCCACTTACGATCAACCAACAAAGATAAGAAAGATCGCAATGTCGTGCCTTATCAACAACACTAGATGACGATAACTTCCCGAATTTTTCGAGGGTGTCTCTTCCGACACATCGACGAAAAGAAATCCAAAACGCGCCGTCGTTCCGTCCTTGATGGACTTCTACCACAAGCGCTGAGTCAGTAGTCGGTTTGGTGTTGAGAGCCGACAACGTCGCCGGCGGTCGGTCGGTCACGCCGAAACGCGGCAACGCCGCGCCCGCTTACACAACCGGCTGTTCTACGAGTACGGGAAGGAAGAACGTGTCCAGAAAGAGATAGCTATGGCGAAGAGGAAGAGAGTGCGAAAGAGGCGAGCGGGCATAAACATCGGCTTGCCGACACCCGCAGCAATGTTGGCAAGTTCACCGACCCACCGCCGGAGTCCGGTGAAACTCGTTCGCTGCCTGCCAGCCGCGATCGCGTTACATACGAGATCGCCTCATGCCCCATTGTTGGGCGACATTGTTGCTGGGTGCGCTTCCTAAACGTGGAACATCCGCGGGATATTGGAAGGATGTTTTTGTGGTCACCGTTTCTTGTCGAATTTCCCGGAAAGGTCCTCAAAAAAAAAAATTGAACAAGTCTGCAGCGAGGGCTCCAACCCCAAAACGTCCCTTCCGGTTCTGAAGCAGATGTTGCTTGAGCTGACCACTTGATTGATCTTCTGAGTAAATTTCGCGGTGAACCAACTCCCCTTTACAATCAAAGCTGCTCTGATGGATTTCGCAGTGGGCTAAAAGTGTTACGGACAGTTGTTAGGGAAGAACCTGTTGTATAAAATTTCACCATTCTTGGTGTCACATTTCTAAAATATCTCGGACTCCATTTGGACGAAAAACTAACGTGGAAGGCACACATAAAGGCCAAGAGACAACAGCTGGAACTTAAAGTACGGAACATGCTGTGGCTAATTAACAAAAAATCACAATTATCACTGGAAAACAAACGAATCATATATAAGACCATACTGAGACCCATCTGGACCTATGGCTATGGGGATGCAGTAAACCATTCAATATCAAAATTCCTAAAATCTTTCAATCTAAAATGCTCAGAAAGATGACTGATGCCCCGTGGTATGTCTCAAATCGAACACTGTATGATATACCATACGTAATGAAAATTGTCAGGGCTATATCCAACAAACATAAAGACCGTTTTACCGAACACAACAATCATTTAAGTAAGAGAACTTTACAACCAATCACTTGGGAGAAGACTAAACAGATTATGGCCAGAAAGATCTACCTAAATTCCAGACAACCATCGATGGATGGTGCCTGTTACAGGGCTCTCTACTGATATCACATTTACTAATTACTCCCTATACAACAGAGTAAGTAGATTGTAAATTTGAAATTAATAAAAAAAGAACTTTCTGCCACCAGGGGCGTGCAAGGTTTTTAATTTCCTGCTATCTGCTTGAATACGTAATAAAATAACGTGGTACACTTGACGGAAACAATAATAAAATCGATAACATCTATAACATAATGCTTCATAAATTTAATGTTGTTGATACCGAATCGTACATGGCTGTCGGGTTATAAAATTCCAACGCGGACCGTTTTCGGCAATTAGCCCAGCACAATAACCATCAAAACTCCTCTCTATTAAGCCCCTGGAAACGGCCGATTTATGGAAGATTTGACCTGACGACAACACGACTCCAGCGGCGGAAAACAACAGATTTGCGCCGAAATTGATGGATCGGTCAAAATTTTTGATTCGCGCGGATCACACGCCACGTGCATACGCCGCCTCCGCCGACACCAAGCGCACTGCACTGTATGGCAGTGATGGCAGGACACGGTGTACGTTCTACTAGGTCAGGGTCCGTGTGTTCCTATTCTCTGGGTCTCGGTTCGTCCCGATAGCACAATCTACGTCCGCGCCGCTATCGAAGAAGACCTCGATTACTTCCGTTAAAACTCTCACTTTTTTTCAGCGTCGCGACGTCGCTCTTTCCATCAACAACTCGTCGCGTCGATTGATGTCACTTTACTTATTGATTATACGTCAAGTAATTAACTCAATGACATCCTTTCAACTCCATACGACGACGTCCGAAGTTTCCGACGTTCGGATAGCTACTGAACTAAAACTGAAAATTTCATCAGTGTCATTAAAATTAGTTAGTCCCGACCCGGCCGCAGATTCCCAATTACCTGTAAACCCTACCACTTGACGGGCTACTTGCACGCTCGATAATCTCTAAAGCTTCCAAATTTCGAATGTGGCATCTAACGTAATTAGAACCCAGACGGGGAGACGTGTTTCTTGGATCAATAAGAAAGGTTCTTTTTTGTTGTCCACTGGAACTTGAATTAACATTGGAGTGTCATCTCAATTACAGTTCCATGTCGAGACGACAATATTGTTGCAGGGCCGCTTCTCAGGGGTGCTCAGAGATTTCTTTGGTAACTAAAACGGTGATGATTCCGAAGGAAGGTAATTTCGTCTTGTTTTATTGAAGACAATAGAAAACAAGAGTTGCTGAGATTTAATTCAGCCTTTCTTCAATTTTTCTTTTCGGTTCCGTATTCTTTTTACCTTTCGCAACAGAAAGAAAAGTTTTCGCTTCATCGAGGAAACCTAAGGTTAGTGTTTTATCACTACTAAATTGCATAGATAGTAGGCCAAGATAAGTCCTTCAAACTCCAATTTATTCCTGCAGCGCTAGCATTTCATTATTCAAAGGTAATTGTTATGAAAATCGATGTTTGGAAAATTTCACCAAAGTAGCTGCTAGAATAATTAATAATTAATTAATTAATTAATTAATTAATTAGTAGTACGTCTGGAATAATTCAACGGCTTAACAAAAATCATTGTTCGTTAAGTATTAGGATCGTTGCATTTGTTTGTTTGTTTAAATGGTTGTGGCAAATCGCTGGCAAATTTTTCAGTTCATTTATACTCCTCCCTCTGTGCGTTAGTCATTACTTATATACAGGCTGCCCTGTAAAGATATGGACGCAGACGAACCACGGGTTCCTTAGGTCAAAATAAAATGATTTGGAACAAAATGTATCTATTAGATTAGAGACAAGCGTTAAATTTTAATCTTAAAAAATCTTTGATGTCTCTAAAAAAACTTTTAAAAATAGATTTTCCAGTTGAAAAATTTAGGCCCTCAGCAAAAGTAATTTTATATAACATAAAAGCATTTGAAAACAATCAATTTTACCTCCAATTTCTCTATTATGTATTAAAACTTACCAAGATATATGTATTAACAACATTTTTCGTTACTTGTATATGTATAATATTTACGATAAATCATTAGCGTTAATGACAGAACAAAGGTATAATGAATGATAAATTGCATGAGACACTCGGTAGTCAATTGCAACCCTCAATGATGACTTAATAATGCATTTAAAATGATGCAAAATTAATTCCAAAATTGCTTTAGCACGCCTAAGAATTTCCTTGCTCCAATGGCTAGTTTCGAATTTATTTGGTACTTTCTCAAGTTTTCAAAAATACCTAAATTCCAATCATTATTCAAGTTCATAAAACCTTGGACTCAAAACGATATGTGACGCCACTACCTATAACATGTGCATCTGTTTTAACACTAACTGGACTATCACAGTAACGATTTTAAAACAAAGTTGGCATTACATTACTGGGATTAAGTAAATTGTAGCACCGTAAAATTAATCACCATTGTAATAATAAACTTTAACTACCTTGATAGCAATAATTCCGGGCAATGGGCCGTAACATACCAAAAATTCGCTATAATTCACGTTCGACATACACCCAACATTGCAATATTTCCAAACGCCGTTTGTTGTAAGTCATGTTGGGCGGTTACTAAATGAGCCGTCAATAATAATAGTTCTATGTGTGGCTAATGAAAGTTTAGCAGTTGGTAGATAAAAAAAAAGGTTTCCAGTAAGAATCGTCGTTAGATTCAAATTGTTTCATTTTTAAATATTATTGGCTTGTGGCAGTAGCAGAAAGGAGGGATGTTGACAACTAATAAAATTGTTTGTACCGGAATTGATCGGGGAGTTGTTATCCTATCCCGAACTGACTGAGATCGAGGAGGATTGCTGCTGATCATAATTTATCACGTGTGGTTCGTCCTGACCCAAATAAATAGGATATTCAATATTCCAGTGACATCACTCTCAAAAAGTGTAATAGTAAAATTGATATTTTAGTTCTTTTGAGTGACTTGTGCGCGAACAAACAAAGCGTCGTTCTGATCACCACGAAACCTCGGGTAATAAAAATGAAAGAAACCCAATTACTTGGAAATAGAATATTCTGCTAAAATTAAAAAGTAAAATATGGTAATTTTAATAAATAATGAGTAAGTAAGTACAAGAAAGCAACCGTTCATAATTTTTAACAAACGTCTATGAATTTTTTTTTAGACATTTTCAAATGATTCTACATCTACACCCTTCAACAACAAATAAATCTTGAACGTGAAGAAGTCAAAACAGTTTGCAAACACCTAAACAAGTAAAAACTGAACAAAGTGGGTGAACTCGACGCCTCGCTACTCCGCGATTATGTTCAGTTTTCCTGATTGATTGACTGACGGCAACAACAAAAGCAAGCAATATCCGGTGATATCCGTAGACTTCTGATTAATTTTCGAAAAATCGGTAATTTTGCCGGAAACTTTCAACTTGTTGTCAACGTTTCAACGCCAAATTCTTGTCTGTAACCTGCAACCGTTTGCTGTTCGAAGAAACAAACACTTTCTACTTTTATTTATTGTCTTCTTTCTCATTCGCATCGATGTTGCAATGAATCAGAGAGCAGCAGATCGTGGAATGTGCAACATTTTTAGGTGTGACTGATCATCTCGTTTCTTGATGTTTGGTGCTAACGCCCAAACGACCGCTTTTTATTAAATATCCAGAGGAGACCAAAATAGACGTGCGAAAATACCAAATTTTACGACCAACTTTTCACATACACCTATTTCAGGCCATCCCACTTTTTACTTTGCATAGTGCTCGCGAATTTCGCTTAATTAAAAGTTGCTCCATCAATTAATTCCACCGCTAATTTGCATCGAAATTTAGTTACGAATTTAAATAATAATTATTGTTACTTTTCCAATCAAATTCTCTGTGACGGTTCGATGTGGCATAGAAATTTTTCTATGACGATTCACCGGTTCGCCCAAAATAAAGTTTATAATCCTAATTGAATTGCGAGCACGGTTTTCTCGGACACACTGTTATTTGGTATTAATAGCGAACGCCACATAACTTGGAATATTTTTGATTAAACGAGACTGTAAAAATATAACAAACCGGCGGCGTTTCTCCCTTTCAATCATCGCCAAACTTTAACTAGGTAGCCATCACCAGGTTATTACGAATTAAATGTGAAATATGCAGACCCGGTTGATGGTGTGCAAACAGCAATTTTTCTAACATTTATCATTGAACCCGTCCAAGATTGCCAACAAAGGAAATCACTTCAAGTTCGACGGCCTGTTTTATTCCAGTTGTTTGGCCAAGGCAAATTAAAAAAAGTCACTTGGTGAAAAACTTGCCCGGCGAAGAAACATGTGGTAACAGTTATTTTTGAAACGCCTGCCCCGTCGAGTGAGGCATGTCAAAACGAATGCAAATTCGCAGGTTTATAATCACCTCAAAGAGCAAACACTTCGATTTCTAGTTTTCTGCAACGGGCCGGCCCGCCGCACTTAAAGTAGAATCAGGAACAACCTCCCCTCCTCTTTTAGTTATTTACAGAGGGTGCCGGAAAATAATTTGCCGAAAACTCGAAAGGTGATTCTCTAAATCAAGTTTCTATAACAGAAAACTCAAAAATAATGGAGTAAGTTCGTTTCTTTCAATCAATGTCTCCTAATACCGGGTGTCTCAACGAGAACCGCCGGTGCCTTTTTGCGTATTTCCAATGGAGTTAAAAATTTGAAATTTGGCAGAAATAAACTTTAATGGATGCGCTACAATGTGGCGTCGTTGTTTGCTCCATAATTAATTCCATGCGCCGTCGGGACGCTATAAAGTGCTTTTTCAGAAATTTTCAATATATTTTTTTATTATTATTATGTTCGTAATACCGCCAGGTATACGTTCCTGTTGTTAAAAATTTGAAATTTGTAGTGGAAGTATCGCTAATTGTGTTTTTAAGAAGTTCGCGGAATTTTGACGAATTTATGACACGACTGCTTTACTGAAACAGTAAAATTTGATGACAATGAGGCGTAAACGGTTCGGTTATTTATGACTTAAAAGCGGTACCTACTCAAAGATATTTGCAATGGAGAGACCATCATAAAACCTAATGCGGTTATCCGCAAAACTGGCGCCCCAAAATGGCATCTGTCAATCAAAAAATCCCCTGAGGGCTAAAATTTAAAAATCCATGTAATTCAAAAACGGTTTGATATAAAAATATTTCAATTACTGGTTATCAATCTTGGAGGTCGTGATCATGAGCTTGAAAAAAATCAAAGAGATGAGGTGAATATTTTGATATGAAATCGCGATCCAAAGTGAAAACTCACACCGTTTAAAAAAAGAAAAAAATGATAATGTCATCTTGTAGTGCATTAATTATAGTTTATTTCTGCCAAATTTCAAATTTTTAATTTCATTGGAAATACGCAAAAAGACACCGGCGGTTCTCGTTGAGACACCCGGTAAATTACTTTTTGTTTTGCTAATGTACTAACTCATAATTTGACATAATAAAACACTAATCACTAACAATCTTTTGTAGTCTTGTTATAAATTTAACTTAAATCTCCCAAAGCCAAGAGACCTAAGACCTTTAAATAATGATCAAAGTCTTTCTATTTGAAAAAATATACTTTCCAAAAAGATACTCGTATCACAAAAAATGGGTTTTCATCACTGAAATCACTTTGGGATGATTCATCCACAATGATCATCCAAAGTGTACCGCGTACATCCGCCTATAGTTCTACCGACCTTTTCTACAAATCCAAAAAATAACTTTACTCAACCAATTACGGCGTTCTTTTGTGATGATTTAGCGTTTTTTTTTTTAAATAAATATTTTGTTCGTTCAAACCATATTAATTATTTTTATGTAACATTCTGTAATTATTAATCTTAAAAAATCAAACTACTTTACTAATCACTTTAAAAGACTGCCTGAAGATCATATAGTCTCCGCGCAATTACCTTTATTGGCTCGACAGTGAAGCTATAAAATCCATAAAAACGTTTACATATTAAATACCCATTCAACCTTGTCCCAATATCAGGAAAAAAGTTTAAAACAATCAATAAGAGAATTTTCAAATAATTGCAAGCATACCTATTATGAGCCGTTAACCGAACGAAAATCAGTAATTTCGTAACCTAACTAGGTAGGAGCAATTTCCAATTTCCCACTCATCTCTCGTCTGCTTCCTCCTACACCGCGCATCAACACTGATAACCATGACTGCCCTACCGATTCGAATTTATTTATCAAATATATAATGCAAACTCGTGCAAATTCAAAGTCAATAAAGAACGGAAAAATGCTCCACTTATAATCCAGAAATAATGAAAATCGCCGAGTAATGAGTCGCCATTTTCACAAGCAATTCCGAATTTAATTAAAAACAGGCGCAAGCAGAATGGAAAAATCCTGGTGCTGCAACGATAAAGCGTTGCACGTCTGTCGTGTTGGTTTATCAAAATTGAATCTGCCCCAAACACAGAAATCATGTCCACTTAAAAATCAAGTAATCACATCATTAGTTGACTATGCCGACGACAATTTTTGAATAATTATGTATTTTAAATATCCGTCGAAATCCCCAGAAAACGAATTAGTATTATACAGGGTTAGTTAGTGTGGAGCAAAGCTGTAAGTTATCATAACCAAGTTACACACTTTTGGTTAACCCTGTAGATGTAATACTTTTAACAAAATCAGGTCAGAGTTCTTCGAATATACAGAATTAGTCAAAAGTATGAAACCAAGTTTCTTCTGCCCAAACTATTAAGAGGAACGACTTCGCCATCACATGCGTTTTTTTCTCACTTTATGCATTTTGACGTGCAGAAATTAGTTCTCTCATTTTAGATCACTGCATAAAAGGAAATGGAATTAGTCAAGTGCAAGTAAATAATCCAGTTAATTTAATAGAATAACTCCGCGCGCATGCATTGAATACGCAGCTGATCCACAGTATTACGCTCCGCCTTAATCCAGTGTCGTATTCACCATATTACTATTTAACACGTTGTTACTTCATACTGAATAAACGTATTGATACAGGCCTGGTTTTCGGGCGCCAGTATGATAACTCAAGACAATATTCAGAATGTTTGACGCGAGATCATTTCTAGTATTCTAAAGAGTAATTGCACTACATCATTTCGCGCAGTCGTAAAGTGAGGCAGATGGGCATAACCCATTTACTGAGTGTCGAACAGAGAACGACAATAAGCACCAAATCTTTATTTTCAAATTTGCAAAAAAACGCGCATATTTTTAGTAATATAATTAGGTTTTCGTTTAGAATATTCGATAACGAATGGCGGATGATGAGCAAACAGCAAACTGAAGTCAAATTGGATTATTTATTTAAAGTAAACATTTGTATTTTGTTCATATTAACGTGCATGTTAACTTTTTTCAAAGCATCTAGCGCTGGAGTCTCTATCGTTACGTATCAGATCTTAAAAACAAAAGTCAGATATTTTTTACCTGTACGGAGCTTTTTTGGAAATACGAAATGCATTTCCTCTCTTTTTAATACGTGCTTCGGCTAATACAAAAAATCATGTCAATGCATTTTGCTGACGTTCTACAATCACAAATGATACAGCGAAAACGTTCCTCTTAAAGAGGACAAATGTTAACTGTTTGTCAAATGTATCATTTGAGATCATATAGCGCACATTTTATGTCAAATGGCGCCGGTCATTTTTGAATACGGCAACGTACTAATTTTCTATTTAGCCTGACGTAGAGAATTAATCTCCACACAGGCGTGAATTTTTTCCCCTACATCAGAGCATTTATTTTTAAATAAAAAAAAAACGCGTTTCAACAAGACTTTTGCTATAAGGCCCGCCCATGTTGGGCTACCTGGAGATGGGAGCGTACCCCAGCACAATACACAGTCGGCAATACCATTAGAATTAGAATGTAACCGTTAGGGCGTACATTTGAAGTAAAATATTATTTAAAAATCATTACTTACAAGTTATTTAAACAGATTATCAGTAACACTCTTCTAATTGCACGTATCAATCAATTGCGTTTATTGAAGTCTTGTTCAAAATATTCATTTTCGTATATTATTCGATATCCACAACAACATCGACGGTTGTTGTGAACTAATGTATAAAAACGTATTAGCTATAAAATTGTAATCTTTATCTTGCAAGTTTCAGTGAGAACCTCCAAACCTCAAAAATTTCAATCACTCAGTTTTACCACCCAATAATAATTTCACTGACCAAACCCTATACTCATATATTGTATATTATAAACAACTTTTTATGGCTGCTACCCCCAGATCGATATGGAGGTTAATGAGATCGTTTCTCCTCATACAAGAGTTGTTAAGAGCGCAGACAACTGTTTACGGGGCGGGACGCTCAACTTGTTTTCGTTCGCATTTTCGCACCGGAACAGAATTTTATTGTGTTTCCCCTCCCACTTGCTTATCCGTTCTTATTTACTGTGTAGGTGGTGTGCCATGCGGAAGATGACGGATGAAAGCGGCCCGCCACCCCACCAGTCACTTTTTCAGGAGAGAGCAACGGGTGTCGTCTCCAAAGGCGCTAACGCGTTCGCTGATCTCCTGGTGGCGTCCAAGTCAGGGTTGGGGGGCATCGCGAGAAGGCGGAGTCGAAGACGTCCGCTGATAAAGCTCCAACCCTGACCTTGCTCCACTGCACCTTCCGTGCAGTCGGCACGCCGCTGCGTTGGCGTCGCGGTCGCCGAATTCGCGAGTTTGCTCCGTCGTCTAATCAGGGCCGGTGCAAACAACAACACGAGCACATGCACATGGTGGAACCTCGTCTCGCGCGACACCGAAACTCAAGGTCGGCCGGTCGGGGCTGGTAACGGGAAGCCCCTATTTCGGTACATACCTTGATCCATCCTCCTTGGTTGGTCACCAGGTTGTAGAGCAGATAGAGATCGACCTCTTTGCCGCCGAGGATCGGGACTCTGCGGAACGGCGTCCTGGAAGAGACGGATGCCGGACGGTTAGAGGGAATTAGGCGGAGTCGGGGGAACTTACCCTCGGGTCTCGTGGAAGTGCTGCAGGTCCCGCAGGAACCCGTCGCGCTCCTTGGGGTACGTCGCCGGGTCCTTGCCGAGCACCTCGGCCATGGTCGAACAGCCCCCTTCGCGGCACCGCACGTGTCACTGGATACCGAACGTCATGGCCGGAACCGGGCGCGACTCCAGGACGCTTTCGACGACCGTCCCGACGTCGGTTTTGCTCACCTCCCGCAACCAGGGTAGCTTGCACCTCGCAGTTGCTGGCCAGGCAGTTGACGACTCCCTGCGCTAGCACGACGTTGCACTCACTCTGACCGCAATAATGCGCAGAACCATCGCACCCGCGGCCACTACACGCTCCACACTCAAGAACGTCCAAAGATGCACCAAATAGGAACCAAGTGCACCGTCCGGCTTAACTAGACAACGATTTTTTTCCAAAAATCCACTCTACGAACTTTACCGTGCTAACCCATGATGCTTGACAAGACTATTACCAACATGGCTGCCGGTTCCCCGTTATTGTAAGGCGCGAAGGAGGGTTTTATTATTGTCGCGACGCAGCCGGCCGGCCCCAAACGATGCCGCACCCGCACGACAGTCTTTAACGACGTCACTACCGCCCCTTTAGGACCGCAATCCCGGTCCAAAGGCGGCAAGTTTATAATAAAAAATCACAAAGTTTTGACAACACAAAATATTAGTTCAAATGCCAATTTTCCGACACAGCGCCATCTACCACGGCGCACCCCAACCGCGAACAATGACATCCTCCAACGGTATTATGCAAAACTGCAAGCCATGCAGCGCCACCTACATCAAAAGCTACGCGACGCAGAACCGTAACGATTTAAATTTTAAAACACAATTCACTTTCGACTACTCTTAATTTCTATGATGCATCAAGGCAAATTTGCGATTAAAATGGGCGGATAAAATGTGACGATAGAACTTGGATGTTCGATTGATGCAAAACTTTAAAAGAAAAAATTTTTAACTGTGAGGTGAATAAAAATAATTGTACAAAATTTATTAAACTTTACAATTTTTACTAATGTTTTACTCATTTTACTAATATTCCACAAATGAACAGACACTTGTTGACAAATCAATTACTTACAAGATATCTACAATAAATAAATCACATTTAAATTTAGCGCCTTTTAAAACGTTTCCAGTGTTATCAACCACACAACCACACTTTACTCTATTGACATATGACAATGACAAATTGACATAAACTCCGCTGAAACGTCAGGTTGGTGCGTTTTATTAATATTTTTTCCTAATTTAGCCCTAATCAGTTAATAAATGGTTTATAAGCGCAAAAAATACCACTACGGTGACACCCACTTGAAGCGGAGATGGGCCACGAAGCGTAGAACCAAAGACCTGGACCAGGTACGACCTAACCTCAATTCGTCACATGTTTTAATTTGGGGTCAAATTTGCAGATCGACGAAGACCTCAAGCCGGAAAACGCTGAGAAACTCCTAGAACAGGAAGTGGATTTTGATAGGCCAGGTGCTGCTCAATTCTATTGTGTCCATTGCGCGCGGTACTTTATCGATGATCAAGCTTTAAAGGAACATTTTCGAACCAAAGTCCACAAACGTAGGTTGAAAGCGTTAGAACTAGAACCGTATACGATCGAAGAATCTGAACGGGCGGCGGGTTTTGGCAATTGGAAATCGGCTGATAAACGAAAAATTGAAACCTTGACAAAGGATACGAGGGAAGAAGAGGACAATTCAAATAAGAAAATGAAAATTGATGAGTAGCGATGGCGCGACTTGTTAGTTGTTTTAAAAATTTTATTCGTAAGTTTTCTTCTGCTCTTTACATTACTGGGGATAAGGCCCAAACAAATTTTGTTGTTTTGATACCACACATAGATTTTGAAGAACAAATTAAAAACAGGGATGACATTATCAACAACATTAAGGCGCGAAAATTGGGTATTGATTTGGACAAAGTTGAGAAGCGATGGAATTTCTATCGAATGATTGATGACCACAAGCAAATTCTTGAGTTTACCAAAGCTGAAATTTCCACAATGATCATAAAATTAAAAGAAGAACCCGATAAAAATAAAGCTGATATTCAAACATTAGTGTTGCATTCGAAACTAGTTAGAGATGATTTGAGAAACGTCAAAGAATACTCGTATGGCATTGAAGAAAACGCTGCAATCGCTGTGTTGGGGTTGCCAAATATTTTACACCCTAAAACCCCGCTGGATTCTGAAATAGTCATACACGAGTACCTAGAAAAGCCCCATCACAACTCCGATTGTCACTTAGTTATAGGGAAATCAAAAAATTTAATTGAATACACAAACCCTTTCTTTTGTTTTCTAAAATCTGAAGCTGCTCTGTTTGAGTTTGCCATCTGCACCTATTTTCAATCAATCTTTTGTGATCTTAGTTACATCCAATTTTCAAACGCTGATTTTGCTCGGAGTATCATTGTGGAAGGTTGTGGCACTAACTTTTTGGACTCTTCAAGAGTTTTGACTCTAACTGAACCTCATAACAAAGCCAGTGATCTCAGCAAATTGCATTTAGTAGGTGGCGCTTCTTTGGAAGCGTTTATGGCGTATTTCGCTCGATTTTCAGCACAACCATCCTATTTTCCGTTGAAACTTTTTGCAAATGGCCGGAAATACCAACCAGTTTCTTCAAAAACTGATGAGAATTTGTTCACTTTATCCCAAGAATCCGCTGTTAGAAGTTTCATTGCTCTCCCTGATGATTCTGTAGTTTTGGATGAAACCCTCAAAAGTGTCATTGGAGAAGTTGTTAAAATTTACGAGGCTTTAAACTTTCATTTTCGCTTGGTTTATGTTCCCGCCAGTGAACTAGACCTTTCTGAAAGTTTAAGGTTGTCTATACAAATGTTTTCGAATCACGCTCAAAAGTATGTTGAAGTAGGAAACATTTCTGTTTATGATAACTATTTAAGTAAGCGATTACTGTTTACGTATTCAGTTAACAAGGAGAGGAAATTTCCAAAAATTATCTCAGGAAATTTGTTAAGTGTCCAGAAAGTTTTAGCTTGCGCCTTAGAAAATAAATCGCCCTTGTTGAATGATTTGTTAAAAAAATATTTGTAATAAAGTAAAGGAAATAAGTTAAAAATCGTTTTATTTATTTAATTGAGTTCAGATTTTTCGAAAACTCAAACCCTTTTTCCAACTTTCATCTCAATCAGTAGGCCTTAGGGATGATGAAGGGTTGGTTGGCTGTCAGTGAGAGGATTATTTAAGCTGGGCAACTGAAAAACGTTTCCCCAATTTAAGAAACCACAAGATAATAATATTGTTAGAGAGCCAAACAATTTTATAAAAAAACAATATTTAATAATCTAATGCACATATTAGTGCGACCCCTCGTTTGATCCAGTGAGATTCCGGCTTTTTACTTGGAATCTCTATTGCCAGGACGTAATTGGTCGAGTGTCCCGTTGTTGATAGCACTCCAGCTCTTGTCAGTGTCTTGTAGACGGGACATTCGTAAGTGTTTGCGTACTTCTTGTGGAGTTCCTCGGGGATCAACCAAACTACAGGCATTTCCGTATATAACTCTTTAGGATGGGATTCGTCCAATAACATCGTGGTAGAATTCCATCGAGAACCCTCCAGGAACAAGCCCCAAATTGCGCAACCATCTTTGGGACGTTCATTGGGATAATTTGGCAGTATCTATGATAAAAACAGGGTAGAAATGAACTTCAGTCATTCTTATCCCGATATCACAACCGGTACATACAGTGGCGTAACTAGAATTGGGAAGCTTCGTCGCAAAATTTTTGATAAAGACCCCCATAAAAAATGAAAACTGTTTGTCAAATGACTAATTTGAGGACATATTAGTTCAATATGGCGCCGGCCATTAGGCAATGACAACTTACTAATATTTCTATTTAGCCCTACGTAGAGAATTATTTTCGACACAAATCTAAAGTATTTTTTTTTTATATCAGGCGGTTTATTTTTAAATAAATAAGAAAAAAATGCATTGTAGCTAAGTTACTGTTACCAGTAACAGGGTGCTGGATTCACACAATACACAGTCAACCCAATGGTGTTGTTGACTGTGTATTGTGCCCCTATTCCAGGTAACTGAAAGCTTAGAAGCAAAGTGTCATCTATTTTTATCTAAAACGCATATGTTCTTTATTTATTTAAAATAAACTGCTTGATGAAAGAAAATCACTTTTATGTGCAGCAAGACCCCCAGAACCGTGAACTCCCACGTATCGCCACCACTGAACAGTTACCTTAAATGCATAATTGATTGTGTCAATGGATAACGTGAATTTCCTAGCGAAGTTCTGAAGGGTTGCTGTCAGGAAAGCTTGAGGGAAATAAAATCCTGATATCCAAAAAACTGGAGGTATTCCTTCTTTAATCCACTTGACCAGAAATTTGATTCTTGCCTCCAAATCCGTCACCCAAGCACCTAGAGTTACGTACTTTTTATTTTTCTTTTATAAAGTTAACTAATACCATTGCATAAACAATGCTAATATCTACCTAACGGTTTCAGCGACGGATAGGCTTTACTAGCCCACATGCTGGGGACAAGGTTGCTGAAAAGACTCGTTGCCATTTTATCCAGAGCCTCGGACATTACAACCAAACCCTTGATGGCTTTCAGTAAATTTCTCAGAGAATCTGCTATAATTTTCAGCAACTTGTTGTAGCGGATCGATTCCTGCATCAGAACTGTATTGAGAGATTCTTCGTACAAAACTGGGTAATTTTGAGCAATAGTTTCTAAGTCTAGAGGTTTAGGTAACTGTTCTAGAATTGTTGAGGCTGTGTCTCCTATTACTTCCTCTTGACTGGCGGCGGCACCCCCAATTTGCTTAGGTTGCAACGTCAAGAGTGTGGCGAGACATCGGTAAGTTTGTTGCTGGGCGTAGGTGATGTCAGCGTTTTGATGCAAACCAAAAAGCTCGGGATCATCATTGATTGGGAACGTCTTAATATAGTCCATGAAATCCAAGAGAGTCGTATTTCCGGGCATCTAAACCAATTTCCTAGATAATTACTTAGTTTGTTGACCACAGCTAAATTACCTGGTGGTAATATCCGTGACTATCGAAAACGTAATTTTCGTTGACGACGTCGGTTCGGTAATAATCAGCTAGAATATTCATGAGACATCTTCTGTCCCAATCGTCGGTGACTCTGCCCCCGTAATTGATGTGTCCGGCTGTGTACGTTAGAACTTTGAAGGGAATCTGGTCGTATTCCCACAGGAACATTCTCAGCTGAGATATGCAAATTTTCAAGTCGCCATCTGTGAACTCGTAGGGTATATTGAAACCGAGAGGGGCGAATTTGCGACGCTCCAACAACGCTCCGTGAAAGAGACACAAGGAGAACAGCAACCACTTAAAAGACGACGTCTTAGGGTGTTCGCCTTGGAAAACGTCAACCAAATCGGCGACTTGGTTGGTGTAAGCCCGAAGTATGTTGGCTTTAAGTCCCGAAGGGGGCTCTACGGTCATTTTGCTGCCGTTCTGTAAAATCGAAACTGGAAAGTGGGGCGAGGGGGTTGACGTCAACCAAAGACGGAAATCCCGATGCACGGTTTCCGGGGCGATCCTCTCCACCAGCTGATCCAGTCTCGGCATCCAACTGGGCGCCAAGTGACAATTCTGCAATATAAAAACTCTCTATACATAAACCCTTGGAAAATTTAAATAATGATTTTTGGAAAATTTTTTACAAATTAAACAAGGGTGTCGTTTATTTTCAAAATTACTTGAAAGAAGATCCACGAGCCGATTTCGACGCCGCCTTGTATCATTTTTTCGGCTATAGGTCCTTGCCCTTGCCCCAACGAAATTGAGAACATGCGCTTCGTGAACTTCATGCGATCTGCGAATTTGTAGAGGTCGGCTGCGGGATCGGTGCCGGTCGACAGGACGAAGATCAACGGGGTGGTGGGCCCAGAATCCTTGAATACCACCGCCAGGTCAGTAGTTTGGGGTTCGACGAACCGCTGACCCATTTTAGTCGATATGAAATCCTGCATGGCGTTCGTGACTTTGTCGGGACGTAAACATTTCAGGACTAGGAGTT
Source organism: Schizotus pectinicornis (assembly GCA_951805265.1). Taxonomy (NCBI): domain Eukaryota; kingdom Metazoa; phylum Arthropoda; class Insecta; order Coleoptera; family Pyrochroidae; genus Schizotus; species Schizotus pectinicornis. The sequence goes on along the minus strand of OX638206.1, from coordinate 10,224,671 downwards.
TCTGGAATTCGGTGAAACCGCTGTTGAAGGGCCTCGGCAATGAATATCTGTAAAGGACGTGAAATTTTAAAGAGATTTCGATGAGAAACCCACCTGTGAGGATTCGCAGACTCGAACAATTCCTTGAAAAAATGTTTGTTCGGTTCGAAAGTGTCGACGAATTGAACGAAGGTCGGCAAGAGTTTTAGTGCCAAAATTTCCTTCCAGGCTTTAGCCGACAGCCAGTCTTTTGCGGGATTGTTTTCTTCCTGTCGAAAAAGGACGGCGGGTGAAGCGAAAACTTGCGAGAATTGATGTTTTTTAACAATTAACTGAAGTTATCTTAATTAAAACTTAACGCTGGATCCCGCACGCTTGAAATGATTAAAACCGAAAACACTAACATCCCCGCACCTAATTTTCCCGTCGGTTACTTACCGATATCGGGGAACCTCCAGAGAGAAAGTGGTGCCACTCGCGAGGGTTGATTTCCTTGTTGTCGATCAGAATCCTCGCGCATAAGAGAAAAGCGAAAAAAAGTTTATGTTTTTCAAACAAACTCCGACAAACGTTGCTATACAAACTGAACGTAAAATAGTCGTTGATTATGTTGACTCTTTCTTTTAAATTTTCTAAAACAAATAACACTTATCAATTTCAACGTTAACATCCCCTTTATGTCTGGTCTCCTTTGAAGTCCAACAAACATACTTTCAAAATTATGTGTTGAAGCTTCCGCAAATGTTACCACAGAAAAAGGACGTACCGGATTTTTCAGTTTCCGCCATACTCGAAATAAATATCGTAATGAACCACTCCAGAGAGTATTGATACATGGGGTCAACGTTGGATAGATCCGATAAACAGAAAAACAATATTTGCGACCTGTTTGCTACTGGGACATATTGGGCACGTGTATGGTCAATATCAATTTGGGTTATTTCAGCAGCAATCACTTTGTTCTGAGAGAAAATCAGGATAATTCCCACTATTTCCAAAAAACTCAAATACCTTAATATCGTCACTTTTGACTTTGGATGCTTCTAAAGTGATAATAAAATCTAAATCGTCCAGAGGTGATCCCTCCAAAGATCCTAGTTTATACAAAATCCTGTCTTGAATTTCCTTCAGTTCCTGCTTCATCTGAGTACTGCCGACGATAATTTGACTCCTCTGGTCTTCAAGATCTGGCCGCTCTTGCATCACCACCAACGCCAGCAGTTGGTCTTGCAACCCGCTGTAAAATTATTTCAGTAATAGTCAAAATTTAACCAAAACTTACCTCGGAACTAAAGTAAAATTGACCAAGAGAACTTTGATCGAAACTTCAGGAGTGTAGTGAGGATTCGAAAGTTTCGTGGTCATGTACAACCGAAAATTGTCGTCGTAAGGCACCACGACGTCGCCAAGTTTCAGCATCCAAGTGTTGCCCTGTTTGAATCGTTGCCGCAGCAGGATGGGGTCCAGAGACGGATCTATGTCTAGCCCCACGTTTTCTATCAGCACCGGCTTCCCGAAACGAATCGCTGATTCCAGGTTTCTTAACAACTCTTTGTCGGCCAACTTGCAAATCGACAGTCCTTGTTGTTTACCCTTTTTAAACGTAAACATTTAATTGTTATTTAGTTATTAATTATTGTTATTTAGCTATTAACTATTGCTGTTTAGTTATTAATAATTATTGTTTTTTAATTACCATATTCTTGACCCATTTGCTGGCTTGCCCTTGCGGATCGATGAACAAGGGCCATCTCCTGGAATTGGAAACCAGCACCGCGTTTTCGGTGGAGAAATAGTCCCGAGGCAGCCCGTCAAGTTGCCAGGCCCGGATCTGCACGGGTTCCCCCAAAATCGAAACTGGATCAGTATCGGGAGTGCACGGAATTTTTTGCTCCTGGATCGCTTTCGTCCATTCAGCCAGCAACCCTCGTCTGTACTTATCGGTGAAGGGTGTCAAATATGCAACTGCACCGGCGCTGAGCAGGATATCGCCGATAACATTAATAACGTTTGTTTCGATGCTCGCAATCGTGTTCAACCAACGCACCCTCTCGTCGGATAATCCAGTAACTAACCGCACTGCTCTGTTCATTCGCTCCTCACACATTTGAATGTTGGCCTCCTTTCCCTCTTTGAAGGCAATTTTCGCCCCCAACTGATCAGTGAGCAACCGCAAACTGTCCATAACGTCCTTCATTTTGGCTCGAGCTTTGGCCAGAGCTTTCTCGGTGATTTCCAACTCTTCCTTGGCCTTTTGGAGAGACGCTTTTTTTGGAGCCACCCTTTGGTTGACGAAGAAGTATTTAAACATTGCGTGCACCCACATGCAGAGGGACTTGCAAGCTTTCGACACCTAAAAAAATCGTATTTTCGAGCTTTACGGAATTTTAAGAAAGTTTTAGGTACTTTGGCGACTTTCGCCGGTTGAAACATCGGATTGTCGACGTAAACCCTTAATTTCACAATCATTTCCTCCGTGATGGAGTCTTTGTCGAAATTCATGAGAGAAGCTAAAAATGCTCCGGGATCCGTTAACAGGTTTCGACCGGGTTCCCAGTAGTCTAGAACTTTTTCACCCGGCTTCGACCCGGGCACCTGTTCGAATAATTGGAAACGTTATTAAGCAATTAAGTTTAGAGGCGAAAAATTTGAGAATTTCAATAGTCGTCGCAAATTGAATAGGGGGTGACCTTGTTGGGTTTGATGTTTTTCACGATGCAGATGGATTCAATAACGTAAACGACTCCGGCAGGTGGTCGTTTCATCGATCGCACTTCGGTGATGTCATTTTTGTTGAGTGATTTCAAACTGGATTCGGCGGCCAGCAGGTCAGGCATGGCCTCGTCTGCACAGGCACAGAGAAATTATCGTTAAAACAATCCGTCATACCGGCAATAATGTCACCTAAATCACGTTGGGCGTCGTCAGCTATTGCTTGGGTTTCCAGAGCTTTTTTCGAAGCTTCCAGCTCTTCCTTCTCGACGATAGCTTTTGTTTCTTCTGCCACTATCTAGAAATCAAAAATAATTTTGATAAATTGAGGAAACGAGGAAAACCTGGTCTTCGGCAATTTGCGCGATCATTGTTGCCGCGTCTCGGGCAGCCACTTCCAGGGCAGGCTTCATCTCCGCCAGAGTAACTTGCAGCACTTTTACTTCCTCCGCGGTGCTTTGTAACTTGTCCAGCCCTGCAAAACTTGGATTAATATTATGTTAACACATTCGCTGCGGGTCTGGATAACATATAATGTTCCAGAAGCTGAAGAAATGTTTTTCTCAAAAGGTATTCTGTATGTCAAATAGTTAAACCCTCTGAAGACCAAATTTGTGTGAGAGGGTTAGAATATGTCTTGAGGGTGGTGTCACCCAGCAAAATATTCGGTACTTTGTGCTGACCGACACACAACTGTTTTATCAAATATTATATAAAACAATCTCATAAATGCGTTTGTATGCTAACTTACAAAGAAAAGTCATTTGGTCTGTAAAATAGCACAAACAAATGTTTTCGAATAACACAAAATAAATCATTAAGGGTCGGTTTTACGAAAGGGAAATTTACCTGGAATAACGCTATTCCAGAATAACTCGAGATAAAGGCGCTTTTACGAAAGTCGAACAGTACAAAATCCAGATATAATCTGTAGACCGAGGGTATGTAAACCGGCCTTTAGGGCCGGTTTTACCAAAGTTGGATAAGCATTGGAATAACTATTCCGGAATAAGGGCCGGTTTACATAGCAACGTTCCACAGTTTATACTTGGATTTATCCGATTCGATTTTTGTAAAAGCCCATTTATCCCGAGTTATTCCGGAATAGCGTTATACGTGGCTTATTCTCCTTTCGTAAAACCGGCCCTTAGTCCGGAATAGTTATTCCAATACTTATCCGACTTTCGTAAAACTGGCCCTAATTCGACATATAAGCGAAATAAATCTAGTCTAAAACACCATTTATGCACAATCTGCGATAACGTAGAAGATATTGCACTGAAAACACGTGTACACAATCACAAAACCAAAAAAAAATAATTGAATTTTATTCCCCCATCTAAGGGGGGTAGCAGCGTACGACGCCTGGAACGTCAAGTATTTTTGAATCTTACTGTGCTTTAGCTACATGCTAATACAATATCGGGGAGTTGGAATCTATGCTTAGACAGATATCGTCGATGCAAACGCCGTATACCAGTGACACGGATCCGTGTCGGCAGCACTGGGTCAAAAATGGTGCTGTCACGGATCCGTGACGGCAGCAGCAAATGTGTTTTAATCAATATTTTATCTATATTTCTACATCTTTTCTAAATACATAACATGCATTTTAGAAAACGTCGTCAGAACTTTTAAAGCTTTTTAAATTTGTTAGAACGAAGTTTTTAAATAAATAGACGTAACTTAAAGCAAAGTTAACAACAACCTCGTTTCAACTCTAAAATAATTTTTATAATTATCCTATATTTCAGCAAAAGTCACCTTAAAGACGCTTTTAAATGAATTATCTTATTTAAAATTGAAGGAACATAAAATTATTTTCTTATTTAGCATTTATTTACACAGAAAGTAAAATAACGCTTTAATTACAAAAGAAAGTTAAAAGATTCTAAATCTCAATTATAAAGCACAATTTGAATAATTATACTAAAAATTCTTTCTGAATTTGCGGCCTTAAACGATCAGAAATATTGGAGCAATTTACATGTTCCGTCAAACTTTGCTGGCTGCTCCAATAATAATAATGGGAGACGCTTCTTTCTTAGTAAGCTCTAGGTCTCAAGATTCTAAAATATTTATCTATTGGAATTTTTTTGTCAATTTGAAGGGTTGATAGGTTAAACACCAATTGAGGAGTTCAATGCAACAAGTGTACAAGCCGGTACATACAAATTTTTCAAAGGAAATAAAAACATTTCTTTATCCACAAAATCTTCTGAACTTGCATGTTAATTTATTTGTATTGATTAATTCATTAAAAATATGTTTATCGCTTTTTCCTCTGCCTGTAGGTACACTGTAAAAAGATATACACATAAAAAAAATCATAAAAAAGTTTACTTATTGCATTGGACCCTTCAGTGATGATGCAAATAGCTATTTAAGAGAATGGCTCAGATCGGAGGAGTTTGTTTGACATGCTTGAAGTTCAGTTACGTTAATAAGAACAAATATCTCTAAAAAAGAAAAGAAAATTTTAATTACTACAAAATTGAAAATTTTAAGTCCGCAATAATTACTTCGAAGAGTATAATAACTTTTAATAATTAGAAATTCCTTCTCCACCTTAAAGCTACCAGTGTTGTAGAAATTTTCCCGGCGCATTCGCCAATTGCAATCGCAATATAATGAGAAGCCATCGTCATTATGACACTGCTACTTGCTAAATTAAACTAAAATTTTATTAATCCACCCCGTCGAAGCTAAAGCGTTTGTTTCTGAAAGCTCCCCAAAATTCCACTTGCCTGTTTTCAGTCTTTCGCCGCCCTCTGAAAGCGAACTTCTCTTTCGCATCACCAGATCCGTGTAACTCGAAAGCAACTCTAGATAGGAGGTGGGCGTCACGTAGTTGTGTCGCGAAAGCTCTTGACGGTAAAGCTCGCTGGCGTCAATCACACTCGCGTGCATGAACTGACAGACCATCACGATTCGTTTCAAAACTTCCGGTCCGACGTCTAATTCAGCGATATCATCGAGAAATTGCAACGCCACCGACTGCGAATTACGCAATTTATTCAATAGCAACATAAAGGATGATTCTTCTCGATCTTACCTGCAAAGCTGAATCGGGCCATGCACTGAACCAGTCGATGGTGCAACAATTTACTAACGCAGGAAATTGACGCAGTCTCGCTCGAAAAACGTCCCCTATAGGACTGTTATCGGAAATTATCGCGTCTCTTAACACACAAGAAGCAAAACAAGTTTCACCTCATTGTAATGACGGTGTGCAAGTTTGTTCTGACTTCTTTCTGGTAGGCGGCGAAGAGATTGGATTTTGTGGCGGCCACCCCCATTTCCGTGACAATCCCCCTCAGTTCCTGGTAAATTTTGTCCAGTTCGTCCGGTTGGTAAATGTTGGGCACATCGCCGGAATTCAGAACGTTATTGAGGTCCTCCAGGAACGACTCCGATTTTATCTGCAGACATGACTGAATCAACCTGCGTAAAAAGGAAAAGCTCCTTACTTGAGTGTCGGAGAATAGAAACACGGTTTCTTGTTTGTACAGACCAGCTTTGAGCATCAACATTTTTATGTCGTCTCGCCATTCTGAATTGCCGTAAGCTTTGTGAATTTCAATTTGAAAACAGATGAATTCCGCCATGAATGTCGCCAATCGAGTCAAGCTTTGTCGCCCTGGAATTTTCCTTGTGTACCTACCTTACTTTATCTTTGAAATTTTCTGAATACCCGAGCCGCCCATTCCGAGCAAAAGTGCATTTCCTAAAGGTTGTCTGATTATCCTGGATATCCTGCAAATGTGGGAAATTGCATCTAAAAACAGGACCAGCTTCATCGGCCTCGTGCTCTGCTCGTTGTACTGATTCAAATATTGATCGAGAACCTTGGACAACTACAAAACATCTAATGGGGTTTGTTTTAATTTTCGTCAATAAATCACTTTTTCCAAATCGGTGATCTGGATGTAAACCCGCACGTCAGTTGACGGATCCAGAAAATCTCCAAAAAATATAACTTCCTTCCCCAAAGCCACTTCCGGTTTTACTTTAAAAAAATTCTCGATCTTCTGACCGAGGACATCATCAAACCATTTTCTATCTTCATCGTTAACAAGGCGATCCTGATAGACTCTACAGCACTCGTGATACCACAAACGAACCAATTGATTGATGCCCTTGGAATAAATTTCGCAGTTAAGGGTTGAACGGCAGTTCGGACTAGTAAACACGTTTTATTTGGACAGGTTCTTGACCCACTTACGTCGATAGTTTCAGGGACGTACATCAGCACCCCCTGAAAAACCTTGCTCAAATCGCGCAGATTGAACGTATAATGCGTCTTCGCAGGTGTCGGCAACAACTCCCTCAGGATCGTGTTATAAACATCTAAAGTGGCGGAAAGCATCAATTCGCAGAGAGAAGCGAGAGACGTCACGGGAATGCGGTTCATCCAGAATTGCAATATCGTTCCGAAGATTCTCCGCTGGAATTACAAAAAGAAATGGGCACGGTAATGAAGCTTTTTACCAGCTTCCATTAAAATCTTTCCGTAAAATTTTTTCATTGTATAGCCACCCTTTAAAACATTTTGATAAAGAACTTAACTCTTACTGCATATTCAATCGCATTATTTCAAACTCTTTTCAGAGAACTCTTTGGGTAAGCAAATCATAGATTAAGCATTCAACTTTTTCTTTGAAGCTTTATCTGATGGGTCAGCCCCGCTTAGTGCATTCAGACCAATGATTGTAAATTTTGTTAAAACTTTTTACGCCTCTGCTCCACTGAACATAGTTGAAAAATCAAGGGTTGGGACCCTTTAGGGCGATAAAAATTTAATTATTTATTGAATGTATTTGTGTAGCGTTATCAAATATTTGTTAAATGGTATGCCGTAAATAAAAATTATTATTAATTCTTTCACACTACCTTGCTGTCATCCTCCATTTCTATGAATGCCAAATAGTGAAAATGTCGTAAAAGTCGCGCCGTTACCGGGTTTCTGCCTCCTTCTGGAGGCCCCATTGCCACGCAAAAGTTCACGTCGATGATGGTTCGAAAATCGCCAATGTTCTTGCGGTCATACCAACCTTCAAAAAAACAGCGGGCGTTTCTTGAACAAACAAACAAAAAACAACTAAAGTTACCGTGAAAATCCATCCATTGACGTATCAACTCGATTGGAGGTTGAGCTCCATAAATTTCCAAAGCGGGCATGTTGAAGTCATCGATGAAGAACACTTGTTTTTTGAGAACAGGAGGCCCAAACACTCCTTTCCGCCTTCTGTCCAACTTGGAGTCTAGCAGGTCCTGCCCAAAAAATTTGCCAATTAAAAGTTTTTCGCGAAAGAGATTAATTTTTCAGTAATTAATTCTCCCGGCGCCTTCGCCATTTATGCGATCAGTTGCTTTCGTTACACGTTGCGTTTTAATTCAATTTTCTTGGATTTCTGCAAAACGCGATGTAAATTGATGTTCAATTTACCTACTGCTGTGTCGCAAAATTAAATAAAAAATTGCTGATATTGATTGCTGAGGCGAGTCCTTTAATTCGAGCCATAAATTGCGGCATCTGGGCGAATTAATCCAATTGTGACGTTTCGAAATAACGCCGCAATTTGGGTCTATTCATCAATACCTGTGTTTGATTAGCCGACGTTCTGGCGGAAAAACTGATAAAATCGCAAATAATCTTCTTATGCATGCTCCTGCTCAATTTCCCGACCACCGTTAGTGATTTTCCAGTGCCAGTAGGGCCAACACAAAGAACGTTGCATTGGTTCATTAAAACAATTTCTAACAGTTTCGCGTTCCTCACGTTATCCAAAGTAGGAACTTCAATATCTAAAATTTTCATTTGCAGCTAATCACCTCAAAATGATCAATCAAACCTGAATATTTCATTTCGATATTTATTTTATACTCCTCCAAATATTCCATCCAGTTGTACCAAGTGGGAGGTGCCGGTTGGTTGTCCTCAGTGGGATCTGTAAAACCTCCATCGTGCAACCTAAATTTGCCGTTAATCCTCGGTTAACATCAATTTCAGTCTCACACACCTGAAATCGTAAACTGAACCAGTTTCAGGAAAGTTTGGGCCGTGCCCGTTTTCCGTCATTTTTGCTCTGAGCCATTCATCAAACATCAAACGGCCTTTATGATCGCAGGTACATCCCACACTCCACACTGCTGAAAACACCACCCAAGGCACCAACAAATCGGCTGAAATCACAACAGAACAATTACTTACAGAAAGCAATATTTGCTACCATCTATACGAATTAATGCTAGGAACGGGGCGGAAGGGGGTGGTTTGTTGTCTCTTCCTGCGAGAGGTCCGAGCCAGTAATTCATTAGACTGAGGAAGCGCATCAGAAGGGCCGAATCCACTGAAGTTAGTATCTCTCTTAATCGACTACGGACAAGTTCGATTGCCGGTATGACGTACTCCTTGATTAGCTCCATGAAATCGTCGGCGTATTTTGCGGCCAACTGAAGAGGAAGTTTTGAGTAAAATTTTCACTTTGAGATGAAAGCGCAATTAGGGTCATTACGTCCGTATAGCAATTAATTTTAAGCCCGGTTTACGCACTTTTCCGGATACGGGTCAAAGAATTTGCTTTTATGTACGAATGCATTGAGGAATTGAATGACGCACGTGAAGAGAGAATTCCCACAATAGCGAAATAATCCAGTCGCTGAATGTAGAATTTTCGATTAAACCAAATGTGTGAATGTCGAGGTGAATGTGAATGGCATAACGCTAATAATGCTACTATTGTTATAGAATCTAGTTCTATTTTCAGACGGAGCTGGACAGAATTGAGGGTTTCAATCTGAAACTAACCCCACTTGCATAGGAATTATAGTTTAAGAATTTACAGGAAATTATAAAAACAATCAACAAAAAAATATTTTAACTCAATATAAAAAAAGTAGACAATAAAAACACATGATGCGTCCACTAGAACAGAACAGTGAAAGAATTAAATTAGTTACATTTTCAGTTTGAAAACAACTTCGAAAAATAATAATCTACAACAGTTTCGTCATATACATACTTTCTGTACTCACGAACATGAAATTCTTCAAAAAGTATCAAAATGTAAAACTTTATTTTCTTAAAAAATGTATAAGCAAAGAAATCATTAAACTCTATATACCGGGTGTTTCAACGAGAACCGCCGGTGCCAAATTGCGTATTTCCAATGGAGTTTAAAATTTAAAAATTGGCAGAAATAAACTTTAATAAATGCGCTACAATGTGGCGTCATTGTTTGGTCCATAATTAATTCCATGCGCCGTCGGGACGCCCTTAAGTGCTTTTTAAAAAAATTTCAATATATTTTTTTATTATTATTATGTTCGTAATACAGCCAAGTATACGTTCCTTTTGTTAAAAATTAAAAATTTGTAGTTAAAGTATCGTTTATTGTGTTTTTAAGAAGTTCGCGGAATTTTGATGAATTTAGTACACGACTGCATTATATATGACAAAGACCACTTCACCGTCTCGGTTATTTATGACTTAAAAGCGGTAACTACTCAAAGATCTTTGCAGTATAGAGACCATCATAAAATCTAATGTGGTTATACGCTAGGTAAAGGGTCACAAAGATGTCATGCTGTTAATAAAAAATTCCTTCAGCGCTAAAATTTAAAAATCCATGTAATTCAATAACGGTTTGTTATAAAAATATTTCAATTACTCGTTATCAATCTCGGAGGTCGTGATCATGAGCTTGAAGAAAATCAAAGAGATGACGTAAATATTTCGATATGAAATCGAGATCAAAAGTGAAAACTCACACCGTTTAAAAAAAGAAAAAAACGATAATGTCATCTTGTAGTGCATTAATTATAGTCTATTTCTGCCAAATTTCAAATTTTTAACTCCATTGGAAATACGTAATTTGGCACCGGCGGTTCTCGTTGAAACACACTGTATAACAGATCAATATTTTATCGACTTGAAAGATTTCCTGACACGCTTCATGCAAAACACGCTGAAAATATTTGAAAAGGATTACAGAAACTTTTTAAAAACACTTTAAAACACATTAAAAATGTTACAAAAATCTTGATGAGTAGAGAAGGAAAGAAGAGGTAAAAATGATAGAAGAAGTTGCAAGCAGTTCGGCAGCGTGAGTATATTGCCTGACAAAGTGAAGAAAAAGTCTCCCAAGGTCGGTCATTGCAAACTTTGCAAAAAGTTTATGCCTTTGGGATGAAAATTAGAGTAGGGTTTGAACAAAAGACCTTATTGGTCGCAGTTCGAAAAGGCTAGAAAGCCAAACGGCCCCTCTGTAATCTAATCTAATCTAATCTAAGCAGTTGTAGAAGAAATAAAGCAATAACACTCAAATGGAGAAAGAATACTAAAAAAAGAAAAGGAGAAAAAACAGAACAAGTGTCAGATAGGGATAAAACAAATAAGAAAAATTTGTCTTAAAAAAGGCACAAAAAATATGGAGACAAAGATGGCAATACCTAAGTTTACATGCTTTAGCATAAATAAAATAAAATAAAAATTGGAAGAAAGACGATCGTTAAAATGGAAGAACTGAAAAGAAAATAAGACAATGACTAACAAAAAAAAAAAAACAAATTACAAGAGAAATGGAAAACAATAGAAACAAGGATTTAATTGAGCTGTACCTAAAGAAAAAACTCGGAAAGAAGTGCTTATGAGTAATAAAATAAAGATGGATACCTTGCAAAAATATTTTATTAAATAAAGATGCAAAAACCAACCAGAGCAGGAAGAAATCTGGAAAGCAGAGAAGAGAAAGTAAAATAAAAGGAAAACAAACTAATGGAAAGTAAGACAATAACAGAAAGGGTGCAAAAAATTAAAAATAAATTACAAGAATCGTCAAATTATGCAGCGACAAAACAAAGTACAATAAAATCCTATACTTTAAAAAATATTAAATACAATTTTTACAATTTCACAATTTCATTTTAGATTCAAGCGTAGCTTTTGTTCAGCATATGTATGTTCTAGAACGTTCTAGACTTTTCTAGAAGTTGGGGTAGCCACTCCTACCCACTACCCCTTCTTTACCACACCGTACCCCTAGGCCAAGTTTACGTTTGTATATAAGCGAGGGTTTCTTCAACAACAGCCTCTTTGCTCTTTGCTCTTTGCTTCTCTCCACTCTCATCTTTGCTCTTCTGCTTCCACCAGCTACCATCACTGTACACCGCTTCCAACTTTAAATATATTGTTAAGTTATCACGCTTTTCATTATTCGCACAACAGCTTTGTCTTTTCCGGAAATGTTTAAAACTCAAAGTACGCTAGTATGCATTATCCTTGAAATTTTGAACGCACATGTCTATCCATTAGGAGAAGTGTTGAAATGCGCATCGATGAGAAAAACGTCCAATTTAAATGTTTAGCTTTCATAAGACTTTCAGTCCTTCAGTTCTTTATATTGCTTTATTTTCAGAAGTAAACGTAAGCCGATTTCATGTCAGTAGTCTATAAACTTGACATTTAGTTCTGAAGCGCAATGTATTTTACGCAGTTATAACTTTTTAAGAGCACAACTTGATTTCAAATTGAAGAAACTATTTTATTTATAACTCAATTACGAACAGATCAATTTCTCCGCTACATAAATTGATTATGATTAAACAGATTGGCAGATAGCCATAACGAATTTTTTTGTACACCCTAGTAGTTTATAATTTTACGCTACCGACACTAAAAAACTAGCCCACTTTCCATTGCGTCACAACTGAACGTAGTTACAATTGCAAATTACAAATAATTAAATTGGTTGTGATTTTCTTTTGAAGTACAAAATAGCTATTTACCGTACTTACTTCTGGCAAACGTGAAATCCAGCAATTAACAAATGGTTCCAGACCGAGTCCTGCAGGTTCCATGTAAACCATCCCGCATCTCGAAACCGTAGCGGGAGAAGCCACCGCCAAATCAGCGACCTCAAACATCATCGTCATCGTATCTCGCAACTTGATAATCTCCCCGCTACTCAAACACAACTTTTTGTTATCGTCCAGGACCGTATTCATGTTCTCTATCCAAACCGCGTCGACGGGACCGTCGAAAATGTACCAGCGTTTATCTTTGTCTTCAGCGCTTACCCCTACACGCACCAAACAAGGCAGGATGCCGTCCGTCCTAAAAATAATTGTCCCAAAAATTTTAACGCCACAGCATAAAAGAATTAAGAAAAAGAAAATCGTTTTTCAAGCAATTGCGAAGAACTCAATTTGGTACCTAGGGGTGAGTTGCACCATTCCAACATAAAACTCAAATGGTACAATTTGCCTTTAGTGGACCTAATTTAGGATTTTCTGTGATTTATAACTTATTGGAAGGTTCGCGGAGCATTGTTGGAAATGGTGGATGCGCCGGGTGAATCTCCGACTGCAGCCGCAAACTGTTGCTCCATTGACACAAAATCGCCAAACTTCGCAAAAATAGCCATGCTATGGCTGCCAATCACGTCATGCGATAGAGCCGAGGATAGAGCAATGCTGTTAAATTGAAAATAACTCAGCGATTAAGCGAGTGTAAAAGTCCGAATTAACAATTATGTTACGCCAATAACTTGGGCGATGCCGGCTACCCTACGTGAGTTGTCTAGTACCATTCGTGAGTTTGCAGGTCGAACTCGCCGTAGAGTTGGCCCATCGTGATGGATTTCGGGTTCATGACGTAGGTGTGGACGGGCTTGAAAGGCAGTCCGCTGGGTTGGGGCTTGCCGTCGAGTGCCGTCATGGCATCTTTCAACACTTTGTAGCACTGCAACAAAAATTGGGATTAGTTTGCGGACACGCTTGCGTGTCCGCACGCTTTTGAATGGAAGCCAAAAGACGCTTTCAGTGCGCGTCGCGACGCTGCCCCAATCACACGTTTGACATGGCTAGAATCGAACCAACGACGAGTACGTCGGCTTACGTAGATGATTCTTTTAATAACACGGAAATTTCTAACGTTACCGAATTTGATCCTGGAGGATACTATGCGGAGGTTATGTGCGACTCCTTCTACACGTACTTGAAAATCTTGCACACCTACTACATTCCGGCGATAATCGCGATAGGTTTTTTGGGCAACTTTCTGTCCTGCGTCGTGTTCTTGACGACCCACTTGAAGATGCGGAGTTCCAGCTATTATCTGGCCGCCCTGGCCGTGGCGGATTTCGGATTCTTGTGCGTCGTTCTGGTGGTGCATTGCAGTTTCAACAATGTTTTCGATATTTTCAACACGGACGGCTGGTGTCAGTTTTTCGTTTATGTTAGTTCGGTTTGCGCCTCGTTAAGTGTCTGGTTAATAGTCGCCTTTACGGTGGAACGATTCATTGCCGTCCAATATCCGTTGCAGAGGCCTCATATTTGCACGGTGTCCAGGGCGAAAACCGTTGTTGTTAGTTTGACGGTGTTGGCGATGGTGTCGCAACTGTATCTCTTCTGGATAGCGGGACTGATCACGGTCCAGGACCGGCAGGAGTGCGAGATGAGACCAGTTTATCTGGAGTTTATGAAGATCGTCAATTTTGTCGATACCCTCGCCACCCTGATAGTGCCCTTCATCCTTATCGTCATTGTGAACACGATGATAGCTAGAAACCTGTTCCTGTTCAGCAAACGGCTTCAAGCAAGCGCTGTCGAAGATTGCGTCTACACCGATATAAACAAGGCCGAGTTGCAGCACTCAAATACGCAGGTAAATTGTGTAAACAACGAACAATCTCCCAACCTCAAGTGCAGACACGAAAGCGTCAAAAAGTCATTTCCAATTTTGATTAGAAATCAAAGAATCCCACTTCTCAGAGGGTTCTGCCTTTGGAAAGGCAAATAACTTTGATCCCATGTTGAACTCTCGGCGTCGACAAAGTTCAGTTTTTGACCACATATCTATTAGTAACCATTTTATGAGGCGGTTTGACCATCATTAACCCGGGCTTAAAAACGATAGATTACATTTGGGTAAACTGATCTAGAGCACTATAGAATGATGATTATGAACAGTCAATTTAGATATAATTTGGAAGGGTCTTACTGATAATTACAAAAGCTGGAGAACTGGAAACCATCCCAATTCTTAATTATAAAAAATTTCCAGTTGCAAAAACATCTATTAATACTTTATTGATTAAGGAATCATAAATCTTTCCTTGCTAAATTTTTATATTTTATCCAATAATGACAACAAACTATCGACACTCGGTTAAAGTAATCAAGAATTCGCCAGTAATAAAATAACAAATTATCTTCGTGCAACTCAAACACGAAGCTAATTTTTGTTTAACTTAAAATTTAATAAAGTATTTGATTAAAATGTTCTGAAAATGTTTGCTAAATTTTGGTTTCATGCGACTTGTATTCAAAACTAACGAAATACAGCAGTAATCATCAGTTAGCATTTAGTAAGGTAAAATTGCATTTTTCTAAAGTATCATAATAATATCTTTGATTTGAGCATTACATATTTTTATGGAGCTTTTAAATGTTTTCTATGAAAATATTATTTGATATTATTTTTACTCCTCTTCCCCTAATATTAATGAAAAATTTTAATTTTATAATTTTCTCAAAAATACGGCATGTGCAGTTGCGATCACAACGGATGCTCTAAACGGGATGATCAATTTTAATATGTTATATTTAAGTCGTCCGCTCAATAAGTCGCAGATTTAATGACTAAAAAAGTTTCACTTCAAAAAGTTAATAAAATCTAAGCTTACTGGTAAAGTGAAACCAAGACAAAGTCAATGTAACAGTATTCGAGTAGAGAAGAAAGAAAACTATTTTGACTTCAACTTTACACGACAAACTTTTCCAATTATGAGAAGATCTATCTATCTCACCGTCCATTCTACAAAGTTTTGAAGTTGAAATTCTTCTCATAATTTTAATTTATTGCCACTACTTTAAATTAACTTTAACTTTAGGTCATTACAACGTTACAAAAATTGACTACTGCGAAGTATTTTTGTCCATTTTATTTATTTACTAGTAAGTTAAATTAATGCCCCAAACTATCGCTCAAATTAAACTAGTGGTGTAAAGTGTCAAGTATAAACTGACAAGTATACCTACATCAAATTCATTTCCTAGTTCAAGGGTCGCAATACAATTGGCCCGGGTCTAGCTGATAATTGAAGCTGACCCTGAAGCTTTAATTGCGTAACTTCAAAGAATTGTTTTTTGCATACTTCGCCCCTCTTAATTAAAATTCAAAAAATAAACTGTACAAAATAGAGGGCAGCTTGGTTATTCTCTTAAAGGCGACAAGTTGCTTGAACTGACAAATATTTGTTAGAAAGATGCTGAGAAAAATGAAGAAAAGCACGAGCTCTTAACGTTAATGGAATCGCATAAAATTGCTTATGCAGGCTATGAGCGTTAGGTTTTTAGTTAATTGCAAGCAGACTAAAAACAACAAATCCGTAAGAAAAGTCATGTAACATAAATTCTCACTTAATCGATTGACAATTTTCTACATTTACCACGGCTTTCATCGTTTGATTATTCAATGTTTCGATTTTGTATTGAAAATCTAATTAGGGTAACAGCTTAATCAACTTTGATATGAACTAATAGTGTGGTAAAGTGTACACAAAAATTAGCTCGTTACGCGTCATCGATGACGCAGTTTAGCAAAGTCAAAAATACAATAAGTTTATTATCATATACTATTCATAAGTTGCTCTGTTTGATTATATTATTGCATAATTTTGTTTTGCTCGTTAGAGTGAAAATAACTAGAGCTGACACAGAATTAATTAGCTAATTCTAATTATATGACAAATTATTTTCGACTTCTCCTCTTAATTTCTCTTTCCCTTACGTTTTCTGCCTTATTCCCTCGCGTTTTAATTTACTTTTTTTTATTTATTTTAGCCTTCTTCCATTCTCTTTTATACGCTACGTTGCATCTTAGCGTTCTTTGTTTTCGTTCGTTGGTGCCTTTGCACATCTCCATTTCGTTGTCAACACTCTTTTCATTTCTCACCCTTGTTGTGTCAGTTCTTCATTACCTCTCCCGCTACATGACCATCCAGTTCTCTCATAATTCCTCCTCCTTCTTTTTAATTTCTACTCTTTTATTTCTTTCTTCTTACAAGAACTCTTATAGAATTTTGCACTTTCATTTTACAACATTGACTTGTTACAATTAATTTCTATTCAACCTCCATTTTTTCCCTCTACTTACTTTTTCTTTTCTGGTACCTCAGCCTTCTTCTCTTTCTTAATTGCTTCTTTCCTCGATTCAATAATTTCACCCTTCTAGTCTCCAGTTTTATTCTATCACTCGTAGCCGATCTTTTTTTTCCTCATTAGTTTTCTCCTGCATGGTCATCCTTATTTCTTACATTTTATCTTTTCTCTTTTGGTACAATGTTTTTCTACTCATTGGAAATATACAAGGTGAATATAAATTTGCACATTTCATGTCCAGCACGTTTATAAAGCCCGGAAAAAATAGTAAAGAAAACTTATATGTCCTAAATGTTTAGAACATGGCAAAAAAAATTTAGAAACATCGGCCCTGTACACCTAAAATTTATTCTCCACTTATGTTAACGTTAATGTCGTGTTGGATACATTGATGCCAGATGAATTTTCACATCAACATGATAGAAAAAATTTGATTCTCTAATTTAAAATAAATAAAAAGAAAATAAGTAAAATTTTTTTCTCATTTTTTCTATTTCTATTGGAATCAATAGAGGAAACGTAAATCTTTAAAATGGTGTTTTGTTAAAAAATTTAATAAAACAAGTTGAATTGTTAACTTTACTTTAAAGAAGTAAAATTTGAAGAAAACTTTGTGTTGCAATTTTTTTTAATATTTTTTTCAATTGCATATGAAACCGGAACGGATCGCTCCTTAATCTTAGTGGGCGACTAGCAGTAAAGCACAAGTGAATCTTTTGCCATAGTAAACTGATATTAAATATGAATGGAACTTATTACGTAGATATAGTCATTGAGTTAATTACAGTGCAATTCAAACTTGACGGTTAAGCATTAGTGACGTTGATGGTGAAACTTTGAAGTTGAGGCCGGTTTGAGGCTTTGAGTATGAGATTGACATATCGTAATTACGTTAATATATTTTATTTCGTATTTGGTCAGCTTTTCAAACTACTGCATATTCTGATTGAAGTCTTTTTTTTTAGAACAAAATTATGCAGGGCATAGCTGAACTGACGGGTTTTGCAGAATATGTCAAAGTAATTTAACAGCCGCTGAAAGGGATTTGCTATGTAAATAACAACTCTATTGCTGGTCCTCTGTGTGGTAAAAATCTTGTATTTAAACTTCTCAACTATTTGTATAACAAAAATAATTACTACAAGGCCTAAACCCAATTAAATATTAATATGTCGTTCATAATTAAAACAATATGGTAAGATCGGTGAAGCACACTTTTGCGCTATTGTAATTAATTGTAATTGGCACCAATGTATCATTATCTCCTTGTTGGAAGGTCGCCGGATTTAATTTTGTATAGCCTGTATTTAAAACGTTGGTTAATTCATTTACGTACCGTTAAGTAGATAATGGTTTATTATACCACTAAAGAATATTACAAGCCGTTGGTTCAAATTTACGAAATTACAAATTTTGAGTATTATTTTTGCGCAGCACAAACAACTAATTACTAAAATAATAAGTAAAGTTTGAAACTTACTCATTAATTAGTGTTGAGAATGTATATTACTCTTTTAAAATTACGCAAGTTAAAACCAATTTTTACTTGAAATATCTACGACAAAACTTGCACTTTAGTTTGAATACAGTTTGATAAACGTGTTATGATTAACGATACTAAAAGCCATAAATACAAAAAATTTAAGCTATAAGTTCTGTTGATAAAAAATGTTGTTACTCCCTCTTTTAAGAAGATATATATATATACGTCAAATTATGCTAAGTAGATTTCACTAAAAGCTGCAGATTTTAGATTGTTGGTGTGTTGTTAAATTTAGGTAAGATCAAACGCTGTTGATGCAAAACTTCGGCGAAAAGAAGATTTGGCATATTTTCCCAAAAATGGTTCGTGGAACAATTTATCAATATCCGAGGAATTTTCAGATTACGTTCTCGCGGCTCGCTTCCAGTATCTAATAATCCATACGGTAGCAGCCGGTCCTGCCCTGCCCGTTGAGTGGTTGTTTCAGCGGCGATCTCGATCAAATCAGTTAAGTACCCGCTGAAAAATTCGCGTAATGTAAACAAGTAAAACCAAAAATCCGCATGGTTTATTTAGCATCGCTTAAACTACGATTTATTTTGCACTTTTTCACCGCAAAAATTTAAACAAAACTAAATTGATGCCGGCAACAAAGTTGGGAGGCGGCCGTAAAAATTTCTGGTGGTTAAAAATAAATGTGAAGAAAATTCCGCGTCGTTGGTGCCTTCCTGATTGATTGATTAATAACCTTTTACGCACCTACGCCGTGAGAAATTCGATTTTAATATTCGTGCAATAATGGAATTCGCATCGCCGGTGTCTTCGCTCGGTAACGCTAATTATCCACCTACGCAGAAAATTGTTGATGAATAGAAACACCACAAATTATTTGCCCTCAAACTGTTTTAGGGGCGCTAATTTAGTTCTATTCATTTTCACTGGAAATTAAGCGTTAATTTTTAGATACATTTCATGTTCTCTCCAACCGGATCGATTTGGTTTTAGACAGTCTCCTGGAGCCTCCCGAACACGTCAATTACATGAAACCCGACAACACCGTTTTTATTAAGCTGAACGTAATTATCATTTTGTAGGACCGAAAGGTTATAAATAATTTCATTGGATAATCAAAGATTTGCTAACCGAATTGGTTGTGGAAAACGTGACATTTGATTTGCTTCTCGAAATTTCGGGAATTTAATAAAAATCAACACAGCTCACCTATTGATTTTAATTTTGCCGTGAATGCGGCCCTGATCCATTTCAGTCGTCAAGCGGCCCATATGGCGGCATTATCTTGCCGTTAGATATTAATGGCGATAAAGTTATAAATAATTGATGGGATCACCTTAGGTTGAAATTGCTAAAAGCGTTGTGTATACCTAATTTGCGAGGATCAAAGTCGAGCTAGTTTAATTTAATTCGTTTTCAGAGTGGCAGTTCGAACAGGCGACAGGGATCGCAGCAGTCGCACAATTCCCAAAAATCCAACAACTCCTCGAGATCCAGCAAGGGCAGCTCGAAGCAACTGGACCAGTGTCCTTGCATACGTAAGGCAGTTTCATTAAAACTGAAAGAATTTTCTTTCGTTGTTTTATGGTTCGTTGCGTCAAGTTGGAAATGAATAAAAGAAAACTTTTTGCTTCGTTGACAGACCGGACGCTTTCACGATAATTAGACATTTTCTAATTTACTTCATGCAGAATATTGGGAATTTGAAACAATGTATTCCCGGTTAATTAATTAATAGTTAAATACTTTTAACATTCTTCTGCATTGTTCTATCTTCTATACAAAATATGTACAACCGACAGCAGAGATAATGTCCATCTGTTAAACTTTAAACTCATTTATTTTCCACATAAAACAAACAGACATTTTTTTCATATTTATCCATTGAGTTTCATTTACTTAGTATAAATCATCTGTAAAAGAAATTTAAATTTAAATTAAATAAACAGTGAGATGGACATTATCTCTAATTTACGTCAATTTTCTTTGAAACCCCATACAAATGTTTGGAGTTCACTGCTTCCAGTTCTTGAAGATACTTCGGCATATTTTCCAGAATCTTCTACATTTATAATTTTATAGGTATTTAGCTTTTGCAAAATGTTTTTCGATTATCTACTTTGAATATTTGACAAATTTAATCACGCATTCCTCAAGATCCTCGTAAGTTCGCAAGCCGAGATTTTCCTTAAACCCATAAATTTTTAAAACATGGATCAATTTTGTTCAAAAATTGTTTAGGTACACAATATAGAGCAGCTGAATTTCTTGCCATTTAGATTTTTTTCAAAGCTCTTAAATTTTCCTTAAATTAAATTTTACTTGTAAATTCTCCAACTTATTGCAATTCACCTAAACACCTTCAGAATATCACCATCTTTTTATACTTTTTATATTATTACAAAATTAAAGTAGCGGGGAAAAAAGCATAAAACTCTTTAGTTTCTAACAGTTACACTTATATTGTAAAAATTTTACTGTAATTGATTCAAAAAAAATTACATTAAAAATGTTCCAATTCTACAAAGTATCTAAACAATTTTTGAAATAAACTCGGTAATTAAATTATGCGTTGTTTGGCTAAAGAATCTTGAAAGAAATGAGATAAATTGATGTGTCGTCAAGTTATCACTCAGATAAGTAGTTTTCCTCATTTTATGTTTTAATTTAATCAGAACTCCTAAATTTGCCATGTGACTTTTGCAGTTAATTTCTTAGTCAATTACACTTTCCTAATGGAAGAAAACAATGATCATTGCCTTTACTTTGTCCCGAAAATAGCGTGCTTTCTTTGGTCTACGTAGTTCTGATAAACTTTTGTCTCAGTCATTACTGAAGAGGAGATTTATTAACCTTTATACAGAAACGATACTAAAACGTACAAAAATTTTTTTTTCAATGATCTCGATAATTATGCAACAATTAGAAATGCTGTTGTGATATACGTCCATCATTCAGGTAAGGAAGATTTTAGACGGTCTGGCCGGCGTCTAGTGGGAGTATACTTTATAGCTTTTAAAAACGTTAAACAGAACTTTGCTTTATTTATTTAAAAATAAACTGCTTGAAGTAGAATAGTAGTTTTTTACATTTGTCTATATGAAAAATAATTTTCTCTGTCTAGGTAACTAAATAGTACGCTACCATTTAAATAAATAAAGTTAGAGCGCCATGTTTAATAATAACCGTCCAGATCTTGACTCTAAAAATATTTTAAAGTCCTAATTACACATTTAAGGAGCAGATATAATTTTTGTCCTAGATCTAATAATTTAGGCAGAAGAAGTTTGGTTTTACACTTTTGACCAACTCTCTATAACGCTTGGTATAAGACTATATTATGTTCTTAATTCAGTGCTTCTCAATGCTTTCTATTTTGAAAAAAAAAATTAAAACAACTTATTAAATTACTTGGAGAAATATTGTAATAGGAAGGGTTTGTTCTTATTTTAAAAAGAAAGTATCAAAATTAATTATTTTTTTAAGAATTACGTAAATTACATTGTAACTCAACGTTCTTTATTTATTAAAAATGAAAGGATACATTTCATCCTATTACATCCAGCAGCAAGAACGCTACCTGAACCAATTTGGACGAAAGGACGGATTTTAAACTATTTAACTTGAAATGAGATTTCAAATAAAATTTGTTCCATTGTACATACCTAAAATAGATTCTCTTCCTTTCTATTACAGGATTTTCTTGATGTGGAAGTCACGCTTCTCCCGCTCTTTTAACATTAGCCTCAGTAAATCTACCAAGAGCGTAATTTGACAAGCCTTTCTAAAAGATTCTTTAAACACAATTCATTAAAACCGCTTTAGCGTTTTCGCCTGGCGTAAATTGAGATGTTAAATTAAAGCCTTACGTCTATCAATATTAATAACGCATCATGTTTACAGCAACGTACCAACCAAATTAATTAAAGTGCTTCGACTTATTACCTCAGTCAACCACTTGAAGTCTTTTCCTTGTTTGTACGCCCAACATCTCCACGACTTTGTCGTTCAGTCAAATTTTTGTTGTAGATGTAAAAGTTTCGGCGAGAAACGTGATCTCAACAAGGAATCAGCAGAACATCACCAAACTACTTCTGCTCATATCATCGGTGTTCATCGCCCTGAACTTTCCAAGGTATGTTCGATTTTATGGGAATATTGAAGCAAATTATTCGAGTTATTCATATTAAAAGTTTGCAACAAAAAATTTCCGCCACAGTGTTTAGTTCAACGCTAAGTTTTAATTTGACAACGTCAAACATCAATTAATAATGTTTACTAACATTTCCCAGATGAACAAAATTGAAATTGTTTCCAAACAAACTCTTGCAGAAATTTGATAATATATCGAAAATCGTTCGATCGTAGCGTTATTTAATATAGCAACGGAATACTGTATTAGCGAATTTGGTTGTGTTTGTTCCGAAAAATTGTAATCATAGCTTTTTTTTCAGTTACGTAATCCGGCTGTCAGTTTACTTCGCATTCACGCTTCAGCAGAAAAATCCGCCTGAAACTTTGTATTGTGTTCAACAGTTCGCCATGTTGCTCTACTACACCAACTTCAGTATAAATTTTCTGCTTTACGCCATGTGCGGTGTGACGTTCCGACGATGTTTGTGGCAGGTTCTTCGAAACAACCTCAAGAGATTGGCCAGTCGACCGTTCTACAATAAGTACTGAAGCATCTGTCGAAATATCAGCGATATGAAGGGTAATGAAGTGTGATCGAGTCAAATGACGACGAGAAGAGATATTTTTTACGAAACTGTTGAATATTGGAGAAAGAGGAGTTTATTGAAAAAGTTTTATAAAAAAGTTTTCATGTTTGTGTGTTGAAGCGTTCCAGATATATCTATAATTTGGAACAAACATTGTTTGGATGTTGAATAAAACATTTAATCTGTGAAATTGTGATTTCAGTATGATTTCCCTTAAGAAATGAGTCCTAACTAATAATTTGAAATTACCAATCATTTACTAACCCTACATGCTGTTAATCTTTCCCTAATTGACAATTGATTAACGCCCATGTAACACCACACGGGACTTTTTTTCTATCGTTTTTCTTTTTTGACCGTTAGCAATCATTCTGGCTATGAAAAATTTTTAGCTGAAGCATATAGAAAACCGACTTTCTTGCCATTTTGGCCTGGTCTCAAGAATTGCAGTATTGGTTCAACTGACTTGTGTATAATTATTGTAGAAGTTGATGGTTTGACACAATTATTCGTTCAATGCTAGTGTCCTGCTGTGATGAGTATCGCTTTAAGATTTAAGGAAAAGTTTTTGAAAACATTTCAGGAAAAAGCGCGCAAGATGCGGCTCTCTATGTCTTCCTACTAAAGGCTTTTAAATTTCAAGATTGATTGTACCGATCTGTTATCGCGCATCGAATTTTGAGTTTCAATGCTTGAGTCTATTCGATTCGAGGCACTCCGCATCACTTCATTGTCGTCGAATCGGGCGAATTTCCCTTTGAAGTCGCCATTAATAATGATAATGTGTTTTTTCTTTAATACAGTTTCAGATAAAAGCGAAATTGTCGTCGACTCTTTGTGTGCGATAGTATAATTGGTTTTGGGTGTGAGGTGAGTGTTATTATTTTATTTGTTAGACAAGATGTTGTTTTAAAATTGGTGCAAAATATGTGCAATGTACTATAATGTTATTAGTTTTTAAAAATTATTAGTGAATATTAGTTGCCGCAAAAATTTGCACTACCTCAGGTCAATATTATAAAAAAAAACAACTTTTGGTGATCTACAATAGTTTATTATTTGTTTTGCATTATCACTATGTGTTTTGCTGTCCTTCAAATTTGTTAAATATTATCAGAAATAACATTTTAACATTTCTTCCAAACCTTAAAGTTTGGTTTGAACTTTAAAAACTCCTTGTATAATTTTGCAATAATAATTCTTTACTTTATTTCAGTTTCTTTTGTTTTCTTCGATTATCTGTTACATTGTACCATTTTTAATCTCAACTTTTTTTGATAATTTTAGAAATTTTTGTATTAATTCTTCTGTTGTTCAAGCTTTTCCTTATATTCCAATGTTTTCACTTTCTTCATCTTGTTATTTCTTAGTTTTTTAATTTTTCTTCATATTTAGGCAGTGGTTTTTTTCTGGAATCCACTACCTGATGTTATCCTCTTCAAGGTTTGAACAGTCTAAGCATTAAAAAAAGTTGCTAATACCAATATCTTTCAAATTTTACGACTTTTTGTAATTTACTTTACAATCTTTTTTAAATATTTTTTTTATCTTCTTTTTATTTTATTTTCTTACTTATCATGATTCTACTTTTACTTTATTTACAGAGCAGAATTGTTACTTTTTACGTCTTTCCAGATTGTTGGCAGTTTCTTTTTGCGCTTCTCTACGGATCGTTCTGTTTTCTCCTTTTTTAGTAACAGTTAAAATATTGTTAGCTTAAGTAAGTGTCCATCATTTTCTTTTGCTTTGCCCGTATACTTCTAAAACTCATGTAAGTACACTTCCATATAGCACGTTTCTAAAGAACGCAATTAATTTTTCTTTTATTTAACGTAATCTCTCCTCTTCTGTTTTTCAACTCTCTATTACCATTTTATATTTTTGCCTTTTTTCGATTGTTTGTTTTAGTTGGTTTACTTTTAAACTTACCAATATTTTGTTGACATTTTTAGTAATAATTGTAGGTATTTTTTTTCTTCTTACTTCTCAAAATTATCATTTCTTTTATTGATATCCTGTTTAGAAACGGATTTATTTACTTCTCTAATTTTTTTTATTCTTCTCTTATATACCTATTATCTGCTTTAGATTTTAATATTTGAACAGGCTTAGATCTCCTGAACGTTGCTAGTAGACATAGTTTTTTAATTTGTTAACATTTTTACTTTAGAAGCTACTCTAACTCTAACTCTAACTCTAAAATATTTTCTTACTCATCATAATTTTTTTTTTCTTTATTTACGTGTTTTTTGCTGGACAGATTTAATTTTTTTTAGATCTTTCCACCTTGATCAACTTTCTTTTTGTGCTTTTCTATGTATGTCTCTACTCTCCTCTTCTTATAGTAGTTGTTTGAATGTTGTCAGTCAACTTCTCTTCAGATGCTTGGTGTTTTGCTATGTAATTATGGAAATTATGCTATGTAGTATAGGAAATTTCTAACAAAATCACCTTCAAATTTTCCAGAATCCAGAAAAAAAATTAAAAGCTGGGGTATTCCTTTTAAAATAATAAAGTTGATGTCAACTTTCGGTATATGCGAAAGTGTCACCATTTTGAATGTATTTTCACTGATTAGATGTTACCTCACTAAGACTGTGGCTGAATTTTCAGATAAGTAGCTTTTACCTTTGTCAAAATACTTCTAATGGAGAGTCAAAAAGAATCACCCTGTATAATTATAATAATGACTGACAGAATCAAATGTGGCAATTTAAATTTTCCTACCACACTAGTTCGTAACACATATTAATTCCGCCCTCGTATGTTGTTTGTTATATCACTGTCTACGGAATCAGAGAGCAAAAAAATCCAATTTCAATGCCATCACGCGTTTTGAAGCTTGATGATTGCTTGCTTTGGTATCTGCTGCAAACACAAACAGTGAAATTGATTCTTACAACAAACTATGTGGTTTTTCTAAAAATAAAACATTTACCGCACAACAAAGGCGACAACCTTTCAACCTTAAAATCAGTCTAAAATTTTGACACGTCGCAATTTTTTTTTAAATTCTATAAATAATTATGATATTATGTATTATAAGTGTATCAATATTGCTAGAGTTTATGTAATTGCGTCACTCAAGTTACATGTAATAGGAACTAGGTAACGACTGCCTAAATTCACAACCTCAAGAACTTTAATAACCTTTCCAACTTTTTAGTTAAGTCGCGAGGATAAAGGTTCTCTGTTCATACTTGCAGGAAAAAATTTGGTGAATCCCTCCCTATAGTCCAGGCCTGAATTCTGGGTTATTCGCTCAACCGCACTTGTTTGCCATTCCTATTGAGCTTAATGCCAGCTGTCGCGTAATTTAGTGTGAAAAACTAAATATTGATCCCAAGACTAGGTGGAGAACAAATAGCACATTTGACACGTCTCCCGCCTTCATAACACACTCGTATATCTTAAAGCGACCCTACCTTTGTTTTACCCGAAGCCGTCGGTCCAACAAGCATTAAACCATGCCGAACCACAGTTGTCTCGTACAACTGGATAACTTTCCGGACGAACTCTACAACTTAACTTGTTTAAACAAACGACCCACAATTTTACTTCGCAAATACCATCAACATCTTCCAGACTGAGCTTGCGGCAAGAATTCCGGATCGATTCCTCCAAAACACCATAATCCACAACCTCCTCCATCATTTTGGGAAACAAATCAGAAACAATTCCTGCAAAATTAGGATCAGTAAGAAGCAGAGCCGCAGCATTAATTAATTTTTTTAATTAAAATGCAATGTCTCGTTTGAAAACCGTTACTTGGCCAATTTCGAAATGGAATAAACAAATTTGGCCGCGAATTAATCAAATCTCACCGTTAAAAAGTTTGAGGTCGTCCTTCAAAAACTTGGGCACGTTCACGTCTCGCAACGCTCTCAGTACGATTTGTTTTTCGTCCATCCGAGGTCTTTCTCGTTTCAAATTGCCGGCAACGGCGATAACAGTTTTGACAGCTCGCATCCCGAAATCGTAATGATCCTGACTGCTCAACTGTTCCGAACTCAACTTAAATGTCGTCGTGATTTTATTAGCCAACTCCTTGGCATTACCAAAGCCGAAGGAGAAGAGTGAAATCTCCGAAATCAGCGTGTAATTGGGGACCATCATCGAAACGGGACGGAAGAGAGCTTTCAGATTATCGGGAAGTTCGGTGCGTCCCGCATAACCCGGATTCATCGTTATGAAAACGGCGCAGGATTCTTTCAGAGCAATTTCGGAACCCTCAAAAATAAATCTGGGATTTTTTTTTTTTTTTTTAAATTTGTTCGGTTTCATATTTACCGATCTAAACGAGCTTGTTGTGCTTTCTGGATCGTTGTGATTTGTTGCGCCACCACCGACAAAACCTCGATGTCGATCCTGTTAAACTCGTCGAAACAAGCCCACGCTCCCGAACTGAACGAGCTTTTTAGTAAACATTCGTTTGAAAATCTGACCTTACCTTGCCAATCCTTTGAAAAATTTGCCCATTGCCATAAAATCGAGTTGATCGGAGCAATTAAAAACGACGCACTGCAGCGCCATGGCTTTGGCTAAATCTTTGGTTGTTTCAGTTTTCCCGGTTCCCGCAGGTCCCGCGGGAGCCCCCCCGAAACCCAGATGCAGCGCCCCCGTTAAAGTTAGGTAACAACGATCCGTCAGCGGGGTAATCACTAATCTTCCGCTGTTTCCTAGATATTCGTAGCCATATTGAAATTCGGCGTTAACGGCCCTCACTTTTTCGTCACTCTCCACCCAGTAGTACCTCAACTGGCTAATCCAATCAAAATCGTTGACGTTGTTAATGTGCGAATCAACAAGTTTTTGCGTTACATCTCTGGAGTGTACCTCAATCACAATTAAAGCCGACAAAATTTCTCTCTGGAGGAACGTTAAGGACCCTCTGACCAAACCGCGAAGACCGTCCAACTAAAAATTGTTTTTAAGTTCTGGGCGAGTTTTTGGATGGTTTTTACGTTTGCTAACAAAACGTTTTCTAAAAATTCAGCTAACTGGTTGCTGAGTATTCCGTGCTCCACCCCCGTTGTCCAGAAAGTTTGACTGCCGGCTATCACTATTTGACCGGGCCAATCCAACACCCACTCGGTTCTATTCTTATCGTTGATTTCCGAAAGAGAATTTCCCAGAGTTGTTCTAACTGGAGGAAAGTTTGTAAATTTTCAATAGCAGAGGTGTTAATTAGAACCTGTGTTACGCATGCTACTCTCCACTAGAAGAAGCCAACACTCGACGTTAGCTGTGGGGTACAAAGTGGGGGTTAAATCAACGCACTCATCTTCAGCCGAGAACATTTTAGTAATCTTTAGGTCGGCTTCGAAATTCAACTGAAACAAGCGAATAATTAAAAATTAATATTTTCACTAAATTGATTTGATTTGTGGATGAGCTTCAACTTGGCTTCTAACCGTGAACCAGGGAGAGGAACAAGCCGACATTATTATTTTGAAGTGATTAGTTAGGAGTAATTTTCGAAGCTCACGCAGTGAGTACTGTGTAATGAAGGCTAATATGAAATTGTTGCGGTTTAATGTTGTTGACTCCTCGGATTTCGGTCTCTTAGGACCTTGCGCACTCTACATACCAGTCGTCATCTTCTAAAATAATCGATCACTACCTACTTAGAAATTGCTTAGAAGCAAATATATTACGTTCAGTCAGAAAACTATTTCTAGAACGTATTCAACAATAATAATAATTGTTTCACGACACGAAATTTCTGGTCTGAAGTCAGCGATTAGGTGCGGCGTAAATTGACTTGAGTATAATTCTGGTGGATGCGCCGGGTGAATCTTCCACTCCGCGTTAAGACTGAAAACGTGGTTGTGTGTTTATTCTGTTTCCGAATCAATAAGTAATTGTGAAATCCGATCTATCCACATAAAATAACGTTATTTTCAAGAAAAAAAACTTGTTGTAATTATTGTTTTTCCAGGAATTCACTTCCAATGTGGAAAAAGTTGAGAAATCGTAACAGTACAATTTTCAATTTTTTTCAAAACAGTTCATTTTGCTAGGCTTCAAAACTACGTTTTCTCAAAAAATGTTGAGATCCAATCCTAATTTTTTAATTTTTAAATTTGCTTGCTAATACGAGGGCCAGTCAAATTTCCTTACGTTTTATTTCTACCTTATTCAAAGTTTGGCAAAACTACGACACATTATTTCTACTACTTAGATAAACTCGCTGCAATCCTATTTATGATAAAAAATTGTAGTTTTTACTAAAATTTGTAACGAATTTCAGAAGAACAAAGAAAAATCACGGACAATATTGAAAATTGTGGCCATTAGCTCTAGAACATTGTGAATGATACGCGAATGTTAAGTTACGTTTATGTGTTAAGTATTAATTATGTCCACTAATTTTAAGTGAAGGTTGTGATTGTAGCTTTATAAATAATTAGTTTTTGCTAACTTGTTGTTACCATGGCGCCTGCCAATAAAAAGACGGGTTACCATAGCATACAATTCCAACAACAATTTCCAAACAAAATCGCACCAATTGTCGCAGGAATACAGAAAAATATAGTTTTCGTCCGCGTATAATAAAAACTGCTGAAAATCTAATAATCATTGGCAAAACATAAAATGTTGCACGGCGAAAACCAAGCAAAATTTGCTGCTAGCTCCTCACGATAAGTTTGTATTTACGCCCCCACAGCCTCGTGGAGGTTAAAGTTATTGTGCAGGACCGTATTTGACTACGTTGTCGAGAGTAATTAATTTCGGTTGAAGCCAGCAAAACTTCAAAATTGAGGTCTCTCATCATCAAAATTAAATTTGGACCCTTTCAACAAGCGTTTGCAAAAGACTAGTTCAGTTATCGATAATTTGGGGGCACTTAATGGAAAAAGATTTGCTAATATCGAGTATTTTCTGAAATAAGTCATGGAAATTGGAACACATCAACCATTTGAGTGCAACATTTTAAATATGGTTGTACCATTTAACAGAACCGTCTTTGTAGCATATTAAGACTACAAACGTAAATATGTCATTTCATGTGATAATCTGTGTACAGACGAAGATAGTAGCTTCAAACGATATATCTGTGTTGGGATGTCCTTCTGTAGAAGTAAGATTGTCTAACTAAGCAACTAAATGAACAACACGCCATCTTGAACATGCCGACTATGAATTACTATAATATTAAAAAAGCCATATAAAAATCACCAAAAACAAATAATACAAAAAAACACATGGTAAACTCAAACTCTAACAGTTATTTCTTATAAAACAAATTACAATAAATTGTCTGGACTTGTAAGTACTATACTAGGTCTCTCAGCATAGACAAATAGCATAGAAAGTTATATTTTTCCAGATAAAATTTGGTAAGAACAAAAACTCCACGCGATATAGTTTTATTCGTTTTGTACTGATAAGTAGCATGTGTTTTATTATCGAGATATACAGAGTGGGGCAATAGTGCGTCCGACTTCGATGGCTCAAGTTCTATGATAGTTAGAAATTTGATTTAATTCTCTAATTCGATCTAATTTTTTAGGATTATTCTTGAATTTTGTAATGATTGGGCAATAAATCGAAAATGTTTACGAATAGCCATAGGGGTGTACATACAAAAAATGTTTGTTTTCACTTTCTGCATCATATCGTTATAAAATATACAGGTGTTCCATTTAAAAAAATAGAGAGAATTAAATTCAAAAAATTCTAAATTGAAAAATTAAATCTAGCCACCCTGCATAATTTTTCAAAAGTTAAAAGGACTCAATGACATTCCACAAATGTTTCCTAACTAGTCTTTACACAATTTTTTCTTAGAACTCGTAATGGTGACTGTAGTGATTTTTTTTACATGCATCTGCAGATGCCATTATTTGAACAAAAAAAAATCGCTACATCCAAGTGGTTTGGAAATAGTCAATAATAACATTGGAGTAAAAAGTGTCTAGAAAAAGGCTCTAAAATATCTTCTTTTACACACAACATTCCATTTAAAAAGATGCTACTTGCCCCTGTATAATCTTCTTGGCTCACCCTGTATGTTCAAAAATAATTTCCGGTTATAGACTTCTTTCTCTAGTTTATTTGTGTTTTAAATCAAATTTCTACCTATCATAGAACTCGAGCTATCGAAGTCGGACGCACCATTGCCCCATCCTGTATATTGTTTAAACGTGAACAGACAGGATGCTTTATTTGAGGGATCAGAAATAAGAAAAAAACATTTTACGGAATACTGCAGAGCAGAGATCAAAAGTATTGCGCCAAACACTCATTTCTGTTACAAAAACTGGGACGGTACCTAAATCAAACGGCAGCGTAGCTGCCGCGCGTCTAGATAGATCGGGGGAGAGGACAAACATATCAACTGTCCTCAATAAAACAATCACCGTCATAAATTACTTTCAATAGAGAGGTATTGTTGACAAAAAATTATATTATTTTGTCATTGTCTTAAATGATTAAAATTATTGAAAGAGATACGCTGCAATAGGATGTGAATAAAAAGAAGTAAGAATATTACAAATAAGCGTTTTTTATGCCAAATGTAACATAGTTACAATGTTAATCAAATTCCTTAGATATAAAAAAAAACATTCTGCGATAATAAAATCTTTTGACATGACATGCATGGCGTTCTAATGCCACTACAATAAATTTCGGTAATTCACCGGAAATTTTTTGAATTCTTTCAGCGCTTGCCGTTTTGTAAGAAAAGCCCCGGCAAACACTTAAGTAACTCAATGAAAATTCTCTCTTTCATGCTTCTATTTTATGTAACCTCTCCTTAGTAAGAATGCAAGAGTCGTCACTGCACTTTAATGCTGAGTTTGAGTTATTGGAAACTTCAACAATGCTTGACAGATCAGATAAATGGGACTTATAAGGGAATCGTTACTGTTGTAGTAATAAGAACAGTTGAACAATTGATCTTATTAAAGTTTTGTAATTATACCAAAACTTAATGAATTCTTTTGAAGCGTTAGTGAGACGCGTCAGATAACCGTTTTTATCGCTATTGATCTCACCCTGGCTATGTTCTCGAAGCACTTTCTCAAATGAGGTTGTACGGCCAATGGATTCTTTGCATGCGAAAGTATCTCCAAAAGCTCGTCATCGCTGAGAAAGTAAAGTCTCGGAAACACGATACGCTTAGTCTCCAAATACTCCGAAAGACCTTTTTGTACGATTTCCAAGACGTGATTAGCATCTTTTAAGCTCTCGAGCAATTTTTTGTCAGCGCAATACCGCAGAATCTAAAAAAGCATTAATGTTTCTAGAAAAATTGTAATTTATAACGTTACGTTAGGACAGTCCACGGCTCCGCGCATAATTCTTCTCCAAGTTCTCTCCATCGAGTTGTACTTTTTGCTTTCGGCAGGCAATTGACGACTGATATCCTCGCTATTCAGAATCGGCTCCAGATACATCCACTGTCTATTTTACAAAAAAAAAAAAAAATTACCGTTACTAAATTGAAAAAATTACTTTTGAACGTCCATCCATTCATCTATAACCATTGAGGTGATTTTCAGTTCCGCCCCCCATTCATCGATTTTGGCCTCGAAAGGACCTTTGAACGGGCTGAAGGAAATTTGTTGAGTCAGAACCAAATGGTCGTCCAGCATTTGCTGAACTTCATCCGCAACCTTCATGATGTAAGTACCTAGAATTTTTTGTTATTTTGACAAACCCTTTCAACAAATCTCATAACCCGTGTCTTTGTAAGGTGTCAATTCCATGTTGCAATTCGCCCATTCTCCCATCATTTTACTCAGTAATTGCTCAATTGAATATTCTTTGGTTGCAGATTCGGCAATAGAGACCATAGTATCACGGTATTCTGTTATTCCCAAGTCTAGACAATCTTTAAAGGTGATTGTGGGGGTCCAAACCAAATTAATTCCTAAATCCAGTATTAACGTAAGAAAATGTTGGCAACCTAAGACATTTACCAGTTTCGTCCCTAAATTCGTTCCAGTGTCGATCCTTCATCCCTGGGTTTCTCAAGCTTTGAAGCAATGGAATTAGCGGTTTAAAATTGTCAATTTGGTTCCTGATTTCAATAGCAACACTCTGGACGGCTTCAATGTCAGCGAAAACTCTGATGGACTTCACCATCGTTTTGTACATATCAGTGACAGTTCTGTCGATTGCTTCGCCGTCAATGTTGAGGATTGGGTTGTCCATCCACATTTCGTACGCCCGCAACCAATCTGTAACCGTTAATTAGTTGACTCAAAAAGTTGGAGGAGGTCCAAAACCTGACGCTGTAACCC
Organism: Schizotus pectinicornis; assembly: GCA_951805265.1. Classification (NCBI taxonomy): domain Eukaryota; kingdom Metazoa; phylum Arthropoda; class Insecta; order Coleoptera; family Pyrochroidae; genus Schizotus; species Schizotus pectinicornis. The sequence continues at coordinate 10,191,342 of OX638206.1, read as the reverse complement.
AAAGAGTTTTGTACGGTTCAAATTCTTTGATCAGTTTGGTCAAATTATCGAAAGGAACGACAGCTACGTTGAATAATTTTTGTCGTTGATTCAACAACTGTCCATGCTCTTGAGCTTCTTTCATCGCCTTCCAAACTCTCCTCATGTCAACAGCGATTTCGTGGCACTACAAACTATTGTCTAGAAAACCGAAGAAAAGGTTATTAAAAAAGTACTTTGGTGAAGTCTCTAAGTTGGGACATTTGCACAACTTGTCCCGTTAACCCCTCAATTTTCTCCTCCAATGCCGCTTCCTCGTTCAGTTGAATCTTATAAAACTTCTCCTCCTCTTCCTTTAGAGCATTTTCAGTAACTTGAGTTTGAATTCGGATCTTGTACGGCCACCCAATCGCCTCCCATTTATTCTCAAAATCCTCTTGGGGCAAGGCGTACCAAAAATGGTCCAAAATATCGTATTCCTGAAAATTTCCGAAATAGCTCTTGAAAATTTTGATTGAAAATAGCCACCAAAACGTAGCGTCTGCAGAGTTCTTCTTGCGCCCTAAGTATCATCGGAATCGTTTCCATCCAGTCGCGGATCTCGTAAATATGCTCAATAGATTCAGGTCGTTCCGCCAATTTGACCATGACGAACTTATATTCTTGCAAAACTTCTTCGATGCAACCCTTCATTCTTTGAGCAAACATGTCCAAAAGTTTCGTGGCGAGATCCTGACGCTTGTTAATTAAAAAGAATCTCAAAGACTCCGTCACTATGTAAAATGGTCCTATTATAATGTTGGAAGGTAGCGTCGATTCTAGATTTGCCTTCATTCTGTATTGAAACGAAACCTCTTCTTTGGTTTCAGCTGCGGTATGGCGGTCTTCCTTAAATTGTCTGAAGAGAAAAATTGGGGAATTTAACAACGTTCTTAACTTACTCCACGTAGGCTTTAACGTCCATCGTAAATAAGTCCAGATGAAGATTGAATTCTTTCGCGTAAGCATTGAGGGGTATCACGGCTTTTTCGTAAGCCAACATGAATCGGTCTCTGAAGCAAGTCACTTCTTCGGCCAAAAGACCCACGGAGGATAAGGTAAGGTCAGATGGGAAATTCAAGTAATTCAGAAGATACGGGTGAATTTGTTTGATGCTGTGAGTTAGAGCCAGACCTCCATCGAAGAGTGACAGAAGAGTTTTCTGCAACAACACAACTTTCACTAATTATTTTCATGGTTTCAAAAAAACCTGAAACAATTCTGGGTTTGTCGAGTAATAAGCTCCTTTGTCGTCCATTCTTAATTGCATGTGGAAGATGGCTGAAACTTTCGACACAAAGGGACTGTAGACCAAGTTGTGACCCCACTCGAAATCGTCGGAGACCTCAAGGCAAGGTAAACAAGGCGTTTCGACTAAGTTTACAAACATTTGCGTCGAATTCTCAACTAACAACCTTAAAGTGTGCTGAAAGAAAAATGCGATTTTGGCTCAAAATAGTTCTTAACATTGTTATAATTACCTGCATTCTAAATTTGACAAGTTCCATGAAGCGAATCAATTTAGCGACTTCGTACATGTCGTATTTTTTTTGGTTGATGTTAAACCAACCTTTACCGATGTCACCCAGGCACATTCTAATGTTGTAAACTAAATTTTCCGTCCAGGCGCCTTGCAAATGTTTCATCACCTTAACAAATTTATGGTCAGTGTAAATAAAGTTGAGTTTAAAAATTCTTACGTTGTTATAGTTTTGACTTTGGACCGCCGCAAATTCTTCTAAATTTATGTGTTTAGACCCGTAACTGACAGTGTAGAGAGACATGGCTTCGATTTTCGTGCATTCCCACACAATGAAGTACATGGCACGGTACGTTTCCGGAATGACGAAAATGTTCATCCATCGAAAGTAGTCGCGCATTTTTTTAAAATCGGCCATACCAGTTTCGATTTTTTTATCTAAAATTGCAGACGCTTATTTATTGTTAAATTACGTAACTAACGTGAACACACGGAAAATTTTTCGCTCCAAGGTTCGAACGCATTCGTTTTCTGGCGCTGCCAGAAGTTTGTTCAACCTGGAATCTTTCTGGATGTCGTGTCTTAATTGAAGGTCGCAATGGGTTTGTTGATAAACCATTTGGATTTGATCTAGAAGCTATGAAAATTATGTAGTCCATTGATGGGTCAATTTTGGGAATACCTTCGACCAATTTTGCTCCTTCTGTGGCGTTAGAGGACGACCTCGAGTCACTGTAGTGTAAATTTTGCTTATTTCTGGATCGCCAAGTTTAGGCATAGCGTCCAAATGCATGCAGTTCAGATAAAACCAGTATCTGCAATAAATTTTATTCAAGTTAATATTGAAGAATCTTCCATTAATTTTTTTATTTATTAAACAAGTACTTTTTAGTTATGATAAATTTTTGTTTCGATAAAATCCGCAATTTCCGATCCAGTTCTAAATGAACTCAACGTCATTTGAATTTTAAAAAACAAATTATTTGACTCGTAACTCTTGTTTGTACTTCGCAGCTTCATTTGGAACGGCTATAGGCATCATGTTGATTGTGGATTTCGTCATTTAAACCTTTGCTTTGATGTTATAATTACCAGCAGTTGCAAACTTTTAAAAGAATTGGTGTACGTGGGATTCATTTCTATCGGTGTTAGTAATTTTGTGGAATCTCTCCAATTTTCTCTTGTAACCACCGAGAACCGTGAAATCGGATACAATTCACTCAGATTTATTCTTGTGGGAACAACATTTATCTCAAGCATATATTATTATATAACATATCAAAGCAAAAAAAAGTCCTGTACTAAATCGACGCACTTCACTTGAGTTCTTACAAAAAAAAAACTAATTCGGTGGTTATACAGAGATAAAAGTACAGTAATTCTCGAATAGTTTTGATGTCACTCAAATCAATTGCCAACAAAAAATTCTATCATACCTAAATAAGTTTTTACAGAACACAACACAACTAAAATGAAACTAGAGCAATAATTATTGTACGATAATTAATAATTAAATAATATTTAAAATACATACTTGATATAGCTTTTAACTGAGCTGAAATGATATTGTCCAGAACTTTTGCCCGGGAAATGAACAGTAATAATTATTCTAGATGCGAAACAGCTCGAGGTGCTTCATAACTGGCACGTTATTTACATTCTAGATGTTCGACAAGCGGAATTGAGTGATGATTATGTAATGACGCGTACTATTATTACTATATCAGTAAGTTGGTATTTGTGTTGCAATAATTGAATATAGAATCCATGCTTAAGGGCACTCTTTACGGCAATTTCGTTCTAACTTTCTTATTTTTAAACAAAATCATAACAAAATTTTACCAATATCTTTTGCAACACACGCACCGACACGAAACTTTCATCAAATGACAATAGTTTAAGGTGGACGTCTCTACTTTATCATATGTGATTGTAGAACGTCAGCAAAATGCATTGATGTGATTTTTTGTATTAGCAGGAACACGTATTGAAAAGAGAGAAATTGCATTTCGTATTTCCAAAATGGCGCTCCGTACAGGTAAAAAATATCTGACTTTTGTTTTTAAGATTTGATACGTAATGATAGACTCCAGGGCTACATGCTTTGAAGAAAGTTAAACATGCACGTTAATATGAACAAAATACAAATGTCTACTTTAACATTAAATAAATAGTGTAAGAGCGATTTATTCAGTAAAGTAGTAAAACAATACATCAGGCGGTTACAAGAGAAACTACTGTATTAGTCGGGGCACACGGGCCGCACCATAATTGTAGGTTGGTTGTTCCGCCAAGGAAATCGTCTTAGTGGTCGTCCGAATGGATGGTGACTGTAGACTGCTGACTCTCGACTTGAGTGTTGAGTACCTTGGGCATCGAGGCCCTGTCCATATATAGGATTATACCGTGGACAGGGTAGCGGGTGATTGTATGCTGCGCCATCTACGGAGGGGCGCAGTAACGAGCGAGGCGACGATGCAGTCCCCGGACGCTGGCGGCGCTGCATCGTCCAGCGGAGTCGCGCGAAAATGGCGGTTCAAGCGGTGGGCGAGGTCGGTCGGGGAATTAAGTAGAGGCTCGTGTTACAAACTCCCCCTCAGGATTAAGGAAACGCCCTCGTCCTTAAGCCTGAATCTTAAAAACACGAGCTGCATCTAGGGTTGGTGCTTCCGCAGTCGTCCTCGACGGCGGGTGGGGCTACTGGCGAGGGAGTAGAGACGCCGGTACCAAGTTGATAGGGGCGTAAGGCGAAGACATGGTCGTCTTGCAGATCGGGCTGCGCGATCTCGTATCGCGTATCGTAGGGTAGGCTCTCGGTGAGGCGTTATCACGTAGGGGCCATCCTGGTGAGGTGCGAACTTCGAAGAATATTCTTCTCGACAGCGATTAACAACAAGCGGCTGGCCTACTCCATAGGGTGCTCGCTGTCTGTCTCCCCCTGCTGGAGAACTGCTCCCAGCGCATATCCGCTGGCGTCGGTTCGCATGGTGTTCCTTGAAGAAGGTTGTGCTTCTTATGAAGGCCCCCACCAGGTGAGGGTCTCGGGTTCCGTCGAACCGGGCTGGGCACTGTGTCATGTGACACGTGCGGGGGTTGGGCGTCACTCGCCGCAAGATTTGTTCCAGAGCTTCTGGTGTGAGAGCCATGGTAAACCGGGGGCTACGCCGCACTGGTGTTTGAAACGTTATTGTGTCTTCAAATGACCTGGGGCGCACTGAACTGGCCGCTCTTGGGGCACACACGAACTGGCTGCACTTGGAGCACTGTCGGGTTCGTCTAAGGACAGGGACGCTTCGTCACCTTCCTGCGCGGGGTTAGTGGAGCACTACTGGCTGCGGCACTGGTCGTCGTCTCCTTGGAGGGGTTAGTGGAGCACTCGGGCTGCGCACTAGTCGTCGTCTCCTTGGAGGGGTTAGTGGAGCACTCGGGCTGCGCACTGGTCGTCGTCTCCTTGGAGGGGTTAGTGGAGCACTCGGGCTGCGCACTGGTCGTCGTCTCCTTGGAGGGGTTAGTGGAGCACTCGGGCTGCGCACTGGTCGTCGTCTCCTTGGAGGGGTTAGTGGAGCACTCGGGCTGCGCACTGGTCGTCGTCTCCTTGGAGGGGTTAGTGGAGCACTCGGGCTGCGCACTGGTCGTCGTCTCCTTGGAGGGGTTAGTGGAGCACTCGGGCTGCGCACTGGTCGTCGTCTCCTTGGAGGGGTTAGTGGAGCACTCGGGCTGCGCACTGGTCGTCGTCTCCTTGGAGGGGTTAGTGGAGCACTCGGGCTGCGCACTGGTCGTCGTCTCCTTGGAGGGGTTCGTGGAGCACTCGGGCTGCGCACTGGTCGTCGTCTCCTTGGAGGGGTTAGTGGAGCACTCGGGCTGCGCACTGGTCGTCGTCACCTTGGAGGGGTTAGTGGAGCACTCGGGCTGCGGCACTACTCCGTGGGTTTCGGGCTCCACGTTTGGGCGTCAGTTGTAAGAGCGATTTATTCAGTAAAGTAGTAAAACAATACATCAGGCGGTTACAAGAGAAACTACTGTATTAGTCGGGGCACACGGGCCGCACCATAATTGTAGGTTGGTTGTTCCGCCAAGGAAATCGTCTTAGTAGTCGTCCGAATGGATGGTGACTGTAGACTGCTGACTCTCGACTTGAGTGTTGAGTACCTTGGGCATCGAGGCCCTGTCCATATATAGGATTATACCGTGGACAGGGTAGCGGGTGATTGTATGCTGCGCCATCTACGGAGGGGCGCAGTAACGAGCGAGGCGACGATGCAGTCCCCGGACGCTGGCGGCGCTGCATCGTCCAGCTGAGTCGCGCGAAAATGGCGGTTCAAGCGGTGGGCGAGGTCGGTCGGGGAATTAAGTAGAGGCTCGTGTTACAATAGCCTAATTTGACTTCAGTTTGCTGTAAACCTCATCATCCGCCATTCGTTATCAAATTATCTAAACAAAAGCTCAATTATATTACTAAAAATATGCGTGTTGTTTTTACAAATTTCAAATACAAATTTGGTGCTTATTGTTCTTTCTTTATGGCTGCGGGAAATAATGTAGTGCAATTACTCTGCAGAATACTGGAAATGATCTCGCGTTAAACATTATGAATATTGTCTTGAGTTATCAAACTGGTGTGCGAAGACCAGGCCTGTATTAATACGTTTATTCCGTATGAAGTAACAACGTGTGAAATAGTAACCTGGTGTGAATACGTCACTGGATTAAGACGGAGCGTATCACTGTGAACCAGCTGCGTATTCAATGCATGCGCGCGGCGTCATTCCATTAAATTAACTGGGTTATTTACTTACACTTGACTCATTCCATTTCTTTTTATGCAGTGATCTAAAATGAGAGAACTAATCTTTGCACGTCATTGCTCAAACATAATTTTACATTTTCAACCTAATAAAATCTCCGGAACATTTTTTATATTTTTTGACTTCATTTAATCTATTCAATAAATTTTTTTTTAATTAAAAATGGCGTTATTTATTGCCCAACTAACGAAACCGGGATTCCATCAAATATTTATGTTTTAAAATTACAAAAGTTACTCGAGACGGATTAACGTTATAGCCAAACACAACTAAGTACGTCTTTAAAACTTTTTTTGGCATCCCGCGTTAATTCATTATCGCAGGGCTTTTCGCATTTTTTGTTTAACCGCTGATAGCAAGTAAATAAGTTTTGCGACGAGAATGTCTGAAGCAGTTTATGCCGGACCGGTCAAGGCCTTTGAGTTAGGCGGCAGAGGACTATTGCAATTTGCCCCGGCCACCCCTAACCTCTCCGTCAAGGGAGAAAGAAGGTTTGTATTGTCTCGTTTCGTTCCGTCTTGTCGTCGTCACCGTCGCTGTGATCGTCCCCAAAGGCCAGCAACAACCTCGACCTCAACCTCACCAAATATTGTATCTTTTGTTCTTCGTACGACACTGACCTCTCGCCGAAGAGGATTGCCCAGCCAAGTTATCCCTATTGTTTTTTTTATCTAGCGAGGCTACTGATTTTTTTGGCGCTAGGAAATGGAAGTATGTTGTTTTTCATCCCCTTCGTAACATCAGAGTTTTCTAATCTCATTGAGTAATACAGTTCCGTAACGTCTGGGGATCGTTTAATTATACAGGATGTCCTGAAAAAGTGTACAATACTTTACCACAACTTTTATGATAAAAGAAGAAATAGGGAACTAAAAAAAGGCGCGTATTCACTTGAGCATTTGGCCCGAATGAGCACCAAATGAGCGTAGTTTAGGCTCATGCGGGGCTCGGTCGGAAATTATACCGGATCTGCATGAGCACTGCATGAGCACTGATCCAGTATTGTTCGAAGCGTTGATGTGAAAATTCTGTTTTTTTATTGAATTCTATCAAGGATAAAATTAACAAGCAGGATACAACATCTTTCTTTTTTATATTATTATAATATAAAAGATACCTGGGATTCCACAAAATTTCACAATTGCGATAAACTGCAATAAGCTGCAAACATTTCTCCTGCGACCACTCCATTTTATGTAGCAATGCACTGAGGAAAATAACATAAATTTTAAATTTTACCAACATTTTTATTTTGGTCTTCGTAACATTCACTTCATCAAACGACTTTGTGTAATTTTCTTTATTAAGTTTAGTGTCAATTTTTCTGTCTTCTGATCTTCACTAAAAAGAGGTAAATAAGTGTTTTAGGTTTCGAAATAAATTAAAATTATCGAAACACTACTGTGGTTTCGCAAGCTCGGCTGCGGCTCAGACAATCTGCCGTCCACACTGAGCACGAACCGAGCCAGTGCTCACTTTGATGTGCCGACACCGGGTCGAACGGTTTGAGCGGCTCGACGTGTGCTCAGCTCAGCGTCCTCACTATGCGAATCGCGGCTCATGCGGCGCTCATTCGTTGCTCATTCGGGCCAAATGCTCAAGTGAATACGCGCCTTTTTAAGAGAGCTACAGTCCGTCCAATGTGGACCTTTATGAAGGATTTTTCAAAACCGTCAGTGGTAAAATAATAAAATTTTGCACAACCATTACTCTCTTTGTATGTAACCAACCAGTTGAAATAAAATTAATTTGAAAATTAGATCTAGGGGTGTTCCAAGCGTAGGGATGCTAGGGTTTAAAGTAATTACAACTTTTCCTGTATCATGTTTTTAGTTTTTGACGTAAAGTATGAAATTTTAATAGCTATTTATGTAGTAAGTTGCAAAATGAACGTGTTTTTCGCACTAGACGTGCGAAAAACATGAATTTTGCAACGTACTACATACAAGATTTTTTATACAATCGTGGCCAGAATTGTTAAAAATGTAAAAAGAAAGAATAAAATTGCACATTCTTACTGCATAATCTAGTTGCACAATTTTTCGTTTCCAAGGAAATGCGACATAACAGAATCAACATTTCATTGATAATTGAGGTGTTTGTCAGTTAATTTTACATTTTGTATCTAGTGCGAAAAAGTGACAGTATAGTGGAAAAAAACACGTCATTTCAACATGAAAATGACATTCGAAATGGTACTATTTCGATACGATTGTATAAAAAGTATTTTACATAATAAAGCTACAATTGTTGAATATCAATAGGCTGTAGCGTTTTTGAGCAAAATTGATTTAAATGTTTTGTTGCGTGTTATGTATTGCGTGTATTGCTCAATAAATGACCAATAACAAACAATTAATAATGAATGATGAATAATAAATGATGAATGATGAATGATGAATAATAAATGATGAATGATAAATGATAAATGATGAATGATGAATGATAAATGACGAATGACGAATGACGAATGACGAATGAAGAATGATGAATGATGAATGATGAATGATGAATGATGAATGATGAATGATGAATGATGAATGATGAATGATGAATGATGAATGATGAATGATGAATGATGAATGATGAATGATGAATGATGAATGATGAATGATGAATGATGAATGATGAATGATGAATGATGAATGATGAATGATGAATGATGAATGATGAATGATGAATGATGAATGATGAATGATGAATGATGAATGATGAATGATGAATGATGAATGATGAATGATGAATGATGAATGATGAATGATGAATGATGAATGATGAATGATGAATGATGAATGATGAATGATGAATGATGAATGATGAATGATGAATGATGAATGATGAATGATGAATGATGAATGATGAATGATGAATGATGAATGATGAATGATGAATGATGAATGATGAATGATGAATGATGAATGATGAATGATGAATGATGAATGATGAATGATGAATGATGAATGATGAATGATGAATGATGAATATGTTTTGGTCAAATAACTTTTATGTTTGTAAATAATCATTTAAAGTAAAAAAAAATTCCGCATATTACGGCTAGTATGCCATCTTGCCGAAAAGTATATGGGAGAGATGGCAAATTTAAGACATTTTCAGAAAACGATGTTATGGCTTTGTGGTGCTTTGAATAAGCATTATCATAAAGCATCTCTTTAAAACAGCATTCAAAGTGGATTATGACTTTTGGCAGTTGTTTCAATGCTCTGTCCGTCCGCTACAACAAAATGATGTTAGCCGGGCAAACTTACATTGACCGAGCGTTACTTATTGAGTGTAAAAAATTTAATCTTGCATTTTTGTATAAAAATATTAAGTATTGGAAAAGAACGAAATTTTCTATTCCAAATCTGCCGGTAAACAGCGTTAATTTAAAAAAATAATGAGAAAAGGCGGTCAACAGGAGGTCGTTGAAAGTGCCGTGACAAAAATCAGGCTTGCTTTTTAAATAATAAGTACGAAGGTTCCACACCTTCATCGTCGAGTTCCGGTCCGGTAAATACAGTTTGAGAATCGCTTGGCACCGTACTACAGGCTGTCCTCATGTTAGGTAAGTCGAAACATATCTTTTCTTAATGAAGAAGTTAGGTTTTGTAAGGACTTTACAAGTAAAACTGTATTCTAATATTAAATAATCACGCTATATTAAGGCGTATTATTATGTATTTGATCAATTATTTGACAATTAAAAAATAGAAGAAAACATAATAAAAACTAAACTTTTGGTTTTAAAAACGTATGTATCAGTTTCAGTTTATTTCTCTTCCTTTTTCCTGTTTTCAGATATGTCTCAATAACACTTATAAGCGGCAATAATTTTGTTGTTAATGTCAAGACTTTTTACAAACTTTGGATTCTTTTTCTCAAAAATATTTATCGCATTCCATAAACTTGCCAAGGTGACGTAACTTGAAAACTGCTTGTATTTACTTGTTTACTTGTTAAAGTAGATAGTAAATAAAAATATTTTAATTAGTTTCAGATTCCCTTTTGTACCTTCTCTCACTCTTTAGCAACCTTATGACCTAAAAAAATGACAAAAGTGGGTCAGATTTTTACTGCATTGTTCCCACTGAATCAATAATAATTCTTGAATTCCTCATAATACGTCATGTCACTCATTCGGACATTGCAAATAGGTTGCATAAACACATTACAGAATAAAAAGAAAAATTGAATCGATACAAGTAAGCGCCTCTTAACTAAATTCAAGGGAGTAAACAATAAGCGGCAATGGCAATCCGGAACGCATTAAGTTGTTTTTCTCAAATAATGGATCCTTGAAATCCTTAACCGTTACCCCCTCGGAGAGCGTCAAAGACGTTACGTGAAGTGAAAGGAAAACACGTCGTTGTTAAAGGTTTTGACTTGTGGTCCTAATTACGCCCAATTTCCAGCTAAATTAAACCTGTTTTTCAGCTTTTGACGAACGAAGAGGCGTACAATGCCGTTCGATGTTTCTAAGAAATAAACACCAGGAAATTTTTTGGTTTCCGGTGCAGCGCCATTAGCTTTCGTCAATAAAGCTTTTGAATCTAGCCATAAAAACGCAAGTCTGCCGGAACCAGAATCCTGTTAACTTCCAGTGTTTGAAGTGATTTCATAAAGCTTCATTTACATTGTCTAAAAGAAAAATTAATGAACTATGAAGCACCAACTTCACACACGTTAATTAAAATTTGAAACTAAGAGTAGACCACCTGTAGATCGAGTTGGTCAAAATAGCTACTTTCCAATAGACACCTCTATCAATCACTGACATCAGTTTTGGTTCAGGTTTAGAAAATTGATCTTGACAAGTCTACGAAATATGTAAATTGGCAAATTATCCCAAAAAATATATTTCATATTTGTAGAAGAATTTCCTAGTTTGAAATGTAGTAATTTTGAATTTTATCAACAGATCTGAGGATATGAGTCCAACAAGTCAAAGAACCAACAATGGCAAGAAAATATTACAATTAGGCGATAGTGTCAAATGGTCAAAAACTCTATTGCTGTGTGGAAAAATTTTTGGAGACCTTATCGTGTGCTCGGCATGTTTTCTGGCCTCCACTGCTGCTTGTAATCTGCGGGCGAAGATCGAGGGATCTTCCGCCTTGAACATGACGTAGAGTCGAGGGAAATGGAAAGTGCGTTTCGATCCGTCCATTGTGAGAACCTCCCACAGTTTCGTTGTAAGCGAGTAATCCATAATTGCCACGTTAATCCAGTCGAATAAATCCTCTAGGGGATGATTACTGGTGGACGTATCGGGGATGGGCAAAACAGGCACGAACGCTTCGCCAGGAAGTGGATTGCGTACACTCTTGACGACGCCGTGTTGAAGCCAGCTTTCGGGGGTCCTGCAATAATCGGATAATTATGATTATGCCGTTCTAAATTAAGAGCATTGAATCACCCTGAATGCTGCTAATAAACTAAATTACGTCAAATTTCTTACCTACAGTCGTACTCTTCGTTGTCGAATAACTCCAAAGGCAAATAACTAGCAACGGTACAATCGCTTACGTAAGCGTAGTGATGCGTCTTCAAGAGTTGCTTCGAAATAAGGTTTTCGTTGGTAATTCCCATTTCCACTAGTGTCGTCTTTAAGCGTTTAGTCTGGAATTGCCTTCGCAATCTTTCTGTTGCTACATTTCTGGTTAATTCTCCAGGCGCCACTGTTAATTGAAGCTGCACTTTGGGCTTGATAGTGTCGACGGAAAAGCTCTACAAAAACAGTTGTAATCATAATTTCTAATTAGCAACAACTTGCAATATCTCGGTCTTCATCAAAAGTCATCCACCTTTCCGCTGGACGCAAGGAAACTTGCTTGGTTGGAGGAACCAATTGGGTCAATATTGGGGCATGTTTCTCCGTCTTCACTTGCCAAATGAAATTCGTTTTCTTGGCACAACCGACGATAGTTTCAGGAATCAACTCAGTCCCGTAGTCAGTTTTGGTGATGATTTCTGAGAAATAGCCCCGGTTCACCAAACCTCTCTTCCTCCGAGGAGGACACCCTTCTTCGGATTCTTGACGCGCTTCCGACATGTTGTCAACAATTATTGTTGAAACAACTAAATAGTTGTTTCAGCAACTGAAACAAAATTATTTCAGTCTCAGCCACGCAGATGTTATGTTAGCAACTCTTCTGGCCCAAATTGAATACTTGAGTGATTCAGTTCTCCATTCTTATGCTCAACTCTAGAGAGAACTCAACTCTGCCCATCAATTGTTAGATAGCCTCAATATTATTTTCTATTATTTTATTTCTTTTATTATGTTTTCAAAAACTCTCAACTCGTAAAGAGAAATAACCAGAAGTTCTCATATTTGTTTCCCTTGTTCCTTTCAACATCATTTTTGAATTTATACTTGTAGCGACCCTTATTATAGGGGTGCCTTACATTAGTTGAGTATACCACCGATAGAGGACGTGCGGTTCGATCTCACCAGGTCTTAAATTATTTAGTTTTGCTTTTTTCTTTACTCTCCTTACCAGACAGAGTGTCTTCTACGTACACACATACATATATAAACCCTCACCGATGTAATAATAAAACCCCATTCTTCCCCTGTGTCCCTCCATCAATCTATACAAAACGTCTACACCATTCTTAGCTCTATGATTCCTATGCTGTTGTTGTTACCGTGGTGGGGTTGTTACTACTAACTGGCTTGGTTACTGTACAGTGACGTCACATTTACACGTTTTTTTTCTGACAGCTGTCAGTACGTTCTGAACCGTTTTGTAAACTTTCAACAATTTTTTTCAACCCCGATCTCCAACTAAACCCCTGTCAAGATGTCTTATATGTTAGCGCATTTACACAACGGGTGGCAGGTCGACCAAGCTATCTTGTCTGAAGAGGACCGAGTTGTGGTGAGTTTTGTTTTCTAACCTCTAAACTCCGTAATAATCAATTTTTTGTCTAGGTGATTAGATTTGGGCACGATTGGGACCCTTCCTGCATGAAAATGGACGAAGTAATGTACAGTATTGCCGAGAAAGTGAAGAACTTTGCCGTAATTTACTTGGTTGACATCTCGGAAGTTCCCGATTTCAATAAGATGTAAAAGGAGCTCTATTTTATTTTTTTATTGTCTAATTTGGTGTTTTTCTAGGTACGAATTGTATGACCCTTGCACTGTAATGTTTTTCTTTCGAAATAAGCACATAATGATTGATTTGGGAACGGGTAACAATAACAAAATTAACTGGCCTTTGGAGGACAAACAGGAGATGATTGACATTATTGAAACAGTTTACAGAGGAGCGAGGAAAGGCCGAGGTCTCGTTGTTTCACCCAAAGACTATTCCACGAAATATCGGTATTAGTTATGTTTAAGTCAACAAGTGATCTGAAGCCAACTAAAGGATGAGGCAGTTGAACTGTAAAAAGTGTTTATTATGTATTGTCAGATACACGTGATAATGTTAGTTTGTAAATTTTAAAATAAATAAGAAAGTATAAAATTCGTTTTGAACAGAGCTGCAAGTGAAAAACTGGTTTGTTTTATCTCTAAAATAAAGTGTCATTTATTATAGTTTATATATACACAACTTCATATTTAAAATAACATTTCTATTCTAGGTAATAATTTACATGTACCTAACTCTAAATGATCGTATGTACCCACTGGAAGTGTTCTGATTTATCCAAATGTATTTACATTAATGTTATGAGTAGGCCTATGAACATACATCTAGCAGTTATTACTTATTACCTACAAACATTACAACCAAAAGTTTCCGTCAAAAATACTTGAAGTAATATCGAATAATAAACCACATAAATTATTACTCTTTTCTGATACCGTTTGTACAATACTGTAAGGCATTTCATGCCACTGATGCAACAAAACGTAGTAGCTTAAAGTATGAGCAATAGCTCAGATATATATTTCTCAAAAAATAACAACAGAATTTAACACTTTTGACACGTTCACTTAATGCGACTCTGCTTCTACATAATTAGCTGGATACAACCCTACTCTGCCATCCTTCCGGCCCTTACACCACCCTTGCTCGTCCTCATCTTCAAGTTTCTCAAACACATCACCTAGAAACAAAACTATAATTCCATTTCAACCGAAATAAAACTAAAACTAACCTGTTTTAAAACTAAGCTCGTCGTTTTCGGTCCCTTCGTAATCGTACAAAGCTTTGACGGGAACTCCCGGTTCCCCATTATCAACTAAAGCTTCACTCTCGTCCCATTCCTCTTCATCAAAAGGATTAGCGTCGCCGCTCTTCGTACTAGAACCGTTCCTGCAAACCAACACTTGAATTAAGACAAACTTAAACTGCAGACGACGGTACTCACGTGATTGTAGATGCCCGGTTGGTGGGACTTTCAACTTTTTCTGCTACCGGCGGTTTCATTTCCTTCTTCTGGACCGGAGGAGTGTCGTTAGTTTTTACTGCAGTTGGTAATTTCGATTTCGACTTGTTATTGGTGGAGTAGTCCTAGAATTGTGATTACAAAAACAATAAAATAAGTTCAGCTAATTGGGTATTAATTGCCATTGCTATAGACTTATTAGAACGAAATAAACTACTCTTATAAAATTTGGGATAGAAAGAAATTTTTTATGTTAATTGCGTTATCTGCCGCGATAATTCAGAAATGTGAAAATGATAGTTTGTATTATTATTGATTATTCTGAAACGTTATATTTTCGTTTCGTAAATTTATAAATAGAACACTTTTAACCTTCGCAGCACTCCTGTTATGACTTGAGATATTTGAAGAAACACAATTATCGAAGGATAATATTGTATTGCTTCTATTTTTGAGCAGCTTTTTCAGACTTAAATATGACAGATCCAAAATATTTTTATTGTGTGCTTTAGCGAAGGTAATTTATTGCTCCATAATAAATATTCAGGCTCTTTGTCTTCTCTCTTTAAATTCAATACATATAACAAGTGTGATGAACATAATTCAAATTTTGAAAATTAAAATACTGGATGGCGACCAACCAAATCTACACCAAAATTTCGGTAAAGATAATTCCAGTATGTATAATAATATAAAAAAATTATAGACCTATGGCAAGTACATAAGTAAAATTTATAATTGCTATTGTAGACGAGAATAAAAATTGTGCAATAGTCACAAAATTTTTCAAAACAAAAACCAAAATTGTTTTTCGGAATGGTTTGGTTTAGATTTAAAAATTTGGTCAAGCCATTTAGTTTTAATAGTAAAGTTATGGATCAATTTCAGCTCGACTTACGCCTGGCAAAGTGGGCGGAGCAGCGCAAATCGGCTGCGCTCAATTTCAGCTGCAAAATGTAAGTTGCCAACTTGACATTTGACAAAAACGTCAAGTTACGTCGGCATTGATCCTCCTTGACTTAATTCGATGTAAATCGGGCGGTTCAGTAAAATAAGGAGTTAAAATTAAGAGTAAAGAAACGGAGCAAAGTTGGCGCAACTCAACTACAGCTGAAATTGACCCATAATATTGTAAACTAGCAGCGTAATAACTAACAGTAATAAAAATTATCGTTTTCGCGTTGATGAATTACCTTAGATAATGCAGATAATACAATAACATATTAAAGATTCAAATGGCGTTCCATGTTATCGTGAAAGTTTATCTATTAGTGAAGTGAAAATATCACAACGCATCTGGCTAAAGTAGGTATAGCCATGAATGCTTGGTTACTGCTTGGGCTTCATACTAGAAATGACTCAAACAAAAAGGAACGATGTGAAGTTGGGAAGTGTTTTATGGTTAGTAGAAAATCGCGAGAGTTACGTCGCCGGCGGACTTGGATGCAATTGAGGATGCGACCGTTATTGAGAACAATCCTAAACACTCAAACAAGTCGTGCGGGTGATAAAATAAATTAAATAAAAAGCCTACATGCAAATCTTCTCCTACGGGTCGCTGGTGAATTAACGTGATTCCCGACGGCGCGGAGTCCTTCGACTTCCCTTTGTGTATATCCCGGAATTCCTCAGTGTAATCCTAATCGAAACAGCAAAAGAAAAAAATACATAAAATCACACCAAAAAACCCCTATCATGCATTTTTTTATTGAAAGCCAAAAGTACCTCGAATTGGGGCCAATTCATCGCCATATTGACGCCGTGATTATTCGACCACCATTTCAAATCTTTCTCATAGTCGGCGTTATTTATCGTGTGGTAGAGCTCCTCGTAGATTTGCTGCAACCTGCGATTACGTAAAATAAACAACGCCGTTATCAATTTCGTTAATTCGAAAACCTTACGTCGGGTCTTGTGAAATGTTCAAATATTTGTGGATATCAAACAGCATTCCTTTAATGAAATTCAGCCTTTGCGCCTCCATCTCTTGACATTTCTCGAAAACCACCGTCATGTCCTCCATGTATTTCGGATTGTATTGGTTGATTTCCTGCAACGCCACCTCGTACTTTTCCTTGCATTTCTGCACCTCTTCCTTGGACTTTTGAACGCGGTCCTGCATCTTCTTCACCTGAACAGAATTCAACTGGAATTAATTGCCGTGATTTTGCTATCGGTCGATTATCGCGATTAATTAAGTAGAGCAACCGAACTCACCATGGTCTGTCGCTAGTTTGAAATGAAAACAAGAAACTCATGTAGATATTATGGATTTAATTAGAGTCGGAACGGGGTGTTACGTACCTGGTCGGCGGAAAACGAACTGTCTCCTGCCGCGTTCCTCTCCTGGTTGGCTGCCGATTTTTCGGTCTTGCAGGCGGTGTGGTAGTCGGTTTTCGCCTTATCCACCTTCTGGAGGAGCTTCACCCAGGGCTTCTGCGCTTTCTTGAACGCGTCGTCCATGTCCTTTTTCTCCTTTATATTCATCATCGACTGCAAACGACCACAAACACGTTTCAGGAGAGTTTCGTTTAAATGAAATTTTCAACGCCTGCGTATTGTAAAAAGTTTAATGGTGCGGAAATTTTTCGCTAAATGTTTACGTTGCAATTAATTAGGTCCAAGCGAAATTTCACATTTACTCATCAAAGATTAAGAGGTTTGATGGGGACGTGGGGAGCGTCTTCATCTAATATTTATGGCGTTGCCCGACCCTGACCTGCCGAACGTTTCGCATGTTAATTAATCCGTGCGGCGTGCCGTTGACACTTTCTAATTCTAATCAATTCCGCGATCAAATTCGGAAATTCGTTTTGTTCGGAAAAATTCCGCAATAATTGCTCCCTTCCGCCGTTACAAATCCGCGGGCCGCGCCACACCAGAATTTCAATTGTCGCGTACATTACGGAATAATTGTTGGGGGAACGTAAACGGCCAACGAGACACTATCGCATGCATTTAAACGTCGTTCGTAAAACTCTCACTTTCACACAAGGAATCAGGAAGCAGCATGGCGCAGCCGGCATTTTAAACTTTAGAACTGTCCCGAATTAACTGTCGGGAGCTATAAAAAGCTTCCTGCAATTTCCCGTAAATAAACAATCGAACTTACTTTATGATATGTATCTTTTTGCCACTGTTTTATTTTGTTCATAACATCGTTCGTAAGATTGTCCCTAATTTTAGAATGTAAATCACACCGCCTGTCGGCCTCTCCTAAAACACCCTTCCAAGCCGCCTCTGTTGTTCCGTATTCCGGCCCTTTCTCTATTAGATCGTTCCATTTCTTGGACCAGGCTTTCAGGCTTTTGGCGTAGGCTTTCTCGATTTCCGCCCTTTCACTGGCCAAAGTCATCAGGTCCGTGCACAACTTGTAACCGTCTTCGATCCGTTTCGTCGTCTTCTTGTAGTTGGCCGGCTCCCAGAACGAGTCACTTGTTGCTATCAGCATGTTATCATCGCTGTGATGCGACATGGTCGCGCCTCCGCACCTGCAACAAGAAAAACTATTTATTAGCAATTCGGTAAATATAAAAAAATTACAAAATATTGGAGAAGCGATATTATGTTCACCCAGCGGGGCGGGAGAATAAAAACAAACACCGTCCAAAGATGGCCATTAATAACTTGAAACTTCTCTAGAGGTTCTAGGTCAAAGCCCTATAGAAGAAGACGGGACTTTTGTAAAAGCGCATTTATCTCGAGTTATTCCGGAATAGCGTTATACCTGGTATATTCCCCTTTCGTAAAACTGGTCTTAAATCGATTAATCGATCATTAGTCGATCATTCAATAAGTTGGTGAGTCGTTTAGTCAATCAATCGATTGTTTCAAATAATCGCTTATCGATTGCAAAATTAAAAGTAATTAATTAATAATTAATAATAATCGGGTCGTATTTAACAGTCTACTAAATTTACCCAATATTTTCATACAAAAAAATACTTTCATTTCCCAAAAATACTAAATGCTCACCAAAATTAAGAAAATACATAATCTTAAAGCGACAACCAAATATTGACATAATGCTGGCCTCTTATATATTTTGTTCGCGAAAATAACTTTTGTTGACCATAAATACTAAATGTTCACCAAATTTTATTCCGCATTTAATTCTAACATAATACCCAGATATTTAATTTTCGACAGTGTCTTATATTATTTAGCAGTTAAAAATACTATTTGTTGATCAAAAATACACAAGCAATGAAATGTTGTGCAAATGGTAAATAATTTTATGCAAAATTATAGATGTAGATGTGCTAAGGCAAGGAAAATAAGAGTAAAAATAGAAGTGGTTTGCACAAAAAAAGATATTGATTTCCGTAATATATAAATGCTTTGCTGTAATTGGCTTGCATTATGTAAAACGTAAAACTTCTTTTAGTGGTAATTTCTAATCGTGCTTTTAAAAAAAAATTACAGGGCTGTGAACTGACCTTGTACAAAACTTTTTTCGCGTGCCTCTTGTCTGGAAGCGCAAGCGGCAAGGAGAGATGCTCGAGCATATTTCATTTTTGGAGTAATAGAATAATTATTTGACGCACAAATAGTTTTTTTGAGAAACACTAAATATAAATGGATAGCGGGAATATTTATTATGTGCAGCACGGACGCGTAACTTGAGCGTTCTAAATTTGGTGAACATTTAGTAAAATTGATAGACATATAGAATTTAAAATGTAAGCAATGGTAAAAGAATACGCAGCATAGTTATTTTAGTGGTGATGTTCTCATTTTCTGATGTATAATAATTTGGGTTTCATTTAGATTTTTTGATGCTCATTAAATTTTCTGGTGGGCAGTGCAAGGGATGTATAGTTTAATTTGGTGTAAATTATATTTGTTATTGGTAGGTCCTCTAGAAAACCTTTCTCCCAGTATCGCTTATGCGAACTTTTTCCTTACATTCGATCATAAAAATCGCTGGTAAAATTTTGCAGGTTTAATTTTCGGCCACCCCGTGGGCGAAGTAATATGTAATCAATTTAATAAATGTAAAATCGACCGTTATTCTTCTTACTACTACTGCCCCTACTACTGAAATTGGACTGATTTGGTCATGGGAGCGGTTAACATTTTGCAGGCTGAACCAATCCCAGCCACTATCCGCGCTCTAGTTACACCAAATTGTCTTTAATTCGTTCATAAAGAATCCTCACTTTCTTTCCACTTGTTTCAGTTACAAATTGCATACTACACCTCGATAAGCACCAGTCGATTATCGCGGTCATATCGTCCGATATCGATGTTGGCCGGTCAACCGATGATGATTCACATTAAAACTCGACGAATTCCTGCCGTCGGCGGTCCATCGTCGAAGATGAGCTCCTTGACCGACCACATTCTTGAACTGAACACGTGACGGGCGCCTCCCAACCTCACACATACACCTGTGCAAGTAAGCACCATCAACTACAGACAACGTTACCACCGCAATAGAGTCAAGGCGATTGGTCGTGAAGCCGTCCGGGTCCGGCTAATCCGGAACCAAACCGGAAAGGCTTCTTTCACTGTCATCGATTGGGATGTGATGATGGACAGATAGGTAACTGGCGACGCAATAAATAAATCAACACCCAACAACGTCGTTGGTCGAAATTTGTTTGAGGACCACGCAGCAGACTCGAGGAGAGGGTCCTTGGTCATTATCCCTCGGACAATGGAACGGAACTCTCTAGCAGTCTAGAACATCCTGCGAGCCAAACGCACCGGACTTCGCGAATTTACCAGCCACTTTCAAGGTTTCCCGAGTCCGGCCATAGGAGGAAATGAAGAAGCATTTACTGAGGAAACAGAAAACAATGGATTTTGATATACAGGTTAGGTGATTGCCTCGGGCATTTTTGCACTTCTGCTACTTTCTGCAAATTTCTCTCGAAGATCATTTTCAACACAGTCTCTCACCATATTTAAACTCAGCTGCCCACTTTTTGGTCGTTGTTCACGAAGGACCAAATTGTTCCAAAGTGTTTACCATGTTTTGATAAATTTGTCTGGTTGTTTTAATCTGTTATTAACAAGTGCCTAATCGTGTCAGATCCGTAAGCTAAAGTTCTAAACACAGAAGAGACTCCAGTCATCTCTATGACACAGACCAAATTATTTTAAGAAATTTGAAGACAAAAATTAAAACGAAAAAAATTCTTGTTGCAGGTAGACGAGACGTGTCATTCTAAGCTTTTTGTTTTCTGGAGTTAGTAGAGATACTGATGGTGGCTCGTCTTCCTAAGATTAAACCACTAGAATACAATGTCAACTTTTTCCGTCAACTCCAAAAAAACGATCTAGAAAGATATAGAATCTTGTGAGCTTCAGCTCCCAACCAGCAGTTTCAATACATCAAATTCACTCATCGGATGGGACTCCATCAAACTTCCACTAAGAGCCAAAGGTCAAAAACCAGCTGCCGGACAATCATTTTTGCCCATAGCAGGTTAGGATCAAGGCTTTTTTACATCATCGTTTGATCATGATTGTGTTCAGCCTTTAAAAGAGTTAGGTTTAAAAAAACTGCCTTCAAGTTATATGATCGGCATAATAGAGCATAAGACCGATCGTCTCGAATTGGTCAGGTATGTCTAATTTCCTATAAACTATTGATTGCTATTAGTTCCAGAAGATGCCTGCCACTCGTTTTAGTCGCGGAGCTAATAACGTGGACACCATAAAGGTTAATTACACCTCCCTAGTTGATACGGTCACAGCACATCATGTTTATAAGTTATGTGAAGAAAGTGGGTCCGAGTGCCATCACTAGCAAGAGTATAGTGTAAGGAGGACTTGTCCAATACATTGCCTAGTATTAACACACGAAATATTGACATCTTAAGAATCCCTTGTTCTAAATCTTATTACATGAAATGGTGTGGTCTAAAACGAGCCTAGTAAGAAGACTGAAGACGCCACATCAATTATTCAGGCCGTTGCAAGATACTTTAGTGATGGGTATGACCACCAAATTGATGATGATCTCCATTCTGCTTGGATATGGAAACTTTGATCTTCATTGTTTCACTGTCTGTATTGGAAAGATTGCTTATCAGAGGTTATGTTATCACAGCAGTTAGGGAACTAAAGAAATCGGTACCATTGCGGCTTGATCATCCCCTCTGCTTCGTACTTCGTGATCGTCTAGATATCTTACTACACATTTTGACAGCATTTTCCATTATCCACTAAGATTGGTCTTGTTCTTATCTTTTTTAGTTCAATTGCTATCGTCGACCACTTCTGAAACGTCTTCGTGATTCTATTAGAACGAAGTATTACTGATGTTGACGCAGTTCAAAGATTTCCCCAAAACCTTTGATCGCATTAATTACGTTATTGTCACTTAGCACGAGTTGAACTGTCAAGTCCATTAAACTGATTTCTTTTTAACTATGCATGCACGAAAGAAGACAAGGCGAGTCACCCGAGGGTCCTTCTGAAACATATAGGTACAATATCGAGCGTACCCCAAGGCTCAAATCTTGGACTCCTGTTGTTCCCATATTCGTGAAAGTTCTTGGTTTTTATATTTCACGTCAATTTGTGGAACACGTGACCGGTATGAACCAATCCAAAAGCACCATTACCTGTTCCATCCAGCTTCATAAAACTGAAATCATCTCTATCTATCAAAACATCTCCGATACGATTTTTTTCTAATCACACGCTCCATAGCTTCACACGTTTTTATATGCCAGTCAAATTAGGATGAATAAAAGAAATAATTCCAAAAGTTTATTATTTATTTATTTCTTTTATTTGCGCGAATTAGGTCTAATTTGACTGGCCTAGTACGCCTACTTACAGCGATAATGACAAATAGTTTCGAACAAAACTAGTAAAGTTCGCTGAAAGCCAATAAATAATAAATACGCCAAGGTCACGGTTTTATACCTACAAGAACGCTAGTGTTGCATAGAAAAACGTACTTTGTGCATTCGCGAACGCATTATTACCCGCCGTAGAACCTCCAGACCATGGCGTCCAATTAACGTAAAGTATAATCTAGCGGTCGTTGCCTCAGATAATGGATCTTGGATTTCGGGGTGGCACCAACGTAATCTTGTTAGAATACCAACAAAAGCGTCACTTCCCCAAGCAAGTTCAGCCGAACTACGGAAACTTGCAACCAGAAAAAAAAACTTTCAAATAAACAAGGGATAAGATTATTTAGACTGCTCCTTTGAGACAAACCAGAGCGCAGTTTTCATCGTATAGTTTCAGCACCAACTAATTTTCTTTATTTGTTCGTCTGAAGTTTTCTGCCAAATAATTTACAAGACACGTCGATTCTGTTCCGGCAACTAATTGTTCAATGGTCAGAATTTCCGCGCCCCTATAACAACAACGGAATCAATTAGGTCAACTCTGGAACTGGTAGCGTTAATAATAAAGCGATAAGGGAGATCGATTCTCTGTAAGGCAAAATTTTATTATTAGATTAACAATTTTCCGATAGATATTAATCAATGAGCGTAGGTAGCGCGAGGATATTGCACTTGTTAGGAATTTCTGATTTGAATGCAATTATCACATGCGATTCACCAAGCACGTCAAGCATGGGAATGAGTCATGCATAAGATAAAAGCATTACCGCGCAATTAACAACAATTCCGGTTCTTTTTTCTCTCAGCCATTTACTTCCAAAAGTTTTCAAATTCCGCCAAACAACACCGAACTCAATTAGACGATTTATCCCACAAAACAAGGTATGTGGGTACTTTTGTAGAGCGTCAAAATTAGAAAATCTGTAATTAAAAAATATGGCAAAGTGACATAATCTCGATATGATTGATGAGCCGATGGCAATTGAGCGAAATATAGCAAGTGGGTTATCGTCAAATATGTTTCCTAATTCTTCGACCTAAATCCGTCCCGGTTCGACTCCTTGAAATAAATTTCGGGAGAAGTGGGAGAGTACCAAAACGCAAGAGTATTTCCGGATTTCGATTATGTGAAAAAAAAATTAATGCGATTATCGCAGCTTACAATTCCATTAACTTTACCATGTTTTTCTGATGGCTGCTACAACATGAAACATGTTATTTTTAAATACTAGATACTAAATGTAATTATTATGCAAAGTTCTCTATTTCACCGTCCGTATTTCGCAAAACAAGCCGTGCAGTTTAACGAAGTTCTCGCGAGTAAGTATAAAAATAATTAAGATAGTGATGTGTAAAGAATTTATATTGCAAGATAAAAATGTTTAACGATTACGTAATTACTAACAAACTCAACGCTGTTTTCGCCAACACGTTTTCGAAATTGGACAATTATAAATTTAAATCAAATTGATGCAGATGTTTGGTGTTGGGATCGGCCCACGTGCCCTGTCCTGCAAAAGACGTCCTCGGCTTATTGATCAACATGTTAAAAAATTTCATGAATTCTTGAGGTTGCAGAAACTAAATATTTACTAGATACAGATAAACACGTTCGAATGTCTAGACTTCGCGATTTGGAATATGTAAATATAGTTTCTATAATCTAGTCCTGTCTTCCAATAGCTCCAGAAGCAATCAAAAGTGGGACTCAACTCGTAATGATTTCAAGATGTTCAGAACTTCGGAATAAGTTATAGAAACTAATAAAGAAAGAATTATAGAGTCTGGGGATGAGTTATAAAAACTGGGAATGTGTTCGCGACTAAAAATAGAAAAAAAACAAACTGAGAAACAACGAAAAAAATATAAAGACTGAGAAAACTAAGATATAGGGACCGCGGAAAAGAGAAGAAAACAGGTAAAATAAAAAAAATCTAAGGAGACTAAAAAAGAGAAAGATATACCCTCAGAAATAAAAAGATGTAACTCTGAGAAAGAGAAAAAAAATGTTTTCTACAAAAGCTACAAAACAGTCGAAAACGACGTTGTCAAGAAACAAATGTTGGCAACATAAGTAAAAATATAAAAAAACAAGTTTTACCAGCCAAAAAAATATAACCTATAAAGTCATTACTTCAATAAAAAAGACACTGTCGAAGACCCCCCCTAATAGGGGACTGCTAGTTTGTGAATAATTGAAGGTTTATGTCAATTTATTGTGCCACAAATAAGCAACAAAAAAAAATAGTTTTTTGAAATAATGCCAATCGGACTATTAACGTTAGTATGTATGTGCACCTACTCCTACATCAATTTCTAAATGACTTTGAAGTCTTCCAACATTTGCTAGAAACCAAGACTTAACATGATATAAAATTTGGTGAAAGTGCAAGTGTTTGGCAGATATGTATAACTAATGTTGTGATTTTGGAGTAATTGTTAGGGGTTGAGGTGGGTTGTATGTATTGCGTGATTTATCGATTCGCGGCCCTCACAAATGACGGCCATAATTTGCAGTCAATCCCGCTATTGACTCAGTTCCAGTGGCATTTTTGAAATATATCCTTCCAACATTGATTGAGTTTCAAGCCTCCGCCGCACGATCCGTCATCCGCGACTTTTGTTATTAACCACTCATCTTTACGCGACCACAAACGATCCCTCGCCGTTATGACATGCATAAAACAATTGATTTCTAACAAATATAACTTTTAAAAAATATTTTTTTCCCAGTCACTGAAGGTGGAATTAATTGCACCACCGGTCACTAGTCACTGGTCACTAGGAGAGAAGCAATAAAAGAGGAAGAGTTGAAACTTTGAAAAGTTTGGCTTTGGCCAGTATGTGGCAAAAAAAAAGAATAGCAGAAGAGTTGGAAACTGCCACTTCGAAATTACAGGTAAACAACACCTACTTTTTTTCTCAGCATTCTGACACGAAAAATTAACGTTCTAAAACCAATACTTTGTGTAATTATGACAGTAATCTGCATAACTATTGCGTCTCGTAACGGGACAAAATCAAAAGAATTCGCAAAATGTCACACTTTGCCACTTCCTTTGTGGTGTTATTTCTTACTTTCAGGAATCACTCAGGCTTCTGTCATCCCAGGTCATTTACCCTT
Organism: Schizotus pectinicornis; assembly: GCA_951805265.1. Taxonomy (NCBI): domain Eukaryota; kingdom Metazoa; phylum Arthropoda; class Insecta; order Coleoptera; family Pyrochroidae; genus Schizotus; species Schizotus pectinicornis. The sequence goes on along the minus strand of OX638206.1, from coordinate 10,165,749 downwards.
TATACTGAAAAATAAAAAAGTGTGTCGAAAAGCTTAAATTTTTCAGGTAGGTATATGTAAAGCCCCAATCAAAAAAGGTGTTTAGTGGGTTCCAATGCGAATTTTGTCGCTTTTACATTTCAACCTTGCTGATGCGCTCTTCTTCCTGTGGGTAAAACAACGTGCGATAAATGCTGAATTGTAACCTTGACATTATTATAGGTACCACATTACGTTGTTTATGCATATTTTGGCGTATACGTGATGACGTTTTCGTGTTAATAATTATTGTTAATTGCAAACGTCGCAGCTTTAAACAATCGAAATTAAGAGTTAAATAATGGAAGAAATAAGTAACTTTAGTTGAGATTTCTATCTAATCCTTGTTGGCAAAAATTCTTGTTTCATTAATTGCTTTTAGACCCCAAGTTTAAATCTACAGGGTGTCACAACTCTACTTAGGTTCGTACATAACCATTTATACTTACATAGGTAAGCATTTATTAAAAAAATAATGACGCTATCTTATAGTCTGGAGGGCATGTATTTACCTACATAATTATGTGCTGCGAGTTTTCGTTTCTACTTTTAAACCTAACCCCTATTTGGAGATGAACCTAGTGTTGTGTGTGACACCCTGGGTTTGTCGAATTCAGGTTGCATAATACATATCTCGTACTAACCACGATAAAGATTGCAACGAATAATAACCACAACGTGATTTTTTGGGAATTACTTTTTTGGATCACCACAAGAGGAACTATCAAAGTTGTGTCATTATTTGAATTATTTTCTCTGTTTACTACAGATGTATCAAAATTTCACGGTTTCGCTACCTTTTAACCAACATTCTAACCAATCCATCTATGCACTATGTCAATATAAAAATAAAATCATGCGAGATAAAAAGTTAAATTTAGAACTTTATTAAATATTATGTAGGTAAGAGAGTTTATACACATAAGCAGGTTTTTGATAAGATTGTGACGAGTGATTGCCTATATTAACTTTGATTACGAGTTTTGATTTAGGATTTTTTTTATTTCTCCTTAATAGGCATTTTTTCTACTTTGGTTCTATAATGAAGCTATTACGACACCCAAATAGCTTTTTGGATTTCGTAATAGTACTAGTGCAATTTTCTGTTTGTTGGGAATTTTAAATGTTATTAAAACACGTTAAACGTCGAAACGGAACAATTCACTAGCATTAGATGTATTCACTAGTAATTTTCCTTGGTAATTTCGGATGTGACATTTAACTAATCTTGATATTATGTACCAACCACGATCAAATTCCCAAATTTTTATTTAGGAAAGATTTAAAGTAAAAAAAAATAGTATAAAGAACTTCATAAGACAATTATGGCACTCGTCCATTACAAAACTCGCGGCTGTCCCGCTCGTTTTCTAAACTTGGACTTGTCATAAGATATGCCATATGTCACTCGTTCTTTATTATACTACCTAGTTAAGTGTCAGAAAATGCAATGTTTTCCGATTACATTGAATCCATGTGTGGTTGTGTGAATATACGACGGTTCTGAAAACCGTATTGGCATTGAATGAATAACGATTACCTGCTGTGAAATAACTGAAATAAAATTTGATTGTAGAAACTATAGATAGTAGAGATCTTTGAGATATTGTCAGAAACAAAGTTTAGACACCATTGATCATAATGCGCAAAATTCGACTCATTTTGGCAATGCTTTTAGACTGGGTCTAATAATAACTGAAAACTCAAGATGACCACTTTAAAAATAGAGTTACATGAAACGAGAGAGTAGGAGGGTATTGCGTTCGCAATTCATGAATTTCATCCTTCGTTATTTAGAAAACGGTGTCTGGTAACAATCGTTTTGAATAAGTCAGAATGCCAGTCTGAGTTTCCTGGAAAACTAGATCTAACCATCACATCTAGTTAATTACATCAGATGATGCGAAGTAGCCAAAAAGAGCAACAACTGCAATCAAAAAAAAAAAAAAAACTAAAAATAAATGCAAATACAAAACTATACAAATGAGGACTTTACACATATTTGTAAAGAAAAGAAAAACTGAGAAAAGCAAAATGAAAAAAGTTTCAACAGACCGTCAAAGAGCTAATTTAGCAATAAAACTACTGCTTTGATAAGAAGAGAAATGATGAGATTTAAAAGGTTTAAACCATTTGAACCTTCCTATTATTCAAATTCAAATGGTTCAAGCTCAAACCATTCGAACGATCACGGTAATATGAAACTGCTCTGAAAGTGAGAAACACCAATAGATAAATTAATAAAATAACCATTTAATTAATTTAAGACATTTAAAACTCCAATAATTTCTCTTGTATAGGTAATGCCAACAGAATACTGAAAGAAAAGAAAGTACATACACAGTTAGGTGCATCGAAGAAAAGACAATCAATAGAGAGAACGCTGCGGTCAGAATGTTAAGATGTCATCAATGATGCGGGAAATCCACTTATTTGCATCAATGTGTTCGTTCTTTCATTATTTTAATTTAAAAGAACCATGATGGTGCTGTGGAATTTCTACAAAAACCCATAATGTCCGAGGAGAATCAGCACGCCTCTTCTGCCCCCTAAACCAACTACAGAAATCGACAACGCAAAGTAGATCAAAAGTTTGGACCAAAAGTATTCAAACTGTTAAGCTAATTTTTAAACACCCTCTGATATCACCTCCTGGTGTTTGTTCATATTTGTGCAACCTACGGCATTCTTAAAATATTTTGTTCTTACTTTTTAGTAGTTTTCAGCAGTATTGCTGTATAAACGTCAAGATCACCAGATCTGACTCCTCTTGATTATTTTTGAGGGGATACAAAAAAAAAACTAAAAAGAGTCAAAAATAGCTAAAAAATAAAGAGAGGTTTTTGGAAACAAGAATAGATGTCGTAACTTGTCCATTTATTTATTGTTTGATAACTCTCACTTCAGCCCAGTTGCTTTTTCTTAGTTTAGAAGGTAAAAGGTAGCGGCTTTAACCACAACAAAAATCTTACATTTTTACCCTAAACTGTACATTATCAAGCAAAATGAGTGCGTGAACTGATGTTGCAGCAGTGTTTGTATACCTATTTTGTTACTTGAACAAAGAGGTTGATAAACGGCTTCAATTTCTAAGCCACCCCTTCTGATTAGCCATTCAATCGATCATACTGCTCGACCTGCATAATAATTAATCTATTCTATCAAATGAAAAATGTACTGCGACGTTTTTACCACATTCATCACGTCATCGAAACTCGGCTTCTTGGGGAGGAAAGAAATACAATAAAGGAAATGTGTAGATGAAGGGAACGAAAACGTTCCCAGCAAGTTAAGTTGAAATGGTTGAAGCTACGTGAAGGGCAACAAAGGGGCCAATCAAGGACAAAGGCCAGATTTTACCAAATAACTAGAAAATATTTGAGTTCGTTGCCAAATATGCATAACAAAAGACCCACAATAGCCAAAACTCGTTAACCACTAACGAAAGTATCTGCATCATGATTGAGGATTTTGGGTCATGTGCCTCTTTGTCCTTAGATAATCCAAGCTTTCAACGTAAATCCCCGTTGGTCCATTCAACAATTTTTACAACCGTCACCGAGTGTGCGGAACGCTATTTGAATCATAGTCGTAAATACCTACATAGAAGTATTTGGGTGTTCATGTACCGTGCTCGATGGATGATTCCTGCTCGGACACGGCCTCATCTCTTAATTTCCGATTTCATGGCGAAATCGAAAAGAAAACGGGTCATCGCAAAATTAAACTGTCAAGGTGCAGTTCTTGACCGGGTTACCCCCCTGCCGAAGTGACATCTTCACCGTGACTATGTAACTGCAATTTTCTCGGATGATGTGATCCTTTGTGGCGGCCTCGTCGCAAATAGAAAAGCGCGACTGTTTCCGGGTTTTATGATGAATAGAACCGCCGGAAAATAGAACAGTGGCGTCCGCAAAGGAAATCGCGAACGCAACACCAGATCGTCGACACTTGACGATCTCTTTTGACGTGTTGGATGCTCTTCGAGTGGTCGTAGATATTGGGTTTTGTTTTGGGGGTTAATTAAACGAAATCCTGTCGACAACACGAAAACGCTTTGATCAATGTTATCGTGGTGTAAAAATTGAAATTAGCCCTCGAGCGCGTCATCTGTTCCATTCACGCTGGATGAATTGACGTTCTTTTTTGTGACCACGGCCAGTTTAATGCTGCGGATCGATTACGGACTCGGTTCCAATCTGCGAAAGCTTCATGGGAAAAGTGGAAGAAAAGAAAAAGCGGGACTGAGATTTAGAAATTGTTTCAAACGTAAAGACTTCTGAAGTTCTGTGGGATATAATACAGGGTCTTCAAAGAGAACCGCCGGTGCCTAAAAGCATATTTCTAACCGAGCAGCAGAATCTGCAAATGGACCGACTTGACTTTTTAGCGCTTCCTTCTTTTTGGGATCAATAATGTCAAATCCCCTATATATAACATATACAGTGATTCACGTAGCCCGTGCATTAGAAGTTTTTCAACTTCCAGTTGGATTAGAAATTTGAAACTTGGGAGGCAGTCATAATCAGTCATTCTATCCAAAATATTTTGAGCTCTCTAGCTATACAGGATGTGCCAAAAGTCGGTATCAACTTTCTGATTTTAAATAGAAACGTACCATTTTTTCTACATGGTTCAATTGGTCGTCCAACTCTGGGTTTTCATAACACTTTTTGACATTATGTTAATTTATATGAAAAAAATGGTCGATGTGGTAGCTTACGAAGAAATTCGTCTCTAGCAGACGGTTCAGAATTTATGAAAGCAATTTGTAAAGTAGGTACTCAGTTCGAAGTCCAGACTAACTTCTGATATCTTAATGGTGGTTCCATTTTGCACCGTATGGGCGCAGACCATTTTCAAATATCGCAACCAAAAATGATCAAGAAGTCATTTTTTTTAAATAGCACGTAGGTACTGATTTTTTGGGGTCGTATTTAACAGTCTATCAAGTTTACCCAATATTTTCATACAAAAAAATACTTATATTTCTCAAAAATACTAAATGCTCACCAAAATTAAGAAAATACATATTTTTAAAGCGACAACCAAATATTGACATAATGCTGGCCTCTTATATATTTTGTTCGCCAAAATAACTTTTGTTGACCATAAATACTAAATGTTCACCAAATTTTATTCCGCATTTAATTCTAACATAATACCCAGATATTTAATTTTCGACAGTGTCTTATATTATTTAGCAGTTAAAAATACTATTTGTTGATTAAAAATACACAAGTAATGAAATGTTGTGCAAATGGTAAATAATTTTATGCAAAATTATAGATGTAAATGTGCTAGGGCAAGGAAAATAAGGGGAAAAATAGAAGTGGTTTAAACAAAAAAGATATTGATTTCCGTAATATATAAATGCTTTGCTGTAATTGCATGGCTTGCATTATGTAAAACGTAAAACTTCTTTTAGTGGTAATTTCTAATCGTGCTTTAAAAAAAAAAAACAGAGCCCTGAACTGACCTTGTACAAAGCTTTTTTCGCGTGCCTCTTGTCTGGAAGCGCAAGCGGCAAGAAGAGATGCGCGAGCATATTTCATTTTTGGAGTAATAGAATAATTATTTGACGCATAAATGGATAGCGCGAATATTTATTATGTACAGCACGGACGCGTAACTTGAGCGTTCTAAATTTGGTGAGCATTTAGTAAAATTGATAGACATAGGTATTGAATTTAAAATGAAAACAATGGTAAAACAATACGCAGCATAGTTATTTTAGTGGTGATGTTCTCATTTTCTGAATTATAATAATTTGGGTTTCATTTAGATTTTTTGATGCTCATTAAATTTTCTGGTGAAAAGTGCAAGGGTTGTATGGTTTATTAATTTGGTGTACATTATAGTTGTTCCCATTTTTTTGCACCATTCGATAGAAAATTGTATTTTTTGATGAGTTACTGAAGCATTTCCTATACCTAACTTCATCTCCTATCAAATGAAAAATGAAAACCCAGAAATTCCATCAATCTTGCCGAAAGATTTTTTGGTTTTTCAAGTATGCCATGGAAACAAAAGACAATTGTAACAATTTAATAATGAAATGAATACCTTGCTAATTTTATAAAACAACAACAAAAACTATCAAGAACCATTTTAATACAATTCTAATGTAAATGTAATGCACGGGCTACGTGAATCACCCTGTATACATACATGCAGTAAAGAAAAAGTACCCCACTGACTTTTTGTATTAGATTAAAGTTATCGTCAGAGATGACACTGTCATTTGGATTTAATTCATACAGTTGGCATCGATAACGTGAACGTAAAGATCCGTTGGTCCCATCAAGGGTTGCCTACCTGGCTAAGGGTAAATACAAGAAAAAGATTTGGAACAGGTCATTGTGGAACACCACAACAATTGAGAATAATTTCTGTTTGTGTGTGAGGTAAACCTTTTATGTAAGTACTTTTCACACTCCTTCCCACCCCCTGCTGTAAAGCACTTCGTGCCGTTTATGGTTTGCCACCTTCTCCCTGTGCAATAATCACGTTAATGGTTAAAGTCACTTTACAGGTAGTCTCCGCTATGGCGGCGGTAATTACCAACAATAGCCGTAAAGACCCCAATTTACAGGTGTCAAACGCCCAAAACCGCAATTACAACCCGCTGTGGGCCTGTTTGCCAACAATGAGCTTACAAGCTGCCAGAAAGTCGACGTGACTGAGGTAGGCAAATTTTGACAACTTAAGCCCCTTAGCGGCACCGCCACGCCCCCCAATTCAATGACTATTATCTGATGTGGCTTGGGATTGTACAAACCGAGCTTATCAATGTACTTGATTACGACATGACGGATCGTGTAAACGAGACGACGAAGTTCAGGGATTTAGTAAAGAAAAGTCGGGAAACTGAGTGGAGTTTGGAGAACAATCAATAAACCTTCAGACGACGCAACTAGAATTTTATTACGTGCATTTTAAGGGACGCTAAAAGCGCCCACTTTGGGTTGGTTTCAACGAAATTGGGGTTAAATTAGATTAATGTCCTACGATTCCTATTGACATCCGTTTCTTATGAATAATTCTTTGTAATCACTTTCCGCCAAAGAAATTTTCTCGGCCACAAACAAATTGGATCAAAAAATAATCGTCCAATACGTGGAACCCAGAAAGTGGTTCGATATTTAGCGAAATCGTCGCTTTATGACCTTACACCTTAAATTAGGGTGAAAGTGGTCACTAAACTATCACCAAAAATTTGGCCACGTGGTAATGTAAACAATTCGTTCCGCACACCATAGCCGGAAACTGCAAACAACTCGGTCGGGTAATTACGTTGAGAATTTTTATTAGGCCAAAACAAACTGATTTTATGACTTGAACATCTTTATTTACAGACTCCAGACGTAAAAATCGCAAATTATCCGACCAATTGGAAATTTAATTGCCAGCCGAGGTATCAAATACCGTTGAGTGTCTCAGTTTTTACTACGATGAGTGATTAGGGCGATTACGACATTTATCAACGATAACCTGGCGTATTTACTCAGGGTTTAATCAGGAAATTCTTTTCTAATCGTCACCGGTTTAATTAAAAATAAATAATTATTAGTCGTTTGCCCACTTTTCTCGGGCGCCACTGTACCGTTTCTTCAGGAACTTTCAACAAATCAAGACAGCCTCTTCCACTAGCAGTTGTTTTAAACGTCATTTGAACCTACCCCTATTTTCGGGACTTTAATCCAGAAAGAAACTGTAGCTGTTTTAGGAAGCGTTTGAACGTGGAAGGAGTGTTTTGGGGGCGAAGCCCCCAACACGAAGCACCTGGATTCCTACAGGTGCTCCGGCCGCAGCGTCCTTGATTCACAGGTAGTTCACTTACCTACCCTAAATAGTGGGCGTTTACTCGATAACCGGATTTACAAACACACAGGTATTCGAGTTTTAATTCAAGTTTACGGCGTGAATATGGAAGTTTTGTCGGAATAACGTCATCGCATGCTCACCTGAAATGCGCTAAATCGCTAACGGTTAATCCAAGCAACGCAATTTAACGCCCGCACCCACATAAACGCCGGCCAAATCGATTTCGGACACACCACGGCGTACTTAAATTTAAAAAAAATAAAATTGGTCGCACGACCAAACCGTACAACGAACACCAATGTCACTAACTACTGCCTCCGCCGCCGAGAAATTTGTAGTTGACTAACGGGGCGGCAGAGGCGCTGCAAGTGCCGCGTCAACCGAGATTACAGGAAACTGCTTCGCAACAAATTAAAAACGGCAGCGGCGGAGGCAGCGATCCTGAAACTTTGAACGACAGGAAATGCAAAAATTAACTTTTGATATTCGTATTTTACTACAAATTTATTTACAGATCCTCGTTTTGCAAAAACGTTTGAAGCAAATTCGAAAAAACTTAATTTTTTTTGAGTTTTCTATGTCAATCGTATGCAGGCTCTAATGAAAAATAATTGATTTGCAACTTTTTTATCTGGAAGTTCTGGTTCTTTTGAGAATTTCCAATTTTTTCTGGAAACAAAAAGTATAAATTGCCAGAAAGAGTCGGAAGACAATTATTTTTTCACTCATATCTGTTCAGATTCTTCGTACAATCGACTGAAGATCATATGCAGATGCCATCATTTGAACAAAAAAAATCACTACATTCAAGTAGTTTGGAAATAATCAGTAATAATTTTGAAGTGAAAAGAGTCTAAGATAAGGCTTCAAAGATCTTCTTTTACACAAAACATTCTATTTGAAAAAATGTCATTCTGCTCACACTGTATGTTCAAAAATAATTTCGGGTTATAGACTTTTTTTCTAGTTTATTTGTGTTCTTAAATCAAATTTCTAGCTATCATAGAACTCAAATTATTGAAGTGGGACGCACTATTGTCCCACCCTGTATAAAAGAAACAAAATAAAAAAAAATTGTTGAAAAGCAAAAAAATTACCAAAATTATTTTAAATTATTTAGACTACAAAAAAATTCTCAATAGCAGAAAATTTTGAGTAAAGTAACGCTTCACCTGCGTCATTACGGGAATCGCTCATAACATAAATGACTAATATACAACCTTGCTGCAATGCAACTTATGAGGGTCTTGACCTGAACTCATTAAAACTTACAATCAATAGTAATGACCTACTTAACCAAAAGGCTACATCAATACTTCTATATTGGAATATACTTTAATTACATCACAAGTCACAATAAATATAAAGTAGGTAACAACGTGGCTAAACCAAAATGGCAAATCGTCAAATAAGACGGCTAAAATTATCACTACTCAAGTCCCAAAGCCCAATTGATCCCCTGGACTAGAAACAAAATCATTGGTTGCCACGCCACCAACCACCGAATCCAGTCCAAAAGCTGTCCATACAAAACGTGAGGTTTCTCCCACGGATTGCAGAACATTTTTTTAAGGTCCACTTTTTCTTTGCAGTACGGACAAGTCTGCTTTTTGCCGACTATGCACCATCCTCGTATGCAAAATTCGTGAAACCTGCAACGTATTTAAAACAATAAACTTTGAAACCAATTAAACAATACGCCTAATCTTCAAGGTTGATAGTTTAAATGGTCGTAAATGTTACGTACTACATTTAAGGTAATCACAGTGATAAGATAGGTAAAAATGGGGAAACTTACACGTGATCACAGGAAAGCTTGTATGTGTTTTCGATGACCCCCTCCTCGGTTTCGCTAACTAACAATTTATTGCCGCACACAGCGCAGACGTTAGGATCTAAATTTCTAGTGGGCATGCCTTGATTAGTATAGTACTGCAACAATGGGTAATAATGAGAAATTTCGATTTTATTACATTGATTACCCCAACATGCGATGCCATTTTATCAGCACATATCTCGGAAATGTCCCGGCCTAAAACTCCGTAATATAAACCGTAAAACACGAAAAGTAAGGCGCAGTCCATCCAAGAATTGGCTTTGGCGTTGAAAACTAAATTTAAACCAAAAAATGTTGCCATCATTATGAAGTAGCCTATTATGCCAAGCACATAACTCAGTTTGTATATGAAAAGAAACCATTTGTAGACCAGCCTGAAATTAGTCGTCATATATGGGGAAAAAAGTATTGGTGAATCACCTTGGCGTTGTTCCTGTTATGGGTTTTTGCATGGCTTTGCGCACAATTAATCCGGTGATACACGAAAATAACAACCAAATAAAAATAAACCGCCACCAATGGTTTCGTAAACTCAGTATCAAAGGAATTATCCACATCCCCATCAAAGTAACAAGCTGAAAATAAACTGGATAATGACTAGTAAATTATTAGTTTATCTACTAACGCAGTAGGACCGAGGGTGCCGTTTCTTCCACTCTATGAGAACTATCTGGGCGACTACCAAGGTGATTATTAAAATGATTACCATTTCGGCGTGCATTTTTTCATGTCCCTTGTGCTGTTCATGTAATCGCTGATGTTCTAACCTGAAACGGTCAATAGAAAATTACGAAATTACTGCTGGCAAGGGGGCATTCCTACCTCCATTTTTCTTCTGATGTCAGTTCCCCGAGGGTCTGAAAAAAGCGTTTTTTTAAATTTTTCAAAAAAAAGACAAAAATAAAATAATTTACCTTGTTGCCCAAATCGACGGGCTTGTGGAGGTCCATGATTTTTAAAATTAATCTATAGGTTGAATGACTAGAAACGATTCATACTTTCATAGAAAATATTAAAATTATGCATTATTTACTGGATGACATGAAACTGACGCGTTAGCAACAAGGTTATGTCACACCCTAGTTTCAAACCACGCAGAAGCAGCAGCGATGCGCCATCTATCAGTCAATTAAAAAAGTAAAGAATTTAAAGAACAATGAGGGGGTTCCCCGATTCTCCCAAAAAACTTGTTTTTTTTTATTTGACTTGAAAATAACCCCATCACGCAATTAACGAGAGCGTTAATTTGGTTAAAAATTTATTTATATTATATAAAATTGGTATAAAGAGAAAAAACAACACCCACTTTAAGGTAAGAAGGCGTATCAAAAGTGACCTATTAGCTACTCACGCAATTCGATTTCGTACCTATTACAACGCAATAAATAGAAATCGATTACAAAGTAAAGGCACTTAACAAAATACATAAATTAAAAGCCTTTCAATACGAATTTACCGCAAATCTTAGTAACAATATTTTCCTTCCATGTTGCAAAAATTCCTTGTGAATACTCATCGCAATACTTGCAATTTATATATTTTGTTCATGTCTCTTGTATTTTTACACAAAATACTTTATACAAGAGATTCAATCACAAAAAGCTTCAATTTCTTAAATAGTAAAGAGAGATTTAATTTCAACGCAGTAACAAAAAAAGTCAGTCAGTGCCTCATTGAAACAAAAAACATTGAAAATCTACAGGACGCTCTACTTTACGTTACTAATCAGTTAACATTGACACTCCCTCATTGGCAAAAAAATTTAAAGCAGGCCATTACACACTTTAAAATTAAACTAATCAAAAAAATATACGTGATTACATGTTGATTTACAAATCAAATACACACCATTTTCATGTTATATAAATAATTATCATAAATAACGATATGTTACAATTTCCAATATACAGTAAGAGAATAAGGCACTAGGGGTTACGATAAGCAATTCCTGGTTAATAATGACCATAAGTTGTTGGCCTCCCTTGCTGACCCACAGGCTTAGGAGCAGACCTAAAACCAAATAACGTTAGCGATGTCAGCCAGCCACCAAAAAAAAAAAAAAAAAACAGGAACAGTTCAGAAAAAATAATTGAAGGGTAGTTAGCGGATTAAAGCCTGAAATTTTAGTGGCGAGTTAACTCAAATTCTTAGATGTAACAATGCCAACCCATTGTTAAAATATAGTTAAACCCAACAATCTGAGTTTCACCACTAAAATACCGAATCTAAAAGAGATTTAAAAATATACCAAAGAATGACAAAAATGTAGTTCTTCAAAATATTAAGTTGATTTTGTGATTTTAACCAATTCAAGTGACCCTTTTGAGCCCCACCGTTAATTGACATTGGAAATGTCGACATTTCATGGGGCTAACAAGACCTCTATTAGTTCTGATTGTAACATAACCATAACAAAAAGATTATCCAATCTCATACTCATGTTTCTCGTTAGTTCAATCTGTAAAATAAAACTACAATTTCTCATTCCAAAAGCAATGACTCACAAGCACCAAAATTAAGCCAAAATCGCCACACATTGCTCAGACTCTTTCATACATATAGTGGTAGTTCACATTTTGTCCGCGAGGAGGCGCTTGTTTTACTTATTTGCCTATTGCGTCATATCAAAGTAAAAAAAGTTAATATTTCGTACACCAAAAAATTAATTAAATACTGATAATGTCAAACTGTATAAATTGGTAAATAAATCTGAAATAAAATTGTGCTGTTATCTCCCAATTTAATAATCAATATTAAACCAAGACATGATAAATTCTGATCCCTTGGTCACCCAGCTCCAATTTAGAAGAACCACACAGAAAAATTATTTATTATTTCGCCTGAGCGAAAGAATAATGCAAAACACTTCTACTTACTCGTTATCTACAGTTAGAAACTGAGAAAACTGTTGGGACGACATAACAGATTCTAGCGAGACTATGCTTAGATGAAGAGTAAATAAAAAGTGTTACCAACTTAAATATCGAGTTTATTAAACTACCTAACAGTGCGCGGTGCAGGTATCCTCGAAGCTGGCCTTGGTATGCCCGTAGCTCCGCTGGTTGGCCTGGGTAAACCGCTGGCTCTCGGCGCTTGTTGGGGTCTAACAACTTGAACGTCAGCAACGTTAACCGTTTGAGGTCTCACCATCGTCTAAAACACAAAAAAATAGGTTCCTTTTCGTATTTGCAATCAACTTACTTGAGGAGCTTGTATAACGACCTCCCTTGCCGTCGAAGCTCTCGTACGGCCGTTGGTCGCATTCAACGGTGGTGGCGCCACCGGCAAAACCGCACTGATCGGTTTCAAATTCGTGTATGAGCCCTTCAAAGTGCGACCCATAGTTTTCAAATTGCTATTGGAACCGCTGGATGGTTTTCGCAAATTGGATTGGGAAGTGCGAAGGTTTATATTCATAGTTTTCAGATTCGGTTGCGAACCTCGAATGTTGGCGGTGAGAGATTGAAATCTGTTAGCTGCGACGAGAGGATCCTTGAGACGTAAATCTTTTACGGCTAGGTGGCCTAAACTTTTTTGTCGCGTTATGGTGGCGCTACTGATGACTGTGGTGAGGTCGGCGGTTTCACTGGAAGACAGTTCGGGGTCGGAGTTTCGACCGCTGATCGGGGAAATTAGGCTGTTTTCCCACAGGGTTTTCGGTTCTATGTGCAACTTGGGCGTCGACATCACTTGCAAGCCTAAAAATAGCCGCTTTAACATAGAGCCAATGTTACAGGATGTTCCCTAAAAACGCCTCAAGTCGTAACTCCGTTATTTATTATCTGATTTGAATAAATAAAAAAGAAATAATTTTATTTTTATTTTATTTCTTAAATAATGTCAAAAGATGTTCGATTCTTTTTAAATAAGAACGTATTTTTTAGGTTTGATAAGGTATTTTTTTCTGAATACCATGTCTAAAAAAATAAATTTGATAGAATATTCATTCAACAAAATAATCAAAATGTTTGTATGTAATTATCTATCGCGAACAGGCGTTTTATCTACTTTACGGCCCGGCGGGCTGTAAAGTACATAAAACTACTTTACAACTAGCGGGCGTTTTATGTACTTTACAGCCCGCCGGGCCGTAAAGTAGATAAAACGCCCGCTAGCTGTGAAGTAGTAGTTACAATACTGGTAACTACGATGTAAACAATCAGTTTTCACTTAGTTGGCCGTAAAAGATAATATTTAATATTGCCACTAATAAAACTAGAAACTTACTTCGTTCTTGCATTTCGACAATGGCATTGATACCGTCCATATTGAGCATTTTCATTGAGCCTCGACTGCTCCCCGACGAAACACTCATGTAATCCAAGTTTTCCGAATCAGTGGAGCCACTCAAAGAATTTCGTTTGACATCGTTTTGAGGCTTATGATTAACGAAAGTCGAGTTTAATTCGTCATTTTTGTCTTCGACGCAGTAACTTAACCTATTCAAATCCATTGATGGAGACTCTCTCCTATTCAAAAGTCTTTTATTGTTGCCAAAAGTCTTATCGACTTGCGTTAAAATTGTGTTTCGTTTCGGAGATTGTACGATTATTGTACGATTCAAGTCTTCCTGCGTGCCGTTTCCGGACGAGTTCAAAGTCATTGTAGAATTCAATGCTCGTTCCGGACTAGACTTGTCCAAGTCGGCACTGAATCTCTTCTGGAAAGTGTTATTCGAAATAACGGCCCCATCTTTAACATCGGCCACCGTAAATGTTGTTTTCATTTTAGGATTACGCTGATATGTACCGTTTAGTCTTTGATTGGTTGTTTCACTCGCGATGACATCGTCCGTCAGAGTTTTATCATAGAGAGAGATCGTTTCTGAAACAAACAACATCGTGACAACCTCACGTGAGAGAAGTGAAACTTCTGAACAAAGCGTGTGGCGCAGCAAGAGCAAGAGCGTCGCTTAGCGGAACCTTAGATAACTGTTAGAGAAGAATTGGCCTCAGTGTGCGGTTCGGCGTTCAGCCGGGCCCCCCATGAATTAAAAAATAATAACAATTAGAGAAGTCGCCACAGTGTCCCCGTAACATTCACCCAAAGAAAAGTAGAGTACCTCTGCCTCGATTACCGGGGCGTTTCACTTTTCGTTACGCATGTTTTTGCATTGCTTTAGTTCCAAAATCATTTGAAATTTTGGAACTAAGTTCAACAATTTGTCTTGGGCACACTTCAACGTTATTTCAAAGTTGCGTGCAAAATTACACTTACTATTATCAATCAAGTTGCTTTGATTTAGAGTGGCTTCTGCGTGATTGCTTGCGTCTTCCGCCCTGCGGTTGTCGTTTGACTGTTTCGTGAAGCTCCTCCTGAAAGTGTCATTTAGAGAAACCCTCTTCAAGAAATTCTCGGCAACATCGGAGTTCATGCTGCTGAAACTCTCGGTCAAAGATTGGAACATTGGTTCGGTTTCGTTTTGTAGAATGGAATCGGTGTAGTCGGTGTCGCGTATTTCCCTCAATTCCGGGTCGTTTTTGATAAAACTGTTTTCCATGAGGTTGGCGAAAGAGGATGAACACATTGAATTAACTAAACTGGGCGGTGACATATTTTGAAACGGTTCAAAACTAGAAGTGTTGGCTAAAATACTTTCGAAATGATAGCTGGTCGTTGGCTGCGCTAAATCGAAATGGAGCGGTTTGGGTGATATGCTGTTATCTTGTGATGCTCCATTCAAAGAAATTCCGCTATCTGTGAGTTTTTTGGGGGATGAGTCATCACTACCGTATAACTCTTCGTTATATTTTTCTATACTAGGACGCGTGAAACGTTTTTTTGGGCGTGTAAATGTTCTAGTATCTATGTTTTTAGGAAGTTCAGACTTGGGGTATTGTTCATTAAAACTGAAATCATCAACTGAGCCATTGAACCATTGATCAAGATCCGTGTCTGAGTTGCTTGGATAATTGTAGAGCCTAAAATTAAAGAAATTTTAGTGTTATTTGGAGGTTGTTGGAGGGGTTCCTGACCAAGTTTCGTTGTCTCGGAAATCAATTTGGGTATGGTGAATGATGTCACTTATGTCGAATAACAGCTGCACGGAAGAGGAATCAAGACAAGACGAGTCGCCTTGCCTTTTAGAGGCATCAAACTGTTGCGCTAAGTTTGGCAGGTCGACTGACAACTCCATTTTCAGTATTTTTATCAACAAATTCCAACATCAACATTAGCCCTGAGATTTGAAACGGCTGCGTGAAAGAGACCGTTAAACTTTCTTCGACGCAATTCTTCACCCGAAACTAAGAAAGAACAACTCTTAAACCAAGTCACAAAAAAACTTACAAGACACAGACTTTACTGTTCGTTTTTAACTATTTACTCTGCCATAACAGTTTCTGAAAGTCCAAATGTCAAAATCCAGGACGATAACAGCAATAGCCAACGTAACGAACAAGAAAATACCAACGGCGCGCAATTTAAATTCTTCCAGTGGCGTAACAATTGATAAGGTCAAAGAGAATTCGATTTATTAACTCGTCATAAAAATGGTACAAAATACATATCTACAAAACAGTTTTATCACAAACGTAACACTTATCTTTTTTATGAAATAAACAAACTTTATGGTATGTATGTCCACAGCTCAATTTGTTGACTTGGTCAATGATTGGTGTCTTCAAAGGCAATTTACAATAATCACAGTTTGTAAGTAGTTCTGGAGCCGGTCGTCCGTTCGCTTCGCCTCCTACATGTTTTTTCCTCAAAAAGCCTCCCACCGATTTTCCAAACTGTAATAAATCAATTGTTATCGCGGTACCTCAATAAGTAGCAAAGTTGTTGAAACTTTCAATTGCACAATAAATTAAATGATCAGTATTTAATTTCATGAACAGTACATTTTTTCAGTATTGTATAAATATTATTGTATTGTAAAATTATGTTGTAATAATAAAATTAGTATAATTTAATTTAATATTAAATTAATTTAGAAAATTAATATTAAGGAATTCGGCAAAAAATGTTTAACTGTTTATTAAAAATATGTCTTTTTGAATTTAATTTAAAGTCTGACGTGCTCAATGAATTTAGTTTAAAATGGCCGCAGTACTGTGCAAAGGTAGCATAATCATTAGTTTTTTAATTAAAAGCTGAAATAAAGAGTTTGATAAAAAAAATAATTGTCTCAATATTAGTGAATTAGAAATTTATTTTTAAGTAAAAAAGCTTAAATTTTTTAAAAAGACGAGAAAACCCTATAGAGTTTAATATAAAAATTTAATTATGTTTTTTTAGAATTTAATAAGTTAATTAATAATTTATATTTTATTGGGGTGATAGAAAAATTTAATAAACTTTTATAAATCTTTACATGATCTAAGTTTAAACCGGTGTAAGCCACGTTGGATTCTATCTTTTAATATACAGGGCGGGGCAATAGTGCGTTCGACTTCGATAGCTTGAGTTCAATGATGGATAGACATTTGATTTAAGCAAGTAACATTTTTTTAAATAGAAGCCTTTTCTTAGACTCTTTTCACTCCAATATTATTAATGACTATTTCTAAACCACTTGGATGTACCAATTTTTTTGTTCAATTAATGGCATCTGCAGATGCATGTTAAAAAAATCACTACAGTCACAATAACAAGTTTTAAGAAAAAGTTATGTAAGTACATCTGTGGGATGTCCTTAAATACTTTTAACTTTTGAAAAATTATACAGGGTGGCTAAACTTAATTTTTTAATTTAGAACTTTTTGAATTTAATTTTCTCCATTTCTTCAAATGGAACAACATGTATATTTCTTAACGATATGATGTAAAAACTAAAAACAAACATTTTTTGTATGTACACCCCTATGGCTATTAGTAACCATTTTCGATTTATCGCTCAATAATTACAAAATTCAAGAATAATCTTAAAAAATTAGATTGTTTCCCAAATAACTCAACAGATAAAATTGTAATAAGTGCTCCAGATGTTTTGTTTATAAAAGCAGCATAAGTTTTTCTAGTAAGTTCACTTTATGTTTGTATCTAGATAATTTATTTGCTTTTTATATTATCCGACAAGAAATACACATTTATCTGTCGTCAGTTGTTATTTATTTTTATTTTTTCTTTGAATTTTGTAATTATTGGGCGATAAATCAAAAATAGTTACAAATAGCCATAGGGGTGCACATACAAAAAATGTTCATTTTCACTTTCTACATCATAACGTTAAAAAATATACAGGTGTTCCATTTGGAAAAATGAAGCAAATTAAATTTAAAAAATTCTAAATTAAAAAATTAAGTTTAGCCACCCTGTATAATTTTTCAAAAGTAAAAACAATTTAAAGACATCCTACAGATGTTTCCTAACTAGTACTTACATAATTTTTCTTAGAACTCGCAATTGTGACTGTAGTGTGTAGTGAGTTTTTTAACTTGCATCTGCAAATGCCATTATTTGAACAAAAAAAATTGCTACATCCAAGTGGTTTGGAAATAGTCAGCAATAATATTGGAGTGAAAAGAGTCCAAAAAATATTTTTTTACACACATTTCATTTAAAAAAATGTCAGTAGCCCCTGTATAATTGTCTTGGCTCACCCTGTATGTTCAAAAATAATTTCCGGTTATAGACTTCTTTCTCTAGTTTATCTGTATTTTTAAATCAAATTTCTACCTATCATAGAACTCGAGCTATCAAAGTCGAACGCACAATTGCCCCACCCTGTGTATCAATAATTTAGTACGAAAAGACCAAATGTTTAGATAAAATTTTATTTTTGAATAAATAGTTATTTTACTCGTCAAAAATTTAATTTCAACAGATCGAATGTATTTACTGATCGTTTATGATTTTATACTGTACATACATAACGGATTCAATACTGATCAGTTTATTACGACCCTTTCAATTGTAGGTAAATTGATCTACCTATCCAAAAACTTTACTATTTCGAGTTCTTCGCTATAATTTACCTGCTTTTTCACAGACTCCTCCCCCAGTACTTCATCGAGTGCTTCGCCTTTACTTGAATCTACCCCAGACGCTGTTTGGAAGACGGTATATTGATAAAAGAACTCGTCAAGTTCACCGTCCGGTATCAAATGAGCGTGACGTTTGAGCAACTTGACGGCGTTGATGGCATTGATGGACTGCACCATAACTGTAGAAAAGGTGTTCCAGCCGAAAGCGCCGTTCGCGTCAATATTATTCCCGCAATACAAACAAACGAATTTCTTTAACTTCGCAATCAGTCGTATGCTTTCATCCCACATATCGTACGTGAATTTCCTGGCTAATTTCCTGAAAAGTTCGTAGTGGCTAAATTGGATGATGAGAGGCAGTTTCAGTTCGATTTCGTGCAGATCTGTATCTTCTAATTTTTTCAAAATATAATAGTTCATGTAAGGGACTAGTCGAGTAAATTGTTCAAAATCGTCTAATTTTTTCATCAGCAACGCACCCAAGTCGTAATAATCCGGGGGATCAGTATGGGCAAGCGGTAGCGGAAAACCGCAAGAACAAGCAAATCTCTCACTTTCATTAACAATAAGGAAAGCGTCACCTGCAAACTTCAAGACGTCCCGCTCCAAATTCCCGATTTCATTAGTTTTGGACAAATGACGCAGAAACATTTCTTTGCACCAATAATTAGATCCCTCTTCATCCTCGGTGTTGATGAGACAATTCTGAAAGTTGTGGAGCATGTCGCAAATTTCGTTAGAATTACTCCTTTGTAATAAATCAGTGAAACCGGTTGTTTGTCTGTGTGTACCTATCCTATTAAGGTTGTATTGGTTGGCTAAAATCTCGAAATCGCTCCCTTCCGCTTTTTCTCCTGAACTAGTCACTAGGGTGATTTCGAGAGATTGTTCTTCTGGTGCTACAATGGTTGCTGGCAGCTTCGGTTTCTTGACAGGTTTCAAACTAGTTGAAAATACGTTATTAACAGAAACAATGTCGTTTTTCAACGATGTCTCGTTATATAGTCGCACTTTCGTCTTCACCTCTTCGAGAAAAGAAAGCACCTCAGGCAGTATTGTATCAGCAGGATGTAAATTTTCAGCCAAATTCAGGATTGAATGAAGACAATTCGAGGTTTCTAAAGTAGGTTCTATCTCCTCGCGGAACGTCAAACACAATTCGGCAGCAAGATGATATTGTTTACGCAAAAAAGTTTTCATCATCAGTTGATCAACTGTTAGTAGAGCGACGACGTCCACTTGAAAATCCTCGCGCCAAATGTAAAGAGATGATTGTACAATTTTCAAATCTCTAATGTTGTGAAAATAGTTGCACCACAATAGTACAGTATTTGAAATCACATCGAAAATGTAGAAAGCGTGTTCTTTAAACGTTAGAATAAATTTATCGAGAAAAAAGACGATTTTTCCGAAATTTAGGTCAGGTGGCGGCGTTAGTGACTCGGGGAAGCTGGTGAATTTAAACTTAGCATTTGCATTTTCCTTTAAATGAATAACGTTTTCTGGTGGATTTTTGGCAGAATCCCGAAGAATCACAGTGGAGACAACTGCCCCCTTCAAATTGGCTTTCCACAGCCTTAAGCCGGGGCGTGCGCAAAAAATTTTTACGTCATCGTTATCATGAGCGTTGGAAAATGTTTCATTATTGCCAACGTTTTTGAAAATTCCTCGCCATTGAGACGGCTTGCTGCCCTTCGCCGAAGGTGCGCTGTTGGAAAAACAAGCCCCCATGAGACCATCTCGTGGTTGTCTTCCGATCTGTTGGTACCGTTCCGATTCGGTGTCGCATAGTAGCGTGCGAGTCTGAGTGGAGACTAACAAAAATTTTGAATAGGTGTCGAGTTGGACGATGGGAGACTCCAGGTGCATCAGGCAAGCATCGGTTGTCGGGAAGAAGGCTTTCGCCTGAAATTCAACGGAAAATCATGGTAACGGCAATGCCATTCATTGCTCAATCATGCATCAAATACAGTCCACTAGCCTTTAACTTCATCTATTTTTTAAGTTTTCCACAAAAACGGGGCAGTTCCATTCGACGATAACGACCAAAGCTACTTTTTTAAACAATTTTTGCATAGTGACAACTGCTCTGGAATCCCCGACAAAGCGTTTCGACCGCGTCGCTTCCAAAGCGACCGAAAAGCTTCAATGTCGACCGAGTCGACTTGCATTTCTATCGGTTAAACAGAGAGTTCCGAGAGGCTATCGCTTTTTTTGGTCGCTTTGAAAGCGACGCGGTCGAAACGCTTTGTCGGGGATCCCAGTGTTGAATTGAGTAATCAAACTATGGAACTGAAATGTGAAGGAGACCCAACTGACAGCTATTCTACCGTTGGCAGAAAAAACCTTTAATTAATGCGTTACAATACGGCGTCAATTGTCTGGATTGCAATTAATTTCATATCCCGTTAGGACGCTATGAAGTGTTTTGGTAAAAAAAAAATCGATTATTATTAAGTTCGTAATACCGCAAGGTACACGTTCCTGATGTTAAAAATTTAAAATTTTTGGATAAAGTGTCATTAATTGTAATTGTAGGGAGTCCCTGAAAATTTTGAAAAATTTATGACAAGACGGTTTTATTCAAGAAGTCAAATTTTATGACAATGATGCCTAAACTCTTTGGTTATTTATGGTTTAATAGAGATCTTTTCAAGTAAGTATAAGCTCCAGTGAGAGCGGCGGATTACTATAAACATAAATGGTGGGTAGCCACAAAAGCACTCAGTAATCGAACCATAACGCCACCTTGTAGTGCACTAATTATAGTTTATTTGTGGCAATTTTTAACTCTATTAGAAACACGATTAGGCACCAGAGGCTCTCTTTGACAGACCCAGTATTTTAAAGCTACACTGGACATGGTTCAATAACTCTTCTTAATAGTGTTTGCCCTTAAAATTAGTGATATTGCCAACAAGGGCAAGTAGTGTAGTAAATAATTTGAAGGGAGAACACTTTTGACAGTTTCAAACCAGTCTGGGCAGCCATTTCTAAAATACAAATATTTTGAGAATTGAAGTCGCAGAAGAACAACAGAATTTAGTTGCATGTATTGAAACAAAGTGGTCAATGACTACTGCATGCCAAAAACTGCATGATTTACTCTATACTTTCAATTGTCTCATCTTACCAAGGAAGTTGTCAAAGTAACAACCGACACTTTCCCAGTATTGTCACCGCAGTACAGGGCGTTGCCGTGCCATTTCATGGCTGTGACAGTGTGTCCTTCGTGCTGACTGAAGACTTGTTGTTGAAAAAGGTCATCCTTAAAGCAGTTTTCCAAAACGATCACGCTACCTGTACAAATGGCCAGGGCCATGTGATCTTCGTTTTCCGATATGCATACGAGAGTGGCAGCACCGTGCTGTAAGAACCAAAATGAATTTAATAATTCGAGTTTGCGTATCACTTTACCTGGCTTGGGATTAACTTGCAGAACTGACATGGTTCGCGATTGAATATGTAAATTCCACCAGAACTAGCGCAGAAAACTATGTATTCATTGGATACGTCCAATGCTGAAAACTGAAAATTTTGTTTTTTTTTAATTTCTCTCATTTTTTAACTGTTACCTTTATTCTTTGGGATAGTCCAAAATTTTCAAGAAATACGTTGTTGACTGCATTCACACGTTCGACTAATACATACTGGTCAGACATTGTCGGGGTTTTAAAACTTATTGTCGTAAAAGTCTCATTTCAAAAAGTTAGGTTATTTGCTTTTTATTTTGGAGCTGTCAAAAGTCAGATCCATAGGTCAGATCTCACGTCAATGTCAAAATTACCAAGGCTAGGCACTAGGCAGTACTTAAAGTTACGTATGGTTACGTGTCACGTGCAAAGAAGTGTCTCCAATTACGTATTTCTATACATTGTGACGTCACATATTTAAGTATGAAACTAAACTTAGATTAGAGATAATTGTTTACAATGCCTACTTCTCGCCTTTTGTCGTTTTTTTTTTTGTAAACTATCGTAAAACATTATTTTAATGCTATTTTTAGCAATGAAATGTACATATGTATGTTGTATGTTCAAAAATAATTTCCGGTTATACTTTTTTTTCTAGTTTGTGTTTCTAAATCAAATTTCTAGCCATCATAAGACCCGAGCTATCGAAGTCGAACGCACTATTGCCCTACCCTGTATAAATGTTAAATAATGCGTTGCTGTAATTGGTTTTTTGAAAATCCAGAAGTGGGTAAAGTAAATGACCAACTTAAATTATATCCAACCCCGTTTAGAAAAAAAATAAATAAGCGGTTAATACTGTACATGCTTTATTATCATAGAAAAATACAGATAATCAACAATTTATTATCCTGAAGTATCACAAAATTATTGCATTATTTTAAGGCACGAAAGTTTGAACAGAAAAAACAAATGCACAAATTGTAAAGCAAGCAGCAACTGCCTCAATTAGGCAGAAGGGCATTCAGTTATTGTACATTCCTTCAATGAGAAAGTCCATTCGTCGATAATGCCTGTGCTGCCACCATTCGGATCCTCGTTTGTACAAAACAGAAAAAATTATAGCTACCAAAGGTACGGAAAGTATAACCGCAACGATAGGCACAATGTAATCAGCCTGGCGATTCTTCTTCTTCTCCGTAATCACTTCAATACTGGGTATTTCACCTACCGGTGGTTTTTTGGCGGTTTCGTTTTTAGTTTTCGCATTGAAATTGGAAGGAGCAAAAGGAACGTCGTCGCCTACTTCCGTTACAATTGGTTTTTTAACGTCGGGTTTTGGTGTTGTCGTTGTTGTTGTTGTTGGAGCTTCAACTCCCTTTTTTGGCACGCTTTTCTTGCCGTCATTCTTTTCTGGAACAGCGTACGGCGGTAATGCGATAGGGATAGATGTTGACGCTGGAGGCGTTGAACTGGTGCTGTTAGTCTTGACCACGGGCGGCACTGGAGCATCGTCAGGAAGCGTGTGTTCCCGGCCCAAATGCGTGGTGTCTTGTTGGACCGGAATTCCGCCTCCTTCTGCCACTTTACTTATGTCTACTTTAACAACAAGGGGGGCTGCAGTTGAAGAGGAGCCTGTCGCGGTTGTCGAGAAGTTGCTAGTCCCATTGACAGCTGGGTTTTCCCCAAATACCAAGCTGAAATTGGCGAACAACGCCAGAACGACACATAAACAATGCACGCGCCGCACTCGGAAAATATCCATTTTGGCCTCTAATTGTTTTAATTCTTAAAGTTTTTAATGTTTTCTAGTCACATTGTTGCTGTCAAATTCAGTACAAGTCGAAACTGTCAGTGGCTAATTGAGTAACAAGTGAAACTCGGACGCGGGCGACTATGATCCTTATTCTATGCGCAACAATTTGCGCATAACTCTCTCATCCAGGGCCGGACTTCAATTATGTAAATTACTGAACAGCAGGAAATTAAGTTAATTTCATAAGTGACGTGACGCGTTCTTCAAGTAAGAAATTAGGGAATAGAAACTTGGGCACTTAAGAAAATTTATTAGTAAACATCGACATAGTTTTAAAATGCCATTAGAGGCTTTTGGACATTAAGACTAATTTCTGCTACATTATTCCACGGGGGTGAGGGTGATGAAACGCGACAAGATGAACACGCAACCGATGGTGCTTATAACAACTGCAATGACCGTCATGTAAAAGGTTTCTTCAGTGAAGACGTCCGTGAAGGCTGGTATTTGGTTGTAAACGTGCTCAATTAACTTAAGTTGGTAATCTTTGGAGTTGGTTTTTAGACCCATGTTATCGCTTCTTCTGTTTCTTCTTCTCTATTTTTGTGGTTTGAATGCTCTTAGGTTCCTCTGGTACTACCTTAGAACTGATATGGTGATTGAACTGTTGTAGAATGTCCAGCACCGACAAATTGCTTGCCAGAAACTTGATCGTTCTGTAATTTCAATTATGCGATTTTCTGAGGCAGATTTGGCTAAACCTTACCCAGACTCCACCAAATCCACTTTTATTTGGGGCTCACTTCTATCACAAACAACCTTCGACCTTATGATGCAGTTTAAATTCGTCTCAGTCACTTTGGGTGTTAAAATGTGAAATAGGAAATCTCTAGAATATGGATAGTTTTAATTCTAGCAATAAACGCTTGCGCTTTTGCTATAAATAGCGATCAATAATTCGGGATTTGAGGTTAGGTTTACCTAGCGGTCACGGAGTTCGGGTGAAACGGATCGAATTGCACCTGAATTTTCTTCACCGGCTTGAGATTTACTAAGTTTAATTGCTTACATATTGCACTAATTACCCCTGCGGATCTGGAGTAAGAGCCGCTGAAATAAATAGACATTTTTGCGTTACGCTGACAGTTAAATGTTAGGTTAAGATTTGATGATGGGTGATGAACAATCTGTACAACGTACGCCTAACATTTCTATCTCTTTCTTAACCATTCAATTGTGTATTTATGACAACTAACGTATATATTTAGAAACGGCGGGAAATTTAAATTCGTCACAATTTAATCAACCAAAATTCCAACTTAAAACGGTCCTCAACATATAACTAGCCATTAAAGACGTTGTTTCCTGTGGTATTATTAAAACAGAAAAAATAATAAAAACATATATAATTTATTAAAATACATTTCTTGTAAACTTATTAATAATACATATTTACCTATTGGATGCTTCATATTGACGTGATCAAATCAAAGTTCAACCAATCTTAATCAAATGAGAGTATAAGATAATACAGAACAGAAAAAATGGTATTGACAAAAAAGTTGGGAATTATTAAAAAAAATTATTGTATTGCTGCAAAAAACATTACCTACCTCAAAATAATTAGAAAATAAAATAAAAATTTTAACTTTTAGTTAACAGCTTCTGATTGATTACATCCTCATTGAAATTTCGGTGTTTAAATTAAAATGTAGAACCAAGAAGAGATCAAGAATTCATGGGAATCCAAGTCGATGAAGATTCCACGCTCCTGACGGGCACATCAGCGGCATAACTAACTAAAAACAATTGTTGCCCGGAAGAATACCTTAAAATAAAAACCAAACTTGAACAAAAACCTTATCACAGAAAAGTAAACAGTAAAAAAATTAATTGAAAATAAATCAACAAGGTTCAAATTAGCCAATCATAACATACAAAGTGCCTCCATCCCTGACAGTAGAATCCAATTGGTCTTGATCGTAGCCCAAAATTTGGCCACCATCATTATTCTCGACCACGTTAAGTTCATAAACGTCTTCAGACTTTAGACTGCCGGATTCGGACTTTATCACTTTTTCAGAGGACGGAGAGGCCGTCGAAGCGTATCTCAAAGGTTTGTCAGAGGCCGAGCGCTTCGAGTGAGTTTTTTGGTGGCGCTTCATGTCGGAACGAACACGAAAAGGTTTCCCACAAACCCCACATTCATGCGGCTTTTCACCTGAAAAAATTGCGACCGAATGTTGAAATCTCCAATAATTGAAAGATAGGCAATTACAAAAATTCAGCGTTTCGTTAATTTTAGCAAAATTATTTTGATAAAAGTAAAAATTGGAAATTGGAGAAATTTTGTTAATTTTAGCAAAATGATTTTGCTAAAATTAACAAAACACTGAATCGACATTTACCCGTATGGATTCTTCTATGGTTCTGCAGATATGAGGACGCTCTGAAAGTTTTCCCGCAAAATTCGCATTTGTAATTCTTCTCCCCTGTATGGATCCTGCGATGGACGATCAACGAGTATTTACGAGCAAAATCCTTTCCGCAATACTCGCACTGAAACTGCTTCTCGTTCGAGTGTATTGAGGTCATGTGGTATTTTAAGTCGCCCCATTGCCGGAAATTTTTGCCGCATTCTTCGCAATGATACGGTTTATCACCTAAACGCAAGTGAATGGATTATCAGATAATTTCTCAAACGACCAACAGTCGTAAAAGGAAAACGTTAAATTTTATTTAATTACCGGAATGCAGTCTTAAGTGAACTTTGAGGGCGCTTGAAGCAAAGAAACTTTTGCCGCATTGTTCGCACTGATGCGGTCGGATCCCGGTGTGACTTCTCATGTGGTACACGAGAGAGTTTCTGTGAGTAAAAACTCGGTCGCACTGCGGACAATTCATGCTTCCTTTTTTCTTTAATTTTCGCTTAACTAGAGAAGGTGCCGTCGGCTCTGCAAAAAAAACAATTTGAACAGTGTCAATTGTTATTATTGAAAGGTACCTGTATTACCCGTGTCAGTTCTGCAGGTCACAAGATGTTGCAGCAAAATAGCGCGCAAGGGAAATGGTTGTTTGCAAATTTGACAAACGTGCTCTTCGGCTTCAAGCTCTTTTAAGTCTTCTTCAGTCTGATGGAGCTCATCTTCCCTGTACCTAGAATTTACGTAAAATTATCAATTAATTTATTTAAGTGTGTAATGGCAACAGCTTGACAAGGACAAGAATTGTACTTGTTGATTACAGGATGAAGCACGTGTTTGTAAACCAACTCATTGGCTAATAAGATTCTTGCGCACGCGCAGATATTTTACCGCAACTATAGACAAAAAGCTCTACATTATACCGCCACCACAGACAAAAAGTTCCAACAAAAACTCTCTCCCTTCTTCCCAACCATTCTCTTCACGGAGGTAATGTTAACTTCCACATGAACAGATTAAATATTCAAATTTAAATTCTGTCTGAGGCACCTTTATTTACAGGTTCAAGGGAACCGCTAAAAATCTAGAGCAAGAAGCATTTTCGGCACAACCAAAAAAAAAATGAAGTTGCAATAAAATGATTGTGAATTCTAAAATAGATCTTAAAATTTCACCAAAGAGTTGATTTGATTAACATTTGTGGAATTAAAGCATTTTTTTACCAAGCTTTCGTGTCATTGTCAGAATTCGGCTCGTTTCCATCAACGACTACGTTGATTCCTTCCATTAGGTCCTCAGTTTCGCTAAATTCGTTCAGCTCTTCTTTATGATGTACTTCCTTCATGTGACTTTCGAAAGCCTTCTGTCGCCGGAATGTTTTACTACATTGGATACAAGTCAGATGCAAAAGTGTAGGAAAAATATTGTCTTTCTCCGGTTCAGCTTCCACTTTTTCAACTCGCTAAGAAAACAATAGTCACAGAAAACACTAAAAATACAGGGTGTTCGAAAATTCCACGAACACAAAGCTACTGTACTATCGGGCAACTGTAAATGCACAGATGCTTGCTCTATAGCTAACTATACCAAATTTGATCAACAGAGTGTTGTAAAAGCTATTTACGTAACGATAACCGAAAGTAAATGTTTTCGACCCCTGGCAAAGTTTGAGACGCATTGTTCAAGGAACAATGTAAAGCATGTTCTCAAACGAGAGAAAGCATCTGCGCAAACGACGAAAATTTCCGGATTCTTTCTGCTCAGACTGTACGTACAGTGGGAAACTTAAAAATGCAATGGTGGTGTGCAGTGTCCAGTTTTCTCATTCATCAAGTGTAACGTAGTTATTTGAAAAACAATCTAATTTTTTAGGATTATTCTAGAATTTTGTAATTATTGTGCGATAAATCGAATATGATTACAAATAGCCATTGGGACGTACACCCGGATTATTTAAAAATGAAACACTTGAATCGCTAGTTTGACTGATTTGGCAACATTGTAGACTGCATAGGTCATTTAGTGCCAGCGTTCGGGTTAGTTCGGCAAAGCTTGGTGCCTCCGATCTTACCAGACCTTGGTATGCAGTCTACAATGTTGCCAAATCAATCAAACCAGCGATTCAAGTGTTTCATTTTCAAACAATCCGGATGTGCATACAAAAAATGTTCGTTTTTAGTTTTTACATCATATCGATAAAAAATATACAAATGCTCCATTTGAAAAGAAGGAAAAAATTAAATCAAAAAGTTCTGAATAGAAAAATTAAGTTGAGCCACTTTTCAAAAGTGAAAACGATTCAAAGACATTCCACAGATGTTTCCTATCAAGTACTTACATAATTTTTTCTTAAAACTCGTAATTGTGACTGTAGTGATTTTTTTAACATGCATCTGCAGATGCCATTATTTGAATAAAAAAAATCGCTACATCCAAGTGGTTCGGAAATAGTCAATAATAAATATTGGAGTGAAAAGAGTCTAGAAAAAGGCTCTAAAAAATCTTCTTTTACAAAGAACATTCCATTTAAAAAAAGTCACTTGTATAATTGTCTTGGCTCATCCTGTATATTCAAAAATAAATTCCGGTTATAGACTACTTTCTCTTGATTATTTGTGTTTTTAAATCAAATTTCTACCGATCATAGAACTCGAGCTATCGAAGTTGGACGCACTATTGCCCCACCCTGTATACGAAATAGGTCCATTATATAAAGGACACTGCTTTATCAACATAAACAACAACCAAACGGGTACGGCAAACGCCGTACACCTTACTTATATATTTCTGCCCAATAGAACGTGATTTTTTGTATTTACTGCTTATCAGAGTAGGGCTTAAAAAGTAGCAAGAAATCAAAAAGCCACAAAAGAAAAATGAACACAAATCAACAGTCAACTGTATTGTTAGAGTAAGTGGAAGAAGATTGCTGTGCGCCATCTAACTATCCTCAATTCAACTATCGATTTAAAAACCCAATGACGTCATTAGATTTTTTTCAGACGAAATACTACCTCTTCTGATTGGCTAAGCTTCCCAAGAAGACGCCAGCACTAATTCGAATTCCGCTAAAGTTCAACATTTGTATGAATTATACATTAACACAGCATGCAAATAATTCAGGTACTTTTTCAAATTATTTATACATTGATTATTTAAAATTTGGCACTTCCTATCAACCAATGGAAGTGCAGTATTCGTCTTCTTTAAACCATCATTTTGAAATTATCAAAGCAAAATTTAATTTAAGTTTCAAATTTGATGCCTCCTCATAGCTAAAGGAAACATTTCACTGTACAGATAAGTTTAGTTCAATTGACAAAGTTTGATCCCAGAAATCTACAGTAGTTCCGCATACATGGAATTTTGGGACACCTGTATAATGTGGTTCTATAAGTATCCTTACTTGTCCCATTTGATTGGGTGGTTGTCGGTCTGGCGGTTCATAATGTGCCTTTAAATGTTCAAAGAACCTTAGTTGATCTTGGAACGTAGATGTGCAGATTTGGCAAGAGAATGAAGTGGGGTGAATTGGAGTGATTGTTGTCTGACAAAGAAGTTCGTGTTGAGCAAATTCATCGTTGGATGCAAACGTCTGTTCGCAAAGACTGCACTGGACCCGGATCGGGGCTTGTTTTTTCAGTTTCCTCGATATACGCTTTTTATGCGGCAAACTTTTCCTCGACGACCGGATGTCTGCCCTGGAAAAGCCAACTATGTATTGCAAAGCCACAAGTGCCACTTCTTGAAACAAACGACACTGCCAACTTCAACGCCGAAAAACAAAAAGCGCCCCATGAAAGTTACGATCAACAGAAAAGGTAACAAAAAGGCGACATAGGCCAGTCAAATTAGAATACATCAAAGAAATAATTCTAAAAGACTTGAAATTTGGCAGGAATTTTTATGCTGACTTACTTATGAACGTGCGAAAAGTCCTGAAATATTGAATTTCATCCCTTTACCCTTAGTTAAAGTTTCCGCCACTATAACAATATTACCAATATTATACAGAAGCAGCACTCAGGCCAGAACTACACACATGGACAGAATAACATGAACATTGCAGAATGAACACAAACAGCTCTTTATTTAAACTCAGTGCATATCTTGCTATATTAATTCCTTTTCAAAGTGCTCCTTCTGCACAACTTTTAAACTCTAGTTCAACGTTCTACCAGTTTCAAAAACCGTCAAAATACCTGTGCTCCCCATCAGACCCCCGCTTTTCATCTTCTGATTTCTCAGAACGAGCGTTACCGTTAAAACTCTGGGTAACTCCAGGAAACCGAGTGTTGATTATTTTCGGAAGCGCTTGTTTTCCAACGTAAATGTTATCAGATCCCACAATTTGCAAATACCCGTTAGCAATCGTCCCCTCCTTGTCGGTCAAAATCAACTGTTGCTCCTCCAAAATCTTGTTATCTACAAACCACCGTTACAAATCCCTACTGCAGATAATCATCAACCATACCTAAAGTGGGGTTTTGAACTAGAGGAGGTAGCGCTGAATCGTGTAATTGCTGCTGCTTCTGTTGCTGACTAAGTTGCACAGCAACTAAAGCAGCAGCCAAATTTCGGTCTTCATCAGTTAAATCGTGAGATAACAGAGCTTCGGAAGGATAAGTAACTGGGATAAAGTCCCCTCCGGCCAAATCAACAACTAAACCGTTGTGGTGCTGCAACAGGTCAGTACTGAGCAACTGAGCATTTTCGGGAATTCGCTGGATCATGTATTGAGGGGCCGCGGCGACATCGCCGATGACGACGTTTTCCATCAGTTCCGGACCCGTTTCATTTTCCATTGCTGCAACAATTTCGATTTAAATTTACCGCCAACGCGGAAGCGAAATTCGATGGCGTCGACACGACGTTTCAAGGTCGTACGTTTACATAGTTTACGTAAAAGGAATTGGGCCAAAGAAGTCGAAATGGAAACGTTTTACCTTTGGTTTTGATCCTAGTTTCAATTTTGGCTCGTTTAGTGGTGATTCTGGTCGGTTTGCGGCATTACTATTGCTTTTATTTTGGTTAAATTACATGGACACAACGAGAACTGACAACAGTGCTACCGAAGGCGGATATGCACTGGCGCCATCCTCGAAGATGGCTGCCGGGACGGTGTGATTTTTGTACAGATACGCTATTTAAAGCAAAAAAGAGGCTCCACCGGGCCTTTTTCAGATTTCCCTTTTTTACTTTTCTGCTTTTGACGCCACCCTTTCCGCTAATTCACTTTTTCAAATTTATTTGCAAATATCCCGATTGTTGTGGTTAAAGCAGTGGCGTAGGCAAAATTTGAACAAAACGGGGGGCGGGACATCTCCAATTTAATTTGAGCCCACAGCTCTCGGCTTCAGCTGTGCTAGATTTAACATTAGAATGGCATTAGTTATACATTACTTTGAATTTCTAAAACGTTAATTATATAATTTATTGATGTTGCAATTATAATTCTGCTTATTACCCCTCGATACCGGGCGTAATATGACTTTTATCGCTCTAGGGCCTGTAAATCATGGCAATCTAAAAACTCCCAACTATGACGTAATAGTAGATTACACACCGAGGTGGAAAATGTGGGCCTCGGTAAGCTATCTTAGCTCTCGACAGAAGGAAATTTCCACTGAAGTTTGTATACTATTTTATTCGCAATCATTCATTTTGGCACATAAACCAAAATTCGTTTTTTGAAGTTTCGCTTTGCGCCATCTACCGAGCTATTTTCATACTCACAGCAGGTTAGGAATATGCCCATTCCTAACCTAGAGTAGGAAAGTAAGGTCAGAAATGATTAACTTCCCTACTTCTTAAAAGGCTAGGAATAGATATATTACCTATATGATTGCGAATAAAATTTTTTAACCAGACTATTAAATCTTTGAATTTTATTTTATTTCTTCAATTTCAAAAGGGGTGAAGTATGGCAAGTGAGTTAAAAAAAATCGTACAGGTCATTTTATTGGGATATAATATCAGTATTTATACATGATAAGAGGACGGTGCACAACATATCTGCTAAAATTTGTTAGAAATCGAACAAATAATTAAATATCATTAAGACAACAGAATCGATAGAAGGCACTTTATAGGAAAAAGTTAAATAAATCTTTAATAAATTCTCAACTCAATAATAAATACATCTCGATAATAAAAACAATTTCATCAGTAATAACGGAATATTAATTAGGGCTAAAACTGATAGAGGCAAAGATAGATTTTAAACAATGTTAGGAACTCCACTAACAAAGCTAGATTAAAGCTACCGCATAATATCATATACAATTTTCCACATTATTAGGCAGTCTCAAGACCCTCGTCCGGTCACAATATCGTCAAGATTCTCAAAAATTCCCAAAAACCGAAAAACGGCCTTGAAAGCGCCCAGAACTAATCACAATAAATTCTACACATGGTCCTCAATTGGTCAAATTCATCATGAGGTATAAACAATCATGTGAAGACAGTAATAATTGTTTCTCTTCAGTCTAGATTCACATTAATTTGCCAAGCAGATATTACAAATTTATTTTTCTTTGGTATTTCCGAAACTACTCGCTACCCTATAAAATTATTGTATAAAGTTAAAATGTTACATAATGAGTATAAAATACCTCGCAGAGTCATACGATCGGGTTTTGTTTGCTTTGTACTTATTGGCAAGAATTACTATTAGGTGTTTGTCCTCTCGCGTAAAACAATATTAGGGCCCTTCTAAGCTAAAAATCACTAATTGAGAATATTATCACAGTTATTACGACGTTCTGTTGCGCGAACTGTTCCATGAAAAACCGGTAAAAATCTCGAAATTCTAAAACTATTGAGGCGCATTACGACAAAATGTACTTGTAAAAAGCTCAATGGTAAAACACAATAAACGCGGCTCTTTATATCTCATTTAAGTCGAGATTGGACGGGGAACCACCCTCAGTTATTATCACAACCACAACTCCACAGAAACCTCTTTGGTAACAACCCTTGTAAGTAAGTACCGTAGTTCCGCCCGCCCAAATACAAGTTGGTTGAAATTTTGTAAATCTTGGACCATAAATATAGTTGTTTTTTTTTATATACAATAATCTCTTTGGTTAGAATGATTAATTTTAGTTAAAGTCGACAGGGGGCTCAAACCACCACTCTTCCACTTCACAAAAGCGTTAATTACAGTTTTGCTTGAGCACTTCAATTGATTTAACGAAATCACTAGCTGCCACAAATTCGCTGAAGATCACCCAAAGTGCTCATTTTTACATTACACATTGAGCATTTAGAGGGAGTGGGGAAGTGCGCCCCCTTGGTCGTGACAAACAGCTACCATCACGTTTGAAATGCATTTAGTTTGGTAAACTTTCCACTATTAAGGCTACACTTACGGTCACTCTTTACATAATTACTTAGCTAAAGCAGCTTTGGAATGCATATCCTTGCACAGGCACAATAATTAAGCATCGAGTTCCTCGTCACTTTTCTTGCGGTGCAACAAGTACACGCTCATGTTATCTTTCCCCTTGACATACACTGATCCGCGGGGCTCAAAAACGTACCTTTTCCCGAGAACCTCTAAGCAATTCTCCCCTACCTGAATAAAACCGTTAACTCCAGTCGAGTCCATTCGCGACGCTATATTAACGGCATCCCCCCAAATATCGTAGTAAAGTTTAGTATTGCCGATAACGGCGGCTGTGACGTCGCCGAAATTGTATCCCACCCGCAAAATTAAGTTAAACTCTAAGAGATCTCGGTTGAAGTCGGTGATGACGTTCTGCAACTCCAACGCAAAGTCCATTAACGCGTACAAATGTTCGTGGGGATCTTCCTGTTGAAGGCGCATCTGCGAATTGAGACCGCTGGCTGCCATAAAAGTGCTGCCGATAGTTTTGATTTTCTCCACGCTGCTAAACTCCGGCTTGTCCAACAACTCGTCGAAATCTCCGATCAACTCGTTGAGGACTCGAAGGAACTCTTTGCCGCCGTGGTAGCTCTCGTCGTACATTTCGTTGAAGTTGACGATGCTGGCGAAAATTATGCCGACGTCTTTGAAATTCTCCGAGTATTTGGCGTTTTTCTTAAGCTGCTCGGCCACGTGTTCAGGTACTATGTTGTAGATTAGGTAATCGGCTTGGTTTTTTAGACTTTGCACGTTGATTTTGTCGCGATTGGAAGTGTAGCTGGCGTGGAAACTGATGCGATAGCCGATTTCGAATTCGCGGTTCAACAACCAAACCAACACCAACAACAGGAAGAGATCCATTAAAATTTCCGATTTGTACAGAAAACTGTAATGATCCAAGCTAGTACCTAGAGGATTAAGCGCTTCAGTTTCATTGTAATCGTTATCGAACACCGTTACAATGGGATTCGGTTCTGCCCGGCTTCGATTCGAGTTTTCAACGATGAGATTCGAACAGGAGCCTTGCAGAAACAAGGGAATGAAGATTACAGCAAATAGAGTAACGAGAAAGTTCTTCATCCAACAGTTGAGTTGCGTGAAATTACAAAAGTGGATGACGCCGACAAACAATAAATAAGTATATAAATAATTAGAGGGTTCCGGAGTTGGGAAAATTTTGGTGCAAAAATTTACCAAAACAGAAACTAATGGCAAACTGATCAACACCGCTCCAAACATATTCCACCTGTAGAACCTCGAGACGCAACTAAAGCATTTTTCGGAACTTTCGACAAAGCGTCTGGAACAAAGCGCTAAACCGAAGGCCTGTATGACAGCGAAACACGAAAAGATTATCAACCACACCCTGGTATGTCCGTACAGCAACAGCAAAGAGATTGAGACGATTAGAAAAACTAGCGAAGAAACGAACAAGTCGAAGTAGGTGTTGAACCGGGAATTAGCTAAGGTCACAATTGAATCGGAACGTTCAAACGAATGGACGTTGGCTCGATAATCGTACTCCATCTGTTTGTTTTTAAAGAATAACGTGATCCTGGACAAAGGCGGTTTTATAAAATAGGAACCTCGTGACTTGGAGTTGTCTTGTACACATTTGATTAATTGACGATCTGATTGCTTTCGCAAATTCTGAATGCAAGTGCCGTACTTGTCGAAAAAGGGCCCGGGCAGCCGGTAATGGGGCGAGTTTACCGTGCTCTGGCTGGACGTGTAGTATCCAGACACCCGGTGCTCACAAGACGGTATAGGATTGTCGATCTGAAAAATTCCAACAGCACATTATTTAAACCTTGCCAGAAACGTCTTGTTATAACAAGACACAAATTTCCCAAATGGTAAAAACTACGCACGTAACATTAAAGCTTATATAGCATTGATCCCAGTTAAACTGTAACTCATTAAAAGCTCTTAAATATCTACATTACAGATTTCTACATTATCGACATATGGTTTCTCAGAGATCTACTCTATTTTCTACGACCGTCAGCAAATTACAACGGCCTTCTTAATTCTCACCTGCTGAATGCTGCTTCTCCGGCTGTTGCTTTTGATTCCGGAATCCTTACGGCTGTGCACGGACTGGGTCATGAACGAGTCGTCAATGACCGTGATGTTAGAGAGTCGGCCCGGGACCTCCAGCGATTTTTTTGGACGATCCAGGTTGGCTACGGTAGCACTTCTCGCCCTTTCTGTCGGTAACAAGTCGAAATTTGGCGATCGTCCCCTTCGAGACCTGTTACTCCCCGCGCGTTGTAAAAGTGTCAGTTCCTGGGGTGACCGTCCGTACTGCGAGCGATAACTCCCCGTTCTAATGAACTGATTGAGATCACCTGGCGAATAATCATATTGGCCGATGTCACTTCGAGATTGACTAATGTACGATTTAACATCGATAGTATCTTTAGGCTCTTCCAGAAAGATACTGCTGCGCTTCTCGTCATCACAATCAGTTACGCTGATGAAGGACTCTTTCTTTTTGCCGTTCAAAACGGTGGTTCCTTCGATGATAGTTGGAACTTGCTGATAGCCGCAAGGAATTAACTCTTCGCAATTGAAAGAAACTGGCTGGTCGATCTCTAAGTCGTTTTTTGGTTGGTCGGTTTTTCGAAGAAACTTCGGTATTTTCCAGTTTTTTAATTTAACCGAATACTTCCCCGAACTCGCCGTAGATGTTGGCGTTTTGATATTATCGCAATCCCCGCCGCCATCTTTGCAACTCTCGCAGTCTTGTTCATTTTCGGAATCCAAGATGCTGGGGAGACTGCTGGCTTTCATCTTGCAAACGTCAGGGGACAACATGTTGGGATTGTTGTTGACTTTCATGTAACACGAAGACGTGTCACATGATAGTACTCGAGGCCGAGTCTGGGGCGACATCGACGGCGACGACGTAGGGGGCGAAACGAACAATTGAAGGGAATTGGCGTACTTCTGCCGACCCTCGGCTCGGAAACTGCCGCTGTACGAAGGAGTCCTATCTCCGGCTCTTCCGAGAATGAAGTAAGTCTTGAGACCTGGAACAGCAGTCCGGTCACTATCAAGTCCTATTCATTTTATTGATTCGAATTTTCTATTGGGTACTCTCGTCTACCGGTCAACTAAAATTATAACTGAGTGAATCACCAGGAAATCGTAATTCATGAAATTGAGTAAACACTGGGTGTGAGTAAACAAAACGAATTGGGCAACTACCGCATAAAATGAGGCAAAGTCAAGGATCAGAAAATTAAACAAAACCCACGTGGCCCATTAAAGTTAAAGTTTATTCACATGAGGCGGTGCAGTTGCATCGGATGGTAGAAGATCTAAAACCACTCGTTTCATATTCAGTGTTCACATACTTAAACTAATTAACGGTAAGAAACCAGTGGCAGTACAATGGTAGTTGCTCTTGAAGAAGCGTCTTAATAAATTTACTAATTATCAAGTAAGCCATGGCAAGTATGTTATTGTTTTATTATAATAAGCCCTGCTGGGGTAAGTTTCGAATAAACTAGCCACTAATCAAAAATAAGCTCATGCGTAATATTCTTATTGGGGACACACTGTATAGACAGCACTCTCGCGTAACTAAAAGAAAATAAGAAAAGTTAAAGAAATTAGTCAAGTCAAAGGACAGAACTCGGTAAGTCAAATGCGCATGCGCAAAAGGCGCGCTAGCGCTTACCAAAAACGGACTCCCCCTCCTCGAACAAGTACGTCTCGTGAAGGAACTCCAGGGTTTTTTCGGAAATGTGGACCATGCCGGGGCGTCCCGTGGCCTCCATTCGGTTGGCCAAAGTAACATCGTTGCTCCAGACGTCAAACTTGAATCGTTTCGTCCCCACGATGCCGCACAGCACCGTCCCCGTATGGACCCCCACCCGCATGTTGACGCCTTCGTTTTTCTCCTGATCGAACTGTTTGATGGCTTGGATCATACTGAGTCCCATTTCCACGCAACACTTGGCGTGATCAGCCCTGGGATCAGGACATCCCGACACACAATAGTAACAATCGCCCAACGTGGAGATTTTCTCGCAATTGTGAAACTTGCAAAGAAGATCGAAACGTTGGAAGAGATTATTGAGAATTTCGACTAGTTCTTCAGCACTTTTGTTGCTGGACATTTTGGTGAAGCCGACAATGTCCGCGAATAGGATACTGACGTTCTCGACTCGATTCATGTTGAACGGTCGAAACAATGAGCGGATATCGTTGGTATCGGGATCAGAATTTCTCTCGCCTCTGTTGAAATTCTCGTCTTCACTTAGCAGCCAATTTGCGACGCTAGGTGGCATCAGTGAGTGGATCATGTTCTCTTTGAGTTTCTTTTCGGATTCGAGCTGGCGTCTGACTAGAAGACTCTGTCCTACTTTCATAAACGTGTTTCTCATGCGCACGTTTGTCATTATTAAAATATGGAGTCCTATTAAATGTATACAAATGTGAGACATTAGTCGTACGATGATTGTAGAAAAGTCGAAAAAGCGACTGTGGAGACAAAGTGTCAATATCTCAAAAGCAGCCGAATACAAAATTCCGATTACTATACTCATGTATAGTTTCAGCGGAATCAATGTGTAAATCACCATCAAAATTTCTATACAAATCGAAAAATGCCCCACCGGACTGATGTCCGACGTTATCGGGAAGCTTAACGGATCCGTTTTCATAGGTACCAGAATTACGAAAGACAAACTTATTATGCACAAGACAAACGCTACCGTCAAGGACATGAGCAACATGTGATTGTTATAAATATCGGTGTACGTAAGGAAGAGAACTGTTGTCATAGATAGCATTAGAGCCCCCAACACCGTGCAGAGCATAGGCCAATGGTGGGTTTCCGAGAGTATTCCAGTGACCAAGAAGTAGATGAGCCATGACGATGATATTAGTAACATGTACCACAGCGCGTACCTGAAACAAAGAAACTTTGTACACGGAAAAAAGCGGAGACTCCCCTAATTACGCGCCAAATCAATGTTTCAAATTCTTAGTCCAACCACCAATTACTAAAGATAGTATATTACAAAAAAAATATTTTTCTAGACAAAAACGACTGTCACTTGATTTATTAGACCCACGCTATTTATTGTTGCCATTGACAATTAATCCTACAAGAGGAAGAGAAGACTAACAACAACTGATAACAGTTCTTGATTGACTTGTTCTTATTTATGAACTTATTGGGCGCACTAGTTTTAGGATCAGATTACAAATAATAAGTGCTTCACTTCTAACCTCGTGCCGGATGAAACGACCCCAAACCCCCTACTATTGACTCCTAGCTGAAGTAGATTATGTACAAGTACAGGCGTGGACTTTGAGGCTGACTGTTGTGCATTATTTGGTTTTTTGATTTATTATTATACCGGGTGTTTAGCTAATATAGCTAAATAGCTAATTGTGTTTTTAAGAAGTTCGCGGGATTTTGACAAATTTATGACACGACTGCTTTATTGAAACAGTCAAATTTCATGACAAAGACCGCCTAAATGGTTCAGTTATTTATGACTTAAAAGCGGTACCTACTCAAAGATCTTTGCAGTACAGAGACCATCTAAAATCTAATGTGGTTAACCGCTGGGTAAAGGGCCACAAAGCGGTCATGCTGTCAATCAAAAATCCCTTAAACGCTAAAATTTAAAAACTCATGTAATTCAATAACGGTTTGATATAAAAATATTTCAATTACTCGTTATCAATCTTGGAGGTCGTGATCATGAGCTTAAAGAAGATCAGAGAGATGAAGTGAATATTTCGATATGAAATCGCGATCGAAAGTGAAAACTCACACCGTTTGAAAAAAAAAAACGATAATGTCATCTTGTAGTGCATTAATTATAGTTTATTTCTGCCAAATTTCAAATTTTTAACTCCATTGAAAATACGCAATTTGGCACTGGCGGTTCTCGTTGAAACACCCTGTATGTAGGGACCTATAAGGCTAGTTCCACTTTACATTATTTGACTAAACCGACAAGTAGATAAATAAAAGTAAGAGATTAGGCCTAACTAAACATTTTCAAAGTTCCTGCTTGTATAGCAAGCCGTTTTACTATTTATTCCATATAGGTATCAATGTGTCATTTTAATTCCATTATATTCCTATGCCACTTGCGATAATAATCACGTTATTTTCCTTAAGAAAAATACAATTTCCATTCCAAATTAAAATTTAAATACATATTTGGATTTTAAATTAAAAAGCAAATTTAACTTAAATTAACACCAAAATCTTTTTATAAATTACATTTTCAATAATAAGATATCAAAAAATTTTGTTTGTAGAATCACTTCCCTGTATACATAGGTACAGTACTGTATACTAAGGCTGTATACTGGTGTACCTATATATAATAGTTTGATAAAATGGATGACGCTATTTTCCCTACTCTTATCAAACTATTATAAAATACACTACTGTATTCTAGTGCTGTATACGTATACTAGTGTACCTATATAATAGTTAGATAAGAGTAGGGAAAACAGCGTGATCCATTTTGATTGGTTGGATCAATTTTTGCATGGCTTGCTGTATTTAACGAAAAACAAAAACAAAAAATGGGCAAATTTGCGAAAAGCATTTTGCTATGTCTCAGTGGATAATTTTCGGTGAGAAATTAATTCCTAATGCAGTGCCCACAATCAGTAAATTTGATGTAAATATTTTTGAAGTTTTGAATACTGTCATCAAAACAGTGTCGCCAACATTACGAAAAAATGGAACTAAAAATGACATTAATTTGGATCAAAAATTGATGACAGATGAAGCTATTTTCCCTACTCATATCAAACTATTATATAGGTACACTAACGTATACAAACTTCAAGCGCCATCTGTGAGGTTAATTCGAAAGCTACTGTGATTTGTTCAATAAATATTAAAAATCTAGTTGCCAGTTGCCATTGAAAACAATTTTCATTGTGCAGCGAATTGTCAATGAAATGTCATTGCGGTCTCAGTATCTCAATTCTGATCTCAATAGTCAACAATTAATTTTGGAGGCGTAATTGGCGGCAATTAAAATAACAATAAATTTAGTCGCAAAAATAACGAGTAATAACGTAATTGGACATCACCAGCATTGCTAACAATACAATTATGCGTTTTGCAGCGCTCACTTGATTATCAACTTGGAAACAATTGATTGCGGTGGTGGTGGGGCCCTACCTGAATTTGTAGCGACTGTGGGGGTTTGAGCTTTTCCTGTACTGCCCTTCCAGGATCTCGGAATCGAACATGGGGTCCCACCACGATTTTTGAGCGGCGCGCTCGAAGGGTATGGGGAAACACCTGCCCCAGCAGCCGTTTTCCTGCGATACTTGCGACAGGTAAACCTGTAATTTTGGATCGAGTGATAGCTGCACATTTTCGTCATCTAATAGCTCAGAGGGATGGTCTTCTTGGACGGTTTGCGATTCCGACTTGGTGTAGCTCACCGAGGAGATTCGATTTTCGGCAGTCATCACGTCATAAAACCGAGCTAAGAACACATCTTCCACGACCACTTCAATTCGCCATTCCGAAATTCTGCAACAGAAAAGACAGATAAGAAAAAGACAAGGTGTCTTGTTTCGGTTGCGTTTACCGTTTTCAGCGCATATGTCGGAGAACACCCTCGTAATGAACGGGAGGGACATGTTTATAATCTAAATTAAACATTACCGCGGTGTGTCAACACAGGTGTTTGCGCTGCGCTTTCCGATGATTTACTGCTAATTTTCATAATTGTTTTAATCAACACTTTTGGACTTTTTCACTGCGGTTTTGCCGAAAACTTCGAACATGTGTTCCTATTAGAAAGTGGATGGGAGGCGAGCAAATTGACAGGCGAATGCAACAAACTTGATTGACGTATGACAGTTGCGGCCTCCCCCCGCGACCTCCGCCAGGCCGGACCCAGGCAGGACGCAGGAGCGTACTCAAACAAATTGGGAAATTTCTGGCGCCCGCAACGTCACGCGAATCAACACAATCACCAGCGGCGCCGCAATAAAAATCCGACTCTTCAAGCAATCACGTGACAATATCTTTATCTACGACTGGCCGTCTCCGCAGCGCCAACGTGACCGACACCACCATTAATGATTGCTTCCGCGTAGGTGACCTCGCGATTTGCAACGGGCCATAAAAGGGGGGCCCAATCGATGACGGGCAGGGCCGGACGCGGCAACTTTCCACGCGCGAGGGCCGCCAAGTCCTTACCAACCATTGGGTCAGGTTCCCTAATTAAGCGCTTCTCTCTACTGCGTGACGTCATAAGACACCCTACGCGGAGAACCGTTGCGCCGATTTTTCAGGAAACCTGAATTTTAGGTTTTCTAAATTGAGCGTCTCTCTCTAGCCTGTGACGTTAAGGCTCGGATTTAAGAGGCATGGACAAAGATGTGGCATTCTTGTTGCGCCCAATGGGTGGTATAAAGAAGTTAATCCATGATTGCGTCGAGTCAGGCTCAAAAGGTAAAGCGAATTTTCAGGATTTTGTTCAATTTTTAGAATATGTAAACATCAGCCTCGAAGGTGATCTATTTTTGAAGTTGATCGATCAAGTACCATTAAAAATCAAACAAAATCCTAAAAATTTACTTTACTTTTTGAGCCTGACTCGACGCAATTATGGATTAACATCCCTATATTGCCCATTGGGAGCGACAAGGATGCGTTATCTTTATCCTTGTCTCGATTAAGCCTTAAGGCACCCTGCACGGAGATTGACCGCCTGAATTGGACTAGTAATTAATTTACAACCAGAGAAGAGTTGCAACTCCAGGTCAGATTGGCTATTGTAGCGCCACTTAGGCGATGTCGTAAAGTAACGGAGACTATTTAAAGGAAAGATTGTAGGTACTAAAAGAAAAGAAGTGAAAGCACAATGCACAATAGAACAACCAAAAGGAACAGAATGAAAATGTAACTTATAAGAAAGTAGATAGTTTTGTCTTTTTGTGCAAAACCTACTCAGGCAGGCAAAGGACTTCCAGAAGAATGAAAATGCAAAAAAAACATCATAGTTAGAGTAAAGGAATAAAAATGCAGTTGTTGGCACTTACCACAGTGCTGCGGATGCGGAAATAGTTAATTGTTAATGCCTAGGTACAATTATTGTTAGTATAAGTATCTCCACTTCCGCCAGGTTTAAAAGGAAATGCTTTATCGATCTTTGCAAGTAGGAATATGTGTAGATGCTCACGTATGCTTGTAGCATTGTACACAAACAGTGGGCTAATTTACGGTGGTAAGTACGAGGTAAAAGTGATAGTAGAAGTAAAATCGAGTTGTTACACAAAAACGATTGGGCAACACCCGCAGCTGCTTTCAATTTCCATTTCGCTGCTTTTTGGCCTCTAAATG
Source organism: Schizotus pectinicornis (assembly GCA_951805265.1). NCBI lineage: Eukaryota > Metazoa > Arthropoda > Insecta > Coleoptera > Pyrochroidae > Schizotus > Schizotus pectinicornis. The sequence continues at coordinate 10,122,797 of OX638206.1, read as the reverse complement.
GTCGAAATGCGTTAGTTGGGTGGCAAATAAAAATTTCTCTACGCTACTGAACAAGTTCTTGAGTAAAGTTAAATTTAGCGTTATCATTTCGTTAGGTATTATACAATCACTTACCATTGCACAAGGAGATACAGTAGAAGTAGCATCCATGTAAAAAGTACGGACCATAAATTGTAGAAGGCTACCTCGCTCCGTGATTACATTAATTAATGGCGAGTGCGACGCGATATCATAAATTCGAAATTATATAAGAGGGCAGAGATGATAGGAATCGTCCTGTTCGTTTACGTGACGAGTTCCGGTTGTTTTTCAACCTTCCCCGTAAATTTACGACGAAACTTTGCCCCGTTTCCTCCAGCGCTACTAGATTTGATCTGCCTAATACTTAATAAAATTACAGAAAGTAAACATTTTCGATGTAAACATATTAAAATAGCAGTGCATTAGATTCATCGCCATAAAAGCCTTGCACGACCTCACCGAGATAGCGCAAGAAAAATGCGATAATTTGATTGAAACTTTCCTCCTGCTAGTCAATCAAAAAAACTGTATAAACAAATTTGTTGTAATTAAATAAGGGTCACGATTAGTTCCACGAGTGCTGGCTGATAAGATAAAATTAATAAAGGTACGTACAGAGAGTGATTAACTCCTGATCCTTCCACTTGAACTATTTGGCTACGTCCTCGACAGCTACTACTCAATAGCTACTAGTGATTTTTTTGTTGCTGCACAAACATCACCAAATTAACACAAAAAGGTTATAAATAGCGGTTTATTGCTCGAACAAACTTTACATTACCATTTGTACAATTAGTTCACAAACATAAAAATCTTACGACAATAACAAAATAAATGCTTCGGACAACATTACTTTATTTTATAGTACAAATTTTACAAAAGTCTCTGTACAAGCGCCCGTTTGTTTTTAGCCTTATCATCGTAACGCACAATAAAAAATATGAAAATTTAGGCACGTTTGAAATTAAATGTTGTTGACTTTCGGCGTGCTCTTGCCCCACAGCCAGTTCAATAGCACCTTCGACGGACTCTGGACGTCGCGAGCTGCAAAAACACTTGCGTCGATACATTAACTAAACTTTCAAACTACTCACATAAAGTGTAACTGGCGTCCACTAGTCGCGCAGCGGCCTCTGGCGGCAGCTTTGAAGCGGCGTCCCGATGCTGCTGCATTATCGAAAACGCCTGCAAACGCCGCACTTCCTGCTCATCAACTATTGTTTTGTCCTTGTTGTATCCAAGAGTTCTGAGCTCGGATAATCTAAAGAGGATCGTAATTAATTGGATAAACGAAGCTCGGAAACTAAACGTAATAACCGCTCTGCTATATTGATTTTCGCCACTAGTTGACGTCTACTCGTGCAGCAATTGACCTCAATTAAGCCATCCCGTAATTTCTGCAATACGTTTTAATTAAGATCAACCACCCTCAATTAGCCCAAAAGTCAAAAGAGAAGTGAAATTTTGAACCTTCCCCAAACGCGGTGCTTACACTTCGTTGTTAATTTTCTTCTAAAAAGTGCAAAAAATGACAATTAATGATACTTCAACTAAATACTTCAAAGGTTTAACATGAGGAATGTGTACCTGGCGGTAATAATAATAATAATAAAAAAATTAATTTCTGACCAAAATACTTTATACCATTCCGACGGCGTATGAATTTAATTATAAGCCAGACAATAACGCCATTTTGTAACTCTATTAGAAATACACTTTTAGGTACCGGCGGTTCTCTTTGTAACACCCTGTATATAGGGGTGCTCAATTATTATGTCTCACAATCGATTATCAATTGTCGGACATACCTGGCTTTTACCATTAATCGATTATTGATTAATCAGATAGGCGATTAAGCGGACAATCGATCATTCTTACAATCGATTGATCGAATAATCGATTTCTCGAACAATTAATAATTATTAATCAATTATTTTAAAACAATTATCGATAATCAATGAATAAAATCATTTGCCACGCTCTACATACAATAGCCTTACGCTAATACTAATTATTTGCCAATTAAATTTAGTTTTTGCAATTTGAAAATCTACATACTTGTTTGCCAATTGGTCAGGTTCGGCAGGCACGTTCTCGACGGATTTAGTTGCAGCCTCCGTTTTAATCTTAGGTATAGCTCCACTGGTTTCCAGAAGATTCTCTCCATCTTCCTTCCTCCTCCACAATTCTTCTTTTTCTCTCAGGGCGTTCGACAATCGCAATTGTAGCGTATCTCGTTCTTCTAGAAGTTGCGTCAATTCAACCGTCAACTCTTCACAACGGACGTCTCTCTGATGCAGCATATATAAGGCGAGATTGAGTTCAGCTCTACTAGCAGGTTCTGCCAAGTCGTCATCCTCAACTTGGTTACGTGAAACTTCACGCTTATTAGCATCTTTGTCGGAATGACTCATGTCCATTTCGGCAATTAGAGAATCGTAATCGTTGCTTTTCTGGTACAGTTCCCTGTTCAATTCTTCAATTTTTAAAACTTGATTTTCAACAATATGTCTCAAATCTGTTAGTTGTTTGTTTTCTTCTTCCAACAAAACGTTTTGTTCGACAATTTTGGCTTCTAACAAGCGGCATTCCTCCATTTTTTGAGCCAATTGAGAGGATACCTCGTCAAACCCTCGTAATTTTTGAACGTACTCCTCAATCTTTTCTGATTGTTCGTTCAACTGTAGTTGGAGATTTCCTAAATCAACGTCTTTAATCGACAGCAACTCCTCGTAACGATTTTCGCTCTCGAGCAATCTTCTTTTGAGCGCCTCAATTTCTTGCAACAGCTCATTGGTTGAAGTTTTTGTTTCTTGCGTAAAGTTCTCAAGAGCGTAAGCGTGTTCTCGTTCCTTTTCTTCCAAGTGCGATTTGAAATGGCCGATTTCAGATTCCTTCTGTTGCAACAGCGCCTGGCAGTTTTGGTAGTCGTTCAATAGAGATTCGAACTTGGAATTGTTTTCTTGGAGTTGCGCGTTGATTGCAGCGTTAATTTGTTGGTATTCGTTGAGGTGCTGTTGCAAATTCCGGACGCTATCATCTTCGTATTCCTTCAAATTCTGAACTTGTTGCAATTGACTGGAAAGACTAGCAATCGTTTTGTCTTTTTCCACCAACGCAACTTGACTCTCTTCCAATTTCTGGTGGTAACTTTCAGAAATGGCGGAACTTTGCAGCTGCAGTTGGCTGGAAAGACTAGCAATGGTTTTGTCTTTTTCCACCAACGCAACTTGACTTTCTTCCAATTTCTGGTGGTAACTTTCAGAAATGGCGGAATTTTGCTGTTGCAGTTGACTCGAAAGACTGGCAATAGTTTGGTCCTTTTCCACCAAGGCAACTTGATTTTCTTCAATTTTCTGTTGGTAACTTTCAGAAATGACCGAATTCTCTTGGTTTAGAGTGGATATCTCGAACAATTGCAATTTGAGTTCTTCTATTTGCTGTCGAAGCACCACGGTTTCCTCGTAGAACTTGGAAAGTTGTCCGCCGAACAACCCCAAAACCATCTCGTGATCACGTGAGATCACCTGCGAACCACCTTCTTCCAACTTGGCGATGACAGCATCAACGATTCCCTTTTCCTCCTCATATTGTTTTTGTATCAAACTCAAGTCTAAGTTTTTACTATAGACTTCGCCACGCAGCAGCGTCATTTCAGCGTTTATTCTAACAATATCTTGTGTAAGCTGGTCGATTTCGGCTTGTTTATCTTGCCCAATCTTCGTCAATTCATTGATGGCTTGTTGACGATCGCTAATCTGCTGTTGCAACGCCGACACTCTATCGACTTCATTCCGAATTTCGGCATCGACATTCTTGCGTAACTCATTGTTTTCATTGACGAGAGCGTTACATTTCTCTTCGAGTTCATTAATTTCTTTCCTTAAAATGTTTTCGATTTGCGCAAATTCCGTTTCTCGCGACTCCAAATGAAGCTTCCAACTTTCCGCCACGTCATTTCCTCTTTGGTCCACTCTCATCTCCCAGTCTCTGGCAACTTGCTCCAAAGTTGTCGCAAGTTCCGCATCTTTACGCGACAACTCCATCTCCCAGTTTCTGGCAGCTTCCTCAAGTTCCGCATCTTTATCCGACAACTTCATCTCCCAGTTTCTGGCAGCTTCCTCAAGTTCCGCATCTTTATCCGACAACTTCATCTCCCAGTTTCTGGCAGCTTCCTCAAGTTCCGCATCTTTATCCGACAACTTCATCTCCCAGTTTCTGGCAGCTTCAAGTACCGCATCTTTACCCGACGACTCTTCGGATAATTTCGCCAGATCCGAATCCTTTTGGACCACAGAATCTGAGAGTTGTTTGATATTTTCTGCTAGGATTTGTGCTGATGTTCTTTCGTTGTCGAGCTCGCAACGTAAAGACTCAATTTGTGCTTCTAATGTTTGTTTCACGTTCAGAATTTCGGCGTCTTTCTCCGCCAAGTTTCTGCAAATTTCTTCTTTCTCTTTATCTAACCGATCAATCCGGTTTTGGTACTCTGTAACGGCAGTCAACTGCTCGGTTGTGGCACTGCTCAATGTTAACTTCTCATTTTCTAACACCCTTAATTGTTCGTGCAACTCCTCGATAATTTTCGACTTTTCCGCCTCAATATTGTCGAGGGCTATTTGAAGACGTTCTATGGTTAAGTCTTTATTAATCTCGGAAGCAACCAAATTTTCCCGTTCTATCTTTAGATCGTTGAAAATTTGCAATAGTTCAGAATTTTTCTTGATTAACTCGTTGACTTCGCTTTGAAGTTGCCTCTTTTCTTCTCCACTCAACTTCACTCGTTCATCCAAAGAGTTTCTCTCAGCCAACACTTGCAAGTATTCGGCTTCGCTTTTCACGTTTTCCGCGATGGGTTCAACTGACTTGGACTTTTCGGCGTTAATCCTCAAAACTCTTTGCTCCTCGAGTAACGTTTGTAGCTCTTCGTTATCTAGAGTCAGTTCTTTGATGGTATCGTTAAGTTCTTGCATCTTCTTGCTTAATTCAGCAGTATTGCCGCTTTGGTCTTTACCAGGTGATTGTTTTGGTTCAGGACGTTCCTCGGTAGCGGTAAAATCCTCATCGCCCCATTCAAACCGTTCCAACTTAGCAGACAATTCTCTGCAATTCCGCTGCCACCCCAACAATTCAACATCTTGTTTCTCTTTCATTTCCACCATTCTTTCGTTGGCAGACGTTAAAACGTCCACCCGTTTCAAAATCGTCGCTTTTTCAACTTTTTCTTTCTCCAATTCCGCCGATGTTTCTTTGAGTTTCTTTTCGACTTGTTGAATTTGTAACTTTAGTTCTTCCTGAATCGTGTCGTCAAGATTGAAGAAATCACCTTCGGATTTTTTGGTCAATTCGCTGTTTTTAACCTTCATTTCTTTCAATTTTTTAATCAACTTTCCTGACTTAATTTGAAGTTGTTTGATTTCTTCCAAGTGATTTTCGCGCTCAATTTCCAAAACCCTAACTTGCCCTTTCAAACTTTCAATTTGTTTCATGAGAGGCGTCGCTTCCGATCTTTGTACGTGCTCGGCCTCTAATTTGGACTCCTCAGGTCCCCAACCCCAACCGTCGTCGTTTTCGCCAAAAGTATCACGACCTGGCACATCGTAGCAAAGATATGCCTCTTTTACTTCAACGGGATCTTCTGCGACTGGCTGGCCAGTTGGTGCTGAAGGAGGTTTGGTCTTAGCGAATTCAATGTCGTGGAGCTTCTTAACGACATCTGGGGTGATGGCGATTGCTTCTTTCGGAACTATTTGGGAGTCGACGTCTGAAGTTTTCGGTTCATCCGGATAGCATAAGTAGGCAGTTTTGGAATGGCATGGTTCTTCCACGACAGGGCCGGTTTTTTCAATTGAAACAATCGGTTTACCTTTATCGAATTGAGTTTTGATAAATTCGATGTCATGGAGTTCCTTTCGACTTTCGGGAGTTACCTTAGTGTCATTTTTTGAAACTATCTGAGAGTCAACTTTAGTGGGTTCATCTGGATAGCACAAATAAGCAGTTTTTGGTTCTAAAATATCTTCAACTATCGGCCCGGTATCTTCAGAGAAAACTATAGGAGGCTTGGTAGGTTCGAATTCTAAACTTCTGAGTTCCCTTGCGCTATCAGGCGTATTTAAAATTTGGGCTTCCGAGAGAATCTGCGTTTCTAGACCAGAATCGGGAATTTGCGGCTGCTGACCAACATTTTCTCTCTCATAAACTAATCTGGTTAACTCATTGCTCATTTCGTGGCACTGCAACAAGGCATCATCTTTCGCCTTTTCGACGCTGTACAACATAAACTCCAAAGTTTTAATTTTGCTAAGCAACTCTTCTTGGTTGTATTGAATCGGATTAGATTCAGGAATAACTTGATTTTCTTGGAAGACGGCGATGGGCTCTTGGACCGGTTCTTGGACTGGTTGGTTCGACACGAAATCGAAGGGATCATGGCCGTGGTCCGACCAAACAAACGTGGGAACTGGTTGTGGAATTTCCGAAACCACAGAAGGTGACGTCTCCAAGGCAACAACGTTCTCCCGTACAACATTTTGGTCTTTGGAAGGTAATTGATGGACTTCTTGCAGTCGAGCAGTTTCCACTTCCTCAAGTTTTCTTGTCGATTGGGGTGATTCACCAAAGAAGCTCTGAGGTGGACTCTTGTAACTTTCTTTTTCTGCGTTCTTTTCCTCGAGTTGTCGCTTCAAACTGCGAAGTTGTTCTTCATTACTCGCCGCCAGCGCTTGTATTTGCTCTTCGTAATTTCTAATTTCGTTCTCGCTCTTTTCTAGTTTCACTTTATACTCGCTCAACTCGTTACTGAAAACGACTTCGTTCTCTACAATTTCTTTAAATTCCTCTTCCAACTTTTCGCATTTGACCATCAATTCCGCCTTTTCCCTCAACATCTCCTCGCATTGAGACTGCCAATCTCCGTTCATTTTCTCCAATTCTTCCCGACTCTCCTCCGCAACCCTTTCGTATTCGCTTTGTAAATGCTTCACTTCAGCCTCCAAATGCTGGATTTGTTGCTTCATGGCGGAATTTTTACTTTCTAATTCTTCAATCACCTGTTCGTTGGACTCAACATTTTTGAGTTCCTCCATAGCACCGTCTAGTTTTTTCTGTAACTTGGCATTGGCGTCGGCTAATTCCTGGTTTTGCTTGGTCAATTCGTGATTTTCGGAAATGGTGCTTTCTAGTTTCATTTCGATGGCTTCGTCGTGTGCTGCTAACGCTGCCAATCTATCTTCCATCAGATCTTCGCATTTTGATATTTCCTCGAAACTTTGCGCTTTCTCCTCGAGTTGGGCCCCAAGCTCGACCGTTTTCTTCTCTAAGTTCAATCGCTTTTCCTCAATCATCGAAATTCCTTCCTCTAATTTCGAAACTCTCTCCCTGTACTTGGTCAATTCGGAATCTTGGGCTTCAACCACCATTTCTAATTCTTGAATTTTGAACTGAAGAGAACTGTCGTTGATTTGGGATTCCGGTAAACTCTCCCGGGTTTGCATAAATTCCTGTTGCAAGCTCACTTCGCTTGCCTTGTCCAATTTCACCCTTAAATCAGTTATGATGTTCTGCAATTCAACGTTTCTATTTTCGACACAATTAAGTTCTTCGGCTTGAGTCGACTTCGTGTGTTCGAGATTTTGCAAAGCCGACTGGTATTTATTGGAATTTTCGCGAATCACCCCCTGCAAGTTACAAACTTCCCCTTCCAATTCCTGCATTTGTTGCAACAAACTCGCGACTTTACTTTCGGTGTCGCTAATTTTCGCGTCTTTTTCCCTCAGTTCAGTTTCGAACTTTTGCTCGGCGTTTCTAAACTTTTCCTCTAGTTCTTGGAAGGCTTGATTTTTCTTCTTCAAATTCGCAGCGATTTTCTTCATTTTCTCCAACTGTTCTTTGTTTTTGTTCGTTAGTTCTTCGACTTTGGCCTCCAAAGGCTTTCTGATATCTTGGATCGAGCCGGAATTCGCTTCTAATTTCTTTTGAAGCGCCAAGTACTTGTCTTTTAGATCAGAGCTAACACTGTGGAATGTTTCGTCTTTATCCTTGATCGCTTTTTGCAAATTGGCGATGACGCTTTCTGTGTTGTCTCTCTCTTTTATTAATTTTTTAATTTCGTTTTCTTTACTTTCCAGCAACCGGCGGTGCTCCCATTCGAAATTGTTGACAACTTCCAATTCCTCTTTACCTTTCTCTATCAACTCGTTAAGACTAGTTTTAGTTTCCTCCAATTGAGCTACTTTTCTTTGCAAATTGGCGTTCTCGTTCTCGAAATTCGTCAAAGTTTTGGTAATGTCGATGAGGCTATTGTTTAATTGAACATTTTCGTTTTCTCGTTCCTTCAGTTTTAGTTGCAGTTGATTAACAGAAGTCGAAAGTCTCTCCAGTTCCGTCGCCTTCTCGTCACCGATAGCTCGATAGTTTTCGATTTCCTGCTTCAATTCGTCGATTTGAGACGTGGCTTCGTCAAGCTGCACCTTCCAAGATTCTTCATGACTCCTCTCCAAATTCTCCAATAATCTCCCGTTTTCTTCCATCAATTGGCGACAACGTTCCTCCAGTTGCTCAATTCTCTCTGATAATTCATTTCCATCTTGACTCGTTTTCTCTTTAAGTAGTTCATTTTCCTTTTCAATCGCTTCTAGCTTCGTGTCCAAGTTTTCTTTTTCGGTTTGCAACTGTTCGTAGGTTTCAGCTAAGACGTCTCGATTGTTTTCAACTTCTTGGATTTTCAGATTGAGACGATTATTTTCTTGTTTCAGTTGTTCCATTTTCTCCATAACTTCCCTGCGTTCGATTGTGAACAGCTCAATTTTCTGCAACAATTCTGAAGTTTCTTCTGTTAATTCGTTGACGCTTTCATTCAAGTCGGTACTTTGAGGCAAGTTCTCCTCGCTAGTTTTCAAGTTACCAGAAGCAAGATCCAAATTCTTCTGGTAAGCTTCCAATTCCAACTTTTCTTGTTGAGTGAGGCCTTCGACGATTTCGATGCTTTCGGCGGAAGACACTTTTTCAGCGCTGAGTTTTTCGAGTTTGTCGATCAACTCCATGTTTTCGTGGATGTAATTTTCAAGTTTCATCGACAGCTCCTGTTTTTCTTTCTTCAAGCTTTCGATTTTCTCTAGTAACCCCTCCTTTTCTTTCATAAAGTTGCTGTTTTCTACCATCAATTCTTTCTTCTGCTTCTCTAGAGCGTCCATTTGTTCTTCAAAGTGGATGGAGGTTATTGCCGATGTAACTTGGACATTTTCCAACTGGGACAAGTTATCTAAGCGCTCCTTCGAACTGTCAATGTTGCATTTCAACTTGACAATCTCTAAATTAAAAACAAGCATTAAACGCTAATCACGCATACAGATTAGTTTACTTACCGGCCTCCAGAAGTTCAATAATTTTATCTTTGTCGTCTTGATCGCGGCACTTCTCTTCCAATTCCGACACTTTCTTCGACATCTCAAGCTCTAAAAATTGAAAATAAATTGTTAATCTTTGACTGGTCATTAATTTCCACAAAATATATAAATCTTTGCAGGTCTAAAATATTGATAACAAACACTAGCGCAATAGGGTACTAGTCTAAAAAAAAACATTGCACTTTTTATTCTCTAGATCAGTGATTCTCAAACGGTGTGTTGTGGAAGGTCCTTAGGTGTGTCGCGTCGTCAGTAACTTTAATAAAAGAGAAACAAAAAAAATTGCGCGCTTCCCCAATTTTCAAATTTAAAACATTTTATTTTTCCTTTGCATATTGCGTCTTCATTCGAATTGTATAAGTATTAAGCATATGTGTCGCGTATAATTGAAAGTCTCAAAGTGTCGCCGTTGATAAAAGGTTGAGAACTACTGCTCTAGATGCATGCAAATAACTAAAAGAGGCTTAAATATTTTTTTCTCATTTTTTTATTTCATATTTTTGTAAATTATTGCAATTTTTGTTTTTGATGACGTATTGAACCCCCGTATCCAAGACTCACCCCTATATTGAATAGCCTCCTGTTTTTGGCTACTATGCTGTGCTGCTACCAGAGGGCGCGACATGTGTACAGCGGATTGGCATTCAATTTATAAATAAAACGCAAGGAATGTGAGTAAAGCGCCATCATACAATTTCTTTTAGAACTACGCCGTGTAGAGGCCAGCTACGTCACAAATCTCCCACTCCAAAAATTAATTCTGAGCGTAATATCATTGACTAACCACTATCTAGACGAACAACCGGTCGTTAAAATGGACCATCACCGCTAAATGTCGTGGAACTAATTTGTCTCGTACAAATTTAATAGCAAAATGTTGAGACTCGACTAATCTACAAATAAATACCAAGTCTTAAGTCAATGTTTTTAAATTTAAAACATTTAGAACCTTTAGTTGTTAGATTTGTACAAGACAATTCAGTTCCACGACATCTAGCGGTGATGGTCCATTTTAACAACCGGTTGTTCGTCTAGATAGTGGTTAGTCAATGGTAATATTGACCCTAGAACCAAATAAAAAAATACGGGTCTAATGAAATCACCTACATTTTCTAAATACTGTATTTCCCAAACATGAGGCAAGTACCCCATTATTTAAATCATTATAACATTATTTATGTGTAGAAAGTCAAAAGTGAAACTTTAAATTCGCGGACAAAGTTTGAGGCCCAACACGCATAAGAGGGCCTTTATTCACTCGAGGGTAATTTTCTTTCCGCCCGCGGCATGTAGGTGTACCACTTTACGCACGGTTGGGTCAAAACGCATTGTTTGCTTCAAATTAGATCCAAATAAATTGATTCCCCTATACTACTAATACAGTTTTTGCAAAATAAGGAAAGACTTGGAGTCTGAGCGGGAAAACGGAGCGCTTCGGGGAAGGTGTCATCAGATAGGGGATAGATTTTTACGTGCTCTAGACTATATGAAATTTTCCCTGGGAGGCCAAGAGAGCGCAATTGCGGAAAATTGATAAAATCCTGGCTGTTTTCGGCAAAAAATCTCAATATCCAGGGAAAAGGGAGGAGAAAACCGCCTCTAGTTTTTTAATAATGACATGTATTGACGTATGGAGGGCTGAAAGTTTAAATTTACACCAGCGCACAAAGTTTGAGGCCAAACACGCAGAGAAGAGCCTTAATTTGCTCGAGAATGTAATTTGCTTTCAGACAGAAGTATGTTGTAATAGTGATTTACGCACAATTGAATCAAAAGGCATAGTTTGTTCCAAATTATTTTTTTTTAAATTAGGTGGCGCGCGCCGAAACCACTTTACGGCCCGCTGGGGCTTTGGCGGTTTTACGGCCCACGAGTTGTAAAGTTTTAATTAGCGCATCAAAGTGCAAACAAACAATTTCTCCTAGTTGTGCGTAAAATAGATTCTTAACGCCAGGTTGCACAAAGATAATTGGCAACGTCGCCAGAAAAAATTGTCCGTTTTTCTTCAGCCCCTTACCTTCTACAAGTTTCAGCTGCAGACTTCCTTTTTCTTCTTCCAGTTCGGCGACTCTTTGGCTTAAGCGACAATTTTCCGATTCCAACTTGACAATTTCGGCATTTACATCGCTGATTTTCTTGAATTCTTCAATCTTCTTCGTTAACTCTTTAATCTTACTTTTATGTTGGGCCTTCACTTTAATCATACCTTTATTACTTTCATCCAGTTGTTTCTTCAGTTTGGCAATCGCTTCACTCTCTGAACTAATGTCACTCTCTTTTGATCGCATCAGCGCTATTGTTGCCTGAAATTCTTTGATAGCGTTTTCGTTTTGGGAAATTACAGTTGTCAATCGATCATTTTCAATAGTTAGCGAATCCAATTTTGGTTGCAAGTCCGATTTTTGGCCTTTATTTTTCTTTCCTTTTTGAGGAGAACTTCTTTCCAACTGAGCATTCAAATTCTCCAGTTCTTTGACTCGTTCTTGTAAACCAGTAATTTCTTCTCCACCAACACCTGATAATGTCGATTCAAGCTTTTCCTTCAATTCGTTATTTGCGACGACCAAAACATTCCTTTCTTGTTCTAGAGCACTATTCAACTCTTGCAGTTCGGCGATTTCGTAATTCTTCAGCCTCAAATCGTCCAGTAGTTTCATTTGTCGCGCCTTCATATCTGCTTCTAGCGTTACAAAGTTTTCCTGCATTTTCCTCATTTGTTCCTTAGTTTCGTCTAGAGCATCAAGGGTGTTTTTGCCTTTCCTACTCAAATTTTCCGTCATTAACGTTATGGCTTTGGTTCTAGCATCAATCACTGAATCTTTTTCTTTAAGATTTTCCTGCAAATCTAGGACGTTCGATTCCAGTTTATGCACCTTCGCAAGTAAATCACTGACGCGTTTTTCTTTCGCCACCAAAATATTATATAATTCTTCTGAGCTTGAACTTGGACTGTACTCGATTTTACTATCTTGCAGCGACATGTTCAGAGGTGTTTCGCTTATTAAATGCCGCGAATCGTCCATTTGTGCCTGCAGTTGTGTCACCATTTCCTCAATTCCTTTTTGACTTTTGCCGCGTTCCGCCAGTTTCACTTTATTCTCCTCCAGCTGTTGTCGCAATAAATTAATTTTTTCGGTAGCCGGAGAGCCGGCCGTTTTTCGGTTGTCGTCATCGAGCTTCTTCAATTTACCCTTCTTGACTCCGGCGCTCATTTTCGTTAATCTACTCATGTACTGGTCGACTTTTTCTTGGGTGACATTAGTTTGCTCGTTCTTCCTTATCATTTCCTTTAGTTGGGCTATCAAAACTTGCTGCTGTTCAAATTGGTCTTTGAGGTCTGACAGTTCTTGACTAGATGATTGATTCGGGGGCGGCGGCTCGGAATCGGGGCCACCGCCAGGGTCCTGGCCCGGACCCTTCCACATCTTCGCTACCTGCAACAAACCCCCACAACTCTTAGTATAACACGAATTCGATATTATATCAGTAATTCGTTGAAAATTACCTTATTTTAGCCACAATATGTTGTTGGAAATAAAAGTTATTATTCGGGAACTGTCAGTGAAATGTCACTTTGACACGTCACGTCATTCGGGAATTCAGTTACAACAGGACTGCCACCAATTCTGGAGAAAATCCCTGATAGCTTTCAAAAGGATGTTTTTAGGCTAAATTTTGAATTCCTAAAATGAAATCAATCAATTTTCAACAACTTGTGACGCTTCTACTTAATTAGGTTGCGTAAACTTGATAACGGTTGACCTTCCGGGCTGATATGGCTTCGTTGTCACTTCTAACCTCAAACGTCGTCAACGTGTTGTCACAATGTTCTTATCAGAGACCAGCGCATTGCCGTAAACAAATCTTGTGATGTTAGGACGGAATCAGAGATTTCTGTGCACCCTTAATTAGACTCCAAACTTTGAAATGCATACCGATGGAAATTCCCCTGCCCACTTGAAGGACGGCATCATTGACACCGTCGCGGGTTCTTTGGGTAATTACCATCAGAAATTGGTTATCTCGCGCTAATTATGTCTATAACCAGGGGGAATCGCCTTGGTGTATGTAGGGCAGCCTCTCGACACGGTCAAGGTAAAAATGCAGACCTTCCCAGCGCTCTACTCCAACATGATAGACTGCTTCACCAAAACATTGAGAACAGACGGTGTCGTTCGAGGGTTATACGCAGGAACCGTACCAGCACTAGCTGCTAACATCACGGAGAATTCCGTCCTGTTTCTTTGCTACGGCTTTTGTCAGAAATTGATACAGAACTTTGTGGGGGTACAAAACACGAGTGACCTAACAGCGGTGCAGAACGCTTGGGCGGGGTTTCTCGCCTCGTTTTTCTCTTCAGTCGCCATTTGTCCAACGGAACTGGTTAAATGTAAATTACAGGCGATGCACGAGGTGCAGAAACAACAAGAGTTGCTTGGGAAGCAAGTGACTCGCGTGGGGCCTGCCAAGCTGTTTGCTCAAATTTTACGGGAACAGGGACCTCGGGGGCTCTTCAGGGGTCTAGTGCCAACGTTAGTGAGGGAGATGCCCGGGTATTTTTTCTTTTTCGGGGCCTACGAAGGTATAAACAAACCCTCAATCAGACGAATTTAAGCATAAGCACTCAACAAAGTGCTCGAGTCAATATTTTTCTCTGTTTTCGAGATTTTTATCTACAACAAACATTGATTAGGTTGAGTAGCACCCTCAATCTAATCAACATCATCAGTTGGATGGCACATTTGATTTATGAAATGATTAGATTGTTGGCGATAATTGCTTGAAAGCGGACAGTTCTGAAATGTACTTGGCTTATGGCTAAATTCGGATTTAAGTAATTTATTTTGGCAAGAGTTTGATGTAGGGTCACGAGAAATGTTCAGGAAACCTGGCCAAACAAAAGACGATATTGGGCTTCTGAAAACTATGACAGCTGGTGCGATTGGAGGGGCATCTTTTTGGACGTTGACCTATCCGGCTGACATAGCAAAATCCAGGATTCAGGTTAGCAATAGTCGCCACAACATGATCACGACTATTGGGCAGATTGTTAGGAAAGAAGGGTTCTTTGCTTTGTACAATGGACTAACGCCAACTTTGGTCAGAACCGTTCCAGCTACTGCCACACTTTTTGTTACTTACGAATATTCAAAAAGACTTCTACACGAATTGTTTTAGTTTTTCTTATTATTTGTTATAGGGCATTTTTTTATTAAACCAGTGTAGTTACTTGGTTCTAGTTTTATTTACTGAACCCGCTTACAAATCTTAAACAACTATAATAAATAAATAAATATTTGCTAAAACACTACGTTAATACTGCCGTTCCCTGTTTTGCGTTATTGTCGCAGTTTACTTTAAGTAGTTGCCGGTGCCCGGATCATAGTCCAAATTATTTCTTTCCGCCACTTTTCGCAACAGCTCTCCAAATAACGATCGCCTTAAAAACTTTTCGTTTAAGCTCGATTTGGAAAGCTCCTCGACGTCTTCAGGGGGCACTCTGGAAATATAAAAAGATAAATTGCTGCAATCAGAGAATAACAATAATGTTGAAGAAGGGTGATTAAAACAAACCAAGTTATTTCTTTTAAGTGAAAATTTTCCATCTTTAAGGACAGTTCTATGCTTTTAGGAAAATTAAATTTATATGTTTTTGTAACTGCAAGAAGATATAACTTTGGTGGCAATTTATAACTTTTTTCTGACAAGGTAAGAAAATAATTAGGTAAAGGAATTTTGGTAATCATACATCTTAATATAGAAAAACGCAATGATAATATACTTTAGTATTAAAATTGTTAATTTTCTTATCGTTCTTCCGAAGATTGTCATTGTTGATGTAAATGGAGCAGGTACTTATTCTCTGATAAGTCTAGTTACTAATTACTACTAATATGAAACACGCAAACCACTTAATTTTTTTACATAAAAATCGAATAATTTTGTTAAGTACATAATAATAAATAATTCTTTTATTCCCAGTTGCTTGTGTACACAAGCAACTGGGAATAAAAGAATTATTTTATTGTTCACGAAAAAGTAAACATTACGTCTACTCTATGAATAGAAACGGGTGTTGTTAATATTGTCGCGTGATTTTCGATTGTGCAACTACTTAATGCAAAATTATAAAAAAAAAATTAATTTGTCAAACATTACCTGTAGTCATCTGCAAAGCGCGCAGTGTCCCTCTTGGCCGCAATGCCTCTGCATTCAGGGGCATGGACATACCTCCTAAATTAAACCAAAATTGTTTTCGTACCGTAAACCGGTTTAATTTAATTAATTTACCTGCAGTTGATTTTTCTTTCTGCAGCGGCGTTTTGAACCATCACCAAGAAGAGTAAGCAAGCAAACAACAGTTTAATTCTGCCGTCTTTGATGGATGTTTTTATCGCAGTAAAACCCTAAGAACAATAAAAGAACGGTCGAGAATTCGAAAACAATCGGAACAATTACGGAAAGCATTCTCAGATAAGATACAATTCAAAAGAGTTAAAATAACGATTGAACAAGTTACAAGAGCTGTTAACAAGAACTGTTTGCTTCTACTCAAAGTTGAATGTTATTTTGATTTGCCAGGTTTTAATTCAACAATTTTTAACTACGTGCGTCCGACAATAACGACAAATCCGAAATTGGGCCAGAAAGAGTCATCGTTGTAATTCTGAAAATGTTGCATCAGACAATAAATATTGTGCAATAGACTCGAAAATCGTGATTTACAAGAAACAAGAAATCTCAGTTGTAATGTTTTGGAGAAAATCTAGTAATTTTTCGGAATCAGCAAATACTTACCATTTTGCGTTACCACTTTATTATTAAGAAGTTGTAACAATAATGTGGATAGTTTTAAATTTCTGCACACTGGACTAGGAACAAGTGGTTTGAAAGTCTAAAATTCGCTCCTTATACCACCTCCTTAATAGTTTCCACTGGAGTCTTGCGCATCAGAGGAAATCAGTCGAGTGTCGCGTTCCCACTGTACCAATCTCAATAATCTCATTGTTTTAGTCAATTTAACATTAATTTGTTAAAGGCAAACAGACCACGAGACGCGCTGAAGTGGCACAAATTCCAGTTAACACCGGTCACGTTTGGACTTTACCTAGGCTCTTCGGCGTGCTCCGCCCATGTCATAAAATTACCAACAATTTCCATCAATAAATAAATTTGTTGCTATTTTTTGCTAATTTAAATTTAGCGCGTTGCTGTAGCACATGTTTATATTGCCATAGTAACGCGCATGCGCATCCGTGCAATTTTCTATTGGTTATCGTAGTCGCCATTTGTATTTATTATCGTCTAGTCCGCCTGTCTTCTGTCTGCTGTCATTTTCTCTGAGGGTTGAGTTGAGTTGTGGAAAGTTGCTCGAAAAGGTAAAGATATACAAGAACCATCGACCTCACAAGCTTATCGATTTCAATTTACAGTTTTTGCGTCCCATTAAGATGCCTGAAATCAAGCTGCGTTCGTCCGATGGCGAGATTTTCACCGTTGACGTTGAAATTGCCAAATGCTCGGTCACCATCAAAACCATGCTGGAAGATCTTGGAATGGATGACGAAGAAGAAGAAGTCGTCCCGCTGCCCAACGTGAATTCGGCTATTTTACGAAAGGTAATACAATGGTCGACTTATCACAAAGACGACCCACCACCACCGGAAGACGATGAAAACAAAGAGAAACGAACGGACGATATCTCTTCTTGGGATGCTGATTTCCTGAAGGTGGACCAAGGGACGCTTTTCGAACTCATATTGGCTGCTAATTATCTTGACATTAAGGGACTTCTTGACGTTACATGTAAAACTGTGGCAAACATGATCAAAGGCAAAGCCCCTGAAGAAATCAGGAAGACTTTTAACATCAAAAACGATTTCACCGCATCCGAGGAAGAACAGGTTCGCAAGGAGAACGAGTGGTGTGAAGAAAAATAGACAATTTGCCCGAAATTTGCTTTCATGTACCTAACTTAACTGAAATCTACAAGGAGTTCTGCGTTGCTTCATTTTGTTGCAGGAACAAATATTGTTTTGTGCTATATTATTGAAAATTTCTGGATAAAATAGTGTTGTGATTACTCAATTTCTGGACTACCACTATTTATCCTTGATTGTTGTAGATTTGTAACGTTTTAGGGAGTCCATCTATAAATCCATAAGTAAGACAGTAAACTTAGTTTTATTATTCTATGTACCCATGTGGCTAGTACGCTGGGTGCCTGGGCCAAACTGCATAATATCATTGATAACATCAAATATATTAAGTGTAAAGTTTGTATATATTTTGGGGTACCTGGCAGTAACCATAATAAAGTTGTTTGCAATTTAATTTAATTATCTGATATGTATTTTGATCACATTCTTAATTTAATGAAATTGAGAAGGGAAGCTATATGAAGCACGTAATAATTGCGCTTGCTCAACGGGATAATTTGTATACAGACCTACAACACGTGACCATCTGTCTGTTAATACTTGTCGCTTTAAACATATTTCAACTAACTTGTCTTAGACCTACAGTATTTGATCAATAAAGTAGATTTTTTATATTGTACGTGTTTATTAATTATATTTTTAAACCCAATCCGTCTTTATTCCGTCTATTGATACGTTTTCTCTGATTGTAATCCTATTGCTGGAAACACGCACTTAAACACTCATTTATCTTATGGGCAAAGTATTTGAGTTTCACAGTTTCTACAGTCAGTTCCAAGAAACCAGATGGACATTTTAATGTATGCAGAGAAGAAACAAGGCCCAGAATAGTGAGTAGGTGTATTTCGAAATATTTGGAACCCCCTAAAAGGATGTTGTTATTGCACTTCTCTCCTTTAAATGAATGCAAAGATTTACAACAACCATTATCGTTTGAGTTCTTGTCCAGGGACTGCACTCAACATTATTTGCAGCTCACTTCAATGCATTCTCAAGACAGCTTACTAAGCCTTTTTTTCAACGCTCAGATACTTACCCTTCTCCTTTATTTTACCTAATAAAAAAACTAGAAATAGGTAGGTATATTATAAATTCCGTACTCTATCATCAACTGCAGTGGCAGTAAGAAGCAGTTCGGACCTGCACTGGGATCCCCTACAAAGCGTTTTGACCGCGTCGCTTCCAAAGCAACCGAAAAGCTTCAATGTCGACCAAGTCGACTTGCATTTCTATCGGTTAAACGAAGAGTTCCAAGAGCCTATCGCTTTCTTTGGTCGCTTTGGAAGCGACGCGGTCGAAACGCTTTGTCGAGGATCCTAGTGCGGCACTGGGATCCCCGACAAAGCGCTTCGGCCATGTCACCTGAGTCTTTTCATACATTTCTGCGATCGGTTTATTGTGGGGTTTAGTCATATAATCATAATGAGGCTTCATAAGTTATTTAGTCATTCTCTTATATTTTGCAAATTACTGTACCTAGGTTAGTCTATGAAGGTGGAGCCCATCTGCACTATTCGGCGGACCCCTGTAGTTTTTGATATAAAGAACGACTGCTAATAAATAAGTAGAAAGTACTACATACCATGGTAAGTAAGTACTCAATGTTGGGTAAGTACTTAATAAAAAAAATTTTTTCAATTATTTAGGTACCTATTGTATGTTCTTCTGTACCTAAAAAAGTGTGAAAGTCCGTAATGTATTAAATAATATTTCGAGTTTGCTGTAAATATTAAATTAATGGACGTTTTTGTCGTTCCTTATCGCAAGTCTAACTTGTTGTGCTCTAAAGTCTCTATTACCTATTATTATATTACCTGCTGCACCCATGAGCCCCCCTAAAATTTTTTGAAGAACTGCTCAACAACATGAAGCAAAAACTATACAAACTTAGGGCTGGTATTATAATACAAAGTAAAAAAAAATATGAAATTATTATTTGGAACCCTTAAGGGTTGACACACAACATTTAATGTTAATAACTGTGCAATTTAAAGCAACCTCACCGAATACATTTTGACCGCAATTTTTTAACATAAATTTGACTCACTTTACGCGACTTACAATGAGATTTTCTTATTTTACTTAATACCTATGAGACAAGCGGA
The DNA here is from genome assembly GCA_951805265.1 of Schizotus pectinicornis. NCBI lineage: Eukaryota > Metazoa > Arthropoda > Insecta > Coleoptera > Pyrochroidae > Schizotus > Schizotus pectinicornis. The sequence continues at coordinate 10,103,324 of OX638206.1, read as the reverse complement.
CGCCCACGTATACATACACTTACGTCAAAGTAATTATCCTAATCGTGTGTTGTTTATCTTCACATCTTTTTTTAAAATTTTTTAAGTAAAAACTTTTGCAGCAAAACATACGACAACTTAGCTTTTTATTATTTCACAAATACTTATTGGCATAGAGGAAAAAAATATTTTAATTTAATTTGCAATAATGGAATAATTCAGTGGACTGCATTTATTCGTCCAACTTTTTCTATTGCTCCACAATTTTTACGACCCATAAATTTTTTGCGTGACAGATAAGAACAACTATCAACGTCTGATCCCCGTTCAAAGTTTTCTTCAGATCATAACACTTAACTGGTTTTATTGTCGCAATACCGTCATCATGTGTTTTGCGAGTCACAAGAAATTAATCAATATTTATTTTGGGCTCTTGGGTAGTAATAAACTTTATTGTACACAAAATTAAATAGTAGACGTAAATATCAGAAAGCGATCTTTACTCTGGACGGTAAAGTTTTGCCGCAAATAACTCCCCCGGCCTTCGCCCCAATTACAAACAGCAACCACATCAACAGAAGGGCCACGATTAGTCCCAATAACCACGAATAATTTCCGAAAAAATCTTCGAAAGTTGATCTACTCACAGGGTAGTTAGTTAAAATGTTTACGAATAGGGAGTAACGGTACAAACCTTTGCCGGTAAGAAGGATCATCGAATAAGCTAATGGTTCTGTCCATTTGTTCTTGGATCAATTTAGAAATTTCGCAGTGCTTGTGTGGGTTGACGGGGTCAAGTTGCTTGCATGGCGCCGACGAATCGCATTTACATACATTTCGGGTCATTAATTTGTTGGCGGTCAGGGGTTGATGGTAAAGCAAATTATTGCGCTCTTTCAACAGAGTGTCATGTTGACAGCGAATAGGAATCGTTACATTTAGCAAACTATACGTCAGATTTTCGTTACTACAAAAAACAATGAACTAAAGTGTATACAGTCCATTTGCCCCAATATTGTGTGTACACCCGGCCAATTAAGTAATGCACAGGGGGTGCGCAAATAATTTACTTTTCTCACGTTATCATCAAGTGTAACATAGAAAAACTTGTAGGAGACATTAGAAAAGCATAGAGAATCGCAAATTGTCAACTTTTTCTACGTTGTACTAGATGATAATGTGGTAAACATAGATTATTTGTGCACCCCCTATGCATTACTTAATTAACTAACATCTGTGGTCTGAATTGCAAGAGAGAAAATTAAAGTTAAAGATTTTGGCTTTATTAATATCTACTCAGATTATGCATTGGGGCATTTATGAATAAACGAAACACACGGTATAAAAAAATATTAATTTTGTAGATCTATAAATAATGATAAAGATTCTGAAAATACTTTGCTTACACGAGTGTGTATAGTGTGTTGCCTACATCAGAAACACTTAACGTTAATTAACAAAAAATCCTTTAAATTAGCTGTAATAATTGCTCAATTACAGTGTGCTTTAATATTTACCAATGACTATTTAACGATGTGATGTAGCTAAGGTTACCTTGTACTGACAACAGTTTTCTTCATAAATTAAATTTATAAAGATAATTATTTAAATATTAGGTATAACATTATTTTAAATAATTTTCTTCACAATTTCAAATACTTAATTGAATAATTTATTGCGGTTCACGCTGATTTACAGGACTTGTCACTGCTTTCGAAAGTTGATTGGTAAGACATAACAATCAAAACTTTTTAGAATCCCGTCAAGTTTCCAATTTTCACTTTTGAGGATCACCGAAATGCCGTCTGGACCAGCTCAATCATATTTAAATCAATTGAATTTAATTAAACTTCGTTTCGCAATTCATCTGAATGGGATACTAATGAACTTCATCTGAAAGGAACGAACGATACCTAACAGTAAATATCAAGAGCCAATTAACATTTTTCTTCATAATGAATGAATCATTACGCATAATTTACTTTTACTTCGTTTATTCCGTTGTTAATTCTACAATAATAAGGAAACGCGAGCGATTCTTATGTCTATTAAGCTTCAGTTCAGTTAATGGTAGTATTTTCCCGTTTCTCATCGTAACAATTCTATCTTTACTATCTATTATCACATTGAATTTTAACTTAATTTCCACACATTACTCAAGTGCGTTAAATCATGTTAAATTCGAAGCGGTTTAGTTATTTCAGTTGGCATGCTTCCAGATTTGTCAATATCAGGTCAATGGTGTTATGTTGAAAAATTGTCATAATAGCAAATTAGAAATTACTCCGTCGTCGCATTATTTACAAATTGACCTTCGTCATGGTCAATGCTGGCAAATAAAAGGATGCAACTAGGCTGGTAAATTACAGTATTACTGAAACGAATCAATAATCCAAAACCAAGTTGCGGCTCCCCTACTGTTAATTGTATTGATTCCGGCAATTTTATCGCCTTATCTAGAAGAAGGGTTGTCGATGATATTAACAATCTAATGACTACCAACGTATGAGTCATCCAGCAGTCCGCAAAAGTTGGGAACAGGTTGTTCAATTAATGACAGCTAATGGCTTGACCAGATTAGCACACAGGTTTTGTGATGTTTTAAACTTGAATAGCAACGTTAATCCAAAAGAAACAAGTTAAATATGCATATAAGTAGATGTTATGTATATTGTAAAAAATACGAGGTCCGTCGAGAAACTATCCGACCTTACTACTCTTCATCAATGACGTCTGCGTTCCATCAAAGTAGGTAGTCCATTTACTACTTGGAGCGTTCCTCTTGAAGAAGTTCTTGAACTTAGTTTTTAGTATGCTCCACAGATGCTTCGCCTTTTTGATTAATTGACATAACATGTTGTAATTCATAATAAGTCAAAGAAGAAAAATTGAGTATTGCTTGTCCATTATTTCTACATAGGAGTGTACGAGTGTAAATGCTAACAAATTATGTGCCTTACTCTACTGCGTGGTAATGTTAACTAAATGGTGCCATGACAACGCCGATTGATAGAAATATTTCCAAAGCTCTTATAATTAATTTTTTTTAAAATAATAACTTATTTACAATAGTAAACTCGGATAAAGAAGTAAATAATTGTCTTATATTTGATACTTTCAGAATTGACTTGGTATATTGAAATATCTGGTAAATTTAACAAGTCGGATATTAGAATATAAGCTCGTTGTCAGTTTAGAACTGTAGACAGAATAAATCTCTCTTAAAGTGTCATTGTAAAATATGGCAAAGGTAGTTTGCTTAATAAAAATTATTAATCGACTCGCATAAAGTCAAGTTTTATGCTCGGTAAGTACCATACTATGTAGCTTATGCTGTGTGTTACTTTCAGATGTCGCTTTTATACTATTTAGCATTTATAAGGCTTAGGTATGGTTCTTCCGACCTTATTCTGCGCGTTATAAAACCAGTCTCATCTAGTTGAAGTAGTGCAATATTTTTTATTTTTGATAAAAATTTTTACATTTGGTTTAGAACTACCTAACTCAGTAGGAAAAAAATAATGGTTATTGTCTTGTATACAGAGTTAGTCAAAGTATAAAGTCAAGCTTCTCTTCCCTAAACTATTAGACGTAAAGAAAAAATAATAACTGTTTGTCATATGACTATTTGAGGCTATATTAAAACCTATTCTTTACTTTATACAAAAGACAGTATGGTCTAATATGGTCTCAAATTAATCATTTGACAAACGGTTATTTTTTTCTCTAATTTTGTAGTTTGGGCAGGAGAAGGCTGGTTTCACATCTTTGACCAGCCCTGTATATAGGAGTCCTTAAGAGCGCTTCACATTGTAGACCTTTGCAGAAGATCAAATTACTTCGATATTTAAAAAAGTATTTACATGAAATTTTGGACATGCATAGAAAAAGGATCAATCTTTGCAGCTAAAAAGTCGAATTATTAAAAACTTATTTGCAAAAATAGTAGAAAATAAAATTTTAATAAAATTAGCAAAACGCGCTGTTTCGCGGCAAATTGAAACTTTTTATATGTGCTTCAGTTCAATCAGAACGCATCTTCAATTTCCAAGTATTATTTAAAATGTTTTTTTGAAATATTTTCGGGTGATAAGGGCGACCTCTACTGAGTTTTGAAAGAAGCAATGAGGACCGGATTTATCTCAGATCTCACATTAACGGGGAGAAACTTTATTAAAAAAATCGTCCATAAGATTATCACCAAAAATATTATTATTGGGAGAAGTAAAGACTTATCTGCTAATTACTTAAAAACACCCTTATCTTCATAGTAACAGCTTTAAGCAAAATTCACCGCAACCCCCATAATATTCTCAGTGCACACTATAGTACAAAATGAAAAATGGCAAGTATAGAAAAATTATTGGGCACTAAGCCGGGCAAAGTAGTATGACTGGATTAAGAGCGCTCCACATTGTAGACCTTTGCAGAAGATCAAATTACTTCGTTATTTAAAAAAGTATTTACATGAAATTTTGAACATACATAGAAAAAGGTTCAATATTTGCAGCTAAAAAGTCGAATTATTAAAAACTTATTTGCAAAAATAGTAGAAAATAAAATTTTAATAAAATTAGCAAAACGCTGTTTTGCGGCAAATTGAAACGTTTTATATGTGCTTCAGTGCAATCAGAACGCATTTTCAATTTCTAAGTAATTATTTAAAATGTTTTTTTGGAATATTTTCGGGTAATAAGCGCGATCTCTACCGAGTCTTGAAAGATGCGATGTGAACCGAATTTATCTCAGATTCCACATTAACAGGGAGAAACCTTATTAAAAAAATCGTCCATAAGATTATCACCAAAAATATTATTATTGGGAGAAAGAAAGACTTATCTGGCAATCACTTAAAAACTCTCTTATCTACATAGTCACAGCTTTAAGCAAAATTCACCGCAACCCCCATAATGTTCTCAGTGCACACTATAGTACAAAATAAAGAATAGCAAATATAGAAAAATTATTGGGCACTAAACCGGGCAGAGTGATATGACTAGAAGAATTAACAAAAAGCATAAAGAACTTGGCTCAAATAATGTTATACATGTTTGTCGATCCTATGTCGTACTCTAACATTTTATACTTAAAGAAAATCTCGGTGCTTGATCTGTCGTTAAAAATATAGCTGCTTTCAAATGTAATTACTTAAGTAGCAGCAACAGATGGTATAAGTAGTTTACGCCGCACCGATACCCGCCCTGCATTGCAATTTGTGAAATTTTAATTTATATAATTTGCCAAGTGTTGTTGCGTGCAATATCGGTTACAGTTATATAAATGAAAAATTAGTGAAGCCAAACTGGTCACCGTTGTATAATGGGGAAAAACCACTAAAATCCGATTAAAAATTTTCCTCGGTGAACGTTTTTAGTGCCTTTCTCAACACCGAAAAGTGAGCGTTGACCCGCTCTCTTTTCACACATCAAGCAACGTGAGATGTGATTCAGGATAAAATTTCGAGAACCCGCCCAGAACTCGGACTTGTTAATAAAAATTGTAAAGATTTTCCTTTCATCCGTACCGCAAAAACCACGACTGACGCAACTTCAGTGCACCAAGAAGCAACCAGAGAGGATCGCCACGGATGACTAAAAATCGGTTCTGCTTTCTGATTCGGCTTGGATTTTTGCACGATTGCCTCGCCATCGGCCAAGTGATAGCGTCGAAAAACGCCACATCTAAGGAAACACTCCCACGGATTCGATTAATTATTGAAATCTGCGGCCACAATCACGATCCTGGCATATAAGATAGTCAATTCCCCATTACCTCACCTTTGACTTTTCCTTTTGGGGCGTCGCAAAAAAAACTCTTAACGCACCAGAAATTAAAGAATTGTTGTTGGTAACTATTTACGACGTGAAAGTGATACGATGACACAGTGTTGGTGAAAAATGCGTAATAACAAAGAGCGAAGAGAATAATCTGATTAATTCAAACGCTAATTGGGGCTTATGGTGGGCACGGATTAAGACTCGAGTCAATTATCGTGCTGAACGGGATCTAACAAAACAGCGGAGCTTCCACGTGATTTATGTTTGTAAAAGTGACTATTGTGTCGTAATCGGACTAGGAGACGAAAATAATGAAAACGAACTTGTAATTATTTATTTAATTAACTCCAACACTTTCTCGGGTCGGACGTTTTTTTATTTCAACAATGAGCAGTCGACAATTAAATTCTCATGTTAAGTGGGTTCACACAGTTTTCATTAAACACAAATAATAATAACTTTCGATGACTTTCTTCGAATTACCGCTAGAGAATATGGTTCTGTCTTCGGGACCAAATTGACTAGAACCAACTAGGCCATTTTATTCCAGTTGAAACAACCTCTAAATTAAAACAATACAATCTCTCAACAAATTACGTTATTAGATCTTTATTGGTGTACCCTGCCCTTCCCCATATTCATAATTTATTTTTGTGGTCTTCCGAGAAACACTTCGTGTTACTTGTTAATATTATTTTTATTTATAACGGATAAGGCTTTAAAACTGTTTGTCTTTTTTGTTTCATTAGTATAGCCAGTCCTGTTCACGAAGAAGAGTTGTTTTCTCCCGGCGCCTCCGCCATTTGTCACCGAGCTATGCAGTTGCAGTAGAAAATTCGCAAATATTACATACATAACTGAATAACTGATACAGATAGTTGTCGAGAATTATGGAAAGATCTTACGTTATAAAATAAAGCAATAAAAGAAGTAGCAACAAGTTATAAATCAACAATTCTTAGAGGAATAACTTTATGAGAGCAAAAATACAACACACTGGCAGAAATAGATTTTTTTTACATATGTATGTATACCTACACGTGCAATTTTTTATTTTTTATATTGTCTCCATAGAATGGCTATAGAAAAAAGTGTGAGTGACCTGGATCCACAAAGAGTAAAACTCTGTGCAAAGCACAAAATATATGAGAAAGTCAAACTGGGAGTAAGAGAGGAAGAAAGACTGGGTAAAAGTAGAATCTAGAAAAGGGAGGGACTTGGTAAAAGATAAATGTAGGTACCTATGTATAGAGAGAATGAGATAAAACGAGGAAGACTAGAAAAAAAAGAAAAAGGCTTATAATATAATTAAAAACTTAATACAATAATAAATCTGCTTCTTGAGTGAGAGTGAAGAATGATGAAATTATTTTGTGCTACTACTATTATCGTGGTAATAAAGTTTTATGAACCTGAGTACCTACATGCCCAAGTTGTTCAGAAAGAGATCGACAACTCGTAGGGTTTTATAAAGAGATTCTTGCAGCTGTGATTAGCAGTAGAGACATAGAGAAAGAGTTGAGTTTCCAATATATTGCTTCTGCTTTGGTTTATTCTAATATACAAATCTTTGAAAATCTTCAATAGCAAGTTGCTGTAGTCAAAATAGAATTTGAACTGCCAAAAAGACTATAAAAGAGAAAGAATCTGAAAAAGAGAAGAGGATGAGAGAATAAATCAGAAACAGATAGAATAGAAGCTTTGATTCAAGAGTGGAAGTTTTACAATCTGAAGAAGAAAGGTAGTTGAGTGTTCATCCAGTGGCTCCACCATTTTTTTGTTTTGTTTAGCAGTTTAACAACCTTAGTGTGCACCCGTTTTAGGTTTCTAGAAACCCCTTTAGAGCATGCCTGTGCTCCTGATGAAGCCCAGTAGCCTGGTCATAGAAGCTCTCCTGATTTCACTCACCTCTAAGAAGGGAAAGTCTAGTAGATATCTGGATCTCTGTGCAGCAAGAGCCGGACAGTGACACAGTACATGAAGAGACGTTTCTTCCTCCTCTTCACACCTTCTGCACATAGGGCTCTCAAGAGAGCCCACGATGTAGAGGTGTCTTCTGATAGGGCAGTGTCCCGTGAGCAGTCCAACCGCCTTCCTCAGGTTCTCCCTGCTGAGTCTCAGCAACTCAGCGGTTTTTTGCTGATTGGGACCTAAAATAGAGATCCTCGACTGTCGAGGAGCGTTTGCCTTCCATTCCCTAGAATGCCTTGCAGACACCCAGTTCCTGAGGGCGCGTTTTAGCTGGCTTGCCCAGTGCCGGCTCCGGGCCAATCAGGCTCATTTCTGATCCCTTCTTGGGGCTCTACCATTATCAAGGGTTTAATGAGGGTTTATTTGCCAATAATTCCTAAGTGAATTTAACTAAAATATCGAGCCTATTAAAGTTTGAAAACTGATGATTAAAACTGTAGCAAACTTGCGTGATTTTTTTCACGTCGACGCATATGCAACATACTTAAACATATCTTGCTACAATTATTTCTGGTAATTTTTCAAACTAACCAGGTGCAACTGCAAGAATTTTCTTTTTCTGCGGCAGTAACCCCGTGGCGGTGTTTTACCCAAGCAATAATCGTGAAATGGCACATTTAATGCAAAGACCCACAACGCTAGCGGTCATTAATTATTAAATATTTGCAACATATGCTTCGCAGTCACGCATACCTTCTTGTAAATAATGTTTAACATAACCATGTCATTTATTGCCATTCCGTCACCTATTCCAACTTTCTACGTTATAAGAAGAATAAACAATAATCGATCTGTTGTGCAAGAAACCGCAATATCAAAGAAAGTAAACAATAAAAGTTTTGTCTGTAAAGGTCAGCCGAATTAATATTAATAATAGAAAGCATTTTATTGCTTGTTTTAGCCCGTGTCGGCCTCAACCACACACAAAATAAAACTCTCACGTATCTCGTAACGGAATGTTACAAAGCCTTTATTAATTTGCGTAAGAAAAAGACAAGTGAGTCAGGGAAAATGTAAATTTTGTTAAAATTGTAAAAAGAGACGATTTATCGGGAGTTGCGGACGCGGTGAGGCCGAACAGCGTCGTTTTAACCGGTCGTTGCGTCAACTAACCGGGAGATAAACGGCCATTGTCTTCGACAAGAGTTAGAATGGCAACTACAAAGAAGAACGCCGTGGAAAGTGGAGGAATTTGACAAGTGCTCGAACAAGTTCATATGTATGTCAGACCGGCCGCTAGACTGCGTGGCCCATCTTCACGTGGTGGCGGCATTGCAAAATTCTGAAAGTTCTTCATTCAGCTATTGAAGATCAAAATTGGCTGCCAGCGATGTAAAATTCTGAAAGTTCTTCATTCAACGATCGAAATTGGCAGCCAGAGGCTCTAAGCCTCAATAATTTGCCTCACGTGTCGCGTACCATTGGCACCAACAGCAATAGCGCTTGGGAGAGTTTTGCGGTGGGTTTCAGCGTTGGTTTCAGGAAATTCAGTGAAGATTGGCAAATTGCCAGTTTGTTAAAATTTCGTGACTGGAGAACTTTCGGTTTTAGCGACCCGAAACGATTTAAGCGAGCTGGAGCACTATAATTGAATTAAATCGGAACCTGTATTTAGGAAATTGGTCGATTCGGGGTCATCGAAGGCTTCTTCTTCCGACCAGCGTTAATGCCATGGTCAATATTATTACTTTCTCGTCAGGAGTCGCGCAACGAATATGAGCTACATTTTACGGTTTCGGTGTCAAGAGCGTCTCGGTAAAGTTTCTTCTTCCTTGCAACTCTTCTCGGATCGTTCGCCATTTCCGAGAAGACTTAGTTCGTTCGGTGGCATCGGACGAGATTTTTTACGGAAAAGTAATCTGGACAACAACCTAACGGCCATTCGCAATATTTTTAACGTCTGCAGATGAGGAATCCGCAATCGCGGCAATTAAGATGCCCGGCCCGGTTTTCTTCCACTCGCTACACGCTCCTGCCACCAACAAATTCAACCATTAAGTTCCAGAAGAGATACTCACCTGCTGCAACTTGGAGATGAAAGCTTCTGGAGATGCAAGTAACACCCGCTTTCATACTCCAATAAAGCTAAATAATAGAAAACTAAAAAAAAAAAATTAACAAAAAGAATTGTACTAAAATCTAAAAGTAGATGTAGGTAACCCGAATTAGGGTGATAGAAAACTTCTAAGAATAAGAGACGGTTTTTCTCCCCTGGTTCTGAATGATCATTGAAGCATAATTATGTATTGTTCACCAAGATGGAAGAAGTTTTGTTACTTTTTTGAAAGTTTTAGGTGCCGCTGTTGGGGATCCGCGCTCGCCTTTACCTATAAATAACGCTATAATAATTTCTCGAACGGCAACCCGTTTTTATTAATAAGCCTAGTCGGAGATAGGATCGAAAAAGTGACCAACAGAGCACCCGACGGTGATTCCCATAGACACGTCATTAATTTGTTATGATCGATGTTGTAGAAAGTTCGCGAAGAGATGAAGATGCACACTTTTATATTTTGCGACCGTCGTTAAGAGATCACCAATTTCGCCGGTTAAACGAAGATTATGGGTTACACGACTCGTTACTTGTCGGTTGGACGTTATGCGGTTTATGAATTCAATTACTGTAATATCGGTCGCGTAATATTTGCGTCAGCCGGAATCATCTGGAGAAATTTTAAAATTGATGTCGTAAAACTTTTAAGTGACGACTGTTGGCTATTAACAAGAGTTTTCTAATTTTTCTTCGACGATTTCAAGATGTACGGTGGCATTTGAACTGTCACCTTTCACCGGACTAAGGTCGTGTTTTCCCAGCTGGTTTCCGCGACGAGTTTCCCGGCGTCAATTGTAGCCTAAGAAAAAAGAAAACGTTGAAAATACCGCTAATTTCCACCCACCACTTATTAAAATTATCAAGAATTACAGTGCAATTATTAAAAGGTAATTAAGAAAGAAGGTTAATGAATAGGTGACTAAGTTTTCACATCCGTAGGCCGGTCTCTGTTAGTTGATGCACGTGACCAGGAAAGTCAACAGAAATTTTCTAAAAATGCATCTTTTGCTATTTAAAACCTTATATCGTTTTTTTTTAATCATTGAGTACAGCATATGAGAAGTGGTTAAAAGTTGTGGAATTACTTGGAAAGGTTAGAGATATTTTCTCTAGTTATGGAATAGTTTACTTTTCATCTGTCACAAATGGACCAATATAAACATAAACTTTTAACAACTAAACTAAATCATAAAACACATTGCAATTCTCTAATATAAGTATTTATGAGAGAACCGCGGGCGGCTAAAAGCGTATTTCTAAATAGAATAAAAATTTTGAATTTCGGCAGAAATAAACTATTACAAGAACAAGAAGGCAGTATCGGTTTTTCCGAATCTATTTCCGTGTAAGCTCATGATCACGACTTTCAAAATTAATAACGAGTAATTGGAATATTTTTATATCAAACCGCTATTGAATTATACTGAATTTTTAATTTATGTGCTCAAGGCGTTTTCTTGACAATTTTATTTCTGGTTTACTGTGTGCTTTTGCGGCTACCCACCAATTATATATTTTGCTTTCACTGGAGCTGTATCTAGTTAGTTAAAAAGTACCTCCATTAAGCCTCTTATAACCGAAGTTATTTGAACAACAATCTAATTCTTTTGGATTATTCTTGAATTTTGTAATTATTGGTCGATAAATCAAAAATGGTTACAAATAACCATAGGGATGTACAGTTTGCCGAGAAATTAATGTCGTATCGAGAGCCGTTCCGGACTGCACGATTAGTTTGGGCGACTGTCCGGATTGTTTTGTTAGCTTATTTTGAACCCTTGGAGAGAGGCTAGCCCGAAATTATTTGCTTGAGTCTGCACAAGGAGATTCCCGGCTAGCCTCCCTCCAAGGGTTCAATATAAGCAACACGACAGTCGACCAATCTAATCGTGCAGCTGCAACGGCTTTCGATACATTAATTTCTCGGCAAGCTGTACATACAAAAAAGTTTGTTTTTAGTTTCTACATCATATTGTTAAAAAATATACAGGGGTTCTACTTGAAAAAATAAAGAAAATTAAATTCAAAAAGTTCAAATTGAAAAATTAATTTAAGTCATATTGTATAATTTTTCAAAAGTAAAAACAACTCAAAGACATTCCACAGACGTTTCCTAACTAGTACTTACATAATTTTTACTTATAAAATATTAATTGTGACAGTAGTGATTTTGTTAACATGCATCTGCAGATGCCATTATTTGAACAAAAAAAAATCGCTTCATCCAAGTGGTTTGGAAATAGTCAGTAATAATATTGGAGTGAAAAGAGTCTGGAAAAGGGCTTTAAAAAATCTTTTTTTACACACAACATTTCATCTAAAAAAACACTGTACTTAAAGTGTTGTCGAACGGCTTCCTATTAAAGTGCCGTTAATGCGCGCGCAACACGCAATTGAAAGACACTACAAAGATCGAACACGCAACGACTAGCGAGATTGATAGAGCCGTGGAAAGTCGATGGCCTACCATAGACAGTTTTCGGGTTCAAACCCTCGTTCGAAAGATACTTTTTTTGGGGAAAAAAAAGTTCTACGCAAGGTCAGTTCAGGGCCCTGTAATTTTTTTTTTAAAGCACCATTAACAATTACTACTTGAAAAGACTTTTCTAATCTTTTTCCTTGCCCTAATACACTGAAGTGCCGTCATATTGATTAACGGCACTTTAGCAGGAAGCCGTTTGACGGTACTTTAAGGCCAGCGTTTAAAAAATGTTACTTGCCCCTGTGTAATCGTTTTGACTCACTTGTATATTTAAAAATAATTACCGCTTATACGATTTTGTGGGTTTTACTGACGTCAGTTTATGTTTCGTTTCAATTGCTTTACGTCCAGAAGTAGGCGTTTTGCACAATTGCTGTTACGCGATTTTGCGTAGGTAAGTGTCCAAAAAATTAGAGAACAAATCGCAATAAACTTTTTATTTCCAATGCAAATTAAGCAGATAATCTTCAGAACCGCATACAAGAAGAAGACTCGCTATCGTCAAGATCATAAATCTTTCTTTTAAATTGAGAAGTCATCGTTTATTTTACGGGAATAATTGCTAATAGTGGAAGGGTACATTTTCTGTCAGTAATCTTATAAGATCCAACCAATTTTGTTATTACGTCTATTTGTAAAGACAGAAATTAGCGTACGTTGATCATCACATCGGTGGCAGACACCGACAAAGGCTCTATAGAAATTGATTGCCTCTTAACCTCCGTGGCAAAGGTGGCGAGAAACTGGCGAAATTATCTCCTAATACCAATGAACCTAGTGACATTGGCCTTTGTGAAGACCACTCTTGCCCTCGGGACTGCCATCAATTCATCGGAACCCGTCAACCGAAGAAAGTAACTTTTTGTAACACCTGCACCAAGTTCTTTCCGGGTCCCAGATGTCCTCTCCTCCAGGTTGAACAACTCTTGATCGAGGTGGGCCAGCGTCCGAATCGGTGAACCCGCACGTTCGTCGGTTTGTTTCCTTTAATAAAAATGCGTCCGCAACCCGATTTGCGCAAGCCCATCACGAACAGGTGGAGCACACATCATCAAACAGGTATAACGAATAAACACTAGCAAAGTTCAGCAGTACCACAATTCCGTTCCGTGGTGTTGTTGCGGACGGACGGAAGAAGAGGGGCTGTACGGTGAAGGTAGCTAAGCTCTTCAGCACATGTCGATTCCGAATACCAACGTCCTCCACTGCCCGACCACAAGGCATTCCACCGCAACTCCTCGACTGTGAAACCGGCGATTCTGCCACCAGTGAACTTGTGGTGCTTCTGGTGCGCGGTTCCGGTATCGATAAAGCTGCCAGTGACCGACCGGAGCGGATTGAAAAGTGAACTCAAAGTGAACTTTGAACGGCCAAATTATGAATAATAAGGGAATTACGTCGTGATTACCTACAACAAGTGAGTTTGTTAGTTTTATTTCGCATCGGCCACTTTCGCTGAAATACTTCTTGGTAGCTCTTTGTTCTTGCCTAATGCGAAACCGGCGTGTTTACTGAGCGCCACAGTAACGCATTAACTATTCATTAAATTATGTAAAGCGAGATTTCACAAGAAGTCGAGAAGTAAAGAGTCCGTAAAACGAAACGTTGCATCTGAATCGCAAATTCTAACCCCCTAACACCATTCCTGGTGGTCTTCGGAAAGCTGAGGCACCACCAACTTTCTGAAAACTTTCGATGTGCCTCCTTAGATGCTGGAAAACCTGCAGGACACTTTTCAGTTTTCAAAACGGTTTGTTGATCCTAATTGGACGCCTGAGACTTTGAGAGCACTTCTTAGTTATCATTTTGACCCATGCTAAATGGATGCCTGAGACTCTGAAGAGTACATTTGAGTTTTTGAAGCAGTTTGCAATTATTTTTTCACTCATTCCAGAAGTTGCTCTCTTGAGGCTCCAAATGGAGTTGACGGTTAAGAAATTATCGCGCTTGTCCATCAATTTTTAGCGAAGGAAGGAAGTCGTAAATTCGCCTAAATCTTGTTGATCTCCGGTTATTCTCGATAGATAATGACAGCATCGTAAACCGGTGACAATAAACATGGAAGCGGCAGCTTTGAAGCTAATTAAAATATTTGGCAAGCTGTTAATCCGAACTTCGAAATGTCGTTAATAAAACCAGTTGGTGTAACGTCGATGTCAGCAATTTCTCCTCTAGTTGGTTCAATAATTCTTTTACAGCTTCAAACAGCCTCTTCATTAATTTCGCAACCAGCAAGTTTTAATCGAGCGGTTAAAACAATGTAAAAGTTTAACAAATGTAATTGAGAGCACACGAACGTTTCAAAACTCCTGCTTATTGTTAATTCCCGTTTTCAATTGCTAACGTGGCGGCAATGGGAAATTCTGCTAATTATTAGACACAATTCTCGTTAATGTCAGTCATGCCGCAAAACTTGTGAGGAAACGAAGAAAAACCACAAAAGAATCGGAACTGGCCACATGTAAATAAAATATTGCGTTGTTGATCCAGAAGTGCGTTTTGTAACAGCGACCGCGCTTTTGTTATTTCGAGTTTCACGTGGCATTGTGTTGGAAGAAAGTGATTTATTAGAAAAAAATCTAGTTACGTAACCGGAACAACTATTGACAATTGTAGCGTAGGCTCAGGTGTCAAAGTAAGTGATGTTTGGCGATATTGTTGGCGTGGTCGCTGATTTATTGAGAAAATGTTGCAATTTAATGCAAAATTCTAAACAAAGTCTTAACCACCGCCAACATTAATCGCCTGCCGGTCCTAACGGTAACCGTTTTAATTTCGACTATTTTAATTAGGAAGAGATAACATCTACGAGTCTTTCCAGCGTCGCTCTCTGATGGTTGTTTGCCCACCTACGGCGCTTTATGGTTGGTCGCCCAGCCGGCCATGGTTAATACTGCCATTAAAATAGATTGCGAAAAGTCCGGATCAGCCCCGGAATCGCTCCGGCAACTGATGGTTAGTCGAGACGGCCAAGACGGATGGAGCTGTCGGCTATAAGTTACCAACCAGAAGATATGCGCTTCGACAACACTAATTCCGGCCGTCTTTTATCGCGTTTATATATGAAATTTATCTTTATGAGTTTTAACAAGAATTTCCATTGCCAATAAGGTAGCAATTACGGTTGTATTCAATTTGTTGGGGTCACCGCAAAGTCGAAGACCCGATTGGTGGTACGAATTCGAACGCACGCACCCCGGAATTGGTGCAGTAATCGTTAGCGTTATTATTGTAACTAGCTAATTAATTATTAGCGCAATTGTACGGGGTTATCAGCGCAGAGCCGATGGGTATTATGAGTATTTAGGTGAATGGGCCATTATTTAGAGCGCGCCGACCACTCTCAAATCTTCGGGAACCATTTCTTAGCCCACAACAGAAACTTAAGTACCTCCAGAAGTTCCCGAAGGCACCGATTGATTAACTGGAAGATTCTTCGGCGCTGCTGTTTAGAATCAATTTTTATACTATTAAAATAGACCATTTCCCATTTGGCCAATCATCCTGAAAAAACTGATACATGAATTTGGACGTCTCTTATAAACCATTTCAATGGACAAGGCACCTACCAAACAGCAGAACTCTTGGCGGCCCGTGCCAGATTACTAAATCTTCGTCAAAAGAGTTCAACCTAAACCTAGGAGTATATTAACATCTTCAAGATATGAACGGATATGAACATCTTCAAGAGTTGATCCTGTACTAACATCTTCTTTTCTGTTTGGGCGTTTGTGACGTCTTTGAGCAAGCGTTTGTGAGCAAGTCGGTCGTCACTTTTACTTGTCCCAAAGTGCTAATCGTGTTAGCCGTTTTAACACTTTTGCTTCTGCTACACTCACATGCTCAATATGCAATTAGGAACAGTGAAATTTGGAATTATGTGTGTGCTATGGCGATTTGCGCTTGTAGGCAATTACGGTCATAGTCCTAACTGTTTGTGTGAATTCTCCACACCTGGGGCTCGTGTTGTGACTAATGGGTTTATCGCAGGATCATAGTTAAAATTACTTGGCATGCTATTTTGTTTTATATTTCCTCCATCGAGGACCGTGGCAGAGTTTAATTGCCGAAACTTATTAAAGGAATAAATTACAAAATAAGTTTTGCGGAAAATAAATTCATTGGAATCGAATTATTTTATCTAGAAACTGTTGGGTGCCGAAAATTTCTATACATTATTGTTCAAATGGGAAAAGATTGAATCGTCAAATTTAGATAATGCGAATAGTTTAAGTAGTTCATTAAAAGCGAATCAGAATTGACCTAAATTTCAAATTACCCAATTTATCTTGCAATTTTCTAAACATAGTGCCATCTACGGTGGCTTCCAACTAGGTTACAACCGCTTCAGTAATTAAAAGTCGATTTTCTTACTTCTGCGGCCCGTATGCCATTAAATTGGCAACATTTTTTTATCACTCCAAAATGTCCCATTTTGCATTTACGTCTACTCATTTCACTTCACCACATCGGTTTATTGTCTCGATTTATTGCATACTTACAAGATCAAGATTACGATCGCCACGCATGGTTTGATTCTTTTATTGCTAGTCATTTCTAACGCATCACAGGACTAAAAAATTGAAAGGTCCATTTGGAAGCCACGATTAGAAATTTAACGATGCAGCAAAAATAGTCTTATAAAGTTTCTTCATGATGCTTTGAGTTTATAACTGTTCTATTTAAAATTTTTCTTTATCGAGTTGTATTCAGTGGTGGTCTTTCCTTTCCAATCTTTAACTGTTTCTATTTTAGTTCATTTTTTTGACATGTCGTTTAGCGGTTCATTCTTTGAAGAAAGTAGTTAGCAAAATTCTTGTTATCTTGGAGAATTATTGTCATGCATACCTATATCGCTTCGTGTGTGCGACAGAGAACGCAGCACGCAGCACTGCATAATCGTCGATGAACTCTATTGATCATCATAAATGTTTGCCCTAACATGAGATGTTCACCCAGTTCACCATTAGAATGTGACCGATACTTCAAATTCTAATGGTGAACAATCCATATTAGGTCAAACATCTATGATGGCTAATAGAACTGATTCTTATGTTGTTTTATTTTGATCAAAACTGAATGAGAGGTAAGAATAAAATTAGTTTTTCTATAGGTACTTACCTACGTACATACAAAAATTGTTTAACAATATTTATTTAACAAACGATCAACAATTTTTGCGCTTCAAGATGTAATTCTTCCTTTTTGATGCAAAATTGTCACGAATCTGCTATCGTTGTTTTCAAATTTATTTTTCTTTTGTTGACGCAAAGGGTCCGATCTGGACTATAGAGTCTATAGACACTTGAGTGTTTTAAAGTCACGTGAAGTAACATTAGCTGTTGCTTTTAGGATTCGTTTGTATTATCAATTCAGTTGAGTAGCAATTTTAACACATAAAAACATTATTGTTTCTTTTTGTGAACAATGGTCTCAAATTTGCTATTTTTATCTTTTGTCTTAAAATCTTGCAAGAATTTTTTCAAGTTACGAAAAACAAAGTAGTCACATGTGATCAAATCTGGCTTATAAAAAAAATGGTTTAGTTTTTAGAAAACACACAAAGACAGAGTCTTTGTAAGACATACGAGACGAGCTTCATTAACAAGCACATTGTCGGAAAATTTTTTTATGTATAATTTTTTTGCCTCCTTAGGGCGTATACTAATTTAAAGCATTTTAAGGGTAATGGCCTCGATTGAGTAAATGTTAAATTTTTTGCGGAATAGTCAAGTTGTCTACTACATTTTTTTTAAGGGTAGTGCGTCAACTCAGGTTTCCTGAAAAAAGAAATTGAATACCGGTGCGACCTGAATTCTCTGCTATTGGCACGATTGAGTTGCAATTTGAAGAAATAATAATTTTTTCCTTTAAATGGCAAATATAGTTACAAATCTGTTATTTTGAAATTTTGAAATTTATTTCTTCTTAGGTACCTACTCTTTTAAGTCGGAACAAATAAAGAAATCGCATGGATTCAGATCTGAGCTATACCTGAGCTAAGGAGAATGGTGTCATATTAAGTTTAAGCGGAAAGCCGTTTTCAAGTTTTTCTTTAATACTTCAATAAATTAATGTTTGTATATTATTTTTCAGACTGTTTCTCTTTTTTTAATTTTGTTGTTTGTATTGTCCGGAAGAAAACATTATAACAACTGATAAACTGTTTTTGTGCTTACATCGATTTGGTTTAAATTTGATGAACCCTAATTTTTTCCCCTGTAACAAAGTCAGTTGGGAAAGTTTTCAACATGCAATGACGTAGGTACCTAGTGTTGTTGTAAGGCAGCATTAGCGAATTTTGGAATTAATTTTTTACTCACTTTTGTTATGCTAAAGTAATTCAAAAGAATTCTTAGAATGGTTGCACCAGACACTCCAATCATTTTTGCAACTAGTTTTTTCCCACTGTCAGTTTTTAAATTTTTTTTTGAACACTAATTTATGTACGAGAGAGAATGACCTCCAATTAACGTGCTTATCCCATTTGTAGGTTCATGGTATTTTTTAAAACACTTTGTTCAATGATCTGAAGATTTTCTCTTGTCTCATGAGGCTTTTTGCGATAGCTCTGAACTCGATTTTTGCAAAGTCAAACCATTTTGTTCTTTACTCGTAAAAAACAAACTGCTTTTAGATGATTGTCAAAGAAATCTTTAATCTACTCCCCCAATCCACAAATTTTGTTTTCTCTGCTATCTGCGGGAACATTTTCTAAAGAAGAAGAATAAGAAGAAATTAAGAACTAAACTGAATCACGTTTCTCTTTGTTTTCTTCCAGTAAACTATTTAAAAATATTAAAAAATATTAGAATCTCGTTCATTGATGGTGAACACTATAGACTGCTTACTTTCATATTCCGGAACCTGATGGCTTAGTGTTATTCAATATTTACATTTCATTAATTAAACTTGCATATTGAACGAATTAATTATCAATAAGCCTTGACTTGGTATTTGTATACCTACCTACCGATTAAGAGTCGAGGAAATTGAACAACAACAGCATATAAAGTGTTGAAATCCAAACATGACATTATCGAAGCGTAACGTTGTTTGAAGAAAAAGAAACGAGTACCACTTTTGGATAAATTATGCGAATCACCAAAATTGCCGGTAACTGGAGGAAGCTTTACCGAAAGCTTTCGGCGCGATCGCGCTTGGCCTTGTGAGCTACAGACATGTAAATCATCCACTTTTACTTCTCCACATAGGTACACAAATAATGGGAATCATCCTGGAAATTAGTTAATAACAGGCAGTTTGATTGTTCTTGTTCATTTCGCAATTACGCCGTCTTAATGAGCGACTAAATACAAGAGGAAAATTGAGATCGCGAGAAAGTGTCTTCATGGAATCACGTTACAGTTTATAGAGAAAATATCCGATATTGTTAGCAGAAGAGGAAAACAACGAGCCAGTGAAAACATCTCGGACTAGATCCAGCCGACAGGGAGCTGTACAGAATGTCAACGGGATTAAATAAGGGCATAAAACTATCGATATACGTGACAAGCTTACTTACGTATAGAAAGTCGGCAATTTCTCGAAAACTCCCATTTGATTTCCAAAAATTCAATAATCAGGTCCTAGTCAAACAGTTTCTACAGCACTTTCCCGAAGGGGCCTACTTTCGGGGGAGCCCCGGGCGCCGCGACTACGCACCTGTGGCTTTTATTCGGGCCCGCCTCGGACGATTTTCGCACTAAGTAGGTCTCGGATTCTTTGACCTACTGAATTTCGTAACTTGGGGACGAGGGGGCGGAAACAATTGGATGTTAAATGCGGCCAACGCAAATAGCCCAATGGTTTGATCAGCCATGTCCCATGTGGACGGTTTTGCGATATAAAAAAATACCAAAACATTTAAAAATGGGTTATTTACTTGTTAACCTGAACAGGCACGTATTCAACAAACGTTCTGCAATGAAATCGGTGATTGCCTCATGAATCATTGTAACTGTGATAACGGGCCGCAATTCGCGCCCCAGCCCAAACGTTATTATTCCATGTTCTGCTGCGACAACATGTATAGTAAGTAATAGTCACTTACAATAATTGTTTTACATAGATTACATTGTAGAATCAATTTTTTGAATATCTTATTTTTCTTCTGAATGTTCTTATGAAAGTTATTTCGCTTCTATGATCCTCGCACGCACTTACTTTTTGGCCATAAAACCAGGCCGAAATAAATTCAAGGTGAAAGCAGTCAGCGCAAAAAACGAATTGTATTAGGAGATTGTTCAAACCAATTTTCAAGCAATTTAATCCGTGATGCTATTATAACCTTCCAACGATAATTGCGTTATTGTTTTAAAATATATAGTAACAATAAGATGCGATTGCCAAATTTCGCGTAGGTACTGCATGTGGACGGTTTATTTAATTAAACTACGCGTTTTTACTTTGAGACGTCACTTGGAAATGACAAATAGCTTATTAATTTTTCCTAATAGTGGAAAATATGGTTGACTTTCAAATTGTTAATATAATAATAATTTTATCATATTAGCTAACAGAAAACTCGTACATCAAATTTAGATTTATATTATTTTGCGACCTACCCTACGTTCTTTTAAAATCTCAAAAGTGAATGGTGTGTCAAATTTCACTTTAAAGCTTTTTCAAAAATAAGGGGTTGCAAGATAGCATTTAAAAAGAAATGGGAGGGTAATTTTTTTTTTGTCTTGAAGAGGGTTTCTAAATCAAGTTTTTTCCCGGGATAAGTAGGATCTGAGATAAATCTGGTCTTCAATTCTAATGATTTATTCTGTAGATGAAGCCATAATGCCAACAAGAAAATAACGATTTAGAAGTGCTGACTGTATTGTGTAGTTAACGTTTTCAACAACGGAGCATCACCTGGTAGCTCACTGAAGTACTTCGCAAAAGCTCGAAAAATTGATTTAACATTATTAATTCTACAATCAACAGCCATCATTAAGTACTTTGATGCTATCTATCTTAGAAGTTCTAAACCCCCAAAAATTTTTTTAAATTAAGGAGACACTCATGTGGCAGTTTTTCTTACTCTACATTTTTCCTGAAATACGCTTTTTTTAAATAATTTGTGGCGTCTATCAATTGATGCGGAGTTTTCTCTTGTTATACTCCTATAAAGACTTTACCGGAAAGTTATTACAATTTGTATAGAGTTCCAGATAGTGTAGCAGTGATCTGCTAAAACATCACTTACATTGGTCGATCTGTTCAGACTCAACCATCGTGGAAAGACAAAAACCTTAGAAATGTACCACCTGTTGATAGTCCCCCTGATGATGACTTTTAGAGGGGTTGCTTATTCCGTAAATTAAAGTTTTACAGATTATATAAACCTATGGTAGAAACACCTCCATAAATTAAATGGAAGTATAGTTTTAAATGTCAATGATATCCTTAACATCAGCATGCTGATGAGTATGAATTGGGAAAATGTCAATCAATCCAGATTGGAAATTACTTCTGCAGCATAAAAATCATGTTTACCATGTCGACTTTTAGTTGTCGTCATATCTGCAAACATTTTCGCTTTTTTCTTTCCTCTTTCATCTTCTGCCTCAATACCTTCAGTCTTCATTAATTTGTTCTTCATTGAGTTAAAATCTTCTTATTTAGATAATAAATCTGACTTTTTCTTGTGGTTTTTTGCTCATTTGTATGTAGCTCTTATTGTTGACTGTCGTCTTTTTATTCTTTAAGAACTATCCAGAAAGTATAATTTGTATCTTTGGCAGTTATTTTAGGTGAGTGTTGATGTGTGTTCAATTTCTGGAATCATTGTTCATTGTCTTATGGGACTTTCTAGTTGGTAGCCATTTTCTTCTGATTTTCTGATTCTTCTAATCTGACCAACCGGCAATTGGAAGACCCGGGTTCGATTTCAAGATGTGGGAAGTACTTTTATATCCCCCAAGCACAAGGGGTGTTACGTAGCGACATGAGCACTTAGGGTAATTATTGCGTAAGATTTTCTTTTTGATTTAGAATGCTCTCCCAAAAGGGTTGTTTTGGTTTTGAGATACGTTTATTCACATAGTTTTTGGCAAGAATATTCCTTTTCGTTTCTGTTGCAAGTTGCAATAGAATTACATAATTAGAAGTTTTCTAAATTTTTTTACGCGTTTTTAGCTAAACAATAAAATTTAAGAAAGTAAACGTTAGTGGATATGTTTATTAGAACCAACAGATACCGGGCATCTTTTGAGCAACGAGTAGACGAGATTTACTTAAATTTTCTCGGCTCTGCCTCTATTTGTAAAAAGATTCTATTGGGAGGATTTTGTTGGGTATTTCTGCATCAAGTGTTGTCCTCCTGGTGTCTTTTAGTCGACACCGGCCAGCACCTATGTATCAATCACAAAATCCTTCCTTCTCATGGGTTACAAGAACAAATTTAGTTGACACACCGGCCACCATTTATTGTTTAATCGCTACTTGTAAGACTCTATTTTGTTACCTGTTACACAACCAAATAAGTAAATAATAACATTGAACTTGCCGAACTCGTTACGTTACTGAAGCAAAAACTAGCGTTGAGTGTTACCTAATTTCCGATTTGTTAAAATGTGTACCTAACTTCCTGTTGATTTTCAGCACCATGATGATGATGATGGAATACGGTTCCCACTCCCAATACGCCTCGTCGACGATGAGCTCGGAGACTCTCTCCGGGAGTTGCGGGAGTCGCACCAACCGGGTCCGCACCGTCCGGTTGGTCCGTCCGACCCACGGCAATTTACCACCCCCAAGTCTGACGTGTCGTCATGGTCCAAGTTTGGGGTTCAGCGTAAGAGGCGGTCGAGAACACGGCACCGGTTTCTTCGTATCCCACGTGGAACCCGCTTCCGAGGCTCACCGACAAGGCCTAAGGGTAAGCTAGAAATTTGCATAAGGTACCTAGAATAATTAATCTTGATGATTGAGCGTCGATAGCGCTAATTTATGGCAACGGAAAATTGGTTACTGATAGCTCTCAGCAATCGCCGCTATATAAAACGCGGCGGTTAGTTAGGAAACTCGTTGGGTTTTTTACCGAGCCTCAAGAGAGGAGTCGGCGAGTTTCTGCAAAGTGGTTATGCAAAGGTACAATTTTCTTCTTATTTGTCATGATTGTAAAGACTTACTTAATTGTCGACGTATTCTTGGTTGGTGACCAGAAATATAGAAAGAATCTGCGAACCTAGCTAATATCTTTTCTTTCCCTTCTGAAAAGCTGTGGAATTGGTCGACTTGCTGAAAGATGAAGCTGTAACTTTTCTTTAGCTTCGCTCCATTAATTCTAGCGATTTACATTTTCCTTGGTTTGACTCGTGGGTAGAATTTCGAGTCACGTGGGTCGGTCTCGCCGCTTCTTGCGTAATTCCATCGCCATACCAGACCAACTCTCCTTGCGACTAGTAAGAGCTGCCAGTTAAGAATTTGTGTCAATCGTCCAGTTTTTGTACTTATTTCAAACCTTAATCTGGGACGCATGGCGATTACTTTCTTAAAAGCGGCAAAGAAAGTGTTTCGGTTTCTCGATTCATTCGTAAATATCGAATTGCCTCCTGCAGCATAAATAATTAGATCAATAATGTGAAAACGAAATGACATTGTTCTCGATCCTTCAGACCAACCAGCCGTAATTTACAACATAATTGATTTGCTCTGATTATAACGGTTTGGCCAGAGGCTGCGACGGCAAACCGGTGAAATCCTAAAAGAAAATTGACCGCATCCTGGCAGTTTTCAGGAAGCGGCGAGAGTGCTTGTTAAGTGCAAGTAAATGCAAAAGAGAAGACACCGCATGCAGACCTGTGAACCCTTTCCGCTTGAAGTCACCACCAATTTGTCCTTACAATTTTCTCAAGAATGGAAATTGTTTTCCTAAAAATTAGTTCTTTAAGTTTTTCTCAAGAATTAACTAACTGAAGAATTAGAATTGGATTCAGCCTACTGCATAATTTGGTTTTTAAAATTTTCTCAAGAATTAACTGGTTAAAGAATGATGATTGTTCTGTTACTAATTATTCTTAAAAATTCTCTAAAGATCAGCCTATCAACTGGCTAAAGGATAAAAATAGTTCTCCTACTAATTTGTTCTTAAAATGTTTATAAAGATTAATATAATTCAGAGAATAAAATTGTTCTACTAATTTTGTTCCTAAAACTCTCACACTTCAACTCCTACTAATTTTGTTTGTCAAATAGTTGAAAGAGGAGAATGGTTCTTCTACTTATTTGTTCTTAAAATGTTTATAAAGATTAATATAATTCAGAGAATAAAATTGTTCTACTAATTTTGTTCCTAAAACTCTCACACTTCAACTCCTACTAATTTTGTTTGTCAAATAGTTGAAAGAGGAGAATGGTTCTTCTACTTATTTGTTCTTAAAATGTTTATAAAGATCAACATAATTCTAAGAATAAAAATTGTTCTACTAATTTTGTTCCTAAAACTCTCCACACTTCAACTTTTATTAATTTTTTCTGTCAAATGGTTGAAAGAGGCGAATTGTTCTTCTACTTTTTTGTTCTTAAAATGTTTATAAAGATCAACATAATTCAAAGAATAAAAATTGTTCTACTAATTTTGTTCCTAAAACTCTCACACTTCAACTCCTACTAATTTTGTTTGTCAAATGGTTGAAGGAGGAGAATTGTTCTCTTACTAATTTGTCCTTAAAATGTTTATAAAGATCAACATAATTTAAAGAATAAAAATTGTTTTACTAATTTTCTTCCTAAAGCTCTCACACTTCAACTCCTACTAATTTGGTCTGTCAAATGGTTGAAAGAGAAATTGTTCTTTTACTTGTTTGGTCTTAAAATGTTTATAAAGATCAACATAGTTCAAAGAATAAAAATTGTTCAACTAATTTTGTTCCTAAAACTCTCACACTTCTACTCCTACTAATTTTGTCTGTCAAATGGTTGAAAGAGGCAAATTGTTCTTCTACTTATTTGTCTTTAAAATGTTTATAAAGATTAACATAATTCAAAGAATAAAAATGGTTCTACTAATTTTGTTCCTAAAACTCTCACACTTCTACTCCTACTAATTTTGTCTGTCAAATGGTTAAAAGAGGAATTGTTCTTCTACTTATTTGATCTTAAAATGTTTATAAAGATCAACGTAATTCAAAGAATAAAAATTGTTCTACTAATTTTGTTCCTAAAACTCTCACACTTCAACTCCTACTAATTTTGTCTTTCAAATGGTTGAAAGAGGTAAATTGTTCTTCTACTTATTTGTTCTTAAAATGTTTATGAAGATCAACATAATTTAAAGAATAAAAATTGTTCTACTAATTTTGTTCCTAAAACTCTCACACTTTAACTCCTACTAATTTTGTCTATCAAATGGTTGAAAGAGGAGAATTGTTTCCCTACTAATTTGTCCTTAAAATGTTTAATAAAGATCAACATAATTCAAAGAATAAAAATTGTTCTACTAATTTTGTTCTTAAAACTGTCACACTTAACTCTTACTAATTTTGTTTGTCAAGTGGTTGAAAGAAGAGAATTATTCTTCTACTAATTTGCTCTTAACATTCAACTTGTTGAAGGATAAAAATTGTTGTGATGAAAGCAGGAATTCGTGCCGTTTGGAAGCTTTGGTTTGGCTCCAAATTTCTATTTCTGGGTTGACTCTTCTTCGTCTGAACCCGAGCAGGTGTTCAGTTCTTAGATCTGGCAAAAGATGCAATAAAGTAAAAATCCTTCACCGTTATTGTTGATCACGAAGTATTTGCACGCCGGTTATGACTAATATTTCATTCAAGTCCATCGTGGGACATAAAAACGCGTCGTTGTGTGTTTTCAGCTCTGAAACCTCCCAGAAGCTTCTAAAGAAATCAAGTTCAAGGAGGCCTGCCGTGTCAAATTCTTCAGCACAAACAACTAAAATAGCAAAAAAAAACACTTTCGCTTAATTAACCGCCAACGCATTGTTGATATAACGATAATTATCTTATTGACAATCTGATTTTTTTGACAAACCGATATTAATCAGGATTGCACGTCAATTTAGCACCTTTTCAACACGACTAAGTTATCTCGATTTAGTTGTTTAGTTTTCGAACAAGCAGTTACTCTAACAACCGAAATTACCAGCAAAGCGCCGACTTCCGGAAACGTTTACAGCACAACGCCTTATCTCGCTGAATTTCCCTTTGTTTCGGATGCCATCATCACGAAGTTCTTTAACCTTATCCGGCGATATTAACGGTTTCTCGCGAATATTTATTGCTAAGTCGTCGTTATTTTTTTTTATTGACGAAACGGTTTATTTCAGTCCTGACGTAATTTCAGTTACTTCGAGATGTGCTTAGTTATCGTGACAGGTTTAATAAAACAAACAGCACCGGTAGCCATTATCGAAAAGTTGCGCAATTTCTGCAGGAACAGTTGGCCATCACGTTTTCCTGGCTTCACTGAAATTGAAGCGGTCAAATAAATCATTCCTTCGACAGGACGTTCGTGCTATCAATCACCATTGCCGGATTCCTGCTGACCGCTAACTTCAACAGAAAGTTGAGACACGGCAGGTTTTTTAAAAGCAATACGCGATTTTCAAACTACGGCGAGGATCCACCGAAATCGATTAAAAATCACCAACAAAGTTCGAAACTTTTTTAAAAGCGATTCGCGATTTTTAAACTACGGCGAGGGTCCACCGAAATCGATTAAAAATCACCAACAAAGTTCGAAACGCTTCGAACAAATTCCAAACCAATTTTGATTCTTTTCAGTTACATAACGTAGCCACAATTCTAGGTAGCGCAATTCTTCAAGGGTGTTTGCACCCGCCATTGTGGTTTTAATACGATAATGCAGACTTGATTGTGTGGCTGAAGCGATTTTCGTGGTCTAAATAATTAATTTGCCGTAACCGGGCAATTTCTCGTTGAAAACGTTTCGAAATCAACAGCAGATGTTGCAAATCATCGGACACAACAGCCGGACGATTCGCAGGATCGATCCTGCTGCGTCTTGGTTCCGCTCACAGAAAGAGACTCCAACGGTACGCCAGACCAGGATCTCGCCCCGAAGCTCGCGCAAAGTTCAATGAAATCCAAAGAAGTGCGTTAATTATAAATGAATGGTGTTATTGCAGGTGGGAGACCAGATCATCCGAGTGAATGGCTTTACCGTCGACGACGCCGTCCACAAAGAAGTTCTCCAGTTGATCTCCAACCACACGCATCTGACCTTGAAAGTGAGAAGTGAGTACGAAAGCGCTTTCCAGACGTTCTGCCGCCTGCGTGGCCTTTTTTCTCTTTGGTTTGGATAATCAACTTTTAATTGAATCTAACAGTTGCGCAGCCATAAGGCTTGGAAATTTTGAATTGTTTGGCGATGTAAAAAGCGAAATTGAACGTTGGCGGCGACTGCGGGTATCGAATGGAGGGATTGTAATTAAAGCGGTTTTATCCGAAACCAATTAAGTCGCGAAGACGGCGTAAAAATAGCGACGGAGAGAGGATATTGACCATCTTGGACGAATGGTGCAATTATTTCCTATAATGGTTTTCCTGTGTCGGGTCAGCTAACAGTTTGATGTGGAGATAGTAATGCTGGAAGAACGTCCCGCAAGGACCAAACGGTGATGGCCGACATCCTGTCCTGACGAGTTTTTGCGCCCCAAAAATTATAACCGTGCAATTATTCATAAATAACATTACAACAATTCGCAACTAAAAAACTATTTTACCAGTATAGAAGGACATTCTAGCTTCAAGCACAACGAACCATTAGTTTTGATAATTAACTTGAGTTCCCAAAAAATTATAATTTCCTGCTGTTCTATGCATCTACTTGCATGAATAAATGCCCTTCATTTTTCAATACTTAGCGAAATGCGCTTTTTTGATTTGAAACAGATGCGTTTAATTTGAGACATCATTCCCCTAGGCTCAGGCTATGTGAGAGGTTCAATGGCCCCATAGTTC
This sequence comes from Schizotus pectinicornis, assembly GCA_951805265.1. Classification (NCBI taxonomy): domain Eukaryota; kingdom Metazoa; phylum Arthropoda; class Insecta; order Coleoptera; family Pyrochroidae; genus Schizotus; species Schizotus pectinicornis. The sequence continues at coordinate 10,075,127 of OX638206.1, read as the reverse complement.
CATCTTCCCACTAGAACTAGTTGGCCGGGAACCACATCCCAGTCAGGACGCCCTTTCCTTTCATTAAGCTAATTTTAAATACGTAACTGTGAACTTACCTGCATAGTTTTATTTTTTATGATTTGTAATTTGGTGATTTGTGACTAAAGGTTGCCACTTCCTTCTTTTGGAAAAGTTGGGGATATCTGACTTTTCCTTCCAAAAAAGATTCTTCTAAAATATTCCAGACCACAAAGCCATTGATATTGCGTTGGAAAATTTTTAGTTCCGCCACTGTCCTCACCCATTCACAAAATCCATTCTTATATTCAAAGTCTCCGAAATACTCTAATCGACATATATTTTTATTTTTTTAGAATTGTTTGAGTTGGAGGTTGGGTGGGACCTATTTCACTTTTATTTTCAGCCGCTCAAATGTTTAATTCACAGGGGGGTCTGGGTGACCCCTTGAAGAAGGTAGCAATTCCAGTGTATATGAAGATCAACGACAGCTTTCTGACTAGTTCCTGAAACTGGCATTCAACGAATCGTTGAAACCGTAAAAACTTAAATTTGCCAATTACAATCCGTGATTAAGGTCTTAACAAACTCAAAGAAAATAAGAGTCACCGCCAGATTTCTATCTGCCAAAATTTCATTGGTCACTCTAGTTAATGCAATAATCGTGGGTCGCTCTTTTCCCCATTAATTCTCAGGTAGAATGTTTTTGGCAATTATATACCTATAGCTATCCTATACTCAACAGTCTAACCTTACAACGGTCTAAGGATTAATATTTTTAAAAATGTTGACAACATTGGCAAAAGTTTTTAATTGTATGTGGCCAGGTACAACTTTTGGGAAAAGGGTTCATCTTCAGGATCTATTTTATAAAGTTCGTGAAAACCTAGCAGAAGACACACAGTATTGTTAAGATCAACTTCTAGAGATTTATTTTTTGTAGATGCCAGCTATGGTTTGTCTTCTTGGCTTGCAAAATCTTTGTAGAATAATGCTGAGTCGCAGTTGTTATGAATGTGGTCGTATACTTGAAAGTATGTAAGTTTCAAGAAAATGCGTTGCAATGAATGCATTTTTACAGTAAATAATTCAGACATTAGTTTAGTGTAGAACTCTCACTTGTATATCACCACCTACAAATTTGATGGACATTATAAGTCACAGATTCTGAAATGTTATAATAAAGTTGAATTGAGAAGTGTATTTAACAAATTAATTAATTTCTTTAATTGGTACCAGAAAGAAAGTCGAAATGAAGCCAACTCAAGGTTAAGCTTGTTTAAATTAAATTCTCAGGCGGGTTTGTTGCCTTACACCTTGCACAATAATAATTGTAAAAGTTTCCCTAAGCAGTAAGTAGGGAAAGTTAGGGGGTGAGCCCATCCCCCACCACTATTTTCTTCCTTGTTAGAAGCTGTTGGAAGTGGTTTAAAACAAAGATAAAAATAAGAAGTTGATAGCAAACTCAGTAGGCAGGCAACGCAATATACAAGGATAAAAATAGTGGTGAGGGGATGGGCTCAAACCCCCGATCTTTCCCTACTGCAGCATTCATTTGATACGACAAGCTTCGATCTAGATTTTCAATTTTTTGCAGATTATATAGAATCAAATAGACAATTTGAAAAGTTTAAATCTGAACGGAAATCAGTTCATATCACAATAATTGTTTTTTAACTTGTGATAATTATTACTCGATTGTTTTTAAGAAACGTTGTGAGGTCTTTTGTGAGTTGCGTAACGTGTTTTGCATTACCTTTTGATATGATGTTCCGATCGTCATATCTCGTCTTTCTTCACTAGACGATTGTACTAACATTTTAAATCTATTTATCACTTACTAACGCGAATATTCTTTCAGATGATTTATTATTTACTAATTCGCGAAGAACAGCGTAAGGTGTCAATTTTAGCAGTGCAAAGTGGTTCCCCGAGAGCTCTATTGACTTTCAATATTTTACGGTCAACTTTCACCTTTTTTAACATCTACTAATTATTATTGTAATTGTTATCTACGTACCTGGAGAATTCTCCTAAGGCAAGACAGACACGGTTCGTTTACTCAAACGGAGAAACAAACAACTTTTAGACTAATTAGCGTTGTCTTTTTGTCACGTAAAAGAGAACGTCAACACGAAAATTTTTACTAGGAGAAAATGAACAACTTTGTTACACATAATTTGGTACTTGACACATTATGGAACTTTGCTACAAGTTTTTGCAGCATTTCCTGCAAGATTTAACAAACTGCTTTCACCTAAACAAAAAATGCACATCCAAATAAATGTTGGTACTTTAGAGGTTGCCTCTATTCCGTTTCCGGTTGTTAGAACCTCCGATCTTGATGGACGTCTTTTTTGAATCCTTGGCCCAAACTAAGTTGAAAATTGAAGACAAGAAGTGTTGTAGTCTTTTTTTATTTGGTCGTTTGTTGAAATAAATTCTTGAAGTATTTCCAGATAAATTGCCTGAACGAAGCGAAACTGGGTCCTGCTGTTCGCGCTTCTAACATCCATCAAAAGCGAGATTGGTATTTATCGGTGTCGAAACCCGCAGGTAGTCCGGTAGCAAAAACCCCATTGTACCCAAATAAGTGAATTTGGCGTGTATTACAAAACGTTCAATTTCGTGTCGACTCCCATCTTCCTCGCGAGCTAACTCAAGCACAAACAACCAGCGAACCATACCAAGTTGTCATTATCTAACTGAGTCCCCCATTTTTTCCCCGTCTCCGTCTCTGCGACATTCTTTAATAGGAAAAACCACCGGAGGAATCCGGCGCTAAAAACAACAAATCACGCAATACTAACTCGTCTTTTGTTGCAGGTGTTGGGATGATTCCGGTCAAAGAGTAAGTGGATTGTTATGTTTATTACAGTAATCACATCAATTATCGCGGTGCTAAAGCTCGAGTCGTTTATGGATATAGCAAAACGTTTTTGATCAATTTTTTGAAAGTTCTCATTGATTTTACGTTGCAAAATTGGTTTTTAGCAAAAAATCGGACGCTCTCAGCTGGCAAATTATCACCGACAACTCTTCGCAGCGGTCCTCGCCGCAACTTGGTGAGAAGATTCACGATGTCAGGATCAGCATTATGGTGGCGCCGAGGTCGAAGCTCGGTTGCGGGTGAGTTTACGTAATCAAATTAGGCGCTAAATGGAGAACTTGACTTGAACGAAGAGGAGCTCGTTATTCTTGTTAACCGCAAGTTAGTTTCCGTTCAATCGCCACAATGATGTTTCTTGCCATTGTCTGCATAGGTGGTCGAGCTAGACCGACCGAAACGGTGCCAAAAAATTGAGTCTAGCAGATCCTCAATCTTAGATACCTAATTTTAGATATGAAATTTTGAGAGGTCAGTCGAAAATAAGAGAAGTTTGACTTGAATGGCTAATTTTATGGTCGAGATCACATTGGTGAATTGGTTTTCTGAATGAAATTGTTTTCGAGGTCTGCAACAAATTTGTCTCTCACTGCTATGTCAAGGGTATTGAGGTGACCAGCGAAATTTTTAAGCTTCAACTTTTTCGCATCGTTTGTTGATATTTCCTTTTTCAATTTACCGTAAACGAGCTTGCGTCACTACGTACAGTGACTTCCTGAAATATTTTAGAAATGTAACATTTTACGTGCGTAATTAAATGGTGGATGCGCCGGGTGAATGGTCGAAAAAATAATGAGATGCTGTGACTTTCCAGAATTTGCAAGGGCCCGGAATGGAAGCCGGGAATCTTCGTGCAGTTCACTAAAGAGGGCGGGATCGCTCGCGAGGCCGGCCTGCGCCCCGGCGACCAGATCCTCTTCTGCAACAGCGTCGATTTCAGCGACATCCCGTTTAACGAGGTACTTTTTTTTTATCACGACCCACCACCTCAACAAATAACCAACTCATCGTTTTACAGGCTGTAAATCTAATGAAGACTTCACGCCAACTCGATTTAATAGTCCGTAAATCAGCCGGTTCCGAGCTTTTTCCTGGCGAGTCAAGCGGCTACAACAGCTCGGCGAGTTCCGTTACCGGCGACCAGAGTCCTTCCTGGTCGGACTCCAAACGTCTCTCGATAGTCAAAGAGGAATCGTTCGATTTGGAGGACCGACTCGACAGGCTCAAATCGAAGAAATGGGAGAAAATCGGATGGGACGACGAGATGGACGAGAAACAGTATTTTAAACCGACAATCATAAATCTCTCCGAAACTGGAACGACGATCAAAAACAATGGAACGGAGGAAGAGTGCCAAAGCGCGGATAACAACAGGAATAAATTGGCGGAGCTGTGTTTGGTGTCGCAGCAGCACGAGACCAAGACCGTCGTGGTCGAGGTGCACAGAAGCGATACGCAAGAGTCAAAGACTGAAAACCCGCTGGTCAAGAGTTCATCGACCAGCAGTTTCGGCAGCATGACCAGCAGGAGCAGCACGGCCTCGAGCAGCTTATCCAGCGCCATCTGTCAGGAGATCCAGAGGAGATCCGAGGTAAACAAGAAACCTCCACCCTTTAAGAAATTTACAACTTTGGCAAAATGTTTTTCATATTTTTTTTATTTATTCAAAGTGTTTCTAGTCATTAGTTAAAGTTTCTTTAATTTATTAGAAAAAGATAACAGACGAGGGCAAGCCTTCGATCGACGAGCAGCTCCAGATGAAAAAGATTCTGAAAGGGGTCACAAATGAAAAGCAACATCAGCATAACAAGTTGATGGACGAGTTTAAGAAGGCGCACAGGAAGATGTTCAAGGCTGAAGACGCGGCAAAGGAGGCTGCAGCGCTGTCGCCTTGCAAGGACAAGGCCGTCATGGGGAAAGAAACTTTGGTAAGTTACAGTTGATTAACATAATTCATGATTGCGTTTTCCAGCCAATAATTTCTAATAGGCCTTACCATGTACCTAACCATCAAGTGTGTTGAAAAAAGTCCAGATTGAAATTATTATGGTACAGAAAAATAGACAAAAAAGTTGCAAAATTGTAAGAAGCAACTTGACTTAATTGAGGCCAATGATAGGGTGATGGTCGCAGAGATGATTTGCTACTAGAAGTAAATGACTTATTAAAACAGTGCTCTTTGTTAGAGTACTGCTACACATAAAAATTCATTATACAGATTTGGCCTTATTTTGGCAAATACTTCTAACAGAGCTTCGAAATTTTTTTCATAGCTATTACGCCACAAATATACAGGGTGAGCCACAATTGTGAAACCAAGCTTTTCTTGTCTAATCTAAACTATTGGAACTAAAAAAATATAATTTCTGTTCTTTAATGAGTAATTAGGTTAAGATATCAGCGCCTATTATTGTCCACTGCACTAACTTATTTTTTTTAAGTAGGTGTGTCTAGAAACCTTGAAAGCAAATTTACTTCTTGTGTTTAAAAATAAATTTATTGACCTAAGAAATATTTTATCACATCTGATGGAAAAGACTCTTTGTTGGTCGCAGTTCGGAAAGGTTAGAAAGCCAAACGACCCCTCTGAAAATGGAGAGCACTTTTCTGAGCTTGGAGCAAAAATATCCTAACAATAATTACAGCTTAAAATTATTTATTTAAAGATTCTAATAATGTTCTGGCCGCTGGCGCGTCATGACGTCAAATCCTATAACGTTACGTTATAGGTTCTAACGTCACTTTTTAAAAATTTAGAAATAAAAGTTCTGGGCTAGAAATAAAGTTGCTTATGGTTCACCTAAAAATTAAAATTAAGCGCATATTTGTGTTGTGGTTATTGTGTTAGCATATGCACTGTTTTCCGTAAATAACCATAAAAGTATATGCGTTTGCGTTTTTAGCTCTAAATGCGGGTAAACAAAATAAACCAATGAACTTGCGTAAACACGTTTCGAAATCCAAAATAAAGCAAAAAGATTGAACAGGATTGTTAGTTGAGAGACCTTAGTGTCATAATTAACGAAGACATTAATTGCCTCAGCTTCACACCTTCATTACCACCAAGAAGTAGTTTTGCGAAAATGCAATCAAGCACGTTGGAAAAAAACCTCTTGAGTGATTTACAACTAACTGAATTCATTGCGTTTCTATTTCAAGAAATGCTTCATTAATAAATAGTGATCTTGATCTTTGAATTTCATGTCGTGCCGATATTTACAATACTCTTGTAGAACTCGACGTAATTCTGCATTTTGCATGGAATTGTTGTCTTGAATATTTTAACAAAAGCGCTAATTCCCGTGATCTTCTCTGGGAATTTCCGAGAGATTATTCTAAATTTGATTAGTTCACCGTTTGACTACAACGCGCTTACGTAAAGCATTTCGGCAATAGGAATCCCATTCAATTAATTTTATAATCCTTTGTTCAGTTTGGTACAATAAGAAAACACTCTTTCCACACTGATCTCTATTAAATTAAAAAACGAAAGGTGGCGTGGCGCTATGCGAAGAAAGTGAATTTTTCAAGTCAAACGACGTTCTGGAATAAAATTGAAAATTCTTATTGTGAAACCCGCTGATTGTCACTGGAACTTTCCAGTAACGTAATTGAGTAAATAATAAGGCGGAACAATACTATTTGATGGGAAATTATCGGAATTCGATTTTTTCGCGTTATCGCGAATGGGTCATAGCAGGAATGTTAACTATGCAAGCTTCATAAATTTGGCGCTGCAGGAAATGGCAAAAATTAAAACGATAACAGGAAATAAAGACGACAATCTCAACCTGAATGACGTGGAACAGTAGCAAAAGTTGCACCTTTTTCACAAAGACCTGCAATTAATTAACAAACGGGGAACTCCGCAATTGTAGCCGAACACCGCAAGGCGTGAGAATGTTTAAGCATTTGTAACGACAATGTTGGGCAAATCAAGGATCATCGTTAGAGTTTCAAACCGTAATATAAGATATTTTGTTACAACCATTGTACAAAAAAAAAGATAATTGGTATCTAACCATCAGTGTGCCAAAACCAAAATTGGTTTCAGCTCTTGAAATACCTACATAACAAAACTAAGTTCTAACATGGATCTTCATAGAGGTTCGATCCTTTCTGTAAAACCTCGCAAAGCTCACGAGTTATTTCAAAAAGCTGCAAGACGGTCGAGGATGAGTCACTTCTTTGACTTTCACCGATCTTTTTTCATGGATGCTCGAAGCTGCATTTCGCTTCCTGATTTTTTCCCGTTGTTCTAATCTGATCCTTGTGGCGTTATCTCTTTGCGTGGGTTAAATAGGCGCAGGTAAACACGACATGATTATAACGGTCGCTTCTCGATATCTCTGGACGATTCTGCTTGGCAGCAGTGTATACGTTCCTGCGATAACAGAACGTCATAGTTGTGTAATTCAGGTAAAAAGTCGACTCAACCGCAGAAAGTGTCCGTCAGTTGCTTACGATTCGGCGGAGTGAGTGTTGTTATTGTTGTCCTGAATTACCGCGGATCTCTCGAACAATTCTTTCCATAATAATTATCTTCCAAAGTGTTAAGAGAGATGATGGATAGGTCGAGCGCTGGCAGACCCGTTTTTATCCTGCAAACCTACGAAGTAAGTTGCGAGATAATCTCATTCCTAATTAAGTTGCACACACCGATGATTAAATTGAAAATTCAAAAAAACTGCGACCTTGCCAAGATCAAAGCCGCAGCATCCTCTTCATCAAATCAACTTTTACGCGGGCAAATTGGTAGTTGCGATTTTCAAATAAAAAAACTAATTTAGAAGGTGCCAAGTAGTTAAAATTGTTAATTAATATTAAATGATTATAGCGCTAAACAATTTAGGTTTGGTGGCGGCTACGAGTTAAATATTTACTTAAAATCCGACAACCTTGACGACGTCGTTCTGGCTGTAATTTCAGTAAATAAAGTAACAACCACGGCAACAATAGCCGAGAAAATTATTAAAAATGGCAGTGTGCGACAGACAACCCAATAATTAAACAGTCGGGTTACAAAACTCTTTCGGAACGGCATATCTGGCACGCCATTCAAGTCCGCCGCCACACAATAGAAAACGTCCGGACTTTTAATTATTGTTATTTTGTGAAAATTTCTTTTGAAATTACGTGCTTCCGCACGTTTTACTTCGCCGGTTAAACGTGTAATTGCATAATGGATTTGTTATAATCTTTCATTAGGACCGAATCGCTGGCAAGGAATTGTCGCAGAAACTGTCCGAACGACTTTCCAACCTGACGATGAAGGAAACGATGCAAGAGAGGGTGGCGACCACCAATAACAGGCATTCGACAGGAGGAGGCGTCGCGACGCCGCCACCGCCTCCCCCCGTAAGTACATTGCGTCTTCAGAACGCAAACAACTCGGAATTGTGGTGAAACGTCATAAAATTGCCGGTTCAAGCTATTTGCGATACGGGGAACTTTACTGTGACCACAAGCGAATTGTTTTTTGAAAATCCTTGATTGCAGTTGTATAACGTTGAGTTGATGTTAATTACAACAATCGGAATGTCGGTGGTTTTTATGACGAATTATGACACTTTTCCGAGTTATTGAAATGGGACTGAAAATCTGTAAGATCATAATTTTTAGACTAACCGGAAGTGCAGACCGAGGTTTCCCCTCTAATAACTTTGGTTCCTTGCTGTAAATGTATGATTTTTTTTAATTCAACTTTTTTGCTGGTGCAAGTTTTGCGTGTCACATTTTAATTGTTCTCTCAACTTCCTGCACTGCCTTGCACCTAAAGAATTCGGGAATAGGACAGTTTAGCAAAAAATCTTTTGTTGGTATAATTAAATTTATTATCTATTGCCTTCCCTTTCAAATTGTTGTTTGTAATTTTTATAAAGGTTATTTCAACTTTAAAGAATTTATGTCTCAATTGTTGCTTTCCAAATATTACCTTTGCTTATCTATCTAAAATTCAATTAACCACTTAATGTTTGTGTACTGAAGCAGAGGGTCTACAACTCCCGTCTCGTTCTTGACGTAAAAATAAATAAGTAAAGTTGCAACAACAACGATCCTTTTGTACACAACGGTTGTTACCTAGAGCACAACGCACAGGCTAGAATTCAAAAGCATTTCAATTGTAAATTATTTTTACTGGAAAAGACAATGTTTCTGGGCATTTAAGAAATTAATAGCCACACTAACATATAAAGCCCCATTAGAGAAGTTGTGTAATGCTATTTCAGCATTGATCTAAAAGCATAATGTTTAACAACTTTTTGATAGCCAGTCACATTCACTGACGATAACCACAATAGTGTAGAAAATAGTGCACAATCAAATTTAATTAAAGTCATAATGCAAGAGAATTTACGCTTTAATCAATTTTCTTGTTAATAGTTGTAGGTGTTCGGAGTTTGATCTTTTACTTTATTGCTTTGTCCTCTAAAAGAGTTTTGGATAGTCAAGGGGCTATATGAACAATATCATAGATAAAGTTTACGCTTAATAATTTTACTCAAGAATAAGATGTCCGGATAGTTAAAGACTAAGAGCAACCCCAGCATCTATATAGAGTAGGTTTGGGCTATTGTTATATTTATTTAGTGCATGATGGAAGACTACACTTATAATTTTTATCTTCATCAGTTTGACAATTTGATCTTTTTGCACTTGCTGTTCTCTGTTTCATTCACTGGTGTTGATCAATAGTGTAGAAAATACTTTATTGTCAAATTCCATTAAGCAATTTACGTCGCAGTAATAGTTCAATAAATTTATAATAAGGAAGAATCTTTCAGAGAAAAGTGATAAGTACTTTTCTCTTCATCTGTCAAGTGTAGAGTTTTCAACTTAGTCTCCATTCTTTGAGTGATTTCTTGTTTTCTCCCCTTGACACTGATAGATCGATCTTGGGTTACTTCTATTGTTTGATTGTTGTCTGTTGTTGATGGTGTAACTTATTCTTACCTTGTTATGTTCTAGCTCCCCGTTGAGGAGATTGCCGAAAATGTCCAGAATTCTTGCTCAAACACGCTCAAACCTAACAAAACGAAGCCAAAAGCTCCCCCAGTACCCGTTAAAACCTCCACCCTTTCATATTTTCAACCTCCTCCGTGTCCCACTCCTGATTACGACACCCTCAGCATAACCTCTACGTCCTCCCTACCAAAGCAAAACGGCCACAACAAACCTAGTCAATTGAACGATGCCGTCGAAATGGAATCCTTGGAATCCTACAAACTCAACAATCCCGAAGGAATAAGACCGCGACCTCCAGACACCTACTTCAACAAATCCCCAATCACGGCCCAACTTTCCAACGGATCCACATCCAGCAATTCCGCAACGAAGAAACAAAGACCGATTAGCGTAACGATTGGGGAGTATCCTTCAGGAACGATGAGGAGACAGCCGGGTCGTCTCGATTTCCTCCAAAACGGGAGCGGAAACAGATCCGGAAACGTCCCGATCACCAGTCAATTGGCTTCGGAACTGGCCCAAACCCTCAACCGTTCGAATTTGAGAAAACGCACCGAGTCGATGGTGGGTAATTGTCAGTAGGTTTTTAGCTGTTTTTTTTGTATGGAAAAGTTGCAGGAAAATTTGTTGAATTGTCCCCAAATTAAGCCGCAAAGCAACGGATCGGTGCGAATATCGCTTAATACGAGTCGTGCGAAAATCTTAGCGAAATCTACCAACGATCTGGCTAACTTAGAGGGTTTGTCGAAAATTTTGTCGAATCGCGTCACGATTAACGTAAATTCGACCGAAAAGAAGACGGAACCGCCCAACGGCATTTTAAAAAACGGGAGTCAGGCCCTGACGGCCAACCATAAGCCGTTGGTGCAACAGAAAAGTATTACTTTCGGAGAGATGTAAGCGTGCCCAAATAATTTTTACTAATCCGCATGGGGCCCTGGATAACGTAATAACTGCATGTCGCTTTTCCGTTCTGACAAAACTAATAACAATAATAACCATTATCGCGGATTTCTGATCTTTTGTATTGATTTGGAGTGAGATCACCAAAACAAACCAAATTCCTCTAGAATCCAATTATCCAATTAGGGCGGTGTGACTAATTGCTGATAACTAAAGTATTTTCGACATTGATCCCGTGCTGTCGCATCTTTCTTCTAAACTCACTACACTCAATAGCCTGCTTGATACATCGCGAGGTATCTATCCATTTTACCTTTTAAATTATTGTAAAGCAGCAGAAATTATCAGATACCTACGCGAAATCTTGGTATAGGTGGTTAGGTCTATAAACTATGGCCGGAAAGAGGGATGAACGTAATCAATTGCTTGCCTCGTGACTTGGAACGATGAATGACGCTCTAGCAACTGAGGGCTTGTGCAACGCCAAATTATAAATCTTGGACTCTAACAAATCTTGTTGCTATTAGTGTTTACTTCTACAAAATTAAGATTGAACTAGTGTAAATAATTATACTGAGCGTGATAATACTTAAACTGCAGACTAAATTTGGGGTTTAGTGGATTTAGGTACTTAAAACGTCCTCTATTGAACTCTCTGTAGATTGATTTTAATTATTTTTGCGGTTCCAGGCCTACAGTAATAAATGACCGCCCTTTGCACGTGACGTAGCCGCCACACCTGGAGCGTTGGGTGCTAACGCCTTATGGTCCCGTCACAGGTCGTAGTGCAATGTAATTAACTGTTGAGCCGAGTGCAAATCTACCAGGTTTCGGAAGTTCCACTTGTACCGTGTGCTTACCGACATAACGTGTGTATTATCGAAAGTGTGCCGAATATTTTATTGTGATAAGTCTGTTTTGTATGCCGTCCTTAATAATTTGTGTAATAATCAAATTTGTACTATATAGCCGATGTTTTTGTCATGTAACTGTCACGTAGATGATGTATTTTATCCTGACATAACGTACAGCGAAAAATATACTACTTCTAATCATAATGGTGAGTTTTTTTTTGGAAAATTCATGTCATGTCTCTTAATCGTGTCCAAAAACTGCTCTTTTCGGAGTATTGCGATTTTGAAGATATGGTCTTAATCGAGAGCCCTTTTGCGCAAACCACTCGAGAAGGAAGAGGAGTTCGTCAAGTGCATTTGGGTAAATCCTCTTCCAAACTGCGCCACGGTCGGATTGTACGTTTCTTGCAGGTTTAACACCGACGAAGCTGGTTTTAGCAACGGACGTGCTGCCGCCAGTTGAAAAATCCTCAGTCACTTTCATTCCAGGGATCGATCCAGACATCGAAACTTTCGAATTGATTGCGGTTTATCCAGTGGAGTGCGTCAATCTGAGCGTGTTTCGGCGCAGAAAGAGGCAAACGATCAAAGCGCATTTCTGCAATAATCGCGTCTTCTACTTCGAACTCGGGGGCTTCGAAAAGCGCAACGTGAGTTACCACAACGTAGCCCCAGAAATTAAACAGTTAGTACTTTTGTTACGTGTCTGATAGCAAACCAATATTTCTGCTAGTACAGCTAGTTGCAGAAGAAACCAGACGGAATTTGAACATCCTTGCAAAATTTCTTTTATTTGCGCGAATCGAACCTAATTTGACTTACCTATTATTATTTAAAAACTTTGTTATGAATTATATTGATTTATTATCATATTATTATTATTTCATTAAATAATATTCAGTTCCAACAATTTTCTAAAAAGAAAATTTGCGACCCTTCAGTTTCATTATGTGTTTGAGAACTTGTGCCATTAATTTCTTAAGTAGAATTACCCTATCAGTTCATCATTATTCCTTAATAAGACAATCATTGTCAAGGACCATTCTCAATAAGTTGTAGTTAACAGTTAGCACTCAACCCACTTTCGTAATGAGACAATATGCAACAGTCTGATAACTATCAGTCACGTAACAAGTATAGGTATTAACCGCTTAACTGGATCTCGCCAGCTTTAAGGGCTACATTGAGGGTTTTCTTGCAGATGTTCTGGAATTTGTGGTGCGAGAAAGTGAAATTTTTGTGCCCCGAATACTCGGGGTCCTCCCATTCTGAAACTTCGGTGGCCACTTCCAGCACCAACAGCACGTTGTATTTGGTCAATAGCAAGCAAGTGGTGAAGCCCAACGGGTTGAAGCAGCTTTGGTGTAAATTCGGCACCGGTAAATCACGATCGGTAGTAGTTTTCTGGGAAATTTGCGTCATCACTGTTTTAACAACATTGCAGAGTCTCGTCCGAAAATGGACGGACCGCTCCTTGTATTTGGGTAAAAATTACGAAGACCTACCTCTAAACTACCGACCGGCCATGTTATCTCCTCAAATCTCCCAGTTTATGAAACCCAAACCCAACTCAAGTTACTGCTTGTCTTCAACCAAAACCGTAACGAGTTTAGCGAAAGAAATTCGAATAGGCGACAGCATCCACATCAACCGATTCGGATCAGGGGTTCGAGAAGGTTGCAGTACTGGTCTCTTCCTACCGGCTGAAGACTACATCGTCCAAAGACGTTTTAGTCAAACCACGGACCTGGAGGTAATTGACAACCCTAAACGGCTTAACCGCATCAAACCTAGTTTAGTCATCAGGGCTGTACACAGCTTCGAATACCTCAAACAATTATTTGGATTTTGATGAATTGGCGGAAAGTTGCGTGAAGCTTTGGGAACTGTACAAAGAAACAGACCCCAACAGATATCCTCGACACAAGAGGCGTTACGGGTTTGCTCCTCAACCCCTGTTCCTTCACGGGTTAGGGCCCTGGAACGTCGCTCCAGGGGCCAGATATTCCGTCCAGGTAACACAACCAACCGAAACTCTTCAGCACTAACGCTAAAAAGGTTAAAAGAGCCGTATCCTCAGTTACCATCAGACGCCAGCCAGCGGAACCGGAAATGAGATTGCCCGTAGCCAAAAGACAGTTGGTCGCCACAGTCTCGTGTGAAACACTAATTAGGGACCACGAGCGAAGCATTACAACCAGCAACACCCCCTACCGGTAACTTAACTACACATTATACCAACACATCACAGTCAAAGACGAGAGAAGACTAGTTTCAACTAAAGACAGTTAAGTTAAAGTTAGTTAACTTTAGGTATTCGCCCAAGAGGCCGGTGATCTTCTTCTGGACCCCGGACTACTGGTATCGTCCCAGGTCTGCGAGGGATGCATACAATGAATTGCAATTGCACCTTAACAACATCCGCGAATACCGAAGAAAATTGAAAAGTGAGCAGTTAAGTTTTACGTTTAGATTTTGAAACGTTTTTCAGAACCGACGAAGAAGCGTTTATTCCGAAAACGTTTCACGCAGAAAATCGAATCGAGCGATTCCGAAACGGACTTCGAAGCGCTCAGTGGTAGATTCAAAAAATCGAAGAAGAGAAAATCGATGATGAGGTTCAACGTGTTTGGGGCAAAAACGAACGATATAGGTAGCAATAACTTCGATTAGCGTTATTAATTCCTAATGTAGCTTTGTGCTGTTGGATGGCAGATCGAGAAAAGAAGTGTCAAGAGACATCTTTGCAGTTCTTAAAGCGAATTTTGAAGATCGATTCGGTTTTGACAGCATGGGATTTCGATTCGACTACGATAGCCCAACAATTAACAATGATAGATCGCGATTTGTTCTTGAAGGTTTCACCGCTGGAACTTCGTGTTTTGGTTTGGCAGCAAACGTCCAAAAACGCCCCCAACGTCGCCGCTATCGTTGCGTTTTCGCATAGAATTAGCTGCTTAGTTGCCAGCGATATTCTTAGGAACGACAACGAAAAGGTTGAAGCTGTTAAAACAATATTTGATAACAATCCAATTGAATATTTTTAGACGAGAGCGAGATTGATAGCAAGATTTGTTAACGTAGCTTACAAATGCCACAAAATTTCCAACTTCCATTCCTGCAGAACTGTTCTCTTCGGACTGCAATGTCCTGCCATTTATCGACTAAGATCCACTTGGGCTTACGTGAGGAAGAAGCACGCCAGCAAATACTTGTAAAGAGTCTTCGCTACCTTTTCAAAATTTTACGGTTCTTTTCCCAGAATGTTCGAGTTTCTTTGCCGATTGTACAGGGATCCACGATTGGCATTCTATCAAAAAGCTTTTTACTTATCGTCCCAAAATTCGCCTTACTTACCGTTTATTGGAGACGCAATAGCGAAATTGCTGAATAGAATACCGGATTATAGAATAGGAAAAATGCCCAAAGGTCTTAAATTAACAAACTAAAAACTAAAATTACATCGTACCGATTGCAGGTTACAGTGATGATGAATCGCTTTCTAGACCGCACCAGAGTGAAACAACGAAATTGAACAGCAAACAGTCCAACGTGTTCACGAAACTGCTAGCTTCTATAAAACTATTACGATTCGATGAAGGTGATTTAGGCGAGCAGCAACTCGGGACAGCAAACCATGAGCCAAAAAGCCTTTGCCATTACTTCAAACCGCTAAACTGTTACGAAGACAACAGGATTAAGTGTTTAGCTGATACAGTAGAGTTCTTGCAGCAATGCCAACTAAGCTGTTTGCAATACTGCTTTATTACCAATAATCTGGCTCTAGATTATTTACTAAAAGCTAGGTATAAAGAGGAGAGAGAGAATTTTTATCATTCGTTTAGGGTAGAGTCTTTACAATGTTCGAAGTGGCATTTACATGATACTTAATTTTACTTATACCAATAAATTTGTTAGTAGAACAATTAATCTCTTCTGATTAGTTTCTAAAGTCGCTATTTTTTAAATAAGTGAGATCGTCATGTCTAATAGTATCCAGACTTGTAGGAGGAATTTGGTGGGTATTACCAATGGTATTACTCCGAAAACAAATATTTGCTGGAACGCCAGTTATTTGGTTGTTTATGTGTATGTATGCAACCAATTATACAGATTTGTTAAAGCTGAAATAAACCTTTTTGCTGCTACTCAGAAGGATATCAAATATTGCTGATGCGAGGGTGCTTGGAACCAGCAGGCAGTAAGGACTAACGAGATAAGTTGATCATTAATTCGTACTTCCACTACAATTTCCATGTAGCAAGTAATTAATGAAGTTCAAATTATTTGATCAGATGAGGATCCTTCGAACATCATAATCATCTCTTCCCTCGAATGAAATGGAGTGTGTTTTTTTTAACAAACATGTAAAAAAAATAAGCGGTTAAGAACTTGTTTGGGAAGTCACTGTAATACATAAGTGCGTTATACTTAGAAGAGACGTACTTTGATTTTCAAATTATTGTTTATACATTTCGAGATAAGAAAAGAATTAGCACGTCCTTTACATTCAAATAATAAGCAGCAATTATGCAAGTATATGCTTGAAATAAATCTTGTAATCAAACAGTATAAAATTTATTAAAAACTATTATATATAAACTAATATAACTATAAATTAACAACCATCAGTTTCATAGTCCAATTTAAAAAAAAATAAAAATTTAAAGGTCCCATTTTCGTCGCTTGTATCAATGTCAATGTCACCATACTTAAATCAAATTAAAGAAGGCTTTCAATTTAAAACTCCCAATTTCCTTTGTTGTAACAATGGGTAACTACAGGCTGACCCAAAAGGTAGGCACCACCTTGAAGGTGCGTTATCTAGGATTAATGTACGGTATTGGAAAATTTCTAAAAAAAAATCCCTTTCTCTATTTAGAAACTGTTAGGCAATTTAAAGTTAGGAAAAAGGCAACACTGTTATCTGGAATTAAACTTTCACATATACACGAAAAATCGTGTATTACTGTTTCCCTAAAAACAGTTTGTTACGTTTGTTATTAGATGTATTGGCCAAGTTGCCATGTTTTCCTTATTGTTATACTAAAGATCTTATTTTATAATTTTAAGACTAAAAACTTCGCTATCACATGTGGTTTTTTCTAACTGTATGTATTTTGACGTGCAGAGAGTTCTACAGGGCTGATTTTCGCGCGCCAGTATGATAACTCAAGACAATATTCATAATGTTTGACGCGAGATCATTTCTAGTATTCTGCAGACATCATTTCGTAAATACAAAATGCATTTCCTCTCTTTTCAATACGTGCTCCTGCTAATACAAAAAATCACGTCAATGCATTTTGCTGACGTTTTACAATCACAAATGAAAAGCGAAGACGTCCTCCTTAACCATTGGAGGTAAGTAATTCTTCGACTTTCTCAACTTTTTTTCAACTTTAAACTCTGTATTTCTTTTGTTTTGAAATAACAGTGTCTACCCCTAAATTTAAACTTTAATTGTGATGCCTTTTTTAAAAAGCCATAACTTGAAAACTAAATGACATAAAATGTTTTGAAGGTGGTGCGGACCTTTTGTAACAATGTGTAACTAAAGTTTAATCAATGCGATTCTGTTTCGAAATTGTTAGATAGCAACTTTGCAAGCTAGCAATTTGCTATAGCAATCACCCTTTTCATTGACCAGCACCATGGTAATAACAAGTTAGCAACATTACTATCCTAACCATTTTGAAACAAAATCGCACTATTGTCGACTTCAAATTTCATTTTAAAGTCGGAACCGGACCTATGTTTAAAACAAAGGAACGTTTTATTAATGGCACAACTTTCAAGTTTTGAACTTGGCTCAAAAAACTAAAACTTAAGAAGGCAGTTTTGGCGGTCTTAACTTAACATATTGGCAGTAGAGAAAGATGAACCTCGCTTTTTATACCTGACTGCCGTTTTGAGTACCGCTCGCGTCGCCGCTTCTTTTGACTCCCCGTGCCCCAATAGAATGAAGTTCGTGTCTTTCACGACAAAAGCCATAATATAAGGATCGTGTTGAATATTCTTTATAGTGAAATCAACACTGTTCTCTCTTAGGTCCCGTTTTAAAACGTCAATATCATCTGATTCTTCCTGAAATTTTAATAGATAAAATAATAAACAACAGATAACTCATAATAAACGACCGTTTATCTAACTTACATTTATACCAGGAGCGGCGATTAGTTCTTTAATTTTAGTTTCAACAAAGTCGTTTTTTTGAATTGACAGTTGGTTGTACATCCTAATAATATCATCCTTTTCGTCAACAGAATAAGAATTCTTAATTGGCCTAAAAACGGGCTTTGAAGTGGCGAGGCTGTTGACAAAAAAAAATTATTGAAATGAAATCAGAGCAAAATTACTTACATTTGAAGCATGTTTTTGGCGGCGTCCTGTTTAGCGTTCTTTTTGGTCGTTCCCACTCCTTGCGTTCGATGAGTTTGAAGGTGGCAATTAATAACAAATCTGCCGTCTACATCGTAAGTGTCCAGCGAATATTCTGGGTAACTCACGCTATACTTTGTTGCGTATTCATTCAACTCGCCAATATGGTTTTTAAAAGGATTCGTAATTGCCGCCAAACGTGTCGGTTGAGTGGGGATGGTGACAGGTTTTAGGGGTTTCCCCTGAAGTATCTCCAAAACTTTCCTGGCCGACTCCTGTTTGGCCATTTTTTTCGAGGACGCAAATCCTTCAGCACTTACTCCTCCAGCACGAGCAACGCATGAGAATTGAGTTCCGAATCCCTTTTCACTGTAAATGGGCATTGGTTGCAATTTCGCCACCATAAGTTCTTGCAACAGCGAAATGGGGGTTTTGTTGGCCATTTCATCACCTTTTCGCTACAATACTGAGCGCAAGTTTGATAAGTGTGATAGCAGATTGGTTATCTACCGTGTCATATTTTTGTTCACAGTAACTTGAGTTTTGCACTAGTCACATGGACTTGTAGGTCACTTGTCCGTCGACCGTCGACCAAATATACTCGAGCACCAGCCACACCTCGGTCGACGAGTTCACTGCACTAGTGCACTGTGCAGAATTTTACTCCGCGTTGTCGACGTCTCGACCTCCGTGGTCTCGACGTACAACTTTGGTCTCCGACGCCACCAACTATACAACGGGAACGTAGTGTTCGTCTAGCCGCTAGACGAAGACGTGACGTGTACGTGACCATTCTATTTGACACGACTTGCAAAGGATTGCACGCACTTGTTCATCTTCAAGATTTAAAATAGAACAAAAGGATTATATACAGATAGCTTTAATCACATAAATTTGTGTTTATGGATTCCTGGCCTACAGTTTGTCTAAAGTTCGGCTTATCACCATTTGTCGCGTCATTTCAATGAGTCATTTCTGTTATCGTAACAAGAGAAAAACGTTAAATCAAGGCAATTTGATTTTAAATACATATTGATTACCTACCTACTTATACTTACTACCATGCTACTTTCCCCTAGCCCTAGATCTTACTATGCTACTATGCTGTGATCTTACTATGCGGTCGCTAGGCCTGAAAGAACGTCGGTGCGGCCTATGGCTTGTCTTCTGCACTTTTTTAATAGTTCCATGTTAGCATCGACGTCAAAGGTGTTTATAGTCAAATGACTAATAAATACTAGATAATGGGTCATGGGTTAGAGTCGAATAGAATTTGTTATACAGGATGGGGCAATAGTGCGTTCGACTTGTGATAGCTCGAGTTCTATGATGGGTAAAAATTTGATTTAAAAACTCAAATAAACTACAGGGGGTCGATTCTCGAGTTCGTGTGATGTAATGCCGTTCTCATGAGAACGGTGGGCGGAGATTATCAAAATTTGACGTTTGCGCATGACCGACCAAAAAACCCTATTGTTCAGTTCAAGCGATCATCTCATCGCCCGTTTTTCATTGGAACTTGACATCCCATGGTATTTTCATGTGAAGCTACCGATCGCACAAAATGCCACATTTGCGTTCAAGAAATATCCATTCAAGAACGCAAAAGCATTTTGCGTTCAAGATACAAACAAGATTTTTTCGAAAACTGCAATACAACAAGACAATTTTGTTTTAAACAACAATTCATTATTCATTATTTGAAATTGTTTGAACCGTGTTTAAATCCAGACAGTTTAGGTGCGGTGTCTATCGTAATGGTAGCGACGAAATAAAACAATAAAAATCGGTTGTTTTAAAAATTAGTTCTATTAATATTTATTCAAATTCGTGTTCCAAGAGTGTATAATTATTCAAAATGAGCTGGGAAAGCGAAGAAGAGCGTTTACCAGAAGAAGCATGTTATATGTTTAACTAATAATAAAGTTATAAATGTAGGTTGAACAATTGACAAATTATTTTGATATTTGTTTTATGTTCTAGAACGAAAAAGACTTTGGCGTTCTAAAACATAAAAGTACTTCGTAGGTGATAAAAAAGACTCACTTTGTCAACTGAAAATTCAACGTAAATGTCAAATTTTGATGATAGTTTTCGAAAAATAGATTTTGTAAAACTCTTCATGTTTAACCACATGGTTCAAAAGCTACCAAGAAATAATTGGATGGTATGGATAGTATATTCGACAATGAGCCCGAATCTAATCAAGAAGTAAATGGGAGAATAAATCCAGATTTAACTGCCGCTCGCCGTCTACAGCAGCGAAATATTGAGCGACATTTCATGGAATAAAATGTGCATTTATTAAAAACTATATTTATTATTCAATTTGATATGTTTATTATTTATTAATGAGATTGCCAAACAAATATTTTGTCCGACAGATTATCTAAAAATTTCTAGATGTGCGAAATTCAAATTCAAATTCATCAAATCCTTGCTCTGGATTGGACAGTAGAATTGGCAATCGCGCTCATCCGTCCGAAGTGGCGCCAAGCCGCGCGCACATTTTACCCACCACGTGATCGTGGTGCGATGAGATCTGTCCCCATCACACGAAAAATCATCGCATCACATGAACTCGAGAATCTATAACCGGTTATAGACTTCTTTCTCTAATTTATTTGTGTTTTTAAATCAAGTTTCTACCTATCATAGAACTCGAGCTATCGAAGTCGGACGCACTGCTCCACCCTGCATATTAATTTGTTAAAGGTTTACAAGGATTACAAGACCTTTTCAGTTGTTTATTTACGCTTGCCGCATAGTCACAAATTAGCTGACCAGCTGACATTCCTGGCCATTGCCGAGTGAAACATTAGAATAAGCATATTTACAAATTTAATCTCGACGGTGATACCGTAGTTCCTTTAGTATGGCAAGCTGTTTTAATATTTTTTATTTTCTATAGCTATCACAATGTGTCATTTTAATTCCATTATACCGTTGATTGAAATATCTCAATCAACGATTATACTAAGGTCACTACTCCGATACAACGCCATCTACCACGGCGCACGCCAACCGCGAACATCGAACAATGACATCCTCCAACGGTATTATGCAAAACTGCAAGCTTCATTAATTCTAATTAAATTGCAATTTAATAACTATTTTCATATTGCTTATTATGAAAGCAAACTGTATGTATTAAAATTCATTACACATTGTGTAAGATAAGCGGTGAATATGTGTCCTGACGGCATATGGTAGCATTTATCAAGAAACTAATGATACCATTTTGTAGTCTACCATGTGTTACATATGTATTCCGAATTTGAAATTTTTACCTTTAAAATTAACGAAATTTTAACCTTTAAAATTAACGAAATTTTAGGGGGTGAAGTCTAGTGCTGGGACACCCTGTACATAGTGTACAACCGAGTTCAAAAGTAATGTCCACCTGTTAAACTTCAAACTCGTTTATTTTCCACATAACACCAACACATACCTACCTACATTAAAATTCATATTTATGCTAAACATATGAAATAATGGAACATACGCATTGGGTTTCTTTTAGCTAGTACACTCGCGAGCATAAAATAAAGCACAATGTTTCTTCCCAGTGTGAACCAACTCCATTTGGTAGGAAAGGCAGGGCATTGCGACCCACCCATTTTCAGGTGATTCGCTCCCGGGCGAGGGAGGTGCGTGACCTTTGGGGTGGGTATAGACTCCAAGCGGAATAAATATTCATGGGAACAAATATAATGTACACCAAATTAAACTATAAATCCCTTGCACTGTCCACCAGCAAATTTATTGATTACATTTTAAATTCTATATGTCTATCAATTTTACTAAATGTTCACCAAATTTAGAACGCTCAAGTTACGCGTCCGTGCTGTACATAATAAATATTGGCGCTATCCATTTATATTTAGTGTTTCTCAAAAAAACTATTTGTGCGTCAAATAATTATTCTATTACTTCAAAAATAAAATATGCTCTCGCATCTCTCCTTGCCGCTTGCGCTTCCAGACAAAAGGCACGCGAAAAAAGTTTTGTACAAGGTCAGTTCAGGGCCCTGTATTTTTTTTTTAAAACACGATTAGAAATTACCACTAAAAGAAGTTTTACGTTTTACATAATGCAAGCCAATTACAGCAAAGCATTTATATATTACGGAAATCAATATGTTTTTTTGTGCAAACCATTTCTATTTTTACTCTTATTTTCCTTGCCCTAGCACATCTACATCTATAATTTTGCATAAAATTATTTACCATTTGCACAACATTTAATTGCTTGTGCATTTTTGATCAACAAATAGTATTTTTAACTGCTAAATAATATAAGACAATGTCGAAAATCAAATATCTGGGTATTATGTTAGAATTAAATGCGGAAGAAAATTTGGTGAACATTTAGGATTTGTGGTCAACAAAAGTTATTTTGGCGAACAAAATATATAAGAGGCCAGCATTATGTCAATATTTGGTTGTCGCTTTAAGATTATGTATTTTCTTAATTTTGGTGAGCATTTAGTATTTTTGAGAAATAAAAGTATTTTTTTGTATGAAAATATTGGGTAAATTTGGTAGACTGTTAAATACGACCCAATATTTATTACCTGTAGCACCATTGGGCGATAATAATTTCCTGGGTCCAATACGGCAAATCGGCAGGTTTTGTTAACATAGTTACACCTACAAGCCTACAACTTCAAAACCGCCGATTTCGCTTCACGAGTCGTGCCTTATTTTATACTCGCCACGGTACATTATCTGCAGAAAAAAATTAAATTTAAAAAGTGTGAGCTGGACATTACTTTTCAAACTGACTGTACCTGAGTATGGTGAACAGAATTCATTTCTTCTGACGGTCTCTTCTTGTCTGTACAGTACGTAATCAACCGGGAGATTCAAATAATTTTTTGCCAACTTTACTCGTATTTTATTAAAAAAAAAACTTATAAAATCAACGATTTCACATAAATATTCGAAAAATTTACTCAATAAGATATTCACAAAAAATTTAATACTGCACATCGCTTTGGGTTACGTCCTTCTTATCGTCTCCAAGAAGAAATTGCACGTCAGAGGTTAAGTTCGTACACTTACGCATCTGTCCTTTCATATACTTATTCATGAGATCGGAAATACCAGGATTCATTGCATACTTCTTTTTCCCGGCCCTTATCCGATGGGCGAATAAATCGTACCGTTCAGATTTTTTCCACAAATAATAAAACTGCACCAACTCCGACACTCTACGAGTCCCCAATTTCTTCCTTTGTATTGAAAGAAAGTTTTTACCGAACCGAACGAGGCCAAGTTCAAAATTCTTACACTCTTCTTCACTCCAAACGGGCATTTTAACCGTAGGGGAAGACAAGTCTGACATTGTTAACCTCTCGAGGGACTTATCAACGTCATATTCATTTTCTTGCAATACAAACAAAGCGTGTTCATCATCACGTAAATGACTCCCCATAGGAATCATCACTCTATTAGCGGAAGAAGCCCTTTTCAGGAAAGTATCAACAACTTCCGGCTCCACCCTAAAAGAATCCCACAACAAAGTGTCTTCGCCTTCATAAGAAACTTCCCCATTGTAATCTCCAAAATACTTCGGAATTCTAGCCTGGTAGTGGTTGCCGATTCTAACTTGTTTGCGGAACTCTTCGTCGTCACTGTCATCCCCATTTTCATTGTTGGAAGTGGACAGTTGATCGAGACCTTCACTGATTTGTTGCTCGACATCATCACTGACCCCAGAAGCGGCACCTTCATTCCTTTCACCTTCATTTAACTGGAAATCCTGTAAAGGCACTAAATCCTCATCCGGCGAGGGCGCTTTCAAACTGTTTCCTTCCTCAACGTCTGACGACTGACTGAAGAGCTTGATGGAAGGACTGCTGTCTTCGTCCGAAAAGGGGGCCTCGGCCATCGTTTCGCTGCACAACCATTCGCGAGTTTTTGTCACACCTGCCGAAACTAAAGGTTTGGTCTTTTGTAAACAAAACATGTGGTTTTCTCATATTTTTTACCTGGTCCTAGTTGGTGGAAGTGAGTTTTTTTAATCGGGTAGGAAATTTAAATGCATTTTGGTTAATTGGTTGGTGAAACTCCGGTTAATTATTTAATCGCCCGATTACGAGAATCATCACAAAAAGAAACAGGTCTCCACTGGGTAACTAGAAGCAAACAATCGTTAGAAAGTGAGGTTAAGAAGCGCATAAACTAAACATCATAACATACAGTATGGGCGCCAAAATCTGGATTTAAAATTTGATTTTGAATTATAAAAAATAAATTCCAATTTAACATAAATTTACAATTAACTTTGATGTCATTTTTTAAATAACAATTATTATATTATTACTTTATTTATTTTTATTTTAAATTTAATTTAAAAATAAAACATTTATAGATAAAAAAAATAGAACAAACACAAATCAGGCAAATTCTTTATTTTGTAGTTATAAATAAATATCATCTATTGAAGTGTTTGTGACGCATGTTTGTTGTTTAGAGATATTGCCCAAACCCACACTTAAATATCTATACAAAGTTCAAGTGGAGAGTTTGGTTTAGTACCTAAGTACCTATCTAGTAAAAAAATTAAAATAGTTTAAATAATATTGCAGTTGTTGAATTATTGCTCTAAATTCACATAATAATTAGTTTGAAATAAATTATTACTCTAATTTGAAAAGTTTCTACGATATAATATTATCAGTTATACTATGGACTTTGATTAGCCTTAAAAAAAAGAAGTAGGTGTGTCTCGCTCTAGAGCAGTGTTTTCTCTATGAGAAAAAACAACAATTTCAATATTCTGATTTATAATCCCAGATGACAAACATAAAATTTAATTTTTTATATACAGGATGTAAGCGAAATAAATGCATTAATTTTAACTAGTAATAGAACTCTTCAAGACTAAAAACTTTTCCTGACAATTTTTTTTAAACGTTTTAGTTTTTGTGTTAAAATAATTTTAAAATCTTACACAATTTTCTTACACGCTACAGGAAGCAACGTTACCTAGTCAACAAAATTACCTTATGAATTAATTGTATTATTATTGTTCTTTGTTGGAGAATTTCATAAAAGGCTCGTCAATATAAAGGAAAAAAAATGATTTAAAAAAATTTGATTTCAAAAAGATGGTATGTAGGTACTTACATAGAAAAAAAATTGTTTTGAAGAGTTCTATTACCAGTTAAAATTAATGCATATATTTCGCTTACTCCCTGTACAACAAATTGTTTATAACTATGTTTATTAATACATATTGCCATGTTGTACAACCCTAATTGGTTTAACATATTCAAACATTATTAAGAAGGGTATCTAGCTTCATCGTCTTAATAACTTTTAAAAACGACTTGTTAGAGAGCCTAATTTTTGTTCCCACAATGTAAAAGTGATAAGGCCTTATAAGGAATTAAGAAAAACAAATTGCGTTAGTACTCAGAAGGTTCATTTGTACCCGCGACGTTTCCAGTCCAAGTAAAGTATCCTCATGCTCCTTACCTTCTGAGGCCTTATAAGATTTAAAAAATATTGGTATAGAGATGCCCAAGTTTTTTGTTTGAGTTATCTGTCCAAATATTGGTTTTTTAATATCTTCTTGTATGTACCTACACCAACAGGTGATGGAATAATATCTTAAGAGTAGCTGCACAAAAAAGAGATGATGAGAGCAACAGGTGGTTCTATCGTCGATCAAAAGTCCCAAAGATGGTTAATCTAATAATCAATACTTTACACCTGAAGCATCCTAGTAGACAATTATCTCACCCAAAACCATCAAGACTTAGGCTCATGAACTATTGGCACAGAGTAAGAAAAATAAAGAGAACGGTCAAGTTTATGATACATAATAGAAAAATATATCTATATCTAATATCTTGAATGAGAGATAAAATAACTAATCAATGATTAATCTGCAAAGCAATGCAATTGGTGCGTCAGAAAAAAAAACAAAATCACAACCAACAACAGGTTTGACTGTACGAAGCCAAAAATTTCGCAGATAAGCAAATAAGAAAAACGAAAATGATAAATTAAGAATACAGTGATGGGGCAACATAGAACAATAGAATGGAAGTGAAGGAATAAAATTTCTTTTATTGTTTTTGTAAAAGTAGTGATAGTGGGGGGGACGTAAATGGAAATTGATTTTTTGGCATAATTTATTCTTATAATTTATTTGTAATAATGATTGGCACACATTCTTTTACAACAGAAGAGTTATGGCAATGTTTGTACAATAATAAAACGTTTGTAAATAAATATAAATCTCAAAATGTACACAAGTATCGACTGTAACTGGCGCAATTAAGTAAGTGAAACTATAACACAAGGGCATGGTATGCAAAAAATGTAATAATCATCGAAGCCAATGCGCAAACGAAGGCAATAATAATAATAATCGCAGAGGGGAATAAATAAATACTGATGTGTGACAAAGAGTATGTGCTTCACTTGAAAAACTTTTAGCTCAATTAGTTTCAACTATTTTTTCCTAAAAGTACATTACTTCTGCAATCATATTTTATGTACAACAGTGACATCTTTGGTAAAAAAAATATCGATAAAATAGGTACTGCGCTATATATGTAAATAATGAGCAATAAATAATAACATATCAAACAAATTTACAAGTTGACTTATCTAGTGAATATTGTTACAACTCAAGAAACAGCTAAACAGTTCGTTGTTCAGCAGCGTGATCAATTATACTATTAAATTTGATGGTGTTTGATTAGCCTATCTTATTGTAATATTTATTTGTGCTAAGTACATGGTTTTTCTTTAATATTTAATATTTGCTCAAAAGTGTCACTCCAACTTGGAGCTCTACACAGCGCACATGTCGCAGGAACTAATTTACATTTAATGGAAAAGTTACATTAATTATTAGTCTCATTTAACAATATCACAATTTTAATATTGCAATAATTTTTAAGTAGCTAGATATGCTTCCATTACTTAATTTAGATGTTAATATGTAAAGCTTGCGTAGTACATGTTCTAGCAAGCCCATCGTTTATTTGACTAGAGTTTCGTAATAATGCCCGAGAATAGAAACAAACATCACTGGGGGGACTAC
Source organism: Schizotus pectinicornis (assembly GCA_951805265.1). Lineage (NCBI taxonomy): Eukaryota > Metazoa > Arthropoda > Insecta > Coleoptera > Pyrochroidae > Schizotus > Schizotus pectinicornis. Next base: position 10,048,067 of record OX638206.1, on the reverse strand, counting down.
TAAAATGCTGACGTTCGGTCCATAAGAAGAAAAGGTACAACGCGTCTCAAGCAAAGCGCTCACCGTTGCGATAAAATCTCGGTTTAAAGATACAATGTTACGCTAAAATTACGCTCAACGTTCTTAATATTGTACTATTTTTTTGATATACAATTTTTTAATAAATAAATTTTTGATGTAGGTAACAACATTTTATGGTTATTCAGAAATTACACAAAGTGTCCCACTGAACTTGCAGATGAAGCTTCTCGTGATCAGTTGACGTTGAAACCCATTGGCGGAACAACTCGTAGGATTTGGGTGTTGTGTCTGGAGTTAGGATAATACTGTTTGAATAGTTTGCGTCAAGTTCTTTAGGTCACCACGTGTAATTCGTGAGAGTTGGAAATAGATTTTTTTAATATAGTTTGAACGTGAACACTTCAATGCTGGCTAGTGTTGGAGCAGTCACATTCTAGTAGTCCTTCATCTATGTTTTGAATATGTCTATTATAGTATAACATCATCATAACAAATGTAAAGCTGGCGAAGCACAGGCTGTGGCCTGGCTACGGTACTAGGAAGACACTTGGGATGAGGCCTAGCAAGCAGCCGTACAGGCAGACAGAACACACAGAGTGGCCGTAGGCTATTGCACAAGTGGCTCGCAAGTGTCCAGGAATGTAAGACCAGTCCTCGAAAAAGGCAGTTCAGCCCCCCGGCGGTGCATGTTCAGTCTTGTTGCCCCCCATCGAGTCACTGACGTAGACGACCCCAGCACTACTATTAGCCACTCGAAGAGCTGCACTATATTGTTTAGTAAAGTCACTGACTGACGCCTGGGAATCACCGGCACCATTAGAGTGTCCAGCAGTGGTAGCCACCAGTCCGTCAAATCCCACTGCGTGTGCATCGTCACCGCAATGGTAATTATAACTGCAGCAAAGCACTCCGTCCTGTGAACACATACCAACACATTAATCCTCCAGAACAACAAGAATCCGCCCACAACCTGCTCCGGCAAATTGTGAAGGAATTCACTTGGTCTGTGCTAGTCGGAAAATCGTGACTGTGCTCGTCTATAAGTCTCACAATAGACTCGTGTGGAACGCTCCCAGCACAACCCCCTAAGTTCATTTCTAGTTCAAGCGTTATCGGTGATGGGGAGGTTGTGCCGGATCTTGTTGCAAACTCTCTATGACCATGCACATTCATCATTCACCAAACCAACATTACACTTGTTACTTGAATGCCCCCAATTTTGTTCAGTGACTTGTGGGACCTCTCGGGACGGAAAATGTCTGAACTTTCTCCGGACTGGGCTCCAGTCTTCCAGTCCACTAGATAGTTCACACATTCATCAGTGCGAGCACCCACAGAATAGTTATTTATCTAGGCATCTTAGCGCGAGCAATCTACAATCTATCATTGTCTTTGAACTATCATTAAGAGAAAGAAACTATATAGAGGAGATAGCATGCAATATGTATAGCGATACACATCTATAGAGTGCTTGGTATCGTCTGTAGCTACTGATCAGGCAACAGGCACTACTAGAGGTGTGTATAGTTTGAGTGTAGTTAGAGTGACGTGATTACCGATGCACACAACACGCGACATTGCTCACCAGTTCTGCGCAGAACGGCACCTGGAAGGGAACGTAGTGTTAATTGTTAGTATAGCCTAGCTCCGGCAAGCCAGCCATCGGCTCTATGCGGCCATGCTTTAGTCTTTCCACCAGGGCTTTGTCAAACCTAGTCTAGTTCTATAGACAAAGCCCCGGTACAAAGAGCAACGTCTAGTAATGAGATGATATGAATGTTATATGTATGAGTGGAAGGGCAACATGGAAGGCACTAGTTTCTGCGCAACTATTGCGCTAAATGCTCCAAGCAATTTACGGTTAAGTCACAATACCTGCTCGTTGTTAAGTACGAAACATTCAGACCACGATTAGTTTAACAAAAAAAAAAAAACTAGGCTTTAGCCTCCCTAACTACTCACCTTGCAGTTGCATGCCACGCAGGGATCGTTCGGATCGGCAAATTGCGCTCCCGACTCGTAAACCCTCCCCGAAAACGTGCAAGGTTGACCCCACGACGACGCGTTTCCCATCGGACACAGGTCCTCGCAATGAGGACAGCAATCTCCTAAAGCCTGCACGGGGTTATCGCACAACAACGGGGGACACTTCATTTCCCAACAATCGACTTCTCCGTAGAGACATTCGCAAGTTTGACATTGGTACGACCATTGTTCGCCGTGCATCAGAATAACATCGGGCAACTCCTGGTGTTTGCAGGCGTGCTTCTTGTCGCATTGAGGACAACAGGGGTTCTGGTCGCTGCCGGGCAATGAACAGTTGCATCTGGGCTTCTCGCATTTCATCACACCTCGATTGCACGTGCAAGTTTGGCAGGGATCCTTTTGGGGTGAGAGAGAAAGTCCGTGAGCCACTTCCGTGCCTTCGAACATGCAACTCAAATGACACGAAGGCCCCGCCTGTTTGGGGCATTCGCAGCGGAAGCCTCCGTTCACGTTCACGCATTGAGCCGAAGGGTGGCACGTGTGGAGATCGTCGCTGCATTCGTCAATATCTGGAAAGTTATTAGCAACGTGAAAGGATGTCGCAACAAGGGAAGTAAATTTATTTACCTTGGCATAATGTTCCTAAATTATTGTCTGAAACTGGGCTCTGGTACCCTTCCTTGCATTTGCAGTAGTACCAGCCGATCATGTTGACGCAAACCGAGGCGTCGGTGCATCTATGAGCATTGGTAGAGCATTCGTCCAGGTCTCTCTCGCAACTTGGTCCAGTGTACCCGTTGGGACAGGCGCATTTTCCTGGACTCCTACATAAGCCGCCGTTCAAGCAACTCTGGTTGCAAACCGCTAAAATTTCAATAAGGAGGGTCTGAATTTCAAGAAGTTGTAGTTTCTTACGTTGGCAATTGTAACCGTCTCCTGTGAATCCCTGCTTGCAGACGCAGTGGTAGCTGCCTTGAGTGTTGATGCAGTCTGCGTTGATGTCGCAGTTGTGCTCTCCTGCACTGCACTCGTCCAATTCGGCGCAGTTGAACTTGTCGACCCTTCGGTATCCTGCCAAACATTCGCAAGTGTACGAACCAGGTGTGTTTACACATCTCGTGTTTTGATGGCAATGGTGGCCTTCGAGTCCACCCTCTTGTTGGCATTCGTTGATGTCTAAAAAGGAAACCGCTCAACTGTAACATCTAAATTTGCAATTTTACAATAATTATGTACAATTTTGTTACTTTTTTTCTATAAGCAGAGAAAAATCAATGATTAATCCATACCAGTGCACAATCGTCCATCCCCTTGAAAGCCTTGGTCGCACTGACAAGCGTAAGTAGTTTGTAAGTTGAGGCATGTTGCGTTAGCATGACAAACATGCCCTTTCGCGCAATAGTCAACACCTGTTAGAAACGAAAAGAACACGCGCCATAGTTAGAATTGTTAGTAAGCTGATGGTTTGATGATTAATTAAAAAGCATATTGTTACAGTATAGTTAATATCGCAATAAAATTTACACCCATTTAATGTTGAATTATGAATAATGAGTGACATGTAATTTAATAATAAAAAGTTGTAGGTACCTGGACAAAACTTGCAACAGTTGTCCGCCACACTGAACTGTTCATCAGGTGGGCATGTTAGCTTCGGACACATGGTTTCCGGATCTATTCTAGTACATTGCATGCTGCCGTCTTGACATTCGCACTCCACACACTTTTTGATTGTTACTAACTCACCGTGGTCGTAAAACGTACCGTAAAACAAACAGTGCCCTGCAAAAAAACGGACACGTTACTACAGTTAAACCAGGAAGCGTCAAGCGTTAGTGCAATCCATGGAAGAATACTTACTGAGGCAACTCTGACAACATTCTCCTGTTATGTTGACGGGGTGCTTGCAAGGCAGCTCCGGACACTCCACTGGACGACACTGGACCTCTCCATGCTGCAGATTCATCAGAACAAATCAGACATCGAATACACATTGTTGGCAATACAACAAGTCACCAAAGAACCAATTAAATAACAAGAACATATTCTTTTGATCTCTAGCAAAAGTCGAACTAACAGCAAATGTATCTTGGGCTGCCAAACTTTTAAGCAAATTAACACACAAAGTTAACCCAACACGGTTTTATTTTTCATTGGAAATCGTGATAACTTTGTAGGAGTTATTAATTAGTTTTGTATGTGGTCCTCTATGGAGGGTAAAAACGTGATAAAGTGTTGAAGACAATTCGTGCATCAATGGGACTGTCAGGGAGGCAAATTGCGAAAGTTACAAGACACTCAGGAAAAGAGCAGATGTCACTCTTTTTGGCTATGGTTATGGTTATGGTAAATTTTTTTGAAAAGCAAAGTGTTCGTTAAGGGTGAAGGTAAAAAAAGTGACGATATGCTTTTGGGGATTCCCCTCTGGCCAGTTGACTACTAACCACGCAAGCGCACAAATCACAGCCGCGCTGCCACGTGGCGCCGTCCGCGTGAACCGTCCCGTTGAGGTGGCACGATTTCTGACAGTCACATTCCTCGACCTTACTGATACGTCCCTCTGCAGCTACCAACTGCAAAACACAGAATTATATATAATCAAAACAGTGTACAGAACGCATAAGTGACGTTACATGGTAGTCCATATACCCTTTCGGAAAGTTCCTGAAGATGCCTAGTCAGCTCCTGAACGGTGCTCTGCAGCAGGGAGAACTGGCCGCACGTGGGACACGTCGAGTCCAGGCTGGGGCACAGCGACAGGTAACCGTGGGGACCCGCTATCAGTCGAACGTCCTGCATGGCTCCCTGCCCAACAAAAATCAACATCAATGAAGATCTCCCAAAAACTCCCCGACTACTTAGAACTTATTGTATCTTCAATATTTTCGCTAGTTTCAATACTTCATGGTATCAAAACTTTGTGGTAGGTAATTTAAGTTTCGATAACTCTGCTCAAAGCACCCCAAACAATCGATTGCGCATAATTCATCGATTATTTAGTGGCACTGAAATATTTCGATTAAATTACATATTCAGTTCCAGGCCCATTACCCCATTAGCTTTCAAGCTATCGCCCACATGGATCTAATCATCAGATCTTTACCGTCACACTCAAATTCTTGAATAGAAAATGTTATTCAAAAAAGAAAATAATCGCTGACTCATCTCTTATCTAGTAGATTGGTAACTAGTTTGATTGCACCCCCGAAATTCTGACAGGTTAATTGAGCCAAAAAATTGTCTAGACCGGAAGTAAGTATATTAACACAACCAATTTAGCAAAAAATTATAGTGTGAGTTTTCGCGTCGACACGATAATAGGAATAGGGGATGTGCCATTTTCTAACACGAATTGGTTTCGAAAGATTTCGATCAATTCGGTAAAATTTTGTACCAAAACTTGCCTGCACGACACTTTACCATAAATTTTCAGGGTGGAAGATGAATGCAGCTCAGTACGTTTGAAGAGGTACTTAACACGACATGTTTTATGTAATACATACGTTATATAGGTGTAACATGCAAAGCTCGATTCTTGAAGATTCTATCGCTCCCTAATGAGGTTCACCTATTGCCAACGTCATTGGTTGGGGTGAAATACGCCGATGAGGTTAACGAGGATTCTTGATTGTAATGATAGGGTTATTGATTTCTATTTTAGAAGGTAGGTAGCATGACTTGCCGAAGTATAATAAAACTCGATGAAAGATAAAAAAACAACCCTTGACTAATAAAGGTTGGAAGTTCATTATAATAACAAGGTAAACTTTCTAATTTATTCATTGATGGAATAGTGTAGAACCCGCCAACATATCAGTGACATTTAGTTTTGTTCTCGAAGTGAAAACATTTTATATCAAAAATATATATTTTGCCATTAGCCAGTACATAGTTTATATACGGTTAATCAGCATGATGAAACGTGACGTCAGCTTACTGTTTCGCAATGGTGATGAAAACTTATTTCCATTTGTTTTCTTTGGACAACTATTTGACGATTGACAACTGTCAGTGGGGTCTAAAGTGGTTTGTTTGCCCTCCAGTTTGTGTTTAAAGACTTTTCTCTACTTTGGTTCTATAGCAAAGCTATTACGACATCCATAACAGTGCTGTAATAGTTATCTGAGTTTCGTAATAGCAATAGTACAATTTTCTTTATTCAAGTTGGTAGTTGTGATTGTAATGCCACGTCAAAACGAGACAAAACAATAGTAATTTTAAATCTGACCTTTAACTAAGCTTGGTAGTACCAACCACGCCCAAATTCCCCAAAATCTACAATTGCGAAACTTTTTAAAGGGGTCCAAAGGAGAAAGAACTCGTTTATGAGGCAATTATGACACTCGTCCGTTATGACATTATGAAACTCGTGGCTGCACCACTCGTTTCCTAACGACATTATTCATTTTATTATTCATTAGTTTTTGAACATCAGGTTAGGAATGGGCCCATTCCTAACCTAGAGTAGGAAAGTAAGGTCAGAAATGGATTGTCAGGAATGATTAACTTCCCTACTTCTTAAAAGGTTAGGAATGGATATATTACCTATATGATTGCAAATAAAATTAATTGTTGGTTTTCCCAAATTGCCGCGTAAGAAATAATAATATTAAATTGGGCAACACTTCAGTAAAAAATAGAAATATCTGCACAGCATTGTTAGCGCCACTGTATATTTTGCATGGGCTTGTAATCTGCATTGACGTGAATAAAGCTTCTAAAACCAAAGTATTTGTAACAAAAGGAATAAGTTAACCGAATTACGTTATTATGTAAATGGCAAGCATGTCAAATGTGCGAATTTTGGTAATGGCAAGAACGAGGAGAAACATAAACGTTCTATTCCTGGCTGGTTGCGACAATATCAGAACATTATTCATGTAGTAACAATCGTGTAAAGGTCAAATTTTGTGCATTGCGGTGGTTGCGATTGAAAAATTGCTACGAAACCGGCAGTTCACTTTGGCACTAGGTCGATCGAGACTTTCAAGAAAGCGAAAACGAGGAGTAAAAAATTTGGGCACTTTACCAAAAACGAACCAGTCGGAATTCGGAATGCTCCATAGTTTTCACTGGAAGCTTTAAAACTAGGTAAAGGTCTAGTTTGTGAAAATGTAGTTATCGCCGTAGTGTCACGATTGATTGAGCATTGGGACTAAATTCAGCACAAATTGTTCGTTTACTGTAGAATTTTACACACTTACTTTAATTCTAAACAGCTTCAAGTATTTGTTGTAATTATCGAAATTGATTATGACACACGACGTTAAGCGAAACTTTCAAACGATAATTTTTAGCTTTTTAAACCCACCACAATTTCACTTAAAAACAACAATTGGTAAAGCATGTAATAATAGATCTCTGAAACTGTACTAAAAATATTATCGTAGGAACAATTTAAATTGAGACTTCAACAAGAATTTTGTGTTTACGACCAACTTAAATGCTTCTCTTGTTGTTTACTCACTTTATACATTTTTAACTGAAAAATTGATTCTAAGCGTCTCAATCGGGATTATACAATAATTCAAGAAGACAACGGTCTTTGATCCTCAAGAAGTACCTAAAAGGAACACGTTCGATTTTATTTATTTCGATATTTATGGCCATCATTTCTGCCTATTATTTACTTGTAAATATGATATAATAATAAATATCGGAAATACAAACAAAATGTGTTCTTACATTCTTTCCAGCACCAAGTTTAATAGCCGCAAGTTCTTTTCAAAAGAAAAATTTTCTATCGCAAATATTAAACTTCAATTAAAATTTCTAAGATAATAATGTAGATAGAAAAGGAAATGGTAAAATATGATTCATACAGGATTCCGTGGTATTACAACAATTGGGTCCTCATTGAGCCAAATTTGTTTGTACGTAATGTAATTGAACTTCGACAGTTGCAGGTTTTTGGGGTAATATCCACCCTAACGACTTTGGATTAAAGGCTAAAAGAAATTTATTAATAGGGCGCACCAATTGGCTTATTATGAACCTTATTATGGGCCATTTGCATGAACACAGATTAAAGTTAATCGTAACTTAAACACAATAATTGTTGATAATGTTTTAACAATCATTCTAACTACGAAATTAGGTTCCTCTTAATCCTAATTATTGTCGGTGCAAATGTCCCTGACTGCAGGCTTCCAAATAAAACCAGACGTTTATTCTTATGATGTTATTTCGGTAATATTGAGATTTATTTTTACCGAGGTTTATGTTTACAAATGCTCAGTCTGGAGATTGGCGGCTTCAATCAAATAACTATTTGCGTTGTAAATGAAGTTAAGAATGTTCGCGGAATTTACCTTTTATTGCATTTCTATTCGGTATTTTGTCTATAGAATCGTAAGATGCCTCCAGTCAAGCGCGACAAGCAATCACTTTTATGTCGGTGGCAATGATTAGCGGTAGCGGGTTAACCCTAGTCTAGAAATTTAAATTTTCCACTTAAAAATAGTAATAATTGCCGAAAAAAAACGAAATTTGCCATTGCACATCTGTCGGTCCAAAAGGCATTAAGTTAAAACAAAAAAAAAATTGAGAATTGGGAAGTTGTCAAAAATCAAGGAACAAAAATCCGTCTTGTGTAAGTTATAGATTACGCCCACTATAACTCTTTTATAAATATCGTATTAACAATTTTCAAATATTTCTCTGTTAAACTCACTACTTTTCTTTCTGCCGTTGTGATGTAGGTATAGGTAGAATTTTTAATTATACTTTTAAAATAACTCCTATTATTTCTTGAACTCCCACTAAACGATGATAGTTAATCAAAATTTCATATGTGAAAGAACATTCAACGTGACTTTACCCAGTTACAATAAAACTTTCAGAATTTTTTTTAAAGTAACATCAATTTTTTTGGTCATATCAATACTTATCTGGTTAATAATTTCTATACATTTTTTGTTAATTTTATTGTGTCTCTTCTGTAACAAATAACATTAATTAATTAATACAAAAATTAATTTTCGACCTTTCGAAAAGGTAGTGAATGGCAATATTGAACGTAAATACAGACACAAAAAAATTTCATTGTAACAAGTGACCTTTTATTAAGTACCTATTATTTCAAAAACACACAAGCTCATCCACTTATTGAAAAGGTCATCTCTTTAATTATCATTAATTCATATAATGCACCCATCAAAAAGGGCGTTGTTTTCACTGTCGAAGTTTACACCGTCATACAAACAAATATCAAATGAATGAAAGCAATCGGCTGAATGGTCAAGTAAATACCGATAATTAATAAGAAAATTAATTGCTGGCATTCCTCAGAATAATACCTATCGATTATTAGTGTTTGCCCCTATAAATAGTCACGTATTTATTTATTCAATCCGTAAAATTTACCCCACGCCTCCACCAATTCTTAGGTAATTCATCACAACGCCAATTATGAAATTAAATTCGGTTTCGTAATAATAGAAAGAACCTTTCTTTTCTGGTACCAGTAGCTGTTAAATCGATTGCAATGACTCTTTAACTGTTGGCAGATTTCCCAATTTGACGACAAGAAACTTGCATTATAGTTAAGTGGGGGTCTGTAATACTGCAGAAAAAAGCTTCTCCTTTCTCGTCAAACTCCTTATTCACAGCGATAAATCCATAAGCAAGAATAAAAATGTTGAAATCCGGTCAAGTTTTATTGATTTAGGTAACGTCTCAAGCACTTAAAATAAGAACTTGAAATTTAAGCCGTCCCTTACTTACTGGATTCTGATTCGCAAAAGCTCTAAGTCCATTTCTGGAATAAGTGAATAACGATGTCGAAATTTAGCGATATACGGTCTTGGGTAATATTGGACAGCTGCGTGCTACGTAATCACAAAGATGTTTCGGGCGTGCCTTAAAAGTAGTAATCTCGAGTTTATAACATCCCAAGTTGAGAGATATAAAAGCTTTGCAGATTGCTGACACACAGTGAGTAAAATAGTTAAATGAAATCAACGTAGCAAGTTAATATTATCGTTACATATTGATAATTCGAAACAAAGTGTGATTTTAGTTATTGTCATCTACATAATAATAATGTTGCCAACTTTGCTTTATTTTCTAATATGTAGTACATGATTTATAAGCCAAAAGGATTTTCTGTGGAAAGCTTGAGCTTAATTGCATAGGCAACCAATTATACAGACAAACCTAATAGTACCAATGAGCTTTTATAAGGGTATTCGGGAATAAAGTAAGGAACACGCTAGGATCCCTCAATTAATATTTTTCAAATATGTCAAAAGATAAGAAAATCACCAAACAATAATTAAATCTAATGCTATTTTTAACTACCGCTTTTTTGAAGAGACCGGAAATGAAAAAACGGAGAGCCCAGGGGTGCCCAATCAAAATTTACCAAAGATGTCAAATAATTAAAAATTTTGAAAAATTTACGCCAATAATAAAAAAATCTCACAAAAATTTTCTTTTATGAGATTAAAAATAAATTGTATAAGTATGTACCTACACTAAATGTTTAAGATTGGGAATGCATTGCAGAAGCTGGGAATAAAATATATGGACTGGAAAATGAAGTAAAATTAGAAAATAGAAGAAGACTGAACAAAGGAATAGGCACTGAGGAAACGCTGAGAAAGATATAGATTGGGGAAAAGATATACAAAGATTAATATAAAATAATAACATACATTAGAAAAATATTGATTATATAAATTACCAGCATAAATAACAGAAATGTACTTTTACTGAAAATAATTTACCTCTACCTACTCTATAAAACGATTATTTCAATAAAACTATCCCCGTAAAAAACCTCCCTCAATAAAAAAAGCGCCGTTGATAGTTAAAAGCAAGGATGTGTCGACGAATGCGTAAATCAAAATGGATCTACAAGTCAATTCGTAAAATGGAGAAGTGTCACTACCACTTCTGTAAGATATCCAGAAAACCTTGAAAATAAAATAATATACATAGGTAAAATTAAAGAACATAAAACATGTGACAAGCATGACCTAAGCACCAAGAATGACAGTTACGCATAGAGAGGTCACGCATCTTTGCTGAAAATTAGGGACCAACGAGTTGGTAAACCTGATGAGACGCCAGCTGAAGAGAAAACGGACAGTGGGCATTCCAAGAGTATACTGTACTCTGAATAATTGTCTAAAAGTAACTCTATAATAGTGCAAACAACGATAATACCAGAGATTCGAGGAGATATCTTAGTAAGATACTCAAGCATCCATTGATTTTGGTATTATTCGATTTTTGCTACACGTAGGAATATTTTTCTCAGAGGCTGACCATTTAAGATTACCTTTCAACAAAAAAGTCTATAGAAGGAGAAGGGATAGAATCAGGCCATTGATCAAAACCAAACTACCCTCATTGCGCAATCATGAAAAGCTCTTCTAACAACGTAAGAGTAGAAAACCATCAAATGTTTGACAAAGAAAATAAAGCTCCTCCTATCTCACCTTATGTGAATGCTGAATACTTAGGAAACATGTACTTTTGGGGAGACCAACTACGATATTAAAGAAATACTCAGACTGTACATTCGCCCTTCTAAGGGCTAGTTGTACAATCACGAGTTAACCCAGAATCAGCTGACTCTGTGTCAGTTGCTAAGGTACAGCCAATTAAATCGCTTATACCTTAGCAGCTGACTCTGGGTTAACTCGTGATGGGACCACTAGGCCTAAGCAGTCTATAGGAGTAAGTTAACTCTAAGCTTCAGCACAGGGTCTTCAGACCACAACTAGTAAGAAACTAAAAATTATGAAACGACCAGATGTTGTACGTTGCACACACTTGCCGAAAAATTTCTTAAACAACCCTAACAAGTTTCCACGCTTGACCGGCGACACCACTTGTTTATTTCCGCACGTGCCGCTTGGACTTACCTTAAAGTGGTAATGTTTGTTTCTCTGGCCTAGCCAGAGTTGCTGCGGCTCGGTGAAGTTCCGGTCGGGCGCACCGGGTCTCAAAAGTCTTTTGTAGAGCGGATGGCAGTCCACCAGCAGTTCCGCCTGCGAACCGCTCACCGACACAGCCACATGATGCCACAAATTGTCCGCGAGTCTATAATGAAACGTTTCGACATACACTTTAGAGTCCACCCGCGACGTATAATGCAATCGGATTTCGTTTTTCCTACCGCTCGATTGCAGCTCCAAGTATCGGTTCAGTCCGTGTGCGAAACTCACTATGCTGCCCGTATTGCCCACTTCCTGGCGCAACCAAGCCGAAATCGTGAACTCGGGGCTGCGGCGCAGCAGATCCGACACTTGCTGGAACGCGGAAGGAGGCAGCTTTAAGTCCCGGTAGTCACCTGCAAGCAACAAAATTGTTAAAGAAGTCTTTAAAGATTCGCACAGAGTCAAGCTAGAACGTATTGGAAGAATTTAGAAAAAATGTGAAGAGAAAAAACAGGAATTGAAAGTGGTCTGCTCCCAATGGTCACCTGGAAGAGTAAAAAAATTATAAAGCCAACGTTATCCTCTAGAGGTCACTAGATAGAGGTAGAACTTGTTGGAAGGTTTGAAATCAGTATAAAGACAACAAGAAAAGAGAAGAAGACTAGGTTTAGTAGTCACCAAAAAGAAGAAAGTAAAAGGTACAGATGGCTTGAGAAATTTGAGTAAAGTCAACCTTTTCCATTAGATCACTAGATGGAATTTCTAGAACTAGAAGAGGACTCATTTGGAGGTTTAGAAGAAATATAAGAAATGATGTCATAAATAAAAAAAATAAAAAAGTCAGGTCTCATCTAGAAAGAATGAACTAAGTATGCTAGAGAAGATTTTGAGGATTCAAGTCAAGTCAAACTTAGATAGATACAGAACACATTGGAGCAGCTTACAAAAAACGTAAGAAAGAAAAGTGGAAACGATATGGAAAGAAAGAAGAATGTCTAGAAAAAGAAAAAAATTGAAACATCTTTAAGAATTCGGGCAAAAGCAATCTTTTCCATAAAGTTGCTAGATAGAATTTATTGGAGGAAATATATATAAAAAAAAAGTAGAAACAACATGAATTACAAGAAAGAAAAAGTCTTGGCTCAATAACCACTTCAAAGAAGAAAGGAAGAAAAAATGTTAGAGCAAAGTCAATCTTCTCTACTAGGCCACAGACAGGCAAAGGACTTATTTAGTAGAGGGGATTTAAAAAAAATGTAAGGACAAATAACTTGGATTAGAAAAGGAAAAAGCTCCGTTCTAATAGTCACCTAGAAGAAAATAAATTCTAGAAAAAACTTGTTGAAAAAGTTAAGAAAAAAATTAAAACAACCTAGATTAACAATAGAAGAGAACTAAAGTTACAGAAGTTTTTCAAGATTCTACGTGGTTATTAGATATAGCCAATGATATAGCGCAAAAGTTTTACTCGGAATTAGAAGAAATAAAAAGAGAGAACCATATACAGCTGCGGAAACAAATTGAATTGAAAGATAAAAGGTTGAATAACTGCTATCGGTCCCGTCTTGATGGATGCAATTTCTTATGGGCACGTCTGGAGTTTGGGAAGGGGTGGATGGAGATAGGGCTTTCTTCTTTCTTGTCACGCCGCCAACGAGGCCTTAATAAAATAAACAAAATACCTTGAAGTTCCCGGAATAAGGCCGTGCACGAGATAAAATAAATGCAAGATTTTCGTGTCCTGTATTCCTGAGGATACACTGGCGCGCTATACAAACAGTAATTTATAGGGTTCCTAGAAGTCTGATCAATATTAACCTTGCCTCATTCGGCTCAGCTGGTAAAGCATGCAATGGTCACGAGCAGAACGCCACTTTCATACCTACAGCCAGCGATCTTAAGGGTGCAAATAATCCAAGAAAATTTTTAGAAAAATCACTGAACTAAAAAGAAAATTGAAACGGCGTAGGAGACACAACCCGTAATCACCTATTGTGCAAAGGATTTTCTACAGTTAAACGAGCACTTGGAAGGTCTAAATTAGGCACATTTGCGGGATCCCGGGTCATTATCGAGACTTTTTAAATGTTGCGATTCCAGATGACGGCCTCCCGGAAGCGATTAAGCGTGCACGTTTAATGACCGCCCCTCACTCGGCCGATCCCTCGGGATAAAGAGCGTTAACCTGATGTGATCCGATTACACAGTTCAATCGGTCCCAGATCAAAGTTCCCCCGAACCCACATCCACCCGACAGCTTTTAATTATAACATTTGCCACTCGAATTCAGCGATTAAGGTTAAAGTTCAAGCGGTGGCGTTCGGATCACGCCACCCCCATCAATTACTTCGACGTCGCGACGCTTTTTCGGGAAGACGTTACCTTGCAAGTAGTAGGCCGGTCGGAGTTGTTGAGGTCCTGGCGCCAGCGTAACGCCGTCCCAACTGTTGTTGTGCAATCCCAAGGCACCCAGAAGGTCGATTGATTGACCAGGAGATGTGGCAGATGATAGCAGACCCGTAGGGTCCAAACCGGTAGCTGTAAACAGAAATCCGGTTAAAATCCAAAAGTTAACGTTTCCGGCTGGTAATTCGGCTGTTGCAGCTTTCCGTTTTTCACACGGTGAGCAGGTGCTCTTTACCTGGGGGCTCCGAAGAGCGATTACATCGAGGAGTGTAGCGAATAAAATTATACTGTGTGTATTGCGGAAGCAGCGGCCCCTCGCGTGAATTATTGACCAAACAGGGTAAATGTCAGCCGAGCAAGCGCTATATTCCTTCAACTTGGTGCTACGAAGCTACAAAGCATCCCCAGTTCAATAAATTTTCCAAATTTACTTCATTTTCGTTATTTTTACAAACGAGAGAAAAAACTACCCCTATAACGTTAGAACTTATTACAATTTTTTTATAGCAACCCCCTTACGTTTTTTTCTTACATATATTCTTCTTAAGTAACGACATTATATTTATACAACTTTTTGTTTTATTAGTCTGGTCTAACTCTTTTCTCAGTGGTACAACAGTTCCGAAGGTACTTGCACTTGTTGTCATTAAGTTGTTACACTTTGGTGGGCCAAAAAACGTTTTAATGGGGCTGTTTTTTGCAAGGCTGGCTCCTTATCTGATGCGCCCCGTCTTTGATTTTCTGAAACCCTCAATTCTTATGTATTTATGCACCATTTTCGTCACGCAGAACTGCACGTAAAGCTGGCTCGCGCCCTCAAGGAGTCTAGCTTAAAGGCGATAAACTCGGCAATAAAATCTAGGTTTTCCTGAAAATAGAATTTTTCTTGCATTTTCGCATGCTAATTTTCAGGAATTTGCACGAATTTCAGCCATTAGTCCGCCTTTAACGTGACACAATAAAACAACACGCCCGCTGTTTTCATTCATGAACTGACACGCCTGCATTGAAAATTAATCAAATTTCTCCATCAAAAGATCGATACTACTATCACACGAGCCATCATCCCATATGGCAATGCGACATTACGTGTGCCCGTTGAGGAGTTGAAGAACCTCGATTGGCCGCCCTTGAGGCCGATCTTAAGGGATTCGCGTGCTTTCTCGCAATAAACACGCAACCCTCTATTATTTCAGGCTAGACGTTACAGCAGACTAGTAACATTTTTAAATATCACGTTATTAATACGGGCCTTATCGAGCCGCGAGTGTTGCCGAAGAGAATTTCCAAAACATATATGCATACGTGGAAGGACAAACAACGATTAGATAACGGGGGAGGGCGCAAAGCTTTGAGAATTCCGGGTGGATTTATGTTTAAAGTCTTCGGCACGCCGGCAAGCATAATTCCTCCTGAGAACAGAATCTCGACGAAAATAAATTTGCAACAGAAGCAAAGGAAAAGTTTCAAGCCTATTTCTCAGGGATTTCCCGAAGCCTACGCAAATTCATCGATATAAAAAATAGGGGGTGTTTGACCTCTTATAGGCAATCATCTTGCAGTAACTTTTACTATTACAAGATGATTGCATCAAACCCGACATTTCAATCAGTTCTGCAAATAGTTTCTGCTTCATACTTTGTTCTTTCCCTATCAATCATTTCACTTTTTCAATTATGTCTCGTAGCTTTTCTAGAAACTTTCTCCCACCTCATAACTTCCTTCATATCTGACCAAACTCCTGCACAATTTGCAAATATGTGGCGATTATTGCGTAGATAGCTTTCAAAACCTTCTAGTGTCTAGTGTAAATAGAACGATGCATCACTTTTATCTGTTTCAGAATCTCGTCTGCTGCCTTTCCGCTACATTGTTTGTGCGAATTGCCTGGCATATTTCACTTAATCGGAAAGCTCGAAATAAGAGGACGCTAATCCAGTCTTCCCTGTCGATGGTCGAGGGTGCTCCACGTGCTCCCAACGCCCTTCAGTCGACGCAGAGCTACCCTTCAGACGCCTTAAATCCTGCGAACGACCCGAAAGAATGCTTGCTGCCTCTTATAAAAATTGCGATTTAAATACGTCCCCCGTCTAAAGAATTTCATTGAATATGACACTGTTACATCAGGATTGTTCCCTGCCGGTCGTAATAATCCGGACGGGATAGTCGGCAGACGAACGTGCTGGAAAGAGACGGCGTCGATTTGGGCGCCGGTAAGGCTGGCAGAAGCGCCGCTATAAATTTTGCGTCGGACGCCGTCGAGACTAGCGGACATTGTCACAGATACATGTTGAGGCGCCGAGTCCGGACGGTTACATCAGCAACACCGGAGTCCGGAGTTTCTCGTCTCCAAGTGAATAGATTCGTCAAATATGGACGAAATTAAATTGAGACGCAATCGGATTATCCGTAAAAAGGTTGATGGTAGAATCAATTTTCGTGGCATGTGTATATCGGTTGTCATGGATTTCAACTTTGGTAATAAAGCTGCCGTTGACTTAATATTTTCTCATGCGGAGCTAACGGGGCGCGATTTCTGGATTGACGAGAGAGTGACAGGGCAAAATTCGGCCTCCGGTCTAGGAAATTCACGATTCAGGACTAAATGTCACAGCATATTAAAAGTCGCTTTTACATCTACAATCAATTTAATAGGTACCTCATTTGTAAAGCGATAAGGTGGTTGATAAGAATTTACCCTTTTTATGAATCGCCTAGAATCAATTTATAATCCTATTAGGTACAGATAGTAAAAAATTATCCTTTGGGTCGCTTCCAAGCGTAATCTTAAAAATTCAACTTCAGTCTTTGGAGGCAACCTTCTAATGTTGTTACAGCAGCCTTGGAACGAGGGTTTGATTAATAATTCTTGTTTTGGTTGAATTAGTTGACGGAGTTTGCTAACGCCATTTACAGCATTGTCAATTTGACAAACTCTTAATCAATCACGCCAGCACCAACATAATTTTCTCCTCTTCAAATGAAAGTTGATGAAGACTTTAAAGCAATTGAAACAGTCTGAGATACGAGAAGAAGCATGAAACTGGAGCAAAACTGTTGCGAGAAACGTTATGGATTAGTTTTTGGCGGCACTGTTGAGACTGTTACAGCTTCCAGTAATTTGTCTCGATTTGTCACTTTGCCAAGACAACAAATAAGAGCTTTCGTGAACAATTTCACGTTTGATTGTGCACTTTAATTCGAGCTTGGTTTTTCAATATTGATAATTGGAAAGTTTAGTGGTTTCTAGTCTTTCTTTCGTTAAATAAACATACAAAACGAGAAGTAATACTTTGGCTACAGCACAAGTTTTAAAATCAAAACGAGGCACGATATTGTATGATTCTGATCTTCTTCGCATGAGGAAGGAATGTCACGTCGATTGTACGCAAACAGTTTGAGTAAATTAAATTTCCATTCAACTAAATACACTCACCACTAGATCAAGCACTAGAATAAATTGTTGGTTTGTCTAGAAAATTTGTAGACGCAAATCTTTATATGTTGTTTAGGTGTCATAAGCCGATGAAATAGGTTTTAGTCTACGAGTAAATGAGACTTGATCAATAAAAAATGATGTATTCATAAAATTCCGCACAATTGCCTTCACTATACATGCAATCCTCAAAAGTTTCACTTTTATCACGCGAGATTGTCACGCTGTTCCTTTTCTTATTTTTATATCTTTTTCTTTTATTATTATAGTTTTTTATTTTTTGGTTCGCTCTCCACTTTTTGTCACTTCTATATTTTATATTTATTTAGATACTTTGGAATGTTATTTGCTGTAGTATCTATCTTCTTCCTTTTAGTAAAATCTTTCTAGTTGCTCCGTTTTCTTCTTTTTATTTCTTAGTGGTATTGTTAACATTGTTACTTTCATTTTTCCAGTTTTTGTATTGTCTACTATTTACATTTCTCTTCAATTTTTTTCAATTGTAATCTTTCTCCATTTACCTGTTTCTTTTACCTTTTCACTCGTTTCCGTTTATTTTATGTTCATTCTTCGATCTGCTCCACAACTACTGTTTTCAATTATTTCGCTGTTTGCTTTTTGACTAATTTTCTTTCTTATCCCATTATGCTTTTATTGTTTTGTCACCACTCTTTATTTTACAATTTACTCTTCCACAACATTTTTGCAATGTTTATTGCAATCTTCTTTGATCCATTGGTTGTCCTTCCATAAACATCACCATCTTTCTTCCAGGTAATCTTTACTTTGTTGTCCCTTTTATTTTTTGTCCTCTTTTTCTTTTATTTTAAGTTTGTGGTTTTGTGGTTTGTGTATTTTTATCAACTGCTTTTTTCATTTGCTTTCCTTTTTATTTCAATGTTAATCTTCGTTCTCACCATATATGTATTATGCTTTTATAGCTTGTTTACCACTCTTCCATATCTTTCTTGCAATGTTTACCGCCATTTTTTTTGGTTCATTTATCGCCTCTTTATAAATTTGTCTCCATTTCTGTTTATATATTTTATCTGGTTTGTATCATTTTTACTAATTTTTTTTATTTATAACTTGGTAATCGTTTTCATCCCATTATGGTTTTATTGTTTTGTTACCACTGTCTCTTTTACTATTTATTCTTCTATATTTTTGTTGAAATCCATATTGGAATCTTATTTAATCCATTGGTCGTTTCTTGATAAAGCTGCCATCTTCTTATCATACAAGAATCTTACTTTATAGCTTTTTGTTGGTCCAACTTATTTCTCCTTCATATGCTTCTTAGATAAAGCGTTCTAAGTTCTTCTTTCTCTCTAGTTAATTTTTTCCTTCCTATTTACGTTAATTAATTTGTCTTCTTTCTCTATTACTATGTCTTTATTGTCTAAACACTATTCCAATATATTATGTCTGCATATTTTTCTTAATTGTTTATTGTACATAATTAATCTTCTTTGCTCTTTTTCCAATACAAAACGTTTTATTCTTTTATTTCGATCATATGATCGATGGAGATGTATATCTCTACTCATTTTTTCTACAAATATTACGTTGTTGCTTTATCAACATTCTAATATTTATTTTCATGCCCAGTTTGCTACATAATTTAATTCAAATATCTTTCGTCGTTCTTTAGTCATTATTATTATAAGTTCTTTGATTTATTTGTCATTTTTTAATAACTTTCAGTACGGGGCACTCTAATTTTTGAACTGCGACCATTTCTTTCATTCGCCTCTTCCTTGTTCTCCCCATTTCACTGTTTTTTTTTTTTTAAGATTTGCTGAGGGAATTAGTTGCGGAGCAAATAGGCGGCGGGTGGGAATTTGCTCAGCTGGTGCCGTTGCATATCCATGGGGGGTGTTAATCCGAGTCAGAAGTGGGATCCCCTTAGCTGTAACGTCGGACAGTGACAGCACTGCACCAGACTAATAAAGTGAGTATGCCACGACAAGTTTAGTCTATGCCAACTGGAATATTATCCATTTATCTGCAATATTTATATACTCATTTGGACAAAAGCCAAACGCACCTCCGGTCTGGTGCATACTTTTTCATCGCATGTGTTTCCACTCGACGCGATCGTCTCTCTTTGAAAGTTGTGAAGCGGGTAATTTTAGTTAAGGCTAATTGCGACGCTGACATAACAAGTTGCATGGTGTAACGGGCCGTTCTGGAGATGAACTTACGACGAGGCGGGACAACTCGCTTTGATTTGAGCGGGTCTTCATTAACTCTCTGCCTTAATTAGACGGTGCCGGCATCTTTTGCGGGCCTATTTCAAATATAGAAGACCGTTATCATAAATTTACATCATATTTGGCCACCGCAGGACCATATCGCTCCATTTAACCAGACTTGAAAGACTGCTCGGCCAATTTTAGACGCGCGATATTTTTTAATTCGCGTCCTCCGCAAGGGCCGTCCGGGGTCAACACCCAAGGAAAAGCTCGCAGGATCAGCAGCAACCGGTGAACCCGTCCAGCCTCACTTCTCTAAAATTAAGAAAAACAGGATCCAGCATAAGAGACTTGTACAATTTTCTTATGCTGGATCTGCCCCTACTAAGGTTTGAACTAAGATCAAGTAATCCGTAGCTATGCGTCCACCAACCCCGCCGCTGTATCTTCGCCGCAGAAACGATTTCCAAGTCACATCAAGGTATCAAAAGTAAGTAATATTTAATTGAGGATCTCTTAAATTTATTGGACGTTTTTCTTTTCGAACCCTCGTTGCGTTGCAGATTTCAGTGCCTTGAAGCTTCTAGAAAGTTTAGGGGTTGATGGAGGCGAAAGGAATGGATCCGCAATTAGTGGAGCAGCTACCCAAAAAATTGTTACAAACACGGGAGAAGCTTTTTTGTCGAGTTAAATTTGCGTTTTCGTCTTGGTTTCTCGGGGGTCGGGAAGCGCCCCGCGCCCGTTTGGCTTCGGTCTCGGAGAATCTAATTTGCCCGCTAATGCTAATAAGAAAAGCGATGAGATGTGAAATGAGTTTGGACAGGGGCCATTTGTGCGACAGCTGTTCAGCCGGCGTCGACGGGGTCTTAATAGTGTCGTGTGCTCCTGCCGCTTTGGGAGTTAATTACGCAAAATATCCGACATCCCCATCGACAGATCCGGGTCTTGTTGACAGTGTCGTGGGGCAACTTCCTAAGTTCTCTCTCCGTGTCTGGTGGGCGTCTTTTACACGACTTCATTACTCACCGGTGGTCAGGAACGACAGCCGGGGAGATGTTCAATGTGGCGGAAAGGTAATTCTGTAAGATTGGTGGATGGGGGAGGCGCACCCCGTTTTCCATAATTAAATGAGAGGGATAAGAGCCTGCGGCGGCTGGAATGCCGCCTGGACGCAAGAATTTTCCAATCTAAGTTCCCGACAATATTAAACCGCCTCATATAACACTCGTATAATAACTATTATTGCTGCTCGCACAAGTTCACGTTCAGCTTTACGAGCGGCGCTAGCTAATGTACGAGTTCAAGCAGCACTGGCAAAAATTCAGATTATCAAAAATTAAGCAGGAAATATTGAACGAAATTGCGACCCAATCTAGAAATAGTTTTCCCATAGTTTCTAAAAACATTAAATTAAACATTAAAATTTATTGTTTTCTGTTGAGTACTTAAACTAACTTCGGGGAAAATGTCATTTAAGAAAAAAAGTTGTTACGACATGGAACATGAACTTTCACGCAATTACCCGACAAGCCATAAAATGGATTTTTATCGCGTCCAGCAATCAATAGACTTAAAAGCTTATGCAAAAAACCGATTAAGAAAATTACGCTTTTATCTATGCGCAGAACTTGTAAGCTCCTGGAACGAACAGTCTATTATTTAAACAAAACCATTGATTCCGACACGCTTTTACTTCCAATCAATTAATTATTGTGACTTTTAACATGTCGCGTCCAACATGCTTAACAAGTTCCCCGAAATCATCGAGTGAAAGCTCGGGAAAGCGCTCCGTCCTGTCAAAATGTCCCGATGTCAGGTCAATGTCGACCGAAACATTTCATAAATATGGATCAGTTTCCCGATTGCCCTTTTTCTATCTCGACTGAAACCGACGCCGGAAAATTGAAAAACGTTCAACAGGACACGTCGTTAGAGGAAAATTAATTTCGCGAACGAACGGTTGCCGGGCGTCCCTGTTTTTCGCGTTTTCTTCTCGGAACTGCGCTCTATTTAAAATCCAATGTCCTTGAAGTGTAGTGTTAGTTTGGCAAATATATCAGAAGCGCACCTTTCATAAATCGTCTGGCACCCGTGACCATATGATTGAGGCGGGTTGCTCTATATTAAGGTGCAGTTATTGGGACGCCCACCTGGTGCTGTCGACTGATGACAACTCAACGGATGCGACCCGTCTACACGGAGCAAAAGTCGCCAACGTGAATTGGTGGACCCCACACTTTGTTTTCGTTTCCAAATCTCTGGTCCCCAACTTGGCCCGCCAGCTCCATGCAGACCGCAAAAAGCCGAAATTGGCCCTCCAGCCCCATTCAGATCGCAGGAAGGGGCAGAAATTGGCCCTCCAGCCCCATTCAGATCGCAGGAAGGGGCAGAAATGACGCGCCAGCCCCATTCAGATTGAGGAAAAAGTCGGAATTGGTCCTTTAGCCCAATTCAGATTCCAGGAAAAGCCAGAATTAGAAAAGTGCTTAAATAAAATTTTGTCTAGGTCCCTATTGCAGGAAAAGTCACGATTGACCCTCTACCCCTATCTAGACCCTACAGACCCCAAGAAAGCTCAGAATAAGCCCACTAGATTTATTGAAATTGCAGAACAACGAAATTGCCCCTCTAGAACTATTCAACTAATGTTAAATTTAATTAGAATAATTATATTTTTTTCAGGAAATTGCAGGAAAAGTCAAAAGCTCTTCAGATTTTCTGATGAGAATGTCGGTGACGCTAGCAAAAAAGTTCTGAATCTTTGATTGTTAATTGCTTATAGTTGGTTTTGGTTTTTAGTTTGGGGCAGTTTTCAGGCAACTGCTGCCGTTTTGACTCTTGGCTGAAAAAGTGGCGCGTCCCCTTTTCGAAACCGACTCAAAGGTGAGACCGACGTGATTGATTGCCCTCATTATTTGCACATCGCGAAATAATTATTCGCTAAATTACCCTTTCGGTTACCGCCTGTTAGAACTGGTTCGCGAATAGGGGCGGTCAATACCGCCGCCGGCTTTAATAGTAATTTTTTCGAAAAACGCCCGCTCGAGTGTGGACTCAATCGATTCAAAAGCGCAAATAACGGAGACGCACGCCACTCGATGATAACTAGTCGGTGTATTAAAAAAAATTCCCGCCTGCCCACCGGAAATTGTTTGCTTTTCGAATTCGAAAATCCGGTCGATTCGCCGCCGGTTCCGGTGCGGCTTTTGACTGGGTAATTGCGGCAGAAAACGCCAGGACTAAGGGGCTAATTGTCAGCATTAGCGGCACAAAGGGTGCAATCAATGTCGAGGCTACAAAGGCCGCCGGAGGAGCCTCGAGGGACGCCGTAAGATGCGGAAATCAATATCTGGTAAGCTACAAACCGTGCTCGCTTACGATCCGCGGTCTCGTTAACCGAATTGTTGCAATTAGGGGTGTTTGAGGGGTTTGAAACTCGCACCGGACGGTCCCGGGAGAAAAATTATCTCGCTGACCCAATTCGTGGTGCAAAAAATTGTTTGCCTGGACGGCGCCCGGAGATTTATTCAACTTAATTCAATCCGAGTTATGAAGGGTCATTGAGCCAATGAAGAATGGCATCCCTGGCTGAAAAACGACCAACCTGCCGCAAAGGAAACTGTGGAACCAACAGCTTCCGCACCTTCAGACCCTCAATATAAGTCAAGGAAGGATTTTCTTCTTTTAAAATTTTAAAATTAAAATTTTAAATGTTCATGGAACCCAATTTTCAGTCTAAGAGGATTGTGCAAATTGTAACTATTTAGTCGCCAAAGTTCCCCGAGGGCTTCCGACGGCTTCGGTTCCGGCTTGGCGAGTAGTTGGGCGATTTTAACGAGATTCGCCAAGAACAACATTGGTATCATGAAACCCCCACCATCAGTGGCGGCTTTGGATTACGTCCCCTGGAATACGGCGACGAAGCCGGGGATTTTATGGCATTAAAACTAATGAAAAACAAATAAAGGGGATGCAAATTGGGCCGTAAACGCAGGACGTTAAATTTTCTTTGCAACAGGAAGCTTTCCAGTCACGCAGCTTCGACCGAAAAAAAAAAAGTTGAGTTTTCCGGAAACGAGTAAAATAAATCAATTCGCGATAAACTCGAGGGGCACTAGCTTGAGGGATTTATCCTATCCAGGAAAACTGTCTTGCGTGGTTGATTATTGATCTGGCGTTCAAGTTTGAAAGCTTTTACGCGATTCAATTAGATGATTAATAGTGAATTATTTAATTAGTAAGGAGGCCCGGTGAGCGGCTTCGTGCTGCTTCTGTATGTTTTCGAGTTGTTCGCCGGATTTCTTGTTGGTAAACAGGAGAGCACAAACAACCTAATTTTAATCGGTTGAATAAATAAATAATTTTCGGCTTTGATGCGGCAATTTCAGCATCTGATAAGGGTGGCTCGACTAATGTACGATTGTATGAAACGGTGGCGATTACACAACTCTGCGCGTCCTTCAACGGCAGTTTAGCACGACATTGGGGCTCATTCTCAAGACACATCGACGGTCGGAAAACAGAATAAAATTTACAAAAGTGGAAAATGGCCTCGCACTTTAATTAATGTCTTTCGACCGCCTATAATATAAATCTAACTAATAAGGTGTTAGATTTATAGGTTGTAGATATGTTTAAGGAAATTGGAGAATAAATATAATTAAGAATAGTTGTTAAAATGTTATAAATGTCTATGTGAGTCTTGTATGCTACAATGTGAGACAATGTTAAGGTTATATGGGCAAAGAAAAAAGTAAAAATTTAACTACACCCGCTGAAAGTTCATAGGTTCAAAGAGCACGAATTTAACTTGCAGGACATTTTAGAGCGCAGAGAAATCTTCAAGATGGTCATTTTGTTTCATGTAAGAAACCTCTATTTGTCTTGTTCTCTCTAACTGCTCTTATCATCTATATTAGTAGTAGTAGCAGGTAGTCTGATCAAAACATATTTTTGAAAATGCAGCCATTATTATCGAATTTTGATTGATGTTATCTTCCTTTTAATGTCTTCTCTTCTTCTTTTCCAATGCTAACTTGATACTAATCTCTTTTTCACTTGTTTTATAATTTCGCATATTTTTTGTCGTTCTGCTTTTCCTCTCTTTTCTCTAGTACTGTCTTCATAGACATTAGGCACTCTAGCCTGGAGATTCTATTTGCTCTTCTAGATGTGTAGCTTTTGAATAGTCTCTTACTGTGGACAATTTCTGTTGTTTTCTCAATGGTCTTTTTTAAAAGAACTAACATAGGCATGCGATCACATGGTTAATATTTAGCCTTTTTAACGTATTCTCCTCTTCTGAAGTTTTATGCCTCAAATTTGGTCTTAAGGAATGCTGTCTTCCAACCTTTGTTATTATTTTCTTTGACAGGGACACGTTTCAGTAGTATCCAGAGGTGGTGCCTTACTGTGTTCATAGCTTCTGAGACAAGAGATCACTCTCAAGTTTACTTTCAACTTTATTTCATAAAGATTTTGCAAATATGGAAGGCAAACAATGGTGAGCATTAATTTCTTAAGCTTAATGCTAACAATGGAAACCTTCCTGAGTTTCTAAAATTTTTATAAAATAAAGGAACTGAAAATAAACTCTGTCTAGGCAGGTGTACCACAAAATAGTAAGAATCGCGCCGATGTATTTGGTTATTTGTTATTTGAGTCATTTGCATCTCCGCTATTTAAGATCATTCTACCCGCGATAGAGCCTCTTCAAAGGATCGTTTGGCTTTTCCAATCCGCAACCAGCAAGAAGTTTTATTCAAACCTTACTTCTAATTAATTATTGTCCCAAGTTCACAATGTTTTTGGAAAACCTTTCTTTCACTTTGCCAGGCATAATGCTGCCAGAGTGACTTACTTTACGGTTTGCTAGAGCGTTACAGTGACATACTACGTGTTCTGAGGTTTCCTCTTCTGATCCACATGATCTGCCTGTCTCACTATCAGTCTTTTCCACTTTGCTGAGATAATATCTCAGTAAGCAATAATCAGTGAAAAGACCAGTTTGTTCCTCGTCAGTTTGAGAAGCCTTGTGGCATTCTTCGGCGCGAGTAATCATAAACTTCTTCGCCTATCTTTATCCTGAAAGTTGCTTCCAGCAATTTTAGCATTTTTTTGTTTAGCCCACAAAACGGTTATGGTCTTATAAGTAAAGCCTCCCTGCCATATTTGGCTAGTTGATCAGCTGTCTCATTTTCTCCTATACCTGCGGGTTAGTCCTTTCGACTGCTCCTTCAAGGATTCCTAGACAGTCTTAGGCTCAAAACTGTAGGCTTTTAGAGATTTAATTGCTCCTTTGAGGTTGCTTTTCTGGCACTTTCTTGCATAGAAATCTACGACAACATTTCAGCTTGCAACTCTAGGGACATACTTCAGCTGTAAGGGATTGCCTATAGGGCGGCTATTTATCTTAACCGGGGTTCCAAATTATGAAAAACTTTTCCTAAGTATGTCAAATTTAATTTTGAAAGATATCATTTGCACAGTGCCCGTAAACCGTCTCACTGCTTACCACTGGAAGTTGGGAAAATAAGAAAAAAGGATGTCGTGCTTCTAGAGCACTTGGTATTCAGTTAGACTCTTTATAGAAGCAAACTTGAACAGAACTTTTCAATTCCTGACGGATTGGAATCTCCTGGACGCCTCTGTCTAGAATTTTCTGTCATGTAGATCATACTTAAGCTCAGCTTTTAACGAGTTGCCATCCCAACATAGCGGTTCTGAGCGTTCTGGACCAAAGTGGTTGTAAATTGCGTTACTGCAAATAGAACATGGGTGTTAATCTTATTTATCATCGTCAGAGTTTTTCCTCGTCGCCGCTCCGTTTGGGACTGAGTTGGAGGACCGGTTGTTACGTTTTAGATTTCTCTCAACACCTCCGATAAGTCCGGTCCAGTCTAGACTTATAATTTGATCGGCTTTCTCAGAACCATTCGATTTGGTGGCGATATTTATACAGAAGCGCTGTTTAATTATAGCTTTGGTCCTTCGCCACACCACCGGTATTGTTTGTAACTTATAAATATCCAGACTCGGCACGCTTCTCAGTCTATTTTTTAATCGGACTTAGACAGACAGGATCGCATTAAGGACTCGTCACGGTCTGGGCCTAGACCAGCTTTCTGACCTCAGTTTCAATCAATTATTAGCGTCAAAATTAAATTCCATCCCTCGGGAGTAATTAATGTCTTGAATTAAAATCCCTAGCGTCACCAGGGGCGACATCGAACCCGACCCAAGACAAACAACTGGAGTCGACACCTCATCAAATAAGGGAAACTCGCTCGTAATCCAGATAAAGAATCGAAGGGCCGGAGAAATTGCCCCAACCTCCATAAACACCCCGTGTATTAGGGAAACTGTCCGCGGTTGTGGCGCGTCATTTCTTGACCAATCCAATCTGAAACGCGTCGTTGCCATCAGTAACTAGGTAATTTATTGTATAGTACAAATTTGTTTACAAAATACGGACCGTTCGATGACAGTAAATTGCTCACGCTGGGCCCGTAATAACGAGAACTCCTTAATTGTGCAAATTGTAACGGGGAGTCCCTAACGAACATCAAGTTTCTAGTTACAATTACCGGCATTGTCCCAACAATGCCGCCACAATCGGGCCCAATTACCATTGCGCCTTGCATCGGACTCGAAGTCGGATAATCAAGGCACTAATTACCAATTCGAAGGTAAAGCTCGATTAGGTAGGGCGCCACGTGATATTGACGCTGTACGAGGAGTGCCGCCAAAGTTTTTCTCTATTGATCGATCAACTTTCATCTAGGACTTTTCGCTTGAAACGGCTTGGCAACAACAGGAATTCGGGGAGGCTATAAACTTGTGGTTAATATTAAAATCGTGGCTTGATTCTCGTAAGTAGAACACGAATATTGGTTGCTATTGATTGACAAATTGTCACGCGAGTTAAAGTTTTTACGGCTTTCAGGTTGGAACCAAAGGGCGAACGATTATACAATTCGTGGTATTACGGGGGCCACGTAACGTTTTGGATTAGGACCTTAATTACAGTTATGACTTATTTATAGTTTACGTACTTTTACACACGCCGGTGCTCAGTTAGACGGGAGCACCACACTTGAGTCCGGTTTAATCCAATTTCCTATCTTATCGATATTTCAAAGCTTTTTTCAGGGGTATCATAAGTGGGTGAAATAGAGAAACTCCGCGTATGCAGCTTTACCGGATCGATGCACCCTCTAGCGGTTAGGTCCATTAAAAATACACAAATAAAGTTTGTATTTTTACTATTAATTAAAGGGTTGTGGGGGGTTGTTTTTTAGAAGCAAGAATCGATTAGAAACGGCAAGGCAAAGGTGACACGGTGTTGTTGCAAGTGTTGTTTTTGAATGCAGATTCAACGTTGGTTATTAATAGCAAATGGTGGGTGACGCAGCGTCTAGGAACAAGTGGCATAAGCGTCGGTGGACCTGGAGACGCACTGTCTGATACCGATTTAATGGGGGGGGATCTTCGGTGTTTGGTTACCAGAATGTGATTCAATCGGCCCGCATCCTACCGGGCCTTGAGGGAGGTCGAAAATTTCACGTTTCAGCTCCCTAACTATCTACAAATAATGTTGGATTCCCCGTTTCTCTAGTTTTACTTTCCCAAATCTTCAACTATTTTTTCCCTAATTTTTCTGATAAAAATAAACTATTAGCAATAGTCAGATGAAACAATGTAAGGGCTGGAAGACGGGAAAGGCACGCAAGAAAGTAAACAGGTCCTAAATGTTAATTTTACTATGAACGAAAAAAAACAAAGTATAGGTATGAAACTTATTTTTGGAAAAATTAGTCTCTTTGAAATTTTTAGTAAAACTGCAAAATTTTAACATAATAACCTTGCTTTTATGTTTTTGTTCTTACGAACTTCACGTATCTTGTTTTTAGCAAAAAGTGAAGGTCCTTAGTGTCTTTAGTCCTTAGTAGAAACCTTAGTTTGTGTACAATCCAATATGTTTTTCTTTAGAAAAGTAATAGAAGATCAGCAATCTTCAAGTTTTCTCATACTAGAGTAATAAAGCAAGATATGTTCGAAATGTAGATCTGGTTTTTGAAATTTGGCAGCTGAATATACTCTTTTTAGCCTTGGTATAGTGCTACATATCTTTAGTAGATACCGATGAAATTAAGCACATTTTTTACATTTCCATTTACAAAAAAATTAATTAGTTGTAAGTGTGGTCATTGGTAATCTCACCATGATGATTAAATCTTTTTTTTCAAATTATTCAGAAACTTCCTTGGTCATATGTTCTTTCCTGTGGAAAGCTGAGGTAGTCTTAAAATATTCGATCTGCTTCCATAAAAGTTATTCACAAAACTTAGTTAACTTTAGTAACAGTCCTAGGAAATTAATGACGATAGTGGACTTGAGTTGACGATAGTGGATTTGAGTTATATCATTCTGGAATGATTTGGAGAGTTATCATAGTGACCTTTCAGCCATAGATGAGATCATTTTCTCATTATTACAGAACAATCAGCTAACACTTTTTTTTCATCATCTGACGTCGCCTACTTTTAATGAATTTGTAGTAGAAACCATAATTGAATCGGTGACCAATAGACCATCAAAACCTCTTAAATTTTTAAACTGTCATCAAACTTTTAAAAAATCACTTTTAAGATCGGTCCAGTTTTTCCCAACAAATAGAAAGAGTTGATCTGGATCAATGATCTCTTAAAGCAACAGTCACATTTAAAACTCACCTTCTTCCAGAATTTAAATTCTTCAATTAATTTTTGAAATCAATTTTAGAAGCTATTTTGTATTGTAGGTACTTTGTATCCCCATCATCCTGATGAAGCTTCTATGCTCATTTAAGGTCATTTTAACTTCAGAGGCTAGTGAGTCTGAGCTATAGGTACAGTTATTGACCAAAGAAGTCTTTAATCAGAAAATGGAATGATATAGAGTAGTGTTTTTGTGATAAAGCTACCATTGATCACCCAATCGAAGATAAAATCTTTTTTTATTATTGCCACTTATATCTTTTGAGAACTTTTAGGTAATACCAGTTTTTCACCATCTGACTCCTTCTATTCTTAAATAAATAGAAACCAGTGTTGGGCGGGTTGACCTCCAAATCATCAAGTTTCTTCTATAAAAAGAGAACATTAGAAAAAAATTTTTTCTTTTAGGGAAGGCTAGGTGAGGCTATCGAGGTGAGTTTGAATTGTTTTTCACCAATAAAAAGAAATAATTCAGAGTATTGTCGTAATAAAGCAGCCGCTGATGGCCGACCCAGAGTTGAGGTCTTTTGTTATTAATCATTTTAGAACACCCTAGTAATGAGTGGGTACTTTTTTTTAACCATCTGAACTCCAGTTTACAAGACAAATGATTCTTTAGTTTCTTGGAGCAACTTTTTAACTTTCCAATTTTCGGAGATACCTCGTCGTATTTTGTTTAGTCTTCTTATTATCCGCAAATCTTCTTCTTAATAGCAGTTTCGGCAGTCGCCAGAAGCTAAATCAGGAAAGTTCTGATTTACACTATTTTTGACACAACATGGCGTAGTCAAGCTATAGCATCATAATATGAGGCCATCTCCTGATCTCACCGCAACTTCTTGAGATGGTAATACTTTTTGATTTCTTGGGAGATTGGTAAATTATACCTCTTAGTCAAAAAATATTAACCCTTCACTCTTGGTCCGCCAATAAGGACTTTTCAAGAAGACAAGTTTTGTGGTCATAACGGTCACATCTCATGGTGCATCGTGAAACTTTTTGAAAAGTTAGAACTAATGTTGCTTTCGTCAATGCAACAATTTAAATTGTTGACTAAATGACCTCAGGAAGCACTTGGCAGCAATACGCAACTCCTTCCCTTAACAAACAAGGCAATAACCAGTTTTATCCACCTAGGGGCACATTGCTATAGAACGAATAGCTCCTAGTAGCCTTCGTATGCACCAGGTTATTGATAAAACATAACTCTCAGATGACGTGACATGCCAATTTCCGCAATAAGAAACATGCAATCAGCTGGTGCCCAGTTTTCGAATCGCTTTGCATATATTCCATAAAACTATCCAAATAGAACATTAAAAAAAATCTCTAGTACATACTAAAGAAGGTATTTGCGTAGATAATTAGTTCTTTACTTGACATCGATAAAACTGTTACGTAGACAGAAATTTTTGATTGCCAAAAATTGATGAAGGTTTTGTCAGTCCCGGGTTTAGGGCGTCCGATTGTTCGCCGATGCAAATTAGTTCGACAAAACAATTAGCGGAATTTAAAACGCAATTATTCAAGAGAATGAACAGTTTAATTACGAAGTAATGAAAATTAAAGCGTTCGCTGATTCCCTTATGCCTTAATAAGTTCCCAAACAAACCCGTCGCAAAGTTTGAGTCCGAAATGAAATTCCCGTCGAGATTAATAAATTTGTCTCCACTCCCGTTTAATTACTGCTATATAATAACCGCCGTGAGAATTAATAGCTCTTGGCTCCCCAGAAATCTGGGGGGTTTCCCGGTTTTTAGCTCCACAAATTAATATTTATCTATTCAAATGTATGCGGGCTCCCCCGAACGAGCCGCTTGATTTACGGCCAAAGCTCTTGTATGTAATTATTAACGTTCCTAATCTGGCTTAGTGTTCAGTTAAGGTTTTCCATGTGTTTAGGGTATTTTTAAATGGAATCGGGAATTTCCGCAGGCGGTCCTGGAATTAAACCAACACCTCGACTAAAAGCGGTCCCACAAAAATTATTTGGACCTTTCAGCGCCGTAATCGAATCGTTTCTGTGTAATTGATTCGAGGGCACCGGACTAATTATTTCGAATCTTCCGTGACTACGTGACTAATTCCAGGGGTCGTCCACGAGCCGTATTCACATGCAAAACCGGCTCTTTTCCATTTAATAGATCCGTTCGCGCACCTACACGGAAATGCGGACTGGTGGAAATATGAGATTCCGCCGACTTTGGCGGAACAAACGGGTCACGCCACTCTCAAAACCTTTTTGTGACCCCATATCGATACAGTCGATACTTCCACCGAAAGCTCTCACTCCCGTTATTCTCTCTCTTTCGTTGCCTTTAATTGCATATTTAGAGTTCGAGACAAATTTCGAAGGTTTTCCATAAAAGAAACCATCAGTGGGTAGTGGTTAGTGCGATGCCGTGCAACGGACGAAAAGTCGGGGACGGCTTCCTGAAACTGAAAGCTCGCTGGAAGTGAAGCGGCGAGCTTCGATCAAATGCGCCACTTCGGGCAAGCGGCGTTTAAAAAATAGGTCGACAACAACACGGCGTATTTTTATTGCTCCGAAATCTTGATGTCACGCTACATTAATCAAGTTTCCAGCAGAAACTTGATTGTTCAATGTGTTTACGGCACAATTCAATAGAACAGAAAAACAACTATTGCAAAAAAGACTCTAATTGCTTCTAATTTACAGTTGTAGCAAAAGCTTTTACGCCGTTATTAACGTTTTTCCGCCTCCTCCGTGCGTGGCTGACCGATAAAATCGTTCAACTACTAATTGAATTTGTTCGTTACCAAAACACAATTTTCCGATAAATATCTTTCGTTAGCTATTATTAAAAGTTGATAGTTTTGCCGTAGCGTCCTTGTGGCTAAATGAACTAGGTGTCTGAAACTGCTGAATGGATCAAACGTAATTTTGCTGGATGCGTCGTAAAATGTAAGTTATTGAGGAAAATTTGCAATAAGCAAGTTGAGAACGGAATCAGCGAATTAATTTGTAGTCGTATGAGAAATTTCCACTTCTAAATTGAATTCTGTGAAAGCGCAACGCCAGAATTATTGCTGATTTAAAAAATTAAAGATTGATTATTGACGAGAGCGAAACGATTAAGTTATAAAAATCAACTGCACTGGTGGCCGTCAATTTAATGTCTTGTGACGAAATTGATTTCGTTGCCGATCTCAGGGCCGGGCCAACGCCAATGTTCCCTGAATCAATATCGTCGGATAACAGTAAGAATGCTGCATTAGGTTACGATGTTTAAGTGCCTCGGAAATATTGACAAAATCTTAGGATTTTTGCAGCATCTCTAACGATTTTTGACGTTTTCTAGAAAAACTTCAAGAAATTTTGCTTGAGTAAATCAATTTTTTTTTAATTTTTATTTTTTTACTCTTATTAAAATTTCAAAACTTAGGGTAGTTTATCCCTAAATGTTCGAGAAAAAGTGCTAAATTTTCGTAATAAAAAAGTTCTAGGTTCAAAGTATTATCGTTTCACCTATTGTGTGACGATGTTGTACATACATAATGTATCTTCAAAAAACTTAAATTCAAAATCTACAAAAATTACCCCTTTCAACTCTCCGACGCGTTTAAATTTCTTTTTTCTCAAGGAGTTATTTATTTAGATGATAAACAAAATAGTCACAAGGGGCCAAATCTGGAGTCTAGAAAATAGGATATCGTCTTCAGAACCTCTGTTTTTTGACTTGAACAGAGAAGTCTTGAAGAAATTTCTCATTTGTTTAAATGTTTAAGAATAAATGTCTTTTAAAGTCGTGTCTTATGTGAACAAATTTTATTGTTGCAGTTCTACACTCCCTGTAAAAATAATTGTAAATTTTCTTTCCAAGTAAACTTACTCTCAATAAAGAATCGTCAGCATTTTTATCGTCGATCACAATTAATATACTTATTTAATTATTTTGTTTTAAATGATTTATTGCTAATTGCATTTTAAAGATTTTCTTTAAATTTTCTTGAATATTGTAAAGATATTGAAAAAATAGGGTATATACCACGTTTTCAAAGTGCTTTTATGGCATTTGTGGCTGAAGACCTCAGCTTCGCCAATGACTTCGCCTAAGTCTGCCAACTCGATGTCATAAAGTTCCACTTTTAACTTTTGATATACAGGTGTTTCATAATTCAATGTCAATATTGAAGAGGGTAAATCTATGTATGTTTTTAAGACAAAAAGCTTTTATTTTTCAAATACAAATTATTTTATCAATGGTTCTTCATTTTGCACTAAAAAGGATTTCTTTATTATTTTTCGTACCTATCTTGAACTATTGAACTATATCTAATGTAGTTTCGTATTTATTAAAAAAGCAAAAAAATTAAAATTTGTATCGCCCTGTATATCAAAAATAACGTGAAAACGATAGAAACGTTTTATCTTTAAATTTATACACAGATTAATCTCTTTCAATTATAACATTTGATTATGAAACACCTTGTATAAATAACTATTTTAAAATTGTCCCTTGCTTCCAACGCACTTATCGACTAAAATATTAAGTAGCAAATTGTCACTTTAAATCCATCATTGCCTTAATTTTGGTTCTTGGTTTATCGACCAAACTTTTTCACATTTGCCCATCTCTTGTTTCTAATCAACTTGATTATAGCCTCTCTTCTATTGAAGCTAAAAGATTTGAAAAAAGATTCATATTTTACAGAAACTAGAAATTTGGCGAATTGGAACCAATCTGTCTCTACTATTGCAATAAAAACTGTGGCATAGGCTCTAATACACTTATTGGGCTCTATATCGAATATTTTGATCCTTCAAGAAGTAATTTGCCTTTAAATAAAAAATTTCCACCTTTAACCCATTAGGTAATAAATTTCTTTTCCAGTAAAGTAAGAAACAGAAACCTGTTTCTTACTTTACTTGTGACTTGTGACTCATTTGAGTCACAAGGGGCCAAAATCTGGAAAAACTGGATTTAATTTTTAGCAGCTTACTTTTTCGACAAGAATGTTTATTTTTCCTACTAAGCTAGTTTTGTCTGTTGTTTAATATTATTAAAAAGTTTCTAAAAACATAATAATTACAAAAAAATAGGTAATTAACGTCACTTATTTTTCCCCATCCACAGGTTTTTGTCCTTTCCTCGTATATCGATAATTATTAACACAATGCCCAGATGTAGCAGATATGATTGATGGTATTATGCCATTTTCCTCAATTTAGAACTAGAAAACTTGTTGCTAAGTAAAAATCTTTCGTGGTATCTAAAATTATTGTAGTAGTCGGGCTGGTCCGCCCCTGCTAATTGCAATAAAGCTCCGATTGATTCCTCGACCGTGTGGCCAATTTAGCCTAATTTGCGCTCAATTGTCCCAGGTTTTTCTCTTAAAAACCACGTTTCCATCGCGGTTCCTTCCAGTTCAAAGCCAATGGAGGCGTTTACGTAATGCACAAATCGATTTTCAAATTCCAATTCCGTATGCAGCTACCGTTTTCAACTTGGCTATTTTTCAGGCGTACCGAATTGAATTTTGTCATGTTCTAAAAATAATAGATTGCAACAAATAAAAATCGTACTTGTCCATTAATCAAGCGGCAAACAAGTGTTTGCAATTATTTTTAATAGTGACTAAACTGACAGGCGCGCGCCCGACTTGACAACATCAAAATTTCCATCAAGGGCCTTGTCCCAAAACGTTACCTAAAACGTTTTTCTTGATTGTCGTCTTAAGGAAATTTTTTTATCGAAATTTCAATTTCTGCTTGATATCGATTTTGGTTGATCACGTCGAATTAATCATGCGATGTGGCGATTATTAAAGCTGTAATTGAAACGGGTTAATAATTTAAAGGTGAATTAACAGCGAGCACAATTTCCTCGCATGTTATTCTCCTGCAAACATGTTAAAAATTTATAAGGTTGTGCTTCCGTTTCACGTGACACGTGACTCACTAGCGTATGTAGGTTTCCCTCGCAGGGGTCGTTCGCTGGTTCCCACGACGAGTTTGGATTTTACAAATTTAATGAGATTTAATTGTTGTTGTGTTAGCGGCGCATTTTAGGGGCAACAACGCCAAGAGGCAACCATCCTAAGGGCAGTTCAAACCATTTACACAATTGACAAGAAATCAGATGGAGATCACGGAATTCACCAGCCACGGCTCTTTTCGTTCTCCTTTATCAATAATACGTCTTCGTGTCTTTCTCTTTACTATGCATTTTAATCTGTCTTGCACTCACCTGTATTTCATTAAGCAAAGTCATCGTTGACACCCCTAAATTTTTTTTCAGCCCATCAAAATTTAATGTCTATAAAATTTTCTCCATTCTGTGCAACGTATTTAGTTCTTGCTGTATCTTTGAAAAAGTTTCTGCTTCCTCTTTACTGTCAAAAAAACCGTTTCGTAGTTCTTGATAAAATTGTGTAACCAATTTCTAAGTGTAACTACCCGACTAACTACCCGTGTAAAATAAATTTCTCAAGAATGCAATTATCATTAAGGAAGCTTTTTGCAAGGGGTTAAGTTTCCAGTGTTTCGTATGCAACTAACTAATTAACTAAAGTTTCTGGAGCCACTAGAACTTTTTGCTCTTGATTACTATTACGTGTAATTTCTATAAATGAAGTTACTTGCGTTAAATTCTTTAACTTTTGAATTTTAACTTTTCTTGAATGATTAAAAATTCATTATCTCTACTTGGCTTCAGCTCTTTGAAGACGTCCCCAAACGCCCCGAGGTGAACCTAGATCTCTGATTGCGGCTTTAATTGTCCAACGTGCTTGAACCGGGCGATTTTCGTAAGTGTCCGATTTTGCCGAAATGGGCTTCGTCCTTCGCGGAGTCCGGTAGAGGGGCCGGGCGGCCGGCTCCGGTGGCGGCGGATTTCCCGGATTTGGCCCGATTCTGGCACCTAATCTAATCGTCGGTGTTATTTATACCGCACCTGAGCGTCGCGACGCCGTTTGCGCTTATTTCGGGGGTGCTTACCTGAGGCGAGCCACAGCAAGGTGGTCCAAGCCGCGACCAGGCAGCAGGCCATGGCCTCTCTCCGCGGCCCCGCACGAAATTGTCAGCCCGAGGGGGTACCCCCGGGAAGCCGGCCCATGGCTGGGAGCCGCACACAGCACGCACCAAACACAGAGGGTGGCAGTCACGCGCGAGACCCTTCGCCCGTCCAGCGGCCAGCAATACACATGGTGAACATTAGGCAGCAGGGGATGGGTCCTGAACGAGTATTCACACCACCAAAGCCCGTGAGAGACTGAGCCGATTCGGCGGAACCGAAGGATGCGTGCCGATGCCGGACAGCCTGCTCGCGCCGGCGCCCGCGTCGAGACGTCGCGCTACTGCGGATAGGACACGGAACACGCCACTTTCGACGTCGACGTGATACACACATGGCCGTGGTACCGGACGGCGCCGGTGCACCGGTGGTACTTTTACCTCGACGACACGGTACCGCAAACACCACCTGGACAAGAAGCCGACCACCGGAACCGCGACCGCACTTTCGCCACAAAACAACTTCGCGCCCCTCGACAAGACCAACTTCACCGCTGACAATTTTTCTGCAAAATTTCCCAAAACCCCCTAAAAAACTGATAAAGTTGTAGAACTCCTAGACCAAGGAGACGGCTAGACCGGGGGAAGTCGGAAACTTAAAAAGAAAGCGGAAAATGAAATAAGTTATTTCCTACCCGAAACTAGTTTAGTTGTTAAAACTATTGGAAATCGATTTGGGCAGATACGCAAATCCCTAATTGCTCTGAAAACGATTGTGTCATAACTTGGGGCACAAAGCGTCCGGAATCGATACGGACAGGTAATTAATTCGTGCCGAACGGATACATTGTGAGGGCTGCATTCTCCCGGAGTCGTTGCGACCCGCCATAAATCACCGGCCCGAACAATCCGGTCAAATACGACCGATGCAGACCATTGTGGAACTGTAACGAGGATAATGTGCGCATCACGGCTTCAAATTGATTCAAGTGGATGAGATACGGTTGTCCTGCGGGAACATGGCACTATTCCAGATTAATATCGACGCGAACAAGCCCGGAACAGTAAATCACCATCACGGACCGTTACCGCCAGGAGTGGAGCACTGGGCCAGACATAACGAGATACAAATGCACTAGGCAACATCATCATAATACAATTTTTGCCAACGGACCGATCGATCTTAAGTACTTTTACGGCTCGTCGAAACGGGATATCCAGGAAACGGGGATCCGATGAGAAATGCTAGAAGGATGACGCGACGGCGAGGGGACCAGGACAGGAATGACAGCGACGCTATCATCTTCGATACATTTACCAACTCAAGTCACTATCAACGAGTGCAGGAGGCAAAAGATTTTGAAATTTACAGCAGGAGATGAAAATGAAATTCTTTACTCTATAGATGTCTCCAGATTCCAACTAAAATAAATAAATAAGGAATAGTTTTTTCAAATATTAAGTTACTGCAAGATGTGATTTGGTGGATGCGCCGGGAGAATTTAACTAGTTTTCTTATATACAGTTTCTTAAGTATGTTTCCAAATTGTTTGCATTGCTATTATATGTCAAGTTATAATTTTGTAGTTAGAACTGTGATGGAAGTGAGGTGGTTCACTTCTAGACCATCTCCAGTTTTACATCTTTATTCTACCAGTTTTCTACATTTTTCTAGAAATTCATCAAAAAAAAAGACAAGTAGCACTTTCAACGCCCAGATTTGAACTCTCTAAAATACTCAATTGGCAAACATGTTATTTATAATATTTTGTATTGTTGTTTTTATTTTTAACTAAGACAAGGAACGTTATAGAGGTAAGATAAGCAACAAGTAACGACCCCAAATTTCCGCCCAGACAATTAATTGGAATTATTACAAAAACACTTAATAGGTCCGTCAATCCCTTGGGGGTCACTACTAGCATGTTCCTTTTATTATTTAGAATTGTTCCCGTGGGCCGGCCCGCCCCTGTTTGAACTACGCAATAACGGCCCATTAGGCCCCTTTTAGCTCTTGGAACAAGCTGAATTGTGTCACCCCGACAATTTGTCATCGCAACGCAGTCAGGCCCGCCGACCCGGCTGATCTTTTGCGATAAATCCGTCGTTAGTGGCCTCTTCGACAGCCGAACTGGTGTTGAAAACGACGAAATGGCACGCGCCACACGTGTATCGAATTAATTAGAAGGGATGTTAAGGCGAAGCGGGTGTCGCCCCCGAAATGAAAGGAGATATTTACGGTGGAACTGGAGGAAGTGCAATATGGTGCTCAACGTTCCTGGCTTGACCATATGACGGGTTCCAAGCTTACGCCACCTGTCCGAAA
The DNA here is from genome assembly GCA_951805265.1 of Schizotus pectinicornis. Classification (NCBI taxonomy): domain Eukaryota; kingdom Metazoa; phylum Arthropoda; class Insecta; order Coleoptera; family Pyrochroidae; genus Schizotus; species Schizotus pectinicornis. The sequence goes on along the minus strand of OX638206.1, from coordinate 10,009,070 downwards.
GGGCCCTCGTGCTCGTTCAACTGTGCCAAGATACGGCGGCGTTCTACCGTTACCATATTTCCTTGTAATTGATAACGGCTAATTTTTTTTTGATACCCGGCGTGGGTAAAATAGCTTCAAGATATCGATTAGTAGGTCTTACACCTATATTTAAAAAAAATTGGAAATTAGTCATTTCTGGAACTACTGGATGGGAAGCTTCAGTTATTTACCTAAATAAAATTTAACACCTATACCATGTCATTTCTGCGAAAGTAATTTTTTTAAATTAACAACTCGAATGTTAAAGTTTCTTGAACTTGGCTCCTCGAGTGATAAATTGATGCATACGTCCACGGCCTCATTTGACATAAGATGATGAAACGTGTAAGGACCCCCGAACGAATTGATAAATATACGGCCTCTAGTATTGTATACCTAGGGCTTCTTTAGAATTTACACTCAAGAATGGGGAGGCCATAGTGGCGAAATGTCTATAAACGTGAATATCTTCACTCCTTCATAACTTACCTAGATACCAATTAAAAATTTTTTGTTTGTTTTATTAAATATCGTAGATACAGTCGGGGACTTGAATCATGTCTACTAGTGTCTGGTTATTTTTGCGTTATTTGACTCGCAATTGTAGAAAGGTACATAGGTACAGACGGGGAATGAAGTAATGCACAAGGGGTGCACAAATAATCTACCGCATTACCGATGTATTATCCAGTATAACGTAGAAAAAGTTGACCATTTGTGATCCCATGTGCTTTTCTAATATCTCCTAAAAGTCTTTCCACGTTACACTTGATGATAACGTGACAAAAAAGCCACCTTGTGCATTACTTAATTCTCCGGCTGTACCTACCTGTAATGACGCCTAATGAACGTAAAAGTTTAGAGGCTATTGGACATTGTCAAAGTCTCTGCTTCCTATATATTAATAAAACTGTTAAATGCAAAAGTTAATTGTTTAACATAAAAAGTAGCCCCACTTTACCCCCTTTCTCATTTTCACGTACTGTCATAAATCTAAAGTGAATGTGAAGACTCTTTTGTGGTTTGGGCGGTGTCTACTGGGCTATAAAAATAAAATCGTTTTGAAATTAAAGACTGGTATCTTTTGCATGTTTATTGTAGTCTGGGTTTGGGTCACTAGGTATAGCAGTTTAGTGATTTACAGCGAAACTAATAATTACGACCTATGCTATTGTTGTGGCCATGTTAGTACGACCCTGATAACCACAGGACTATTTTATTGCCAGTTATTGTCATTAGAACACTCGCAGTCCTTCACTAATGGAAAATAGATAATAAGAAAATTATAATACGAGGAACTGAGAAATATGTCTTCCGTATTTTCTGAGTTCATAAGACAATTGATTAGAAATTGTTTATTTATCTGTTATTTTACGTCGTAAAACCAATCTTTTGATGTTAATTGTACTCTTGTATTATTACTCTTTTTCCTCTGGCAATAAGTGCGCCCAATAAGTTATGGGCTCAAATCTATCGTTTTGTGTATCATTTACAGCTTTAAATGACAATTGTTAATATTAGTTCACCATGTTTGGAAGTTTTAACGATAAAGTAGAGAACGCATGCAAGTTGAAGGGTGAAAAACGATTACTGGTCTCACATCACTGAAGAGATAACGTAGGTAACCACTCAAAAGATGATAAAAAATTACAAGAAGAACTAAAGATTTATCAAAAGTGATCAAAAAGTAAAGTTAGGTTTGCTATTGGCTAGCAGTATTACTAAACATAATCAGTTTGTTATTCATCTCGTGCAGTTTGAAAAAAATAAAAGTTTGTTTACACATTGAAAGGTAAAAAAGGCAAAACTCCTGATTGACCGGGTTGACCAAGTAACTCGGGGTGGGCGGAGCTTAGGAGTAAAGTATCACATTTACTTAGTTATTTAGAAATAAAAGGTTTAATGAAAAAAAAATATTTTGCGCGCTTGTGTGAAGAATAATTCTTTACGTGAGGCTAACTAGAAATATTAGAACGTTATCATTAAAAGAAAAGGTTGCGCAAGCAAAAAATATGCTGTAATATCTCCTCAAATTATTTCTTTGACAGTTTTTATTTTTTCTCTAAGTTTAATTGTAGTTTAAGCAGGTGAAGTTTGGTTTCACACTTTAAACTAACTCTGTATACAGGGTGATTCACTAGTTTCTTTACAAACTTTGGCAATAAAAAGAACATTAAATTTTATGAAAAAATGTTAAATGTAAATAATTATATACAGGTGGGGTAATAGTGCGTCCGACTTTGATGGCTTGAGTTCTATGATGGGTAGAAATTTGTTTCAAAAACACGAATAAACTAGAGAAAGAAGTCTATAACCGGAAATTATTTTTAAACATACAGGGTGAGCCGAGACAATTATACAGAAGCAAGTGACATTTTTTTAAATAGAATGTGGTGTATAAAAAAAGATTTTTCGGAGTTTTTCCTAGACTCTTTTTAATCCAATATTATTGCTGACTATTTTCAAACCACTTGGATGTAGCTATTTTTTTTGTTCAAATAATGGCATCTGCAGATGCATGTTAAAAAAATCACTACACTGTATATTAAAAAAAGTAGTTGAGACTTAGGTATGTGTTCAAATAAATATATTTATACAATATACATATAAATAAATGTAATGCTCAATAAATAATGGAAAATCAAGAATTTGAGTGACTAGACCAATAGGCAAAAAAAGTTCTTGGCGTAGGTAGTGCAATAGTCTGCCATAAAACTTTTGCTCTACAGTAACTTGTTGAGTTTTCTACGTATGTTAATGGCAGTTGCGACAAGATGTGATTTAAACATTCTTCAAGCAGATTTAATAGAAATGTAGAAACTTGAAACATAAATAATTGTTTACAAACAATCATACTAATAAACCAATTGGAAAAAGCAAACGAATTGAAGCATTAACTATCACTTAAACTTGTTTCAACAAAAACTGATTCTTAGGTAAAGTCCCGTTTAAAAAAAAAATTTAGAAATTAATTTACTATTTATAATGAACCGTTTATTGGTCACGAGTGTACCATCCTGCACATAATAAAAAAATTATTTAGTCTTAAATAAATATTAATCTAATGACGATTCAGTTGAAGAATTCTGTGACTTCTTGCAGTTCCCGTTCTCTGGCCTGTTCATGTGCCCACCGATCTTCAGCGAGTTTATCCGACAGTGACCATTTAAAATGATAAATTTTATTTCCACAAGCGTTGCACTTCTTGTTACCAAAGGGAGGCATTCTCATGAAAGCAAAAAAACATTCTTGATGGAACAAATGGCCGCAGTACACCCTCTCGATGTGTTTGAGAGAATTCTCATCAGCTTCCAGTAACTGAAAACAATTAATTACAATTATTTCTTTCGTTCGTTTCACCCGGTTACTATTACGTTAGGATCTGACGGAAAACAGAGTTTGTTGCAAAACTGACAATTCTCTGAGGGTATCCGTTTAACGCAATCAATCAAGAATTCTATAGTTTTCTTTAAAGACGGACTCGGTTTGAACGGAGGATCGTTGAGTTTTTTCTTAATGGGAGCTTCAACACATCTCCTGGCTATTTCTTTGGCTTGACTCACCATGTGGCGGTGGAAAGCCGGAGAGAAATTCGTATTGACATCTTGAAAACTAAAAAAAAAAATTTCTTACAAGAAATGATGTCGGTTTAAGTTACAATTACTCGATCGCCAAACATGGGTAGTTATCAGGTACTAAGATGCGACAATTTAAATAGTAATTCTGATTAAACACTTTCAGAATTAAACTGGATGATTTCTGTTTTAACTTCAACTCGTCCTTGTCACTTAGGCTCTTTTTCAGCGTGTTTATCTCGTCATAACAGCAACTAAGGGGGTTTTCTTCTATAAAGTTTCGAAGAAACTTGATCACAACCAACACTTGAGCCTTGCCAAGAAACTTCTTCGCTTCCTGTTCGCAAACATTGGTGAGACCTTGGAGAAGCTTCTCGGATAGAGTTTTTGATTTTAACTCGAACAGGAGAGGAGTGCCGGGATAAGACTCGGTGAACTGGATACATACTATCAACGTTTTAAAGTCAGTCTTTCTTATTTCGACCCGCACCATTGTGCGCACACAAGACACGAGTTTGCAACCGGGAAACACATTGCCGAACAACTTTCTAACTTCTGAGAGTTCATCTTCTATAAACCCCATGTAAATCGAAGTTTTCAGGTTATGTCACTGGAAATTTTCCAAAAAGGCTTGCTGATCGTCTTCAAACCCGGTAATAAAGCATTTGGACGTCTCGTGAGGTTTTGTATCTTGAATCTGAAGCGCTTTTTCGTGTTTACTGGACGTTTTAATTAAAAATAAGGCCCAAATTAGAGATCAATTTGACAGATCAGTAGCGGAGAAGTACAAACAAATTTTGAAATTTTGCAAAATTAATTACAGAATCTAAAGGAATAATAAATAATGCAGGAATAATAAAAATGCGGCCAAAATTGTTACTTTTTTAATTTCAAAAGAAATTTGACAACGCATTATTTTTTTCAAGTTTAGGCAAAAGAAAATTTAAATTTTGTGTAACGCCGCTGCCTCTAACGTCAAAACTGTCAAAACTAAGACATAACCTCAAATCGGAAAGTTTTATGTTGTTATTCTTCGTCCCGATAAAAAACATAACAACTAACTATTAATGTTACTTCTTGTTTGAGTAGAGGGATCTTGATGGCGAACCTCAAACCCGGAGGGCAGAATCCTCGTAAAAAAGTCCAGGTTAGCGCCTCCTTAAAATTGTTTTCCTTGTTTACTCACGTAAGCCCCCAGGTTTCGATGGTAATATGCGAGGCCGAAGAAAAGCGACACCGGTCAGGGGTGAACGCGTTACAGATCGACCCATCTCTGGACCGCCTCTATTCGGCGGGGCGAGACTCGATTATAAGGGTGTATGAGCACGAACAGTACTTGCACGGCATGGAACATCACACTGATTGGGTCAACGACATCGTTCTGTGTTGCGGAGGCCGACATTGTAAGAAACATGCCCAATCATAAAAATGTTACGTTAATTTCTTGCAGTAATTTCCGCCAGTTCTGACACTACAGTCAAAGTTTGGAACGCCCATAAAGGTTTCTGCATGTCAACGTTACGTACTCACAAAGACTACGTAAAAGCTCTGGCGTACGCGAAAGACCGCGAACAAGTCGCCTCAGCGGGTTTGGATAAATCGATTTATTTGTGGGACATCAACACTCTTACCGCTTTAACAGCCAGCAACAACACAGTTACAAGTAATTTTTTTTAATTGCACGTAATTTTGGTTTTAAAAATGTTAATTGTAGCCTCAAGTCTCATGGGAAGCAAAGAATCTATTTATAGTCTTGCAATGAACCCTTCAGGAACTGTCATAGTGAGTGGATCGACTGAAAAAGCTTTAAGGCTCTGGGATCCAAGGAGTTGTGTCAAGCTGTTCAAACTTAAAGGTAAGAATTTTAAAGTAAAACGTCTTTTACCGGCGTAGTAATATGCGTAACAGAAAGTGAAACACTCCACACTCCTATACATCATAAACCTGGAGTCCATTTCATTTCTTTAGTCCTCTAAGTTGTAAAGTAACTTGATGTAGTTACGACAGATGGCTACACTACCTCTTTTCTATTCATGCCGCTAACAAAGATGGAATGAAAGAGTGTGACGAGTTTACGTTCTTGACGACAAATGGTCTCAGGAAATATCCTTTACACACAACTAGGTGAAAACTGTTTACATTTTAGGTGCCAGCGCCGTAACTATGGCTTTTGCCTACTTTACAGCTCTTCGAGTAGTAAAGTAGACAAACAGCCCGCTGGGCGGCAAAGTAGACAAAAAGCCCGCAGGGTCGTAAAGTAGGCAAACAGCCTGCTGGGCGGCAAAGTAGACAAAAAGTCCGTTGGGTGGAAAAGTAGACAAAAAGCCCGTCGGGCCGTAAAGTAGACGAAAGATTCGGCCTAGTCGTAAAGTAGACAAGCAGCCCACTGGGCCGTAAAGTAGACAAAGATTCCACTGGGCCGTAAAGTAGACAAAAAGTCTGCGGGGCTGTAAAATACACAGAAAGCCTATTCATGATATGGTAGAATTTTTTTAACAACAATCACCTGCAACACGCGTGTTGTATCGCCTGTCTCTCTTACTTACAGAGAACGACAAGTTTATCCGAGTTATTCTTGACGGGGCTTGCTTCAGTGGATTTAAACGGGCGTTGGTGTCGCATTCTTATTTATTGAAGTGAGCGAGACAAGACTATAAGCATCACCTCGCTGTAAATCTGCGGTCTCGTTCTTTTAGTGCATTAGAATGAGACACCAAAGAAGATGTGATTTAAGGGGTGCAGCTTTGCTGTAAGCTACATGCATTGAATCACACCACGTTGAGAACTCGGATAAACTTGTCGTTTTCGGCGAGCAATAGAGACAGCCGATAATGCGCTTGTTGCAACTCGTACATTCTGACAATTTTATGCGATCGTGGAGTTGTTAGAAAAATTTTACTATACAAGTTTAGTTAAAAACAATAGTAAAGCGAAATTGAAGAGACTACTGTTTGGTTGGACTTTACGTACATGCTTATTTGTGCAATTTGGGATGTTACATGGGACTGAGGATATTAGGTAAATAGACTATATACAGGGTGGGGCAATAGTGCGCCCGAGTTCGATAGCTCGAGTTCTATGATAGGTAGAAATTTGATTTAAAAATACAGATAAACTAGAGAAAGAAGTCTATAACCGGAAATTATTTTTGAATATACAGGGTGAGCCAAGACAGGGGCAAGTGAGAATTTTTTAAATGGAATGTGGTGTGCAAAAGAAGATTTTTCGGAGCCTTTTCCTAGGCTCTTTTCAATCCAGTATTATGCTTTAAACACTACAAAGTGATTTTTTTTTAAATTATGTAACTGTCGAAAGAAGTTCAACTTTTTTTCAAATTGGATCATGTTTTTTTAATATTCTAGTTTCATGGAATATGTTGAAAATAAAATTCAAACTCTCATTCATGCATGTTATTTATTGGTCCGCCCGTCAAACTCTCATTCATGCATGTTATTTATTGATCTGCCCGTCGCCGCGACGAGGTCAGCATCTTTTGTTCTTTTAGCCGTCACCGGATGTACTGTGGTGCCGTGTGCATTAGGTTAGACTAAATAAGGTCAATGCGTATTAGTTTTAAGTGAGTTCTAGTGCCATACAAGCAACATCTCCCGATTGATTGCAATAAGTTGTTTTGTTGAATAAACGTTTTGTATAGCAAGAATCAAATTTGGCTAAAATTATTTAACAAAGTATTTTTTTCTGAATGCAATAATGTCTACAAAGATGAATTTGGTATAATATTCATTCATCAAAATAATTAAAATGTTTGTCAAAATTATGGAATTTCTTGTGTGTGCTGTGGAAAACAGTTGAAAAATACAATTTGAAGAACAATAATTGTAAAAAATCGTATAGTTTTGTTCAAATATTTTTCGTTATGTCAGAAATATAATGCTACGCCACTGGGTTCTTGGTTCGATAGAATGACAGCGTGCTCACTCAATTACTTTTGCTTATGTATAATTATTTAAGTTCATTAAACAAACTACAAAATGTAACGGTTTATTTGGGACGCTACCCACCTACCTAACAGTTATTTCAAAAAAACATTTTTTTCCACGATTATTTCCATTTTGCAGTGTTCGAAAAATAATCTCCAAAAACTTTATATTTATTCAAATCGGATAATAAATAACAAAGTTGCTGCTTGAGACTGTTTTTAGGAAACACCCTGAATGGATGCATTGCTCAGGATTGTCGCTTTGTTATTTTTGTTTGTATTTTGGTAAATTCTTATTTTCAGGTCATTCTGATAACGTGAAGGCTTTAGTGGTGTCCAAAGATGGAACTCATTGTGTGTCTGGCAGTAGTGATGGTTCGATTAAAGTTTGGAGTTTAGGGGGACAAAGGTGCATTCAGACCATCAGAGTTCACACGGATTCAGTGTGGGCGCTCTTGGCTACAGAGAACTTCACTCATGTGATATCGGGTGGTCGAGATAAAAAAGTAATAATGACAGATCTGAAGAATCCGCAAAATAGCATTGTGGTTTGCGTCGAAGAAGCCCCAGTTCTCAAAATGTGTTTTACTGCCGACCAGCAAGCCGTTTGGGTGATTACTTTAATTATTGCAACATGTAACTCAACTAATAAAATACTAAAACTTCCAGGTATCCACTTCAGATTCTATTATTCGGTGTTGGAAGTTGCCAACTGACAAACATTTCAAGGAAGAGGCAAAGATGCCGTCGACGCCAATTTCTTTAATTCCTGGAGGTGCAGCCATTCGCCAGGCGGTTGTTTTAAACGATAAACGGCACATCTTAACTAAGGATGCGAATGAAAACGTTGCTTTATATGATGTTTTACGAGTTGCGTATAGTCAATGATTTCTCAATTGTTTCTTTACTATTATAAAATTTCAGGCTCGAAGAGTTGAGGATTTGGGACGAATTAATTTTCAAGACGAACTTAAGAACAGGTTAAAAGTTGTTTATGTTCCTAATTGGTTCAATGTTGATCTCAAAACTGGGGTTAGTTACCTGACGATGTTTTAATTGAATATATTTATTGTAATTTTGTAGATGCTGACGATTCATTTAGGCCAAGATGAGGTCGATTGTTTTGCAGCTTGGGTTTCGGCCAGAGATGCGGGCATCAGAGATTGCCCTGAGCCCGATCAAAAAGTCAATTACGGCAAATTGCTGCTGCAAGCCCTCTTCGAACATTGGCGAGGAGTGGAAAAGGATCCGGAGAGCAAGCTATACTTTACAGTTCCCAAACACATACCTCTAATTCTTAGGTAGCACTCCAGCACTGGGATCCCCGACAAAGCGTTTCGACTGCGTCGCTTCCAAAGCGACCAAAAAAAGCGTTAGTTTTTTGGAACTCTTTGTTTAACCGATAGAAATACAAGTCGACTCGGTCGACATTGAAGCTTTTCGGTCGTTTTGGAAGCGACGCGGTTGAAACGCTTTGTTGGAGATCTCTGTGCTGTTTTGAAAATAGGCTGTTTTCTTAATCTTTTATTGTTGGTTTCACATAATTATTTGCTAAAAAACCGTATTAATGCAATTTTGGTTTTGAACAATTTTAATATTTGCCATTCTGACGTATTTGCAAAAAATCTCATGATGACGTCATAAACTTTAACTATTTTTGAGGGTCGATTACAGAACACTGTTTAGTCGACATTGTTACAACACATTTTAAGACAAGGGCACGCACATTCATACAAAATTTTGCAGTTTTAATTCTTGATGGTGTAGAAGGATTATAGTATACAGGATGTTTCCTGAAAAACACCTCAAGTCGTAACTGCGTTATTTTTTATCTGATTTGAATAACCAACAAACTTTATGAAATTATTCTTCAAATACCTACTTTAAAGTAGTTACAATTTGAGGCAGTTTTCACCAAACACCCTATATATTTACTGGTACTTTCATGAGAAAGGTTCTGAAATTGGTACAGATGCGCAGAATTCTGATGAGAGCGCCATCTAAACATCTTTGATCCAACTATCTGTACAAAGTAAAATATTAATTTAATGCAAAGGTTTTAAAATCCAACTTCTCCAATGGAAGTTCTTGTGATGATGTAAAATATGGTTTTAGCGAGGTCGGGGGTCGCACGTTGTACCGGGTGCTCGTGGGCGACACGGTGGGGGACACCGAGAACGCCCTCTTGAACGAAACCGTCCCCACCTGGGTGATTTCGAATATTGAGGAGAATTGCACTGGAAAGTTTATCAAAGTCCAGTTTTACCTTCAGCCTCATTCCACTGTACCTTCCCATTTATTGAAACAAGATAGACTGAAAAAGGTAATAACGCGCTTTGAAATTGTTCTAGTCTATTCTACAATTTTTATTTCAGCCTGATAGACTGGTTGCCAATGATTTTATACAGTGTCGCAAAGTTGCTGAACATATTTTGGAGAAGTTGTTGGGTGATGGCAATGCTAGTTCTCCCGGAGGTGATGCAGACTCATCAACTCCAAGCAATAATGGCTACAACGTTGACCAAATAGAACTGACCTGCAACGATCAAGTTCTGGATCCGGCCATGGATTTGAGGACAGTCAAACATTTTATTTGGAAATCTTCTGCGGACCTCACGCTGCACTATAAAATTATCAACCCAAAATAACCGGCATTTCCTAAACGTAGTTAGATTAAAGGGTTAGGTTCAACTGTTCTGTTCGTACTTTTATACAAATTGTTCTATGTGATTTATCTTCTATTATTGCGATAAGTGTAACTACTTTGGAAGACTCCCCAGTATTAACAACCAACATTTCATTTATTAAAGAATTTCAATGACTTGTAAGCGTTTAATATGAGGGTGTTGGCACCCCAAAACTGTTAAGTGCTGTGTTTATTTAAATTGTTGTTTTCTTTTTTGATAAGTTACGCTCTTCGACGGTTTGTACTATTGTGACAAGACGCCATTTTTCCGAAGTTGTTTTGTAATAAAAACTGCAACGCCAGTTATATTATTTATTAAATAATTAGGTACTTAGATGGATTACTTTCCAGGTTGCTAAGTACTAAACTTGAAATGGATATGAATCAAGATAGAGTCACGCATATGAATAATATGAAACAAGTGAAAAGAATTTACAGTAAATACCCACACAAAGCGACACAATTTCCTTCCTATTATCCCCCTGAAAGCACCTGCATGAACGTAGGGGAGCTCTTGGTGAATGAGTTACTTCGAAATTTTCAATACCCTCAATGTTGTGATTGTTGTTACCCAGCGACTGTGTTACTATAGCGATCACTTCAATGGTGGTTTCCTTTTCCGTGCAATAACATGTCTGATTTGAATAAAAAATTCTTGATACGAGCCTCAGGTATATAATAATTAATTAGGGACTAGAGGCTAACGCAAATTTTTAGAGTGTCATCTGGGAGCTTTGTTTCCTGAAGACAGCTGGGACAAAGACATTATAGGGGTTGATGATGTGAACGAGTTCCTCAACGTTGAAAATAAGTCGACTCTTTTCGCTCTAATCGAGGAAAGTGGGGAGAGGAAACAATTGAGGTTTATTACCGAACTCAATTCTGGAACAGGCGATTCCAAAATTGTAATTTTCTCCAAGAACAAACCTACTAGTTCTGCCGATGAGAGTTTGCTAGCTAACATACAAATTACCTCGGTTTGCGGCCCCCCAACTTTAGCGCTCTACCACTCCCTTAGCAACATCTATAGCCCGCTGTTAGCACAGGTACTAACGGCGCCGTTAATTAACTTGTACTAATTAGAAGCAATTTGCTCCAGCAAAACCACGGCGCCATTCAACGACATATCGCCAACTTGCAGGCCGATTTGAGGTCGGAAATACTATCATCGAGCAATGAAGAAGAGCTGATAAGCACCACGTTTAGTTCGCTAACAGGTACTTCGAGATTGAGATGAAATAAGTTTTAAACAAAGAGTTTCAGTTGTGGAATCGCTGGAGCATGAGGTGGAATATTGGGAAAAGGCCGCAAATACGTCGAAAAATAGAACAGGTCGCAATGTAGCTGCATCTTTTGCAGACATCTTAAAACCTATTGCAACTGAATTCAAGTAAGTGGATGTCTCAAACAATTCTGGACAGTTTAGTTCAAAATTTCACAGTTGCAAAATAATTTCTACCTATACATCCCGTTTTGCCTCATTCTTATTATTTACCCTCGCAAAGCTCGGTTACCTCACTCTAAAAAACCGTTAATAAGTCATTAAAGCTCCTCTACGTTTTTTTAACCCTTACGCTGCTCTAGACGTATATACAGGGTGATTTACGTAGCCCGTGCATTAGAAGTTTTTCAACTTTCAGTTGGATTAGAAATTTGAAACTTGGGAGGCAGTCATAATCAGTCATGCTCATTCTATCTAAAATATTTTCAGCTCTCTAGCTCTACAGGTGTGCCAAAAGTCGGTATCAACGTTTTTATTTTAAATGGAATCGTATCATTTTTTTCTACATGGTTCGATTGGTATTCCAACTTTAAGTTTTCATAACACTACTTGTTATATGAATTTATCTAACATTTTTTGACATTGTGTTAATTTATGTGAAAAAATTGGTCGATGTGGTAGCTTACGAAGAAATTCGTATCTGGCAGACGGTTCAGAATTTATGAAAGCTAATTTATAAAGTAGTTAGTTCGAAGTACAGCCTAACTTCTGATATCTTAATGGTGGTTCTATTTTGTACCATATAGGCGCAAACAATTTTCAAATATCGCAACCAAAAATGGTCAAAAAGTCATTTTTTTTTAATGGAACCTACTAATTTTTGTTACTTTATATGATAGAAAATTGTATTTTGGGATGAGTTACTAAGCATTCCCTATACCTAACTTCATCCCCTTTCAAATTAAAAATTAAAATCCAGAAATTCCATCAATCTTGCCGAGAGATTTTTTGGTTTTTTAAGTACGCCAAGAAAGAAACTTAAATAAATGACCCAATGTGAAAGCAGCAAAGTGACACTGTCTTCCAGCACAACTTTGGAGACTAAGTGGGGTATTTCAAGTCTTGTGCTTCCTTTTCGGGAAACACTGTGGCGACTCCTCTAATAGTTATCCTAGACACAAGCAGGCAACGCGACTATTTTTGCTCTAACTCACATTAACACTCTACTGGTCTAAGAAGTTTTTCTATTTTTATTATTAAAACTTATTTAGTGTTATGGACGTTCTGCCTCTGAGCGAAGTTGAGGATCTTCTAGAGAACGCCCACGGCATCTTAGACGACTTATGGAGACACGAGCCTCCTTACCCCAAGGAAAGAATCAAACATCTGATGGACTTAATAGGTTTGTTTTGTTTATGAAGTATTTTTAGTTTAATGCTGAATTATAGCTGAAAACGTCACAAACTGCACGTCGATCCAACTAAAAAAGCGCGACATTTGGGGCGACAATTACAACACCATAGCCGAACTACTAACGCAATGCATCAGCGTCGGGGAACGTTGGTTAACTTCTTGCAAGCAATTGACGGAACTTTTTTGGCCCAACTACGCTCTGAACGTTTGGAAAGATCCATCGTACCAACCTCCGGATTTGATCAAATTTGTTTCAAGACTACAAGAAGTACATAGTTGGGGTGGTTTCGTTTTATTTGATTTGATTAAACTGTTGTAGATTTTAAGCGTTCAAACTCTGCACCGGCAATTAACCAGATTGTTAACACCTCAAGAACAAGAGAGTTTGAATACTAACGAGATGTTTCGTCCTTTCAAAAGTTTGAATATCGTCGAGTTCGGTCAATATTCCTCCAATTTATGGCTTAAAGCCCGAAAAGAGTTTGAGTATTTACTACAACCCGCCGAAGAAAGAGTCGCTGCGAAATTAAAGAAGCAGTTGTCTTCTGTTAACGCTAACACTCGCCAGGTTTTTGTTACACTTAGGTCTGGTCTTTTCACTTCCACAACTATGATGTGTCTTGTGGTAGATCCACATTTCCAAATTTGGTCTTAATGACCAATGATAGTTGCAGGTGAAGAGACCGGCCTTCAGTTCGTCTCGAATTAATGACGAAGTTGCAGCTTTTGCACGAGTTTACTCGTTATTCTGAGTTGATCAGTCGACCTGTTTTGAGGCAAACTTTGCTGTCGGAACGCCAACATTTGTTGAGTTCTTTGTATGATTACGTGAGACAGTTGCAGTCTCAAAATATCAACGAAAATCCGATGTTATCAACGAAATACGACACTCCTCAAGTGGTTGCTGAAGTTATTGTAACTAGACAAACCGAAGCTAAAGCGAACGAGATTCAGAAAACTTCGCAAAAATTACTGAACGATCTTCAAGGCTTCGATGGTCTTCATCAGGTGGTTTCGGAATTGCTGAAAGACTTGAAACAACAACACACTGAACTGTTTGAGTCGTGGACTAGCGAAATTTCGGCTCTAATCAAAAACGATAGTTTGAGGTATGTATTTTTATTCTTGCTCTTCAGCAACTAAAAAATAAATTTTCAGTTTGAAAGAGTCTGAACCTGTTGTGCAATTTTCTAAGAACAAATTGATGAAAGTTAACTATTCGCCTCGATTAGTTACGTTAATTTCGGAAGTGAGACAATTTAGAGCTTTAGGTTACCACATCCCTAGTCACATCGTCCAAACCAGCGAGCATGCCAAGAAGTTTATGAGACTTGCCAAAATTTTAGAACAAGTTACTATTTATTGGGTTATTGAAACAATTTTTCAAAATTTTGGTTCTAGGTTGCTAACTTTCACAACACCATTGGAGACAGGATGATAGTTTGCCAAAGACCCATGATGCTGGCTAGCGCTGTCGAATTGTCGCGGTTGGTGCAAGAAGAAAAAGTTGTTTCTTGGAGCGACACTAAATCAGTTGAAAAATATATAGAAACCCTCAAAAATGCGGTGGAAAAATTATCGAAAGAAAACAATTTTTTGGCATCGTTTTACTACCAAATTATGGATAAAGTAAGTTACTCAACTTAACTCTAGCAATTAATTGTCCAAATTGTAGATAAAACTGCTCGAAGACGTCGATTTAATTAAGGAATACAGCAAATGGAAAGAGACTACGAGGCAAATGAGAAACATAATGACGCAAGTTGAAGAGAAAGGCTTCAAGAACATGCAAGCCTGGAAAAGCGACGCAGACGCAAACTTATGCAGAGTCCTGGAAAAACAATACATCAAAAGCCTGGATACTCTTCATCTCTATTTGCCAGAAATTTACACCGACATTGTTTATAGAAATTTGCAACTTCAATTTTCTCCCGAAGAAGAAGTTTTGAACGACAAATATCAGCAGCAGCTAAAGAAGTTTCTGGATATCCCCAAAACTTTTCGAGGAATTTCCGAAATAGCCGACAAAAATATTTTCGCTGAAATCGTTGAAGGGTGAGTCCCAAAAATCTTTACGCTCATGTTAATTGTGGATTCCAGCAATTCGGCTGAATTGGACAAAGTAACCAAACATACAAATGATTTATTCGACCAACTCCGGGGAGTTTTGAAACATTGGCAATCTTGGCTGCAATTGGACCCTCTCGATTTGACTAAACTCACAACTTGGCAGCATTGGGATCTGCATTTTAGGGCGTCAAAAACGTTCGGACAAGAAATCGCCAAACTTCCCAGGTACCTTTTGCCGAAATTTTTTAGTTTTTTCTAAAACGTAAAGTTTAGTAATGAAGAACGAGTCGGTTGCTTTCTCATTGGTCTTTCACGGTTGCGATCGGATTTGGAGTCGCATAACCGGAGTTACTGGGACCAACTGGTCATGTCTCTGAAAGACTCCATTGCTCAAGACGTGGTCAAGTTGCAAAATTACGTGGATCCCTCCACAGCGGTCCTCACCAGGCAACCGGTGACTCTGGAGGAGGTGGGAGAGTCGGGGGCGTCACATGCCAACATCTCCAAGCAAGCACCAGACGTATGTAGTGATTTCATTAACTCTTTACCTACATAAAAAAACTATTTTACTATTATTGTTGAAATAGACTTTATTTATTATTTATAATTTAAACATTCTGAAGAGAACTTACCTTAAGCACTTTGAATTAGTTTGGTGGAATTTAGTTAGCGGATTAAATTTTCGCCCGGCGCCTCCACCATTTGTCGACTTTATTTTTTTACTCGTTGGTCAAAATCCGTTTGATTGTTAACAAACTTTTGCCAATTAAGAATTAAAGACCTGATCTACTTGTAAAACTACACTTTGGTGACTGAAAATCTGATTGGCGCGATTTAGATGGAGGACTGCTACAACCAAATGATCCAGAAGTCTCAAATTTTGGCCAGTTGGACCCGTGAACAGGTTGATTCTGTAAATCGCCTGAAAGGAGCTTGGGAAAGGTTGCAAAGTTTGCTAGAGAATCATCAACACATTATCGCCAAACAGGTATCTGTAATAAAATCGAAAAGCGCCAATCGTTGCAGGGGTTGTTAAAAATTTGTCACGTAATGAAATCAACTTTTTTAGATGGAAACCATTAGAACTACCCTCAATATTGAAAGTGAGAACGTAGAAAAGGAAATGGAAAGGTTCGCAGCCAAGTGGGAGGAAATTAAACCCAAGGCACGCACCGGCCAGATCGCAAGCCAAACCATAGAAGAGTTGTACAAACAACTGGAAGCTATTAGGGAAAAGAAGACTCAATGGCAACAAGTTCTGGAGAGGAAGGATAAGCTAGCGGCAGATTACGAAAGATTTAATATTGAAAAACCCGAATTTGCTTTAATCGAAGAGATAGAATCTGACTTAAATAAAGAAGAAACTTTTTGGTCGTTATTTGGGGAATTTTATTTGGAACTGGAAGCTCTCGGAAAAGAAGAATGGATCGTGTTCAGGAAGAAAATTTATCGTTTTGAAGATTTTCTTTCGAACTGGCAATCTAAGTTAAAAGCTAACGAAAGCAATAGCGATTTAGTAACAAGAATATTGCAAGAGATTCAGAAACACGAGGTAAGTGAAATTTGGGAAAACTCCGAAAAATATAATAAAGCTTCCAGCGGGTTTTTCCGACCCTCAAATACGTAAGGGGTGAAGATTTCACGGAAAAACACTGGATGGACGTTTACAACATCCTCGGAATTTCTCCCAAACCTCTAGATGTCCTAACATTCAAAGACTTGCTTGACGCTTCTGATAAATTAGAGGAGTACGCTAAAGATTTACAAGTATGCTTCGGGATTATTGCGATTTCTTTCCAAAATTATTTTCTTTGTAGTCAATTTGCAAGAAAGCAGCTAGCGAAATTGTTGTTCGTCAAGCTTTGGCCGAGTTGGACCAATGGGAAGTGCAATCCAAATTCGTCTTGACTCCTCACAAAGATTCACGCAACACCAACGTTATGTTGGTTAAAGATTTCAAGGAGATTCTCAGCAAAGTAAGCAAAGCCTCTCGTAATAACCCTCAATCTAAACAATCTTACAGATCGGAGATAACCAAAGTTTGCTGCAATCAGTAAAAAATTCAGCGGACTACGAAAGTTTTTCGGAACGCGCCAGTTTATGGGAGAACAAGTTGGCAACACTCGACCAAAATTTGACTTTCTTAGCTCAAATCCAGCGAAAGTATTAATATTATTGTTTATTCAACCAACTCTTGACTGATATTTTGTAGATGGATCTATTTAGAGCCTATTTTTGGCAGCGGTACTTTGGTTCAAGAAAAATCTAGATTTGAGAAAATTGACAAAGATTTTCACCATTTGTTGGTGTTTATAGAGAAAGATTCCCGAGTGTCATCTCTCTCCCGCTATCCAAACCTCAGTGCGATTTTGAAGAATTTACAGGAACAACTGGCGCGATGCCAGAAAAGTTTGGAAAATTTCTTGCAGGAAAAGCGTGGAAAATTTCCTCGTTTTCTTTTCTTGGGAGACGACGATTTGCTGGAAATTGTCGGTCAATCTTTCAAAGAGCACGTGATTCAGGCTCATCTCAAGAAGTTGTTTGCTGGAATCAACACTATTCAATTAGGGGATGATGGAAGAAATATCAAGGCTATGTGTTCGTTACACGAAGAAACTGTGGTTTTGAGTAATCCAGTCAACATCCAAAAACCTGTTGAGGTTGTCACATTCGTTGGCGAGTATTAACAAAGTAACACTAGTTTTTCAGGAGTGGCTCAACTCACTCGTGAAACAAATGCAAACAACCCTGAAGGAGCTGTTGGTGCAGTGTTTAGCCGAAGGCCAATCAGCGGACCCCCTTAAATACCCGTCGCAAATTCTATGCTTAGCTGACAACATCAATTTTACTCTTAAAGCAGAACAAGCTATCGGAAGCATGACTCTTCCTCCTCTCCTAGCGCATTACAAAGTAAATAACCCCCAATTTTCGTTAACTTCATTTTGCATAACCAATTTTAGGCCCAACTGTCCCACTATAGCTCCTTAGAACTTAATGTGAACGAAGACAAGAGTTTTACGTCTACTTCCTCCGAAGATGACGATTCCAACATTTTGGAACTGAAGCTGAAGGCTCTCCTCTTGGACACGATCCACCACATCGCCGTTTTGGAGGGTTTACTTGACGCTAACGTGACCAAAGTAACGGATTGGGTTTGGCAGAAGCAATTGAGGTTCTATTCGAACTCCTTGGGGGAAGTCACTGTAAAAATGGCAAATGCTCGCATGGAATACGCCTACGAGTATTTGGGCAACTCTCCCAAATTAGTTAGAACTCCCTTAACCGACCGCTGTTTTTTGACGTTAACCCAGGTAGATGGAGTAATTTTGGAATTGAGTTTAAGTTGTGGTTTTAGGGAATGCACTTGGGAATGGGCGGAAATCCTTATGGACCCGCAGGAACCGGCAAAACCGAATCAGTCAAAGCTCTGGGTGGTTTGTTGGGACGTCAAGTTTTAGTTTTTAACTGCGACGCAGGCATCGATGCCGCTTCAATGGGAAGGATTTTATCGGGACTTGTTCGAAGTGGAGCTTGGGGATGTTTCGATGAGTTCAACCGGCTTGATGAAGCTACTTTATCTGCTGTTTCCATGCAAATTCAACCCATTCAAGTCGCTTTAAGAACGCATCAAGAAAAATTGAGTCTCCTAGACCAAGAGGTGATTGCGGTTTCGTTAACGTAACTTGTTTAACGAGTGTTTAATTTAAGATTGTCGTCAACAAGCATTGTGGAATTTTTGTAACTCTGAACCCTGCTGGCGGGAGTTATGGGGGTCGCAACAAATTGCCCGATAATTTAAAGCAGTTGTTTAGACCTGTAGTGATGACCCATCCTGACCACGAACAAATAGCGAGAACTTTACTTCATTGCGATGGCTATCAACACGCCGATTTGATCGGCAAGAAACTTATTGAAGTTTTTGATTCTGCCGGCAAACTTCTTAGTAAACAACAACATTACGATTGGGGATTGAGGGCTGTTAGAACGATTTTGACGGGTTGCGGAAGAGCTTTGAAGCAATACAGGAAAAATACTGACAATGAAATCGCGTTAGCAGCGGAGTTAAATTTAGTTGTGAGGGTATTAAGAACTGATACGTTGTCGAAATTGACTTTTTCAGACAGCGTCAAATTTAACGGTATCGTCAAGGACGTCTTCAAGAACGTGGACTTGGAAAATATGGGCAACGAGACTTTGGTCAAGGCATTGGAAGAAATTTGTGAAAGTTTGAGTTTTACTGTGAACAACAGGCAGATTAACAAGTGCTTAGAACTGTACGAGCAACTCAAACAGCGAATGGGGGTTGCTATTGTGGGACCCCCGACCTCCGGCAAAACCACCATCAAGAACCTGCTTTTTCATGTAATAACCATTCAGCTGCCCTATCACAAAAAATCCTGTAGTTTCATTTGTTATCATTTTTCTTGTGCTGGGCTAGTGAAGACACCAAAGAAATTCCATTGGTTTGTTATGATAGCCTCTCATAGCGAGTTTTACCAGACAGCGCTCGCTGGCTTACATAAAATAGTGAATAGCTTCCAGAAGCAAATCCCACAAAAACCATTAACTTACAATCTTTCGGGTGCCGTTACTAACCAACCCCCAATTTCAGGCCTTGGTTAAGATGGGGAAGTTAGTGAAACAGCACGTTTTTAACCCCAAGAGCGTGCAAAAGAGCGACCTCCTGGGCCACATCGATTTGGACACGAGGCAATGGAACGATGGAATTCTAACGTTATACAGCCTTCAAGTGACAACAGAACCTTCAGGTACTCACTTCGATCGCTTGCTACCTCCCACTAAATTGCTTTGTGATTAGATGTTTGGTCTTGGATCGTCTGCGATGGCAACGTCGATCCCGAATGGGTGGAATCGCTAAATTCAGTTTTAGACGACAACCGTTTGTTGACGTTACCGTCAGGATGGCGCATCCAGTTCGGAACCAACGTGAATTTCATCTTCGAAACTCACGACTTGAGTCACGCCTCACCAGCCACTATTTCGCGCATGGGGATCGTTTTTCTCGGCGAGGAAGACTTAGATTTGGCCGATTACGTGGCAAATTTCGTCAAGAATCAACCCGAAGAAACGGAAAGTTTCTTGGGGTCTTTGGTTAACGACCACTTTCTCAGAGCTGTTAACTGGATTACGGATCAGGGTGAAGTAGCAATACCACGATCAAAACTCGCAGTTGCCCAAACTGGGTTATCGCAATTGCGCGAGGTTAAAAGTAAAACCCATTTCGCCGTAGCTTTAATAAATGGATTAGGGCAACAACTCCAGGATGACTTTAAAGAACTTTTCGCCCAACAGGTCCTTAGTTAAAAAAAATTTGGAAAAACACTAAAGTTAAAATTTTCTCAGATTTTTGAATGGGTGGGAGAAGTTCCTCCTCCGGTAATTTCGAAAGCTAAATACAACCAGGAGAGGGACCTTATAGACACTTACTACACAAACCCCAACGTCGTTACGGAAATAGTTGAGGGTAAAATTCCGCTAGTGTTAACCGGAGAGGTCGCCCAAACATTGGACTGTCTGCGAACTTGGCTTTTGCCGGGAAACGAACAAAATTTTTTGTTGGTGGGACCTCATGGTTCGGCAAAATCGTGAGTTTGCTTCACTTCGTTTTGGTTGTTCGAAAATCGGTTTTAGGCTAATTCTGGAATATTTGATCAAAGAAAGGTTTGACGTGGAAATGGCGACCGTTCATTGCAGCGCTAATTTAACACCTAACTACGTTATCAACAAAATTTCGCAACATTGCATCGTAGTCAACACGAACAAGGGCAAAGTGTACAAGCCGAAAAAAGGTCATTTGATTCTTTACTTCAAAAATCTACATCTACTTAAGCCAGACAAGTGGGGGAGCAATATCCTAGTAGAATTCCTCCACCAGGTAATCACCATTATATAGTCGTCTGCAATCTTCGTTTTTTCTTCGGCTTGCTATCTTCCGCTGATATTATGGCAGGTTTGCGCTGTGCGGAAGGTTTAATTTTCAAATTTTGCACCAACTTCTTGTACTCTAAAACTTGAAGCCGTAACACCATTTCGTTCTTTTGAAAACCTTCGATTACAGCTTTCGCCTTTTCGTATTTTTGCAGCAAATCGTCGAACGCCTTTTCTAAATTTAACAAATGGTTATGAGTAGCTTCACTTTGCTCGCTGACGCTATTTCTTTCCGCCACCATTGTACCTAGTAGATTGTCATAGTTGCTCAAAACTCTGTGAAATTCGATCTCTTTAGCTCGATAGTAGTTGGCTTCATTTTGAAGACGAAAGTTTTCCTCCTGAAGCCTAGCAGTTTCACTTTCAATTTCGTCTCCTGAAGATGACAAGGTTTCCCTACCTAAACCTCAGAATTTATGTTGGAGACTAATTCAGATAGGAGCACTCACCATTTCTTTTGCCTCGAAAATATTGCCTGTATATGTGACTGATCATTTGAAACATGTCTTGACACATACTAATTGCAGATGATTACGTACAAAGCTTTCTTCGATTCAAATTTGTTGCTGGTGGGGTTGGAAAATATCACAATCGCAGGAACCCTATCCGTTACGACCACCTTATCGACCAGGTTTACCTCAATCATCCACGTTTACAACATAAAGTAACCTCTTGACCACCGCGAACCATGCACAATTAAAACTAATAATTGCAGCTTCCCGGACCAAGAAGACTTATCCGTAATTGTAGTTTCTTACCTTTCGGCCGTCCTAAAAGAATGTTTTGGCGCTAAAGCTGCGTGGCCTAAGACGAAAATTGTCAAAATTGCAGCCACCATGATTTCAACCTACGACAAGGTTCTATTTTCGTCAGGTTTTCCGGAAAATTAAATGAAAATTTCAGATTCGCAACGCTTTTTCGACAACGCAATACATGCACTACGATTTCAGCCCTCACGCTATCATAGAATGGTGCTCCAGCATTTTACGTTACGACCACGGGGTCGAAACTAATTTGGAAAATCACGTAATTGAGGTAAACACTTTGCGAGAAGTCTCAACAATTATTGCAATCAATCTTTTTTTCTAGATAATCCGTTATGAAGCCGCTAAACAATTTGGGGATAGATTAGTGAGCGAGGGTGACAAAAACAAACTTTTCCTTATTCTCAGCGAGACTTTCAAGGGTCAGGGGTCGGAGATGGGTCAAAATTTGTTTTACGTTCCTTCGGGCGGTGGTAACGTCGAAAACTCCAAACTCGTCAAATTTAGCAGGGAAGATTGGGAAAGTACGGTCAAGAAAGGGATTTCACAATACGGTAGGAGTTTGTGGCGTTGGGAGGATATTTTTAGTTTAAAGATTTTAGGCCGCGAAGGGCAAGATTTGGACGTTTTGATCAACGACGAGTTGCTCCAAATTAGTGCCAGTGTCGCCAAGACTCTGAGTGCCTCAGAACGTAACGTGGTTCTTGTTGGTAGATCCGGAATTGGGCGAAAATCCTCGGTGAAAATCGTGACCGCCCTATTATCGGCAAGACTAATAACGCCGATTTCCCACAACCAACCCCAACTGAACAATGATTTAAAAACGGTAATTTCTAAAAATTAACGTGGAATTTTTTAATTGGCTTGATTTTAGGCTTTGCAATTAGCTGGATTGGAAGGGGAGCAAGTCTACTTATTACTGGAAGATCAAATGTTAAACCAAAACGCGATTTTAAGTTTAGTTAACATTCTGATGTCAGCAGGAGAGATACCTGGTCTCTATAACGTTGCCGAATTTGACTCGATGATCGCAGGACTCAAAGATGAAGCTAGTCGGGAAAATTTTGAAGGAAACCTCGAAGATTTTTTTACGCAAAGTACCAACTCTAAAAACAATTTCAATACCTACAACTAATCATTTTCAGGAGTCAAGAAACGACTTCATGTTGTGGCTTGCATTGACGTCGATAACGAAAATGTTTGGAAAATTTTCAAGGACTGTCCAGCTCTCCTCCACGATAGCACCATTATTTGGAAATCTCAGTGGAGCAAGGAAACTATTGCGGAAATTCCGGTCGCACTGATCGATAGGTGAGAAAAATTTTGTTAGGCAGAAAATTTTCTACTTTTATTGCAGGTTCAACAATGGCAAAAATGAAGTGGCGCAATGCGGTAATTTTCCGAAAATTTTCCAAATCGTACAAGAAAAGATGGCGGCACCTTTCCGCTACATAGCCATGATAAAGCTTTACGTGGAACTTTTCTTGGAGAAAAAGTCAACAATTGGCGCCAGACAGAATAAACTAAAGGCAGGTAACATCGGAGATTTCCTCAATCCTCATTAAGTTTTCCTTTTAGGCCGGCGTTTCCAAACTGAACGAAACAGCAAATTTGGTGTCAAATTTGAAGCAAAAAGCCGCAGAACAGCAGGAAAAGTTGGCTGAAAAACAAGAAAAGGCCAATGCTGCCTTGAACATGATCAGCAAAACCATGAAGAACGCCAACAGTCACAAGGAAGAAATGGAAACTCTCAAGCAAAAGACTGAACAAGAAAATAAACAGTTGATAATAAGGTAACAATATACCTGCCACCACATTGTCTAAAGCATTTTCAAAACTTTTAAAACTTCGGTTCGTTTTCTCTTTCAGAAAAGCCGAAATCGAGAAAGAATTGGCCGAAGTTGAGCCTTTGATTCAAGAAGCCCGTTCCGCAGTCGGCAACATCAGACCTGAGGCTCTTTCCGAGATCAGATCCTTGAGAGCTCCACCTGAAGTGATCCGCGACATCCTGGAGGGAGTTTTGAGACTGATGGGAATCCAGGACACTTCGTGGAACAGCATGAAAACGTTCCTGGCAAAGCGCGGCGTTAAAGAGGAGATTCGTTCCTTTGACGCCAGCAGGATCACAACTGAAAGTCGGCAAGCCGTTGAGCGTTTAATTTCGAACAAAAGCGACTCTTTCGATCCAAAATCAGCTAAAAGAGCATCAGTAGCGGCGGCGCCTCTAGCCGCGTGGGTTGCAGCTAACGTCAAATATTCACATGTTCACGACAAAATTCGACCCCTGGAGAGAGAACAGAATAAATTGCAGGAGTAAGACAGGGAGAACTGGTGAAGGAAGTCGGTTGTAACCGAATTTTGCAGGAATTTAAGCAGCGCTGAGGCACAATTAGGGGAGTTGAGCGCTGGCCTTCTCGACGTTGATGCAACTGTTGGAAAGTTGCAAATGCAACTGTCTGCGTACACTAAAGAAGCGGCCGAAATCGAAATTGATTTGAATAAAGCCCAAGAAACTTTGGCAGCTGCTGAAGGACTCGTGGGTAAACTAGATGACGAGTACCAAAGGTGGCAACAACAAGTACTAAATAAAATTTTTGCCCCTAATTGACTTGTAACTAATTTTTCTGTAGTTGGAAGAGTTGTCGGAGCAACTGGAAAAATTACCGGATAATTGTTCGCTAGCTTCGGCATTTATTTCGTATCTTTCCGACGAGTCAGAGGAAGGAAGAAAGTGAGTTTAGCGGCCAAATTTGGGCAAAACTAAATTTCAATTTTAGGGCCATTTTGGACAAATGGATTAAGGAGCTTGGAGTCGACGGATTCAGTTTTGAGTTTTTAACCAGTGAACGGGAACAACTTCAATGGCAAAGTGAAGGCCTATCTAACGACACGTTATCAGTTCAGAACGCGGTTATTATCCTCAAAGTTTGTTTCCAAATTTTTGACTTTGTATGGATGTACGATAATGGTCAAATTTTAGGCCAAAATTGTCCCTTTGCTGATCGACCCCACTTCAAGCGCCATCAGTTGGGTCAAAAAACATTTGAAACAACGGCAACTGGAAAACGTCACTCAAAATTCTCCAAAATTCAACAACACCCTGGAATTAGCAGTCAGGTGGGTCTCATTCAACACCAACACTTCAAGTCATTATGTAATTTGATGTCGCTGGCAGGTTTGGAAAAATTTTGATCGTGGAAGATGTTGAGGAGGTCGTTCCGGTCCTCTTCCCTATTTTAAGACAAGAGTTTGTGCAACAAGGTGAAAGAAAATTGATTGGACTCAATGGCAAACTTGTCGATTACCACAACGATTTTACGTTAATTCTATGTAGCAGGAACGAACAATTGAAAGTTACTGCTGATGTGGCTGCGATAATTTCTACGATGAATTTTACAGTTACTCATGCGGGTTTAACAGGTCTCTTGTCAATTTTTTAAAAGAAACAAACTAAAAATAAATTCTAGAACAACTTTTATCTTCTGCCGTACAGCAGGAAAATCCGGAATTGGAGGGAAGAAGAAAACAATTGTTATCCAAACGAGAGGAGTTGCAGGAGAAACAACATCAACTCCAAAATCGGCTACTCGAGGACCTGGCTAATTCTTCAGGGAATATCCTTCAAGATTCCGTAATTATTCCATTTTTAGCAGCAAAATGTAGAAATAAAGTCGTTTTAGAACTTATTAACGTCGTTAAATGAAACTAAAGCTAGTTCTATGGCAATTTCAAAAGCTTTAGAAGAATCTTGGCAGATTCACAAGAAACTGCAATCGGAATACGAAGTGTTTCAAAAGATTTCAAACTTTGGAAGTTCCTTGTACTTTGCTTGCAACGAGTTCTCCAGATTTAACGTCCTCTACGTCTTATCAGTTTCGGCTTGCGTCAACCTATTTCTAACATCTCTACAAACACTTCAGGTAACTTTTTTAGTCATCAGCAACTCCCTAATAAAGAAAGGGAACAAATATAATGTGCACCAACTTAAACTATACATCCCTTGCACTGTCAACCAGAAAATTTAATGAGCATCAAAAAATCTAAATGAAACCCAAATTATTATACATCAGAAAATGAGAACATCACCACTAAAATAACTATACTGCGTATTGTTTTACCTTTGCTTACATTTTAAATTCTATATGTCTATCAATTTTACTAAATGTTCACCAAATTTAGAACGCTCAAGTTACGCGTCCGTGCTGTACATAATAAATATTCGCGCTATCCATTTATATTTAGTGATTCTCAAAAAAACTATTCATGCGTCAAATAATTATTCTATTACTCCAAAAATGAAATATGCTCGCGCATCTCTCCTTGCCGCTTGCGCTTCCAGACAAGAGGCACGCGAAAAAAGTTTTGTAGAAGGTCAGTTCAGGGCCCTGTAATTTTTTTTTAAAAGCACGATTAGAAATTACCACTAAATGAAGTTTTACGTTTTACATAATGCAAGCCAATTACAGCAAAGCATTTATATATTAGGGAAATCAATATCTTTCTTTGTGCAAACCACTTCTATTTTTACTCTTATTTTCCTTGCCCTAGCACATCTACATCTATAATTTTGCATAAAATTATTTACCATTTGCACAACATTTTATTGCTTATTGTGTATATTTGATCAACAAATAGTATTTTTAACTGCTAAATAATATAAGACACTGTCGAAAATTAAATATCTGAGTATTATGTTAAAATTAAATGCGGAATAAAATTTGGTGAATATTTAGTATTTATGGTCAACAAAAGTTATTTTGGCGAACAAAATATATAAGAGGCCAGCATTATGTCAATATTTGGTTATCGCTTTAAGATTATGTATTTTCTTAATTTTGGTGAGCATTTAGTATTTTTGGGAAATGAAAGTATTTTTTTGTATGAAAATATTGGGTAAATTTGGTAGACTGTTAAATACGACCCATAAAGAAATAGGATTATCAAGGATTATTGCCAACAGGAAGTTGATACTAGTCCAGAATCGCACCAAAAGCACCTTTTCCACACTGTATACAATTTCGTAAGTAGAGGAATTTTTAAAACTGATCGCCTGATGTTCGCTATGCATTTGGTGCAAAGACTCTTTTCGGTGCCACCAGTTGAATGGAGCATATTTTTGAACACCACTATAAACGGTAAAAATGAAGGAGAAAATTTACCGCTTTGGATTCCGCAACAATGCCGCTACAACGTTCTGAACATTGAAGTATTTTTGTAAACATTTTTAGTTTCTTTCATTTCTTTTCGAAATTTTAGGCATCGCTGCCTGAACTCTACAAAAGTTTGCAGTTGAACGAACAGAGTTTATGGAACAATTTCATGTCGTCGAATAGCTGCGAAAACGAAATTCCTTCCCATTGCAAAATCAGCGAGTTCCAAAAAGTTTTGGTAGTGCAAACACTGAGGCCCGACCGAGCCTATTCCGCAATAACTCAATTCGTGCGTCACGTCACGGGATTGAGAAGTGTCGATCCTCCAGTTGTGGATCTAGTCCAAATTTTCAAAGAATCAACTTGTTCGCAACCAATTCTACTTTTAACAGTTTCCGGAACCGACCCTTCAACCGGAATTAGGGATGTAGCCCAAAATTTCGGCAACGAACATATCGAGGTAGCTCCCAACATTGCAACCGGATCTTGCAGAATACTGAGATTTTAATTTTAGGTGGCAATGGGTGAGGGTCAAGAGTCCAAAGCGCTACTTGCGGTGCAAAGAAGCGCGGAAACCGGGAGTTGGTTAATTCTGAAAAACTTGCACTTGGTCACTGGATGGTTGTCCATTCTTTGGCAGAATTTGCAAAGTTTGAAACCTCACAGCAACTTCAGACTTTGGTTGATCACCGAGCCAAACCCCTCGTTCAATTTCGTTTTGGCCCAAAACAGTTTGAAGATCGTCTACGAGGCTCCTCAAGGTTTACGCAATAATCTATTGCGGGCTTACGGCACTTGGGGGGCGAAATACTTTGAGAAATTAAACGCGACTTCAGCCCGAATTTTTTTCGTTTTGGCGTGCATCCACGCTATTTTGCAGGAACGTCGCACTTACATCCCTCAAGGATGGTCGAAGTGGTACGAGTTTAGCGATACGGATTTGACAACTTGCGTTAAGTTAGTTGAAGACTTGTGGCAAGTCGCTTCGCCTCAAGTCCAATGGAAGTTTATCGCGGGATTGTGTTGCGATGCGGTTTATGGAGGAAGAATCGAAAACATCGACGATATGGGGATTTTGAAAACGTACTTAAGACAGTATTTGAACGATGAAGTGCTCAGTCACAGGTGGATGCCGTTTAATAAAATCACCCTGCCGAACTCGCCCAAATTTCAGGTGACTTTGAAGTAGCTAATTTCGCAAAATTAATTGATATTTTCAGGAATACGTGAACGCTTTGAAGCAACTACCTGAAAGGGACGCTCCCTTTTATTTCGGCCTTCCCGAAAATATCGGCAGGGCATGGGAAAAGCGGACCTCTCTAGAAATCATTTCAAAGCTCAAAAGTATTACTGTTGTTAAAAGAAATTATTTGCTCATATTTTTGTTGTAGACCTATCGCTCGTTAGGCAAGTTTCGTCTAAATTCGACCGGGAAATCTGGCAAAGAGGCTTAGTTCCTTTCATGAATCTGTGGAAGAAGCTGAACCACGGCCACGATTTCGTCAGGATGACCTTACCAGAAACTGTTTCTAACAGTTCGTCGTTGCAAACGTTCATTTCTGAAGAGTTTCAGGCGGCGATTAATTTAATTCAGCACATTCATAAAAGTTTCGCTGTTTTAAATAAAATTTGCAAAGGATCATCTTTACCTGACGATAACGCTTTAATTGCCGGAAATTCGCTTCTGAACCAGGAGGTAGGTATAGGTATAGGCAATACTTAAGATTCGACTCAGAAGAGAAAAGTTAATTAAACTACTTAAGCTAATTTTATGGAAATTTTTAATTTGCTGAGCTGCGTCCGAAATTGTGAATTGAACTGTTCAATGTATATCATCTTCTAGGTACCGAAACAGTGGGTTTCTCTTTGGGACGGGCCCAGCGACCCCAATACTTATTTGAGAAGTATAATAATGAAAACTACTAATTTAACAAAATGGAGGGATGAACGATTTGAAAGAGTTGCACAAAATCCAATAAATTTATCGCATCTTCTGCACCCAAGTGGATTTTTGGCTTCGTACAAACAGGAGTATTCGAGGTTGTTTTGGTGTCATACAAGTGAATTGTTCTCAAAAATTAGATTTTAGATTAAACAACATTCCAATGGATCAACTGGAATTTGTGTCAAATTGGGCATCAGCAGAGAACCGAAATTGCATAATTCTAACAGACTTATTAATAGAGGGTGGCTTATTCGACGGGCGCAAGTTAAAGCAATGCTCAGCTCAATCCGAAAATATCAATCCTGCCCCCAACTGTTACGTGACATGGAGAGAAAGGGTTTGTAACTTAAATTGAGCCTTTAATTCAATTCCCATAAAAAAATTCTATCCAATCGGCTTTAGTATTAAGAAAACTAGCCATTTTTAAACACATCAAAAATATCAAGTTTTTTTATGATTCACCCAGACGATTTTTTCAAAACCTTATAAGTTATAGTCTATATATATACCGGGTGTTTCAACGAGAACCAAATTGCCAAATTGCGTATTTCCATAGATTTAAAAATTTGAAATTTGGCAGAAATAAACTTTAATGAATGCGCTACAATGTGGCGTCATAAAGTGCTTTTTCAAAAATGTTCAATAAATTTTTTTTTTTATTATTATGTTCGTAATACCGTCAGGTATACGTTCCTGTTGTTAAAAATTTGAAATTTGTAGTTGAAGTATCGCTAATTGTGCTTTTAAGAAGTTCTCGGGATTTTGTCGAATTTATGACACGTCTGCTTTATTGAAGCAGTCAAATTTCATGACAAGACCGCCTAAACGGTTCGGTTATTTATGACTTAAAAGCGGTATCTACTCAAAGATCTTTGCAGCACAGAGACCATCATAAAATCTAATGTGGTTAACCGCAAAAACGGCCACAAAGCTGTCAATCAAAAATCCCTTCAGGGGTGAAATTTAAAAATCCATGTAATTCAATAACGGTTTGATATAAAAGTATTTCAATTACTCGTTATCAATCTTGGAGGTCGTAATCATGAGCTTGAAGAAAATCAAAGAGATGAAGTGAATACTTCGATATGAAATCACGGTTGAAAGTGAAAATTCACACCGTTTAAAAAAAGAGAAAAACGATAATGTCATCTTGTAGTGCATTAATTATAGTTTATTTCTGCCAAATTTCAAATTTTTAACTCCATTGGAAATACGCAATTTGGCACCGTTCTCGTTGAAACACCCAGTATAGTTATAGTCTTATTTATTAGTGTGACTTATTTTTAGAAAACAACTATTGGCGATGATAAATACATGGACGTCCCTGTATACTACACCCCCACAAGAGAGAAGCAGCTGGCTACCCTTCAAGTTTCGTGTGAAACAACAGATCCTTGGGTGCAAGCTGGACTCGCTTTCTATCTCGAATTTTAAAATAGCAATTAGTTGATTGAAGATGTATTTCGGATCATAAGAAATTCTTTAATTTAGAGAAAAAATTACAACTTATACGCTTCAGTGGGGACATAAGCTTGACAATTGTGGCATTCCCACAACCAATCAGGCCGTAAAAACAAACCGTTTGGATGTGCATCTTTAAGATTTTCAACACCATCTTCAGAAGTTATGATAGCGTCCACGTCATCATCAGGATTCTCCGCTGCAACCCTGAAGATAACAATTAATTGCAGTGGTGTCACCTATTGCGCAAACTCCGAGGAATCACTCACCCTTTATACGCAATTATAAAACGCTTCAACATTTTACAAATATCTTCGTCTAGGGTTTCATCCACAAAGATGGTTTTATTTTCAAGAAAATTCGATAGTTTTTTCGAAATCTCTTTTGACTGTTTCACTAAAACTTCTTCATCGGTGTCCTGATCATATGGTCCAGAATTTGTTTTTGCTTGCAATTTAGCAATTTTTTCCAGCATTCTGCAATAACGTATTATTTTATTTATTATGGAGATATCCGAAAATCTTACTCGTCCTCAAAACCTTCTTCATCACTGCTGACTCGTTGGACGACAGGACTGGCCTGTTTAACTTCCTCCCAAATTTCATCCTCACTCTCAGGTTTTTTGGCATCGTCCTTGTCGAGAGCGTAACTCCTCCAAGGATACCGTTTTCGATGCGAGTGACAATCCTCGATCCATTCCTTTTTAATGATTTTGCCTTTACCTTTGACTTGGTTGAATTTTGGAGTATTGCGGAATGCGCAACTGTAATCGTTATATACGTATCAAGGGCCGAAAGTCATAGTTTACACCTTTGGACGAATAAAAACCATACGCTGGGCGTCAGACCTCAAGATTCGTCTGCGGGTGAAAACTTATGGTCATTGTTTACTTTACCCACTCTTCGATTTTTAAAAAAACTAATTACACCAACGCATTCGTCATCATGTATACATTACGAAAATCAATATCTTTTCTTGTGCAAACTACTTTTATTTTTACTCATTTTCCTTGCCCTAGCACATTTTTTTTTTCTATAAATTGTGCATAAAATTATTTATCATTTGCACAACATTTTATTGCTCAAAATGGCATTATAATGATGTTTTACGATGGTTTCCAAAAAAAACAGCACAAAAAGCGAAAAGTGGACATTGTAAACAATTACCAAACTTATTACTGTCGTTAAAAAAATTTAAGCTAAACTGCATCAAATTGTGCAGTTTGTTCCAAATAAAGTGACTTTTTAATAATAACACGCCAATGTTAGGTGGCGTATGGTAGAAACCAAGCGTTAATTACCACACAATTATCTCCAACGTATCATAAGCGGGCCATAAAGTACACTTTACCGCCCGTCGGGCTTTTTGTGTTTTACGGCCCGCTAGTTGTAAAGTTATAATTACGGCATTAGTGACTGCGATGGAAACAAACAGTTTAACAAAAATTCAAAAACAAATGTAATTACATCAAATGAGTGCAGGAGTCGTCCCAGTCCGCCTTGTATTTAGCCCCCAGTGCCAGCGCCATCGTCCGTAAATTAGCTCGATCGGGATTTTGAATACCACTGATAACAAGAGTAACCCCCCTCAAAAGTTGCGAAAAAGGTCTTCTCGGCCTGTTGTCCTTAACTTTTTTGTTGGGAGAATTTCTCGGCGACTCATTCTTTCGCTTACTACTTTCTCGTGAACTGCTGGCTTTAGGCGTTTCTTTTCTTCGACTTTCTTCTTTACTTTGTCTAGGAGTATCTTTCTTAGGTTTTGCCTCCTCTTTGGCCTGTTTTTCTTTGGTTTCACTTTGTTTCTTCTCAATAATTTTGTCAATGCGGTCATTGGGTACTTCCTCGTCTTTATCGTAAAGTAATTCGTTTCTGTTGCGCGGTAACATTTTTGCATCGCTCGACTGAGAATTGTTGTTGTTTGGTGCCGCGTTTGATTCCTTAAGTTTCGGTTTACAAACAGGAGAACCTTTATGTGAAAGTGACGTCGATGATGACGCGTCTCTAATAGCCGCAGCTCCTTCAATATAAAAATTAACTTAAACAAACTAACAGAAGTAAAGTTACCCTTCAGAGGTGTTTCTTGAAGTTCTTTACGTCTAGCAAACAAGCTCCCTATCGAGAGATTATCGGGTGATTTGGATCGTAACGAAAATTGCCCAATGGTGCTTGGAGACCCTGCAGTACCCTTAGCTTCGCGTGAATGAAAAGTAACAAAGGATAACCCATATTTGACATGTCGATTGAAGGGCTGTGTGCAAACAATTTTAACTCTATCCCACTTTTGCTCGCATTCGGGTTTAGATAACTGATCTTGAGTAAACATCCGGACTTTATTAATGTTGGTGGTTTGGCGAGCATCCAGAGGCGTCATAAAGGAGGACATCACCAATAACACTTTGAAGTCATCATCATTGGTGCCTGATCTTGATACTAATACTTCTATGTAGGCCGAATTTTCGTTTCCTATATCAATACTGGAAATTACGCTCGCTTTTTCTAACTGCAAAACCACAACTGCCGATCTCTCGCCGGGTGTTTGGCACTTCCACTTTTTGGCGGGATCCGAAGACAAAACGTTGTTTGCCACATGTATCTACGAGAGAACTCGGTCAACACCGACTTTAGCGTTTGAGGGACACTTACGGGATCCTCGCTGCTGAAGCTCACGACGTGGTCAATATTTATTACGGGCATAATAGCAACAATTGTTTGAGCGCCAAGCCCGGTTCAAAAATATCCTGACATAACCTCACAATTTCAGAAAGTGACAGCAAGATACCAAAAGTCAAGGTCGCGCAAAATGGTGGCGGGAATTTTAAAATTTTCTTAGTTTTTGTGGCTAATCGGACTACCCCCCAGTATCAGTGAATATACCGGGTATCCCAATGCTACCGGGTCATAAGGAAATAGCACGACAAATTATATTTTGCTAAATAATATCTCCCCAGGTAAAATTACGTAAAAAGTAAAACTGAGAGGAGTTACTAAATTAGGGGAGCACGTTAACTTGTAAAATTCACTGTAAATTACGATTAGGAAACTCGTAAGAAATACCTACACATGAAGAAGAAACTTTAAGACCTATCTCGTTAGTGTAATTTTACTTCCAAACAGAAAAGTTCTAAGGTCACATCCCTCCAATTTTACAATTTTTTTTTATTTTCAACAATAATTAATAATAAAAGGATCAGTAAGTTTCTAATCGTTTTAAAACCCCTTTAATTTTAATAAAACTGTCAAGTAGTTCTAAAGCAGCAAAACAAACCACGAATTCTTGATTATTTATAAGAGTTATAGCAGATACTCAAAGAAATGGTCATTTTCTTTAAAAAAAGTAACCATCAGATGGTTAAAACCCAACCAGACGTTATAATACCGGTCCTAAGTGGTTTTGCTTTATTCACTACCAATGTAAAAGTTGGGCCCAAAAGGACCACTTTGAGTCTAATAAGAAGATATGATTTTGGACCTGTTTTCAGAGTGAGAAGTAATAAGAAGAACACACTATATTATGGCAAGCCGTATTACTATTTATTCTCTATAATTATCAATGTGTCATTTTATTAGGGTCGTATTTAACAGTCTACCAAATTTACCCAATATTTTCATACAAAAAAATACTTTTATTTCCCAAAAATACTAAATGCTCACCAAAATTAAAAAACTACATAATCTTAAAGCGACAACCAAATATTGACATAATGCTGGCCTCTTATATATATTGTTCGCCAAAATAACTTTTGTTGACCATAAATACTAAATGTTCACCAAATTTTATTCCGAATTTAATTCTAACATAATACCCAGATATTTAATTTTCGACAGTGTCTTATAGTATTTAGCAGTTAAAAATACTATTTGTTGATCAAAAATACAAAAGCAATAAAATGTTGTGCAAATGGTAAATAATTTTATGCAAAATTATAGATGTAGATGTGCTAGGGCAAGGAAAATAAGAGTAAAAATAGAAGTGGTTTGCACAAAAAAATACATTGATTTCCGTAATATATAAATGCTTTGCTGTAATTGGCTTGCATTATGTAAAACGTAAAACTGCTTTTAGTGGTAATTTCTAATCGTGCTTTAAAAAAAAATACAGGGCCCTAAACTGACCTTGTACAAAACTTTTTCGCGTGCCTCTTGTCTGAAAGCGCAAGCGGCAAGGACAGATGCGCAAGCATATTTCATTTTTCGAGTAATAGAATAATTATTTGACGCACAAATAGTTTTTTTGAGAAACACTAAATATAAATGGATAGCGCGAATATTTATTATGTACAGCACGGACGCGTAACTTGAGCGTTCTAAATTTGGTGAACATTTAGTAAAATTGATAGACATATAGAATTTAAAATGTAAGCAATGGTAAAACAATACGCAGCATAGTTATTTTAGTGGTGATGTTCTCATTTTCTGATGTACAATAATTTCGGCTTCATTTAGATTTTTTGATACTTTTTCTGGTGAACAAGGGATGTATAGTTTAATTTGGTGTACATTATATTTGTTCCCATTTTATTATATTCCGATGCCACTTGCGATAATAATAATCACGTTATGTCCCTTAAGAGGAACGTCTCCGCTGTATCATTTATGATTGTAGAAAGTCAGCAAAAAGCATTAACGTGATTTTTTGTATTAGCAGGGGCACGTTATTGAAAAGAGAAGAAATGCATTTCGTATTTCCAAAATAGCTCCGTACAATTTTGTGGTTGTAGAAGAGGAAATAGGAATTTCTGTTGAAAACTGAAAGGTTTTGAATGAATCTTCGGAACAGTGGCAGTAAAGTTGAAATATAGGGATATCTTGAGGGGTCTATTCTTATCGATGAGAAGCAGCAATCTATCAAATCGGATCGAAAGCCGTTGCAAATATTTACCGACTCACTGTCTTTATCGGACTGCCATTAACGATTTGTTTACGTACTTGGCGAGCGGAATTTCAAAATCATTAATTTAAAAAGTGACATTGCCCAGCAACAAATTGTTGTTACGATAATTATATAATTGTTATCTAAAAAACCGGCGCGTATAAATAGAAAGATGAATTTTCGGCCGATTCAACAAAATTAATAAAAGTAGTCGATTCATCTATGTCAAGTGCCTTCAGTAAACAACTGGTTAAAATATTATACAATTCCGCCCAATATCGCTTTACACGCCGTAGAAAAAAAAACGGTATCTTCTCGGGGGTATCGTCGCAAGAAGCATGAACGACTCGGACGAAATACAGCAGATCTTGGGTGCTGCAGAAAGGTTTTGCTACCATTCCAGTGAAGATGTGGCGGGAACCAAATTTTGTGAGCTCATTTTCGACGGTATTATGTGCTGGCCGAAAACTCCGGCGGGAATTCTGGCTAATCAGTCATGTTCTAACGAATTTATTAAATCTACACAAAAGGTTAGTAGCACCAAATTAAATCGACCCCCCATTAATTTCATTGATCCGTTTTATAGGGTTTGGCCACCAGGCAGTGCGACAATGAGGGTCACTGGTACATTCCCGACAACTCCAACATGAGCTGGACTAATTACAGCGAATGCGGCAAATTTTTCATAGAGAAAACTCTACCAAACCTTTACTCTAAATGGATTCCAGTTATCAAAACAATAACGCATTTCGGTTACGTTCTATCCATAGTTTCCCTAGTTTTAGCTTTAGTTGTATTCATTAAAATCAAGTAAGTGACTCCTTAAAACTTCCATGCCTGAAGCGGATTTTTAGGAGGCTACACTGCGCTCGCAACAAGTTACACGTGCATTTGTTCTTATCGTTTGTGATGAGAGCTTTGATGTCTTTGCTGAAGGACGGACTGTTTGTTAAAGGAACAGCATTGACCCACGATACAGTTTACGTGGACGGAGAACCCACGTTTAGCAAAACGAACTACGTAAGTGGTCACCCGGAAAAATTTTAATTAAACCAACAGTTTCAGTCATGGGTCTGTAAGGCTGTCATCAGCACATGGCACTACACCATCATGTCGAATTATATGTTTTTGCTGATGGAAGGCACTTATTTACACAACTTGATGTTCCTAAACTTATTCTCAGAAAATGGGGTTTTCATCTACGTCGCCTTAGGCTGGGGTAAATATTATAGTTATTCAACAAAAATTGTATATGTCGTACTCACTTAGTGAAATTGTGCATTTCATGAAAAGGATTAGGGCAAAGAAAATTCTTTTCATGAAGTGGATATCCTTTTCATGAAGTGGACATTCTTTTCATGAAATGCACAATTTCACTAAGTGAGCACGACATACAAGATGTTTCGATATTCCATGCAAAAAAAGTAGGTACTTATAGATTTCTAAGATCAAAGTAAGTCGATTGAACCATACAGGGTGTTACAAAGAGAACCGTCGACGCCTAAAAGCGTATTTCTAATACGGGGGCTATATGGGTAATTTACTGAATGCCTCTGTGGCTACCCACTATTTATGTTTATGGTAGCCAGTTGCCGTTACTGGAGTTTATACCTACTTGAATGTAAACAGTTATTTTCGTATCGAGGACAGAAGGTAAAAGTTTACACTCGCAAACGAAGTTTCAACAAAGAACCAAGGGTGTACCTAATTATTTTCGGCCCTTTTACAGTTTGCGCACAACTGGATGAAAATGCACTGTTAACGTTTCTTTTAATTAATTATAACACGCTAAAATTAGGTGCCATGATACAGAAGCTAGCTTTTCTCTACTTTACAGCTCGTCAGACCCGCTAGTTGTAAAGTATAGTAACTAAACAAACACCTTTCACCTAGTCGTGTATAAAAATTAAATATGTCTCTCAACTTTGAGACATGCTCACAGGTAAGCAAAGCACTTTAGTAGATAGGGAAGTTTGGTTCAATAGACTTATTTTAATCCTAGAAATCTATAGTAACTCTGCACATAAAATTTTAGGACATCCTGTATATTGTTTCATTGACTAAAATTGACCTTTGCTACCCTGGGGATGCAAAGCCACTTTTTAACTGTTAAATTCTAAGGTGTTACAATGTACGCCACTTGAAAATGCTCAAACAACCACCCCCCACTTTTTTCTTAAGGCCAAGACCAAATTCCAAGGTTCAAGGTGGTGCCAGCGGTCCCCTTCCCAACCTACTGATAACTTGTTCTCAGTAAAGTCTTCCGCAAAAATTAAGTTAATTGCTATCTACTAACAGGTCTTCCCTTAATATTCATGGTTCCATGGATTATCCTGAAAGCTATCGAGGAGAACATTGTTTGCTGGACTCAAAAAACCAACAAGTACATTGCGCTATTGATTGACGTTCCTATTGCTGTTTCAGTCATAGTGAGTTTCTTGCCGTAAAAAATCGCATTACTATTATTAACTTTTCAGATCAACTTTATATTGTTCACAATCATAATAAGGGTGTTATTTGTTAAATTAACCTCGATGTACATTCAGCAAAGACGGGTGAAATACAGGTAAAGATCAATTGAAAATTTACACAACTTTCAAAAATTTCATTGCAGAAAGTTGTTGCGATCAACTTTGATTTTGGTGCCACTCTTCGGAATTCCTTACGCGATCTCGATTATTCTCTCGCTTTACGTTTTGAAAAGTCAGACTCTGGAGGTAACGTGGCTCTTGTTTGATCAAACATTCACGGCCTTCCAGGGCTTTTTGGCTAGTCTTGTCTATTGCATTTTGAACAGCGAAGTACAGACCGAAATTAAACGAAAATACAATTCGTTCAAGGACAGAAACAACAGAAAAGAGTTTAAGAGAAACCGCACAATTTCGCATACTCAGCAGATATCTCTGCCGTTGACCGACGAATTGGTGGATTTCCCTCTGAACGGGGAAAAAATTGAAGAGGCGAAGAAAACCTCCGAGTACTTTTAAGTTTATTTATTGTACTTATAACTGCACACAATAAACTTATAAATTTGCATCCTCGAAATTATTACATAATCACAGGAAAATTAACGCAGTACGTAACGGGCGGCTCACATGCAAATCGATTTAAAAAAAAAAGTGACAGTTACCCTTAGCTAATCGAGTTTTTCTTTACAGTACGGAATTTGGTCCGGTGCTCGAAATCATATTTACAAAACCAGCCTCAACATTAAAAAATTTACGTTAATGTTTATTTGAAAACGTTTATAACAATAACTACGACTACCTTAAACTAGAATACAAATTTCCCTATTCGTAATCAAACGATCCTTAGCAAAAGAAAAAACCAAAACAATCAAATAAATACGATACAGACTTACAAGATGAAAACAGTGCTGGTGCATCAACCTTACTATCACTCCTTGCGGACTTTGCGCTTCCTCGCACCATCGCCGGCACTCTTGGACGCATTACCCTATTGTTAAAAAAAAAAAAAAATACAAACAACATTTTTGATCGTTCAACTGTTACCTCCGCGTTCTCTTCGACGTCCTCATCGTCGGAATCCGGTTCCGAATTTTTCTCTCTATCATCCTCATCTTCCGCTTCCGCCTCATCTTTGCTTTCATCTTCTTCGGCTACATCTTCAGTCGCTTCATCAGTCTTTTTCTTTTCGGCAGCTTGCCTGACTTCCTCTTTTTCCTGTTAATTAACAATCAATTTCAATCGAGTCAAATTGGGGACGAAAAGCGGGAATTTACCTGGGGTTGACTAGCTGAGGATCCAGGTTTGCAGCAAAGGTATAGTATAAAAACAACAGGGATGCCTAGGACGATTATGTAAACCGCCCAGAGGGCGGGGTAGTCGTTCGTTAAAGTGGCCAATTTCTGGATTACGCTCTCCTGGAAGGGACCAAAGCACCAATAAGTTTAGCTAGTTGTAACACTCGGTATAGTATATTATATCGACCTCCTTTACAAAAACATTTGCGGGTGTGTATACAGGGTGGGGCAATAGTGCGCCCGAGTTCGATAGCTCGAGTTCTATGATAGGTAGAAATTTGATTTAAAAACACAGATAAAGTAGAGAAAGAAGTCTATAACCGGAAATTATTTTTGAACATACAGTGTGAGCCAAGACAATTATATAGGGGCAAGTGAGAGTTTTTCAAATGGAATGTGGTGTGCAAAAGAAGATTTTTCGGAGCCTTTTCGTAGACTCCTTTCAATCCTGTATTATTGCTGACTATTTCCAAACCACTTGGATGTAGCGATTTTTTTTGTTCAAATAATGGCATCTGCAGATGCATGTTAAAAAAATCACTACAGTCACAATTATGAGTTCTAAGAAAAAATGATGTAAAGACTAGTTATGAAACATCTGTGGAATGTCTTTGAATCGTTTTAACTTTTAAAAAATTATACAGGGTAGCTAAATTTAATTTTTCAATTTAAAACTTTTTGAATTAAATTTTCTCCATATTTTCAAATGGAACACCTTGTATATGTTTTATCGGTATGATGTAGAAACTAAATACAAACATTTTTTGTATGTACATCCCTATGACTATTTGTAACACTTTTCGATTTATCGCCCAATAATTACAAAATTTAAGAATAATCCTAAAAAATTTGATTGTTTTTCAAATTACTCGACAGATAAAATTGTAATAAGTGCTCCAGATGTTCTGTTTATAAAAACAGCATAAGTTTTTTTAGTTAGTTCACTTTATGTTTGTATCTTGATCATTTTTTGCATTTTATATTATGCGACAAGAAATACACATTTATCGCAGTTACCTGTCGTCAGTTGTCATTTTTGTGTCTATTTTGAAACATTTGAAGTTTTTTGTCGAGTGATTTGGAAAACGATCTAATTATTTAGGATTATTCTTGAATTTTGTAATTATTTGGCGATATTTCGAAAATGGTTACAAATAGCCATAAGGGGTGTGCATATAAAAAATGTTCGTTTTTAGTTTCTACATCATATCGTTAAAAAATATACAGGGTGTTCCATTTGAAAAAATGGAGAAAATAAAATTCAAAAAGTTCTAAATTGAAAAATTAAATTTAACCACCCTGTATAATTTTTCAAAAGTTAAAACCAATCAAAGACATTCCACAGATGTTTTCTAAGTATGTAGTCTTTACATAATTTTTTCTCAGAAGTCGTAATTGTGAAAATAGTGATTTTTTTAACATGAATCTACAGAAGCCATTATTTGAACAAAAAAAATCGCTACATCCAAGTGGTTTGGAAATAGTCAGCAATAATATTAGATTGAAAAGAGTCTAGTAAAAGGCTCCAAAAAATCTTCTTTTACACACCACATTTCATTTAAAAAACTCTCACTTGCCCCTGTATAATTGTCTTGGCTTGCCCTGTATGTTCAAAAATAATTTCCGGTTATTGACTTCTCTTTCTAGTTTATCTGTTTTTAAATCAAATTTCTACCTATCATAGAACTCGAGCTATCAAACTCGGGCTCACTATTGCCCCGCCCTATATATATTTTATTTGTTAATTTTTATAATTTCCCCTTTATTGGCGCCAAATTATGTTAAGGTATAAAAAAATCGTAACTGTTTTGTGTTGAAAATAAAATTTAAACTCTCATTATTTATTGATCCGCCCTTCGCCGAGAGGAGGTCACCATCTTTTGTTCTTTTGGCCGTCACCGGATATACGATGATGTCCTGTGCAATACTGTGGTGCCGGGCGCATTAGGTTAGACTATATACGGTCAATGCATATTGGTGTTAAGATACAGTCTAATTCTTAAAAGAAGCTAATGACGTCACAAAATTATGGTCGAGTTACGCGCTACGTTATTACCGTGCGTCATTATGTTGAAAAGAGACAGGGCGGACAATCGTGTAATAACGTTGCGCGTAACTCGATCATAATTTTGTGACGTCATTAGCTTCTTTTAAGAATTAGACTGTAGTTCTAGTGAAGCTGCCATATGAGCAACATCTCCCGATTGATTACAATAAGTTGTTTTGTTGAATAAACGTTTGTGAATAGCGTTTTAGAACCGTTTCAGGACGTTCCAGAAATTGTGTGTTGGAACCAACCTTTACATGTCTACTGTACAGCTGCGGGACATTGCATCTAATTTTATAAATTCTCGCACTAGCAATTTAAGAAAACAAAATCAAACCTCCTGAAGGCACGAATAGAGGTACCAAACGTAGAACCCGATGGGTATTGAGCAGTAAATAAAATATAAACTCCATGGCAACGGCTTGTGGTTCATCGCTTTCATCATACGACCCCACAAAGTAGCCTGAACAGTAACCGGCATTACAGATCCCTACTTTAACTTTGCATTCATCAATAGACCATATTAATAATTCGCACTTTCCCCTTCCACTAGTGATTTGTAAATTTGGGAGCATGCGCAGTGCAGTACGTCTCCCGCACACGGTATAGGTGTATGAAAAATGGAAGGCAGAACAAGTGGTTGTTCCTCTCGCCGACTTGCGCCTGCGCTTTGACTTTTTTTTAATATGGTCTATTTAAATTACTTACGGAATCCCTCGCAATTTTCTGCTTCTTCTTATCGAAAGTCGCAGTCGCCCAATGGTCAGCTATGAAAACTTCATCGGTAACAATGATATTATCGAACAAAATATCCTTGGACATCGACCACAACTCGAACCCTACAGCGGACTAACAAAGAAAACAATTGAAAAACGTCCAACTCTATAAAAGTGAAACTTACGACAGGTTGCATCTTAAACGGTTCTTTGTCCTCGAAAAATTCGGGGTTAACAATACGCCGCGGCCTCCACTTCCCTTTATAATTGGGATTATCGATCAGGGGCGCCCTCCACTTCCCTTTAAAATCTGGATTGTTGATAAGTGGTGGCTCCCAAGGTCCGCAGCCCACGGCCTCTGCACACAACGGATTATCAATGAGTGGCGGCTCCCACTCCCCGTCAATTTCCGAATCCCAGTCCTCCGGTTTCTTGCCGTCGGGATCGGGAATATGGGACGGTTCGTTCACCAACCAACCCTCGGGCATAACGGCGGATTCATCGACGATTTGAGGGGGCGCGTCTTCGTCCCAATCCTCGGGTTTTGAGGCTTCCGGATCCGAAATTTTCTCCCTCTCATCCCAATCTTCGGGTTTCTTATCGTTAGGATCGTCAATTTCCGCCGGAGGATTCACGGCCGGAGTGAAGTCCTCCAATAAACTTCCGGAATTCACGACTTTTTTATCGACGGAAACCTCGAAAGTGTTGTCGGGGTTCAAGATTAGGGTGTACAAATGAGGGAGTTTGTCGGTGAAAATTTCGTCTAAGCGTTCTTTGGGTTTTTTGCAGTGTTTTTCTTCCAAACTGCCGTTTAAGGGATTGCGGTGTTTGAAAATGAAGTGAAGTTTGTGGTCGTTTCCGCACTTATCGGGGCCGAACATGATCGAATATGGAGTTTTGTCGTGGAAATTGTTTAAATTTTTCGAGTCCGGCCCTTGACTCAACAGTTTTAAGTAAGCGCCCCCGCATTCTTGCCCGTCTTGGAACATAACTTCGTATTGGACGATCAACGGTTTTTTGTCGAAAACAAAAGGTCTTGTTAACGCAGACGAAATCGCGGCGTGTTTAGCTTTCGATTTGAGAACCAAACCTAAGTCTCCTAATAAGCCGTCTTTTTGGGGAGCCTCCAGCTGCCAGTCGCCGTCGTATTTCGCAATGTCGTCGGCAATGTCCTCCTTTTTCGCCTTTGACTTAATCCACCGTTTTTCGTACTTTGCGGGATCATCGAAATGCTCGGCGAGATAAACTTTGGAGGGTTCTAGAGGTTCTGGGCTTTCGTAGGGAACGTCAATGGCGGGTTCTTCAAAGGTTTCTACTGTGGCCTCGTCAGAATCCTACAAATTTTTGCACGTAATTATCGACGGCAAATTGAGCACCTGACAATGCTTACATCGAATTCCTGGGTATTCGCAGCAGAAAGCACTACCAGCAGGCTAAACAATACCTTTAACACCTTCACGTTCATCGCGCGGTAATTAACCTCATAAAGTCTGTAACAACGAATGTAATTTAATAGATGAGAGATAATGAGGAAATGTGGGATTACAATGGTGCAACAGTTAAATATTTTCACTTGTCCCTTCTTTAATTCAATTTAATGCCAGAGAGATCATTAACCCAACGTAGTTAGGGTGATTACTGATTATCGATTTCTGGTAAAACATCGAAAATACGATGCAATTGCATTATTTACGGTACTCTTATCGCTGAACAATCGTAATAACTGCTGATTTGTACGAAACTACTTAGATTTTATTTACTTAACGAAATAAAATGACATACATAACCTCAAAGTTGTGCGGATGGGTTATTTGCACAGCTCACTACTGTGATGGGTTGGACCGTTTCCAATGATTGCAGCGGCGTTATTTATGGATGATTTAATTAAAAAAATCGCGTACTTACCTTTAATTACGCCGTATGAATGACTCCAATTTGGACCACGTACAACTTATCATTTGCGAGAACAATAAACACAATTTGGGCTCAACCAATCACGGTTCAACAGCTGGCAAGATTACAAATGTCAATTTAAAAAATGGCGGCCGGAAGTTGGTAGTTCAAAGACTTCTTGATTAGAGGAAATGGTAATTATTTTCGGAGTTTATTCAGGGCCGTAGCCAAGGGGTGGCCAGGAAAGGCTCAGCCTTCCCTGAAAGGAGCTGAGCCTTTCCTAGAAAATTTCCAAAATATCTTTTTGCAAATTCTTTATTCCCCAAATGGAAAAAAATTACAGTATCTATTTATTAGGCGCAAATACAAAAAACCATAATCCTGATTTTCTTAGAACTTGACCGATACGCCGGAATTAGAAAAGATCAAAGAAGTTGCAATTCAACATGACCTAAAGAAGGTTAGAATGGTGAAGAAAAAATGTTTCTTCAAAATATTAGCAGCGAACAAAAACGCGACATGCAAAATCCAACAAGAAAACGTGGAAAAGGCCAAATTCAAAAACCTAAACAAAGAAGAAATATTATCTGATACAGAACCTGACGACATAAGCTTACAGGGCTCATCGGATTATGAACGGAGCGTCCTCAAAACGATCAAGATGCGGAATGTCCTTATTGTAATATGAAATTTTCTATGGATTTTGTGAGAGAACAATAGATTCAATAACAAATTTATGTGTTACCAAATACTTATAATAAAACGTATATTTTTTTTTTCTATACAAGGTGTTTCAACAAAAACCGCCGCTGCCAAATTGCGTATTTTCAATGGAGTTAAAAATTTGAAATTTGGCAGAAATAAACTATAATTAATGCACTACAAGATGACATTATTGTTTTTTTTTTTTTA
Organism: Schizotus pectinicornis; assembly: GCA_951805265.1. NCBI lineage: Eukaryota > Metazoa > Arthropoda > Insecta > Coleoptera > Pyrochroidae > Schizotus > Schizotus pectinicornis. The sequence continues at coordinate 9,964,674 of OX638206.1, read as the reverse complement.
AACGGTGTGAGTTTTCAATTTTGATCGCAATTTCATATCAAAATATTTACTTCATTTCTTTGATTTTTCTCAAGCTCATGATCACGACCTCCAAAAGCGATAACGAGTAATTGAAATTATTTTATATCAAACCGTTATTGAATTACATGAATTTTTAAATTTCAGCGCTAAAGAGATTTTTAATTGACAGCATGACAGCTTTGTGGCCCTTTACCTTGCGGGTAACCACATTAGATTTTATGATGGTCTCTATACTGCAAAAATCTTTGAGTAAGTACCGCTTTTAAGTCATAAATAACCGAACCGTTTAGGCGGTCTTTGTCATGAAATTGATTGCTTCAATAAAGCAGTCGTGTCATAAATTCGTCAAAATCCCGCAAACTTCTTTAAAATACAATTAGCAATACTTTAACTACAAATTTAAAATTTTTAACAACAAGAACGTATACCTGGTGGTATTACGGACATAATAATAATAAAAAAAGATATTGAAATTTTCTGAAAAAGCACTTTATGGCGTCCCGACGGCGCATGGAATTAATTATGAACCAAACAATGACGCCACATTGTAGCGCATTCATTAAAGTTTATTTCTGCCAAATTTCAAATTTTTAACTCCATTGGAAATACGCAATTTGGCACCGGCGGTTCTTGTTGAAACACCCGGTATACTTCTTGTAAACATTTCTACTAAATAATAAAAACTTTCACTAAAATAGAAATTTTCCCAAAAATTGTGTGCGCGAAATGTTGTGTGACCACTGTAGCCTACTAGCTTGCCCACTGTTCCCCGTATGTGGGGCACAGTGGATAGTTTTGCATCCCCAAGTATATCTAAAATCTAAAAATGTTTAAGCACACCACAACCTTACTACAACTATAAGAAAATATAAAAAAATCATTAATTTTGAAAGAGAAAAATAAAATTTTAAAAAAGTGGCCACCGTGCCTCGGTCTCTTGTATACATTTTAATGCTCTTGTTTTACATGTTTTATAACCAATCACCTTAATTTGTCTATTTACTTAGGGCATTGTATTAGAGCCACCCCAGAAATTTCGTGAGCCTGAGCCTCCTTTTAGATTGTATCCTGGCTACGGCCTTGAGTTTATTACACGGATTTAAATAAATAGAAGTCTTTCCGCATCCAAGATCCTTCCAAACAGGATCTAATGTACCAACCATTTAACAAAACAACTAAACGGTTGATTAGTCAGTAATATACAATAATCAAGGTGCGCCGAATAGAGTTCATAAGGATTGACCAGAATCGTTAGGTAGGTACGTCAAGGATAAGGAATCCTTTGTTAATTGTTTTATCTAAACGCTATAAAGTGTTTTGGTCAGAAATTTTCAAATTTTTTTTTCTTATTATTACGTTCGTAATATTGCCAGCTACACGTTCATGATGATACAAAGTTAAAATTTTTAGTTGAAATGTTTTTATTGGGGTACTTGCCTCATGTTTGGAAAATATAATATTTAGAAAAAGTAGGCGATTTCATTAGACCCATATTTTTTTATTTGGTTCTAGGGTCAATATTACGCCCAGAATTATTTTTTTAATTTTTGGAGTGAGAGATTTATGACGTAGCCGTCCCCTGAACGGCGTAGTTCTAAAAGAAATTGTATGATGGCGCTTTACTCAGATTGCTTGCGTTCTATCATTGTATAGAAATACAATATAGAAATACAATGGTTCTATTTATAAATCGAATGCCAATCCGCTGTACACACGTCGCGCTGTCGCGCACTCTGCTAGCAGCGCGACATAGTAGCCAAAAACACAAGTCCATTCAATATAGGTGTGAATCTTGGATACGGGGCGCCAATGCGTCATCAAAAACAGAAATTCCAAATATTTACGAAAATATGAAATAAAAAAATGGGAAAGAAAATATTTAAGCCTCTTTTAATTATTTGCATGCATCTAGAGAATAAAAAGTGCAATAATTTTTTTAGGCAAGTACCTACCCCATTGTGGTTTTAAGAAAGGCACCCGTAAGGCTGTCCCCTCGAGAGTGCATTGTAGTGCAAATACGTTTTTAAACGCCGGCGGCTCTCTGGGAAACTCTGTGTAAACTCAAAAAGTTTTGTTGACCTGTGTTATTGATATCTGATAACATTCTGCAATTGATCAACCTAAAAATAAAGCCAAAATCGGCCGGAATACAACTAGTAGAGCAATGAAGAAATAGTTGTGCAATTAACGAAAAGGTATTGACCTTTGTAAACATCAACAAACACCACCTGTTGAATCAGCTGATGGTAATCTTTACGCGCCATGTCAACCAAACAGTTTCGTTGTAGTTGTGGTGGGGGAAGATTCCACACCGAACCAAATGGGAATGGGCGCATGCCGTTCCGTTCATGTTCCGTTGATGAACCTATCTCTGTGCAGTAGTGGTGCGTGCTGGAAAATTGAGGGAAAATTGCGCGCCACAAAACACTGCCACTGCACCGCCTACAAGTGTACGCCACGAGTCCTCAGATTTTTCACCACCAAAAAGATGAATTACAACTTTACCTCCCACCCCTGAAACGGTATGTAAACTCGAGCCCTTCCACCCCTGGCTAGCATAACGGTTACGGAGGGCTTGTAACGGTATTTTTCCGGCCCGAATTACGATGGCCGTGGCCGAGCCGCCGAGACGCTCCCTCAGGCTCGCCCTCACCGAAGTTTCCTTCAATGAAGAAACACATCACGAAACACCCAACAAGACTGCTAGTCCAGATGAACTCGTCATCATCCAGAGGGGGCCCCGGAGAAAACCGATTACCTGGTCGCCAGTCGAGTCCGAGCGACAGGTAGAGAAATCCAAAGATACAACACCTGTTGATAAATTGATCAGGAAGAAGCCGGGACTGAACCCCAAACTCAGACGGAGACTTGTGTGGAGCCCCAGCAAAAACTCGGCCAGTCTCGGAAAAGTCATTGCGATGAAATTGAGGACCCTACCGCGACTCGACCAGGAATTTAATGAGAACAAGAAGTAGGAACATTGATTGTCAATTTCCCAATAATCTGTTTGTACCTTTAATAGTAAATACTTGTAACAAGTTACCTTTGTGCCTTAAATATGTTTGTATAATTTTGTGAAATAAAAGTCGAATCTTAGCACAATGTTTTATTTTTCTACTTAACATAAAAATTGCACAAATATCTTTTTATTCTTACTTTAGTACCACAGATTTTTTTTTACCTTAACAATACATTTTTATTATTTTCGCAAGTCATTTGGGTGGGACTAGAAGAAACAATTTCCATGACGTCTAATCAAAGAGGAAAGGTAAGCGACTCTTTGAGAAAATCCCGAAATTATTGCAAAATTGACAGAACCCTTCCTCTACATGAACAATGTTAAAGTAAATAAGATGCAGCTATAAACGAAATGAAATAAAGTTCGTTCCTGTCTGGAAGCAAATAGCGTTACGTCAAATAGGATTTTATAATAAATTACTGCGTATAATAGACCCTATAATATAAAGTTTTAGACCTCCAAAGAGAGTAAGAGTTGTCGAATTTAAGTAAGTAGACCCCTTGGCCGGGGTATTGGTGCGAGCCTGCGTACACTTCGTTCTGACAATCTCTTCGGTAAACGGGCACTATTTCGGTGAGTAGAGGTTTGATAACTCCGTTGGCGGCCGCGGAGCCGGCCTCAAGGTCTCCAGTTTGAATCGATTCGTCGTCGTAGATGTCTTCGTCAATGTCTTCAATGTCCTCATCGTCGCTTTCAGACACGTGAACGGAAACCTGGTCGCTCGTGGGCGTCCCGAATTCGAAATAAACCCCAAAACCTAGAAAAAAGTTTCTTTGATCGTTAACTACTTTACGCACATCTAGATTTAAAACTGTTACACCGTATAACAATAATTTAATGACCTGCTGGTTGTAAAGAAATAATTATGGATTGGGGCCCCCATATTTCGCTACGCTGGACCCGACTTGAGCCCCCGAACCATAACTCTTATTTTACAACAAGCGGGCCATTAAACTACTTTACAGCCCGACGGGCCGTAAAACTACTTTTTCCATAATACTCTACAAAAATGCTCATATTTACTCACAGGGAGTATAGAACGTGGAAAAAAGTGACTATACGCAACCCCTCTGTGCTTTTCTAATATCCCTTATGAGTTTTTTCATGTTACAATTGATGATAACGTGGGAAAAGTTGACTATTTGCGCAACCCCTGTCAAACAAACTATTTCCGTGACTATTACGCACAACTAGGCTTACATCTCAGTTACTAGTGTCGTAACTACCATTTAGCAACTAGCAAACCATTTGACTTCTTTACAGCCTGCCAGACCGTAAAGTAAACATACAGTACTCCCCAGAGAGTCGCCGGCGCTTGAAGACGATTTCTAATAGAGTTAAAAATTTGAAAACTGATAGATATAAACTATAATTAATGCACCGAAACAATTCGGAAAAGCCGATACTGCCATCTTGTAGGCAGTATCGGCTTTTCCGAATTGTTTCGGTGAGAATTTTGACTCTTGATCGCGATTTTGCATCGAAATATTTACTTCATATCTTTGGCTTATATTAAGCTCATGATCACGATCTCCAAAATTAATAACGAGTAATTGGAATATTTTTATGTCGAACGACTATTGAATTACATAATTTCTAAATTTTAACTCTGGAGGGGACAGTCTTATGGGTGCCTTTGTGGCTACCCACCATTTATGTCATTTCCTTTGAGTGGAGATTTACGTAATTGAAAAGTACCTCCATTAAGCCCTAAATAACTCAAACGTCATTGTCAGAAAATTTGACTGCTTGAATGGAGCCGTCTTGCCATAAATCCCTCAAAATTTCCAACAACTCCTTAACACCACAATTAAAGACATTTCAACTAAAAATTTTAACTTTGTATCATCATGAACGTGTAGCTAGCAATATTACAAACGTAATAAAAAAAAAATGTTGAAAATTTCTGACCAAAACTTTTTATAGTGCGAAAAAAACTTTGCAACGCGTATCACTTTTTCGTTACCCATACTTCAACATTAATTCATTTTATGCTGCCGCAACTATAAAAAATTCACTTTAAAAAGATTTGAAACTCCATTGTTAAGCACATTATAATAATAAAATAAATAAATTAAAAAAATCGATAATTTCAGTAGCGCGTGTTAAGTTCAACTACTAAAAGAGCATCTATGTTCCATTCCATTTACCGATATCATAATAGTCAGTGGCAAATTCCCAAAACAAGCGCGATCCTTCTGGATGAGTAGGCACTCGAACCGTAACTGTTTCTCCATGACCAACGCGAACCACTCCGTCCCCTTCAGCTTGCGAGACCGCTTGTTTGAAGGGTTGCAGATCGGAGCGCGTCCACATACTCGCCGGAATTATACTCGTTTCCGATTCTTCGGTCGAATTGTTTATGTCTTCGTTGGACTCGTTTTGCTGTGATAAAAAAATAAAAACTAATTTCTTTGTTATATTGAAAAAAATTACCCATTCTGCTTCAGTCTTATCATTAACGTTTTCACTGGTGTCTTTCTTCTTGATGTGTTGGTCCCCTCTTTGAGCGGCTTGCAACTGTTGCATGTACTGTATGTAGTGTTGTTCTTGCAATTGCCGGATTAACGCTCCCTGTTTCTCAGGATCTCCTGTAAATTAGCCGCCAATAGCAAAAGGTTTCAAAATTATGACCTAATTTTTCAATTGAAAACAACCCTAACGTTGGGAACAAAAAAAGCGCTCAACCGATACGGGGGGCATGTAACTTAAAATGATGGCAAACAACGCTTGAATTTCTTAAGTCAGAAAAAATAATTAAAGAAACCTGTAAAATATTTGCATGTGCTTTCTATATCACTTTTCAGTTATAGGATCATTAGCTTCAACGTTAAGTCTCACCTACATAAAAAATTCAACATGTCAGCTGTTGCCGCGATTTTAGTTTTTTAGCCACATCACTTTTTTGTAGTCATTTACCCTTCTTGAGTTAGTTCTACTGTACACTCAAAATGAATCACCCTGTATAGTAATAATCTATGCTTATTTTTGCGCTATTGCGCAAACATTGCACTTACACTGGTCTAAATTAATTATAACGTGGATATCATTGTTGCTAAAGTTTAAACAATTATAGCCACAAAGTTCAGCTTAATATTAATTGGTGTAAATGGTCCTAAATTGAATAAATTAATTAAATAATTGCAATATAAGTCTAACCCGGAAACTGTTGTTCGGCATATTTCCTAAATTGCTCATAAGTTTGTTCATTCAAGGCCTGCTGGATTTGGCGTCTGATGGCTTCTTCCTTAGTCAACTCTTCTTGTATCAATTTTTCCTCCTCTTCCTTCTTCAACTTTGCTTCTTCTTCGATCAACCTCTGTTTCTCTTCTTCTTTCCTACACAACTACTTTAGCTTTTTGCTGGCTACATTTGAAAACTTACGCTTTTCGTTCTTGTTCTTTCTTCTCCCTTCTGTGCGCTTCTACATAGGCAGAGAACAAATGACAACGGCGACTCAACAACTCAACGAAACCTGCACGAGCTTGGTCCTCTGACAGTTTACCTAATTTCTGCCACGCTAACCTTCTGTCTTTGCCGACAACATCCAAAGTACCTAAAGGGGGAAGTTTGTGGATTGCTTCAGATAAGGGACCATGCAGAACTTGTTGAGAAAAAGCAACCAGTTGGAGCTTGTCCTCGTAACTAAAATGGACCGCTTTGCCTTCCTTTTCTGGAATTAACAAGGAATTATCCTCAATGCAGGAATAACCTTCACAGGACTTACCTTTGTAAAAATTGAAAGCCAACTTGTAAACTTCCTTTAGTGGTAGGCCATACTCCAGAGTGTCGTTCGCTAAACTGTTAACTAATGGAGTTTTTTGGTTTGGCGTCCTCACGTTCAAATTTGAAAAATTCTCTGAAAGTTGTGAGCTGTCACTTTCCATCGCCATGTTTTTGGGGACTGAGGGGGAGGAAAAAAAAGGCCGGATACTAGGGAGTTTTGGCTTCTTATGTTGTTGACCAATGTCGCCAAGTAACAGAAAACAAAAGTCCTACGGCCTACGTCACATTGACAAACGTCACGAAACGTCAAAACAAGATTAACATAACCTAGAAAATTAAATTTTACTAATTTGAGACTTAACTACGGATTACTTCTTTAAGTTTTAATGGTGAGTGGTTTTTTCCGATCTATTTGATTTTGACCGCAATAATTTTATTAACTTAGGGCAAGCACAAGGAAAAATCAAAAAAGCACAAAAAGGAAAAGAAGCACAAGGACAAGAAGAAGGGTAATAGGCGTCATTCCAGTTCATCAGAAGATGAATGGGTGGAGAAACCAAGTCGCTCATTGTCTGAGGAAGATGTGGTTTCTCTTGGGAAGAGTCAGGACAGTACAACTTCATTGAAAGCACCTGAACCAAAGCCGCAAAGATCAGAAATTAGGGAAGATTGGATGTCCTTGCCTAATTCGTTTTTGACTGCTTCAAATCTCGACAGAAGACAGGCAAGAGAGGAAGAAAAACGGTCGGAGAGAGAACGCAATAAATATAACCCCGGTGAATGTTCGCGTGAATTAAATCCTTATTGGAAAGATGGAGGAGATGGTTTACCAAAATTCAAGAGACCCTCAGATGAGGAAAACCGCCGTAACAAACACAGTGAGAGTTACAGAAGGAGTAGTTCATCTAATTGGAGAAAGAAAGTGGAAAGTAAGGAACCACCAAAGAAACGAGAAGCGTCCCCACTTGATAATTCTAGCAGGGAAGTTCACACTAATGATGCTGAAGTAGAGTCAAGTCCACAAGAAGTTTTGTCAGACAAACAGTTGAATGCCTTGGCTGCTAAATTGGTAAAAGCAGAAATCATGGGAAGTCCAATGGTCAAGCAATTGAAAGAGCAATTGGAAAAGGCGAGAAAATTGCGGGAAACTGAAGGACCTAAAGGCGAAGAAGTTATTTTAACTCAAACAGATTCGAGAGGTCAAGTACGACCGGTGAAACTGCAATCGGATTATAGCAAAGCTTCCACTAGTAAACATAAGAAACAAAAAATTGAAACGCATCAAGATGGGGAAAGAGTGCGTTATTTTGCCGACGACGATAAGTATTCGCTGAAACAGATGTTCGAAAATGAAAAGTTCAGTACGATAGAGGATCAAAATAGCGAATTTTTGAAAATGGCGGGTAAAATTCGCAAAAACGACGATTTAGACGAAGTTTTTGCCGACAACATCCGCCACAAGGAATCCGACAGCAAAATTGATTCGAGACAGAAAGACCGGGCGATTAGCGAACACCAAAAAGTATCGAAAAGTTTGGATAATTGTCGCAAATGTTTGCAGTCTGACATCATGCAAAAACATTTGATGATATCGATGAACGACACCATGTATTTGAGTGTTCCGTCACATGAACCCTTAACTGATGGCCACTGCTTAATTGTACCCATTAGACATGCACCATGCGCTACTCAGTTGGACGAAAACGAATGGGCAGATTTAATGGACGTTAGGAGAGCGTTAACAAAAATGTTCCAATCAAAAAACGAAGACGTGATTTTTTTCGAAACTGCAATGTGTCTACAGAAATATCCTCATATGTATTTGGAGTGTGTCCCAGTGCCGAAGGAAGAGGGCGATTTAGCCCCAATTTATTTCAAAAAAGCTATTGACGAATCAGAAACGGAGTGGGCTCAAAACAAAAAACTTGTTTCAATGAAAAACAAAGATATACGTAGAGCAGTTCCGAAAGGTCTGCCGTATTTTTGTGTGTCATTCGGTTTGGAGGAAGGTTTTGCCCATGTAATTGAGGATGAGAAGTATTTTCCCAGCAATTTCGCCCAAGAAATAATTGGAGGCATTCTCGATTTGCACCATAGCAAATGGAGGAAGCCTAAGCAGCAAAGCTTTGAGGAGCAGAGCAACCGAGTCAGGGAGTTCTCCAAAGAGTGGCAACCCTTTGATTGTACAAACTCATCCTTATAAATATTTATTTTATATAAAAGATAAATACAAAAAACTATTTAGACAATCATTTCTAATTCCTTTGCATACTCAATGGCTTGTTCAGCTAGTTCGTTTGATGGGATGGGGTCGTCAGCTTTCTTGATCTCGGGAGCAAAGTGGAACATGCTGTCCTTACCCAACTTCCACTTCTTATTCTACAACGCAACAAGTTTGAAAATTTCAATCAATTTAAACAATCATCAGTACTTTGGTTCCAAAAGTTTTTGCTTCTTCTTCATTTGGTAAGTACAGCATCCTGGCAGAATCTTTAACAGATATCTTCTCGTAAGCTTTTTCCACGCAAACCGCTATTTCGCCCCTGGTTGTATCCAGCAAGATGTCCATGAAGAAGTTGTAACTCTTTGCGGGAACGTTGCCTTTGGCCAAGAATATCTGCAAAAAAATATATAAATCTCGATTTTTTTTACATCAATGGTTGAAGTGAAAAGTAAGATCACCTTCTTTTCTATATTTTCGAAAAGTTGATTTGTTCCGCGTAAAAATTAAAATACTATTTTGTGACGTCAGAAACCAAAACTGTATGCTGTAATGAGTGGAAAGAAGATAGTGATATTTGTAGCCAATCACCAGCTGTCATTCACTTTGGTTTAATACGTCATCAGTCCGCAAAATTGAAATATTAATAGGGCCGTATTTAACAGTCTACCAAATTTACCCAATATTTTCATACAAAAAAATACTTTTATTTCCCAAAAATACTAAATGCTCACCAAAATTAAGAAAATACATAATCTTAAAGCGACAACCAAATATTGACATAATGCTGGCTTCTTATATATTTTGTTCGCCAAAATAACTTTTATTCGTAATCATATAGGTACTATGTCCATTCCTAACCTGCTGTGAGTACGAAAATCGCTCGGTAGATGGCGCAGAGTGAAATTTTACAAATTAATTTTGGTTTATTTGCCAAAAATGAATGATTGCGAATAAAATAGTATACAAACCTCGGTAGAAATTTCCTTCTGTCTCGGGCATTAGCTCACCTCGGCGCTACGGGCCTCGGTAAGCTATCTTAGCTCTCAACAGAAATAAAACATTTTCCACCTCGGTGTGTAATCTACTATTGTTGACCATAAATACTAAATGTTCACCAAATTTTATTCCGCATTTAATTCTAACATAATACCCAGATATTTAATTTTAGACAGTGTCTTATATTATTTAGCAGTTAAAAATACTGTTTGTTGATCAAAAATACACAAGCAATAAAATGTTGTGCAAGTGGTAAATAATTTTATGCAAAATTATAGATGTAGATGTGATAGGGCAAGAAAAATAAGAGTAAAAATAGAAGTGGTTTGCACAAAAAAAGATATTGATTTCCGTAATATATAAATGCTTTGCTGTAATTGGCTTGCATTATGTAAAACGTAAAACTTCTTTTAGTGGTAATTTCTAATCGTGCTTTTAAAAAAAAATTACAGGGCCCTGAACTGACAAACAAAACTTTTTTCGCGTGCCTCTTGTCTGGAAGCGCAAGCGGCAAGGAGAGATGCGCGAACATATTTAATTTTTGGAGTAATAAAATAATTATTTGACGCACAAATAGTTTTTTTGAGAAACACAAAATATAAATAGATAGCGCGAATATTTATTATGTACAGCACGGACGCGTAACTTGAGCATTTTAAATTCGGTGAACATTTAGTAAAATTGATAGACATATAGAATTTAAAATGTAAGCAATGGTAAAACAATACGCAGCATAGTTATTTTTAGTGGTGATGTTCTCATTTTCTGATGTATAATAATTTGGGTTTCATTTAGATTTTTTGATGCTCCTTAAATTTTCTGGTAGACAGTGCAAGGGATGTATGGTTTAATTTGGTGTACATTATATTTGTTCCCATATTAATAATGGTAACGTAATAATGGGTAATAATGGTATGCTCCATTACGGAATTTTAATGTACAATCGAGGACTTTGACAATGTCAAGTTTGTGTCTAATCCTTTCTGTCTAATTGTCATCATAACCAAGTATCTTTCTATAATTACAAAGAAGCCACTTGCGACTAGCCTTATATAATGTCAAGTGGAAAACGTAAAAGGTTAACCAGGACTGGACATTTTCAATGTCTCTGCTGTACACATGTTTATTATTATATGCACATGAATGTTAGCTGCGAAAATTTTTGACATATACCTTATTGTAGCTTCCTTCCATCAAGTACTGTTCTATGGACAAAGGATGCCTGATGTAAACGTCATTTTGAATGTGTTCGGCAGGCAACAGCTCTAGTTCTGTGTGAAATTCCGCGACGCGATTTTGCGACAACAAAAACAGCAAATTCAGCCCGAGCAACTGGTATTTAAACGCAGATTCGGGAAGCTGATCTTTATAATCAAAATAATAGCACTTCAGTTGAGCCATGTATCGCTCGAAAGCGGGAATATTTTTATCGGCAATACTCCATTGCACCCCGATTTCCAGAACGTCTCTGGCCAACAGCAACTCTTGTTTGGAAACCGTAGCGTTGGACGTGGGAAGAAACATCAATTGAGTGAGGGCGAGCTGCAAAATCATAAAGTGAAACTCATCTCCTAACCTCAAAATAGTTACCTTCAATTCCGACAATAAACGCTCGCAATTTCCCAAATTTGGCTTCGCACCGTTCCATTCCGTCTTTAACTGCTTGTAGAGGGTCGCAACGTCGTTGATTTTCGACATTTTAACACTTTTATTGTTGGAAGAAGAATACAAGATGATTTTCAACTTGCAAACTTCAATTTAGAAATTTTGACAATCAACAAATGACAGTTGAATAACAGATGCTAATTGTGTCAATAACTGCCAATAGATGTCGCTAAAACACTATTGAACTATCCGCTATCAAATAAACGCTATTTCTAATTCAGTTTAGCACTTCAGCATTTATAAGTATTTAGGAAACAGTGGAAAACAATATTTACGACCAGAGATTACTTCAATAAAAGTTGTAACAGTTACAGGTTTCTGCAACTCGCTCAGAATTTCAACCGTATTTAGCCCAATTTGGACCCCGAGCTTTGGATGTCGATGGCAAAAATTTCGGTTAAATTGCAAATTACGTCAAGACGTACTTTGGCGGTGGCGCCTAAATTTAGTTGCTTTGTTGATATGGCGGCGCTGTCGTCGTAAAATCAGTAAGGTGTGTCCCCCCTTAGCCTCGTCAACCAATCAGATGGTCGGTTGTACGCCGGCAAGTGACATAAAAGTGTTTAATACACGGCGCGACTTGCATTCTGTAGAAGTCCACGTGAGTGGGTGAACGTTCCTAATCAGCAAAACAACGACAACGGTGGTTCCAACCCCAATCAACCATGGCCTTCATGATGCCCGTAGTGAAGAACGACTGGGACATTTACAAGTCCAACCGTTCTCGAAGAGTGTCCGAGTGTTCCAACCCCACATCCTGCCGTTCGAGGAAAGTGTCGGAGTGCAAGTCGGAAGGGCCAAGTCTGTCGACTTCTCCCGGTTCCGAGTTCATGGTGGGTTCCCCGACCCATCGCAGTGTTCCCGCTAACATGTCATCGCGTCAGTATTCGAGGGCGAGCTCCCGGACTTCCGAGAGCAGTCTCCAGAGTCCGATTAAGAGTGCTTCGTGTTCGCCTCCTAAGAACGGGTCGACGACAAGTCTCAACAAGTTCCACAATAGGTTGTTGGACAAATTGAAGCGGTCGTTGAGAAGCAAAGATTCGGAGAGTGAACGGACGAGTTCCTGAGCTGAGGGTGACTCTCTCCTGAGAAAGGACTCCGCCTCCTAGGAGTGGAAGACTTGGGTCAACGACTGCGTTTGCGACCGATGCTAACCGGACTGCGACTACGTATGTTCAGGTATAGCAATTGATATATTGCCCTGTGATATCATATGTAGCTGATGTAGTGTTGTAGTTAATAGCTTAAATTATTAGAGGCTAGCTCGGTCGACATGTATCTATCTAGTGGGGTGGCGAATTTCGGAAGCTTCATCAAAATTTGGCTCCGGCCTCCATTTCGAAATCGAACACCCCACTATGTAACTTGCTTCAATTTGGAGGTAGCTTATTTATACGAGATTAATTTACGTTAATCGAAGACTGTTCGTTGGGAGGAAACATGGAGTTTTTACTACATAATTATATAAATATCAAATATTATATTGCTTGTTATACCAGTGTATGCATAGTCTATAAGTGGATTGTAAAGTGGAAGGGTGAGTTTTGCTGAGATCTGTGCCTTGAGCACTCATTTAAGTGAACATCACAAACACCACTGCCCTCTTTTTAGCAGAACATTCCAGTAAATAATAGTTTTGCAATCATATCTAACGAATTTCACGTACAATAATTGATTATGTAAGACCACGCGGTGTCGTTCTGCTAATTGTACAAATGTGTTCTATGCTCGCAATTTTTCTAATCTAACTTAGTTGCCCTTGATAATGGAACCGATTTGTATGTTTACGAAGAATAAATGCCTTGTGGCCATGTGTTGAATGATGAACTGTAATTATTTCCATTTCCTGACCCGCGTCATGCCGCACACACCCACCGATTCCTCTGACGAACCAGTGGAAAAGTACCGGGCTGAGTTTATATTGGTGTCGCTCACTCAATACGCGATGCTGGCTAACTCGCTCTATAAATAGAATCACCACGTTTTATAAGGACGTGTTTATTCTTTCGATAACGTGATCCCTCCGATCTCCCCTTTGGAAGACCTCCAGCACCCTTCTCCAGCCCGAGAAGGACATGATAACAATCTGGGATCAAGCGAAATCAACGATACATCTCTCCACTTGAACCAATCAATTGAATTGGAACCTTCTCGAATTTCTAATCGCTTTTCGCTACCCACGCTAATTGAGGAACAGAAACGAATTCTTTATATCTCCTCCAGAACTGGGGGTGGGTTCGTGCCGACTTCCCCAGGAGGTTATCGATCCAACGTCGCCTAATAACGCAGTTCTATTCCATCAACTCCTCGATAGGTAGTTGGGATTTTTTTTTAATAATTGACTCACTGACTCGTGTTCTATGTGATGAATGTCCAGGAAGTCCAAAGAGGAAATAATTTTTCGACACCTTGAAGCTGATCTGCAAAATTCTGTGCAGTCAATGATGAAATTGCGTCACTATTGAGAAAGTTGAATAAACTCGCGTTCTTGATCTCCATACACCTTTGAGTTGAAAAATTTCACCAAGGCCGCTGTCTCATTCAGTATTGTGTAATGTTTTGTAAAGAAACTGCAGGTGTGTAATTCGACTCATCACCTGGTGACGTGCTTTCGAGGGTACTGACGTCGTCGGTGGTTAATTTGGTGGTTATTTGGTGAAACGAAAAGTACTGTTGCAATGGTTGCAAAATGCATAGGTTGACCTGCTTCATGTTTAGAGTTTGTCCAGAACGAGCAGTGGCGTAGAATGTTTAACTTCAAGTCCACGACTTTATTGACTGCCTGGATGCCGACAACGCTATACCGATTTAATATCAGCAGTGGAAATTTCCACTCTCTTCTTGCGGCGCCGAGAACTTCGCAACTCGTGTCCCGAACCTTCTAGTTTTTTTAATAAATTTATTCAACCCTCGTCATCATTGAGTTATGTTTTCTTTCTGCGTGTTGCGTTTTTTGTTACGAACCACCCGGAGCCTAAGGTTGGGGTGAAGTGGTCCATGACCATGATCTTAGTTTTTGTGTTGAAATTACGTATAGGACCTAGCATTACTTAATTATTGTTGTTTGAGATTGCCATACACGGGACTTGCTATTGATTGTTCAATTCCTGTTTGTTTTCCTCGAACAAAGTCCTGTTGAGATTGAGGAAGGTGTCAATTTTGCAAGGCCTTCATACTTTATAGGCGACCGTAAAGTGTTTCCGAACAAAGAGTCATGAAAGTCGTCGTCGTCATCTTCTTGGTTGTTGGATCGTTCAATAGAATAGTTGTTGGATTCCTCGAGTTCAGAAGAACAAGAGAAAGAGAGAGAGAAAAGTTGGATCGATGAGACCCGCCTTCGAGCTACGAAATTTATTTGGGCGGTGGGAACGACGTCACGAGACAGCCTTCAGAACGGCTTTTCTGACCTAGCTAACGGCACGACGGATGCGTTATCGGATTTTGTCGACACACCGGCGGGGCTTCCAAGTCCGGAGAGCTAGCAAGAAACTGTAAACGAAGGTAGGTTAGAGCCAGGCCGAACAGTTTTAACTTTTTTTTGGGAAATTTTCTAAATTCCAAGGGAACCAAAACCTACAATGTCGTTACTACAAGGTCTTTTTTAGTTAAAAAACAGATCTGAGCCAGAAGTAGGAGGGCAGAGAGCTACGTTGTAAATTACTGATGTTTTCCTCATATGCAATGTAGGTGTACATTTACTAATTTAATTTAAGCAAAAATTGGTACTAGTTATCCAGTTGTCAAAGAATTATTTTAATAAAAAGTGTGAAAAGTACCTTTAAGTAAGTGTATTTTTACATGCAAATAATTGTTCTTTATTTTTTACTGAAAAATAATTCAAGATACAAAAAATAGTAAAGAGATCTTTTTTATTACCAAATAAAGCACCATTAATAAAATAATTTTTGTTATTGAAAAAAGCAGTAGCGTATCATTTTTACGTTAAAAATTATGGGTCGTATTTAACAGTCTACCAAATTATCCAATATTTTCATACAAAAAAATACTTTCATTTCCCAAAAATACTAAATGCTCACCAAAATTAAGAAATACATAATCTTAAAGCGACAACCAAATATTGACATAATGCTGGCCTCTTATATATTTTGTTCGCCAAAATAACTTTTGTTGACCATAAATACTAAATGTTCACCAAATTTTATTCCGCATTTAATTCTAACATAATACCCAGATATTTAATTTTTGACAGTGTCTTATATTATTTAACAGTTAAAAATACTATTTGTTGATCAAAAATACACAAGCAATAAAATGTTGTGCAAATGGTAAATAATTTTATGCAAAATTATAGATGTAGATGTGCTAGAGCAAGGAAAATAAGAGTAAAAATAGAAGTGGTTTGCACAAAAAAAGATATTGATTTCCGTAATATATAAATGCTTTGCTGTAATTGGCATTATGTAAAACGTAAAACTTCTTTTAGTGGTAATTTCTAATCGTGCTTTTAAAAAAAAAATTACAGGGCCCTGAACTAAACCTTGTACAAAACTTTTTTCGCGTGCCTCTTGTCTGGAAGCGCAAGCGGCAAGGAGAGATGTGCGAGCATATTTCATTTTTGGAGTATATTAGAATAATTATTTGATACACAAATAGTTTTTTCGAGAAACCCTAAATATAAATGGATAGCGCGAATATTTATTATGTACAGCACGGACGCGTAACTTGAACGTTCTAAATTTGGTGAACATTTAGTAAAATTGATATACATATAGAATTTAAAATGTAAGCAATGGTAAAACAATACGCAGCATAGTTATTTTAGTGGTGATGTTCTCATTTTCTGATGTATAATAATTTGGGTTTCATTTAGATTTATTGATGCTCATTAAATTTTCTAGTGGACAGTGCAAGGGATGTATGGTTTAATTTGGTGTACATTATATTTGTTCCCAAAAATTATTAGGGTGACATTAATTAGGACGCCATTGATTAAAACTGAAGACTCGTTTTTTCACAAGTTGTGTCAAAATGTGGTTCTATACGAAGTTTACACCCACTAAACTTTAATTTTCTATTAATAGATAAGTAAAAAAAAATGGAGAAAACCTTTAAGTACCGTTCTGCGTATGTAAGTACACCGCAATCTAACCTTCATCGCCATTGCGAGTAAGATG
The DNA here is from genome assembly GCA_951805265.1 of Schizotus pectinicornis. NCBI lineage: Eukaryota > Metazoa > Arthropoda > Insecta > Coleoptera > Pyrochroidae > Schizotus > Schizotus pectinicornis. The sequence goes on along the minus strand of OX638206.1, from coordinate 9,947,888 downwards.
TAGGTAAATGTTTAACAATGCCACTAAAGGAAGTAGCTGGTCCTTCCCCATCTCCCATGAATCTCGTCTGACAACATTTCAGCGATTGTTTTTTTTATTATTATTATTATTAAAGACCACACTACAAGTTTTCTAAAGTCTTTTAGTCAGATTTTATCAACATTATCAGTGCACGACAGTAAATTTCCTCACTTTCCTGTCTTTATCTTCTGTTTATAGTTTCGTTGATGCGTAGTTTTGCCTTACGGTTTTCTGATTAAATTTTTGGCATGTTTGTGGCTTTCACTCTCATCTGCGTAGCTGAAACTCTCTGCTTTGTAGAAGTGGTAAAGCGGCGTCAGTCAGACCGCAGACCATTTGAGAAATCAGACAGTAAACACAAACGGTGGCCAAAGAGTCACCAAATCTGGCAAGAATTCAAAAATTTCTGGCAAGGACCTCATTGAGTTTTCTAATTGCGGCCGTCCCGCAGTTGCGTAACTATCGGAGCCAAATTATCAAGATCAAGCGTGCAATCAACCATCAGGTTGACTGTTCTAAACCCCCGACCCCCGAAGTCGATGAATAGGAAAAACTGATTTGTGAAACCCGAGTAGCGAAGCTGTTTAGGGCTCGAAAGTTACCTTCTTGGACAGATGAAAGAGCTTTTATCTGGTGCGGCCGTTTGATCTCTGTCTAAATAGAATTAAATTGTTGCGTTGATAAAAGGGGGGAAAAATTACGATTTTCGGCTACAAAGTCTGCTTTTTCAAAGTCAACTTTTAGTGCCGCCAATGGCCTCGGAGCGATTGAAAACATCCCGGCCTGGAAGTTGGCCAGAGCACCAGGTTGTGGAAGAACCTTTCAAAAGATCGCATGCATTCAGGTGGACATAAATGACCTTTAGGCAACCTTTACACATGGAACTCGGTCGTGCTCATTGGTATTAAGTCTAATTTAATATTCCATTCAATTTCTTATTATCCGGGCTTCACGAAACTGATAATCAATGCGATTGTGTATCGAATTCAGAGGTAGCGAAAAACATGACGTGAGTGGAATAATGGAAGTTTCTCTAATTATGTACGAGTTATCAACAATTTTTCGTTGTAACATGACTCACGGTGTGAAAACAATAACCTTTAGCGAATTACTCCAACAAGATAGTAGCTGAGTAATCCAAAAACAGGTTTAAAACTAATAAGGAACGGAGAAAGGAAATAAAAGTTTCATAAACAATAGGAAGCCAAAGAACTAAAGAGCTAAGTTTTTAGGATTGTGCCTTGTTTTTTAAGACGCTAAGTATCCTGGTCTAGAAGTAACATTTTATATCCTACTTCTCTCGAACTCACTATATTGCCTATTATTTCTCTTTTAATATCTGGAGTGCTTCTCCAAACAACTGAATAACTCATGTCCTGCACCATTCTTAATTCTGGGCGTTTGTTGCTTGGCATTACCACTTGAGGAATATTCATGAAGTTCACCCGGCGCCTCCACCATTTATGAATGCCCGGTTCTATCTCACCGAGCAATCCAGTGTAAACACCAGCTAATCTTATTAGCAATTAAATGCAGTTATGATTGTTATTTATGGCATCTTTTGAAAACATTATTAACTAAACTAAACAAATAAGTGGCCCCCATAAAAGCAGTAAAAGTTTTTGTTAGCTTTACGAAATGGATTACAAATTACGTCTTATCCTGGATGAGCAGGGGTCCCAAAAGAGAAATGGATTACACATTACGTCTTATCCTGGATAAGCAGCGGCCCAAAAAGGGACTAGATTTTATCGATCATAATAAGGATCGTGTTTGCCACAAAATTGGTAATAATAATTTATCTTTCCTCGCAAAAAAATCCGATACTTAAATTGCTCTTCCTCGTTATCTTTAATTTGGCTATTTATTTTCTTGTTGTTCAGATGTAAAGGAACTGTTAGATCTAAAAGTTACAAATGGTCCGAAATAGTATAGACAAACAAGTTTGCATAACTATTGTTATGATTACTAAACCTATTTTTATACCAATGGATAAAAAATAATGCAATCAACAAACAACTGTAAAATAATTAACTTTATATGCCCATAGTCAAAAATGATAATCTGACTTTAATCTTTTAAATTGTATAATATGGGCATTATAAATATAGATTACATTTTAAAGGCGGCTCATTGTGCCGAATTATATTTTTTAATAATATCATTGATAAGGCATTTCGAAAAATTACCTGTTTCAATTGTTGAGACGACGGTTAGTACGAAGGTTTAACAGAGAGAGATTAGGTGGACTGATGCATCAGTGGAGTGAGATCCGCCGGACGAACCTGGAGGTCCCGGAGCTGACGGAATCAGGTTCACGATTTTTCTCTGAATAAACGGTATCATACTAATTATTGGTAACAGTGTCACAATTTTTCAGTATAAAGTTTACACCCTTATGGGAGTTTTTCTAATGAAATTCGCATCTGCTGAACAGCTTTAGCCCAGTTCATTACTCTGGCTGAATAATATTAGCTGAATTGAAATTCCCTTCTTTGTTCTCTCAATTGTTACAGGTTTGGTATTTGCGCAACGAGCCATACCTCATATTATGATGACGCACAATTCAAATTGAGTTATGACGCCCGAGCAAAGTTACTTGACTCGAGAAGGGCTGTAATTACCGCACAAAATATTAATGTATACGCTATGGAAAATTAGGGGGTTGAACGGCACTCTTCAATTATGAAGCAACTAAATTTTTCGACGACCTCGAAAATGTAGTCGTTTTGCATCCACGATCCGATCTTTAATTGGACACGAAACATGTGTTTATTTTAGATCGCAGAATAATGACAGTCATGTGTTTGTTACATTTTTATTGAGATCCCGACGTTGGCGTTGTTGGAACTGGGAAAATTGCGGCGCCAACGATCTTATCGAACAAATTTAGAATGGACAACATTAATAAAGTACAGAATTTTTTCTCACCTCGGAGCATCTAATCATCCATTTCTGAAAACTGCGATAACATCGAGATCTCGAGGGTTTCGCGTTTTTATAATACCCCAATTTATCCGAGTTGTGCTAAATTGATTGATTGTAACGCGAACGTTTCGTTGAAAGCTCTAACCAAAATCTATACTATGTTACAATTGCAGAGAGACCGCGTGACAAGGTATCGAACTGCGATTGGTTCATCGCAAGCTCTATTCTTGATTGACTCGCTCAAATTCTCGTAGTGCTCCCGAAATGTTTTGCTATTGGTTTCGAGCCAAAATTTTTGTTCGACTTTTGTTTTGCTCCGGTGAACACGTTGATTGAACACCTTATTCGATAATTGAGGCGATAAGGAATGACGCATTAATCGCCTACGGTTTCATAGCAGCGAACCTAAATCAGTGTGTCGATTCATTGCGATGACCTATAATCGGTAAAAAGAACAATGAAATTGTTATCGAGAGAAGGTAATTAACAATTAGCTTTCGCTGTTGTGCATCAGAGATAAAGATATTTGAAATTTGAAGTCGGCTTTCGCGCAAACATTGCGCGTTTGATGGAGTGTTACACAAATAGAAAGCTCCCCGATGTTATTGGATTCTGTCAATATTTTTCGTATTATCAAAAGTTCTTTAATGTTAGCAATTAATGCAAGTTAAGCGGGTGATTTGAAGATAGGTCGAAATTGGGCGATAAAACGTTAATAAATATCTAGGAAATCGATATTTGTGTTGTAAACAAAATTTTTCCTCAATTAACTTGCGGAAATTTCGATAAAATTTCCTAAGTAATTCGAGGTAGGTAGGTAAACCAGTTTTTTCGCATGTTGATTATAACGTGGAAAAAAGTTGAAAAGCTGATTCATGGCCTGAGCACCCTTTTTATATTAAGTTGTTATTGCAGCCATCACTCAACGCCTTGAACAAAAATACAATCATTTATATTGGCAAATCCTTGTGGAGAAGGTATCCAGCTATTTTTACGTGTTGGGTTTGAACAGCAACAACACTATTAAGTTCCACATATTTTTGATTTGCTAAGTTAACTGCACTTTATAAAGAACCTTGAAGATTAGCCCAAGCACGTGGGTTTATCTAGTGGGTAAAATTGCACATGTTATTCTCTCTAGCTGATAATTATTATTATTTTCAACCGAAAACCCACCAATGAACATTTTAACTTAGTTGCTTTAAACCATAATTGGCACTAACAGCACACTTCAACAGTTAGAAAATTTTTAGATGGTCGAGGGTCCCTAATAAGTACTAACTAAAGCAAGAGCAACGTATGAATTGTCGGGAATCTCCTACTAATGATACGACGATGGAAAGTTCCATACATCCTTTCGTGCAATAATTTCAACACCTGGTGGAAAATTCCGTCGCCAACAATTTAGCATTAATCGCCAGACAGTCACTTTATCAACTATTTACTGTTTTTTTGCTCAAATTTCTCTTGGGGTTCGCGGTCGCGGTTGGGTTACTCGGTTCTTGTTCTGGACGTTTTAGTTTTTGCGCTTTTCGTCTAGCTTTCTGCGTCGTAGACTGGAGAAAATCGAATTCTGTCGGCGCAGTTAGCGTTTATTATCCCAAAAAGAATCTCTTCCGGTGCCTACGTGCCGGCTGTCATGAAAAGCGAAATGCGTCGTGACGCTGCGCTACTGAAACCCCGAAACGCTTTCTCTGCCATCCCCCAAACCCAAACTGCGTGTTGCATGGTGTTTACAATGTGGTAATCGATTTCTTCCCTAATTTTGGCGAGGCTAGACCTCCAGTTTCGTGTGTATACTACATTATCCGTTGGGAATGTCACGATTACGATGTGGGTGGTAGCGGGGAGCAGCTTCACCCCCAATATTGACCTCGCACGTCTAAAGAATAAACTTTTTTAACGTAGTTGTAAGTGCATTATTCAGTAATAATACGCCAAGGACGAAGTTTATAATGATATTTAAAGTAAAACTTGTTTAGCCACAAGTGGGTAAAATCGCTCAACGTAAAAGCATGGGTAACAAAAAATGAAACACTCTCTCGACTGTCTACAGCACAAGTTTTTTTTGTAATTAACTATTAGGTTCTACACACTGAATAATTGTTACTACATATTTGTTTTGACATCTTATATTTATCATCAATACTTTTTATTATTATTTATCACGTCGTGATGGAATTAGGTTGTACAATTTTAAACCATCACCAGGCGCTGACACGGTCACTTCTGCAGTCTGTTTTACACCAGCTTGAAATTTCGCTTCATGAGTCGTACCTTATTTTTTGATAGGTACTGTACAACCCAATACAAGAACAATTAAAACTTAAATAAGGTTAAACTTAACATTGAAAGAAGAAAATAACAAAAAGTTCAATATTCTTAATTAAAATTTAGACGACACTTCTTTACATTTGCATTTGTTTGTTATTTAGAAAATTAGCAGTAAAATATATTTGTTTATTATTTTAGTTATCATACGCCAAAACTCAGTGTCATTCTTATTTTAGAGTGCATAGATATTTGTTTTCTTCTCCCTTTTCCTTCTTAAGGTGTTGTCTTCATGTGGAGGTTAAAAAAAATACTATTGGACAAATTGAATGGACAACCACCGTCCAAAAAGACATGTAAAGGGTAGGTACTTTCATCTAATGGTGATTACAATGTTTGAGTACTAAATGCATACATAGCACTATCTTTGTCCGCAAGTAACATACATATCGTTTTGGTAGATTCTTCACTCACGATGTCTAACTACAATGTCTAGATCTTTCTTTACAGATTTTTCCTTGCATAATAATTAATTGCAGGATTAAATGTTAACCTCGCGGTAGAAAGCTTCGTTGTTGATTCTCATCATCCTTTTTCAAAAATCTTCATTCATACAGTTCAAAGTCTTCTAAAGTCCAACATACATAGACCAATCTAGTCAAGGCAATTTTTAAGACTGTCAGCAATCAACAAATGTTTCTCTTTGGTTCTAAGAGAACTTTGAATTAATAATTTAAACCATTACAACACTGCTCGAAGGTCACTCAAACATCAATCTAGCTATTGTATATGTCGCATCCACTTGGTGAAATTGTCCATGAAAAGGAGGTCCACTTCATGAAAAAGATATCCACTTCATGAATATGTCGCATCCACTTGGTGAAATTGTTCATTTCATAAAAAGAAGGTCCACTTCATGAGAAGGATATCTACTTCATAAAAAGAATTTTCCTTGCCTTAATCTGTTTCATGAAGTGGACATCCTTTTCATAAAATGGACAATTTAACTAAGTGAGTGCGACATAATATACATCACCAACATCTAAAAATTGCATGTTCATCTGATGCAACTAATTCTGCTTGTTGATAAATTTTTATACCCCAATTTACTCAATGAGGCAGTAGCAACAGCAACCCGCTCACTATTTTAACCTGGAAAATCTTCTCCTACATTTCATAATATTTTCTCTATTTCATAAACACACTAATAAGTTCTATGTTTATACTATTTACCCTTATTCAAATCATATAAGTTTTGTTTTTACATCAAAGTCCAGTCTTTAAGACTTGTAATTAATATTTTTTACCGATTATATTTTTTCGACATACATGCTGGATGTTGGAATAATCTTCGATCATGACAGGCGTCGTTGGACCGTTGTTCATTGTTATTGATGGCGATAAAATCAGCGAATTTAATGTCCAGCAAACAATTTAGCCTATCCGGATTTATCCGGACAGTGAGCTCAGAGCAATTTAACCTCGCCATTAAGCAATATAAACAGTGACATCGGTGTTGTCAATAAAAGCAATGTAACATGCGCTCACTCAATCAAATTGCCACCATTTGTCCTCTATCGTCGAAGATGTCACGTAATTTTTTTCACTCAATTGGCCCAACTTGCGCAATTGATAACGCAAACCAAAGACGGCTAATGAAGTGTATGTTTTGAAAACATAGTCAAATTCAAGCCATTTGAAAAAAACTTCGGCATAATCACCGTTGAAAACTTTACGAAAAAACCGTTAAAATCGCCTGAAAAAAAAGGACTATCATTAAAAAAAATACATTTTTGACTCGCAGTGGCACAATGCGGTTGACCCCGAGTTCTTTCGCATGCACAACTTTTCAAAATAAATAGTAAGTTGAGCAAATCTGAGTAGGTAGGCAACGCAATACATATAACAATAGTGGTGGGAGGAGGAGGAAGAGTGCCAGAACCCCTCATCTTACCCTACTGCGTGTATTCGACCATTTACTCGCAGTGAACAATATTTGGCCAATATGCCGGATTAGGAATCCATCATCTACCCTTAATTTTAGTCAGCAAATAACGAGAATAACGAGAAATAGTTAAATGTCTAGTTTTATCGTAGCAATAAAATTAGTAATTTCCCCCATAAATTCTGCTTGTTGGAAGCAATAAACCATTTCTCGACAATATTAAATGACAACACGCGATTGTCCTTTGTGGGCGACTTTACGATTGGAATTTGGACTACCTCCAATGTTCGGTGTTAAAACAGTTTTAGTGGTCTGATTTGTTGTTGCAACGAGAAATTAGCAGCGTCTGACGTCGTCTATATTGGTTAACTTTTAAAAAAGATCTTCACCATTTACAGTTGGCAACTGACGAGGGAATCCTGACGTCAGGACGACTAATAAAACGCGATTCTTGACGTCGTGTCAATCGTGATGTAAAAGGATTTCCACAGCGCAATAATGCGCGTTTTTTTTTTAATAGACAATTGTTTGGACGAGGCCACGTTTTCAACTCTGTAATAATAAATAAAAATATATAACAAAGCTCGTTTCCGAAATAGAAAATTGATCCCAAGGCCGGTTTATTTGTGGAGTTGGAGAGGAAATCGGCGAAATGCAACAAATACGGCGCCGTTATCGGTTTTTCTATGTCAAGGCTGAAGGCGCGCAGATAAACAAACAGGAAAAACAGCGTCAATAATGCGATTAATTGGTCAATTTACTGTTACCGGTCCGCACATGATGAGAAAGGAAAAGAGTACCGTTGGGAATTTCCGGCTAAACCTATATTAGTTGTCAAATTTCCAAAAAAGTACAAAGTACTACTGCAACTGTGCTAGATCCCGACAAAGGTGGCTTTTGGTCATTGTTTACTTTACCCACTCTTCGATTTTCAAAAAACTAATTACACCAACGCATTCGTCATCATGTATACATTACGAAAATCAATATCTTTTCTTGTGCAAACTACTTTATTTTTACTCTTATTTTCCTTGCCCTAGCACATCTTTTTTTTTTCTTATTTTTCTATAGATTTTGCATAAAATTATTTTTCATTTGCACAACATTTCATTGCTCAAAATGGCATTATAATGATGTTTCACGATGGTTTCCAAAAAAAACGCCGCAAAAAACGAAAAGTGGACATTGTAAACAATTACCTGGCTTTGAATTTCTCATCGAAGTTGTGGCTTTGATGCATTTTGTCTTCATAAAGCTGTAAACACCATCTTTGCCAATTTTTGTTACTGTAGAGTAAAAAAAACCGAATTAGTTCTGAAAAAAACTTTATTATAATGGATAATTGTTACAAAGTTAGAAACAATATGACCAACAAATATTTTCTCATAACGTAAAAAGTCCTTGACTGCTGTCTGAAAATTATGGTCGGGTAATCTGGAATATGTATATACTTAAGATAATATGAAATATGTACATACCTACTATTTCATAATATTTGTCTTATAGATTTCAAGGTAAAGTCATAATACAAAAAATGTGTAGGAAATGAGGGACATTTTTATGTTTTTTTACATTAAGTATTTATCTACTAAATAAAACAATAATATCAAATAGAAACCCTTGTAAAAAAAATTAAAACAAAAATTTAGGCTACTTACCTAAACATTCTAGTACAAGAACCTAAAGCTTATAGAAATATAATTTTAGCCATTGAACACAGGTGAGGCTAGTAGTTTCAAAAAAAAAACACGGTATTCTATATTAGCGGGTTATTTTCCATAATCTCCCCTTTTGTTCTGTAACTTTAAAAGTAATTTAGATGATAAAGTAGTTCGGATTATTCAAACATTACTGCTATAGTAAAAACAATTTGATAAACTACCGGAAATACTTGTTATTATTCAATTGTTGGTAGTAAAAAAAATGGCTTCATAAAAACAAATCAATGAAATTTGAATTAAAATTCAGTATTATTCGTAAACGTGTTTGTTAATTCAACATTTATAGGATTTGAATAATTTATATTGCAGGGCATTAAACTTGATCTGAAACTACACAAACATGCACACATAATTAATTATCTTGTCTTCACTGAGTTATGATGTAGGTATAGTCGTAGTCACATAGCCTGACGGTTGGCCTTGAACGCAGACTACCTTGCAAAGTATCTGCGTGCTTCCAGTCAAGCAGTGGTCCTCAAACAAATATTTCGACAATTACATCTGAATGAAAGAAACTAATAGAAATTCTCAAGTATTGCGTATAATGCATTTAACAGTTTTCTGGATTGAGACCGACTGTCAGGCTATAGTGAGTATACATTTCCATTTCATCAGGTTTTAGCAAATGTTGTACTTATAGGTAAAAAAAAAAATATTATTATTGAATTGACGTTATTATAGAATACCTAGCTATTGTATTATTTTTTAACCTTTAATCAATACAACCAATATAATTAAACTATTTTGATTACATAACTAAAAACGTTGAGTAATATTTAATATTTCATAATTCACTCGAGAAAACAGTTCAAGATTTAGACAAACACCTTAGCCTTCATAGTGCGTAGTTGTGATAAATTACAAGAAACTAATAATCCCACTGAATACTTTAGAAGTTACCCCCTACTATTTTGTAGCAAAATCGAATTCCGGATTTTAATATAATAAACCCAGGTTAAGTGTTTCAATTTCTTGTGAAAACTAGAAGTCTCCAGTTCTTTTCTTCCTTGTTGGCTTTTTATATCCCTCTTTTATTGAACATCATCATTCTCTGTTTTGGTTACTACTAGTTACTAGTAAATTGCTGTCTTCCAGATGGTCCAGGTTGTCTTTAGCATCAATTGCTTTTCAGGCTCAGCTTCACGAAAGGGTTTTCCAGGTTTTTTTCACATTTTTGTCTTGATTTGAACTTTGTTTCTGTAAATCCTAAAATATCAAGAATTTTCCTCAAAATTACCTGTAGAATGTTTCTTTAATATGGAACCAGTAGATCTGCTTTCTCTTTTTTGCTCCATTTATCGAGAATATTTTGCCACTTTCTTTTCATCGGAACAAATACTCCACCGTCAAATGATTGTTGTTTGCAGTGATGCCAGAATATCAAATAAATGTAGTTTTTTTTTTTAAATGGCTTTCATGGAAAGTCGCAGCTGTAATTGTGTAGCTATCTCCTCGACTATCTTTCATTATAATTTTTTTGTTTGGTGGATTATCAAGTGGTCTGATTTTTAGCAAAAACTATTAAAAACCTGTTTTAAATCAAATCATTTCAAGACAGCCTATTTGACAGTTTCTGGAGGTCTCATCTTCGTCTAGTAAGATTCTGATTGATCATTGACGTGCCTCTGAGAACGATTTGTTGGGCATAGAAAAAATTTTGAAAATTGGTCCTAACATAGTGAATTCACATTTTACACCTTCTTTGGTAATGTGTAGACATTTTTTCAGTGTAGACAGAGATTTAACGGAAGAATCAAATTAGGATTACTAAATAATATCAATTTTGCTTGTCTCATCACCGTTTTTGTGTCAACGACTCACAACTAAATTTTGACAAAATGGTTTGATTATTTAATTGATTACAAAGACACTTTTGATTCTAATTCGTTAGAAGAACAGGAAATGCAACCTTTTCAACAAGTTTCTTACGTTTCGTAATCACGTTTCAGTTCAATGTCCTATCCATGCTTCCTAAAATAGTTTACAAGTAGTAAAATTTTATTTTATATCAATAATAACAAAAGCAGACAATTCTTTATCGTATTATAGACACTTATTACAGTGAATGTTTAATTAGGTGGCACTTTCTGTAATTAACTCTATGTTTTTATTCTTCTCTATTATTATACCCATAATAATAATTATCATCTTTTGCATTTTGTTTTCTTTCTTTTTTATTCTCGGTTTTCATCTGATGTTCACGTTGATCTCTTCGTGGGTCTGTGCTGTACCCACTATCCACTTCTTCCACTGTGGTGAGGTTCCAGCATAAATCCAAACTTTTCTTCACGTATTGCTCTATAAACTTTAAAATTTTTGTAATTCAAATAGAAATAGACATAGTAGCCCATACTTCCGTTTTCATAAATAATAGTTACAATAATACAAAAATACATAGGCATACAATTTTTATTATGGGATAAATATTGAGGTACTTTTTTTTAGTCAAAACCGTAAATATACGTCACAGATCATTATTCAACTTGTTGGTAGTATTAAACCTGTTTCGTGTTGCAGGAAAACCATGACCTACCGCTACTTCTGTATGACGTAGAAGCATCAATGCAACAAGGTCCTTAGAACTGCAGCGAAACTGCATCGAGCGATGTAATCTCGCCTAAAAATAACAAACTGCAAACGTTACCTGCGTGCTCAATTGCCTCGATGAAAAATTGCATTACCAGATCACGATTTTGTTAATGTTTTTCTAATCACACTTTATCACAAATAACTTCTTAAACAAAAGCAGATGGTACAGTAATTATTTTGCACTGCAAACTTGTCAAGTCCTGCTCGTGCATTATTTATGCATACTAAAGATGAGGAATAATAAAACTGTTAATTTAAGCAAATTTGTCATGTTGCTAAATTACCTGCCAGGCGTAGGTACCATAGCAGTGCCAGTTGACGCTTCAGGAACAACAAAATCCTGTTGGTGTGACCACACGTCATTTTATTTGCTTTGGCAATTTCGAGGCATAATTGATAATAATTGTATTATCGCTCTATTCCATTAATCTGAGATTCATCGAAAATTGTTTAAACACACACTAACAATAACGAGTATTAAGGTAGGTAAGTGGCAATCATCCACTTGGAAGTTCAAAGACGGGCAAACGAAACGATCGAGGTATCTATCCGCAAAGAAACGACGCATAAAAAGCAATAAATCTTACGTCTCGAGTTTTCCATTAGGGAAAGTTTGAAGATCGGGGGTAGGTGATTTACTGCCCCTGTATACAAAACATGCCTAATTCTACATTAAAAACCTAAATTGTGCGCAGTAAGTCTTGAGGTCAGTGAGGGAAGGTCGCCGAAATCAATACAATCATGTATGGTAGGTAGTCCGATTTGTTGTTAATCCACATGCATCACTTTGGCAAATCATGCATCAATTCAAGGCCCCCAGATCAGCAACAAACAATCTCCTGCGTTGAGAAAACCAAAGGACTAATTTATTTTAGGTGAGAATTATTTTTCGGAAGCTCTTCGGTTGTTGGTTGACGACCCCCTTGTTGTTAAAACGCAAAAGGGAACAATCTGGATAGGTCGGGAAATAGCATGACCTACCCTGATGGCGCGTCGCCAAAGAGGGTCGATATTGGACTAGGGATAAAACAACAAACAAGGCGCCCATAACAGTTTCCAAAATATTTACGTTTCTTACTTAATTAGTTTGTGTACTTGAGAAAAATTTGCAGACGCATTTCTTGCTTGTTTTTCGACGCTTGATTATTTTTGTCACGAGATTTTCGTTGGGAGGTATATTGGAGAATTGGCAGACATTACAACGTAAATAACGGTGGGCCGTTCCGCCCCAAATTAACTTCGTTAAAGCTATTTATAAACGGTTTCTTTAAACAGCAATTGCTTAAATTATGCCAATCATTATTTATTATTAAAAGGGAAGAATCGGCCGACAAAATCGATCCGATGACTCCAGACGTGACGTCAAACGAATTCCGACTCCTAGGCGGTCAGAAAGCGAACGGGGCGACATCTAGTAACCACTTTACCAACACGAGTGCAGGAATTCAGACTATCTAGCAAAAAAGTAGAATAAAATTAACGCAACTCGCAGGGATTGTTGTCAAGAACGCCTTCAACATTCGCATTTACTTTTAGTAATAAGAACTGATCAAAAAAATCATTACTTTTAGTGTAAAGATACTTACTACTTTCAACAAAGTGAATTTGCCAACAAATTGCAAAGTTAACTAATTTAACTTACCGAAACAAGCTAACTGGTACAATGAACAAGACAAATCAAATGACTAATTTATTTTTTTATAAACTATGACTAACTACAAGTCTCCACTTAACTTTCTGCATTGTCCTTCTTCAGCTTTTCGAGTTCTAGGTGTTCTGGTAAAGCTTGTATTTCAACCTGCAACTCAATACACTTAGCGAAAAAATCAAAAATAACGCAATAAATACTTTTGTGGCTTTCAACGCTACTCCTTCCGGCAAATTACGTTCAATGTACTCTAGTAAGGTATCTGCAGTTGAACCAGTTAAATGCTTGTATTGAATAAAAGTAAAATAAGTTCTAGTCTCATATTGAACCCGGTGCTTTTTGTAGATGTGAACCGATTTCAGCACTGTATATCTCTCGTGTATCGGTTTACGTAAGTTCCACCTAAAATCCTCAGTTGATTAAAATGCAAATAAAAGGAATTTAAGGATTAACGTTTTCGATTCGACATCTAAATGGTTCGCTGTTGTCGTTGCGAATTTAGAGAAACTCTTGAGTACGGCGGGATCGTTTCCTTTTAGTTCTATTTCGATGGTTTTGAAAAGTTTGTCGGGTTCGGGTTCCTGCAGTGGGTTCGGGGCTGTCGACAGGCGCTGAAGGATTGGTTTTGAGGTTATGTTACTCGGCAACCTCAATACATTTCTTAGATGATTCTGAAATAGATTGGATTACGTTATGTTCTACGTAAACTCATTTCCTTACCATTGTTAGGAATTTGTTTAATAATTTAAGAAGAAAATTAACTCAATAACCCCACATTTTATGGAGTCGGTATTGTCGCTGTCTGTAAAAAGGTAAAGGTTGGTAACAGTACAGTCACTTGCAATCTCACACTTTTAAAATTTAAATTTCTTTTACAAATAGTGTACTAGCTAAAGGAACCTTAATGCATTTGTTCCATTGCTTAAGCGTAAATCTAAATTTTAATGTCTGTGTGTTGGTTTTATAAAGAAAATAAACAAGTAAAGTTTAAGAAATAGACAATACTTTTGAACTCGACTGTACAGACAAAGGTAATGAGTTGGTGACTCCTGTGTCGGTAATATAGAAAACCATCCAGCTTCGTGGGTGGGAAAAAGGTGACAGATGACAGAAACTGACAGTTACTGATGTTGGTGGTCTTGGCGCGCTAAAATTCCTAAAATTGGCAACAGTTTGGTTATTTTTTAAAGTCGATTAATGACAGATAGGAGATTACATATTTATTTGTCAAACTTGCTGTGTCCATATAAATAAACTATATTACCAATGTCAAAATGTTTAGGTATTCGTTATCGTGGTATATTTTTACACTCACATTATTAGAATCAATCATCAAGACCCATCTAACAGTGCATGACAGCAGTCATGGTAAGTTTTCTCTTGCGCCAATAATTTGATCCTGTCCTTTAATGACATCCTCGACTAAATCCGCCAAATTCCAGGCTTTATCAGCAGCAACCAGCGATATTTCGACGAGGACCTCAGCGTCATCCACAAGGTAAGTTTTGGAGATCTCGCAAACTCATTTTCTAAAACCCCCTTTTCTGCTTTCTATAATAGGAAATAACATCTGGTTTGAGGTGAGTCGCGTTGTTTACCAAGTAAAACCTTGTTATCGTTGCGGTTTTAGGTCGGGAAGGATCAACGATGCTACCTTGAAACTGCAATTAAAGTTTGAACCGGCTACTTTAGATTTTAAGCACAGGTCAGTTTCTCGAGATAGTTTCGACCCAAATTGTCAATTTTTTACGTTTCAGACCGCTGGGGGTGCCCCATTTAGAGAAGGTGATGTTGTTCAATGTTGACTGCAACAAGAGCATCGACATGACCTCCATTTCTGGAAGCACAATGCATTTCCACAGCTCCTTCTTTGAGGATAAAGTGAGTGATGGGTTGAGGCTGCATGCTCGAGAAATTCTGAATTAATCAACCAAACAGTATTCATGACTAATCAGGACTACAATGGCGTACAGTTTTATAATCAAGGTTCACAATGCCAAGTGACGTTACAAATTCCTATTGTGCTCAAAGTGTCTTCATTTTTTCAACTAGGGACGTCTCAACCTCAACCAACCGGAAAAATTCGAACCAAACCAAATTTCTGTCACACAATGCTAATTTAGGAAGCCACAAAATACTAATTAAGGAACTAAAGATCTCCCAGCGCTAAGGCAAGCAAATTTGTAACACTTGCATGGAGTTTAGGACTTGATACAAAATAACGCTGGACAATTTTTAATTTTTTAAATCAATTAATGATATCAAACAAATTGCCATAAGTTAAAAATGACGTTCGAGCATTAAACAAGACACTTCGTAAATTATGGATTTCAGTTAATCGATGGTTCATGTCGCTCTAGAAGTTTTTCTAATTTTTTTCCTGGACATACAGAGTCATCCAGAATGATTGGACGTGACGTCAGCGCACCGTTTGGCCATGTTGATCAAAAGTTATTTCAAGTTGTTTTCTTTGGACTTGCGTTTGACGATTGACAACTGCCAGTAGTGTTTGAGGTGTTTTGCTTGCTCATCAGGTCGTTTTAATTAATTAATTTCGAAACTTGTATCATCAGGACCGTATCCCTGACCATGAAAAAAATTAAATTTTTGACCTAAACTTTACCAGGTGTTTCAACGAGAACCGCCTGTGCCAAATTGCGTATTTTCAATGGAGTTAAAATTTTGAAATTTGGCAAAAATAAACTTTAATGAATGCACTACAATGTGGCGTCATTGTTTGGTCCATAATTAATTCCATGCGCCGTCGGGACGCCATAAAGTGTTTTTTTAGAAATTTTTAATATATTTTTTTATTATTATTATATTCGTGATACCGCCTAGTATACGTTCCTGTTGTTAAAAATTTGAAATTTGTAGTTGAAGTATCGCTAATTGTGTTTTTAAGAATTTCGCGGGATTTTGACGAATTTATGACACGACTGCTTTATTGAAGCAGTCAAATTTCATGACAAAGACCGCCTAAACGGTTCGGTTATTTATGACTTAAAAGCGGTATCTACTCAAAGATCTTTGCAGTACAGAGACCATCATAAAATCTAATGTGGTTAACCGCAAAAAGGACCACTAAGCTGTCAATCAAAAATCCTTTCAGGGCTGAAATTTAAAAATCCATGTAATTCAATAACGGTTTGATATAAAAATATTTCAATTACTCGTTATCAATCTTGGAGGTCGTGATCATGAGCTTGAAGAAAATTAAAGAGATGAAGTGAATATTTCGACATGAAATTACGGTCGAGAGTGAAAACTCACACCGTTTAAAAAAAGAACAAATAGAAATACGCTTGCGCCGGCGGTTTGCTTTGTAACACTCTGTATTGTGTGTAGTTATAATAAATTATGTTAGAAATGATCACTTTACATAATTTGTCACCGCAAAATAATGTAAAAATTTAAAAGTTATGAGGTGCATCACTTTTAATGAGATGTGATGATTGTGAATGAACCAATTGTAAGCGAAGCCGTACGCAAAAGGGATGGGAATTTGAGTAGCGCAGAAAGTGGTATGGTAACGTGGTGGCTAGAATTAAAAAACACTTTTCATTGATCTAACGTTTTGTTAGTTCTTTGTAATATATTCGACACTTGCATTGCGTCCATTATTAATTAGATTGTGAACAAAGTTGTAAGTAGTACTTCAGTACTTACTAGATCTACATTACCATAGAAAGCATAGCACATAGATAGATTAAAAGTGCACAAGAGGGCGCCTGTGACTGCCGCGAAATTAACCAATGTCTGTGAGCCCTGACCACAGCCAGACACTGAGAATATTGGTTCGTTCACAATCAACATAGCTAACTAAAAATTATGGCCTCATAATTTTGAACCAAATATTATGTTTTTACATTGTAATAATGCAAATTATTACTTTCACGTTTGCAAAATATCTCGGCAGATAATACAATAACATGTTAAGAGTCCAAATGGCGTTTCATGCTATGAGTTGAAAAAAGCGGGTAATGGTACACCTTCACATTGTTAGGACGGATCGCTTGGGAGATCTCCGGATTTATTTTATTTCTCGTTCTGCAAACTTGCACTTGTTGGTGTACCCACTTTCGTCATTTTCTATCCTCTGCTCGGCCTACTTAGTAATACATTTATTCAGTAAAGAGGATACAGAATGGCTGACGGTTTTAAAATGCCCTAGAAAATTCCACCCTTGGGCAACACGTCCATCAGCGTGGTTTTCCTTGGTCGCGAAGAAGGCTACGTGGAGAGCAGTCTGTTCATACACACGACCGAAGGTCACTTCAAATATAACGTAACTACTTTTTGCGTTTTGCCGGATCTCTTTCTCATATTGGCGGTGTTTCAGGTGAAGGGGGCGAGTATTTTCAGTCCCTATAGGTTAAGACCCATCGTAGGTATCAAGTTACCAATAAACGCATCATTCACACCTGTAATTTATATGCACAATCCTCACACAGTACCGATACAAGTGAGTAGTTTAGTTGCGTTTTGTTGTTATTTCGTTTCATGGTCGTTGTAGATTTTCGAGGTGTACAGTAGCGGGGGCGATTTCCATTTGGAATTGCCGAGCGGGTTGTTGGAGGGTCCGCGGGTCATGTGGCAGATCCCTCCCTTGCAGACTAAAGCTGTGATTCGAGTGAGGTTTCAGGCTAAATCGGAGCAAAACCACACCGCGTACGTCAGGTATGGATTGTTGTTATTTCTTTAGTGAGATTGAGTGGATTTGCTACAGGATTCGAGTTAATAGTACCGAAGATATCCTGGTGGTGCCCTTGGAGGTTGAAGTGTCGGGGAGTGGAGGCATCTTCGATCCTCAAGGGTCGATCGACTTCGGAGTTGGGGGTAGTTTGGAAGCTCCCAAACAACTGGAGATTTGCGTTTTCAATCCACTCAAAAAGGCTGTGCGGATACATAGTATCGTCGCTTCTTCAGATGCCATCAAAGTTGAATACGAAAACGTTAAGTTGTTGCCGGTTTCAAAAACCGGCAAAAGTCAGTGTGTTAAAATTGGGAAATTAACTCTAGACTGTAATTATAATTGTCGATAACGTCGCCGATTTTAGTTTAAACCATTTCGGAATTTTAGGGAAAACCGCTTTCAAGAACAAAGATTTTTCCGGGAAAATCGTCGTCAAGTACAAGAACGGAAAATGCCGCACTGACATCCCGTACTACTCCACTGTTCTCGAGGGCGGTCTGTCGTTTGATCCGTTCATCACCAGATACTTCATCAACGACAAACCCGAAGGGCTGTCTTCGAGAAGTTTCAAGGTGAAAAACAACTTTCTCTCCTCGGTTAGGTTAATTAATTACACGCTACCTGATGATGCTCAAAAATTTTTTAAAGTGAGTCCTCACTAAGTTTTGATGTAGACACTCAAACAACTGTTGCAGATTGAGAATTTTAAACCTTCCATCCTCAAACCTCAACAGGAAACGCATATTTTCACTATCAAACTCAAGAACGGCGTGCAATTCGCTGATTTGAAGGTCAACTCGAATATTCTGATAAGAACGAATATTTCCGACGTTACAGTGCCTCTCTTGAGCTACAACGGCAAGTTGCAAGTGGTAAACTCCATTGTTTTTCTCTCTTCCTCAACTCTTTTATTGATCGCTTCGTTTCAGCACTTGCCGTTCAAAAGCAAAGATTACTCTCTAGATTTGGGATTGATCAGTTTCGATACGAGGAAAGAAATATATTTCGTCATGATCAATAACAATCCGGTTCGCGTTGCGGTCAAACTCATGAAAACTTCTATTCCGATGACCAGTGCTGTGATGTTGGGTTGTGGCAAGGGCAATTATCGATTGGCGTTGCGTCGAGTAAATTTTCAAAATTTAAGTCAATGCGTAAGAATCTCGGACGATTGATCGGTGCGATGGTAATTTTTGCTTCCAGACAATCTTGAAACCGGACGATTACGCCATAATGCGATTGGCCGTCCAAACAATCAATATCGAAGGGCAGATCTGGGGAGACATTCAAATCCAGACGCAGTACGAGAACCTTTCGGTGCCGGTGCATTTCAAGGTGGCTGCCGGAAAGCTCGAAATAGGGCCGGACCGGCTCGTTTTCGACCAGTGTTTTCCGGTAATTGCGGTTAGGCTCCAAGGAGACTAAATGTTAAGACGACCCTCGCAAGCTAAAACTATATGTATAGCGCTAATATCGCTTGTCCACGCGCATTTTTTTTACACCGCCAAAGTTACCAGACGTGTGGGGCACCCGAGAGTAAGCCCCGTTTTGCACGACCCTAACATTTAGACCAAAATTTAGTTGAAAAAATATACCTAATGGGGGTACTTGCCTAAAAAAATATTGCACTTTTTATTCTCTAGATGCATGCAAATAACTAAAAGAGGCTTAAATTTTTTTTTCTCATTTTTTTTCATATTTTTGGAAATATTTGCAATTTTTGGTTTTGATGACGTATTGGACCCCCGTATCCAAGACTTACACCTATATTGAATAGACTTCTGTTTTTGGCTACTATGCTGTGCTGCTACCAGGGGGCGCGATATGTGTACAGCGGATTGGCATTCGATTTATAAATAGAACGTAAAAAATCTGAGTAAAGCGCCATCATACGATTTCTTTTAGAACTACGCCGTGCAGGAGCCGGCTACGTCACAAATCTCCCACTCCAAAAATTAAAAAATTAATTCTGGGCGTAATATTGACCCTAGAACCGAATAAAAAAATACGGGTCTAATGAAATTGCCTACATTTTCTAAATATTATATTTATTAAACATGAGGTAAGTACCCCATTGGAAATTTCTACCTTTAAAATCAATGGGCATTTAGGGGGTGGACCTAAGTGTTGGGGCACTTGGTATAAAACTTTTTGCGAGATTGTTTCGTTTTTTGGGTCTACTCAACGGCCTTTTCACATGGAAGGCAGCCGGTTGTAATGGTAAATTCTCGAGAAGAAGCAATTTTCTCGACACGGGATGGCTGGATTTTCCGTTGTGGCTCCGATCTCATCCGTTTGTTTCAGGGCAAGATATGTTCGCACCCGCTGCGGGTCCACTCGACATTCAATGAGCCAATGATAATCGAGGACATAATCAGCCTGCCCCCCGACCCTCGCCTCAGCAGTAAGCACACTGGTCATATTTTGGCTCGCGCCACGAAAGTGATCGGCCATTTATACTTAGATCCCACATTGGGGTGCGGCAACGAGTGTTACACGGGGTTGCAACACGACACTACAGGTAAATTTTGAAACTTTTTTTTGAAATTGTCACTAACAATTTTTTTAATTACAGCTCAGTGGCTGAAAACGCTGACTTTGTCCAAGGCCGTTTCCGAATTCGATTTGAATCTAGTCAATGTTTTTTATAATAGATACCTCAACGTCACCGTTAACGGTTCGAAACGTTGGCAGAACTTAACGTTGAGGTTGGACACTTCGGAGGTGCGAGGGCATATTTTTAAAACTCGCGTGAAAATGAGCTGGCCGAGTCTGTTGGTCGATCAAAACATCGAAAATAAATCAGTGTACACGTTTCCGTTGACGCAAATAGGCAACATTTCGTACAGGAACATCACGGTCCGAAACCCGTCCAGTTACAATTTGGTCGTTCAGATGGTCTTCGATCGAGACTATCCGGACGTTCAATTGATGCACGAGGGGTTGCCGTCGAATTTCATCCCCAACAACTCGCACGAGTTGAAGAAGATCAAGCACGGCTTCTTTTTTCACGAGAGTTTCAATCGGAGCTCGCGCGATTTCGTCGATCTGGTCAATTTAGACGCCCACGAGGCGTCGCTACCCATTTTGTTGGGACCTAGTCAAAATTTTACGTTTACAGTAGGCTTTCAAAGCGAGGACACGATTTTGAATTCGGCCTTAATTTTTATTAGAAATAATTTGACGATTTTGGAGGTGATCAGGTTGAAGGGTCAGGGTGCGCATCCTTTGTTCAAGTTCGGAAACCGCAAACCCGGCTCCTCGCAGCCCCTATTTTTCGAATTGACCGAAAAGCATCTTAAAGATTGCGAGAGGGAGAAGCAGTACCGCAACCCCATTCCCAATTTAACCGTTAAACGGTCCTTCACCGCCAGGAACATTGGGGATGTAACCATTTATATCAAGGGGTTTTATATCAACAGTTTACCCTGCGAAGGTTACGGTTTTAAGGTGCTTAATTGCGGACCGTTCGCGTTGCATCCGAACGGTACCAAAAAGATCGATATTGCTTTCACTCCCGATCTAACCTTATCCAGGGTTACGAGATTGTTAATTCTGGACACCAGCCTGAATTACCCGGTTAATTACACGCTGCACACCACAATTCCTCCGTACTACTTGAGTCTGTGTTCCAATTTGATTGTGAGACCCACTTGGGAATGTTATCTTAATTATGTTTCTATATTTTTTATGTTAGGGTTATTTATGGGAATCGTGGGGTTCACAGTTTTTGACGCTGAAAGAATAAAAAAGCAGACGATCGCTGCCTTGATGACGCCGACTAATCTATCAGCACAACCAGTTCTAGATTTGAGGCTAGTTGGGCAACAAACCAGGGCCGAGATTCGTTCAAATAAAGTAGAATGTAGCGAAAAGCGGCCCGGCGATGACGGTAAAAGTGATAAAAGCGCCGTTGCCAAAAGTCATCTGGAAGAGTTCGCCAAGCCAAAGCAAGACACAGAAAAGTACACGGCGCTAATACCAGCCACTGGTAAAAGCAAAAGAAAATTGGCTAAAAAGAACAGCAACGAAATCAGTGTCGGCGAAACTGAAGCACAAAAGAAGTTAGAAGTACAAACGAAAAAGAAGCAAGTCACGCCGTTAGATTTGAAAACGGACGAAAGAAAGATCGGTAAAGAGAAGAAGAACGTCCACAACAAAAAAATCACCAAAAATACTGTTGTACCTGCCTACGAAGAAGAAACTTCATCTACTACGACTGAAAGCAGTAGCAATAACGACGAAAACGACAAAGAGGTTGACCAAAGAAGCTCGAAAGTTTGCTCAAAGAAGCGCTGCAATAAGCGAGCGACCAGCAACGAGGAAGAAATTCCAACCATCGAAGCGAAACAGATCGCGACAAATAAAGTAGAACGCAAGAGATCAGGCCCTAAATTATCCTACAAAGCGAAAGAAGTGGACAACAGCAAAACGGAAACCATCCCGAAACCTTACGAAAACAAGAAACTCAACAGAAGTAAAGACAAGAAAGAGAAACAACAATTGAGTAAGAAATTGTCAGCGGAAAAGAACTTGTTGAAGAGTCACAGCGAGAAGCGTGACAGTCCTCCAGTTCGCGTCAGTCCTGTCACTTCACCAGTTTGGGGAGAGACTCGGGCTACTTTCAGTGATGTTGTTGCGAGAAACGAAAGCGCCATCAATATAGCGAACACACGCCCAATTTCGCAAACTCAAACTAGTAAACCCACAATGTACGTAGAGCCGTATGTACAAATACCCAACGATTTAGGACCCATCGGGTCCAGACCGATGGACTACTGGCAAGATAGCGAACATGTCACCCAACAGCCCTCCACCAGTTTTTTTTCCAACGCTCAAGATGTGACATTGGAGAACAGTTCACCTTTCCTCGATGACTTCGTTCCGAACACCGGGGAGAATTGGACGCAAAACCGAAGCTTGATGAACCTTCTCGAAGCACCTGACAACGGCTTAGTCCAAGGTAACGCAAAATTTTAATTTTTCGTAAGTTTTTATTTGGTTGTTTTGCGATTAGATTCGTCGTGGAATCCAGTTTTGGGGGGTTCAACGGCAGGTTCGTACTGGAATTCTTATGCCTCATTAGCGGAGAATTTGCCGGTGCAACAACAGCCGGTGGTGGAACAACAGGCTGGGTATTTGTGGGGGTCGTCGTCGGTGTGGCAGCCGTGGGCGCCTCTCGAACTTCCTAAAACACCGACGAGAACTCCTCCGGGTTTCGATGGGTATCAAAGCAAACGCGATGAGGTAGATTAAATTTTCGAGTTTTTACTAGTATTAACGAACGGTTTCAGTCACCTGCGCCACCACAGCAAATGGAAGCGTACAGTCCGTTCGGTTCAAACAACATATGGACACAACAACAGCCCAATCCGTGGAACTATCAGGGGTCGTGAACGGCTCGGGTTTTGCTAGGGTTCACTTTTTATTGTTTTTGTTTTTGGGCCGTTTGCACTTACGCCACGTGTACCGTGGGAAACTTTCGATTGTGTTGTAAGACTGTATGTAACTTAATAATACTCATTTGTTGTAGGAACCCTGGTACAGTATGTGTAAGTTCTTTAGCTTCATGCAAAGGTTTTAAACATGTCCTGAATGTTAAATACTGTAATTTATTTATTAACTGTGTTACGACGACTTCTGCGAGTAATTACTGAGTTTCTAATGAGAATAAATGTTACAATTGAATTGAAGCAAGGGTTTCATTACTATGTAATGAGCGAAACTGCGATTGCGCGCAAATTTGAGTTGCAACTAATCTTGCTTTAGTCAGGGTCATCTCATCTGTACGAAGATCTGAATGACTGTTTTATACTATCAAATTTTATTTTAAGATTTTCAGATGACGATCTTGTCGGTCTTGTAGTTGGTTGTTTGGAAGGATGAATGGAAATTATTAAGGGTTAGAAGTAGTATTTTTGGTCTCAACACTTTTATTACTCTCTATAAACTTAAAAACGACTAGCCCTAGCACGATAAGTTGATGGAAATTTAATTATTGCTATTAATTATACTTTGCGACAGTTGACTTCTAAAGTTATTAGATCATTGGTTATTCAGCAGGTGTATTATGTGCAGGGTCGGATTTAAAAGTGTGGAAGCCCCAAGGCAATCACATAGTGGAAATTGTCTACTAATTAATTCAAAAGCAAAATGAAGTATGTGTGCGGATGTATCCTAACACAATAGACAGTCGACAACACCATTAGAAGATGACCAGTAGACCCAATCTTCCAAGTAACCCGATATAGGCCGACTTTCAAAGCTAAAAAGCATTTTTTTATTTAAAAATTAACGGTTTAATCTAGAAAAAAAATCTACGTACGTATGGAAAATAATTTTCTACGCCAGGGTAAATAGAAATATTACTACATTTGACAAAAAAAGTCGCTTCAAGCAAAAATGATCGACGTTAATTTTACATAAGATGGATTAATTGCAAGTTTAATGAACCTCGCGTTAAATGGTTTGGAAAGGATAGGTAGGTATAGCTTCCCAGGATAAAAATTGTCCAATCTTTGTTTTTAAAAAATGTTTTCAAGAAAACTCGGCAATTCTATAAAGCTCTAAAGTCTCGTTATTCTAGTCTTCTTCTAAAGTTTGCATTCAATTTTAGTATTTTTTTATTTCTACAATTTCTTCACAAACATAAAATCGGAACCGGAAACATATAGTGATTCTACTACCATCATAAAGACGATGAAAGACAAAGCAAAAAGTCTAAGGTCTCTAACTTAAGGTTAACCGAAACTACGGTCCAAAATGTGTGTTTACTGTACATTATATGAATATAACTTAATAAAATAGAATTTTTTAAATAAATATTAATTAATTAACTAGAGGCGGTTTTTTCCTCCCTGGATATCAAGTAGGTATCGCCAAAAACAGCCCCGAGTTTTTGCCAATTTTCTACAATTGTGCTCCGGGGGCCTTTCGGGGGCAATTTCATATAGCTTAGGGCACGTAAAAATCTATCCCTCATCCGATTACACCTCCCCCAAAGACCTCCGTTTTCCTGTTCAGGCGCCAAGGTTTCCCTCATTTTCAAAAAACTGTATATTAGTAGTATAGGGGGATAGAAACACATGATGATGAGTCTCATCGAGTTTAAAATTTCATTAAAAAAAATTATGTTTATATAAAAATTTGTAATTCTCAAAAAAATAGAATTCGCGGAGGGCCAGGGCTTTAGGTCTTGTCTCCTAAGTCCGGTCCTGATAATGTACCCTGTATACCTAATTCGTTGCCTGCTTCCATTTGATTGTGAGAAACATTTTTCGGAGAGTAAAAAAATGTAATTTTCTTTAACACAAAGTGATAAGGTTTAGGTTCTGATTTTTGATTTATTAAAGAAAAACAATATTTTTTTTTATTTCTAAGAACTTTAAATTACAGAAAAGCTGTCGGTAGGCAACTTTATATGCAGTCAATCTAGGGAGTTTGCTTGCTTGACGCAACTGCTTGCCTGTAATGTTAATGTTGTCGGCCTTGGTTTTTGACAGTTGTTATTAAATTTATAATCAAGTTTAGGAATTTTACATAATTATTGCTATTTAAGCGGCGGTCATTTTTCATCTGTTGTTCTCTACTGTGATTGATGCAACTAGAACATTTACATCGGTTGTTATATCAAATTTTACGAACATTCTAACCTAACTTTCTGTTGCTTGTTTATATTTCGTATTTTACATAAATGAGTGGTGATTGGCCTTTAAAAGTGGAGTAAATAGTAAATATAGCATGTGGACGTTGTTTTAGGTAATTGTCTTATCATTGTAGGCAATTGTTGACAACCGATCTGCTCAGAAATGTCTTCCCAATCAGTTCCTGTTCCTACAACATAATGTAGGTATAGTTGGGTTGGGGGCGTCGGGGCCACAAATGTTGGCTTGCATTGCGAAATAAAAGACGCCAAATTGCTGCAGGTTTATCTAATTGCTTCAGCAGAATTGTAGTCCCCTTTTTAAACTATACACAAGAGATGTTTATGTTACTTTGCCTTGATTTTGATTAATTCAGAGGTTTACAATTTATTATGAATTACGTAAACGCCAGCATTCGCGGTTCCAACTATTTGTATTGTGTTTCTGTTTTTTCCTTGAATACAACATTAAACATGAATAATATTCAATAGTGTCAACCATGCTTTAAACTGAGGCATCCCGTTATTTCAATTATTTCAAGCTGAACAAAACAATTTGTTGCAAATTCGGTAACATATTTACATATTTGTTGTCTATTGCCATTCTATTTTCTCTTCAATAGTTAGAAATAGTCTTTTGTTATTTTGCTTAAAGTTGGTTTTTAAGTCTTTTCTAAGTTTCTACAGACTTTATCCTACTCAATTGTAGTAGGAATAGTAAATTTAAATTAAAATTAAATGAGTGCAATAATTTTTACTGGTAATAGAACTCTTCAAGACCAAAAATTTTGGTCATTGTTTACTTTACCCACTCTTCGATTTTCAAAAAACTAATTACATCAACGCATTTGTCACCATGTATACATTACGAAAATCAATATCTTTTCTTGTGCAAACTACTTTTATTTTTACTCATTTTCCTTTTCTTTTTTTTTTGTTGTATAAATTTTGCATAAAATTATTTATCATTTGCACAATATTTCATTCCTCAAAATGGCATTATAATGATGTTTTACGATGGTTTCCAAAAAAAACAGCACAAAAAGCGAAAAGTGGACATTGTAAACAATTATCAAAATTTTCCTAATATATTTTTTTAAAAAACGCTTTAGTTTTTGTGTTAAAATTATTTTAAATTTTTACTCAATTTTCTTACACGTCATTGGAAGCAACGTTACCTAGTCAACAAGATTACCTTATGAATTAATTGTATTATTATTGTACTTTGTTGGAGCATTTCATAAAAAGCTCGTCAATTTGTAGGGGGGAAAAATGATTTTAAAAAATTTGATTTCGAAAAAATGGTACATAAACAAATAATTGAGGATAAGATCGTCTAAAAAGTACATTTTTGGTCCTCAATTACCTATTTATTATTATTGTTTTTCAATTGAATCTGGCGAGTTTTACATGCAATAACAAAAAATTCCCATTTACTTTTTATTTTATCGTATTTTTATGATCTGCTTTGGTTTCTTTTTTTGAACTTAAAAAAAATAACGGCCGCTTTAGATGCGGACGATGTGAAATTATTATATGTATATTATTAATTGGCTGAATAAACAATTAAAAACTGCATAAAACTCTTATTATTTTCCTGAATCGTTCAAGGTAAAAGGATTTTACGAAACAATCAATTGAACCGCATCTGCTTTTGCTGACAAATAATCGATTTTAATGAATTATTTGAAAGCATTCAAGGTTGATGAGAAAATGTTAAACTTCTTTGTCTTCGCCTTTTTTCTTACACAAGCGATGTGGCGTAATTTGAAACATTGGATGCAACAGCATTTTCTTCTGACGCAGAGAAAAGTATTCTTGGTTCTCCGTATATTGTTGTTCCGGTTTCCTTATCATTTGGTTCATTAATATCACTTTGCTACCTTGACTACAACTCCTCAAGGCTTCATGGCGTTTTCGGTTAGCTGTTAAGACGGCATTGCCCTGCATAATTAATTATCAAAACCGGACAGTTATAAGCAATGTACAATCAGTTTTAAAAGTAATGTCCATTTCACAATTTTAGAATTTAAATTTTTTCTACTAGCTAAAGAAAACTCAATCCATCTGTTATATCATATGGACATTACCTCGGACATTACTGTTGAACTAGGCTGTACCTACCAGGTGACCAAGTATTTAAAGTAAGTTTGAGTGCTGAGTGTAGCTGGAGCATATAAAAGAAATAAAGTAAACAAATCGAGTTTTAAAAATTACTTTATTGTTAGGAAACAAAAATTAACAATTATACCCTTCTTAAAATTGTTAGGTTTCTGGATAAAATTTGCAACCACTTCTATCAAACTTGAGTTTGTTGCCTTTTAACGCGGGTCATTGTTAATTCCAAGATCTTATCTAAGGAAGAGTGAGAACCGGTGGATGCTATACATCTCAACTGCAAAATATTCTCACGGGCAAATTGATAAGTTGATCTACTGACCCGGGCGTAGGCAGAGCAGTAAATGATTTGATAAGGTTGATCTATTGTCAGCCATTTCCCAAGTGTGCAAAGGCAGCCGTCCTTAATTAAACGAGATTATCATTTTCCCTTCAAACTCGAGTCACCCTTCTAGAGAACCGGCAACCACACCGCAAAATCGCACGTGACAACAATGAGCTTATCTCTGATTAACGAAACCTAATTTATTACGGCGATATCTAAAGATAACCAACCGTGAAGTAGCATTATTTTTACCTGGACGCGTTATCATTTTGGCAAAGTGAAAAACACGCCGTAATTAATCGATGGACTAGTTCTCGTGCGATTCGAAGACGTTGGTGGTGCAGTGAAGTGCAATGGGGGTTGTCTGGCCGACGAAAAAGAACCGGTGATTCACCGACCGCAGTCAAGCACGTGTCATCCTTTGGAAGCGAAGAAACAAAGCATCGCTGAAATTCCTCCTGAATGCTACAGATAAAGGGAGAGAAGAGAGTGGGGCAAGAGACAGCGGTTTTGATAGTGGACGAAAGCGCAGTTGCTATCTCAGAGCTCCACGCTCTGGGTGTACGGCTATGGAACCGATCACTGCGTCCGCACCGTTTAAACCGCACAAAAGACCGGACTCCCTAAAGTTGGAATTGCTCACAATACCAGAAGATGGGTCGTTGCCGAGGTTCGGACAAAACGTTGACAGTTTAGTGCATGTGGGGTTTAAGGATATCACCTACACCGTCCAGGAGGGAATTTTCAAAAGGAGTAAGTTATTAATTAATTGTTGATTTAATGCAACGTAAAACGTTAGGAAAATTGACCCTTGACCTCTTTATTGAACTGCGCTGAAAAGAGTTTTTCAGGCAGTTTGAAGTTTCGATGGCTAGCACACGTGCGCCGCACTGCTCAGCTGATTGCGGAGGGGCGCGCGGTTCTGCTGCAGTTGCAGATTTTCAGGAGTTCGACGAGTTTGCGGCCCAAACTGAAAGAACAAAATTTTCACGGAATTGACAATGTATTATTACACTAAATGACTTTATCGTTGCATCTAAATTGATAATGCAGAACTTGACCTACACCAATTGAAAAATGAGGAATTAAACAGTGGTTCTTCTTTGTGCGTCACGATACCGTCATTTGGTCGTGAATATTTCATTGTTACTCTCCATAGTTTACTAACAAAAGTCGTGTAATTTTAATGAATAATTTGCAATCAAATACAGAAAAATTTAGAAAAAGTTTGTTTTTAATTTAATGTTCAAGTTGTTTTTTTTGTTGAAAAAATTCAGCATTTCCCATGTAACAAAACGAGTTTGTAAAGTTATGTAAAACTTCTGCAGCCATCGAAGAGTTAAACAGTATATAAAGTCGACTGCAGAGTCGAATAGTTAAAAAAGTAATTTAAAAAGTCATACATTAGATACTTTTCAAACGCGGTTTCTACGAAGGCTGACAAATGTTTAGTCCACACCCTTTAACCGTTTTTAATAAACCCGCAAATTTATTTTTATACAGAGGATTTCAACGAGAACCGCCGGTGCCAAATTCGGTATTTCTAATGGAGTTAAAAATTTGAAATTTGGCAGAAATAAACTATAATTAATGCACTACAACATGACATTATCGTTTTTTTTTAAACGGTGTGAGTTTTTACTTTCGATCGTGATTTTATATCGAAATATTCACTTCATCTCTTTGATTTTCTTCAAGCTCATGATCACGACCTCCAAGATTGATAACGAATAATTGAAATATTTTTATGTCAAACCGTTATTGAATTACATGGATTTTTAAATTTCAGCCTTAAAGGAATTTTTGATTGACAGCTTTGTGGCCGTTTTTGCGGTTAACCACATTAGATTTTATGATGGTCTCTGTACTGCAAAGAACTTTGAATAGGTAACCTTTTTAAGTTATAAATAACCGAACCGTTTAGGCGGTCTTTGTCGTGAAATTTGACTGCTTCAATAAAGGAGTCGTGTCATAAATTCGTCAAAATCCCGCGAAGTTCTTAAAAACACAATTAGCGATACTTTAACTACAAATTTCAAATTTTTAACAGCAGGAACGTATACCTGGCGGTATTACGAACATAATAATAATAAAAAAATATATTGAAAATTTCTGAAAAAGCAGATTATGGCGTCCCGACGGCGCATGGAAATAATTATGGACCAAACAATGACGCCACATTGTAGCGCATTCATTAAAGTTTATTTCTGTCAAATTTCAAATTTTTAACTCCATTGGAAATACGCAATTTGGCACCGGCGGTTCTCGTTGAAACACCCGGTATAGTAGTGTGTTAGAATTTTTTTCTAGCAAAATGCCACCAAATTCAAGACATCTCGAGAAAATGAAAATTCAAAAACTATTTGTATTGCGTGAGGTTTGAAAAAGTATCATACATTGAAAAAAAGTTTCATCAAAGTTAATTGTTAAACAAAATACAATCAAACAATAATAATTATTATTGCATATAATTTTTTTGACTTTGTCGTAAAACGCTGAAATTACTTGAATATATAAAGCCTTGACCTGACCGTGACCACCAGCTTTGCTGGTAGCATTTTCGTTATGTCAAGCTTCACGTTCTGCTTGATCACTTTTTCTTTTTAGTCTTTTCAAAGCTTTACTTCTTTGTTTACTTATTTGTTGAATGATTTGATATTTCAACAAACTTCGTGTTATTTTCTTAAAATTTATCTCAATATTTGGTAATTTTACGGATATTTCTTGAAATCCTCAAGTTCTGAAGTAACTTGACCTGAACCTGTAATGGCCTTCTATTGATCATTTATTTGAATCACTGTGTCATTATTTGCTGTATTTGGCCTTCTTCTGAGTAGAGAATGATATCAAAGATGTCCACTTAACTTTCCTGAAATGTAATTTTTATTTGTATCTAAAGTGTACAGCCGGAGAATTAAGTAATGCACAAGGGGTGCGCAATTTTTTTTTTTTTTTTTGACACATTACAATCTAGTATAACGTGGAAAAGTTGACTATTCGTGATCCCTCCGTGCTTTTCTAATGTCTTAAAACCATAAAGTCTTCTTTAGTTCAAGAGCTGGTACATCAGACAATGGATCTAAAAGGATAAAAAGAGATTTGATCCATTTTCATTTGTTTACGTTTAGGCAATCATGAAACCTTGATCACTGTATGTAAGTCTGAGTCAATGATTTTGCAGAAGAGGATTTCCTGAATAGACTTTAAAGTTCGCTAGATACTTACCTAGAGAACTTTTTTATATGGGATTATTCTAGTTTTTCTTTCCTGCTGTGGAAACGATTTTGAATTATAGATGGCATTTTTTTCCAAGTTAATTTTTTTTTAAGACGAATAAATATTAGGTATGTTCTTACCTACTTGGTACGCTCCTCTTGGTTCTTATGTTCTAGAAATAGAATTGACCCTTAACTAATGAATATTAAAAGTTACGTTTGCTCAAGAATGCAGACACCTAAATGATACTAAAGTGATACTTTAAATGGACCAAATGGTTTAATTTACTTTAACCGCAATTGTTTGCCGCCTATATTAGTGTTAATTAATCAGCTTTCCTGTTGTAAATTATCATGTCATCGTTGAGTGAAACATTTCCATAACACCTAAGTACCAAAAAAGTCTTTAAAACAACCAACATGTTTCTTTTTCTTTGTTTGCCGCTAAATTTTTACTATGACATGTCCAGGCTAACAGTCAGGCCAATAACCCATTTTTTAATGAAAGGAATGGGGCCAACGTGAAGTTCAAGTAACGCCGGTAAATTGTCGCAGTTGGCCTCGGGATGTGTGTAACTATTATAAAATGGTGAATTAACCACGCAATGATTGCAGATTCTATTTTCGAATCTACAACCAACGAGTTCTCAGGATAAAGCTGTAGCAGCTACTTAATTGAGTAAAGATCAAAGGTTTCACTTGCAGTTTCCGGAGAAAAACAAAGTAGAATAAATGGTTGATTTCAACTTTTATTTTTAGCTTATAGAGCTTCAATAAAATTTTTTTAAACAAGTTTGACAGGCTCTCATCCTTCGTTGTTGGTTCTCTCGTCAGAATAATAGTTTGGGTTTTTTTTGACTTTTTTGCGGCATAGGGGTTGGTTTCAAAACCATATCAGAGCTTTCCAGGGTAGCTTGTTAGTTTCCATCGTGCCAAGTCCAGTGAAAAAGGGCCACCCTCATATTGTTGGGGACTAACGTTTTTTTTTCGGGGGTAACTCGTAACTCGCCTCACTGTGGACATGTTCGATTAGTTTCTTTTCTTTAAGCGGTTCGAATGAAGCAGTGTTACCCATAACTTTATTGTTTGTAATCTTTTGGACAATTATTGCAAAATTGTTTAAGTCTAACTAAAACAATGCCATAATGATTTTTAGCCAGTCGTAGGTCAGTGTTGCTTATATTCTACACGTGCATAAAAACGAACATTCACTTCTCGTGCACCGATTCAAGTACATTACTATTTGTTGTTGTTCAATAAGTTTTATCACAATTGCAAACAGGTGTTTATCGAGCTAATAAGTAGGTACATTTTAATCACGCAGCTGCCTTCCTGAACTTTAGGTTCAGAAATTTGGGTTTGCTACCACGTTATCGTCCTCACAAAAATATATACCTGTGTAGGTTAGGCATGTTTGTTTAGAGATTCAATGGAAAGTTATGAAAATAAAAACGATAATTTCTTTGTCTCGCATGTCAGGCCGTAAGTAGTAAGCAACACAGTTACGTTATCAACCTAATCTGTGAGTAAGTAGTCCGGGTTCACGAACACTCCAATTTTTTTTTGGGGGGCATGCACTCTTACAGTCCATTGACTAAATAACTATACTAGACTTGGATATTTTGTTTATTGATGGGCACAATTTGCATTTTCATTAATTGTTCAATCGAAACGATGCTCCAAATTACGTCATTGCCGTTTAAAATTCCAATTTAGAATCTGAGTTAACTGGAATAAGAATAACGGTGAGTTGCTACATCTGCAATAAGTGATGATTGTAAATTATATAACGTTGTACATACGTACTTATTGTTACTACCAAAATTTATTGGCATATAACGAAACATAAACGACATTCATAACTATCTACATTCAGTACCTACTTGTAAAAATTGCCAGAATATATACGACCAACTATAGTATTTATACGTAGGATGAAGGTTACATTGAACTATCTATATAATTGACACGAAACGTAATTAACTTAATTATTATTGATAATTAATATTGACGCTATACCATACTGTGAGATACGAAAAACGCTACTGGTATTTCTATACTGTGTCATTGTTGTTCTATCTATGCTCTAATCTAGTATTTATGGATTTTGATTGTGGGGACACTGCTCTTTTGTTTGAAACTTCTTCAGCGTCTTTCTAGATGTTGTGACTTGTGATTGCTCTTAAAAATAAATAATATAATCGTTAATTAACTACAAATTAACTTATAAACACTCAGCAGCTATTAACTTATTTTTTTTTGTCTAGTATTTTATTTTTTTTCTGACGGATATCGGTGTTTCTGTTGTTTTATTTAATTAATTTTCTCTCTTCTATGTCAGTTATTACTAATGAGGAAGATACGGGGTATACCTTAATTTGAGGTTTATTGAAGACCTCAATGGTTTATGGTTTTAGTCGAATCAGGAACGTTATCAAGAATAACTATTAATGAGTTACATATCCCGTTTTGTGGCCAATGGTTTTCATCCAGAAACACTCATATGTTCAATTAATGGGTAAAAGTGGTGATATCTTCTTTAATTAAACAATTTGTCAGGTGTCAATTCTACTAAATTTGTAATGCCAGAAAGATACTGATTACTCCTTGGTTGATCATATTAGGAAATCTTCGCTTAGATCTTCTATCTCCGCTAGAATGGGAGAGAAACATGGTAACATAGAATTTGTGCCATCCTAGAAAGGATGAAATCCTAGAAAGGATGAAATACATTCTACATTAGTGTCAAATGGTTTTTACTTATATGTACTTCATTAGATCACATGTTCCAACAAAGGTCCAAAAGTTATACGAATGAATGGTCCAAACAAACCATTGGGACTAATCTTGAAAGCAGAAAATTTTGAAATGACATCAGATAACAAAAATAAAGCCTTATGATGGTTTGTATTATCTATGCTTAGGTCAGTTACCTTTAAAGTAGTTGTGACTGATCTTTGTTTCGAGATTGTGCTGAAAATTGGAAAATTACTTTCTTAACTTGATTCTTTTACGGAAAGACAAGGGGATACGCTGTTCGAGCAAGGAATCTTGACCAGCACAAAGTACAATAGATAATTTTTTGATAAATTAATTTTCATATCTACTGTATAAAATGAGCAAATAAATGATTGTGGTCTTCTAGAATGATTGTGCAGGGATTTTTAATTTGCATTAGTAGTTATTCCTGTTTGGTTAAACAATTCGGTCAGTCAAAGTTTTTATTCTATTATGTTGCTAAGGAAAACTTTTGAAAGTTTTTAGCTACCGAGCATTGATCCTTAAGTTGAAGATCTACATAATTGTTGAAAAATGTAACAGCGCAGTTGAATCACAAATTTCTTCAGGTAATGAATAATCTGAGTGGTTCTAATTCTCTTGAACCTTTGAGATGTTTTTTCGATCGAATACATGACATTTCAAAACGATAGTTTCAAATGAACAGTGAGAAGATCGAATTGAACAAGTCGTACCCAAATTGAACAAAATATGAACTACCTACCTGTTTGGAAGTTTCAACTTCTTCCTTCAGAGCAATCTTACCCAGCAGCGCAGCGTATTACAAGCAAAATAGTGTCTTGAATTTCTCTCAAAGTATATGCACTTTTAACTTTAATTGAAAAGGAAATTAGAAAATAAGCAACCTGTTTACTCCCCTGCCCTGATACACAGACGGATCAAAAAGGGATCAGGGACCAGACATAGTCCTAGGCAATGTCCCTGCAGTTATACAAGCTGAAATGCGTGCCATAGATTTCTGTGCAAAAAGTGCCAGCAAAGGTACTTTAAAAGAGTGAAAATCTATATTTTAACAGATAGCCAGGCATCAGCAATTAAAGCTCTAAAAGCCCACAGTTTTGAGTCTACTGCATGGAAATGCAAACAATTTTTGAAGCACTGCCGAGAGGTAACAGACACCTTCATGGGTGCCAAAACACCAAAGTATAGAGGGAAATGAAACCTATAGGACCAGAACCGTTCTGTGGGCTAAACAATGGCCACAAAAGGATCGAAATTTATAGGTGGCAAAGAAATGGTAAAATTGCATACGGGAAGCAACTTCCAAGACAAAGACAGGCAAATATGTTTATAGACTACTTGCCAAAGAATGCTTTCGTAAAGTGAGAAACATTGGTGATAATTGTATGTTCGGGGAAATAAATTATTTCCTTAATATTCTTTATTTGCTAAAAAAAATTAAGGTTAAATAAAACTATAAAGGAGAATGGTAGTTTTACTTGAAAAACTAATTACAGTTAACTTCTCTAAAGTTTAATAATTTTTCATTAGAATAGCGTACTACTCGCTTTTTTCTTGTTGATATAGTTGGATGAAACAAGATTACACTTTCTTAAAAATGATGCTGTTTTGTTTACCACCAGTGAAGTGATATTACAATTAATTCAACAATTACATGTATCATGTTAGGTCAACAGGACGACTCAGCTTTTCCCCGTATCGCTACTACATGTAAGAACGGCTATTTCATTTCAAAACGCACATTAAGACCAATGTTGTTGAGACGATTATTGCCATAAAAATCCAATTGTTATCAACAAAAAAAAATTAAATGTCACGTAGTACGTTTTGTTCTCCGTGCATTGCTCTACTTTAGCTAATTTTCTTATCATCCTTAAAATGACTGGTTGTGTTAATTGCATGATTACTATTGATTTCCGTAAAGACTTAATCGTCATAATAATTTGATAACAATTTTTTTCAGGACCCAGGAACCTGCTGCGGCAAGTCAATGGGGAATTTTCCGCTGGTGAACTGACGGCCATAATGGGCCCTTCCGGGGCTGGAAAATCAACTCTTATGAACATTCTCGCGGGATACACGTACGTAAATTTGGTGTACACAACGCAATTAGGGATTTGACATGACCAAAACAAGTTCACGAAACGAAACAACTATCGTGTACTCGACAAAAAATTAATAACTGTTTCTTTGTTTGCGCCTACAAATTGTTTCTAGAAGTTGGGGAAAAAATTGTTCTTACTTAAATATTGAACACGTTGTATATGTGTGTATGTGAAAATTGGTTCAATTTTCGGCATTTAGAGATAATGATTTATTAATTTAAGGTAACTGGAAATCTATGATCCAAAAGCTTTATATCTACCTGAGTGAGGCAACTTTTATTAGTTTATTGGTGTAAAAGCTCAATTAGTCAAGTCGTTTTAGGAGATAACACTATCACAACATTGTTTTACTAGAAATGGTTATTGATTTAGTTTTGTTCACATTTCATAATTTAGGGCCAAGTATCTAATCCCTTTTCAAGTACTTTTGCAATACTATAACTAGTAACCGCAGTTCTTGGAAACTAGTAACAAAATGTGAAAGACTCTAACTATTTATTTTCTTTGTTATTCTTCCGCGGTAATTGGCAATAATCACATAAATAATTGGTTTTGTTATTGCTGCAACTTACAGCTGCACTGATGTCTTAAATGGTTTATCTTCGAGGACTTTAACCTTACGAGATTCGCCTTTTATCGTATCCAACATATGGAAATTGTTGTCTGAACCTTAGTCATTTCGCACAGCTGATTGTGTGATCACATATGACCATTGTTGGCTAATGTTCTCGAAATGTTGCTGAATTATCAGAAAATAGCAATAATAGAAATCGAATATTAAACAGATTTCAACACGAATAAAAAATGATTCCTGGTTTGATTATTTAGATTTTGGGGATTACTGGTTTTGAATGAGCGAGCGGGTTCAGTCGAGTTCTCGTGCACCGGATCGTGGTTGCTATTGATCCAAGCCAAGTACACGTGCACTCATTGCCAGCGGACAAGGAAAGCAGTTTGAGTGCACGAGCACTCGTCAAGTGCATTGTTGGGGTCGGGAATCAGATCGGAGCAGAAACTTAGAAACTTTAGCTTTCTTCCTCAAACAAATTAACCAAATAAAAAAAATGGTCATTCAAAAGTTAGAACTTCACACGCCAAATTTTTTCATCTAATAAACAGTCAATGACCCAAAATATTTACGTGCGCGATTTCAAACCTTTAACGATTTGTATCGTTTTTTGATTTTTATCAAACCAGTATTTTACGACCAGTTTAGTAGTACTACGGCATTTTAAATGAAATGAGTCTTCGATTATTTATAGATTCATTACAGTTCACGATTTATTTGCAACGTTGGTTAAGGTTATTTTTTAACTGTAAGGTAAGGTCGGTGGACTTAAATATTCATTAACGAAATGAAGATTCTCGTAAGTTCCCAGGGTGATGAATAATAAATGGAATATTGGAGTTTCGATTTTGCAATTACAGACGCTTTTTGTTGACATCCCTAACACTTTGTAATCAGTTGTTTGACAACAATTTGTGGGAGTAGTTGGAATTTTGGTAAATGAAGTTTCCACGAACGGTATCGAGGCATCCTATTTTCAAAGTCTTAAAATTAATTTCCTCCATTTAAGAAAAAAACACAAAATACATATTTCTAAAAATAAAATTATCCATTTAGAAGTAAATTTATGACTATTTTTACTAGGGTTGTGGGTTGTCTAATTTTATTTCAATATAATATGCAATGGACGTACAATAAATAATTATAGTAGATAATACATGTATAATCTATAAAACTAATTACCTTAGCCAAAAATATGTTTGCTTGTAAGCCGACGATAAAATAAATCAACGATAACCATCATTCCTGGGGTGATTATATTTTTTGCAAGTAGGTAGGAAGGTTAATCAGAAATTAAAAATAAATATATTTTACTTGTACTTTATCCCACCAAAATTTGCAACATAGTGCCCTATAATTTAGAGCCTTGATAATAGTTCCTGATAAGGATAACACTTAACTATATAGTTTTCCTTGTATATGCCGCCCAGTAAAATTTCCTAATTCTAAACGCAAATAGAGTCAGTTTAATTATAATTGCCTTCTTGGATTATGCCCAATAAAAAGGTTTGTTGGCAATGCTGTAAGTAACCTAGTCGTCCCTACGCGCTACAATATTAATACTAACTTTGAATTTTTTAATGGGATGTAATGTCTGGATTCTATTTGAAGGCCAGGCCCTGTGATCGTTGCAGTGGCGTCGACTCTACTTGGGTTATCAAGAGTTTGTCCAACGAAAACTCATAGAGATCAATGAAAATTCCTAGAAAATTTTGAAATTTCTTTCAGCATAATATTTATGATAACAAGAGTAGGAAACTAATAGAACTACACTCGACTGTAGCACGTGCTCAAATTAGTTTCTGTAAAACTGATAATGAGCAGGTAATTAGCTGTATGTGCGGATGTCTGGCATTTTCAATTTAGGGGGGATAGAGCTGGGATTAGATAAGGCCGATTAGACTTCAAAATAATCAATTTGTAGAGTTAGCCTAAACTTATTTCGATTATTTATATTATCTTTACTCTTTAGATAAGATTTTTTCAATACGCCTTACAAGGTAACAATCACAACTGAATAGTTTGTCGCTTCAAGTTGACCACATTAACTGTAGATCTACCAAAGAATAGGAATTATCTAACTATAAGTTATTTACTCTTTGGATCGCCATAGCACCATTACAGATTTTAATTATGTAGTAATTATGGGTTAAAAATTTTCTTAGGACTAGTCGGGTGCGCGGAGAGTTGCTGGTCAACGACGAGATCAGAGAAGAGAGGACTTTCCGGAAGCAGTCCTGCTACATAATGCAAGACGACAATCTCCAACCTTTGCTGACCGTACTGGAAGCGATGACTGTGGCGGCGAACCTCAAACTTAGCTCAAAACATACTCACAAGGAGAAACAGAATAGAGTAACCCTCCAACTTGTCAGCATTGAACAACTAAATTACGAGTCAGTTTTGCAGATAAGAGAAATTTTAGAATCTATAAGCTTATGGGACAATAGGAAAGTGAAAACGGTTGCGTTGTCCGGAGGTCAGAAGAAACGTCTCTCGATAGCCTTAGAATTACTGAAAAACCCTCAAGTAATGTTCTTCGATGAACCGACAAGGTACCTCCGACATCTCTTCCTTTCCGATTTTTAACAAGAATTTTCAGTGGCCTTGACAGTTTAACGTCCAAACAGTGCGTCATGTTGCTGAAACAAATCGCCTCCACTGGAAGAACAATAATTTGCACCATCCACCAACCTAGTGCTATGATTTTCGAAATGTTCGACCACCTCTATGCCTTAGCGAACGGAGTTTGCATCTATCAAGGGTCAGTGAAGGGACTGTTACCTTATCTGGAAGAAAACAATCTAAAATGTCCCCCCTATCATAATCCCGCTGATTACTGTGAGTATATTGATGTAAATGGTTATTTTGTAACTGGAAAGTTTCAGTACTTGAAGTGGCGTCAGGGGAGTACGGGGATTACACGGAAGCTCTAGTCAACAAATCACAGAACGGACTTTGCCAGGATTGGAGGAGAGTTCAAAGGAACTCCCTCCAACTTAATTCTATAGAACACATAGGTACATTGTTAACAACAAAAAATTTATTAACGACACTGTATACAATTATTTGCAGATAAATTAATGCAGAACGGAAGGATAACGCCGGTAAAGGCGCCCCCTATCTTGTTCAAAAAAATGACGAACGGTACCAAATTTGAGGATTCTAGTGATAGTTGTTGCCAAGGCCATTATCCGACTTCGTTTTTTAATCAGATTTGTGTGTTACTGAAACGAACGTTTTTATTGATAAGCCGCGACAGGACTTTGACTTATTCCAGGATAATGACTCATCTTGGAATCGCGCTGTTCATAGGGGTGCTCTATCACGGGATAGGCAAGGACGCGTCTAATGTTCTCAACAATTTCAACTTTTTGTTCTTCTCGGTCATGTTTCTCATGTTGACTGCCTTTAATTGCGTTTCGACGACATGTAAGTGGCTCGACGTTGTTGATTGTGGATTTCACGTGGTTGTTTTGTAGTTCCCTCGGAATTGCCGATAATTACAAGGGAGCACTTTAACAAATGGTACTCGCTCAAGTCGTATTATCTAGCAATTACATTAGCTGATATTCCAATACAAGTAAGTGTGTAGCTCTAAATTACTTCTAACCATTTACAGTTGTCGCCAACAGTTTTATTGGATTATTAGAGCAGTGACCAAATAATTGCTTTTGTCCAGCGACACCTACGGCCTTCTAATCACCGCAACCTCCCACTTCATGCTTAATCCATACAACTTTCATTGATGCTAAAATAATTGAAACTAAGTTTAAAAATCTGATGACAACTTCTTTGAATTCTACTAATACAGTTAAAAAGTAACTTTTTTTAGGTGGTGTCACTATTTTTGACACTCCCGAAAATATAACTTTAATTCTTTTCACTAATTTTAAATGTCCAAATGTCTTTCCTTTGTTGATTTTTTTTTCTTTCAGATACTAGCAACCCTTTTGTACGCAGTAATTACTTACTTCTTCACTATGCAGCCAGTGGAGGCGTTTCGAATATTTTCCTTTCTGTTCATGTGCATCCTCATTTCGCTGGTGGCTCAAAGCTTCGGTCTCTTCATCGGTGCCATCATGGACATCAAGGTATGTAACCCTCGACTCTTGATTTTTTTTGTGACTGTTTTGATTCCAGAACGGCGTGATCTTCGGCCCGTTCTGCCTGCTGCCCTTCACCATATTCTCTGGGTTTTTCGTCCAACTCAACGACGCCCACCCTTATATGCGGTGGTTGTTCCACATATCATTCCTGAAATACGGCCTGGAAGGTCTGGTTTTGTCCGTTATGGGTTACGACAGGGGCAAGTTGCCTTGCACGGCGGAATACTGTCATTTCGTCTACCCCGAGAAATTCCTCGACCAAATGGACATGGATGCTGCCGAATACTCAACGGGGGTGGTTTTTATGTTAAGTCTCATCGCTTTGATACGAATCGCCGCTTATTTTGCGTTGAGTATTCAGATAAAGAGGAGACGATCATGAGACTGGTCGAAGGGGAGTTTTTTGACCGGAAACAATGTGACATTTATCCTCATGTGTTCATAACGATCAAATGTGATAATGATAACGGTTTAAGTGTTAGAATAAGTCGATTTGATCTAACAACGAGAATTCGGGTTAGGTTAGACTCAAGGTGAGATTGTAGTTGCAACATGCCAATGTGTTTTTGTGGAAATTTAAGTTTTTTCGTGACGTAACGCAATAAGGAGTGTTGTTTAGTTAAATGTACGACCTAGAATTAAGCAACACCGATATGAGTCTACAAGTAGTTAGATGACAAATTATCATATCACTGATTTTTATAACTAGGTAGTTGTAATAGTTTTTGTAGTCATTTATTTGACTTTTTCGCCTTTGCACCTGTTGTATCCACCAAATGTACACCAACGGCTTCATTAGTTTCAGTAGATTTTTGCAACCAAGTACATACGAGTCATCAAATCAAGGCTGGTTAATGTGATCATAATTTTTTATTACTTAGGCAGTTTTTTTTATAAAGTGATCAAATGATTTCTCTAGTTAATTTAGATTGTAGACAGAGGTTTTGTATTGCAGTGGTTTCTAGGGTTAGTCAAAAATATTTATCAGTTATGGTAATCTGGTCTCAGTGCATACATAGCCTTAGCGAAATTCAGTTAGCGTTCAGAGCTAAGCTCTTACAGTTGCATTCATTTAGAAAAAGCCAACGACCAAGACACAAAAGTACTTAAAATAACGTTTCTGAAGCATTTTAGCTTCAAGGTTTACAAGTAGAAGTACAAATTAAGTTATGAGAATACTTTCCGTTATTACAGTTATGTCATGTAGTTAGACAAGCCCTTTGTCGCTTTCTGGTGGCATCGTCATATCAGCATTGGTTGTCTCGATTTGTAAGTGTTCTCGGCTGAAGAAGCGTAAGGATCTTGAAACCTTCACCATTCATTCTGTCTCGTCTAAGATGTTAGAAGGAATTGTGGTGAATCAGCTTTCTGAATATGTTGGAGCACTTTGTCTTCGGTTCTAGATAGAGATGAATGCGTCAAGGTGCTAAATCAGTAAATTCTTATTAAGTGAAACTAG
Source organism: Schizotus pectinicornis (assembly GCA_951805265.1). Lineage (NCBI taxonomy): Eukaryota > Metazoa > Arthropoda > Insecta > Coleoptera > Pyrochroidae > Schizotus > Schizotus pectinicornis. The sequence goes on along the minus strand of OX638206.1, from coordinate 9,905,768 downwards.
TAAAGTTTATCATTTATTCCAAGGTAGACTGTAGATAACGAATTAAAGTTTGGTGGCAGGATGAAGCACTTCCACTTACTTTTTGTAAAGATTAATCAGTAGGAAAACCCTGGCGTATCTTTTTGATTTGCTGAGGAAGTGGCAATCTTAAATTACGAAGTTTATTCTCATTCATGTTGCTGAGGGCTTTTCCCCTATTTTTGTCCTAAAATTTTGCTGAAGGAATTTAATTATTTACCCAATCTTACTGGGGTAAACATCAAAAACTGTGTTACTTATGACTGAGGGCTCTGAACGCAACTGAGGTTCTCGGGCTACCGGGTTAACTCTCTTGACCTCTGACAATTGAGGCTTTAAGAATCTGGTCATTAGTAATTAAGTTGACCTCTACCAAATCTACAGCAAATCAATTTTCATTAAGAGTTTCAGAAACCATTGTTTCCCAAGCCCCTAATTTTTTTGCTTAAAAACCAAACATCATGTTAACATTACTCTTTTAAATTTTAACGCCTCTTAAACTAGGAGGAAATGTTTTGAGCGGTTTTGTAAAGTTGAAATACAAACACATATTTTTAATAAATCTCAAAGTTTGTTCATTCTATTGTCAACCCCTATCCCAATAGTAGAATTGTGTAAAATTATTTTTCGGAAGTTTGCATTAGTTTGTCTCTTTCCTGAAGCTAGCCAAAGGCGGCAGAGGGAGCTATTAGCGTGATGGTTCGCTAACTGTACATTCCCAGTGTTAGTAGAACCAATAACGACAAGAGGTCTCTGTATGTTCATCAAAGGAAAAACTTCACGAAAACTGTTTCAGAAGATGGAAATTACAACTTGCGTCACTTTTTAAAGTTTAAACAAACCTATCAGAAAGGCTTACTTAGAGAAATTAATTGGGGTTCTGTTGACTGATAACTAAAGAAGTACTTCCCGTTTCCTGTTGCTTTCAGAAAAATGACGAGTTAAGAAACTAACTGCCTCTTTATTTTGCAGATTTAAGTGTGGTCAGTCGCCATATTTACAAAAAAGTAAAGAAACAGAGTATAAATTTACAATAACGTCGTCGTACGTTCATAAATAACACATTAAAAAACAAATAAATACAAACATTACGTAATAATAGAACACAGCCTTAGCTAGACAACAATTATGAAATACCTTAGACCTAGGGAATAATTTAAGTAATTTCAACGCACAGCCCTTAGTTTGTATCGCAACAAAACGTAAGCGATTATCCTCATAAAGAAGAGAGTTATGAGTAAAGCAATAACGTCATTAACGAATTGATCACCCCGCATGGCAATGTCTTCAAGAAACTTCTTAGGATACTTGTAGTGGCAATACTCGTCTTCTGGACAATCGAGAGTAGGTCTCTCCAGCCCGTAAATAGCTCCAACAATGCCTTCGAGTCCGTACCTCAAGTAGGAGATGTAGCTGCCCCAATAGAGATAAGGGGGAAGATCGCGGAGCGTAACTCCGAAACCAGCAAACATCATCATAGGCACTGAAAGAGTGGGTCCCAAAAAAGTTCCGTTCTGAAATCGATTTTTTAAAATTTATTCAAAATTTGTTACGGATTAACTTACAACAACGTCGAAAACGGATCCCAACATTAACCCGAAACTTTGCGCGACGAAAACCACTAGAAGACTTATGGTGAAGAACATCGAGAGTCTGGAGAACTCCGGAGGTTGGCCTGTCATGTAGTAGATGATGATGGTGAAAGCGGCACAAGCAACGACCTACGATGAGGAATAGACGTTTAATTACGGAAGCAGTGATTGGCATTTGAACTTACCGATACCGGGATGTCAATTAAAGTAACCGACGTGTAATACACTTTTAACGAGTACCAGCGATTGAAGTGTTCCTTAATTAATATCGACATTTCGGTGGGAACTGAAAGGAGAATTTAAGAACGAATTGCCGAGACGCGGGTTAAAACGCTTACAAGTCAGAATTGTGAGCATCATCGTCGAGAACATGTGGTGCATTAAAATTGAGAAGAGGAGGTTGTAATTGTCGATCACTTTGGAGCCGTCGGAGCCGGCTTGCCAGTAGAGGGTGCCCAACATCAGGCCTACGGAAACTTGGACCAGAATGCGCATGTAGGTCAGAGTCTGAAAACCAAAAACAAATTTTAAATATAAATTTATGTCTAATTTCGTAATTAGAAGTTTCATTACAAAAAACTCTTCTTTGAATATTTGTAAAAGGTTAATGACTCTTTGGGAAGCTAATTATGGAAATTCTTAAGTAATTAGAATAAATTATAGTGAGTACAGTGAATTTGAAGTGGGAGCCCTTGATAATTATCTTCCTAATGTAGTCCATTTACCTTAAATTGTGGAAAACACCTGTGACATTGACACGTAGACGTCGTTGTTAACAATTATATTTATTAGTTTCTACCATCTTCAAATATCGGAAATTAAATGGCCGTGAAATATCTTTGTTGGCCAAAAATCAATCTATTACCGAGAACACCTCAAGATCAACTAGACATGATCAGCACAAAGGATTGCACTCTATATAATTACAAACGTGGGCAAGAAGCTACAACTTTCTGTCGAAGGTATGAATTTTCTACATTTAGAGCAAATTACATTGGAAACGTTCGATTGCATCCGAAAATGTATGTATTTTGATGTATTAATTCTTAATTATTTTATCCAGTAGTGTAGGTATTCAGGATTAAGTGGAACTGAAACAAGAGACAATTTTTTCGAAACTTAAAAGTTACACATCTAAATGAAAAAATTCAAAACATTATTTTTGAGGTATAGAAATGGCAGACTAAGGTGGCAGATTAAAAGTCTCTAAAAATATTAAAATTTAACAACGAAAAGACGAACTCTTTGGTTTTTCCCAGAAGAATGGTTGATATTTCTCATTCGTCATCACATGTATAAAATATTCTTGTTGCGTTTGATAACGGAGAGGCTGCGTGATTAGCTTCGCTGAAATTGAAGAGCAAACGTGCGGAAAAATTGATGCATTTACAGCTCTTTACAAAACAATCATTAATCTTTCACTTTTTACGGAACACATAACAATAACGCGAGTGTCCTTGTTGACTAGAGCCACACGCTTTCTTGCACACAACAAGCGGATAAACTTTTTGCTGGAACCATGTTTTCAGTACGGGACAAATAATTAAAGCCAGTTTTTGGTCCGACGACAATTAAATGGTAAGTAAATAATTGGCAAGTGGGTAAATTCTCGACGTTTATGAACCAAAAGTGACCAAACCATAAACGCTCTATATCAAATTTTAAGAGCTGTTACATGCACTCTGGCCGAATCAATACACCCCACCGAACGCCCATAAAGCGGAATCAGAAGAAAAAAAATAAACGGCTTACTTTATCCCGTTTGGTCCTGATGTATCCTCTCTTCAACAGAATTTTCAGTTGATTGAAGGAACTGGTCGCGTGTAATCCTTCACCGCCGTCGCTCACAACGCCGTTGTTCATTCCTGTTTTTTCTGCAATCGCGCAAACGTTAGCAAGGATTCATGTCGGATCAGGCAAATAACAAACCTCTGAGCGTCCTCAAACTGGGCAAATTCTCCGGCTTTTCGAAATGCTTCAGAGACTTCCCGTTAGCGGTCGCGTCCACCATAATGCTAATTTTATCATCTCCGTGCTCCCGGCATGCAAGTTCGATAACTGCAACAAATTGACGGTCAACACAGGATCATTGCATCTTTTGAGTCGCCCCTGGGACAACAGAATGGGGAAAACTTTAGAAAAAAAAATTGTAACAAAACGATGTGTAAACCTTTTAAATCTTTTAAATAAAATTTCTAGGATTTTAATGACAAACATTTCTTGCTAGCAACTGTAAGTTAGAAATTAGAACAAGAATTTGGAACTTTACACTTACATGTATTTTCTTTTAATTACACTCTTCAATTTTATCTTTATTGTTATAATTTTTTTTTTCAGATTCTTCAACTGAAACTTTCTGTACCGAAGTAGTTTCTATTTTAGAACAGCAATTTCTTTTCCAATTAGGAAATTTTTTTTAAAAATTAAAATTATGAATCCTTTCTTTCTGGTATTTTTTTTTGAAATTTTGACAACTGAAGTTTTGATTAAACATCAGCTTTTTGGTTAAAAAAAACATTAGCTTCTTTTCTATAGTTACATAATGTTTTAAATTAGCCTTTAGTATTTCTAGTTGTAAATCAGAGTATGAATTACTTTATCGCCAAATAATTTTTATCAATGCTTAGGATCAATCTTAGTATTTCTTTGTTAATAAGTTATTTTTTTCTACTTTTTTGTTACAATTTTTTTTTCAGATTCTTTAACTGAAACTTTCTGTACCGAAGTATTTCTATTTTAAAACAGCAATTTCTTTTCCAATTAGAAGATCTTTTTTTTTTTAATTAAAATTATAAATTCTTCCTTTCTGGTAATTTTTTGTTTTTGAATTTTGACGACTGAAATTTTGAGTAAACAGCTCTTTGGTTAAAAAAAACATTAGCTTCTTTTCTGTAGTTACATAATTATTTAAATTAGCCTTTAGTTTTTCTAGGTGTAAATTAGAGTATGAACTTCTTTATCGCCAAATAATTTTTATCAATGTTTAGTATCATTCTTAGTATTTCTTTGTTGATAAGTTATTTTTTTTCTGATTCTGTAAGTGGAAAATCCTTTTTCTTTTTCCGCGAACTATTTTGCATTTTGGGACCTGATACATTTTGTAACCAACTGACGTTAATGGAAGTATTGGTTTGTTTGGAGTTATATAACTGTAAAGCCGTCAGGGTCGGTTTGTGGCATTCTTGAAACTTGCCCATTTTGTCAAGAGCAACCGGATTGCGTCACAGCATTCTTGTCTCGTACAAACAACTCACCGTAATCGGCGGGGTTGTGGTACATCGGACATGGAAAGCCGACGGTCTGCAGGAACGGGACCATCTTCTCCGTCGAGCCCTGATAGACGCAACTCCCTTCTGCCAAAACGTACACTTGATCGAACATTTGGAAAAGCGTGGCGGAGGGCTGATGTATCGTGCATACTATTGTTCTTCCCTGTCGTGCCAACACCTTTAGCAATTTGACACACTGACTGCATGACGAACTGTCCAATCCTCTGCAATGAAATATGGACGCATTAATCAGGTTAATTGGTCTGAAACTAAAACCGACCCTATAATACAGCAATGGGATTACACCGAACGTTCGACATTGTGTGCGAAATTAAGCCGTTACATGGCGTTTTCTGACCAATTTGCCATAGAAATGCACAATTGGCAACGGTTTTGATGACAAACAACGTCGGGGCTGGATAAACACCCAGAGGAAGCCAATTAAAATGTGTCGTTTCTGGCGTAAACTCAGACATTTTACAAATAAATTAGGTCGGCTTGCACCTCGTTATAACCTGTTGTGAAAGCAGCAAGAACAAAAACGTTAATTACAGGAATAAACAGATGCACAACGATACTGGAAGAAACAGAAAAATATCGCTAGCGTTATTAAAGTCCAAAGTCCAGTTCCTGCAGTGCCAGTGCTAGTTCATGAAACGCAAAATTATTTTTTTACAACTATAAGTACTTGCGAAATAATTGCAAAACACCTTGAAGTGAAAGGGTCTACCGCTTCCGGTGTCAACAAAAAATTGGACAAATTTAGAGAGTTATGAGATTGACCAGTTGACACTCTTTACTCTACTGTTTAGTGTTGTTTTTATTATTTAGATTTTATTAATTAAATATTTTGTTACGTAACGTCTTTGACCTTTGTCCCGTCCCCGGTTTGTTTTAATAAGTGGACTATGCACTTGGCACGTCTCTTTGTTTAAATTTCCGGATTTGCATCACCAGTTTCGTCATCGATATCTCCGATTAGATAAAGATGCTTCACCTATTTGCGCAATGCTATTGCACTGCTGTGACATTGGAAGAAATTCTACTCGACAGTTAGCCCAATTCCCGAGCTTATCGGGTCAATTATTTATGAGCGTCCTTATCGAATTTCCTCAAACACCAGTATCGCAAATTTGTAATCCGCGACCTCAGAATTATTTACCTTGAAACCACCAAAAGTTATTATTGTTTTGGGAAGTTGATAAGCAACTTTGTGGGGGTGTTTGAAAAAAAAAGTTAATTTACTTACGTCGTGGGTTCATCCAGAAACATAACTAAAGGGTTGTTGATGAGTTCGAGGGCAATGGACAGTCGTTTCCTTTGTCCTCCTGAAAGTCCGGAAGTCAACGTGCTTTTGGTATGGAAGAGGCCTAAAGTTTTGAGAATTTCGTCAATCTGCAAAAAAAAAAAATTATCTAACTAGGAACTCGGTAAATAAATTTATCGGGTACTACGCAAATGCATATTGTCCTAGTTGGGTTTTACAAGAGCGCGTTCACGGGTCAAAATTGTTGATAAGAGGCACGCGTATGATATCGAGTTCGGTCGCTTCACACATCTCAACAAACAACACATTGTACATCAGCCGCGAGAGTGATTAAACTATTTCCTAACAAGTTTTAATGTCAAACAACAATTTTCGGGGTCTCTTGTTTTGACAGATATCACAACACAATTAAATTTTGCAAATATCTTCTTCGACGGACTACGAGATAAATCTTACCAACATTTGCAGTTACAGGTCTTGCATCGACAAAAAAATCGTGGAAGCTCGAAGATTTCCACTTAATGAACCGGTGAAAAGTTGAAGAAAAATTCTCTTTAATTGATATCTTCTCTAGTCACTGAACTGTGCCAACAGTTCTTTAACCAAGAAATTGTTTAGTTATATTTAGTATACAGGGTTAGCCAAAAGTGTGAAACTAAGCTTCTTCTATCTAAACTATTAGACTTGAAAAAAAAAACTCTTTGTCGAATGAATAATTGAAATTATTTTTTTCAGGGTTTGAAATGTTGCTATCTTCTCCAGTCAATAAAGCCTTTTATTGAATAGACTTGTTTTAATGTAGGTAATTATTGTATGGTATTTCTGTGACTAGAAAACTGTTAACGGTCGGTTTATCGAGCTTTTTGAAACTTTTTAATTAAAAAGTTTTAAATCCTCACATCAATTATCTTGCATTTTCATCAGCCAAGAATTTGTTTGTGTTCTCTATTATGAGCAAATCATAGATTTATATATCGATACCTCTTCAGGAAATGAATATTAAAGCTTGTTAAAATAAACAATCCAAAAATTTTAATTAGAAATCTTGCCTCTTCATCAATTCAACATTTCTTAAACTTACAGAAGGAAAGCTCAACGATAAGCTGCTTTCTTTAAAATTTCTCTTAATGGACTTCAATTTTTACAATTTAACTCGCATCACCTCGCACCTTTTTCAGTCTAAAATCTGAGAAAATTTGCTCTTTCAAAATATCTACTTAAACATGTAGGTACGCAGCTTTAGTTATTTTCAAACTACAAAATTGTTGAGGCAAAAAACCTGCGAACCCGGTTGAGTGAGATTTTTTTAAAAATAAACTTTTCAAAATTTGAGCTTTGAGTGGTGGAGAATTTGTGCTATCTGGTAATGCCGACCTAATTTGGCAGGAACTGATTGAAGTTTTACACAACCTTTAAAAAACCTCCTGGAGGCTAATTTTTGCAATCAAAAAATCTAAAAACTTCAGTTAACAGCTAAAGCTTGAAAAATTTTCACTCACAATTTCAGTTTTGGTGGTTCGAGGTACGTCCGAGGTCAGTTTCAGGTCGGCTGCCACGTGCATATTCTCGTCGACGGTCAGCAGAGGCTGCAATCTGTCGTCTTGAGTAATGTAACAGCTGAGTTTCCTGAACGCTTTCAGATTCCTTGCCACCCCGTTCGTGTAGACGTTGCCTTCGACACCTTGGATCCTGTAGCCGCTTAGGACGTCGAGTAAAGTGCTTTTACCAGCTCCGGACGGGCCCATTATCGCTATAAGCTGGCCCGGCGGGAGTCTCCCGCTGATTTTGTGCAGGATTTCTTTCATACCTAGAATTGTTTGCATGTTAGTTGGCTGTTCTCAACTTAATGTCGTGGTGTTTCTATAATTAACGCACCGTTTCCGGGAAATAAAGTGGCTAACTACCCGTTAAGGAAGGCGGTTAAAAGCGAAATTGCAAGTGCTGAAATTACTATTACGTGAATTAGCGTTATCGCTTAATAAGTGTTGTGGGAAATCGGACGTCTTCGGTTTACTACCAGTCATAAGTGGAGGGAAAATTAATTACACAGAAGTTTTTAAAACCGTTGTTAATTTTCTAATGAAAAAATAGTTACTTAGGTATCACTTAACATGGTAATATAATAGTTGTCTAAAAGTTTTCTGTTGTACTAAAATAAAACACAATAATTTTGTTACTTTGTAGAGTGGCCTTCAGTTTTTTTTTTGCTAAACAACATTTTCAAGCCTACTTGATTGAGATTTAACCAAAACATAACATTACCTATTATTGTAGAATATTTCAGCTTCTAGGTGTTGTTTTAAAACATCACAAAGTTTTACAATTTGCCTAATGAGCAAGTGCAAAAAATTATTTTTAGCTAATTAACTAAATTAAATTGGTTGATTTAGGTTTTAACAATTTCGCTGAGAAGGTCGGAGATTGTTTTTAGTCAAACCTTGAATCCGATTTTATATTTTGATAATTAATTTTAAAAGCAACACAATTTTAAGGACCTTAATGCTTAAAACCACTCGGTATTACTTAACTTTTTTGGAAAAAAGAATCGAAATTACTTATTAAGATGCGTAATTTTTGCAATCAGCTTGAATGATTGAAAACTTTAATTTAAGCACACAGAGGACCACGGAATTACGATTTCTAACCACAACATTCAAGCAGATAGCCTTGTCAACCTCTTTGATAAAATTCCTCATTGCCATTGTTTTATTAACGTATACAGAAGATGCGTTGGAATATCTTTCGGAACAACACAATTTGCATGGTTATTAATAAGTGGTCAGTTGCACAAATAGCATTAACAAGTCATTAAGATTCCGAAGATTAATTTAACAGAAATGTAGATCAGGTTAGCGAACAGTAACAACTGGGTCTAAATAAGTTGTCAGGTTAGTGAGTTATGACGAGGTTATTCGCTTTGACCATCATCGAGAGATTAAAACCTTGCGATAGTAGCCTTGACTTCGCTTAATATTAAAGAAAACTACTTTAAAGGTACGCAACATTGACTGCTTGCCACAACGTCTTGATGGCCCGTTTAAATAAAGGTTCTTGGCCGAAATTTTATCGCTTTTGACCGTACTGTACTCATCTGAAGAAGTAGGTGAAGAGGTCGATAAGAGCGAAAGTGCATTTATGAAATAGTTACGCAAGTTTACAATACCGCCGAGGACTTGAGGTTAAAATTTATGTCATCAAGCAGGTTTGCTCTATTTATTTATTTACGGTCATACAGCAACATTGTAGTGTCACGATCGATGACAAAAGGTTATTGGGTAAACAAAAACTTTTTATCAGCTGAATACCTTTCAACAATCAAATTAGTAGAATCAACGAGATAATTGACATCTTATCTTAAACAAAGTTCGTGGTTAACAAGTGTTCTGGACGATTGCTGGTAGAGATAACTTTCCAGTTATGAATTACCCGGCCGGCCGGGAACAAAGCTCGATCCTGAAATTTCCGCCAAATTTCAGCCAGTCAATTATTCAAATTTAAAAGCAACTTATAATTACGAGTCCGCAATGATTAAAGAGACCTTTCCGGAATCCTAGGGAGGCTGTGTAGGCGATATCTTCGAACTGAATGTCAATGGGCTCTTTCTGGGGCAGCCTGCTGAATGTCGTGTGGCCGTTTCCATTATCGACGGGAGTCCTAGTAGTTATCGCCGTCACTTGGGCCTTGTCCGAGATGAACTTAACACTTTCACTGTTTCCGTTCGTCGCTTCATTTATGACCACTTCCATGATGTGGACACTTTAACCGCGCAAGGAGAAATAACGTTTGTTTGCGAACGCGCTTATTTTGTAGTGAACAAGCCACTATCTCGTCTTGGTCACTTATATAGAGTGTGTAAACTCGAAACGGATTGGACTGCGATTAAAGTCCACCATGGCATTGTCATTTCACTCCGGGACGCTTCGCACCGAACTACACCAAAGCTGCAATTATTTGACACTAATTATTCCGGCGGCCTTCCGGACGAAGTACCTGCACTAACGATGCTTCGTAATATTTTGCATATTATCGCGGAAAATTTACAATTACGATGTCTTCCTGCGCGATAGCAAGACACGTGTTTCCGAAAATGACCGAGATTCGCACTTCTTCAGCAATTTTAGACAAAATTGCTTAAATCTTAATAAAAGATAAATCGGGCGAATTGAGATAAATCCTTGATACAGGCAAGATCAGGACTTCATAAAATAAAAAAAGGTTATCGGTTATCGTGGAAACGAACCCGTATCAAATCTGTATAAGAGGCTCTTGCATAGATACCTGAGAATAAAATTTGGGATCAAAGATAGTGTCGCTAAAATTAACAAATAAATTTTCCTACGTTAAGTGTTACTCCACACTTTTTCAACGTTTTGCGTCATTTAGATTCGTAACAGGACAAGGAACGGGTTAGGCAAGATTATAAAGTCGATTTGGTGAGCTTTTGAATTAATTCTAAATATTAAAAAAAAAACACTTTCGTAACAACGGATTCTTCCGATAGGTTGCAATATTGAAGCCGATTAAAAAAAATACGGAATCAGAATTAATTAAAGGATCTGAAATTCCTTCGTTGAAATGCCGAAGCAAAGATCGGAAAAGTTTTCTTCGCGTTTCCACTTTAACTGGAGCATTCCGAGGTAAAAGTGAAAACGTAAGCAGTAAGACCAAAGCGCTGAGATCCTAACCACAGAGCTAAATTCCGACCAAATTATCCTTAGCCCGCTCAACCTTGATGAGTTTAGGCATGCGATCCGAGATCTTAAAACAAGCCAGAGTATCGAGCAAACCGGAAAACGGCTAATCCAGAAATTGCCCTCACAGGCAACAATTTTAATAAAATATTGCTTACTGGTAGAAATTTTAAGTGAAAACTAACCGTATAGTTAAGAAATGTGAAAATGGATTTTTCAAAATTTATTGAAACAATAAAAATAGAGTTAATAAATAATAATCGGTGTATAATAAATTCGATCGATTCAAGGCTTTTGTTTTCTATCTTGTGACGTTTTGATTACTTTAAATCCTTTATGAAAAATTAGGTAAACTTGAGATGAAATTGAAAATGTAATTTTGTTTCCTCAGATAAAGTTCAGTTGTTAAAACTAAGAACTATGTTTATTTTGTGATAATTCTTTGAAAGAACATGTTTTTCCGCGTACTAATAAAATAATCAATCTCGTTGCTGTTGGAGGCAATGACCAACACTACTGCAAGTAAAGGTCACTCTCTTCTTAGATTTGGTAAGAAACAAAATGTTGACTCGCAAGTTATATAACTGAGGATAATATTTTAGGGTTCTATTGAATCCTTTTGTCGCGATCTTCCTCAGAAGATAAGCTCAGTTGAACGTATTTTCTTAAAGTGGAGTTTTTGGGTTATATTTCGTAGTTTGCTATTATTTCTGTCTTGGTCTTTAAATCTTAACTTATCTAAGGTCGCGACAAAACGGCCGAAACGTCATTTTCCATTTAAAGAATCGAGTGCGATACAATCTGGAAATTCTATTTGTAGATTAACCTGTGATACTTAAAGATCGCAGACACATTTTTCAAACAACTAATCATAACTTTACACAATAGGTACGTGAAAGTAATAACTTATCATACTTACACATCTATGTGAGTATGTGCAGCATAAATGACGTAAAATAACTTGAAAGAGAGAAATTTCAATCGTGCCAAAATTTGCAAGTAAATTTACAACATGCAGAGAAGATCCTGATTAATTAAAATATTGTTATGATCCTGTTTGACCTAAATGATGCTCTAATTTGGATTCTGCAAACTGATTTATAATTTTTTTTGTGATATAATAATATTCCAGTTTTTTTAAATTTGTACTTCAGGTTACTCCCCTCCAACTCATATAGCAGTAAGATACGGTTGTTTATAGCATACTCCTAATGTAACGGACCTAGGTCCGGTAGATAAGTAAATTTCAGTTTTTGATATGTCAGAGATGAATAGGTTTAATGGGTCTTCCACTAAATTAAAAATATGAGGATAGTTCAAAAGGTATACCCATTGAATGGAGTTCAATGGGTATACCACAGGCATAATGCTTCTGCAACGGAATCTATATATTATCAAAAACTCCCATTTTAAAAGTTGAGATCTCACGTACGAATCAGTGTCAACGAACACAAATTAACTTGAAGAATACACACGCAAAACAAATTTAATGTGGATAGCCAAGATAAACATGAAAAAATTTGTCGGTAAGTACCTCAAAGATCAATGTTGATTCTTGTTGATACGTGTTTGATCAGTGTGAATAATAAGTATATTATATGTATTGTCAGTATTGTTATTCGGTGAATGTTCTTTGTATTTATTTGCGTGAACAGACTACATAATATTGTCATTTATTATCAAAGTAGAAAACCTTTATTATGGGGTACATAAAGTTGTTAAATAATAAGAACATAGTTTGACAAAATTTAAGTAAAATTGTTGCATAAAAAATTCTGGCTCTAAAACAAAATTCATCGAGCAAGAATATTTTCCCGGTCATTTTCTAGTTTTCAGCGACTTTATTATGTGGTCTTTCAACTTTACTAACTTTTTTTGTTAAATTAGCGACAATTTGATTATTAAAATAGCAACGAACATCCTTGAATTTGAGGTTCATTGACGGTGAGAACTTGTCTCCTTTTTTTATATAATTTATATTCATATTATACATTTATTCCCGGTTTCACAAACGAACGTTAACGTAATGTTGGTTTAATCGTTCGTTAAAAAATAGTTGAAATTTTTTTGTATGGTTATCCGCGGGTTTTTAAAAATATGAAAAGTTGCAAGGTTAATGTCTATCAAACACTTTACGAATTGCAAGAATAAATTATGGTCAATTAAAGTAATAAAAAAATTAGAAAAAAGTTAATCAACCGTTAATGTTTGTTTGTAAAACCGGGCATCTTGCCGGGCATTAATCTTGAATACAACTAGTCACTCAAATTAATTGTTGCTCTTTCTCTTTCCATTTTTCTATTTTCACCTATTACTGTAACACATTCGTGCTTTCATTCATTATTTTACTTAGACAACGTTTTATTCGTTTTGTTCCATCTTTTCTTATTCTCAAAGCCTTAATTTTTTTTTATTAAATAATGTATAAGTAATGATATACTTATAAAAATAATAACTTGAAGTGTCTTGAGTGGAAATATTTTCTAATTTGAAAAATTATGGCTACGCGTGTTTTACAAATCTCACGTAATTATTATGTTTTGCTTGGAAAAGCAATAAAAAAAGTATCAGCTTGTAATAAGTCTGTTACAAAGTTCGAGAGAAAAAGCCTTTAATTTGTCAAAAACAGCATCATGAGAAAAAAGGCATTTGCATATAAGTTTGTTATCGACAAGACTAAAATTCATGAGCTATGACTTGATATTCACTTAATTTAGCGTAATGTGAAATTTTAAACATTGGTGCTGGATTTAGGGCAATTTGAAGTCGATCGGTCAAGTTAATGTTAGAAATATAGGCATTTAAAGATTATCTAAACTAAACTCCATAATTTGAGCTGGTTGTTATTTTTTTCTGAAGCTACTCTAAAGTAGATCATCATAAAAGTGCTTTATCATTAGCTTCCAAATAAAATAAAGAAATCAATAAAGTTTGCTTCAGTTTTCAAGATATTTCAAACTATACTCTCATTCTCCTTACTTATAAAATAAAAGAATATTACCGTCATATTTGTAAAACTTCTAAAGTCGATTCAGACTTTTTTTTATAAAATTGCCACCACGAGTTATTGAAGTTGCTGAAATGTGACTTGCAGCTAGGTACATATTTTTCAAGTCCTGAGATCAAACAGATGCACCACCAATTAAATGTTTGTAAAGAAATATAATGCCAATAATTAGTGTCACTATTATTCCATCACAATTATAAAGTAGTTAATAGTGGACAAATAGTTAATTAAATTAGAGACAGTTACCGAATTAGAAGATTACCTTCAGATGCAGATATTCATTAATGTTTGTAAACAGAATTGGAACGAAAAGTCAAGGTAAGATTTTACTATACATACAACCTCTATCAAGTTCACGTGGATTTCCACATGTAACAAAAACTAAGCAAGGTCTAATAATTTTATTTAAATTTGTACCTGCTATAACAATCTATTCTAAACTATCTCCAATAAATAGAAATTTGATTCACAAGAGTTACTAATAACGGGTACTCTTATCGAGTTCCAGTAGGTAAATTTTTTATAAATAAACATTACAAATTAATTGGCAGTTCCCAAAAAGCATAGGTTATTAACACGGCGCGATAAAAAGTCTTAATTCAAAAATGAGTTTAGCAAATTGCTTCGAGATTAATTTCACATAAGAAAGTCAATAGGTTAATCGGATGAATATGTGTCTAGATTTTATTGAGACTTTTATTAAATACATATTATTGAGTCCGATCAATTTAAACGCACGAATCGTTCGAAATCAATTGAACCTATTTTCAAAAAGATTTTCTTTACTATTGACTAGTTTTTTGCTAATTAAATTTTTCCCTTGTAACATTGAGTAGCATTCAAGAGTTGATTCGAAATGTCGATAAACACTTAGGTTAATTAATCGTTAAAAGAGTTTAGTGCTATTGCGGTTACGTCAAGGATGCAGTTCTAGCTTCACATTTCTTGTTCCAGAATTTACAACCTTAGATCAATAAAAAGCAGAAATAAAACGTAAACTCAACAACCTTTGTGAAATCCAGATTTTCGCTCTGCATAACTTTACATACTATTTGTTTATTTGAAGTTGACCTGCAGAATATTTAAAAATAATTCTAAAAAAATAAATTTTTGTAAGTAGTAGGTAGTCCGGTCAATAAATGCTCAGAGTCTAACGAAATTTTTGTCAGCTTTAATTTTGCAATTAATCACTTTTCGAGAACCGTTTTTGAGATAAAAGCAAAAATCCCAAAACCGGGATAGCCCTTGTACCCCTTTCCATCCCAATCACTTCCTAAGTTCAAGAACGTTTGGCATGTTTACCTCCTAACTAGTCTAAACAATATTAGCTTTTTACAAACATATTTTAGCAGTTATTAGTTAATATAATAAGCCAATAGGAAAGCGGATATCAACTGCATTTACTTCATTTGCCATTTGTGCGTCAGCATCTAAAATTGAAAGTCGTTGATTTTTGTTTGAACTGCAACGTTTCAATATAGAACTCATCATGTTAACAAATGTCGTAATAAGACGTAATTTTTTCGTTGCTATCAAGCACTTGAAGAGTCATTCGATTGGAAATTCTTGCTGTTGAGATTTGCGACGCGATGTATCGAAGTTATGATCAGAGCTAGTTTTTGGATTCACCACAAGATTTTGCTTACTTCCCACACTTGTTATCACAAAGGTCAAATTTAAAACCATTAAGTCGAAAGCAGAAGTAGCTGATAAACTTGGACGTCGTAAAAATTCAGTCAAAGAAATTGTCCAGTATGGGAAATTAAATGAAAAATCAAAAGAAAATTTACGACTTACGTAATTTTATTAAGTTTTCAATTATACAACCACTATTTATCAAATATCAAAGTTGCGCTTGCATGGTTTTAACAGCCGAGTGTTTTTCCAAACGCAGTAGATATGAGTAATTACTGCTGATAAAATTGTTCATTTAACTTTGATTACGGGTGAGTTGGACAGTGAATAATTTTTTAAGATATTAAAAAAATTAACTGTCACTAAATTCATGTAGATAAAATTCTAGACTAAAATTCTTTGTTGTATAGAACAAATTTTTTTTCACGTTTTCATCGTTTTGTTCTAACCTTCCTGAGAAGATAAGTTTCAGAGAACTTATAATTTAAGGGTGGTCGTGACAAGACGACTGAAACGTCAAAGAAACATGCATTTCAACGAATTACACAGAACACGGTACTTGCATCAATAAGTAGGTACGCTCTTAATAATTAATTTAACTATTTAAGATATTAATCGTTATATTGATTCAGTTCTTAATTGCTAGAAGGAAATTGACAAATAATTATGCTAATTGTATAGTGGATGTTTTCCAGCATAACGCAAAATTAATTAAAATTAGTAATTACAGATCTAGGCAGTTTTTTTGTTTGGGAATGCACTTTGTGGCATCACATAACTTTTTATGGAAATTGTAAGAAAAACGAAGATACAATGTAAGCAGCATGACGGGTTTAACATTGTACCTTGATAGTTGTTTAAGGTTCGTTGTTAAGAAAAAGTCCAACTTGCCTGCTCCTTACTTTTATCGCAAACGCCAGAAATTGGTTATTGCGCAAACATTAACTGCCGCTAATTTATAATTATAAACGCATTACAGTATGCTTATCGTGAATATGCTGATAGCCCTCGCATTGTGTATGAAACAAGAGCTAATTACTTTAGGTAAACGCGCAACAAAAGCCAATTTTAATGCAATATAGTTCGTCATTGCCTAATTGATTAGCTGATGATCAGCTGAATATTTTTCGCAACAGCAGAGATCAGCTGGAAGACACCGATAAACCTCTTTGAAGCAACCGTCCGCATGACCTCAAGTTATCGAAACTTTAGTGCAGCTGTAGCTCAATTAACCAAAATCCGTAGATAAGAAATTTCTAATAATACAAAACTGTAAGTGGCGATACTGTTGACCTTTTATCCGTCATCAAGCAGTTAGGTGCTCGAGTAATACCAATTTTGTCAAGGGTTTGGGGGAACATAATTCATTGTCACGCTTTCACGATACCCGTTTGATAACGTAATAAATCAATTGATCAAAGACAAAAAGTTGCCCAGGAATGATTTAATTGGATTAGGAGGTTTCGATCGTTGGTACGGCAACCTCAAAAGTTGCGGTAGCGATTGTCATGAATCATTGTGATAAATCAACAACTAACTTCCCAACAAAACTGTATTTGCGATTAATACAAATCATTCGCTATTCCAAGCACTCTCCCGCGCCTAACCACGGTGATGTCTGTTCGTCGACTCCCGATTGTCACCATCCAACCGCTCGCCCTTGGTCATCGGGTCCCGTCGGTGGACCGATGGTTGGATGCTGGTCCAGTGGCGGCGACGGGCATCTCAGGCCGCTAACACGGCCATTCCTGACCATCGTGAGTGTCCTCACTCACAGGCACTGGAAGCAGCTATTGGCTCTGAAATTTAAACCGTATGAAAACTATTTAGCGCTAGAAACCTGTATAAGCGAAGTAAAAAAAAATCAGTATTTTTTTTAACGGTAGCTCATCACTCCTTTGACGTCGTCAACCTTGAAGAGAAAAAAAAACAAACTATGCTACAAAACTTGGCCAAGTTTGCAAAAGAAAAATTACGAAACAAGGGAGATCGATATGTTTGAAAGAAGTATCATGCCATGGCGTCCCACTCCCGTGACCGAGGGTCACACAGTCCCTGTCACGGCCAGTGGACCCACATCAATTCTGGTGGTGTCCCACCCCCGTGACCGCTGGTCCCACAGACCAGGCCACAGCCGGTGAACCCCTCCCGCGAATCGCAAGATAAGCCAATCAAAGAAAATATGTACATAGAATATATAATGATAACAAAACTTTTATATGTATGTGGCCACCTGCCCTCCCGTGACCAAAACCGCCCAGGTCATGTCACAAAGAGAACTACCGTCCACAACTAGCCACAGGCTGCCATACTTTACGTTAGTCAAACCGTATCCAAGGCCGCATGTTTTCCACACCCGCAACGCCTTGATACTTCACTCGAGAGCGTCCCGCTCCTGGGATGTCAGAGACTTCATATCTGTCCTTTCCCAAGACCTTCGTGACACGAAATGGACCTCTCCATTTTGGGAGCAGTTTGTGGCTGGTTCCGGTTGCTGGCGAGCTTGTGATGCGAAGGAGAACTAAGTCGTGGACAGCATACTGGTGAGCCGTTTTACGTTTGCTGTCAAAACGTCGCTTTTGCTCGCCCTGATACCTTTCAAGGTGCCGTTCCATCCGAGCTCGGACAGCTGTGACATCAATTGTCTTCTCGTCGTCGGCTCGTAGGAGGTCCTGAAAGACAACTCGATAGCCCATTAATGCTTCACTCGGAGTTACCCCTATGGCTTTATTTAAAGTGCCGTTCAAACCCAACTGTAACTTGGGGATATTTTCGTCCCAACAGTTGTCATTTAAATTGGCTCCCATGGTTGCGAGAGAGTCGAGGATTGTGCGATTATAGCGCTCGACTTGTCCGTTCGCGCGGGGTCTGTGGGCTATTGGTTTGGTGGAGGTTAGCTCGATTTTCATTTCGGTGTGTCGGGCTACACACATTTCAGAAAAATTTGAAGCGATGCAATCCGAATATTCATTAAGCAAATCGAGCAGTGCCTGGATGTCACCTGAGGTATGGACACCAACATTCACCTGACGCGTCTCAATGTAATTGATTGTCACGGGGTCAAAATTATCGGTGAATCTTAACTGAGTCCCGGTTTTGTTGTAAGCCACGTCAAAAAGTTCGGTAAAGTTTTGACCAATCAGCACTTCAACTCCCATGACGCACTGATCGACGACAAACAATTCAATATGACGTCGAACCTGATCAATAGTGACCTCTACACGTGCAAAATATTGGGTTTTTATCTGGGGCCCGCTTAAAGTCGTTAAATATATAGGGTGATCAACGGGTGTCAATTTCAATAACAACTTTGCGGCGGCATTCTTCGTAATCAGCGAACACACGCTTCCCATATCGATGAAACATCGGATTTCTTGCCCATTCATAAATATAAATTTGAGAAACTTTTCGTTGGAATTAGGCCCGACAAAATTTATGTGACGATATTCTAAGGCTTTGGGTTTATTTTTGGGCTTGGGACAGTTACGGAAAAAGTGACCTGATTGACCGCAATTATAACAAAGGCGGTCGGGTTTCTTGTTTTGACTGGGATTACTGCGAGCTTTGTTATAAAATTTCGGATCAAGTGGCGTCGACGTGTTATGATTCGCGCTCGAAGTCGAGGTCGGCGCCGAATTCCGCTCGTCTAGCGCTTTTAGGTGGCTAGCTAGCACGGTCGGGTCGCTGATTCCAGCGGTTTCCACGGAAAATTTTATTTGCTCATTTATAATACCGCCCATAATTAAATTGACTTGGTCTTCTGACGGAAGGGGAAGCTTTAATTTGTGGATGAGCGCAAGTTTCTCAAACGCATATTCATATAAACTTTGGTTCGGTTTTGGTATGCATGCCATCATTTCTTGCAAATCCTTATGCAAATTGCGTTTTGAAATAAAATTTTGTTTCAACATCTTTTTCCACTCGGGCCACGTGAAAATACGTGTGGGGAGTGCACGATACCATACCTCAGCTGGTCCTCTCAACTTGTTTAAGGCCAAATAGGAGACAGTTCTATCATCCCAGTTATAAATGTAGGCGTACTCGTCCACCGCCTCAAGCCAGTCCGTGATATTTTGTTTTAAAGGGTCAAATTCCGCGATAATGTTGCTAGAGATAGAACTGACCCCTATTGGTTGGTTATTTCTTACTCCAGCCTCTTGAGCGAGCCGATCCATTCCTTGTAGCAGGGCCTCACTCAATTGTGCCACCGATTCAGGGACCGGACTTTTCCTGGATCGGTGAGCTCCCCGAGACTCGCGGTGGGTCTCCGGATTCCGGTGGCGGCTTTCGGCCTCACGTCGACCTTTTCGGTCCCGGCTTTTGCTTTCGCTGCGTCGACGTCGATGCTGATCATCCCCCGTTTTTCCCATGACTTTTTCGGTGTCGATGGTGATCGTCACCACTTTCCCCATCGCTTTTTCGATGTCGGTGGTGCTTGTCACGATCACTATCACTCCGCGTTTGAGAACGTTTTTCCCGCGGTTCATGACGGTTTTCCCGAGGTCTTCGAGGGGTTTTCCGCGTTTCCGACATTTTCGCAATTTTCTGAATTGTGCTATTAAACTAAAGGGTCTTTTATCCCACTTCTGATGATAAATCAACAACTAACTTCCCAACAAAACTGTATTTGCGATTAATACAAATCATTCGCTATTCCAAGCACTCTCCCGCGCCTAACCACGGTGATGTCTGTTCGTCGACTCCCGATTGTCACCATCCAACCGCTCGCCCTTGGTCATCGGGTCCCGTCGGTGGACCGATGGTTGGATGCTGGTCCAGTGGCGGCGACGGGCATCTCAGGCCGCTAACAATTGTGCTCTTTGCTCTCGCTAATCATTTTTTTATAATTTGATAAAAGATAATATGACACGTTTGTTGTAAGTAAACAATAAGAAAAATTTTATTCCAAATGGCGCTGAACGGAATATTTATTTAACTTGGGTGTTTTTGAATTTTAATAATATTTATTACGTAAATATTTACTAGATCGCGAATATAATTATTATAATTTAGTGGGGTTCAAAGTCTTTCGAGCTACTCGAATTATTATTGAACTAACGAATTACGTTTCAAGTAGGTATCTACTCAATGGAGTCAAATCGATCAAGGACTTGCTTTCGATAAAATTGTATTGTGTTTTCTTGATGATACATTAGTTTGATTATTTTCCTACTTTATCAACAATTGATTTTGATAGTTTCGATTTGTATAGAAGAGTGAAAAATGAACACATTTTAACAAATTGCACAGATTTCTAGATGTTACGATCTTACTCGCTGGTTCAGGAATTAAACGACTGAATCACAACTAAGTGTTCCATCACTTCAAAAATGAAATGACGCAGGTATAAAAAAGAAAAACATTGTTGTAATGGAGAAGTAACGGGTAATTTAAATATTTTAACATTTCCATTTGAATCAGCTCTTCTTTGCCTAATTGAAGTTAAATAGGTTCTCTAATTTGTTAACTCAATGGAAAATTCTACAGTAGATACAAAATACAAAGTTCTATGTTTTTTTGGTCTTTGGAATTAAGCGTAAGCAAGGAATCACTGAACATATAAAAGAACTGAGAATACGTTGAGAGCAGTATAGCACCTTGCGAAGCAACAACGAGCACCGCTGAAGATGAATATAGAATTAAAATCGTTGACCTCAATTTTTAATGAGGGTCCGCTGGAGACAAAAAATTAATTTAAAGCAATAGCTTTTCACAAATTTTCAGATATTTAAGTTGAGCAATAAGAGAAAGAAAAATTAATAGATAATAGTATCAGTATTTTATAACGTATTTGCTAAAATTTTTTAATAAATAAATGTCTCTAAACTATTATAGTGACCTCTTTGAAGAATTTGTGCACGATAATACTTTGATAATAACCAGGAAATTGACTAAGAATAATAACAAATTTTGACGATAGCGTGAAAAGTAGTTGGTAATTTCAAAAGTTATGCAATACAGAAATAAATCTGAATAAAGCTTCAAAATACTTGTCAAAATTTGTTCGTTAGATGGCGTCGTCCTTTTGGCGGGCAACGGTCTTCATAACTGTGCGAATAAATTTTCCCTCTTGCGTTTCAATACTTGTTTGGTATATAGACAGGTCGATTTCCTTCTGCGATTACCTATCTTCCTGTGCCGTTGAAAATTTTCGTGTTTGGACGCCCTACAGTTGGGCCACTATGAATTTAAAAGAGGATCGAAATGGATGTTGTGAACTCGCCATTAACGAAGAGTGAATTTAATATCCGTGCTCTGAATTCGATTCTGGTGGTGTTGCACATGTCAAAGCTGCGTCTGATATTGCAAAGCACGAACCGAATGCTGCAATCAATAAACCTTTAACATTTGATTTTTATTCATTATGTACACAATAGAGAGCCGAACGAGACTTGAAATAACAACTCACCCCTAAAAAAGAAAAACAAGATATGCGAATATCTCCATGTTTACACAATTTGGTCAATTAGGCCACAAACTGGGGAATTATTATTGACGCTCTTTATTGTCCATGTTATGATCGATTCAGTGCAGGGTTGAGTCATGACCGTTGTAATTAATGGATCTATCGCTGTAACCTTCTTGTTGTTTAAACCCACGATTCCCGAAAGATACGATAATTGTAACTGGGAATTCGATTTGTACCGGTCTAATAAGTTTCGTTGCCATTTGCTGCAGATGAAATTTCTTGTTCGTTTTCTTTAAACTTGTTGACATTTTTTCTATTGGGGACAGTTACGTAATTAGTGGAATGGATTCCGGAATGGGAGTGATGGAAACGCCGGAAATATGTGATCTCGATCGTGCTGCTTCTTCTTAAAACACTATACTTCTGGCTAATGCTGTTGGTGTCTAATATTTCCTAATTGTTTTTCCCAGGCCGCTGCAGATATTATTTGATTAGTTCCAGAAAGATTTTTTGTAAAACGTTTCCCGTATATACGCGTCTAAAAGCGTGAACTGTGTTTGCTTTTCGGGCGTAAGCTCGTTTGTTAAGTACCAACAAGCTTTCAATAGAACTTACGTGGAGAAAATTTAACTAAATCTTGAGCGCGCAAACTATTAACTGGCAATCCTCGAAAATTAAAGGCTTTCAACCGTTTAGAACAAACTTTCTGGCAGGACTCCATTGGGTCTAACAAGGAATGGATTGAAAACAGTAGATGATTGGCTCTTGGTGGCAAAAAAATTTAAAATATTTAAGTAGATCAAAGGGCACCATCAGAGATAAAATTAGTGACATCAATAAATCCGTCAAAAAATTTTAAACTATTGAAAATTATCTCGAGGAACTAGAAGTTCTCTAAGAAATAATAAATTGCTGATTACTGATGGTCGAGAATAAAATCGTAATTAATTTTTCGCTTTAAAGAACTTCGACGCCAAAAAGTTGACATGGTTCTAATAATTATAGGTAAATAATGTGAGTTTCTAAAATAAAGCAGCATATAACTTTTGACATTCGACGTGCAGGTATAGTTTATGTAGAAGCTAAGTGAGTTATTTGGTAAAATATCAATATTTGATGCCATAACTCAAACTTCGAGCTAATTCTCCTTCGTCCCGTTATTCAAGGATTATTATAGAGAACGTACTTGCAATATTGCCGATTCTGCAGTTTAGCAATAGTTCAACCTTAGTTTCGACTAATTATTGCTCGTATTGTCCGCAAATTTGCTTGCTCGTCTGTTGCGAATATGGCACAAAAGCCCCTTTTCTTGCTATCCATATTTCTTAACAGCATTTTCAGGGAGTAAAAAAAATGCGTCGCTAACCACAGCAGAAGATAAATCCGAGGAACGGCCCTAAAGTCGAAACGTTTGACAGGCCATAACTCGTGACGCTAACATGGCACGAGTTTCCACCACCAAAAACTGTTGAATCGGGGTAAAGTTGTAGGTGCTATCCGCGCAGTTGTTTCGGGGGCTTTCTCGAGACCTAATGATCGGTTAAGTACTCCCCTAAATTGGCAACAACAAACAATTCCATGTAATTGCGAGCCGGTTAATTAAAACAGTACTTTTGCATTTGAAAAGTCAGCAGAAGGTGAATGAAATACAATAATAAAGGTGGCGTTGTGTGGTTTCACTGTTAAAAGGTTCCAAAATATATACTTCTTACTTAAAATAAAAATTAATTATGTTTGCAATTTATATTAAAACCAACTGGAAGACGACAGTTTTCTCAAAAAAGAAATATAACCATGTTTTCCTTGCTTTGTGGCAAATTTATCGACAATAATGGGGGTCTGTCGAGGGTTCTACAGCTTTTATTCTTTATTCGGACTATCTTTCCGCACGTCATCTGCCTGGGATGGCGTTAGTAAACAAAGCAGAGGGCTTCTAGCACTACCGCACATTTCGCAAAACCTCTGCGCATGTGCGAAAGTGTACATCATGTTGCATACCTCATGGGAAAGTAAAAGTGTAAGATGTATATTGTGTTGCATACCTGGCAACGAAAAATTGTTACTGTTCAATAACCAATGTTAAAATGAGCCACCAAAAAATAAATAAATTTAAAAGTCAAAATCTAAAATGGTGGCAAATTAACTGTGTCAAAAAATGCCGCCATGTTAATTAAAGGTAGGTGGAATATGACATAGATGTCAGTTCGGGTCTGCACTTACATCGTGTATTACACCGCCGCAATCACTTTACGATTTATCATTATTTCTTGTAAATAAGAAACTCTGCCGTTTGAGGTCCACAGTAGGTTGTACGAGGCGTCACTTATTTCCGGCGTCCCGATCAAGAGACCTGATTGCTTGAAAATACGAACATGAAGTGAACTGAACCATAAATATGGATTTTGTAGGGGCGGTCAATTCCCCAAAGAAGATCCAAATCAAAATTGCGTCATTGTCGGGTAGGTGTTGGCGTTTAATTAAAATTAATTCAAAATTCCATTAAGCAAGCTCGGTGGATACATGAAATTAAATATTGTGTCGGGGTGCGAATTACGGTTTTGATTTATCCCCTCAAAAAAAATTGCGTCCGTCGAACATGTTTTTGCCGATAAAAAACAAGTAAAATAAATATTTAGCAACTGCAGCGGAGATTGGGGTAACCGTGGTGTTCGGTTAAAATTTGCAAATATAAATCGGGCGTGTCCCAGCACATTTATCATGCAATGTATGATGGTTCTATCATATCACAAATAGAATGGTTAAACATAAAACACATGCATATCCCACCGTCAAAACTTAAAACAGTGGACGGTTGTTCGGCCAATATCACCGAGTTTCGCGAGATTTACGGCCGCCCTGTATTATTAATGTTGAAATAATGTTCGTTCAAAATTTTCACTCGACGAACACTCGACAATTGCCGCTTATATCGAGCGTCGTAAAAATAATTAACGCGTTCAGTAAATGCCACAAATTAGGTTAAAAATGGCCAAGTGCCGGTTCCGTTAACGAGCTTTTGGCAAAAAGCACGTGAATTTTCATCAATCTCCCTTTCAATCAGGGTGGCGCGAAATAAATAGAGCAATTATCCACCGTTCTTTACCTATGGCAAGTCAAGGACTTCGCACTCAACCCCTAAACTTTAATAACTTTAATAAGATTATTACTGTTAAGGAAATTAGAAATTCTTAAGTGGCACAACAAAACAAGCAACCAGTAAACTGGAAAGCGAGCCGTTTTATGGTTTAATCTAACCGCTAATATTACAAAGTTTAATCATAAATCGCCGGCACACGTGTACTTCTGCAGACTCGCACGTGCGCCCCCGCATAATTGCCTACATCAAACAAATTCTTGATTGAGATCGCAGGTCTACTCTATTATTTTCCGCGATTGGAATTTCACGACGGCACGTGCGTTCCGGGGAGCAAAACGCCATCATCCAGGATGTTGTCTTTCATATAACGGGAGTACGGTTTTAATTGAAAATTGTAAGTAGGTGCATTTAGGTAATGCACCTACAAGGTAAACGAGGGTACCCGGCAAGTTCTTTTACAAATTAATTATTACCTGGTAGGCCTTATTACCCGCGCTTACTTTAGTTACTACGTAAGAAGTGCCTAAAGTGATTTATTATGAAACAAATAAATATCTTATACAAGAGTTGAAAGCCTTCAAGTTTTTTAATAACACTATGCGCGTATTACATATTTCATCTACAACACAACCGTAAAATATGAAGAAAATATTATTGATGTTTTTATTTGAATAAAAGTTTTGATTATGATTTCAAGTACATTTTTCATGGAACTGCTACCAAATATTTGAGACATTTTGGAGTTTTGTGATAAACGCGCACATTTATTCAAAAAGAGAACAAAAAAAAATCAAGGAAGAGTTTGAGCGTCTATTCTATCTGTCAGGTGCGGTGCAGAGCTGACAGTGTCGTTAGATTTATTGTCGGAAAAGTTTATTGAAATATATAATAGCCATTTTGACTAGTTGATCAAGTAGTGGTGTCTTCAAAAATAGTTAAAATGAAGCTTTTGGCCTTACTTTATGAAGAATGAAATATTCAAAGTTTATTAATAAGAATCTTCCATTTTACGACTTCATGCCTCATAACTGAATTCTTTAATCATTTTCTAAAACAGTAATATGTAGCTTAAAAATAAATTTAAAATCTTTTAGATTTCTTAGTTCATAGTCTAAAGGAGGTAGAGGTGGTGAATAAAATAAATAATTTGAATCTTAGATCACAAATTGCATTCACTTGTATACAGGTGCATTGTTTTATAAAACCAAGACATCTCTTATCAATTTACTTCGTCCATCATCTACTTTAAGTTTGATTTTTGAAGATTTTGACAAGCTTTATAGAAATTACAATCTCAGCCGGCAATAGATTTGCATCAATTTTTTTTACCAAAACTTGCTTTATTGTTATGAAAAGACTAGTCATATTTGGCGATGATCACGATTATGTAAGTTTGACCTGTTAGTTTTTGTATGCAAAAAATAAGAAGCAGAAGTGTGATTAATGTTGGAAGTGTTTTTGCTATGGAATGACGAAGTTGTTAATGTAGCTGTTGATTGACGCATCAGGGTCTTTTAAACATTCACAAAATATTAATATCATGAGAAAATTATGGAAAATGGTTTATAACTGGGATATTTAATAACTTTAAAGTGAGTGTGTCAAATTTTCAGGTAGGAATTTTGGATGCTAGCCTTCCATCGTCAAAATTTTGGGTCAGTGTCAAAGCATTTTAACATAATAAACTGCACTGACTGCAATTATTGGATTATTACAAAAATTATTGGCCTTATGTGCATTGTTAAGTCAATATTTATTATAAACCTGGGCAGAACTAACGCGATCTACCTGTCCTTTTGAGGTGAAACCAAAATTTAGATTTTTTATCTCTTATTCAAAGAAGACTATTAAAATGTATCATCCTCAGATCAAGTCAAGTTTTGATTTACCTTTTTCTTCCACCTGTTGTTGTTTACTTTAGACCTTCGTTTATAAATTTCCTTTTCCGTATGAACTGTAATTAATTCTAATAACTACCTCAATATTCCTTTTTAGACCACGTATCACTCCAAGGCATACAGTAAATCTCTCGGTCATTTACCTCTAGAAACATTTCTCAGGCATCGCTTATAGGAATTTTCTTCACAAACCTTTGGGTCAGAGCAAATTTTAATCTGTTTTTTCTTCTACTATTACCACATCTCATGATCATCAAGTCAGGTTTAATAACAGGTTTCAACTTTTTGTAGGGGTCTATAAGTGAAATTTCTCCTAAGACTTAATGTTGATTTTTTATTTTTTTAAATCTATTTATGAGTCAAATCTTACCAAAATTGTAGCTCTACTTCATTCGGAAGCCAATTGAAAGCAAATATGGTAGGTAATTAGTCAAAAAGGATTATGGTGATCACAATATAATTGTTTTTCAAACAAAGTGAAAAATTAGCAATAGCTCTTTAGGTTAAATTTTTATCATTTGTGTATCTTCAATCTTTATCATTTATTCTATAATTAATTTTAAGCTTTACAATCCACAATTTTAATTGGAACTGGTTTTGCCACTTTCTGATAATTGCAATTTTCACTGGTGTGTTTGAGACTCATTAAGCAAAAAGTTATAACGACAGATATCATTTTAAATATATATAATTAAAAATATATTACGATCGTTTAACTGCAAAAACATATTTCATACATGTTTATTGCGTGTTTCTAATATCCGATGCCGATGACAGGTAATGTCGTGGGAAATGTATCTGTCACGTTTCGGTGATAGCGCTATAAAAGAATTAACTACGTATCGTCGTGTGCTGGATTTTGCGCTTTATATTGGCTAATTTAATTAGCAATTATCTAATATTACCACTGTTATTTAGGGACAACTTTTTCTTCAATTATATTAAAGAATAAAAATTCTAATATTATGCACTTAACCTGTAATAATTAAAATTTCAAATATGTATTGCGGAAAACTCAAATAGGTACAACAATTGATCAAATTTTAAATACGGACCTGAAGTGGTCTCAAAGCTCAGTAGGACAAAGCAACTGCCGTTTCAGCCCGACTTCTGCTTGAAACTCCCTTTCTCTATTTTCCCGCTACATAAATCCCTGGTAGTAATGCTGGTTGTCTATGCTTCAGCGTTTCAGACAACGACTTGTTTCAGAAACTGCCGTACTTGATTACGTCACTAATTGATTGATCAAGTAAGATGTCGTTTGTTGAATGATTGTCGAGGGTGCGCGCGTGAAGGAGCTAGTTACTAGTTAGTTATCCTACAATTAGAACAGCGAATAAATCTGCAATCGACAATTCTATTATAATTAACAGCTTCCGTAGACTGAAACCGTGTAGTTGCCATTTGAATACGAAGCTCATCGTCAATGTGTTAAATTATTCCCAACTCCTGTTTGAATATCTTTGAAACCACATTTTATGCCAAAATGTTAAAGACAATTATTTTGAAAGTGGTGTAGGTGTAACGTGAATAAATTGGCGGAAAGCTACTAATAGTTTGATCGCTTGAGACTACTCAAGCTGAGCCAGGGGTGTTTGTATGTAAATTGCAAACGTTCTGATATGAGTCAGTTTCAAATAGCTAAACACTATGTTACCTGGAAATGGCAGAGCATCTCCCGAAACTGGACACGTCGCCCGGAGATGTTTGGTATCAATAGACGGTCGTAATCTGACTGCCGGATGTCCGGAGGCATAGCACGGTTAATTAATTATACATAGTAGCACTAGGATGTAGTAGAGGATACCAATCCCATTAAAGCAGTATTCATGATTGATATCGTACACGTGTATGAACACGGTCCATACAATTGAAGTGTTTAGCCCGTTTCGAATACTTGTAACCACTTTCACACTAAAAAAAAAACGAAACTTCAATGCTGGCGGTGGTTACATCTTTTCGATATCACCAGCATTGGCAAGAGACTCTTACTCAGGGCGCGAAAGGGTGAAGGGTGAGAGTGTTATCACCTGTTGCCACAAATTTGTTAAAGGGCGCCAGTAACAACAGATGACAACCAATAACAACACACAACTTAAAATAACAATATATTTAATTAAACAAAAGATTTAAAGTTAACAAGAAAAGAACAAGTGCTTTAAACAACAACAACAATAATAATCTTAATTTTGAATTTAAATTAAAACCGGAATAAAAGTTTGACCCAATAATTATGTTTCAAAACACGACCGAAAAACTGGGCAATTCAAAGCGACAAAAATGGCACGGATACCTGGACCTCAGTGGTTCGAGGAAGCTCCAGTTGTTAATCCATGCAGGGTTTCCAGGCCAGGGGATATCAAAAAGTTAAGATTGTTGGCAAACGTCACAACAAACAAGATGGACGCCTCAAAACCAAAATCCAAAAACAAAGGGCGGCACTGCCACAGCTCGCCAAAATCTAGTTACAAGTGGTGCAACTGATAAACATCGGCAGTAGTGTCCAAGATGGCTACCAGTTTCTTCCTCCTTCTTCGAATTACGCACTATTTCCAAGAACACGGGGGTTTCTTGAAAGCAACGCCGGGTAGCGCTATTCGCGCACAACCGCACCACAAGCGAATTAAAGCGAAAGTACAAAATTTAAAACAAACACAAAATACAATAATCACACGGTACTACCGCAACGTTGAGTTTGGCAACTTTACCAAAAAAACGACAAAAGTGGGCAACCATACAGCAAAAAGGCCTAAAGCCAAAACAACAACAATGAGGAAACTCGGTTACACACCGACTGCGTCTGTTCGATTCAACAGCTTATCGTCAACTCTTCACCACTTCCTCCGTTCCGGAAATTAAAAACTCAAAGAGGGGGTATCACGCCACTCGTTCTGACCAATCAGGTCACTTTCGCGATCTACTTTTTTACTCACGGCGTCAAAAAACTGGCGTAGTAAAACAATAACGAAAAGTACAGCTGCGCTATAAAAATTGCAACGGTACAGGGCTGTACTCAAGGAGTTAAATTAATCAAGATTCGTGGTTTTCTTTGACAAAGCGAAGCGCTTAACCTCAAATTGGCCAAACTGAAACGGGGCAAAACAGAACCGTTACACACCATCCCTCCCTTCTTTAAAATTTTTGAAGGAACTGAAAAAAATTTTTTTTAAAATTAAAAATGATGGTTGCTAATTTTTTTTTTGTTCAAGAAGATATGTTTTGTAGACTAAATTTGGTCATATCATTACCTCACAGAACTCAAGACTGAACAAAATAACCATATTCCATTATTTTTTAGAAGATTCAAGACAAGAACAAATTTATAACAAAGTAGTCATGACTTCTCAGTTTCATTGGTTATAACAAGAGATTAAAGACATTAAGAGTCCTGTCTTTGGTCATTCAAGAAGGTACGCTAGCCTGCACGAGATTCAGCTATTGTATGGATTCCTACAAGAAATCACTAGGCATCGCTCACGCCTATGCTCTTCTACGACACGTCTGGGGGATAAAAAAATAGAATTCCTTAACCAAATAAAAGATAAAGTTTGGAAGTTTGAAAAATTCCCGACAGCCGTGATATCCGTAACAGCGCGACTCGTGGTTTTGTATAGGGCAGGGTTTCGCGAAAACCATGTTGATCCCAAACAAAAGTCACTCATCCATCCTCAACTTCAACCGAGCTATCGAGCATTTAGCCACCCATCAAAACCTAATCCTCATCCGGAAAAGAGGTGTCATGGTAAGGTTTCAAATCCTTAACATGCCAACGACCAACATTTTTACCAGCTTCATTTTTGAGCTCGTAGACTAAATTTGCAATTTTCTTAAAAATTACACAATGAATGAATCGAGGTGCTAATTTGGCTGAATAGTCTTTAGAAGCATCAGAAAGGGTGTAGTTTTTCTTCCATACATGATCTCCGACTGAGTAAGTAACAGGCCTCTTACGCAAATTATAACGCTGCTGGTTAGTAAGATATGACTGATACAGACGCTCTCGAACATCAACAAATAGATCTGGTAATTCTTCTAAATCCTCTTTCCAAAAAACTTTTTCGGAAATATTGACAACATTGTTAGGATTACTCGCAACAGGACCGTAAAATTTTCCATCAATAGGAACATGACGACCAAATGTCAAAAAAGAGGGACTGAAGTCCGTTACTTCGTGCTTTGCAGTGCGAATGGCTTGTGCGATTTTGAAAATATTCTTGTCCCATTCTTTGTGATCTTCCTCTATATAAGAAGAAATTGCAGTAACCAAAACACGATTAACTCGCTCTGTTGGGTTTACTTGGGGATGGTAACGAGCATTATACCAAACCTTTTCCACTTTGTAATCATCTATAAATTTTTGGAAATCTTTTGACGTGAACTGAACACCATTATCACATAACAAAATTTGTGGAACACCAAAAATCAAAAACACATGATTTTCCAAGAACTTAATGACACTACGAGATGTGGCTTTTGCCAAAGGTTGAACCAAAACAAACTTTGTGAACCAATCGGTCACAACTAAAAGATGTTGATTCCCTAGCTTTGAACGGGGAAATGGCCCTAAGAGATCAACAGACACAAGTTGAAAAGGGAATGAAATATTTTTATATGCACCCATTACTCCAGCGCGACCTTGATTAGAGGCTTTATGAGAGGCGCAAATCTGACAACGCTTAACATACTGAACAACTGATTTCCGCATCATGGGCCAATAATAAAAGTCCTGAATTTTGGCGAGGGTCTTAAAAACACCAAAGTGACCAGAGGTGGGGTCATCATGAGACTGTTTAAGGATTTCGTTACGATTTTCAGTTGGAACAACAATTTTCCAATCATTGAAATTAGACTTAATCGAGATAGTGGACGGGACAAATTTAAACAAAACATTATTTTCCATGCGGAAAGATGGATACGTTTCGGGGTTATCTTGAACTTTGGTTAACATTTGGCGATACCAGGTATCAGGGACAAAATGATCAACATTAACAATGTCTAAGCTTCTTGATAATGCATCCGCAACAACATTTAGGGAACCTTTACGGTGCTCAATTTTAAAATCATACTGGGACAACCGAAGAGCCCATCTGGCGAGACGTCCAGCTGGATCCTTTAAATTGTTTAACCAAATAAGAGAATGATGGTCAGTCAGAACTTTAAATCTGGTGCCTTCAACATAACAGCGAAATTTCTCGATACCAAAAAGGACACCAAGGCACTCCTTTTCGGTGACACTATAATTGCGTTCAGGGCGAGTCAACGTCCTACTAGCGTACGCTATAGGGTGTTCACAATCATTTTCCTCTTGAAACAGAACAGCGCCAAGACCGGTGTCTGAGGCATCTGTTTGAATTATGAAAGGTTTGTCAAAATTCGGGCTTATTAAAACAGGAGCAGAAACTAAACAGGACTTAATCTCCAAAAATGCTTTTTCGGCATCTGGGTTCCACTGAATGGCTTCGCCTTTCTTCCTACCATGCAACAAATTCGTTATAGGGGCACAAATAGTCGAAAAGTCTTTAACAAAACGTCTATACCAAGAGACAAGACCGATCAAACGTTTAATCTGGGTGGTGTTTCTAGGTACAGGGTAGTTCAAAATACTGGTGACCTTGTCAGGGTCAGTTCTAAGCCCAAACTCATCAACAATAAAACCAAGAAACTTAAGAGAGGAACGACAGAATTCACACTTCTTAAGATTTATAGTTAAACCGGCATCACGAAGTTTTTCGAAAACACGGTTCAAAACAACTAAATGCTCTTCAAAAGTAGGAGTGGCAATTATAATATCATCAAGATATACAAAAACAAAGGGTTCAAAAGAAGGGTCTAAGACAGCATCCATCAGTCGTTGCATGGACTGAGGACTATTGGACAAACCAAAAGGCATTACATTAAACTCAAAAAGTCCTTTGCCGTGAACAGTGAAGGCTGTCTTAGGCTTTGAGGCTTCATCAAGCGGAATTTGCCAAAAAGCATGACGTAAGTCAATAGACGTTAGATAAGAGGCATCACGAACTTTATCTAATATTGAGTCAATCAAGGGAAGTGGATAAGAATCCTTTACAGTTACCGAGTTCAATTTCCTACCATCAAAACAAGTACGCCATGCACCAGACTTTTTCTGAACTAGCCACAATGGGCTAGACCATGGGGATTTTGAAGGCTGAATGACATTGAGACTAAGCATTTCCTCAATTTCTTTAAACAAGTGCTTCTGCATAGCAGGAGACAAAGGGTACTGACGTTGTTTAATGGGGGTGGCGTTACCAGTGTCAATGGTATGAGTTAACAAGTGAGTTCGACCGAGTTCTGCACGATTCAACTGCATAAATCTTTGACTAACAGCATCCAAACGCTTGACCTCGTTTGGTTTCAACTCAGCACGAGACTGTAAAGAATTAACCACATTTAAATAAAAACGATTTGGTGTGATAATATGATCAGAAGAAAAATCTAACTGTACACGGAATAATTTACAAAAGTCTATTCCCAAAATTAAGGAATGATCAACTGTGGGCACCACAAGACATTTCAAAGTTCTGACATGTCCAGCAAAATGAACAGACAAGGTGACATAACCTGAAACTGACTGATTGTTGCCATCAGCGGTGGTGACATGTACAAAAGCAGGATCAGTTTTGATAGACAAGTTCAAGTCACGTAACATTCCTAAACCACGTTTACCGATCACCGATAAATTAGCTCCAGAATCAACTAAACAAGTCACCGTACGGTGTAAAATAGCAATATTAACATAAGGACGATCATCAAATGGCTTATGATGAAACACATGTGACGAAGCTAAATGAGTGGTTTTAATTTTACAAAAATCATGAACGCGACTACACCACTTTTTCCAATCAGATGGATCAGTCACAATTTTTATTGTGGGTTTTGAGGTTTTGGTGAGGCAGACTTGGTACCGGTCTGACTTACACATTGTGGGTTTTTGGGTGATTTGTTGGTCTTGGAATGATTTTCTACTTTGTTTTGATGCTGGGTTACATTCCTGGACACAGCAAGAGGTGCGTTTTTTGAACATTGCAAACAATTTGAACGTATTACTCCGGGCTCGCCACAAGAAAAGCAAAACCGTGTTCGCGGTTGAGGACAATTATTAAAAATATGACCCAAAAGTTTACAATTCCAACAAGTCACAGAAGAAGAAACATGATTGGGAGGTTTTGGAAAATCTCCGACATGTAGACCAGACAGGTCAGGTTCCAAAAATTGTCGATCTGGATTAGATTGAGGAGAAGAGAGTTGACTTTTGGTTTGCTCCATCTGCAGGCATAAGTTTATAAGTTCTTTAACTGAAGCAATGGGAATGATAGATAAAGGCATAATATATTCTGGCAAAAGATTTTTCCTAATAATTTTAACCCGCTTACCCTCTGGTAAAGGGGTGGGCAAACGCTGAAAAAGGCCTTGCATACTAGAGATAAATAATACCACCGATTCTTTCGAACCCTGGCGACGAGCATTGATTTCAGCCAATAATTTTTCCTCAAAGTCCTCAGGAAGGAAAGTTTGCTTCAACAGGACAACCAATTGTTCCCAATTGGAAACACCCTCTTTATTACTGCGGTACCAAGTTAAAACTGGTTCCGAAAACAAGTCAGTCGCGCTACGAAACAATTCAGCATCATTGATTCCGCGAGCTACCTTTAGTTCATCAACACGCAACAAAAAATGCGATAAACTCATGTCTTCTGAAGCAGCAAACTTTAGTCCCCATTTATGAACAGGTTCAGTACGAACATTTACAGAGGAAGCATGAACAGGATTACCAGAAAGAGACACCTCAGGGGTGGTTAGCAAGGGATCAGCAGACGCACTAGCATCAAGACGAGAAAGCAAATCACCTTCCAGCATTAACAAGGAATCATCACGTTTACATCGTTCATTAATATTTTCGGGGTTTCCCTCATCATTTAATAAAGCAACACGATTTACGGCATGACTCAATCGAGTCTGGATTCGCTGAATAACATTCTGTCTTGTCATGTCCAGTTCAGAAATTTCTCGAGTTAGATCGGCAATAGTCACGTCAAGTTCAGCAAGATCATCTTCAAACGCCATAACAGATGTCTTGTTCACCGCTACCTCACGGTTTAATAGAGCTCTCAATTGTTTACGTTTGGCTTCTACTGTATCTACCGGTACTTTACCACGAATCTTAATTTCATAATCCAACTCCAAGGACTTAAGGTGATTAACCGACACCATGATGGAAAATAAAAACTTATAAAAAACAACCGAAAAAGTCAGAACGAATCACTAGGGGAATCAAAAAGTCAGCAGCTATAAATCGAACGCAAAAATACTTGATTTGCCAACCTCAACGTTAAATTGTTACTGTTTCTCACCTTCACACCTGAGTCAAAATTTTAAAAAGTATTCAAAAATTCGTGCCCCACGCACAGGGCGCCAAATTGTAACCACTTTCACACTAAAAAAAAAACGAAACTTCAATGCTGGCGGTGGTTACATCTTTTCGATATCACCAGCATTGGCAAGAGACTCTTACTCAGGGCGCGAAAGGGTGAAGGGTGAGAGTGTTATCACCTGTTGCCACAAATTTGTTAAAGGGCGCCAGTAACAACAGATGACAACCAATAACAACACACAACTTAAAATAACAATATATTTAATTAAACAAAAGATTTAAAGTTAACAAGAAAAGAACAAGTGCTTTAAACAACAACAACAATAATAATCTTAATTTTGAATTTAAATTAAAACCGGAATAAAAGTTTGACCCAATAATTATGTTTCAAAACACGACCGAAAAACTGGGCAATTCAAAGCGACAAAAATGGCACGGATACCTGGACCTCAGTGGTTCGAGGAAGCTCCAGTTGTTAATCCATGCAGGGTTTCCAGGCCAGGGGATATCAAAAAGTTAAGATTGTTGGCAAACGTCACAACAAACAAGATGGACGCCTCAAAACCAAAATCCAAAAACAAAGGGCGGCACTGCCACAGCTCGCCAAAATCTAGTTACAAGTGGTGCAACTGATAAACATCGGCAGTAGTGTCCAAGATGGCTACCAGTTTCTTCCTCCTTCTTCGAATTACGCACTATTTCCAAGAACACGGGGGTTTCTTGAAAGCAACGCCGGGTAGCGCTATTCGCGCACAACCGCACCACAAGCGAATTAAAGCGAAAGTACAAAATTTAAAACAAACACAAAATACAATAATCACACGGTACTACCGCAACGTTGAGTTTGGCAACTTTACCAAAAAAACGACAAAAGTGGGCAACCATACAGCAAAAAGGCCTAAAGCCAAAACAACAACAATGAGGAAACTCGGTTACACACCGACTGCGTCTGTTCGATTCAACAGCTTATCGTCAACTCTTCACCACTTCCTCCGTTCCGGAAATTAAAAACTCAAAGAGGGGGTATCACGCCACTCGTTCTGACCAATCAGGTCACTTTCGCGATCTACTTTTTTACTCACGGCGTCAAAAAACTGGCGTAGTAAAACAATAACGAAAAGTACAGCTGCGCTATAAAAATTGCAACGGTACAGGGCTGTACTCAAGGAGTTAAATTAATCAAGATTCGTGGTTTTCTTTGACAAAGCGAAGCGCTTAACCTCAAATTGGCCAAACTGAAACGGGGCAAAACAGAACCGTTACATACTGTATCGCTCATTGCAGTTAATTTCGACCTCTTTGCGCTTGTTATCACTTCTTTCATCGGGACTCCACCCTTGTAGCTATTGTCTGTGCGGCGGCTACTGAAACAAAGTTTCTTTCAAAAGAGCTGCATTCCGTGTATGGCGACGAAATAATTAGATGCGGCTGAATATAGAAATAAAAAAAGCGAATTTTGAGGGATCAAAAAATTGCCAAGAACTCGCATTTACTTAAAATTTTGTCGAGTAACGTTTATTACTGACTGCAAGTTATATTAATAGGTGTTTGTTGGTAATTATTAATTACGCTAGAAGGTGTCGTACCTACTTGCAATTTCCCCTTATTTTCTACTTAACAAGCGTCTACCTCGCCTCTAATTCGTTCTTAATAGTAATAACAAGTTTTGAACTCCTCCAATTTACATTATGTAATCCTCTTTAACTAACTTGGCAATACTAGTCCATGCCTGTAATAGTTGACAGCGTTAACAAAAAGTTGGTAATAAAGTACAACGTAGGTGCATGTAGTGCATAGTCATAATCGATACATATCGTGTTTTCTACATACAGTAACATAACTAACGATTGTGTATTTGTCCGAAGCGATTCGTAGATAAAAGTGCGATCGAGGGCGATGGTTATGGAAATACGAACCTGTAACGGTGCGCGAAACTCCCCGTGGCAATTTTGCAATGTTAGATATTACCTAAATCAACACGGCCACAACAAAAATAAAAAGCCCCGGTTTGCAGGGAGAAATTCAAACTAAACATCGGGTGACTTTGTTGCGAAACGCTCTATCGCTCTATCAAGATAAATCTAATAAGCAAGTAGAGTACTCATTAGATCGTCGACGCAATTTTCTTTATTATTAACGTAATAATACTAGTTATGCTTGCAGATACTTAGAAACGCTAGTTCTCCCGATAGGTCAATGTGCTGCTTCAACGGTGCGTTCTGGTGGATGCGCCGAGAAACCGACGAAAACTTATTCTTGGCTTGATTTAGATTTCTTATTGGATTTCCAAAAAATTGGTATAAAAATGAATGTTGAGTTGACTGTCAATATCGAAACAATGACGTTTTAAATCTACAAATGATTGACTGAGTGTAGATGGTCTTGAAATATAAATTTGATGTATTTTCCTATGTCAGAAGCCATACTATGTCATGGATCAAATTTATAAAACAGAATTTTTATTTGGCAGTTTTATATACCTATTATGTAACGTAACAAAAGTAAATTTATTGTGCGACATTATAGGCAGGGCAATAAATTTACATTAAAATTCTTTTATCAAGGAGATGTAAGAAAGGCAATTTTAAACGTCAAAAATAAAAATTTTTGGCCAGAAAAAAGAGACTGGGTAAGGATAAATTGGCGATAAAGCAATGCAAAGAAAATTGTGTTTACGTCAATGAAATTAGTAAAGAGTAAAAAAAATTATATTTTTGTACAATCGTATTGATATAGTACCATTTCGAATGTCATTTTCACGTTGAAGTGACGTGTTTTTTTTCACTATACTGTCACTTTTTCGCACTAGATACAAAATGTAAAATTAACTGACAAAGACCTCAATTATCAATGAAATGTTGATTCTGTTATGTCGCATTTCCTAGAAAACGAAAAATTGTGCAACTAGATTATGCAGTAAGTATGTGCAATTTTATTCTCTTTTTTACATTTTTAACAATTCTGGCGACGATTGTATAAAAAATCTTGTATGTAGTACGTTGCAAAATTCGTGTTTTTCGCACGCGACGTGCGACGTGCGACGTGCGCTTCGCTCGTTTGGTAATATTCACGTCTTGGTGCGAAAAACACTTTCATTTTGCAACTTACTAAATAAATAGCTATTAATTACATTACTTACGAAAGTGCTCACATCAAATTTGGTCTTACGATTTTGTAATTACGGAAGTGTATTTTATCAAATTTTTTTTTTGTCATAGCCATCTGAAATATCGAATCTTTATAAGATACGGAAAAGGCTCCAAAAAACCTTTTTTTACAAACAACATTCCATTTAAAAAAATGTTTTTACTTACCGGTTAGACCAGAACAACACTTTTGCCTTTCAAATGGACACTAAAATTTTCTTCTACAAAATAGAGATTTTCTTTCTGAATTCAACGATGAACTCCGGTTATACCTACTGTGGAGACCGGCCCTGCCGGCACTTGGCACACACTTTACTTGATAACGTTGTTACGTATTAGTTTCGTAAAAAATATAAACATTTCTTGTATAGTTTAGCGATAAGGATTTACGATTATCAAATCGATCGCCGTCGCGGCGCTCGATAAATAAACGTACTTGTGCATCTTTGCTCTATTGTTGCAAAAACAGAGCAGTAAGGGTACTGTGTGTGTGTAGTGTAGTGACTAATTGTAGACGACTGCGACAGGTGTTGCCGCTAAGGGTAATATATTTATTTATTAAGTCCTCAAGTTTTATTATCTAACTTATTTCAAAGAATTGAGGATTGAAACTAACTTGTCAAATGTTGGTTTCAGTAAGTCCCAACTACAATGGCGAAGGAGAAGGATGGATGGTGAGCACACCCTTTACTTCTGTCGTTTTAATTCTTCACGATACATATAAGGGCCAGCTAAAATAACTCTTTCAAAGCACAAGCTTTTTTTTAAATTAAGAATTAAATTTTTTGAAACCATATACAGGGTGTCCCGAAAAAAGTGTGCCATACTTTACATACGGTTTCTACGATAGACAACACGAAAAATTAGTCCATAAATTTACAGCAAAAAATTTTTCCTAAGGGAGCTACAGGCCCCTAAAGGTGGATCGCTGTAAATGGTTTTTATTGAATATCTTCAAAGCCGTCAGTGGTAAGATAATGAAATTTTGCACAACCATTAGTCTTTTTGTGCGTAACCAGTTGAGATAGAAGTTATTTGAAAACTAAAACCAGGGGTGTCCGAATCGATAATTGCGAAGACAACGAATTCCACAGGTCAAAGAATCCACTTGCTGTGAGGTCCGACAGTATCCACTTTCACCTCCTTCTCCCTTTCCAAACATGGTCCTTCGAGTCTTTTAAGATCCAGTGCTACGGAGAAAACCACATAACTTGGAGTGGGAGGCTGCATCCCAGTAGCACTAAAATACCCATTTTCAGTACCACTTGCCCAAGCCTACAAACTTTGAACGTGAGGCTGCGTTCCGGTGTGGTACATCCTATACTCATGACCTGCACCACTTACCAAGCCTACAAACTCTGGAACGTGATCTTATCAATTTTTACCCACTGTGACAACAATTGAACATCCCACTTCACAACAAACAACGTGGAGTGTGCAGCAAATCTTCAACAAAGATACGCTGTGTGTCGTTACTATGGTCTGACAGTTTCCACTTCCACCTCTTTCTCTCTTTCCGAACACTAGTTCTACTTAATAATTTTTTCCAAAAACCCGTAAATGTAAATGTAGCGATTTTTTTTAACATGCATTTGCAAATGTCATTATTTGAGCAAAAAAAAATTTACTACATTCAAGTGGTTTGGAAATAGTCAGTAATAATATTAGAATGAAAAAAGTCTAGGAAAACGATCCAAAAAATCTTTTTTTACAAACAACATTCCGTTTAAAAAATTGTCACTTGTTCTTGTATAATCGTCTTGGCTCATCCTGTATGTATGTTCACAAATAATTTCCGGGCATAAATTTTTTTCTAGTTTATTTGTATTCTTAAGTCAAATTTCTAGCTATCATAGAACTTGAGCTATTGAAGTCAGACGCACTATTGGCCCGTCCTGTATAATTAATGCAATTAATTTAATTGTGCTTGTAAACGCAGGTATACACATTGTTGTGAAGACCGGCGT
Organism: Schizotus pectinicornis; assembly: GCA_951805265.1. NCBI lineage: Eukaryota > Metazoa > Arthropoda > Insecta > Coleoptera > Pyrochroidae > Schizotus > Schizotus pectinicornis. The sequence goes on along the minus strand of OX638206.1, from coordinate 9,865,380 downwards.
TGGCACCCGGCACGCATATCACTCAATAATGTTGTTACATATTAGTTCCGAAAGAAATGTAAATACTTTTTGCACAATTTAGCGATGGGATTTTCGGATAAAAGTTAGTTAGTTCGAACGCGTCACTAGAACAGCACATTACTGTATGCGCCACCACGTAATTGGGTGGAGGAAAATGATTATATTATAGTTCAGAACTTACCTTTCGCTTTTTGGAGAAGACCTGGTTTGAAGCCTAAATTATAGGGGGGTAAAGCGTGCTGGATGGAAAGCAAGGAATAAGGAACCCTAAAAATTACACAACAAACTCGGGTGCGTCCACTAATACATTCGTCTTCGCGTTCTCCCGTTTCTCTAATCTAAATCTCAACTTAAAGCGAACTGAACTGAAAACGTACTGACCACTGCCGTTATCGCTAAACCCTTTTTTTCTGAAGATATCAGGCAGTGGCGTATCAAATTTAATTAAAAACAAATTGAACCTATTCCTGGCTTAAACATTCTCCCGGCCTTGAAAGGTTCTTTCAAAAGAGTAAATAATAAATTAATGGAAAATTACAAATTCTACATGAATCACATTTGATCACAGAAACCCAAGTTATATATAAAACAAATTAATCAAGTATGAAAATAAACACTTACAAATTAAAGGTTTACTTCTCCTACTGAGTAGGTAAAGGACATAATCGTCCAACTGGACGTTTATATATGCCGCCCTTTGTCCTAACAGTAGCAACACGAATTACTCCATCCTTACCAGGGAACACCTCTTCAATAACTCCCAAAGGCCATTGCAGAGGGGCACTACTGTCTTGCCGCAATACCACAAGGGTTCCTGATTTTACAGGACACGATGGAGTATTCCACTTTTGTCTAGATTGTAAAGAAGTCAAATATTCGACACTCCATCGTTTCCAATATGATTGAACTATTTGGTCAAGGAGTTGTTTGCGAGATAAGCGATTAACAGGAACTTGAGTTACGTCACTAGCTGGTAACGATTTCAAAGGTGTCAAAGTTAAAAAGTGTGCAGGCGTTAAAGCTAGAGGCTCAGCAGGATCCGAACTTAACCAACAAAGTGGTCTGGAATTGAGTAAACACTCGATCTCTGCCAGAACGGTGGCAAACTCTTCATAGGATAAAATTTGCGAACCAATAACTCGATTTAGATGCATTTTGACAACTTTTATTCCAGCCTCCCAGATTCCTCCGAAATGAGGAGCTAAGGGAGGATTAAACTTCCACTCAATTCGGTTTTCCGCGAGCTCATTTGCAACTGCTTCCTTGAGAGGCTTCGATTGCACAAATTCGGATAGTAAATCGAGCTGAGCTTTAGCTCCGACAAAATTAGTGCCATTGTCAGAATACATGACTGCACATGGACCTCGGCGTGATAAAAACCGTTTAAAGGCTGCGAGAAAAGTGTCCGTCGACAAGTCCGACGCAATTTCAAGGTGTAATGCACGTGTGGCAAGACAAACAAAAAGACATAGATACGCCTTTTGTGATTTGACTCCTCGTCTTCGGGACAAAGTTATAGAAAAAGGACCTCCATAGTCAACCCCTGTGTGAAGAAAAGCTTTGGCCTCAGTTACGCGTGGGGTTGGAAGGTTTGCCATTAACGGGAATTGTGAACGAGGTCTAACTCGGAAGCAGCGATTACATTGTTGAACGCGTTTTCGAATTACTCCTCTACCGGACAAAATCCAAAATTTTTGTCTAAGAATAGACGACAGTAAATGCGGGCCCGCGTGTAGGTTTTTGCGATGATAATAATCAATGATTAAATTAACTAGAGAATGCGATTTCGGAAGTAAAATAGGATGTTGTTGATCATAGCTTAAATTGGAGTTAGCAAGACGACCACCCACTCTTAGCAACCCGTCATTCACAAAAGGTCGTAAATTTTGCAAATTTGGAGAGCTACATCCCTTTTTCTCTAGTAAATAAAACTCTTGAGCGAAACAAAATTTTTGAACAGTCCGAATTAAAATTATTTCGGATTTGTTTAAATCAGCTGCGGAAATTGTTTTACTAGAAATTGGCAGCAATTTCACAAAGCGAAGTATAAAAACTGTAATTCTAAGTAATTTTCCCCAGTCGGAAATTCTTTGTATTAAATTTAAAATTAAACTTGCATTTATAATATTTGCGGCGCAAAAAACTTCACCTTTGTTTTTTGCTTCATACGTCATAGTTTTATCTTCGATGAAATTATTGATGGGCCATAAAGACTTATCTGAAACTATCCAGCTTGGCCCTGATAACCAACTCGTGTGGTTGACAAACTGTGCAGGAGTCAAACCCCGTGAAAGGCAGTCTGCTGGATTTTCTTTACCACTAATGTGAAACCACTGGGGAGGTGAAATTAAACCTTGAATTTTTGCGACTCTATTGGCAACAAAAGTATTCCAACGAGATGGTGATCCATGAATCCAATGTAATGCGATAGTCGAATCAGAAAATGCGTAAATCTCGTTGATGGTAATGCGCGAGACAAAAGTCTTAATTACGAGATCTAAAAGTTTACTCAACAGTAGCGCTGCGCAAAGTTCCAATCTTGGTATGGACACAGTTTTCATAGGTGCTACCTTTGATTTCCCGCAAATCAGCATGGTTCGAGGTGAATTCTCAGACAAAACTACTCGGATGAACACCATTGCACCGTAACCCTTTTCTGATGCGTCTGCAAATCCGATCAATGTTACAGGTGTGTTTTCAAAAACAGATAAATGGCGAGGTACTTGAAAGTTACGTATGAGGTGCAACTCTTCATAAAACTGTAACCATAAATTACAAATGTGCAAGGGCGGCGTATCATCCCAACCTAATTTAAGTTTCCACAGATCTTTTATCAGCACCTTTGCGAAAAAAATAATAGGTGACAAAAATCCTAGCGGATCGTAAATGCGTGCCACTACTGACAATATGTTTCGTTTCGAGCATAATTTTTCCGGAATAGCTAGCCTAAATGAAAAGAGATCACTACTAGCATGCCATTGTAGGCCTAAGACTGACGAAGAATTCTCGTCAAATTCAAGGGTATTGTGTAATCTATGGTGTTCCGGTACTTCATTTAAAAGTTCGTGCGAATTTGTATTCCATTTGACCAAATCAAAACCTCCCGCGGAAAATAATTGACACAGCTCCTTACGTAACAACTTAGCCTTGTCTACGTTGCTTACGGACGAAATCATGTCATCCATGTAGGTGTCTCGAAGCACAACTTCTGACGCTAATGGAAAAGATGTACATTCATCAGTGGCAAGCTGACGAACTGTGCGTAACGCGATGTATGGAGAAGATTTTAGGCCAAATGCCACACGATTAAGCGTATAAATTTGTATCGGTTCTGTGCGAGATGATCTCCAAAGAACCCGTTGAAAATTTCTATCTTCAGGAGATAAAAGAATTTGTAAAAACATCTTTTTTAAATCGGCTGTCATCGCAATTTTAAACAGACGAAAATTTAATAAAAGCGTTATAACATCAGACTGTAGTTTCGGACCTTTGTGTAAAATGTCATTTAGCGAAATTCCCTTATCCGTTTTTGCACTTGCATCTAAAACTATTCTTAATGGAGTACTTATACTATCGGGCTTAAAAACTCCATGATGCGGAATATAATAGGCAAGGGATGCTGGCGTTGCTTCGCGAACTAAAGACATAAACCCTTGGTCTATCTGATCTTGCATGGCAGATTTGTACATTCTTTCAAACTCCGGGGAAGAATTAAAACGGTTTTCTAAGGCATGAAATCTTCTGATTGCAACAGTGTAAGAATTGCCTAAAAGGCTTGCATCTTGATTGAAAGGTAAACGCACAATGTATCGACCTGATTCATCACGTTTATGCGTAGATTCAAAAAATCTTTCACAGTCTTCTTCTTCGCGGTCTAAAGAAGAAGCAACGGAAACTTCCTCCAACTCCCAAAATTTCTTTACTGTTGTATTGATTGGTTCTATCACTGAGCAAAATGTTTGACTAAAAGTAGCCTTAACTGTTGGCGCTTTTCCAACAATTACATATCCTAATGATGTTTCAATGGCGTAGGGTGAACTATTAGAACCTGAAATTTTCTTGTGACGTAAGGTTTCGGCAAATATATCGGCTCCCAAAATCCCATCGATTTCACCTGGAGTCGCAAATGTATCGTCAGCGAGTGGCAAATCGTGTAAAAATTCAAAAGCGTTAGTTTCGACGGATTCGGCGGGCATTTTTAATGTTATCTTATCGATAAGTAAAGCTTCCAAACAATATTTAATTTTATCGTCAAATCTCGAAGTTATGACTAATTGTGTGCGACCGGAAACCCTTTGCGGGGCTGCCCCAATTCCGGAAACTTGCGAAGATAATTGTTGCATCGGCAACTTCAAATTTTTACAACATTTTACAGTTAGAAAATTTCCCTGACTAGCGGAATCAAGAAGTACTCGAATTTTGGTGTATTTGCCGTTTGGCAACCTTAATTGGACAATGGCCGTTGATAATAGTACAGTGCAATTAGCATTTGACAATGCCGAACAAAAACTACGAGCTTGTGCCATATCTGCGTCTTCAGCTGGAGCGTTATTTTCGGAATTACCTTTTGTGTTTTGCGAGGTGGCAGGAGTTTCTACTTGAACATTATTAGCGTTTAACCAATGCAAAATACTATGATGTCGTTTTGCGCATGTTCGACAATTATATTTAGATTTACAAAATTTGGTTTTATGTATACAACTTAGACAATTTAGACATAATTGCTTGTCTTTTGCAAATAGAAATCGTTCCTTTGCCGATAATTTTAAGAACTCACTGCAGGAGTATAAAGCGTGCGAATCATTGCAGAAGATACATTTTTGTTGCGGTGCATTACTTACTATAAAAGAGCGTGCTTGCGATGAGTTGTGCGTGTTTGATTTATGTTTATAAGAAATGTTATTAGATTTATCATAAAGAGCTAGTATTTTTGATTGACTTTGTACAAATTCTAAAATTTCTGTATATGTCGGCGTTTCTTTCTTGGTGCGTGTAGTCTCAAATAGCTTTAAAGTATCTTTATCAATTTTGGAAAGTGCTATAAAGGAAAACATGAAATCAGATAAGTCTGTCAAGTTCAACCCTTTAAGTGCTTTCACACTCGAATCAAACTTTTCTAAAAAGGCATTAAGACAATTTACATTTTCGCTATGAGAAGGTTTGAAATTTAAGATTTGTTCCATATAACCATTTGCTAAGGCCCGTTTGTCCTCATATTTGGTAACTAAAGCTTTCCAGATAATGTCATAATTGTCAGCGGTTGGCGTTATTCCCGAGCAAACACTCAGTGATTTTCCCGTAAGCTTGCCCAATAAATAATGTAATTTATTTATCGGGTCAACCTCGGTATTTTCGTGGATTAGGCTTTTGAAAGTTTCATAAAAAACTGGCCATTCAGCTGATATACCACTAAAGCTAGGTAACTCTATCTTAGGGAGTTTTACGAAACATTTTTGCGCGCTATTTGTAGAAGTTGATGCTTTGGACTCAGATTGTGGATTAAAGCACCTTTTAGCAGCTCTTTTTATGTGGCCACACATTTCATCTACCGTTTCCAAAACAGCGTAACTTGGCGTAAATTCTTTGTCCAACTTCATGCTTAGTTCGTTTATTTGGTCTAACACGTCACTTATAGCGATCCTTGTATCCTCAAATGTTTCGTATCTAATCTTAAAGTAATCGAGCTCCTTTTTCTCATTGACCTTTTTGCTTGCATCGTAAAGTCGCTGAATGCGAAGAAACAACGATTCTTTTTTTTGCTGAAGAACCTTCAACTTGTTTGCGTCCATTTTTTGAATAGAAAAAAAATAAAAAACTATAAATACTTGGGTAAATGCGAGCAAATGTTTAAATATTGCTAAACAAAAGTAAACGTAGCGTGTATGCGTAGAAATTGCGAGAGTTAAATTAAACGGAGATCAAAACTAGATAGTTTTAAAGCAAAATATCGTGAAAAGCGATGAAAAAACGGATAGTAAAGTGGATGAAACTAATCCGAAAGCAGAAAGGCAGTAATCCGGTTTGAAGGACCAAAAACTGTATGCGCCACCACGTAATTGGGTGGAGGAAAATGATTATATTATAGTTCAGAACTTACCTTTCGCTTTTTGGAGAAGACCTGGTTTGAAGCCTAAATTATAGGGGGGTAAAGCGTGCTGGATGGAAAGCAAGGAATAAGGAACCCTAAAAATTACACAACAAACTCGGGTGCGTCCACTAATACATTCGTCTTCGCGTTCTCCCGTTTCTCTAATCTAAATCTCAACTTAAAGCGAACTGAACTGAAAACGTACTGACCACTGCCGTTATCGCTAAACCCTTTTTTTCTGAAGATATCAGGCAGTGGCGTATCAAATTTAATTAAAAACAAATTGAACCTATTCCTGGCTTAAACATTACAAATAAGAGATTATTATTAAGTACTTGTGCATCTTTAGTATCAGTGTACCACAATTATTATTATATATTATTAAAACAGTGATATGCTGCAGTTCTTGTGTTTTTGGATTTTGACGGATTCTAACGTTAAAAATTGTGCGGTTGATTTTTGATTTAGAGTGACGTGAACGTCTCGGAATCCAAGATATGCGAAAATTGCCAGGTGAGCGACGTTTCGTTTTAAGCGTAATTACGTTATTACAAAATTATTTTAATGTGATTTGGTGCGTGAAATAACTGACACCCCCTATAAATGGCATTAATTTACGACGCCACCCCCCCCCTCTCCTAACATAAACCCTTTTACGATCAAGCCACGTTATGCATAAAAATAAAACATAATTAGGAAATGTTATGGCGAACACCGCAAAATTCAATAAATATTTAGTGCTTTTATGTAGATCGTCAATTTGCATTTTTAATGTTGACGATTATCGGAGCTTGTTTTTCATAAATTTTCGGTAATTGTCGTGCCTTATGAACCGCTCACCAAAACCAACACCGATGGTGTTGTTGTTAATTATTGTAATACCTCCACAAAGTATCTACCCCTCATTCCATTATCGGGCTTTCGTCGGTACCGGGCAATAATACAAACGGAAACCCTTCCGTCTTCGGGGACCAATTAAAAAAATATCGCTCGATTGAAAACTGGAAGCACTTCAAAGCGCCGTTTTTTCCAAGCCGATTTTTATTTAGACGAAAAGTGGGACCGAACCTGTTCGATTTCCGCAAATTGAACCGTCTTTTAATTAAATAACTTTTAAAACGGCATCTCCACCACAGTTTTTCTCAGCAGTGACCATCAACTACGAAAGCGTCTTCTAGCTGCCATAGTTTTTCACAAGTTTTTAGAGAAAAAATGTAACAACTTCTACATAGAGGATTACAAAGTATAGCCGTAGTCACATAGCATGACGGTCGGTACCCGCGCAACAAAATACTACGGCCCCAGAAATCAAAATTTCGAAATTCTGAAGAGACCGCTGTAATCTGAAAAAATTTTCTGCGTACAACGGTATAAAAAAAGTTGCAGCTTTATTGTCAACTTTTTCCAATTTTATTTTGAGAATTCTGACGTCCTTGAAATTTAGTTTCTGCTCAGGTTTTGTCAAGGTCATCAATCATGAGAGCCGGCAAGGCCTCTACCTACATCACAAAGAGAAGAAAGATATTTTAATCACCCTCTCACAATTGTGGATTGCAGCGAGTTTTTTGGCAGGCCTTGTTATCTACAATGTTGATCGATTTGAGTTTGCCGGAATTGCGATTGTTTATCAGAAATCAGAAATTGCTCTAAAGCCACTGGCGCGGTCGTGAAATCGGTGCTTTATAAAATTTGATTACGTCATAAATTCTTGATGAGATTTCGTGAATATATTTTCAAAGACTTATTAACGTTCGTGTTCAGGATTTCCCCATATCGCAGTTTAAAGATTTTAGCGAACACTTTCTGCAGAAGTAAGACTCTGCGTTATTCTTATTACTATTTAGACAAGCGCCATATCTTAGAGAAAGTTTTGAATGTTGCAAGTCCACCAAAGTAACAAAAATATTTACTGTCGTTGGTATGAGAAAACTTATTCAACCAAATTTTATTTTTTTCTATTCCATTCAACACTATATAATTTCCCATGCCTTCTTTTTTTATGGTACATCTTTTTGAAATTATGAATAAAAAAGAATGATTTGGTCCAACTTTTCTTGCAATAGGCACCCAAGCATCTGCATACCGCCGTTCAATATGTCTATTGTGCAAAGAGTTTGTAGGGCTAAATTTCCCAATTCAGAAAGAAAACCAACAAGCCGGAGGTTGCGGGAATGGGGGCGTACTACAAGAAGGCGTCTGTACGGCCGAGAAACTGGAATTTCGGATGAGAGAAGCGCCGGCAACTGTGTCCACCTAGTCGACTATACACACGTTTGCCGCCTTTCTCCCTTGTCCCAGTAATTAGATGAGAGAGGAAGTTGAATCAAGGGAAAACCGAAATTAATTAGACAAGACGTAATAAGTGCAATTAGATGATAGGACGGACATTTTTCTTGCTGATCCTTTCAGCGAGCAACAGCGAAACGGAATAGAATAAAACTGAAAATAAAGCAAGTTTCGAAAGTGTAATGTCTCTTCTCAAGTAGCATTAATTAAATTACCTTGGCGTAAAAATAAGCCCTATACCCTTTCCGCATTGCACGGGGATATTGTGAAGTTCAGAGGAACGGAAACTACTTTGGTACAGCCGGGAGGCCATTAAGGGCCGCATTAACATTAGATAAAATAAACACGAGCGGGGTGGCGGGAATAAATACATTCGAGAACGACAACAGTTTAAGAGCTTTATTTTTGCTCTTTAATAAATTTACTCGACGTATCGGGAGTTTTAGACGGAGTTTGCTCGCCGTCGTACATCTCCATTACGCGATATCTCGTTAGTTTCACTACATTTCTATTTGGAGCGGTACGGTGGTGACACCAGGTGGATTAGTATTTTGTAGGGTAGCGCTGGGAAATTTGTTGTGGGTTATGTTGTGATGATGACGAACCTCAAGAGGTGCGATTCGAATTGAATATTTGGGTATGCAGCGCCGTCATAAATTACGCGCCCCCGGAACGGCGTGACATAATTCAGGAGTAATAAAAGTGGCTTGTATCGTCGTTTTTTGCGAGACGTCGTAGGTGACGTGTTCCGGCGTTGCAGATAAGATATTTAGTGGAGAAAGGACCGCCCTAAGTAATTATTTCATGAGGTCCAAGCAAAGAACGCGGACGACACTTGAATGATGGCATGATTGATGTTTCACAGCTGCCTACAACCACTATCTAAGATGTACATTATATATTGCTTTGTGCTGATATATTCGCTGATACTCGCCCGGAGGGAAAGAAATTGAAAATACTGAATAAATATATGATCGGTCGTAAATTTTCCAGCCGGATTTTTCCAATACGTGCAGTATCTGCATGAGGGTGTGATTTGTGTCTGTTTCCCGTTGGTTTTTGTGCGTTTTTTCCGTAATTAATTGCAAACACTGGATTCAGTTATTCGCGTCCGGGGTCGGGCATTATCAGCGTTATTGGGATCGCGGCCGGTGCTGGTCGACTCGCGATCCTCCGCCATTTACGTAATGATGCAGTAAATTTGCGTAATTCGAACGGGGTCCGATATTCAGGGGATTACCCGACTTTCGAAGGGACGCCGTTAAATATTTCGGCCGCCGAACGTTTATGCTTTTTTTACTCAACTATTTCCGAACATTTAAACCGGCGTAATTCCACCGCTAAATCAATTCCAACGACAGCGAGTAGGCCCTGCATATTGTGACAATAAGCCGTAAATCACCCGCTACCTTTTATCTTCAAGGAATTTAATTTAAACCGAATATTTATGTTTATGTATCGGTGCGGCTTTTGGAAAACGTAGCATTAATAGGCGCGTTATTCGAAACTAGTTAAGCCCAGGATCAGACTTTAACTCGCCTCCAATACATAGTTTAACTGTACCATTGTTACGACAAAGGAAACTGTACGGCAATTGTGTGCGAACTCGCTTCATGACGTCCTTTCAAAAGCATTTCAGTCTTCAAGGTTTATTTAGCTCAAATAATGATGCATACCACAACATCTTCTTGCAAGACTAGACTAGAACCTCCTATCAACATATCAAACAGACAAAGGAATCGTAAAATCTAATGGAAAGGTCCCATTTAAGATTATGCACAAACAATTAGGATTAGAAAAATTAGCCCTGAACGTATATGCAGACGGAAAAAAATATTACGAATTACACTCGTGTACTATAAATTAACGTGGAATACAAGAAAGCATTTACTTTTAGTTGTGTCGAGAGTTATGCTCCAACTCTGCACATTTTCCAATTTTTGGACTCATCAGCCTTAAGGACCTAAATCTCGGTGTTACTGATTGCCTAAACATTTCTCGATGTCTTGGAATTGCCAACTGTGCCAGTTTTGAGGACTACTGGTCTTTGTCAACTTCGTGGACTTTTCTCGAAGTCTTGAACTTACTAGTCTTGATAAAGACGTTTCCTAGATTTAGGCTTTTCTATATGTAGGTCGACCATTTTCTTACTCTCCCTAGACAATAATAAGGATACCATAAAGATTTGTAACCCATTGCTGGATGTGGGTCCTTCATAATTTTGTTTATATTTAAGAACCTTTTCCACTATTCGTAAAGTTCTACAGATTCTACAATTTGTTTAAAATTTCTTAGAAAATCTGAATAAAAAGTCTAAAGAAGCATAAGTGTGGCTTTTTTAATAAAATGAGATACTTTTTGACTAGAAATTTAAAAGAAACAGATGTTGCACTAAAATATTTTTTTTCTGAACTAGGACCCGTTCTACAAAATTTTCTAGCATATTAAACTCTAAATGAGGTACTTGCCAAAAAAAATATTGCACTTTTTATTCTCTAGATGCATGCAAATAACTAAAAGAGCTTAAATATTTTTTTCCAATTTTTTTATTTTATATTTTTGTAAATATTTGCATTTTTTTTTGATGACGTATTGGACCCCCGTATCAAAGACTCACACCTATATTGAATAGAATCTTGTTTTCGGCTACTATGCTGCGCTGCTAACAGAAGGCGCGACATGTGTACAGCGAATTGGCATTCGATTTATAAATAGAGCGCAAGAAATCTGAGTAAAATGCCATCATACGATTTCTTTTAGAACTACGCCGTGCAGGGGTCGGCTACGTTACAAATTTCCCACTCCAAAAATTAAAAAAATTATTCTCGGCGTAATATTGACCATAGAACCAAATAAAAAAATGCGAGCCTAATAAAATCGCCTACATTTTTTAAATATTATATTTCCCAAACATAAGGCAAGTACCCCATTAGCATTTGCCCGTTCCAAAGGACGATTATCAGTGGAAGCAACACAGTAAGAGTAAGATTGTTACAAGCACCAGTACCCACGCTATTAAGTGAACCAATTTCTGTTACTCTTGTCAGTGTAACTGCATTCGGATATTTAATCAGCTGCTAGAATGAATCGAGCTTTCAGACTCTACGATAACATTACATTTCTCCGTCCTTGAATTACCTATAACTAAAATACGTTCACATTATCTACATGTGCAGGAAGATAGAGAAGACATGATTAAGGTGCTACGGGTTGCATAGATGTAAGTTTCAAATGGCGCTCTATTCTATAGAATCTGACATCTTCTCGTAGTCCGCTAAAGCTCCGTGTAATTTGAATTTAATGCCTTTTTTTATTGAGGTTATAGATGGTGATAACTACATGTACCATGTGGTCTAGGATTCTAAGAACTATATATTATAACAAGCAACTTTCTAACTAATTTCTTTTACGTTAATAAGTGAAACGTCAGGAAGATGGATGTCCAATTTATATTCTATAATCATGAAGTATCATTGTAAGATAATTGCTTGTAATTCCTCAATTTTTTTTTGGTTAGTTGACCCATTTACAATTTTTAACACAATTTAGGTTATTCTTCTCTACTGTTTTCCTCCAAGTACCTACCTATTCTTTGTGACTTGAAAAGACTTTTTAATTATTATTTATTTAGGGACTTTTACTATCCGATTTTAATCCGTGAAGCGCCTGCCCCAAAAATCCGACATATCTACTATACAATACATACAGGGTGTTTCAACGAGAACCGCCGGTGCCAAATTGCGTATTTCCAATGGAGTTAAAAATTTGAAATTTGGCAGAAATAAACTATAATTAATGCACTACAAGATGACATTATCGTTTTTTTCTTTTTTTAAATAGTGTGAGTTTTTACTTTCGATCGCGATTTCATATCGAAATATTCACTTCATCTCTTTGATTTTCTTCAAGCTCATGATTACGACCTCCAAGATTAATAACGAGTAATTGAAATATTTTTATATCAAACCGTTATTGAATTACATGAATTTTTAAATTTTAGCGCTGAAGGGATTTTTGATTGACTGCATGACAGCTTTGTGGCCCTCTACCTAGCGGGTAATCACATTAGATTTTATGATGGTCTCTGTACTGCAAAGATCTTTGAGTAGGGATCGCTTTTAAGTCATAAATAACCAAACCGTTTAGGCGGTCTTTGTCCTGAAATTTGACTGTTTCAATAAAGCAGTCGTGTCATAAATTCGTCAAAATCCCGCAAACTTCTTAAAAACACAATTAGCGATACTTCAACTACAAATTTCAAATTTTTAACAACAGGAATGTATACCTGCCGGTATTACGAACATAATAATAATAAAAAAATATATTGAAAATTTCTGAAAAATCACTTTATGGCGTCCCGACGGCACATGGAATTAATTATGAACCAAACAATTACGCTACATTGTAGCGGATTGATTAAAGTTTATTTCTGCTAAATTTCAAATTGGAAATACGCAATTTGGCACCGGCGATTCTCGTTGAAACACCCTGTATAGGTTATAAGTATGTTCCGATTTTTTCAGCCCTCGCCAAGATTTTAGCAGGATGTCTTAGTTTTACAAATTTTTCAATGTTGTTTTACACATAAACAATTAAAGATTTGAGAAAAAAAGTGTAAATTTTAATAATTGATGTGACTCTGAGAGGGAATTGAAATGTGTAGCATTCTCAAATATAGGAAGTCTTCTGCAACAATTGGTGAATGCGCCGGGTGAATACTTGCAAACTAAGCAGCAACTTAAATAGTTGAAACTTTCGGTGCAACTTCTTTTACCTTATTATGCACGGAATCTTTGAGACGTGCTCAAACATAGGAATTACAGCTAAATAAGTTCAATAATATTTGCATTGTAACCTAAAGGAGAATAGCCAGACCGCTTCAAGCTATTGTGTACTGTTTTGCTAGTTCTAAAGAACAATATAACTTGTGCAAAACAAATTATCCAAAAAGTCGAAACTCGAAAAACTTTGTTAATATTAAATTGGATGCAGGCAAATCCAAATCATACGCAAGTCAAACGCCCGGTTGCCTTGATTCAGATCTCAGCTAGTTCTCAATAATAGGCAGCCTGCGCTCTCATAAATATCCGCAGCAAAATCAAAAAGAAATCTTAAAGACTCACTTTACGGTTATTACAGTTTTAATTTCCATGGGCAATTTATACACATTTAATCCTGCAGGGATTGATAAATTCCGATTCGTTCCGAGCTCAGACGGTTAGCAATTAAAGGCCGGCCTTTAATGTCGAAAGTCCTTATTCCATACTACGTTACTGTTGAACTTTGCTAATTGTCGTATTCATCAGGCGATGCCAGGATCGGATCGGAAAATTGTCCGGTGCCGTTGCCGGAGACAATAACGGAAATTATTGATATCCAAGTCAGCAAGTTTTCGATTGCAACGCCGGATTTATCTAGCGATAAAGGTCGCAACGATAAAACCGCAACTCGGGAATTTGCAGTTTTAATTTGGCATGAACGAGGGGCTGAAGCCGACCCTGGTTAGCGGTGGCGCTGGTGTAATGATCTGTACAGGGGATTAAAGAAGGCAATTAAAAGTCGCGTGAGGTAATAAAGATGAATATTTGTGTGGGTTTTCTTTGGCTTCCTTCCGTATCCGTGCAGAGTGAAGAAGCGGCTGCGAAATGAGGCGTGGCGTGACAGATGGCACCAACTCTAGACGGAATGCCCAGAAACTTCACTTTGTCACACTTTTTTATTGCCTGTCTTAGACGAGTTTATTTATTAAAATTAGGGCGATTAAACGGGCCGTTTTATAAACGACGCACTGTTTTATTCAGTTTCGGGGATATAATTACGGAAAATTTTAATTATTGCAAGGAACCGTTTGTTTTCATTAAAATCTTTCGGCCAATTGCACACCGTCCGACGGTTAAAAAGTTTTCAGCATTAATTATTGCGTCGCATGTGATCAAATTCGAAGTGACAGAAACAATTAAACTCGGAAGCTTTCTACGTTCTATAACTGAACCGCGACTCTTGCCACTATTAACTAGTTTCGAGTTGGGGTTTGTCTCTGAATATTTTTGAATTAAGCGCGGTGTTTGTTGTTGGGAGTTCGGCTAATGATTGAAGTTTTTGGCGCGCTTCGGCTGGCTTAGGAGTTAACAAGACCTGTAAGTAGCTCAAAATCTACAAATTCCGTGTTTACTGATTAGCAATTATAATTGATAAAATAAACAAATTTTCATCTAAAGTTTAATCAAAGCTCGGCACGGAATTACATGGAGATATTCAGTTGTGGCCGTGAATGATTCCGGTGTAGCTGTAGGGGATTAATTAAATAATTTGATGAGAAATTAATGCTTTAAGTCAAATGATCCCTAAATTAGTCCCAAACTAACCCTTCGGCACGTTTCACCTTTTATTATTAAAATAAAACCATAACACAATAAAGATAGACGTCTGAGTAATTACATTACGAGTTAAAATTAATTCACCAGGGGATGATAAAATCCGATTATCGTAAAAAGTAATTCGATCCCCGTATATCTCACTTCGAAACTCTTGTAGATGATTAGTGAGGGTAGGGAAGGGACGATGGAAATTCGCTGTGCGCCTCTCTAGCTTCAAGGGGTAAGGGCGGCCCTGAGCCGCGTCAGCGCTTATGAAGAACTGAATAATGCCTCGATGGAAAAACCAATCTCTTAAAAAGTCAATCACTCATATTATCCGCCGCCCCACCAAAGCTAATAAACTCCCACAGACACATAAATTTATGCAACGTCGAACTCGAGAAAGATGGGATTTTATCGGCAAACCAGCAACAGGTTCAATAAACACGAAACTGAGTCAACTAACAACAACATCGACTGGACCGCTAATGTTAATTGGCGATCTAATTTTTGTACGTTCCAAAATCCGTCCATTTAACTCGGTTAAGTCAGAGAAATGACTACAACAGTCCTTCCTTACACGTATTATGCAAATTGTTGGCACGTTCTAACCCTTGCGCGTCTGCAAACCTCCCTCTGGATAAACTGCAATATTTTTACGGCGCAAGCGTACTTAATTAGCGTAACGACGGAAATGCCCGAATTTTAAACAGAAAGCTCGGTGTCAAATTGCCTCGAATTCAACTGTCCGCCCTTACGGTCAGTAGGGTCACTCGTCAGGAAATTTCCGTTAATTCTAAAGCGTTATTCGGGTCAATTAGTGACCGAGCACAATCATGTTGCAATCAAACACGAAACGAACATGTTCCACTTCATCGGACCTTACAATAATTGGAAACAGATAGGCGAATCGTGTCTATTCTCTTCTAGCGCTTAAACGGCCACAAAGTAACCTAGAGCTTCAAGCACATCAAAGCTGACATTTCAAAATAATTCCTACTTCTCCTAGCAACAAGAAGTTCTTAACCTTATGAGCTCGGCTGCCTTCCGGATTCTAACAGAGGCAACAAATTGCTTGTATATTTGAAAAAGAAGACCAATAATTCAAGTATTTACACTTTAGGGTCCAATTTCAAGTTGGACGTTGCGATTAGTTGCAACTGCAGTTGCCCCGGTCGGTGTCGCAAAGTTGCGAACGAACCTCATTTCTCTGGGAGAAAATTTCAAATGTGATTAATATTATCCATTTTACACAGTAAAATTATTACCGTTAAAAATATAGATTGGATTTTTATGCCTAAAAAAGTTGAACAAAAATTAGTACCAATTTACTATTTTGATTTCCATCCTTACTATTTCAAGAACGAGTAAAGCCATTCCTTAGTCGCAGAAAAGTGTCACAAATTTGTTCTAATTTGTTTCAGGCATTTTAACTGTTACTGCAATTGAGGTGATGGGGCAAAGAGCATGAACAACTGGAGCTTAATTTGTTAATAGAACCAGTTTAAGAGAAACAAGAACAAAGCAGCTTAAAAAAAAATTGAAAAAATTTAATTGAATGAAAACACACTTTTGAAGTTTTATGTTTTATTGTTCGCAGATTATCGATCACAAGATCAAAATTAGATGTCATTAAATTGCCTCGACATACTTGATATTAATTGACCATTTATAAAAAAATTATAAAAAACAAAAAAGTTGGACAAAAAAAATTCAGTAGTTTTGAAACTTGTTCTGTTCCTTGAATGTCACTGGATCTTCTGCTACAAACTCTCAATAGTTACATCAATTATAATATTCACTTTTGTTACCGTCTTCCAAGCAATATTATCTTGAATAGAGCTAAAGAAAGTTTTCATCTCTTGCGTTAGTTAAAAAGTGAATACAAAGTTAGAAAAAAAAAATCTCCTAGTTCAATCAAAAAATGTTTCATACTTTTCAAGTGTAGAAGCGTACAAAATTTTAGTAGAGTCGTTAATGCGCATAATAATAATAATAATAATAATGTTCCGTAAAACTCTAGTGCATTTTGTTAGCTGTTATAATAAAATAGAAAGAAAATAAAAGAGTGATGATATAAGAGAAGAATAATTTTAAAAGTGAAGCTGCGCAGTAAAGTTTCACTTTGTAGCTTATTCACCGGATCTTGTGCAATCTGCTTCAGAATCTGCTAAGAAAGAGGTCAAGAGCCTCTTCAGCAACTAGCCCACGCGAATAAGGTCCCAGCAATTTCTTTTGAAATATTTTCAAACTAGATAAAATACAACTTATCATGTGCTTTTATGGTTTCTATGTGAGACAAAAAAAAAACGACCATATTGGGTATGATTTAAATTTAACACTTTGCAGTGAATAAATATCCTCGTCTTCAATCATTCCTCATATGTAACACAGTTAATTTGAGCAATCTTAATTTTTGTATTAGGTAAAGTGATGTAAATTCAAAAAAGTCTGACCTAGTGGGTTCTAGAGAAAACGAGTTATATCTGAGCTTTTGCCGGCCAGTTTTTTTCCCTTTCCACTGTCAACAATTCGGACCCACCCTTTCCGTAAATTTAATTTCAACAAACCGCTGTTTCTTGTTTCCGAGGCTTGGCATATTTATTCCTCATTTACAGTAACAAAAAGTGACAAGATGGAGTTTACTGACCAACAAAAACCTTTTATAATTCTAACCTCAAAATATCAGTTGGGGTTGGATCTCACTATTATAAAGACAAAATACTTCAATGAGAAATTCAATTATGTAGATATACAGGGTGTACACGAAATAAGTGCATTAATTTTAACTGGTAATAGAACTCTTCAAGATCCAAAACTTTTCCTTATATATATTTTTTTAAAACTTAAAAACGTTTTAGTTTTTGTGTAAAATCTTACACACTTTTCTTACACGCCACTGGAAGCAAAGTTACCTAGTCAACAAGATTACCTTATGAAACGCTTACCATTGGTTGCGACTATTATTGTCGATTTTAAACAATAAACCAATAAACATAAAAATTTGAAAGCGCCCGTTTCCAATCAATTTTATAAAAATAGATTAATTGTATTATTATTGTTCTTTGTTGAAGCATTTCAAAGAAGGCTCAATTTGTAGGGAAAAAAATTATTTTAAAAATTTTGATTTCGAAAAATGGTACATAGAAAAAATTTTTGTTTTGATGAGTTCTACCACTGGTTAAAATTAATGTACTTATTTCGCTTACACCCTGTATGTATACTGTATTTTTCATTTTCTTTATGTAAATTTTTTAGCCCTCTTCCTATATGCTCCATTCACCTCAATAATATAAATAAGCATCACCGGTGCGAAATATGCTAAATTTATTAATTTCCATTTTTTGGTTTTAACAAGAACTTTGATATCATTCTTACTGAAGATTCTTATTTACCAATTTTATTTCCAGTTGGCACAAATGTCAACTTTTCTCTTTATAGACAAAAGCAACTAACAAGAAGGTTTTTAATTTTTGCCTAACCCTTAAAAAAATCCCAGCAATATTTTCTCATCGGCAATATTTTTCTCATATTTTTAATAATATTCCAACACAATCTCAAATATTAATTGTAATTTTATAAAAAATTTCAAATTGTGTTTTTCATATTCAGCAGATCAGAACTAATTTTGAGTGTTTATTAGGTGAAGTTAAGTAAGAAATTAACAAGCGCTTTCAAAGCACCTCAATAAGTGTTATTAACTACAGATAAATGAGGTCCGAGGTAATTGGGGTAACTACCATCATTTAGAGATCAGAAGCCAAAATTACCTCCGAGTCGCAAAACTAAGTGGTAATTCTTCATTCGATGACGCCAGTAGCTCAAATTTCGTATGTAATTTGGATCGGAACCATTACCTACGCTTTGTGTCATCAGACTCGGCTAACGTGTCGTCTGACACAATGTTCACGATTATGATTGGTGTTACAATCCTTGTTATATAAATAATTGTTATGCTCGCACACAATAAGTAGAGTAATGGATAAGTGAGTATCAGAACGACAAAAAGGCTTTTATTTACAAAAACTGGAAAAAAACCCTATTTAATCTTTTCAATTCAGTGATAATATCCATCAAAAACTTAAAGGTCATCTTAGCATTACATTTCGTTGACTGCTTTGATTATTGCAACTTAAATTTATTATTTCAACTGACGCGACCTTCGCGGATCATGAATTTTGCCATAACACACGAAGCCTTGACTTCTGGTGGATAACTGTTGCGGGATATTTAGTTGAATACGGCTTTAGATCTTTTTGCAATAATTTCCCCACACTAAACGCGTCGTCGACCACGCATTAATTGGGGATTACCGCCTGAGTCATAATGGCCTACCCTCACCTGCAAGAAGCGTGCAGGCGAGCTTTCCTGCGAAAGCTGAAACTGTAGCCGGACCACCAGGTGAATCATGTCGGCCCGTCAGCCAGGTGGTTTAACGGACCATAGAGTTCAGCAACATATGGCCTTGCATTTTAACAATCTCCTGGTGCTCGTCGTTCCGTGTGCTTAAATGTTTGAATATCTGTTGAAAATTGGAGAGAGGTACTATACTAGTTTCTGTCTGACCCCGCAATAATTATCTCGTATTCCTTTTAATCGTCCGACTTCTGGCAGCAGCGCACAAATCGCTCAAAACAAACAGCGGGGCTCCGCACACAACCAAATAACGCGTGTAATTAGGATTTTATGGACGTAAACAATTTTTACGGCGGTGGTGAGACAATGGTGCAGAAGCAGCAGAACTCCCCGACTCTTATTTATAGTCGGAATCCAACCTTTGGGACAATTAAAGTCCAGCTGCCAGACGTTTTTCTAAAAAAGCCAATAGAATGAGTCAGTGAACCTATTACACGATATTAAGGGGCTAATTAAATACTTAATCATAATATATTAATTGCGGAGCATGCAGTAAGTTGGGGTGCAGGGTGACGATCGGCGCCGACCGACCTCGGCGGCGGCCGAAATTGTGCCAGTCAACGCTGCGTCGGTGGAGACGCTAGTGTACACGCAACCGTCGGGACGCCCGCGTACTCGACCGGTCGCAAGAGCGCGGTAAATCCGATTATTCGAAAAGCGAACAGCGGCCAGTGACGGTTCCGCGTTTGGTTAATTAACCGATTAATTATTCAACGTGACAGTGGAGGAAATCGATTGATTTTTTCCAAAGGCCCATCGACAAAATGGTATTGTGCCCAACGTTTGTTTGCTCTGTTCGAGATAATATTTGACTTGTGAGATCGAACACGTTATTGATCAGTGGCAGTGATCGGATTCCTCCCAACAGGATTGCGATACAGTGCTGACCTATCTAATTTCGTTATGTGCAGTGTACTTTGTCAGCGCGGTTCTGTGCCAAAAGTGTTATAATTTCCAAGTATTTGTTCGGACGGGATGACACTTTCCCGAGCTATTTCTGGAATGGATTGGAAGTTATTCCTCTGCACGGTCCACGTCTTGCTACAAGGTAACACTTTCTTCCGGGGTCCCTAATCGACCATTTCGACGACAAAGGGCCGATTTTTTTTATTCCACCACCCCGACCGATTTGCGCAATTTTCGGTTTTATCGCAACTGATGACATTTCAAAAACCAATTTCAATCTAAAGCCAAAGAGTAACGATGACGATAACGCTTTGGCAATGAAACTGGAATTAAAACTTTTGATAAAAGCTGCATTTTAATGATCGTTGAGCAGGTCATATCATTGATATTTTTATCCTCAATGAGTTTCCAATCCGACTCCGAAAGGTGTCAGCGTCAATTAAACTGACTAGTTGTCATGACGTTACGTTTGACACGTCTATTCCATCGACGATTCTAAAATTGTAGTGTCAAATTTCGTGTTATGCCAACCACCACAAAGGTGATTGCCGCCGTTTGCTAAATTATGCTCAAATTTAATAATGTCCTCAAAATTAATCAAAACTTCTAAAATAACTTAATGAAATTAACAAACTTAAATTATTCATCGTACCATCTGCTGCTTAGACCCACAACTACCTAATTATTTATTTTTCAATTGGGGCCTGGGTCATGCGTCGTTTCGCACCTGTCCTCTGGTTATCGGGGCAGCTATAAAAACTCGTCGTTTTGCGACAAACCAACTAAATTAAGAAGGATTGTTAATTATTTTTTTGCTCCTTTTGTTCTAGGGTAACTAACTTGTTTTTTGCCGGTTTGTTTGTTGTCGTTTTAGGCGACTGCCGTAATTCCTGAAGTTTTCCTCTGTTCGTTCGCAGAGATTTGGAGTTCCGACAAAACTCCCAGATAAATTTAACTTCTCGGAATTGAGCCCAACGTAAAATACGAATGAGCTTATAAGCAAAACACTGACCTCCCACAAATAAAGATTCGCCTAACTGCCTTTGCTGTCAGTCAACCGGTATCGTATTTTCCTCTGTTCTTTTCTTTTGTAAGTATAATTGAAGTTTAATGTCCTTTCATGTTGGTAAAGTATAGAACTCATTTACTGTGGGTCTTTTGTTGGTAAATCATGTAATTTCATCAATTTCACAACGATTTTCGGTCGAGTCGTAAAACCGGCGCTAGCAAATGAAATGTGTAGCGTCCGGCACTTGTTTTTTTCAGGAATAAAAAAGTAGTAAAGTCAGAATTGGCCTTAAAAAAACAACAATATTATATATCATTCCATAAAAGAAAACTATTTTTAAAGCAAAAAATTAGTTGCACCCGTCGTCATAATAAACCCGAACTATGATATAATATGTAGCCATGGTTGGCTATGATCGATACAGCCACAGTCACCTAGACCTTCAGTTACAGTCAAATCCGAGGTCAAATCACTATGAAAGGTTATCATTTAATTTCAGTCCATAGGATTTACCTGACCGTTTTGTAAATTACAGTTCTGAAACGGAGCATCAAGCGTCGCTTTATAAAGAAAATTCTTGTTTTGACGCTAATAAATGTCAATGGGGTGAATTATCTATAATTAATTTTTGGCGAATCTTAATTCTGAAAAAATCTTAAAAAATTGTTGGATTAAAGCAACCTTTATCATTTTCTGATTCTCACAAGTCACCCTTCCCTAGTCTTTTCTCTCATTTCCGTATCAATATCATCCCCTCAAATTCTGCGCTGCGATTTTCTTCGTGCAGGAGGGGGCGCAAATGTTCTTCTTGGCAGCTTATCGCCTCCCTTTGTGGACGGGAGCAAACTACATATTTTAGGTGATTCTTCTTCTCCAACCGTTGCCTAAAAGTCCACTTCTTATTGCTAGAACAATCACTTTATATTGTATGTATAGGATGTTCCGTAAATTTTAAGTATGTGCTCGAGTGTGTGTCATACTGATAATAAACATTTTTTTTCATTGCGTTCAAAATGAAAATTTTAGAACTTGGCTCTATTTTTATCAGAATTGTTTGGCAAGTGCTAGCATTTGAAGATTTTTTTATTTATAGATATTAGGTATATCTACACATAGTGGGATTCAAAAATTAGTGAGTTAACATTTTATTAGAAACTTCAAATTTAAAATTGTCCAAATTTATAGATTTGGTGGTTGAAGAAGATAAAA
Organism: Schizotus pectinicornis; assembly: GCA_951805265.1. Lineage (NCBI taxonomy): Eukaryota > Metazoa > Arthropoda > Insecta > Coleoptera > Pyrochroidae > Schizotus > Schizotus pectinicornis. The sequence continues at coordinate 9,843,089 of OX638206.1, read as the reverse complement.
GAAATTCTATTCCAGAATTAACAAGATTCACATTGACCTTAGAACCAGAAGTAGATGTTAAATAATTTTGTCGCTAATGAAGTACATATGTACTTTAAAATTTTTCACTCTACTGAACATTTCTCCGGGATATCAGATCAATTTATATACCCCAAAATCATAAACACTCAGTAGGACTTTTATGGTCTAGCAATTTAATTTAAGAACGTCATCTTGACAAATTATATTGGTCCCATCGCTGTATCCAACTTTTGTTAAAAGTTCTGCATTTTATAATTCTGGAATTAACAGATTGATGCTCGAAGGAAAAATGCTGTTTTGGATAATTTCCGATTTACAAATGTTTGCAAAATTTTAAACCGTTATTGGCTTGGTATTAGATATTTCTGATTAAATTATGAAAAACTTGAAACCAAACATTGTTTTTCCCCTAATATTCTTCTAGCTTTCTAGAAGCAGAGATTAGTGAGTGGCTCACAATAAATAATGTATAGACAATATATTTATCAGTTAACATAAAGAATCTTATGGATTGTGGGATTTACGGGGATTTAGCAGTCAGTTTATTTAAAGATTGAAATTCTTTGTAGAATGAAGCTTTTGTGACGCAATTTTCATTTTCCGGGTTGAGAGATTGTGGTGCTCCAAAAAGTAAAACAAAACTCTTTGAGCATGGAGATGGTTACAACAAAGATGCCCGAATTTCAGACTTTTACAAACGGTGTAAAAGGTTAACGTCAGTGTTGGATTATAGTACCCTCGCGATCAATATTTAAGGCACGGTGTTTCTTCCCAGTGTAAACCACCTCTATTCGGTAAGATGGAAAGGGCATTGCGACCCACCCCCTTCCAGGTGATTTGCGGGAGGTAGATAACCGTTGAGGTAGCAAAGGAAATAAATATTTATTATCCATAGCACCATTGGGTTATAAGGATTTGCTGGAGTCCAATAGGGCATACTGTCAGGTCAGGTCTGCTGCCACAACCACTCCTACAGCTCGATTTACACAACTTCCGAATTGCCAATTTTGCTTTACGAGTCGTACCTTAAATATTGCTCGCAAGTGTACCAGAGGGAGAAAATTTTGAACCTAATCGAAAAAAATGATTTCTTTTGGATCTTTCAGTTGTACTTGATTCATACAATGACGTACCCCAATAAAGTGCAGTGTCTTCAAGCTATGCGGAGGTTAATGAGTTATTACCGTAAAATTCTTGATACTTTATTCAGAGAGGTTTGTTATGAAAATTCAATAATTCGAATTGAGTTATTAATTGCAAAAAACCAATTACTTAACTTATTAGATCTCGCTGTTGGAAATACACATAATTTTATGTGACCTATCCATATTGCGTTGGTGCATGTCAAATTTACACTTTGATATAGATGGCTGACAGCTGACAATGAGATGTTTATTCATTAGATAGGTCCTATACTATACGATAAAATAATTCCACTGGGATATCTCTATCTGAAAATACATCTTAATATGTAAATTAAATTTAACAAAATTAATTTCTTAATGCTGGCGGTTACGGGCAATTTGAATAATTAATTAATTGAGGCCACTGCCTAATAGTAAATGCGTTGGTCCTTTATTTAGGTATTTATAGCTATTGTCGCCTATTTAGGGTAAATAAAACGCTTATACTGAATGTTTTGAGACCTGCACTAGGCGTCCACTTAAGTGCTTATATGTATAATTTTAAATACGAAATTTTTCTTAAATAGTTTTATTCTTTTTTCTCGGCAAACCTGTGAATAAACAAGACGTTCGTTCCGTCAATTCATTACTTCTCGAAAAGTTAGTTGTTCAACGCCTTTTCACGTGAAACAAATTGAAACCGTGTGTATGTAATAACGTTACCTATTTAACGACTCCTGAGACGTTTACCTCGCCGGTGGTTGATCTCAAGTGTTCAATGATCCATTGGTGAAAAATTTCAACTTCACTTCGGATCGCAAACTCGGAAGTGGTCGATTTTCGAAAAGTAAACTGCAAAGGAAGTTTTCGTTGCGCACATAAACAAGCCAAAATTGTCAACTTCCTAATAAATATCGGGCCCGGATTGACACTTTCACTAAAGGTTATTTGAAAGTTTCCGATATCGTGAACCTCATCGAACAGGGAGAGATGAGCGGAACTTACAGCCACCTTTCGTGGATTACGTGGTTGGTTCTGATTTTCGGGGAGTTCGACTGTCTCTCGGTAATAAGCTTTTGTTTATCTTTTACCAACAAAATGCGGTCGCTTCGTTGTACGTTTTTATGGTGCCACGACAGTTTTTTTATTCGAATCAATTTCATATAGTCTTGTAATAAAATATAGCAAGAAAGCACCACAGTGGCACCTGCTACCGGTATAGCTCCGCAAAAACTGCTGGCTGAATAATTTATATAGCCATATTTTTAAATTTTAACATAGAAATTGCTTCCGTTCTCGCTAAATTTGCTATATTTCTTCTAGATGACTGCCGGATTTGTGCAGTTTGTTGCGCACGAACTACTCGTTCAATTAAAGTTGCTGCAGTGGCCGCCCCGGTTGGTCATTTAATGTTATGTTAATTAATAACAGTTATTTAAAAGTTTCTAGGGATAACTGGGGTTGTTAAATATTTATTTAGTTCGGTTTGGGAGGATGATTTGCAATTTCAGTATAATTCTGTGGCCGTTGAACAACCAAAACAAGCAACGCACACACGAGCCTTATTTATTCAACGAAATTGTTTTTTGCTTATTGAGCACGTTAAAAAGTACCGACCCCCAATCTCTAAATAATCGTTTTTAGCGGTGTCGCCTCAGGACAGAAGTTCGTCTTTGGAGACGAAGGTTGTGAATAAAAAAACGTTCTGTGGGTAGGTTTTTTCGGCGTTGAGGCCAGGAATGGAAATGAGGTGGTTTGCAGAAGTGTCGGACGTCCTGTGGCCTCTTTTAAGCAAGTTTGAAAGGAAACTTGCTACAACTTTGGCCGCGGTGGAACAGGACCGGACCAACCGCTATTATTGCTCACCTCAAGCAACTTTTTTCACAGTTTTCACGTATAACGTCCTAATAGCCGCCGCTGGCGACGAACAAATTTTCAACCCTTAGCCGATTTGCAACTCGCAGTCCCTGCCAATACGTTCACTTGCAAACCAACATGCAACTTGATCGTAAATCTTCAAGTAATTTCTCGAATCATTTGGGTAGCAACTTTTAACGTACAGTTTAATTACTAGTCTCTATAATAATTGCACCAAGATATTACCTCCTAAGCTCAATGTTTTAAATTTTAGCTAATTAGGTACGTGATTATTTTGAGTAACTTGAACAATATTAACAATAATTTGATAGTGCTTCCAAATTGTTGAACAACAATTAATATGGTTGTTTTCAAAATTTTTAAGGGTCCAGAATAGCAAATTTGATGGAAAGTAAAATTGCATTTACTGTCGATAAACACGTGGTCCATCTTCCTCCAAACTACAAAATTTTACACACATATCTCGTTACGGTACAAACGTTTGAGGAACTGCTTCTGGAGCATCATCAAGGAAGTTTAAATTTAAGTTCATCGGCGCAATTTCTTTTTCTATATGTACATCTACATTCTTGCAGGGGCGGCGCTCGGTTTGGGCGAGCGTGGGCAAGCCTAAAATAAATTCTGCTCAACCACTCATTCACCCAATTTATAAAACAAAGTCGGAATTTATTCTAATAAGAATCTATTCTAATGTTGATTCTAACAAGCAATGTGGACCATTTCAGAACCGTCAAAATGTCGTTGTCTTCAAATTAATTAATTATTGCCACATTGATAAGTAGCTTATTTTGTAAAGCAAACATTGTCGCACTGAAATATTTTGTAGAGGCCTGAAAAGAATAGATTTAAGAAAAAGTCATCATGTTTCCAGTGTTCTATTTATAGTTTTTTAAATTTTTATATTGTGATCTTTATCTGGCTCCTTCAGCAATAGAGAATTTTTTGTTTTCTATATTTTCCATTTAAAAATTATTTATTGCATTTTTAGATCATGATTTTCATCATTGATTGCTTTTCTAGAATTTTTAAAATTTGCTCAGATTTTTTTAGGAAAATGGCTTCAAACGTACACATGAGTTATATTGAAATTTTTGTTAATAATTTTTTTTTCTATTTAGGAACATCTGTAGAAACAAAAACATACTGACTTTATTGATGGATCCGCTTAAAGTTTATGCGGTAAAGGAGTTACAGAAAAAAATTATATGTTTCGAAGTATGATTTAGTGCTACGTTACGTATAAGATACCACCCATCTCATTTGTATTTAGAGAAAAAATTAAAAAAAAAAATATTCTTTATTTCGTATAATTCTATAATTTCTTGTTATCTAAACCCCTTAACTTCGATATAAAAAATTAAAAAAAAATTATTTGCTGCGCATTTGAGCTCTATAGATAGATACAATACCCCTTGAACTAAGAATATGCATACGGCCTTGTCAAGTTAACTTTTGCTTCCGTTTGATATTTGTTCTTTTAAAACGTAATTCAACGAATTATCTGGAGGTTGTTGTACCAGACTTGATAGCTCTTTCATAACATTAGTAGTTCTATATTTTGAAGTGGTCCGCATTATTTAGAACATCATTGATATTGTTGAAAGGACAAAGACTGAATATCTTAACAACTCATTAAACTTTTTAAACTTTATGAATGTAAAACAAGACGTATATTAGTCTGTTTTATTTCTGCAAATTAATGAATTAAGAAATCTTTTTCACGAACATTTTTTAAAGTTTTATCTAACTTTTTAACATCAGTCTGTAGGTACACATTCAATATGGTGTGTTGCTGAAAAGTTTTATTCGTGTGTGGTTTCAAAGTTACCCCAAAATGAAAACAAGCGTGAAGGTGAAGGTTAAATTTTTTGCCGAAACAGGAGCATTAATAAATTTAATTCCTGCAAACTCTTCACATCCTTGTTAGTATAAGCATTTAGCAGTATGGAATGAGTACGGTTTTCGTGGGACTTGAATGGGCTCCCTTTCGTTTTCCCTCCTTTTGCAAATCGGCGAGTTGAAATGATGTTACTTCGCGCCAGTGACGTTAAATTTAGCAATGGGGAGCCGGATTTAATCAACGTTTCGCGTGAGCAATCCGCAAAATTGCATTAAGTGCGTACTTACGATTAACAATTTCGTTTGGGTGCTCCGGTAAATTTTTTTATCTTTTCGTCAACATGCGACTGCCATTAATATGTCATAATATTTGTAGGAAAAAAGACAGTGTGAAACTTTGTTCTTATTGATTCCGGTCCGAATTTATTGCAGGAAAGTTTCGCCCTCGCGGCGAGAAAACTTTATATGAGCATACTTAGTGCCCCGAATTATATTCTTTTATGTTTTCTGTATCCGGCGGAAAAATGACGGCGACGTCCGTTAATAACGGTGGTCGATCGAAATTCTTTAAGCTTCTTTCAATTCCGGGGGCTGCAATGATTATAATGAGTTTAAATCGCGCGATAAAGTTTCCGCTCGATTTAACCACGGAGTGGAAGTACAGTTTTATACAGGGATTCATTGCATACTGCTATTAAATTAAGGGTAAGACGGGGTTAAATTAATTTTAAATTCCAGGTAGTTAAGGAAAACTCTTCAGACTTTTAATTACAATAAAATGAAGCGAGGAGCTTAACTTGGAAGTTTTTATTGCATTTAATAATTCAGTTTTTTAAAGGGAGTAACCGCGGTGTAATGGGTTTTTAATTAACGTGCAACATCGAGCAACATGCATACTCTGTATTCTAACCAACCCCACTTCTCTAATGAACCAAACGCAAATTCCAGATCAAAACCAAACCAGAAATTGCTAAGGCAAACAAATTTTTTTCATTTTGTGTCGCGAATTATGCACCCATAACTAACGCAACCAGTCATACATGTTTAATATATTTTGCAATATCACAATTTGAAAAGGTCTCGTGCATAAGGCAGGTTGGCCGGCCGTTCACGGAAAGCATCTGCGTTGAACGGCGCAAAAGTTGAACAAACAAAAGGAAATTGTTGGCCGTACAATTCCGAACTTTTCAAATATACTCCGCATTTATGTTTACGTTCAATATCATAGAGGAGGCGCAACTTGAAAAAACACCCGGTAATTTTCTCTTTACGCGATTCATAAATTATGCGTTGGTACTTCCTCTCCGTTGATTTTCACAGGAATTTGCTCAGCAAGACCCCTGCATATTTAATAAAGGTTGATTTACGTTCCATTATAAAATTGCACGAAACAAAGGAAGTCGATTGAATCAATACGGTCGACGATTGCTATTTCAGTAATTCCAAGATTACTTACAATGTTGTAGCGGCTTCAGAGGAGGATGTAATTTTTTTCGAACTCACTGTTGGAGGGCGTCGTGTAAAATGTCGTGATCGTTATCAGACAGGAATTAATTACTTTTATACTTTATACACAACTTCTTTAGATTGTGGCTGTAGTTATACCGGCAATAATGATAACAATGACACGAGCCGTAATTATTTGTCAATAACCGTGAACATAACGCCGGCTATACGTCATTAATCACTCTTTTATTTGGTACAAGGGGGTGGCACAACTTGTTAAAAACTCACCCATCAAAAACGCACAGATATTGGAACCCTTTTGTTTGGTTTCTTTTCCAATATGCGCTGAAATTTACAAAGTATCTCTTTTGGTATTTGTTTTTACATTCCACATTATCTGCGGATCCGGGCTGCCACCGTTTCGAATTCCTGATAAGGCACGCTCCTGTCATTGACATCACTAGATAGATACTGATCGATGCTCATTCTTCTAATTATTGTTCCATTTATTTAATGATCATTCATCTTTTGATCTCTATCAGTGGTATTTGTGTTCATATTTGCCTAGAAACCGACATTACGATATTGTATTTTTGAATTATAGACAAATAAATGTAATTACGACATAAAGTCTCTCGATTCGATCTAGAAAAATATTTTTCTTTGTCAATTTGCTGCTGCAAAACGTGATTCTTTCACACAGCTGCGTTATTCTCGAGCTATTTAGTCGACATGGGTACGCAAGAGCGCAGAATCTCAAATTTGCGAGCTAATAATTATCGCACAACGATTGAACGTCTTGATCACGATTTTTTTAAAACTTGGCGCCTCCAATCTGTTCAATGATCGAAGTCGTGGATAATGCTTCCAGTATGATATGTCGTGGTACATAACATAGATAATATTTACTTAAAAGTTAAACCGCGAAGAAGAGGTAAAGAAGTATGACTAGAAAATTTTGAAAAGATTTAAAGATACATTAAGAAGATATGTAATTGTTTTGTTTGTTATTTTATTCAAGAATTTGACACATGGTTAACTGCTACTTGGGATGTTGAAGCGATAGGCAACTTTTCCTGATCTCTTGGTCTGCAGAATGTGGTTCGTAAAGAACACTCACGAAAAGGGCTAATTTGTTCCCACTTCTTCACTGTCTGCTCTTCAGCAGGATTAGCTATGAATATAAAAAACATTCAGAACGCCTTTGTCTGTGGCAGAGTAATGAGGGATGCCTCAGATTATTTTTGATTTTGACTTTGGTTATATTGTCAGTAGAAGTTTCTAAATTATCTACTTCATTTTTGAAGATCCATGAAAAGGGTTCTTGATCAATAACTAATACTATGTTGAGCTATGGTGCTTTACTAAACCAGATATCTATTATGGGTTTTATCAACCATCTACCCAACCACTTAATTTGTGGAAGAAAAGGACCAAGGAATAGTTTTACTGTCGAACTAATTTTTTCTTAATTTTTTAAATTTTTGCTTACAACTGAGAAAAGAATCAAAATCGAAATCTACAAGACAAGTTTTTTTTTATGCTGTTCTTATTCACAAATATAACGTTCTGTTTCTTAGTTGCAAGGATTGTAATTAAGGTTGGGGGAAAATCAACCGGAGTGTGCCTAATCGTCCTAATCCGTCCTTGCGGATTACACGCCATCGAAATCGTCAATTTTACGTCTTCTAACGTTTGGTGGTGTATTTACCGAATAGTCCAAATATTTAGATTGGAAACCCAATTAAAACCCGAACAGGTGCCTTCCAACTGTTTTTATATGCGCAATTTGGACGATGCTATCATCATCAATACATTTACCTGCCCAAATCAATCGCTTCGCAAAAAGTACAAAATTTGTTCTAAATCAGGCAACCACGTTATTGAATTATACGGTCAATGCGAAATCCTAATTCTCACTTAGGAGGTGATGGCCGTGATAAATGACAAACTACTCTGTGGCTAAACGTTCCGTAAGGGTCAACAGCCACTTCCATCTTTCACTTATATAGAGCGTCAGTGCGAAATTACTGGATTCCTCAAGTAACCCTTCAACGATCGTGTAACTGGATTTTTTCTTACATTTTTTCGAGACACTGTTGAATTCTCTTCAGAAGTTCCCATTTGTTAGCTCTGTTCTTATGTGGGAGTTATGCAGTACTTTAACTACGTCTGCGAGGACAGTAAGGGGATTTGGATCGATTTGCGCGTTTTTTAATGGCGCCCTCATGTGGCGACCCTTACGAGCTACATCTCTTGTGTCGCAAGAAAAGTATAAAATATATTCACCAATAAAAGTGTAAAATATTACATAATAATAACCAGTTTATGGGCCGTATAAGGGATAAGTTACCTATAGCCAAGAGTGGTTGCAGTTTGGAGATATAGATAGGCGATAGGGTGCAGAGTTTATGTAACGAGAGTTCTCAGATCGGTAAAAACTGCTTTATGCTTCGGTTCCTTTGGCTTTAGCGTGTCGAAGTGTTGGAAGCGCAACCTTTTCAACATCAACGTGTTTATAAAGACAAAAAGAAAATAATTTGACTATTCCACTCACGAATCCATTCTAACCTTTAACAGGCGAGTTAAAAGAAGCCACGCCATGTGATTTATTTGTTCACCCTACTTGTCGCCAGTCAATCTCTTCAGAAAGTAGGTACGTGATAACTTAAGACGATCATAAAGAATAAATCAACTGCAGAATTATGCAGGAATCAAAACGGAACCCTTAAATTTCTAGACCGGTTTGTTCACCCTAGCGGTTAGCGGTTCGATCAGTTGCGATCTCGCAAGCAGGCGCTTGTAAATGGTAGAAGCTTTTAATTAACCGTATTTCGTCAAAATTTCACTTAGGTGAGTTGAGCGACTGATGTGGAAATTTTGGGAAAATTGAAAACTGAGTTGTGGTTTTCCTTTTGTGTTGTTAATTATTTTGTCACCAAGCTCTTCATTTATGTGCTTTTGAGGCACGCAACGTGATTGCATGTAATAACATTGCGATGTGTGCGGTTCACGCGTGTAAGAATTCAGAAAACTCCGGTTTGGAGGGCGTTTAGTTTGACATACGCGCCATAGCCATGCGACCATTAAAGGATCTCTCACAAATCGTCAAAGGTAGTATTTGAGAACGCCCTTGAATTAGTACTAAATCCTCACAAAGGCATAACAATCACTGGTAAATAACTGCGGCAGTAGAGATATTGTTTAGTTACATCGTAACATGTATAATGGGCGCGATTGTATATGGCAGGGTTCTGGCAACAAAACGTTGTGTTATTATTTTTTATTATTGAAAGGACGCGGTAGAAAGCAGAACAATGGAAGCAAAACGATTCGCAATAAAGTTTTTTTCCTATAAGTATTCAGATGCTGAGGGAAACGAGGGCAATGAAAAGCTTTCTCATATTTATGTTAGTTCTTTACATTGACAGTTTCTTGGCTTACACGCCGGCAAACATCCTGATTCCGAGCTCCTGTCGCATTGATGCCGTAAAAACTTTTATTATTGTCCTGTTTTTCAGTTTGGTCGTTGTTAGCTTTATCCTGGCATAATAATAATTCGGAACGATCCGCCGTATGTATGTACGACAACCTGTACGTTTTTTTACATTTTCCAAACATTTTATTTTTTCATGTATGCGGATATTGCCTGTTGTTCATTACACTAAAGCGCAAAGCTTCAAATGTGAGCTTCCACGATGCGTCATTTTCGGCGTTCTTCGCATACGCTTTTATCTGATTTCACACTTCCTCCAAATATCTCAGGGATTTTATAGTGCTTAAAAAACTAGGACCATCTTTCTAAGCAGAGTATGAAGTGCCAAAAAAAACATATTAGTTTTCACTAAAGTTTGAACTTTCCTTGTAGTGGCGAATGTTAAGGTGCAGTTGACTTCGGGTCTTGGAGGCATTTCCCACAAAACTATAAAAAATCTTTTACTGACTCCACTAGCGACTGTTCTTGGAAGGGAAGTGGAAGATGGATGCTTCCTGTCCACCACCCTTCACCACGTCACGTGGGTGCTACCTTGGAGGGAATTGTGGACACGAACGCAAGCACACAACGAAATTGTTTGTTCAGTATAATAAACTTGACTAAGAAAAACAACAAACTAATGATAGAAACAAAGAAACAAAAAATAAACTAAGTGAGGGTACAGAATAACAGGAATAATAATGACTGTTATTCTATCATGTTTCTGTTGAAGGATAAATTAATTGGATTGTAGGTACAAGTATTTATTTAGCATTAGCATTCACCAAATTAATTATTACAAATTCCTTAGTTTGCAAATATGCCAGTTACTTCACAAGCTATCTATAAAAAGTTGGCATGTTTTAATTACCTAACTCAGCAGTAAATAAAATAATCAATGAAGGTAGCTAGTTCACAAATGGCTAAAGTAAAAGTTGTATCTTATCTTTGGTGGTATGTCAATTTTTTTTTGTGAATGATGCCATGCAATTTATTTCTACTTTCTTCGTTTTTTCAACTGGTTGCAAGTTGTCGTTTCAGCCTTTTTCAAATCTATTAAATAAATTAATCTAACAACTGTTGGGTTGAATGACCAACAATAATAATTGTTTATGCATTGGAAATGTTGTTACCACAACTGATATAACTCATCATTTTTATTAACTCCCTGCATGCAGAATCACATGAGGCCAAAACATAATGTCAATAACTAAGTACTATCCACTTTTTCCTACCACACTTTTCATAAAACCGATCAAAATAACCTCACTAAGTAGTCAGTCGACTGATGGTTATTACCGTTGAACAAAACCAAATGCGTGTCTTTTTATTAGGGCATTTGGATTTTTTTTAGCTCAGGCGCCTTGAGAATTGAACCCAGGTTCTTCCGAATGGCAGCTGAACGTGCTTGAGTACTTGGCCAGAGTCCAGGTTTGCGAATCCATTCTTCTGGAATTTGCTCAAAGGACTATTACTTCGTGGTTTAATCTAGCATTGATTAACCAAAAACATTTGTGAGGTGTAAATACTTTTATTCGCACTTTTTTTTTCTTGGTTAAAAATGGGCCCATTATTAACCTCAAAAAATGAAAGATTGCGAATAAAACAGTATACAAACCTTAGTGGAAATTTCTTTCTGTCTCGAGCATTAGCTCTCGACAGAAAGGAAACATTTTCTATCTAGGTGTGTAATCTACTATTTATTCGCAATCATATAGGTATTATGTCCATTTATAACCTTTTAAAAAGTGGGGAAGTTAATCATTCCTAACAATCCTTTCCTGACCTTACTTTCCTTCTCTAGGTTAGGAATGGGCCCATTGCTACCCTGCTGTGAGTACGAAAATCGCTCGGTAGATGGCGCAGAGTGAAATTTTACAAATTAATTTTGGTTTATTTGCCAAAAATGAATGATTGCGAATAAAATAGTATACAAACCTCGGTGGAAATTTTCTTCTGTCTCGGCAGAAATGAAACATTTCCCACTTCGGTGTGTAATCTACTATTGTACAATTTAGTGATAAGGATTTACGGTTATAAAATTAGTTAGTTCGATCGCGGCGCTAGGACAGCACATTACATATTATTATTATTACAAAAATAGTTTTTTTATACAATCGTATCGAAATAGTACCATTTCGAAGGTCATTTTCATGTTGAAATGACGTGTTTTTTTCACTCTACTGTCATTTTTTCGCACTAAATACAAAATGTAAAATTAACAGACAAACACCTCCATTATCAATGAAATTTTGATTCTGTTATGTCGCATTTCCTAAGAAACGAAAAATTGTGCAACTAGATTATGCAGTAAGTATGTGCAATTTTCTTCTTTCTTTTTACATTTTTAACAATTCTGGCGACGATTGTATAAAAAATCTTGTCTGTAGTAGGTACGTTGCAAAATTCGTGTTTTTCGCACGCGACGTGTTACCGAACTTGCTTCGCTCGTTTGGTAATATTTTCTTGGTGCGAAAAACACTTTCATTTTGCAACTTAGGTACTACATAAATAGCTATTGTGATTATCGACAAGAGTTTTGTTTTATTATTTATTATTTTATTAATCAGTGAAACATTGAGCAAGAGATGCTTGTGATGCGGTAGTGGTTGGGGTTTTCTGATTACAAGTTACTACAGCAATAGTTGTTTGTTTAAATACCTAGTAACAACCTGAGTTACTACATGAACTAACCACGTTCTTTAACTTATGTTAATTGTATTTAAGTAAATTATACAAAATACAAAGTTATACTTAGATATTGGGTTATGAGCATTATTCGAAATCGAGCCTAACTGGTAATGCTCTTAGTTTTCTGGTTGGTCATTGTAACAATATTGTTTACGTTTAGTTGCAACTTGCCGATGCGTGTAGCATCCGGTACGTTATGGAATCGCTGTTGTCAAAAGTTCAACCCTTGTGATTCGGCATTGCGGGAGCTTTCTCCGAGTTGTCGAATTCCGGCGCTAAAGCCCTAAAGCTCCCGTTATGATTGGTGTTTGGCGTCTTGACGCGACATTTAGCATTGTAATCCAATTACGGCGACACACTATTGACAATAATTATGCATGTCAATATTATTTCTGGTCGCGAGTCGCGCACTAGCGACTAACCCGTTCATCCGAGTCGATCCGCGGTCTTACTTGATAAACAATTTACGTCGATATCAATGGCACAAAATTAAGTAACACTTGTAGCAGCCAGAACGGCGCTAACTTGGGTGGAAGGGCGTAGTTGGCGGACAAGTTTACCGTAAATTCCAACAATTAATTACTAAGTTGGCGCAGCGCATTCACTGTGTATGTGAGCACGGGCCAACCTTTATTGTTCCACTGGAGCTTAATGCTGTCGATGAATTACAACTACTGATATAAACTTTATTTCCACTAATTTACTAAACAGCGCTGGATTAAAAGTTACTCCGGGCCCCCTGGTAGCTGGCGAAAGCTCTTTTCAAGCTCCAGTTGACAGTGCGGTTTTACGGGTAGCACCGACGCTTCCAACCAACGACGTCTATTTTATTTCGCCCAATGTTATTTGCGCTAATTTCACAGGAATAAACCCGCATAACCCCGAACGACGCCCACTTACATACGGTGATTCCAATTAAGATCCACGACCTGACTATTGATTTACTTGCTACTACGCAAATTCGTCATAAGCGATAATTAACAGTTCAATGTCTTGCATCGTGAAAATGAGTTTAAACGCTGACAATTTTAAGTTATTCATTAACTTGTTGGCGTGGCAGACAGTTTTACGACGGTGCAAAAGCGCATATTACAAGCTTGCACCGTTCCTCTTGTTTAGAATGAGCAACTAATTAACTGCAGACAAGTAGACACTGGTGCTGCTACTGCAACGCTTGTTTTAAAATTGACAAAGTAATCGGTCTTTGATGATGCGTTAAGGGACGACAACTGACACCTCGGCCTAACCTAATTTAGAACCAATCGAACCACATTACTGAGTTATGATTAAGTAATTATCTAGTAATTACATCATGCAAGTTCGAGCAAGACCACCAGGAACCGAAAACTTATCTAAAAAAACTCGCGTTAAGCTTCTAAAAGCTTGTTAACGCTTTTTCAAAGAGGGTTGCACCAACTGACAATTCATCCCGTGAAGCAGTTGTCAGTTATCTACATAACAATTTCTAGGCCATCTTTCGCTTGAACTCTAGAACCTTCTTCCGTATGTTTACGAAGAAAGGATTTCAGTAACGTTTGTCAAAGTTTACCACGTCAATTAGGCTTTTGCCCGGCTCGTTGTTCGTCGCCCGAATCCCCACGTCTTCTTGAAAGGAGTATATTTGTCATTGGGCAATAGTGCCACCTTATATTGATGTGGTGGTAGTTGCTCCAAGCAATTGCTGAAGTTACAATTATAGGAATTAACGAAACTTTAATCAACATGAAGAGTAGCAATAAAATTTTAATTTTTTTTTTCTGAACATGGTGGTCTCGCGTTATTGCGTTGTGAATAATAAGTGCAGCTTAGGCGAGATGATGCATCTCGACTACCTAATGAAGAATTGAAAGTATGCAGCCGCGACGGCGGCTTCTTCGCTCACTTTGCCCTTGCACATGTATATTTAAGGGAGCTTTAGCGCCAAAACGCGAATAAAAGTGTATCAATGTTGCTAACATATTCGCGGAGCAGCCCCATAAAAGACCGGAAGTAAAATATCGCGGCAATTGTGTAAAAGCTCGTAGGTAATATTCATGTAGTTGCGCGGAGCTTTTAAAGGGTTCCACACAAAGGGGTCCATACTGAAGAGATCCTGAAGGGTTCTCGGGCATATACGTGTCGATGTCTCGGTTCCAAGGGCATTGTTCTAGCGTACAGCTATAAATACTTGTTACGTTGCAGGGCTCGGGATCGTAAAAAAGGGGGGGGTGTCACCCTCTAGCCCTAGCCGCATCGCTATTACAATTATACTGGCTATAAAAGTATATGGCTGAAATTATGACCGACTTTGTCATCACTTGTCAGTCCACTATCTTTATGAACGGTCACTGTTGCCACTACAGCTTTGTCGGGGTGATTTTCGGGAATATTGACAAGCGGAATGGCGGAGGGCTCCTTGTTTATTTCCTCAATATCGTCCGGTATGAAGGAAACGCTCAATTCGGCGACAGTTATGCCGAAAACGTTCCTCTTCAGTTGAATGAATTAATTAAAACCCATTCACCGACAGCGGACGGTTGTGAATGGAGCTTTCAACTTTACTCAATAATTATTCAGTCACAAAAACAAGTCAAAATTTCCAGGACTAATTAATTTCAGTGAAGACATTCGCAGATTGACGACTCATAACCGGAATCCGAAAGTGGCATTTGTAGTCTTAAACATTAGGAATGCCAAAGTCGAGTAATCCCCGGATGCTTTATGGCACTATTATTTTTGTTGTGTCGCATTTCGCATTTGCGGATAATTTATGTGTTGGCTCCTAATACGGCGCTAGTCAGTCTTGGCGGAAGCTCCTTTTTTGCTGCTGATGGAATTGTTAATGTTGGCCCGGTCGAGTTTGGCGGGGGAAGAGGGAATGATGGACCGTCGTTTTAATAATTTATTACCAAAAAAGAAAATGAATAAAACAAGCATCAAACTTTACGTCACAACAACATCCCAAGGGATTTTGTAAACAAAGAAATTTAATATATGTATACTGCTTTAAAATAACTTTTCTTCGGAAAAATGCTTTGGCATTGTTTCCGTTTATCTTCTTCGCTCTTTCACTGCCGGCAAATTCATTACTTCCCGAGATTGGACGTGCAGTCGATTTTTACCGAATTTGAAGTGGGGTGGGCGGAACCGTTGCCATTAACCATATAACGCCGCACTTTGAACAGTCATTTTACATAGATATTGCTCTGCCGTTACCGTTAAGCTGCTACCATTAAATTTTCTCCTTTTTCGAAGATCAATGTCAAATCAACCCTTTATTAAGTCGGACGCTGAAAGAGATTTGCAAAAACTTAACGGAGAGGAAGTGGACGTTTAAAAAAAGCGGGAGATTTTTCTATCATGTTTCTAGATTTCATACTTCTTCTAAGTACAAGTACAAAAGTACAAGTATGTTTGCTCGTTAATAGCTAGCTTTTCATTTGTATGTAGGGTGTCCCAGCACTAGACTCTACCCCCTAAAATTTTGTTAATTTTATGTAAAAATTTAAAATTTTCGAATATTTCAAATTTCAAATATTTATAACTCAAAATAAACATCTCACACTCAGAAACTACAGTTCGATTTGGACTAACTGAACTGAAATCTACAAAAATAAGTTGGAGGATAAAACGAAAATTTTTCTCTATAGCCAGAAATCGTAGAGTAAGTAAAAGTAGTAGAACCATTTACTTCTGCAGATTAAAAACTCATCATTCTACTTTATCAAGCTGAGAAGTAAGTTTGAGGAGAACTCCATATGATTGTTAGACTTGAACTAAAAATGACGTTAATGCATCGTTAAGCAATAATTTTAGCGCTAACTGACTGATGAATGCAGAAAGGATTTTTTTTTGACTGGACTTCTTTTTTGTTGTCATTTAAGCAGTTGTAGCTTTATTATCCAAGAATCAATTACAGTTTTCCATTGTTTTCGATTCATTTCTGATCGAAATCAAAATTTTCTATTAAAATTGGCAATTGTTCCATCTGTCAGTTGATTCATTACACGTTTTCTTCATTTTGGAATTCGTTTATGGATATTTTTAAGTTACACTTTTCTCTCATGGTTCCGTCTTAAATTTTATGCGTCTTTTTTCCAGAATTATTTTTTAATTACCGTTTTTCCTAAAAAAAACTGCGTGTCATATGGAAAGCGAGCTCATTAGGTGCTTGGCCTGAGCTGTGCCGTCCTTTGATTTTTATTGCGTTTCCGCAGTATTTAGATTTGGGCCTGGGTTTCGGTAAAACGTGGCTCTTGTCCGAAATCGAACATCTGGCGAAGCTGCTGTCGCTGGAAAAATAGTCGAGTCGGGCTGGGGTAAGCGGCTGCGATGAAAATAAGCCATCGCTGGAGTGGTTATTCGGAAGACCTCGCCGACAAAATACAATGCTTTTACTTCACGGATTAGCCGGGAGGTTCTGTTTATTTTGTAAATATGAGACTTTGCGAAGGCGACGTCGCGCCAGGCGATTATTTCGTCGGGCCTTTTACACGTGTTTTCAGCTCTGTAATCTTCTTGAAATGTGGGCCATATCACTTACCCACCTGAAGAGAAGACAGCTTTCCGAATGTAGTTCGCTTTCAATTTACCCAACAAATAACTTTCGCCAGTCACCTGATTAGGGTAGCAAATTTAATTATGTACAGCCTGTTGGAATTTTTCATGGTTTCAGGAATTAGGCGCTCACGGCTTCCTCCTTCCTACCAGCACACGCTACGAGGTTCGACCAAAAACGTTTGTCAGCACAAGTAGCGCTCTCGAACGATTGATTTTATTGAAATTTTCACCCTGTAACAATTTACTTCATTTATGGACAGGTTTAGCGTCGAAAATAAATTCAATTATTGACGGAATCACTCTATTTTAATTCACCCCAACTCTAGGCAGGTTGACTTGGGGTTGACCGAAAATCGTGACAGCTCGTAAAGGTACAAAACGATGAGCCCACGATTAGTGACGTAGGTCCTCGGAAACGGTCGTTGTATGGTAATATGTGAATCAAAAAATTAAATCTTGAAGGGCAGTATCGGACCCTGCAATATATGCATCTCTCTGAATATCGAAAGCTCAGTTAGATAAACTTCTATTTTCATTGCTGATTAATTATAATAATGTTTTTTTGTCGATCTCGCTGGAGCGAATATTATTGTTATTAATCAACCAAAGTTGATTACGCTTCCCCTAAACGACTCAAAATTTGCATTTCTGCGTCATAATAGTTAAAGACCAATTTGGAAAAGTTCGAAAAAATTTATAAAGCGTTTATAAATTCCGATGATAATTTTTTTGCCCAATTTCTGTTCTTTTAAAAATATCGCAAGTTCTCAAATAACTCTATTGGTTTCCAATTACTCCAAAGTAATTTAAAAAAAACTGGCTTAGTGTCGCGAATTTACAGCGGCCATAAAGCCGCATTGTCTCTCTCGTTTTTACGTTGTGTTAACAGGCCGAAATAAAGCTCCGGCAGTAAATCGGGGATGATTTGACCCGTAATGACGGCGGTCGCGAAATGAAAACTCCTAATCGAATCCGGGGAAGAGGAACGATTGCATCAAACACGTTTTAATATTATTTCTTTATTTTTCTGTAACACAAATCAGAACAGGCAACAAAGTAATCAACATAAACGAGACTTGAATAAAACAACGTGCGGCGCCCCTGGGATGATATGTGGGAGATATGGGTATTGGGGGATCGTGGTGGATGGGGTTAAGTAACGAATCAGTTGCTCGGGGCGTCGGAATCGTCAAAGGAATGTGTCGGTGGTGTGAATTTTTAGTGATGCTTTCCTCCACCGCCGCCTCCGCCGCCACCATGGCCGCTTGCAAAACCGTATTCCTTTCCGCCGGAATGGCCTCCTTTCTTGCCGTAATCGGAATGATGGGAATGGTGGCTTTCGTGGCCTCCATGTCCTTTGTACCCTTTGTGGTCTTCGTCGTAGTGTCCTTTGTCTGAGTGGCCTTTTTTGCCGTAATGGTCGTCGTGATGACCGCTCTTGTGACTGCCGCCCTTCTTGTGATGGCCGGATTTGCCTCCGTGATGGCCGTGGAAGTCTCCGAATTTGGAGTGGTGGCCGCCTTTGTGGTAGTCATCGTAGAATTTGTGGTGCTTGTGGTAATCGTCTTTGTGAGATTTGTGGTGGTAACCGGTGGTTTTCTGTCCTTTCTTGTGGCCTTTCTTCTCACCGAATTTGCCTCCTTTGTGGGATTTGCCGGCTGCGTGGTGCTCGCTGTGATGGCCGCCTTCGTCGTGGTGACCCTTGTGATGACCTCCCTTTTCGGCGTGGTGTCCAGATTTGTGTTCTTTGCCGTGTTTACCGTGGCCTCCTTTGTCGTGGTGATGGGCGGATTTGTAACCTTTATCGCCCTTGTCGCCGTGACTGGAATGATGGTCGGCGTGGTGCGAGGAACCACCGCCGGATTCGTGGCCGCTGGAATGGTGGTGACCGTGTCCAGACGCCGCCACTTCCAAATCGAGATTCGCTAACGCAGAAGAATCACTTGCGACTTCATCGTCCTCCTTGATTACCCTGGCCGAACTGAAGGCTATGGCCAGGCTGACGCCCAGACACAAAACAAACAATTTCATGTTAATCACAAGAAGATGCTGGTGGTACTGAGGATCCTAGCCACCGTCAACTATTTATACCGCTACCCTTTCTTCAGTTTCGCGTTTAACGGTAGATTAGTTCGGTCTGTTTTTTGCTAAAACTATCTTTGATTTGGTGTAATATCGTTTTTGCCGGTCGGATTGAGATTTCATCTTTATGTAATGGGCTTTCTCCGGTATTGCATTTTGATGGTTGATCGAGCGTTGTTTAATTGTGTAATGTAATGTTTCTCTGCGGCGAAGTGGGTCGCGAAAAAAGTTACGAACACAATTAATTTATTTCGAATTATCCCAAAGCACCAACTTCAAAATTTGTTTTTAATTTAACCAAACGCCGAGCAGGAATTTCATTCTTACGGCGGACGAACTGCAAATCTTGGACTTTAATTAAATTTTTCAACAAAATTTCCGCATTGTTCCCGCATTAAATTGACGCAGGGATTCGCCACGAATTAATATACTTGGAGCCTAACTGCCCGGCCACCATATCGTGTTTTTGCATGAGATTCTTGCCTTTACCGGATTTTAGTAAAATAAAGTTGGGTGAGCTTTACTTTTCGCACTCTAAAACCCCGGTTTCATTAAGTTTGTTGCGTGAGTGTTCTCAAACTCCCGCTGTGTCCCGTCTAGTTTACGAGTACAGCTTCATATGTAGGTGGTCCGGAAAAGTTTAGCTGCCCGTAGTTTTCCCTGCCGCAGTGTTTATTACTGTTTCGTGTCGTTTTTCATAGTGAAAACAATTCCTACCCGCCATAGTCCGCATAGGCAACAACTAAACGAACCATAATACTGAAGAAATTTTTCTTTCATTTTACGAATATGCGTACAAATTGCAACAAAATATAAAAGAAAAGGTTATGTCAAAACGCTGCCAGAGAGCACAGAGCAATATAATGATTTTAGGTCATCAAGACATTTTTAAACAAGTTGGAGTAATAGAAAATTATTAGATTAAGTTATTAGATGAAACAGATCTGATAGATATAATATAGGTACATGATAATATGTACAATGTATAAATGTTACAACAAACACGATAGGCATATCTAATAGAAATACTTTATTTATACATTCATAGTAATTTAAACATGGAAACGAAATCGATCAGCAGTCATGGAGACAAATGGAAAAATTATTACAAAGAAATGAGCCATAAAATTTATAATTATAGCAGGATCATCACATTTCTGAGCAACTATTATGTATTAATGAGGAGGAATCTTGATAAAGTGATTAAAGAAAGTATCATTCAAGGCAAGCAACAGCTCAACAGGTCTTTAAATTTTGATGTACAATCGTGGAGTTTGAGAATGTTTAGTAGGATCTAACCCGTTACGTGTGTTTAGTTGTCATGCAGCTTTCTATAATTGCAAGTCAAGTAACACGTATTAGCTAGGGGTTACCGGCTCATTGTAAGTAGATGCCTGCGTACATGTAATGATAAGTGAGAAAACGTAAAAGACACAGGCTAGACTGTACATTAACAAATTATTGTCATGGTGTAATTGTTCGTGCTCAATATCCCCAGTTATGGTTTAGATTTTAGAAAAATTTTGATAAGCAGCTATATTGGAAATACTCTCCGAAAAAAAGTTTGAAGTAATATCTGAATATGGACTGTCACTCTATAATTGTACTGGTATAACCTTGTTCAATTATTCATCCACCAACAGTTTTGTTTGTGGAAACATTTCTGCTCATTACAGACAATCATTAAACAATAAAGTTTTATTTCTGTATTCTACCAAGAAGTTGCTAATGGCCAAGCATTTTAGAACTGTAACCTATTTTATGAGAAAAGTTGCTTTTATTTTCAGTGAAAAATGTTTATTTTTTTCCATGCTTTGAGTTTCAACTCCTCGGTTTTTGCTGCAAATCCATAATCTGATCCAATTAAGATCACCGGATGTAAAAGTTTATTATTTATAGTCGTTTGGGAAAGGTAAATTGATAATTCATCGAGATACGAACAGGTAAAAATGCAGAAGTAAATAAAGAGACTAAACAACTCAAAAGGTTTTTGTCGTCACTCAAAATAATTGTTATTTTAATTTTTTTAATTGTATTTTAATCATTTTTGAATAAAGCTTGAGAGACATTCATTGCATTGGTTTGGCATAAAAATATGTAAAAAATTGATGAAAAAATAAACATTTCAGACACTTGATATATCGTGAAAGGTTTCTTGATGAAAAAAAGCATTTGAACTAGAATATTCTCTAATTTATTAAATTAGTAGTAAAGCGCAGCTTTAACTATGCAGCCTCCGATACTCTTATACTACCGCGCCAAAGATAATTAATCGTTTGCACATTATTCGGTATTCAGTATCTCTTTTTGCAAAAATTTAATCTGTATCAGCTCGTATCAAAAAAATTTGAAACAATTTGCTTCTGCAAACAATATGTATTATACAGGGTGTTTCAACGAGAACCGCCGGTGCCAAAGTGCGTATTTCCAATGGAGTTAAAAATTTGAAATTTGACAGAAATAAACTATAATTAATGCACTACAAGAAGACATTGTCGTTTTTCTCTTTTTTTAAATGGTGCGAGTTTTCACTTTCGATCGCGATTTCATATCGAAATATTTACTTCATTTCTTTGATTTTCTTCAAGCTCATAATCACGACCTCCAAGATTGATAACGAGTAATTGAAATATTTTTATATCAAACCATTATTGAATACATGGATATTTAAATTTCAGCCCTGAGGAGATTTTCTGATTGACAGCATGATATCTTTGTGGCCCCAGCTTTGCGGCTAACCGCATTAGATTTTATGATGGTCTCTGTACTGCAAAGATCTTTGAGTAGGTACCGCTTTTAAGTCATAAATAACCGAACCGTTTAGGCGGTCTTTGTCACAAAATTTGATTGTTTCAATAAAGCAGTCGTGTCATAAATTCGTCAAAATCCTGCAAACTTCTTAAAAACACAATTAGCGATACTTCAACTACAAATTTTTAATTTTTAACAACAGGTATTACAAACATAATATAATAATAAAAAAATATATTGAAAATTTTTGAAAAAGCACTTTATGGCGTCCCGACGGCGCATGGAATTAATTATGGACCAAACAATTACGCCACATTACGCATTCATTAAAGTTTATTTCTGCCAAATTTCAAATTTTTAACTTTATTGGAAATACCCAATTTGGCACCGACGGTTCTCGTTGAAACACCCGGTATATAGTGTTTAACTGTCGGACTCTATATGAATATTAAAATGGTGTGTGAGTCCCGTTAAACATCTAGTATTTGCCTACCCTTAAAAATAACCAAGTGCTGTATGAAATTAAGTAATTTGTAGTGCTTCCCGGGTGGTGTTATTGAAGCCGAAGGTGGGCAGTGGTGCGCGAGTTGAATTTTTATACTCGCTTTTCCACCCGAAAGCGGGGGAAAACCGTTTAATTTTGAATAGGCATCCGGTTGAGTTTTAGCAGAAAGAGACGATGCTAACAATAAGATGTTTCCGCGATTGTAAGCAATTTAGTTATCATATCGGCTGTTTGGTATTGACGGAAACTGCGCCTGATATTCCGTCGATTGTCTCTCTTTGCGAAATTGAATGGCCGGCGATTTTTCGTTTCGGAAACCTTTTCATGGAATAATTAAATTGGCGGCGTTGCAAATTCCCTACGAAAACTCGATATTAATAAAACTCATTTAAAAAAAAAAATTGGTTTTAATCGTTCGATGCCTGCTAATTGCAAAATTCCGGCGGTTAGTAATTCTGGCCCGCTACAAAGCATCTTATGGCCGTTAATTTGGGATAGATGAGTTTTAAGTTGGACGTAAAAAGAACACGAGTGTCGGCTGTTTTGCTAACGGTAAAAAGGTTAATTAATCTCTTTTAGCATGCGAACCGCATTATTCTTTTACCCTTTTAATGCAGTCCGACCCTGTTGGGGCGCTGCGGTGCTATTTTACGACTTTAACGAAGCATGTCATGACAACATTTCCATATAAAACGCGACTGAAGCGTCGTGGGGAAAGTTCGGGGGCGATGGATGCCATTTAGCAACTGTCGCCTTGCTGTTCCAGCGAAATTATTCTTCATACACTGCAGCGTCTCATTAGGAAGGGTTCGACGGGCCCGGAAGGCGACCCTCACCCCTGCGCAATCAACATATTATTCCATACAGGGCCGGATTCCGGCGTTATATTACTCCGGAATAATTCTTGCTCGTCTCCTTATCGTCGAGTGTTTTAGTATCTCAGTTCTCCGAAAGAGTTCCTTTTGCTCCGCACCATCAGATTATCAACAGATACGACGCTCTCGGTATTTCTCTGCAGTTGCCGAATTGCTTGCTTATGTGCTGCTAGAGAAAACGCGGGCGACTTCGAATCACCTACTTATTACTTTGGGTTTATTTTGATGTTTGCTCCATTATTTCGCCAAGATTACCCGACAAATAACCAAGGACGTGTCTCCTCTTCCACTATTGCTCCACATCCACTTCCGCCTGATGGCACGCAAATTCAAAAAATTCCTCAGCTTTTGATGTGTTACCAATTCATTCCACACTCTGGTTCATTGGAGCGCAACGATTCGCATTAACAAATTCTCGGAGCATAGGTTCCTTTTTATGCCCTAAATGGAATTACACGCCTACTATAATGGTTGTTATTATTGCATAACGTTAAGTAATAAATTATGTTGCGCCAAATTCAATTGGCAAGGTAGACGACAGCAATCAGGGCCCCCGTTATTACGTTTTAAACCAATCGAAAGGAAGATGACTGAACACAATTTCTTTTCGATCGCATTTTCATCGGGGAATATCTGGAAATGTCACGACATACCGGAAGTGGACATGTTTTCCATTGAGGTCATTGCGTTGAAATAATCAACCAGCGCAACAAAGAGGAAATACATTCATTGTTCACAAGTAGTCCATTATTCAATAGTTTGCGGGAATTTGCCGCGGTTTAGTGTTCTTTTACCATTGATTCTACTATGGGCGCTGCAACCGTAATAACGAGCTTTTACTACCTTTCATTACGGTCAAGTTAAATCACGGACGCAATTGAAAAAAATCGATTGTTGCCAATTTACAACCCACTCATGTTTATTTATTTTGGACAAAGGATCGCCAGCTGATGAATCTTTTAAAAGTATGGTTTTGAAAAGCGAAAAAACAACTACATTTTCGTTTATCGAATAGAGACTTCAATAGAAAACCCGTCATCAATAGGGACTAGAGTACCCGTTAAACGTCTAGTATTTGCCTACCCTTCTCAAAATAACCAAGTTTGTAGTGCTTGTTGGGTACACCATCCGAAAAGTGGAAAAGTATTGAAGCTAAAGGTGGGCAGTGGTGCGCGAGTTGAATTTTTCTCATTTTATACTCCATTTTTCTTTCAATAATTAGGTGTATCAGTTAATATCTTGGGCCCGGCATAATGTGCCCTAAGTATTCCGTTTTTCTCCTTTTTGTCACATTCAATATCTTTTGGTCTTTGTTCATTTGCCTTAAGACTTTCGTGTTAGTCACTTGCGATGTCCCCTTTAATGTTCATCCTTTCATCTTGTCAACTGCACCAACTATATGTAGCATTTTACAAATCTTATTTTAAGATGGGTCGTATTTAACAGTCTACCAAATTTACCCAATATTTTCATACAAAAAAATACTTTTATTTCCCAAAAATACTAAATGCTTACCAAAATTAAGAAAATACATAATCTTAAAGCGATAACCAAATATTGACATAATGCTGGCCTCTTATATATTTTGTTCGCCAAAATAACTTTTGTTGACCATAAATACTAAATGTTCACTATATTTTATTCCGCATTTAATTCTAACATAATACCCAGATATTTAATTTTCGACAGTGTCTTATATTATTTAGCAGTTAAAAATATTATTTGTTGATCAAAAATACACAAGCAATAAAATGTTGTGCAAATGGTAAATAATTTTATGCAAAATTATAGATGGAGATGTGCTAGGGCAAGAAAATAAGAGTAACAATTGGAGTGGTTTGCACAAAAAAAGATATTGATTTCCGTAATATATAAATGCTTTGCTGTAATTGGCTTGCATTATGTAAAACGTAAAACTTCTTTTAGTGGTAATTTCTAATCGTGCTTTAAAAAAAAAATTACAGGGCCCTGAACTGACCTAGTACAAAACTTTTTTTGCGTGCTTCTTGTCTGGGAGCGCAAGCGGCAAGGAGAGATGCGCGAGCATATTTTATTTGTGGAGTAATAGAATAATTATTTGACGCACAAATAGTTTTTTTGAGAAACACTAAATATAAATACATAGCGCGAATATTTATTATGTACAGCACGGACGCGTAACTTGAGCGCTCTAAATTTGGTTAACATTTAGTAAAATTGATAGACATATAGAATTTAAAATGTAAGCAATGGTAAAACAATACGCAGCATAGTTATTTTAGTGGTGATGTTCTCATTTTCTGATGTATAATAATTTGGGTTTTATTTAGATTTTTTGTTGCTCATTAAATTTTCTGGTGGACAGTGCAAGGGGTGTATGGTTTAATTTGGTGTACATTATATTTGTTCCCTTTTAAGATTAAGGCCGAAGTCTCTGCTAATAGGTACGTTACAGAGTTTTATAAATCTCTTCGGGGATTTTTGTTCGACATTTTATCTCAAAGTCCGACGACAAGTCTTCACATAGCCATGTTCTAAAGGTATCTAAATTTTTTACTCGCTCTACCGACTTGCTTTCAAATTTTAATGCAAAATTTCTAAATGCATATGACTATCAGGTGACAATCATTACCTGTCTAAATATTAGATTAAAAAAAGGAGTCTTGAGTTCAGTTATTGCAAAGTTCTGAGACCAGACAATGTGGCGATGGTAGACGCAATAGTTTATTTTAGGCCGTGAAGCTCCGTAAGTTATGCCCATATAAAAGTTGCGAATACAGAGTCAAAGGAAAAGGTTTAGTGGTGTAGCTATTACGTTGCAAATGTCGGAGCTTGTAAGTATAAGACGTCCTTTCAAGTTCCAGACTGCAGCCCACCATCGATTTAACATAACCAGAGGAAATGTTTTTAAAACAGATTTACGAGAAAAAGACATCACTCGTGTGGCAGGTTCCAAAGACGCATTCTGAAGTCTTAACAAACTAAACATAAAAGTAATTTCGTAGATAACTAGTTGCACGTGGAAGGTTAACATTTTCTGAATTTGGCTCGTGGAAATCAGTTGCAGACTATAGTGGCGAATTTAAATTGGCGAGACCACTTGAGCTCCGATCATAGACATTTATCTCTACCTAATGTAAGTCGCTCAAAAGTGGATGTCTGGATTTAAATTCGATGTTATTGACGGCGTTTCGTCCCAAATGGATTTTGAAGTTTCTGTGATTAAATTGTTCCTGCCAACGAAAATTATTTGATATATTCAAAGACAAAGAAATTCAGAAATCTATCTACTATTGGAGAAAATCTTGAAAAAAAATGTAGGTTTTTATGCCGAACAACTTTTACATCCCCAAGTTTGTGTCGTGATGCGTATACACCTCAACGGTGTTTTGATGGCATTATTCAATTTCCGTTTTATAATTTTATTAATTAAACATGTTGCAAATAGCCGACAGGAATTTGAATTTTCAACAATAAATCAATCGAATTGAATGCATTTAATTGAATTAAATTTCGGAATAAAACCCAAAATTCTATTTCGAATATGTACATTAACGCTTATTGTGACGTGGCGAAATTGGTCGTAGTCGTGTTGGTTTGAAGTGGGAGTATTTTTCCGGTTCCGGAGCATCCCTGTGTCCCACTTCAAAGATTCATACTAATGTACTTACAAATATTAATTGGGTTTGCTTGGAAAATGGCCGCCTAACCCCGTTACAAAACACAAATTAGTGCTTCCGAGAAAGCTCAGATATTAATCCGTTAATGTTGACTGGTGAATGGATGAATTCTGAAGTGTTTAATGCCGGGCTATTATTAACGTGAAGAGGATTATGTTTAATATATGGAGCCCACCTCTTAACGTTGTCATGTTAACGAGGACGATAATGATAGAGCTTACTTTTATCAGTGGCTTTGTGATCGTATACATTGCGCACAGCGAGTTCAATTCCCCAGTTCAAAGCTCCATTCACGACAAATTGGATGGATCTTTTAACGAGAGGTAAAAGCACTTGCGTATTTACGACCGTATTTATCATTCACATTAGTTTTACGTGGCAGAAACGGTAGATGCATGGATAACACGTAACTCTGGCGATGCACTTCGCCAATCAAAGTTTGATGCCGACGCTTGCAATTAATTTCTGTTTCTCCTCCTGTGATGGATTGCATCGGAAAGTGATTAATCAACAAATTTGATTGAGTAATGTGACACAAAACGTCATTTGTATTCGTCACAAAATTGATTTTGTTCTGTGAACGAGATCCTAGATATACAAATAGCGGCATGATTTAGAACAAATTGAAACCAAACGAACGAAATTATCATTTTCCGTTCCCTTTCGAATAAACAGACATTTGGTGGAGCCAAAGCAAAAATCAATGCCGCTTAAAACCGTAAACATTTGCTTTGTCACTGGCCCCTTTCAGTTTAGAATTCGCCTTGGAAACGATCTCCAGAGATCGTCTTTCAATCTGCCGTTCTGAATACATAACTAGAACCCAATAAGCTCGCTTCTGCTAAAAGATAAATTCATTCAAGTGTGGGTGCGCGCCGCATCAACCGACGTAAAATCATGTGTAAAGACGTATCGCATTGCATATTTCAGGGGGCACGCAAGAATAACGCCGCTCTCGATGAACGTGCACGTCTATTTTTGGGAAATTTGCAATAAATTACAGAAACAACTGCAGATGCAACTAAACCACGGGGAAGATTGCCACAATACCAGCGGCGCGTCTGCAATGGAAGCCGCCCGTTCAATTCATAACGTTAACTGCGTTCGGCCATTTTTCCTGAAATAATTCGTCCATTATCCTTCCGCTGGCAACCGCCGGTCGAGATGCGACTCTAAATTTGCAGCTTTTATCTAACGCTGATAATGTCGCCAAAAAAATTCCTACAACGACACTGGCATGGACCAATTTCCGTAAGCCGAAAGTGTCGTTGAGGTGATCCAACTTTTCATCCGATGCGAGATCGAAAGGGAGCGCGTTACGCCAATAACCCTCAAAGCTCTGCTTTTTTTCATCAATCGGCATAAGCAAACGAACAAACCTGAAAAATAGCGCACGTAAAATTTCGTCTTGCCGAAACATCCGGGAAATGCCACCAATTGCTCTTCTCGTCGTATTTGTCTTTAGTTTTGTTAACGTTGACATGTCACGCTATATGTTTATCAATTCGGTTTCTCTAAACCATTTCTTCGGCTGGTATTGTAGAATGCACATATAGCTTATGATTAGGCGCTATAAAGCAAACTTTTGATTTTCCTGATTGATCTGACCTGACAAATAATACGTCAGTGTGGCTTGTTAAGCTTGCCGATCACGCAATCGTACTGACCATGCGGCGGCTAAACGTACCAAGTTATAATTTATGGCATTGTCATTCAATAGCGCATCTGCAGGATGCAATAACTGGAAAAGTATAAGTTTATATGCGGGCGTTCGACTGAAAGAGTCCAAGTGGTCGGGACTTTCTCATTTTCCGTATAGTTTCTTGATTCTGATAATCTATTCTTTGAACGTTTTCAATAACCACATTTATAGTCCCTATGAGATCTGAAACGTCTTTCTTCAATCCGATATTCATAGTCTTTCTTATCACTGGTTACCTAAGAACAACAATTATCTTTACCTTTTTTCTGCAAAACGAGCTTAGGCAGATTTAATTTAGAATTTTGTGAATTGAAATAAAGCAGAAAAAGTGACGATTTTTATACATACTGAAGTAAAAAGGGTAACGGACATAAAAAATGAGAAGTCAACTTTTAAGACAAATGCGGTAAAAGGAATGAAGAGGGAGTCGAGGGATCCGGAGGAATTTATAACTTGGGTGGCCAAGCTTCATGGACCGATTGGATTGAGATTTGTTGCAAAATTGAGAACTATGGTTACAAAAATGATTCGGCTGCAGCTCAAGCGAGGAGTAAAATATCGTAGTAACATCCACAATGATCTCTAACCTTCAACAGGAGTAAAATATAAAAAGGAAAGGAAAACGAAGAGTTCTGACCAAAAGATGACAAATTCCAAAAGCTTTGGCACGAAAAGAAATCGCGTCCGTTTCAACGGTTCTAGATTGCGGCTGTCTTTTCCATTGTGTTTTTCATACTTTCGCTGCTTTCAACGCTATCGATGCTGCACCCTGCGCTGCCTCAACGATCCCTTATCTGGCTGTAAAGTTGAGTTGCGGCCTCGAATTCCGAGTTTGTAACTTGCGGTGGCGTGACAATCTCGAGCTTATGAAGTCCTAATTTCGTAATAATTATTGGGAAGAACTGTTTTAACTTGCGACGCATCTGCCTAAGTCATGTCGGGAGGGCTATAAGGGGTGTTTGGGGAATTATTTTCTCATCACGGCTCCTCTCTGTACCGCGCTCTGTTGGAAATTCGCATTACATTATTGTTTCCTGTCTAATTGAAAATCGATTGTGACCGTTTCGTCGGTTGCAGTGAAAGTTGAATTCGTTACTCGTCAAAACAAATAGTGAAAGGTCCTGATGTTGGCAGATTGAAATCGCATGAATTAAGTTGTCTTGACTGCGAAACGTCTGGAAGTAACTATATGCAAGTCTAATATCGCTGAGGAAATACGACGGAAATATTGTTTTAGCGTTTAAAACGGTTTTATGGAGACGCCGTAAAATCTTTAGATTGAAACAATGTATGTGGTTCGATATAGCTCGGTAGTTTACTGAAAAATTCCGTCGGAATAATTGGAAGCATCCTGGGGAAATTAAGGCGAGCAACGGGGACTAATTTCTTGCAACTTGTCTCGTTCGAGAGTGTAAGCTCCTTTTCTCGGTGACTGACGTAGTTCTGTACATGTACCGATTGTAATTCCTCTGTTCCTTCTGCATAATTTATAGAGCATGTTCTAATTATACATTCCGAAAGGTCCTTCTCCCACACAGAAGTCACTAATTATCCCTACTCTCTTTATTCAATTTTGCTCGTAGCGGCTAATAAATCTAAGAGATGCATTGCTTTGCTCTGTTAATTGTGAACGTAGTAGGAGAAATTCTGCGTATTGTGTCATGATTAATACCGCTCCGTTCTATTTTGCTATTATACATCTTCAAGTTTTGATCTAATTACACGGGAATTTATCGTAATATTTAATTGCGAAATTCAGACATTGTGCCGGAAATTATAATAATTGCGTCGGGGCGGTTTCCGGGGGGTCTCCTTTATTTCAGATAATTTTCTCCGCCGCCGCCTAATTTATTGCACCAGATAATTTTATTTTGCATGCACAAACGAAAGTTTCGCGCAATTCCGGCGTCTTTGTTCGCAATCCGAACCGATTCCCTGTAATTTCCTTTACCGCCAATGCATAAATTTCATTTGTCATGGATGTGCATTTTACGATGAATTTGCAAATTTAAGGGAGTTTGTGGCGAAATTTTACACCAAATACATTTTTAAGATGTACGATTAAATACAGGCGGAAGACTTGGTTTCCAGGGGTTCGTTAGAATGTTACAGGATATCACAAACCGTGACCCAGACCTTCAGGCAGAGATGTTCCTTCTCTGTTTGCAGTTTTGTTCATGCTAATATTGATGTTGAAACAACGCTTTGTTCGCACATACCTTAGTAGGTATGTACACCCGGCCAATTAAGTAATGCACAGGGGGTGCGCAAATAATTTACTTTTCTCACGTTATCATCAAGTGTAACATAGAAAAACGTGTAGGAGACATTAGAAAAGCGCAGGGGATCTTAAAATGCCAACTTTTTCTACGTTATACTTGATGATAATGTGGCAAACGTAGATTATTTGTGCATCCCCTGTGCATTACTCAATTGGCCGGGTGTACCTACATACCATCTTATGAGAACGCCAAGAATTAAGAATTTCAAACAACCAGTGATGTTATTTTGGTTTTCATCTGTAGAAAAATAATATGAACTAATTTACGTAACCTAGGGAAGATGAGATTCAAGAAACAATTAAACTTTAGATGTTGGTCTTGTATTATATTTGCACGACCTAATTTGAGAAGTGTTACTACGTGGTAATTGAGCTCGGTCTCAAATTGCAGCATTATATTATTGTTTCTCCAGGCTTTACTTTTTACATAATATTCGACATTCATTTATTAAACCCTTGCTGTCAATGATAAACTTTAAAATATGTGTAGCTGGTAGATAAACCTTCCTCTCCATATTGCTTTTCATGTTTGGCGGTACAGTTTAATAGAGTACTTGCCTAAAAAAATATTGCATTTTTTATTCTCTAGATGCATGCAAATAACTAAAAATTTTTTATTTCGTATTTTCGTAAATATTTGCAATTTTTGTTTTTGATGATGCATTGGCCCTCCGTATCCAAGACTCATATCTATATTGAATAAACTCTTGTTTTTGGCTACTACGCCGTGCAGAGGTCGGTTACGTCACAAATCTTCTACTCCAAAAATTAAAAAATCAATTCTGAGCGTAATATTGACCCTAGAACCAAATAAAAAAATACGGGTCTACTGAAATCGTCTACATTTTTTTAATACTATATTTTACATGAGACAAGTACCCCATTCTTTTCCGGGGACTAGCAGGTGGACTAACGGGACGGAAGTAGTTGCTAACATAAAACGCATCTTGGCGTTTCTTCTTTAGATTTCCTCACCAGATGAAGACAGTATTCCTTATTCATTGGAGAAACTTTGTGACGGTGATGTTTGATGGCATTTCTTAACTCTTGATAGATCAATTTGTCTACTATGGTACAGTTTTACTTAATTTGTCGCATTTCTTGTTGTTTTACTATTGTCTCAAGCACTTACTTTTATCTCACTTTTGTTAAAATCTTTTTTTTAACTCTAGGGTTTTCCTTTGTTGCCGTCCATATTTGATGCATAAAGTAAATTCATCAATTCCGGCAATTTCTCGCATTTTCCCGGAAACTCGAGGAGTCTGCCTGCTTTTAGCATATTTATTCCTTAATTTATTAAGTCCTGTCGCTCTTTGAAACTTGACGTGGCGTTAATTATTTTCACTCGGAAATAGTTGTGAATCCGAGCTGCGGATTATCGCCGAGCTCAAGTACCTGCGTAATTAGATTTTACTGGTAAAATCATGTCGTAATTCGTTCAAAAGGGTCTGGGATTAAATTTAAAATTACCGTTTTCCAAATTGCGTAACTCTGAAAATCGCCGAGTTCCCCATTATAACTTGTCGTTATTGCACGGCAAGCAGTGCAATAAGTTAAAAACTTTGTTATTGACTTGAAAATTTCATACAAGTGCAGCGTCACAGTTGCATTCAGTCGGACGGGCTGGCGTCGTTTTTTGTCCTCCGGAGATGCCGTTTTTATTAATTAATGGACCACACCCCGGCTTAATTGTTAGCTACGACGATGGCGTCAGTCAAATGTCAACGTAAACTTAATTTAAAAGTTTTACCTTAGGTGTTGGGAACTTGGCTTGAAAATGTGACAGTTCCTAAGTACGCTTTGCGCTTACATTAAAAACAATTTAGCTCGTAGAGCTTTAAGCCAAGATCTGGATTTCGACTGAAAGCGACGTGTTTTCGGCGCTATTATAAAGTTAGCGGTGTTGATATATACACTCGCGGTTCGTGGAGGCGTCGCTGAAAGATCTGAAGCTGAAAAATGCAAGGGGGGCCGCAAATTAATTCGCGATTACAGAACGCCAGGAACGAGGAAAATAACTTTTAATTCTGCTAATTTATTTCCATTTAATTATTGTCATTACGCGAGTCGGTATTTATTCAGGAGAGCAGGCCGAGTTGGAGTCGCGGTCCCAAACAAATTATATGGCACGTAAAAATTAATCCATTAAAAAATCGAACGCTAACCGTTTCATCCTTAATTAAACAAACTGGGCCGTGTGAAATTGAGCTGTCGGCTTTATGAGATCACGGGACGGTTCATTAATGGAATGAATGATTAAACAAGCTGCAGTTGCAACCGCGTGCTCTAGATATAGGTGCTGTCCTGTAATTACGTTAATTAATGGGATGATCAGCCGGAGACGTCCCGCTTTTTGGATTTCATGCACAATCGATGTGTTTGTGGCGGCCCCGTCCGCGTTCTGCATCGCCGAAGCCGAACGCCACCGCGCCGCCGATAGAGCGTGAACTTTGTCACAACGACGCCGCATCCGATTTATTCCTGATTTGGAAGTAAATACCTCCCGATTCCTGGCCGTCCCTCCGCCAGCCAATTTTTACGTCGACGCGACAACAACGGGATTTTCTGCGATCCGACGTCGCTCCGGGGTGGTAATTATGCGAGAACCGCCACCGCTGCACCTACTCGTAATATGAGGCTTATTGATTGCCGGATTGTGGGGAATGCTGCCTGTTTCGTTCCTGTCGAATTATTCAATAAGCGTCCTGTTTGAATATTACCGCTGTTGGCTGTACGAATTTCTAATCGCGGGTAACGGACGGTTTTGGCGGTCCACGGTGCTATAACACAATGGCTTGATTCACTGCTGTTGGTGTATTACGGTGCAATTTTAATGTCACCCTCGGGCCGAAGAGCTAATCGGATTTTCGGATGCAGGGCGGTCTTTGTTCGGTAAAGAGATGAAGATGAGCCAGCGGCCGGTGTAACAACTAGATACCTAAAATCATAATATAATATTCTCAATAACGTTCCAGCTGTTAAATCTAAGCAAGAGGCGCAAACAAATTTATTTGTCATTTAACTATCATTTCCAATATTGTAAATCAAATTTTCAGCCACTTTCAACATCAAAGAAATTCAATACCGTTCCTTTATTTCTAAATAATTGTATAATGTGTAAATTGGGTGAAATAGAAAACTTTCGTCTTTGATTCGCTTATTTTAAAGGTCCCCGTTTCTAATTTAAAAAGAATTTGAGTTTTAAAATATTCATAACTACATGAAGCCGGAGTTGTTAAAATCGCAACCTCACAACGTTTGCGTGTGGATTTTTTCTTTTTTAACACGGCGTAATGTTTGGTGCACACCTCTGTAGTTTATTTTATAATGAAAAGAATGTTGCCAAAAAAGCGAGTGAGTGTGTAAATTTGTAATGATGTATAATCCGAGAACCTGAACAGCTTCCCTTTGTTCGAGCGGTGATGTGCGTTATACGGATAAAATTCAGAACTGGAAAGAAATTCGTTAAATCGCACAAATCAAATAACTTTTTACTTTTTCATTGATTCCATCAATTTTGAAAGTTAGTAGGTTAATAGGTTGGATCTAAATATTTGGTGCAGCTGCCAGATAACGCAATATGCGTTGGTGAGAAAAACATTCTTATCCTACCGGCCAATATTTACCTACTATTCTTAGTTTAGAGTTATTGGTCTTCAAACAAAACTATACTAAATGATGTTAATGTACATAAACCCCCCGTAAATACTGTGAATAATTTTAGATTTTTAAATTCCTAGAACTTTTTATTTGCTTTACTGTTCCACTTGTTGATAATTTTTAGACTTTTTTGTCAAGTTGGAATAAAAGTAGGTATCTTATTTTGAAGTGACCAAAGGCTTTTATTATTTTTTAGC
The DNA here is from genome assembly GCA_951805265.1 of Schizotus pectinicornis. Lineage (NCBI taxonomy): Eukaryota > Metazoa > Arthropoda > Insecta > Coleoptera > Pyrochroidae > Schizotus > Schizotus pectinicornis. The sequence goes on along the minus strand of OX638206.1, from coordinate 9,808,364 downwards.
TATTTTTTTTGAGCCAGAGCTTTTTATAGAGTGTCAAGTTTTATTCCTTTTTGTAGAGTTCACATTTGTTTAAAGATTTGGATTTTTTTTAACATACCTCTCGTCTATAAGTATTTATGTTTTCATTCTTTCTGAATTTTATTAGGATTTCTGATTCATTAGCATTTACTTCAATTTGTGGATTTTTTTAAAATTATTATTGTTAGGTACTTCTATAGAGAGTCCAGATTTGTTTAAAATTTGTGCAATTATTTTTTTTCTTTTTGGCCATTGAATTCATGTTTTTTTAGTGTTACTTTTTCTTCTATTTAATGTCAAGATTGTTTCAAATTTTGGAGGTGGAAGGCATCTACCAATGTTCTTATTCTTCTCTTTTTTTGATCTGACCAGTACAATTAAATATACAATTAAAGTTTTTCTCTGCAAATCACGTTATCTTTAGACTGCTGCATTTGGCTCTATTCTTAGCCGAAATATGTTTTAAAGTTTCGAAGAAATTTTCTCTTAGATTTTACGTTTTAGAGTTACAGTAATATACTTTTTGATTAGTGTTTCTTCTTTTAGTGTTAACTCTTTTTTATGATTTTATAAAAAAAATTACGCGTCGATGTGGGACAAATAAGGTCTCAGATAAATCCTGTGTTTATTTTTAGACTCACCCTGCTACGTTTTTCTCTACTTAGAGCCGTATGACACGATACTTATTTTAGTCCGATTTCAGCACTGAAAATTTAGCGCTACTACATCCAAGAAATTTGAACCTGTTCTATTTTCTTGTATACAAGTTGACTTTAATTGGCGCTTAGTGATGCATTTTGTTTTTGTTAAAATTTCCAAACTTGTCCTAAATTCGGAACTGAAACTGCCGAAAAACTGCGCGCACAGATTCAGTACTGAAATCAGTACTAAAATAAGTATCGTGCCATACGGCTCTTTTAGGTATCGATTTAATTTTTTGAAAGTTTTTAACGTACTTATATTTTTCTTCTGTCTACCTTTGATAAGTGACTTTTATCCTATTGTTTTTTTCTTTATTTTTGGCATGATCTCGTAATTCCGATGTTCGCTCACCGTTCCAGAGCGAAAATCCTTGCAGAGCGATTTTACATCGATTTTAATTGTCAGCATTAAAATTGTTTGATAATTACAACTTTCACTTTTAATTTTATTTTTAATTTCACTAAGCAGTAATTTCTTGAACCACAACATATCTTTGTGAAATAATTTTTTCCTCTTTAAGGTAAATTAAACAATCCTCTGTTCTCTAATTTTAGACGGTGCGGCTTTAAAATGATAGTACTAATCAATAATTATCTTCTTTTATTGCTTTTTGTTTTGTTCATACTTTATGGAAATATTGGCAACATCTTATTTCTAATTTACAATCGAATCGAAGCACTTCTAGAATAGTCGACTCCCTGTCTAGGTCAAGTTGATTTGGATGGAAGCCAACGTCGGAAAAGAATTTTAAGGGTCTTCTTGTTACGAATTTCTTTATTCCACTAAATATTTTAGTCCGGAGTGTAGTACCTTGTTTGATTTGTAAAGCTTTAATTGTGGAAAGTGTGCACCGTAATAATTTTTTCATCAGATCCAGCTTTGAGGAATCTGGAAACGATTTCGTTACTTTTGTAAAATATGCAACTTCCAACTTAAGCACTTCCAATAATTTGAGAGAATACCATACCAATAGCTCAGAAAATTTAAATGGAAAAATATTTTAAATTGCCAATATTTGCCGTTTTTCAACGTACGGGTTTTTTGGGTTTATGGTGGCTTACGAGTTACTGCTAGAATCGAAAAGGTTAATTGGAAGCTTTAAGGCATGCCTGTAGAGATAAGTACAAAAATACGAAAATAATTAAAATTTGAGCTTCACATTTCGAACTGATATATCGCTTGGTTGTTTTAACGATCTTGTCACAACCCTGGTGATAAAAACCCTCTTCTTCTCTTGCGTCTGTCTTTAGGGACCGACCGCTGTATGAAACAAATTTAGTAGTTATTTTGAAATTATTTATTTATCCCACAGGACGCGTCCGCTCCAAGCTAGCGCTTCAATTATTCATTCGCAAAAAAACGTAGATACTTTTTTCAGCCGAATTAACGTTGTATTGTCCTGTCGAGAATTTAATAGTTCTAAATTCTGAGATTGTTTGTAAATTTTTCAGCTAATCGTGTTTCTTTTGACAAAAACTGGATCGAACTGTGTTGAAGGGGTGGCTCGTAGTTTTTTTTTCTGGCGATGTGGGTGTTTATTAATAAAAAAGTCCGCTGGATTTAACGATGCGTAGCATGCTGAGCACCTCTCCGAAAATAATCCAAGTGTGTCAATATAGCGGAAACGAGATAGGGCTCATAATCCGGCTGGAAATGAATGGTTGTTGGTTGCTGCAACTGGGCCAACTCCGACTTATTTGTCGTTTGGGGAGCAATGGAAGAAGGCGAACTGTGGTCCTGATTGAGCTGATCCCGAGGACATAATTTATGCACAATCCGGTCGGTGGAACTAGCACGCGCCGACCTTATTTATTTAGAAAATTTATTTGGCCAAATTTCGCCGAATAAATATTGGTTCGTAGCGAAAATTAATTACTTAGAGCCGGAATTCGTAATTCGTTCGGTTCGTGATAAACCGCACTTTCCTCTCCGGCCTAATGTTTACTTCTTGGCTAAATTTTACAACTTAATCATAAGTTTACACGTGGGAAGTGTTTTCGTTCATCGCCTGTGCGCTGATGACTTTAGCATGCGTCTAAAGTAAACAGAGGGATGAAATAAATACCTCCGGGTGGCGCGGCGTCTGCACAGGGACGGAGGGAATACCGCAGGGGCGCTTGACAGATCTATGTGCGGCTACGCGGTTATGTAGGAGTCCCTGTTAGACGCATAAGGTGATCTGTCACCACTAAGTACTACAGAATGTGCTCGGTCGCTATCATGAATTTGTCATTCTACACGGTCTATTATTTGCTTCGAACGGAGAAAGAGGGCCACTCTCGGCTTCGGAACCAAAAGCAAACGGCTTTTTTCCGGGGATTTTTACCACTTTCACGTCCGATTACCGCCCCGCCCGTGCCCCCGGTCCTTGAATAATTCTATTTAAATTGTTTCCGGTGCGGATCGAATGAAAGGCATCCACCTGGCTGAACGGACACGGGATTAAAACGTCAGGGTGATTAGTGTGTAATATTGTCCAACCTTTCATGCGTGTGTTAAGTGCAGCTCTTCAACCCCGGGTTTAAAGTTTCTAATTATAAAACGAAACCTGTGATGTTAAACTCGTCTCGGCGCACTCGCCGGGAAAAGGAAACCCTTATATATCGGGGAAATTTGATATCAACGCCAGAGACTTTGGCTTTTTTTACTTTCACCTTCAACGCAATTGCCATTGTTATTGTTATTAATTAAAATACAAGGGGGTGGAACAGTGCCCGATACAAACAAGCATACCATATTATTTCACCTATTATTATCTTAACCTCATTAATTTAGGTTGGTAATCAACATTGTTAGAACGCTTCAACTGCTAGTTGCAAAACTCGCCAAATCAACAAATAGGGAAAATTAAGTTCGCATTTTCTGAAGGGCTTTTAAGATCCCAAGCAAATTGTTTTAGTGTTCTTTTTGGTTTTCCGCCATATATAAAAAATGTTGGTTTTGCATTGAAGCATGTAGTGAGAGATAAAAAATTGTTTAAATCTGTCAATGTTTCAATATTGCTGTAAATTTTGTTTTAAACGTAGCTCATATAGACGAAGCAATAAATATCAAGGGAATTAACGAGATTATCCGAGTATCGATTCTCATTGATTAGTGACCTGTTTGGCTACTCCACTGCATCGTATGTGGCAAAAGCAAATTGCGCTAATCTTCTACGTTTTGATTACACACTTGTTGATTCGCATCCGTGACGGAAATGTTATTCCATTTTCTTTTTTAAATCAATATCAAAGCAAGCCAGAGTATCAAACATTATAAAAAAAGTTCTCTATCTAATTAATCATTCATTAATTTGTGGGGGACTAAAGGGGGAAAATTGATTAAAATAAATTTATGGCAATCGGAAATGCGTGCCTACTCGTCAGTTTGACGCGTCGAATCCCATTATTTGGCAACGATGGCCGCCTCCGCCCTTATTTTACTTCACATGACTGGATAAAAACATGGCCAGCACTCACTGAAGAGGCGATAAAAAAAATACTAAACTTCTCAAATTTGTAGCAAATTTAATTCTCAGAATTGTACAGTGTGAAAGAGTACTTTCTAACTAATTCGCCAAGGCGCCAAAAACTTATGAATTTGATGAATGATTAAGCTTACAACGTCTACGTTTTCATGCTCAGAGTTTTGATTAAATTTAAAGTAATTTTTATGCCATGTCAAGACCTTTCTGAGTATTTATAAGTACGGGAATGAGTGGAGATGTGGGGCCAAAAGTTTGTTTCTCGCTTTCAGGAAAACGTAGGTAACGAAACCAAATTTGAAGAATAGGAAATACACCACTCAGAGCAACCGCAGAGTTGTTTTGCCCTTTCAAATGCTGTTACAGCGGCACGACGAGATCGAATTAAGCCGCCCTCAGGTTGATATTTTCTTTGATAAATCACTCAAAGAGGTTGGTATTCTTTGACCGTGTAAAGCGTGTTGACGTAAATAATATATTTGTTTTCCTTTCCAAGTGCCATATTCGCAAAATTGAGCCTCGTTTCGAGTTTCTCGTCGCAATCTTTAATTTCGGTTAGATGGGAATCCAGGTACGCATTCGAACAGACATCAGTAATCATCCGATGCCTTGACTTTCCCTGAGGGCCGCAATGTGTGTTGTGTCTAACCTCCAACGCAAAAAAGGACTGTTGAATTGCGGGTTCAATGTGAATTTCGTATTTGAAATTCATTCGCCGGGTCAATATTTAGATACTGAAATTAGATATCTCTCTAGAACTTTGTTTCAGCGGGAGGGTCTTTAATATTGTTATCGTTCCGTGAGCTTACGTTCGCCCTCTTTCATCCAGATACAGGGCGCGCGATAGCGCTAACAAATATTTTAACACGGCACTCGATTGTATCTAAAACACTTCCTAAATGCGGCATTCGTTGTCTTTTTCGACCTAAAACAATATTAATGAAAGAGTTGAAAATGGAAAATTGGATACGGGAGAGCGAAGCCAAACCTGATTACGGCTCTATTCAAGAATGAAAATGTCATAACGGCGACCGAGCCCCTGGCCATTCGGTTCCGATGAATTAAACGGTCTTGCCAAAAGCGCTTACAAGTACCTGGCCGATTTTTTTCACGTCCGTAATTAATTTATAATTGGCCTTCTCTCCCCGAATCGATCCTGGTTACTATAGAAAGCACCCATTGAACCCCCAAACGTCGAGTTTGCCCCTAATAAAAATTTACCCGGCCAAAGCATATATTCCAGATACTTTTAGCAATGTTCTGATTAAAAATATTCATTTTTGTAACAGTGGAAGCAGTCATAACACTTTTTTTCACTTGGGGTTGTACCAATGTTGCTGGTGAATTACGTATACATGTAGTTGCAAAATTCAGCGATCATTACTCGTGATAACAGCGTCGTTGTATGTTCGTACAATCTCTTATTGTACGATAATACTGTAAATTACGATACTTACCAGCAGCACATTCTGCACGCAATGCGATATTTTCGTGTTAGATATCTAATTTTTGTCAGGTTGCTACAAAAACTTACAACACAATAGCGTTGTTCGTCAACACTCCAGCTGGAAATGACCGAGAGGGTGGTGACAGGGGCGTCGGCGATTCTTGTTGAAAAGGGGTGCAGGAAGTTAGCCACTTGGGAATTTGCAAGTTATTTTCGTTTCCCCTCTTGGCTAAGAAATTAATTCTCTTACAATGGCATTGATTTTTTTGTAACTAACAAGATGTCCTTATTTTTCTACATTTTGGGGACGATATGATGGCAGCTCGTGGCAGCTGCCTGAAAAGGTTTGAATTTCATTTCAAGTCAAAGTGTTATGTAAGTATGTAACTATAAGTACCATTGCACTTTACTTAATAGTTTTCTCTTTTAGTATGTTTCAGTTAGTTTAATTTTTTAACATATTATTTATTTTTTTATTGCTCACCCTTAACGCGTTTTATTTTTGACAACTTTTGCTCGTTTTTAAGTTAAGGTGGCTGTTCAATTTTGCAAAATATTTTTTTTTGCCAAAATGGGTTCTTGGATGTGGTGAAGAAAATGTAAAAGTATCTACATCAAGATAGAGAAAAGAAGGGAAATATGCTTCAGATAATTTGCTTCAATATTGTCTTCACTGTTATATCATAAAAAACTTAGATTTTGTATTATTTTTCTTTTCCTTTTCATCATATCCACGAGAAAATCTGTACGAACAATATTTGCTCAATATTATTTTGTTTCGAGTCTTTCCATCTTAATCACCATAAGTTGCGACATATGCAAATCTGAGTTACCTAGCAACATTGCAAAAATGCTTTAAATTTTGTGATATTGCTATGGCAACTCGGATTTGCGTCTTCGTAACTCAAAGATTCGGAGTCTGGGATGGCCAACAAGTGGTTCCGTGTACATATGTACAAATGACCCTGATTTAGGTGAAGTGGGTTTCCTGCTTCTATCACTAAAATGCATAACCGTTACCTATTATCAATATTAAATTTTACATCCCATTTTAATTTTTTATTTTCTTGGAGGTAGCCTTGATACTTTCTAAGTTTTTTATTCACCAACACCAACCATGGTGCATTTTGTCCTTTCGTTTTTGTTTTTTATTTTCACTTTATTCCTTATTAAAATATAATTTTTTTTTGATTTCTATCTTTTTAGACATTTGAAAATTTTTTAATTAGTGCTTTTATAGATTTTCAATCACTTCTTCTTACTTTGTTATAAATTCTTTCACTTCTTTTTACTTCGTTATAAATTTTTCCATTACATTTTTCTCAGTCATAGGGTTCCATCTGACTCTTTCATAGAGAGTAGTGCAAAAGCAGATAGCCTGAAGAAGTTGGAGAAGAGCTTTTATCGACTTGTTTAGTTACGACCTGTAAAACGCTAAAACAACAGTGAAGCTATGGTGATTTATGACGATTCGGTTTTGGGAGAAGAACAAGAACACAGTTAAATAACTTGTCCCGGGGATGAGTTTTTGTCAGAAGTAATCTAAAATAACTTGAACTGTATATTGCAATTACAACATTATAACGTGGGATGGGATGTAGAAGTGATATCGTGAAGACTGAATGGGGTAATTTTAGTTTGTCATCGTGACGGCCGTTAAGTCAGTGGTGCTTGGAAAGGGCGCTGACGACATAATGACTATCATTTTTCCGGATGAGACAATACTGTTGACACAGTGTCAACTGTGCGGGGGTAATGTTGACATAATTGTACATAATGACCGGGCAATACTACCGTCGTTGTCTGTGTATGCATGTAGCAGCAATTGGGACCTAATGACTTGTTGACAACAATAGATCTAATGGAGCGATTCGCGGGTTAGATTCTTGCGGTATTTTAAAAAATTGCGACCGATTAAGGGTTGAATCTTTTCAGGACGTTGCTGCAACTCGGCTACTTAACAGTGAAACAAATTGTGCATTGTGTACCTACAATATCGCGACGTAAAATTTTATGGTTGCAATATATTCACCGCGTTTAACGCGCCAGTGCGATTTTATCAGTTTTTTTTTCATGGTTCTGGTTTATATTCCGTCATGTGCACGATATTTGATGAGCGAGGTGTCGAGGACAAAGTAATCCCCAGTCAAGTTGCACCAACCTCCTAATTAGCACTCGACGAAGTTTCGCCAATGTGTTGTTATCTCTAATAATTTAATAACTTTCCCGATTGGATCTTGCGGATGGTAAAGGCCTCACACAGATTCGGGATAATACAGTTGCTACAATTGATATAATCGAGCCCTCGTGAGATAATTTTAGTACATAATAACAAGGAGGGGCTGCTAATTGAGAGAGAGTATTAAATTATCAGCATCTTGTCGACTATAAACTCGGTCGGAGAGAAGCACCTTAAGAGACTCGGCCGGTTGACCGTGTTTCATCGGGCCCCCTTGTAAACACTTTTACCAAATTGTCCTTCGACGCACGTAAAATCCTAACATCGCAGTTGCTGCAAGTGATTGACACGACAAATAAACATGAGACTGAAGTAAACTGAAGAGTATTGCTTTCAAGACGTTGAGAACTCGAAAATAGCTTCTACTGCATCAGATTTAATAGGAAAATGCAAAGTAAAGTTAGTACGTTGTAGTGAATCCAGGAAATATGCTTCAAAGGCTTATTTATGTGCATCGAAGAGCTTATGGCAATAACCATTAGCCTCCGAACTTAAGAGCTACCTTTTGAGCAGCAGCCAAATTCTACGCCCATTTTAACGAGAGCCAACGTCCTCTAACTCCAACTTTTCAAACGACGAAGCTCCTCTAACTTATTCTCTCTCACCACAACTAAGTCGAAGAATTGAAACGGCAGGTGTCAATTCAGCTTATATGAAGTCCGAAGAGGTAGCTGCATTGGTAGCTACTATTGACAAGAAGTCACGGCTCTCGAGAAAATTCTAACTTGTCCCGAAGAACTTTTTGTCCCTAACACTTTACCATCAGTTTTCTTTTATCTAACTTTTTAGCTAAATTGCATACATTGTGCGATAAGATAAGGACTCCCCGTCTGTTGGTGATTTCTTATTTGCTTCGCACCTGTTGTTGGCGTACGTTAGTGCTTGTAAGTATTGATAAAGAGAGTTTATCTACATTCATTGCAAAGTTAGGGGAGCAAGTCCGGTATTTGAACAGCCGCCGGTATTTACGCGTTCGCATAAATAACTCCGGTACTTTAATAATAACGCTAGAAATGATTTATGTCGGCTGGAAACTTGGCGAAAGTGGCAAAAGTCACCCAGTTTCCCAAAATTTGCCCTGCTAAGCTGGCAGCCACTTATAAGTATAAGCTTCCCATATCGCATTCCCCTTTTGTTGCTTAGTCCGCGTCACTCTCTATTAGCATTCCCGCGTTTCAACCTTTAAAAAGTTGCATGTCTTGCGGGATAAAGCAAATTACATTTATTATTCTCGTTATCAGATCACGAGTCCTTGCAATGTGACAAATGAAATATGAAGAAAGTTGTGCCATTTTTATGTAGGCGCTCAGCGGCGCCTCATTTTCCATTTTGAGACCAGAATTCGCTTCGCAATCACAATAACAATAATAACGTCTAAAGTTTCATCGGGGAAGGGTGCGGGAAAAAATTGAGGCTATTGAATATTGGATCTCTGTGTGGTCCCCGTTCTATCTCAATTACCGGCAGTGAAGCCAAATGCTATTACAGGGACATAAAGCTCTGGAGAGGGAATAATGCAAATTCTGATGCGGTAGGCTTTGCTACTTTGTTACATAAACGATGTTGCTTTTCAAGCTTATTCAGCGGTTCTTTCAGAAGGTGCAGCGTAGATAATGAGGTTTATTCTTTCTCAGAAAACGTCGGTCTCGTGTTGCTGCCACTTTATTTAGTTTCGCATGTTAAATGCTGTTCACGTTGTAACCGTGTTTATGTGTGTAGAAAGCTCGAGGTAACTCGAATAACTTAAACGGTTACGTTTCAGAAACCTATTAACTAATTCTCCGGGCAAAGGGAGGTGGAGCGAATTTTTCTATGCCGCCCGACTCCCGCGCGTTCATGCCAACAAATCCAGATAATTATTTCAGGATTGTTTGTCCCGGTTCGTGCCTATTGCGTCCTTGTTATTCGCCGGGAAGCCGGGCGGGTCTGTCTGAAAAAACTGAATTGATTTGTTTTGAAAGTAGCCGAGTTCGCAGTAAGTACACATTTGAATTTTAAAATTTTTTGCTGCATCCTATTGGAAAAGTTGAGCGAGCGTATCAATGTGTAAATTGGAAAACGAATGCGATGAAAGAAAAATGTAACTTCAAAAAAGTTACAAGAGAAATAAGTGTTTTAAAAATAAGTTCTATCTTCGCTGCCTTTGAGGCAACCGCTTGATGGGTATCAGGTATGCATGTTGGCGGTAATAAGTTCGCTTTAGAGTATCAAATAGAACCCGGAACGCTTCCACAAAGGTAACGATTTTTAATGCTTCATCGTTCATTCAGCACAAAAGTTTGAGCAAAAAGGGACCAGCGGCAATAATTTAACGACGCTAATTATTTATTTCGAGTCGGGAATTTATTTTTGCGTTGCACCACTACAGCGCCTCAATTGCTTTGTTACAGAATAACAAGCCGTCTGATGTTGGCAATTTAAATTCCGCCTTTGAAGGTTGCCCTTACCTGTATCATATTCTTACGAACCCCACGCAAAAATCCGTTCCTTAATTAAATGATTAGTCGCCCCTACAAGACCCTAACGAACCCTATACACAACACTTGGTTGGCTTTGTATTGCACCGGCTTCCAAAGTGCGCAACACCGGTAATAGTTTATAAATGTAGCAGACCCTAGTGCCACAATTCAATGCTTAGATAAATACGCTTCCGACCGTTACTGCCTCTCTATACAAACTGTTAGACTCAGTTAACATGCGGATGTTGATTTCGAATTTCAAACAATAATCGTGTTACTGCGTACAAACGCATTCAGTTTTGGGCGAGGCAGGACCCACAAGTTGATTTTAATTAACATTTAACAAGATATTTGCCCAAAGACGAAAACTGAGCCACAATGACGGCGGACAGAACGAACCGGAATTTGCCATACAAAGAAGCGCTCCATTTTGCCGGCGTCAAATTCTTCCGGATCAGCGACCAAAATGCGCAGCACCGTAACTTCCCAGGACCTGAGAAAAGAAAGAAAAGAATTTGGTAGAAAACCCAACGATTTTAGTTGCAACTATATTACGGTTAACTACTGATAACTTAGTTATCTAAATTGGCACAACTGATGAAAGTTTAGAATTTATGGACGTAAAGTTGTAAGATTTGAAAATTTCTTCTCAAATGCAGTATCCCTCTTGTGCAGTCGGCTGAATTACTTATAAAGCCAGTTCCTTGAATCTGATATAACTTTTCAAGATTAAAGAAAAGTACCAGCGTCAAAGTAATCTTGAAATAAGTATTTCATAATTACGTCCTTTCATCATTAACCAACAACATTTGAAAGTTTTACAATTTTAATCTGGCGCCAATATATTTCTCGATCTCCATCAAATGTTTCTGTCATCGGTTTTATTAGGAACGACTGACTCTACTTGAATTAAGCCGACATTCTTAACAAAAATTTGGCAGAATTTAGATAAGTCAATAATTCTTCAATTTTTTAATAAAAATGCTTTAAAGTAACATTGTTTTGTAGTCAGTAACTATATAGAACTTGTTGCAACCTCCATGAATTTCTTGAAACACCTTTGCGTTACGATCCTCGTTTAAAAACTTGCTTTTTAGAACTTTTTTTCTTTTCTACTTCTCCGGTCATCTACTGAGTTTACCTAAAATCTTACGCGGAGTTTACCTGGAGTCGTCACCTTCAGTTGTCACCCGGAGTGGTTACTCGGAGTTTACCCGGATTTTACCCGGAGCCGTCACATAAAACTTTACCCGAAATCGTCACTGAGTCCGATTTAGACCGAAAAGTCGTTAAAAATTATTTTTAAAAGTGGCGTAATTTGTAGGCACATGCCTTTGCATGATTAAATTTAATTGGATATTAGCAAATAAAAGAAATGAACAAAATGATTAGAGTGCAATTACCGTTCCAACAACAATGTAAAACTTTGTAATTTTAGTTAAAATTATCGACAAAGCGCACATGTTTCAGTAAAGTTTGTATAACTTTTAACCCAATTCACATAAGCTAATCAGCTAAATTCGCGTGATTTAGGTACAATTGTGTCAACAATGGCGACACCAATACATGCACATAATTCATTTACGTTGCTGTTAATCAGATGGCACTAACAATATTATAAACTGAAGAGAATAGCTATTATTATTAAAATTTTTTGCAGAAATATGTTGAATTCCAAAATAGATGGTAAAATATTTCTTGTAAGTGGTGAGTTTGAGTTCCGGCCCTTGTTCTGGAGTTTTGAAGAGGAGAATTTTTTAATGTGTACAGTGAGTAGTGAAATGGGGAGAAACCCTTTTGCACTGTTGAATTATTTGTTGCGATTTTGTGTGACGTTCCAGTGAATTAGAGGCGAAACTGCGCGAGAAAAACTTGTTTTGTCCTGTTTAACCCGATTTCAAGAGGTCGCTTTATACCAAGTTGCCGGATTCAAGTTTCCAAGTTGTCGTAAAGCGAACCTAAATTTGAGCTACAAACGCTAATGAAATTATTGCATACAAACGCCCTAATCCGTGTGTGCTCGGGGGCGAATTCGAGTTTTGTCGGACACTAATATCGTTCTCACTTGGCGGATTACGTCGTGGGTGTACTCCTTTATTTAGCGCAACACTGCCAAGTTGCATTAGCAATAATTGCTTCGAGCTAATTAAAGTCTTTCGCCGATGTGATTCGTTGCGGTAAAACGACAATAAAAATAATAAAACCGAAACGAATATTAACTAGAACTGTCGTGCGGGTCGAACAAAGACCGGGCATCTCCTCGATATTGTTGATTTTATCTCACCGCAGATACCGGAATATCTCTCGCATGTTGTATCCGTTTGTCGATACACGCTCGGAAATGGGACAAAGCTGCAGAAAAGTTAATATCTTAATAAGACGTTCGTTCAATTAAGTACGTAATCAGCTTCATCCGTTGCTCTTTAGTGCCTCTAAAAATGTTCCATTATTAAAAATTTTTCTTCGACAAATCTAATTCGTCGTGATCTCACCTTTTCTCAGCGACAGTTGCAGCAGTGGTGAGTTGGCTCCGGTCTTTGCGTCACCCTAAATAATTTACAAGCATTGCAGGCGAAACGACGAAGGCAGCCTGCGGAAGCTTCTGCATTGCTTCATTTCCCCGAGTAATCAAAACCACTTCTGATCCCCCTGGAACCGAGTGCTTACTAGAAATCTAAAATTGTACAATGTGTCGTTCGTTCACCCCTGTCGTGGTGGTGGTTGCTCTCAAAACTTTATCCCCCATCACCTTTATTAAATCAATTCGATGTTCGATCTTGACGATCAAATATTTGCGTTGGAATAAGTGGAACCCTACCTGCTGCCATGTTGAAAGATCAATTTTTTCTACTAGCGATTAATGGTCGGAAATTTTCGAAGTGCATGATAAGACGACAAAAGTTGTAATCTGGTGACTGTTTGGACGGCCGTCGTTTTGTAAATGGGAGCTTTGTGTCGGCGATACAGAGAAAGACGGCGTTATGAGGGATGAGTCACGCTCACGCACCCCCGCATTGCCGGGGTGACACGAGCGTCCCCTTCAAATGGTCAGGCGTGTCGAGTGCGTGCTACAAATGCTGTCTAGATTAGTAACCAGGTCGGTGATAGCAGCTGGTTGAACACCTGGCAGTCTGCGACCTTGCCCCTTGATATTACTATTAAGTCAGGCGGACGCACGACTTGGCAGACGTCCGTCAAAATTGCCGGACCATGGGGGAAGCACCATTGATCAGAAAGTGAAACAAGCATGCAGTTGGATGATCTACGAGATCAGTCGGGAGGGTAGTTTTTACAAATCTTCGATTTCGCTTCCTTGATCCTAGGATACCTCATCTTGAAGAATTTGGTGGAGCTCAGGATTTGAATGAAGTTGCTAAAAGTTTTCTTTTGGTGATGTTTTCTCATTCCGAAATAACCAAATGTCGTTCTTTTAAAGATGATTTTACAATTGGGGTACTTGCCTCATGTTTGGAAAATATAATATTTAGAAAATGTAGGCGATTTTATTAGACCCGTATTTTTTTTATTTGGTTCTAGGGTCAATATCTCGCCCAGAATTAATTTTTTAATTTTTGGAGTGGGAGATTTGTGACGTAGCCGACCCCTGCACGGCGTAGTTTTAAAAGAAATCGTATGATGGCGTTTTACTCAGATTGCTTGCGTTTTATTTATAAATCAAATGCCAATCCGCTGTACACATGTCGCGCTTCCTTGTAGCAGCGCAGCATAGTAGCCAAAAACAAGAGTCTATTCAAGATAGGTGTGAGTCTTGGATACGGGGGGCTAATGCGTCATCAAACACAAAAATTGCAAATATTTACGAAAATATGAAATAAAAAAATGAGAATAAAAAGTGCAATATTTCAAGTATTGCAAGTACCCCATTGCATAAAAATATAAATCAAGTTTTTTGATAAGCAATATGCAATTCATATGGAGAAAGTTAAAAAAGTCAAATTTGCCAATTACAGACAGAAATTAACGATGAAAAGAGTTTGCCATGAACAATAAACCAAACACGTCATGGGGAAATTACTTAAATACGTTGCATGTAAACACAAACAATCAGTTAAGTGTCTTTTTTTGTATTAGTTTTGTTCGTATTTTATGTCTATTGAAACATCAATTTTTTTCTGTTGATTAATTTATGTATGTGCACGAAATAAAATTATGAAGTAATTTGATGGTCAGTAAATTTTACCTTTTACCCATTAACCAATAACTAATAAACACATTTATAAAATCCTACATCAAAATAAACTTATTTAAAACTTTAGAAGCATTTTAGTTTGGGTCTTTTATCAATATTGTTAGGAATATTAGCGCTCTTTTCTTGCTGAGTGGTTCACAATTAAATCATAATTAAAATTATGTATTCCCTAATTATGTCATGATTACAATAATTTTGTAACGCACGCAGTGAAAAACTGAAAAGAATTATCCAATTAACGGCAATTGTAATCAATTGTTACTAATTAAATCAACAAATGGCTCATGATCGAAATTGAATTATTAAATCACCTGTTGACGCAGCGCTAGCTGAGTATTCACGCATTAAGTAATGTTAATAACTTGTTCGGGGATCTAGATCATCCTGTAAAGTCTTCAATAAAAAAAAAATGTGCATAACGTAACTTTCATAAATATATATGCAACTACTACCCGGATTAAGCAAATTTAAGTTTTCTAGTCATAGACGTCTCTAAATACAAATAATATAAAATATTGTATCACTTTGACTCTTTTCTAACATTTCTTTTATTAATACCCCTCCGAAGTCTTACTGAATATTATAAGTGCTATCATCATCAATTGGAACTTTAGGTAAAAGATTTTCTGAGATTGGTTATTCTAAAACCAATAGTGTAAAGAGCAGTTGAAGCTTGCAATTTTTTTCTGAGCGAAAACATTTAAAACCAGGATTTACATCTTCCAACTGTAGGTGCATTATTTTGATTAACTTATCAAGGAAGATTTTGTAAACCCACCCTGATATTATTAAAGTTTGCGACACTTTATGTCGTTTTCATAAATCTGAATCAACATTACCTATTTGAATTTGAATGGGCGAAATAACAGTATCTCAGCTTACTACACCTACTTACTTATTTATTACGTAAATAACAAAAGTAGTTTGAAGTTAGTTACTAACTAAACCATTAACTGAACATTACAGCATAGAAATACGTGAAGCATTAATTGCAAAATTCATTGTTTTACCATATATTTTCCATTACCTTTTCCTTACGCCCCAAAGAGATTTTGGATGGTAATGAAACGATGCTTGTCATTTTCGTGATTAACAATTACCGAGGTATAATTGGCGTAAGTATGGCAAATAACGTAGAATAAAGACAAACAGCACGTTAATTTATTAAAGGACTATCAATAATTTTTTGGGTCGTCCAGAAACAATATTGGTATCGCACCAAAATCGGGGAATTACCCTAAATCGACAATAATGATTGATTACTTTATGTACAAATTTCAAGCACACTCTCTTGATATTTGACAGTAATATAAAGTGGATTTCATTAGCGTATAGTAGGAGTTGAGCGTTTCGTTGGAAGGCGCTTCAAAGGATGTTAAGCGATGAATAGGTCGCCCCTCGTAACTTCGATTTGACACATACGGTCAGTTAGATAAATTTGACCCTTAAACTGATACGATTGTCTAAATTCCGACATGATTCATGAAGCAACTCGAAAATTTGTAAGGTTTCACATAGATGCCGGCAGATTCTGTTTTTACAAAAGGTTTTTTTAAGCTGTCCAGCTTGATATTGTATATTTTTCAGTAGGTTTCAGTATACGATAAAAAATTAAGTTTTTTCTGCAACTTTTTAGTGTCTTAATAAACATTTCAATATGTTGACAAATTCAAGGTTCAAAGCACATCACGTAGGTATTCGCATAAAGGCTAAGCTGTTAAAGCATAATGCGACATAAAGTTGGTTCCAAACTCTAGTATTTTTGGGATAGAAATAGCAGTTTCATGTATCGTAAATTTTTGTACGTAGTTATATATCATCCGACTCACAGAAAATTCAATTAATTTTTAACCAGAATTCTCTCGTAATCACATCATTTTTTATTCTAATGATTACGACTTTACTTGCCACAACTCGAACGACAGATAAAAATGTCTTGACTTATTAATAATAAAGTAATTTTTTTATCTATAAAGTACACTATTTTGATATTCTATAATATAAGAAGTTGAAAAAATTTTACTGGAAAAAAGCATAACCACAAAAGATGATTCAGCCATAATTGTCCAGCATAAGATAATTAAAAGTAATGGGAACAATTTTTTAAAAAAAAAACATGGTGATCAAATTCCGTTTAGTATTAATAGGCAATGGGATGATAGGGCCAAATATTTCTAGTATCTTTTCTGGAAGCTTTATGTTGGTACTATTGGCTGTTAGTACCGCTTTGCTACCGAATTTTGGTCGCTCTTTCGACTGCTTGAAATGCGGTAGAAAAGTAACTGGAGAAGTCTGGCACAGTGTTAATGCTATTCAGCAAAAGAGTTACGCTTGAGTACTTATTTCTTGACCATTCTCCAAGAACTAGAAATGAAAGTTGCTGTGATTTAGTTGCTTAATAATAATTCTTCTCTGGATTTTTCAAACTTATCAAGACGCACCAGATAAAACTTTCAAAAGGTTGTTGAGTTATAGATTTCTTATAAACTTTGTTTACGATGTGATTCAGGTAATTACTAACAGCCAAGTTTTAATTTCTAGGTCTTTTTCTTTTTAAACGATTTGTTTTAGGCATTTTCGTAAGCTTTTTAAACAATAAAAGAACATATTTTATTCCTTGGTTTCTGTGATCAGGTGCGAGTGATATAATTATCTGCCTCTTTGTCAATTTGATCCAATGAGCCGAAATGATTTTATAATTGTTGCCAAGGTAGAACAAATTTTTTCTTGAATTTTAGAATAAAGTTGTTTTCATTGCCTAACTTCTGAATAATTTTTTAGCTGCAGGTGACCAAGTTTTATTTTGTGTAATTTTATGTAGAAAGCTTTAATATTTCGGTAATAATATGAAAATTGATATTTGTGACCCGTTATTACGAAACTGGTGACTTACAGTCGTCATAATGTTAATATAAAATTGGTTTATAACTTCTAGGTTTTGTTTTTCAACGATTTTCCTCTGGAGTTTAGATTTTTTTCCGTGAAAATCAGTTGGCAGCGTTGCAGCGAAGCCCTAGTTGGCATGCACTAGTCGGCACTAAATTTTAATTTTCCACGATCCTCTCCGCGTCGGTCTTTAATTGCTCGTAGATTTTTACAGCGGCAATTACCCCATTCCTCCCGAGACGTCTCCCGGTATGAATACAGGCAAGTGTAGTAAAGCAGTTCTTTTAAGTTGGAATTGGCAAAGTGAGGCAAGTTCTCATCCAACCGAAGTTCCATGTGGAATCGGATAAGTTTTTAATATCGCTCGGCGGCTCTTCTTCCGCATTTCCCTCTTCCCGCCTCACGCAATTTCTTTTATGAATTATCGCCGTTGTTCCCGGTTTTTAATTGATTTTCTTGTCATTCCCCTAATTTAAATAATTCAACGCAATGAATGGGGACGGCAACTTTTCTTCGGTGGCGGCGCTACCGGAAAAATAGCACGTTAAAAGCGCAAACAAGGGCGGACACACGACGTGTTATTTCTAGACAATGCAGTGAACATGGGGCAATTATTCAGAGCGATGCACGTGATACAATATCGTATCACATATCGCACCCCTCGGGGCGGCGAGAGCACATAATGAATTCCTTCTTGGCGTTGACAAATCACTGCAGTGGGACAAATACTGTCGGTCGCCGGCTTAGAAACTGCGATAACTAGCTATTGCCATACAATACCACGTCATCGTGTCTTCCTGCCTTTTGATTGATTATTATTATGCGTGATTTATCCGCGTATTCTTGGGCACCGCTGTACCTGCTTCTCAATTTAACATTGTTTAATCAATAGCGACTCCTTGCCGGTATTGAGTTATGGAAGTCGTGCGACACTTAATGAACCGAACTAAGACGGAAGTTGTCCGGTTATCAAACTCCTGTCCGCAGCCATTAATAGCTAGTAAAACTGTGCATATTATCCACTTGAGCGTCCATGCAAGTGGCGCGCAACGAGTTAGGGTGGTCAGCAAGGGACGGCCATTATATGCTCGATTAAACCGCATAAACTAAAGTGCCCGTTCCATGGAATATGAACACTCGGCATACCGACAGTCAGCACTTTGTTACTTACCCTTGTTCACTTGGACACTTTCGCCATAGAAGCTACAGTCATGAATCGAAACGCTCGCCCGGCGCCTCCGCCAAAAGCGACTGCCACCGTATAAGCCTGCCTCGGTGCAGGCAATAAATTCCCAAACTCGCCAGCAACAACGCGTAATTCAATTAGAAATTGCCGAGTGCCGGCTCTTGCAAGCAACATTTTTGGTCGTCCAGATAACATTAGGTAGAAGTAAATTAATATACTGCCTTGTTGCTAGCGGAATGCCGGCCAGCGCCCACCAAACATTTACAGTATTATTTTTTTAATTTGCGTTACGTGCTGTATAAACATGTGACTTAATTCTATTAATATGACGATAGAAATTTATAATTATTAATATGTTTGAACAATATTTTTGCTGGTAATCTACACTAGCCGCTCAAACAACGCTAATAGTGGAATTTGGAAGTCGACGAATATCAACGTGAATATGATTTTATCACAGGTTCCAGTTTTTCAAACCTCGTACACCTGCCTAAATATTGAAAACAATAATAGATTAATATCCAGAATTTGAGGTAAATGATTATTGCATTGCAATATTGGTACTTGGATATTGTAGTATGTATTGTTAATGGAGAGCACTTATCTGTTTGGACCAGGAATTTCGAAACAAACTCGATGGTTATTTTAATCTGCACATCAAAATTGAACAACAAAAGTGTTTTAAAAAATGTGTTAAGAAAATTTATAAAAGCAATAGGCCAGTGAGTAGGTAAAAAATTTAACATTAATTCTAACATTTTTGTCGTGTAATGTGTAGCGAATCGAAACTGAACTATAAAATTTTGCAACTCAATTAAAGGTCGGCATTATTGTGAAAATCGGAAAAACTTAAATTAAGCGATATCTCGACGAGAAAAAATGTAACATCGTTGCAAACTCGATAGAGTTTTTATTACAATATTCAAAATACACAGCAAAATTTGCAGGAACTTATGAATTAGGCATAATAATTATTAGTTATTAACATGTACACATTGTTACTTTTGTTTCGAATCGTTTTTACGTAAATAACTCTTGATTTTGTTGTAAATTATAAAAAATGGATCATGCCGTCACCGAATAGAGTTGCAAATTTACAGAGTTTTGTAAGGCGATTTTAGCAAGTTGATTCTAGTTTTGCAAGCATGTTAATATTTTTGCTGGGAAATTAGATGAAAAAATGTTTATTAATGATGATTAATTATTATGCCTAATTCATAAGTTCCTGCAAATTTTGCTGTGTATTTTGAATATTGTAATGAAAACTCTATCGAGTTTGCAACGATGTTACATTTTTTCTCGTCGAGATATCGCTTAATTTAAATTTTTCCGATTTTTACAATGATGCCGACCATTAATCGAGTTGCAAAATTTTATAGGTCCGTTTCGATTCGTTACATATTACACGGCAAAGTTACAAAAATGTTAGAATTTTTGTTAAATTTTTTAGTTATCATGTCTCTATTCACTGGCCTACAAGTCTAACAATATTTCACGCCTCATAATTTCAAGTTCGTGCGTTCGTGTGCCGCTTGGTATTATAATTGGAAAAAATCGAGGGCAGTGTTGGCGCACATACATTTTATGCGTGTTTCCGGCCGTGTAACTGCAATAAATATTCATCTGTTGTACATGTTTCCACTAAACTAAACCACTTGTCTTTCCCGTAATGTTGGGCCCTATTAAATTAGACCTCTGTATCCAACTATAGCCAACGAGGAAAGCGGCGAAATCATAATTAAGTAGAAGTGGTAGAATCAATTTGCGAAAAGTTGCTGAATCTCGATACTGCAAGAGTTTTTTTTCTTCTGGTGATAATTAGTTTACGGTGAAAATTAAACGAAACCTGGCGCTTGATTTGCTGCCGAAACGTCCTGCAGGAAAATGACTTCATAGCACGAGACCGCCCTATAAACATCTGCTGACCACTTAATTTAATCTAAAATCTGAAACGCCGCCCTTTAGCCGATTACCTATGCTGTTGAATCGATTACGTGTTGCAGGATCGATGGCAGGCGGTGCGGGATCGATAAGATCGCCATGTTCCTGCTAAAACCCACGCAACCATAGCTCACTTCGATTAGCAAAACGCGACAAACACCTCAGAAATAAAACGGCAAGAAAATAAAAATTCCCGAAAACGTAATGCCGCAGAAAATGTGGGAAATGTCATGGTGGCGAGTTCAGTTCGAATCGGAGCTAAATCGAGTAAAACGAAAATTTCAACTTCATATTTAAGTTTAAAGCGCGAGATTTACATGAAATAAATTTTTACTTTTACGCCCTCGACATCTGTAAGCCGCATTTGTTGAAGAAATGGCCACATAAATTTTGCCGTGGAGTCCTAATGGTCGCGTTGGGGTAGCCGCGCTGTTAACAAGCCCTAATTTAATAATAAGATCGAGCCGGTGGCGTGTGCGAGAAATTGCTGACTTTCATTTTTGTTTCAGGTATGCACTTCGCCAAGAACCACTCCTGCTAAAAACTACGTCTTTGACCAGGATTTCTGGGAACGAACAACCTCGTCTATGAAATATGTCTATCTAACGTAAGGAAGTTTTGACAAAACGGCGGCGCCTTTTGAAGTTTTCCACTCTGCCACGAACAGGGCTCTAGTTGGATCTCCAATATTGTTCCTGTCGATTCTGGAATCTTCCTTAACTTTTCGAGCAGATTTCGGAATCTAATGGCAATATGGAGAGCGGAGCGTTATGACCGGTGTAGTTAAGACAAAGGTGTTGGGAGTAACTTCAGGCATCCGTCTTCGCTGGAGTAATTGACAGGTGTTGTCGTCCTCTGGGGCCCATCGGTGGCGGCAATCATGTTTTATTTTCAGGTGTCACCCAACTAAAGTACTCAAGTCTTCGGAGACGCGGTGGTAAATGGCGGAGTAAATCGGGGGAAAAATTGCAGCCTAGTTCCTATTGTCGGAGCGGTTTCTATTGTTGGCGTTTCGCGTATTGCGAAACTCATTAATTCGGGCGCGTCCTGAGAAATTTCGGGCTCAGTCGGGATGATCGGGCAGTTTTCTGGATCGCTCGAATTGTCTTTGTTGCCGGGGTAGTTTCCGTTTCATAAGTGGAAATAAACCTATATTCGAGGCAACTGCACGTTACACCCACATAAGTTACTAAAGCAATTATCTGTGAAATATCGAAACGGTCGATAAATTGGCGTCCAGCTGCCGTTGTTGTGTTGGTCATTGAACATACCGTTTCATTCTGCGTTATACAGATGAGAATGGGACTATTTAAAGTAAGAACTACACCCCGGGGAGTCCGCCTCGCAACGTTTTACACATTCACTTACTCCAAACAATAACTTCCTAATTTAATCGCAATTATTGCGTTTGGAGGCAGAACCGGCGGCAATTTATTAAAAACCGATATAAAAGCGGTGGAAGTGCGACAAAATACATATTTACTGGGTTTCTCATAAAGGAGGCGAACAATGCGGCATTAAGACACGCCACGAGCTGTCAGCGAGGAAGGCCATGATAGATTGTTGACGCGGGATACAATAGTTGATGAACCATATTCATTTTGTTCCTGGGACCGCCCCTGGTGATTAGACCCCCGCTTTCTTCCAGCCGCTCCTTGATGTCGTTATCATCAAATAACACAGCGTATACGGCTTCCCCGAAAGGGAAGTAGGGCTTCCTTGTAATTTTTTGCCTATATCACTTTATTCTTATTGATTCGGCCATATTCAGAACCGAATCCCAATTTGCAGCAAGTTTTTGCGCCTTTTCGCGATCTGGAAACGATTTTTATTGCGCAATTTCGACAGCGGAACAAATCCTATTTAGCAACGGCGCTGTTGGCATCGCGGCGTTTTCAGCTCAATTAATTATTTTTGTAACGTTACACAAAGTCGTTGGATGTCGCGAAAGGACGTTGTGCGAGCTTTGATGTCGTGCGGTAATTATTTATAAAGATAGTTGAAATTGCGAATTTAGTAGCGCGCCCGTAAACCGGGCGAGAGACGAAATAGGTATTAATCAGATGTAATTTATGTCTCTTGGTAATCCTAAAAGCCTATTACTGAACGAAACTAATGTATTCTTGTCCAGATGTACCATGTTAATGCCATCATCATCCCGTGTGTGCACACCATGTGTAAATGTTGCCATCAGAATTTCATTTGCTTGTCCTCTGATGACTATCTTCTAATTACATTTTCGCAGACGGAATTTAATGAAAATGGCGCATCACCATAACGCGCTTAATTAACTCATTCTTTCCTGCGTGCTAATTCCACCAAGATCGTTTGACGTAAATATTGGACCACCCCAAACAAATAAAAACATCCTAATAAATAACCAAGCAAGAGGCGCTTCTCTATCCAGCAAACAATATCCCGCCAACTAACTCTCATTGGCCCTTTAACGTGAAGGACACTCGACCCAAGATACACCACTTGCACTTGACGAGATTCACAAATACGAGTGCCACAAGAATCGCGCATTCTGCCAGATATTATGAAGCCAGGAGGCCATTCTCAGTTTTTAAACTAAAAAATAATTTTCAAGTTTTAGTGTTGATCCGCCCCCGTGTTTCTACCCTCTTTACAGCCGCTCCGTGCCGTGAAACTGCTAAAAATTGCGTTTTGCGCGTTTCCTTGAAGGCGCTTCGTTTGGTGGCGGAGCCGCGTCCCGAAATAGTAAAATATATATAATTATTCATTGTATAAGAAGTCGTAATTTATGGCTTCCCTCATGGAAGTTTTGTGTTGTACAAAATATTAATGATGCGAAAGATAAATTGTGGGCAGCACGCACCCCAATAATTATTTATACCAAAGCCCAGCGTGTGTGAAGAAAGAAAAATAACGTCAAGGTGTATGTCGCACACTCTACAACAATAATTGGCGTCGCTGACCCGAAAAATGACTTGTAGCTAGTGACCCATGGGCGAGAAGGTCTGGAAGCCGCCTTGATCCGGAAGGGCCGTCAATAGTTCTGTTATCGGACCACCCGTCTTTTTCACAAGTCTCAAATAAATGAAATCCTTGTGGACACAATGGGGTCTCACTCCACTTAACAATGTGACCAGCGCAAACACGCTCTCCCCCTTTTGTGACTAACCTAATAATTAATTATATCGCAATGAAAAATTGTCTTTCGATTAAGCAGACGGCCGACCCTAAACGCGATGACTTGGCCGTAATTTATTTTGGCGAACGCAATAAATTTTTAAAGCGTAATCCCGGGGATGGCCTTTCAGGAACAACTTTTATCCCCGGCTGCATGTGGACGGGATTGGGTGTATTTAAAGGAAAATTAAAAGCTGCTAAATTCATATAACGAACTGACCCATAAAAACGGGTTTTAAAGCTTCGTGTAAAGGGATAATTATTTCAAGAGGAGACGGCGATCTTTCAGCGGACAGGCCGTAATCGCTTCCGCCCCAATTGAACATTTTTTTTTGTTGCTAGCGACACACCAAGCTGAGCTTTCCCAGTAACTATGTAATTACCGAAAGCACTGTGACGAGTTTTTAGTAATCTAATGGAGGGATTCGGAACACTTAAACGTTTCCGTTTTAATATTTATAAGCCCCAGTTTTAGGGCCGTTTAATTCGCGACATTTTCCAGACAATGCCCAATTATTTTCTCGACATAATTTTGTGCTCGTAAATGGATTGCAACCAATTAATTTACTTTCAGACCACCTCATGTCTAGTCGCGAAAGGCTTGTCCAATGGATAGATTAAATGACTCATTATTGTTAATAAAGGATTAGCCAGACTTTGGGTCATCAGACGCGTACTGGACGAGCTTAAGGGGCCCGAAAAAAATCTATTTGAAGGCCGATCCCGGTTCATAATTTGTCAAAAAATTGGTTTTAATCTTCCCATTGACTGTATTGGATTCAGGTAGCGGACGTAGTTTGACGTTTGGTTCAATTGTGTGCAAAATGTTGAAATTGTTTTAACAGGGTTGGATTTTTCTCTGCTAAAATGAATGGAAAAAAGGACAAATATGTTACTGGCATCGGATCTTAACACTAGTGAGATCATGCCTAGTGATTCTCCGACAAGGAAATGTTCTTTTTAATGATAGCAGCATCGACAGTTATACCAATAAGCCAAAAGAGCTTCTTCAAGATAAAGAGAAAGACAAAATATTATTGAATGATCAACTTGCATTAATTTTATGTGAAACTTGATGAAGTGCAAATTTACTTCTAAAACTCAAATCGACTCTAATTACTTGTTAACACGGAGATCTGTCAAAATTTTAACAAGACATTAACGAGTTATTAAGCTTGTGGTAACAAGTTTCTATTTTTAGACTGAAATAGATTTATTGTTGGCATAATTCGAGAAAGAGTTTACTATGGTAGCGAGTCGTTCGCATTTAGTTTTTCTTCATATCGATTATCATCAATATTGGGACAAGCTTTTAATCTGATGCATTTGCATTGATTAAAGCTCGAAGTCAATTTTCTCTATAAGCCCATAAATCATCAATCACGCAGCAAACTACGAATTTCACAAACCAACAGTAGTAACAGTGTGTATTTCAGAACAGCTGTATAACAATAATTATGGGCTAAAATAATTATTTATGACTATCCATAAAATATACTGCTACCCACTTGATTACCTACACTAATTACTAGTCCGGCCTGAATGATGTATTATGTTACATATTTGAGAGTTATTTATTAAACTTGAACCAACACAATTTGATGTAATTATTTTTCAATAATATTAATTTGCACCTGCTAGAACCTCCTCGTTATTGATTCAATTTAATCATGCTATTCGGTTAGTATCAGGAATCCACAAAAGTTTTGTTCGATAAGTTTACATAGAGAACCTTGTTTCTTTAATTTCCAATTGCTGTGATTAATAGTTCTTTAATTATTATAATGACAAGTAGTTCAACAGAGTTACTGCTATTAGTAGATTGTAGAGAATCAGCAACATTTAACATCTATAATTTAACCAACTTGGCTCGTAATTTTTGTTTCTTACTTTATTTCATGAGACTTGAATGTTTATTATTGGTAGTAAAACTTATTTGTCCTTCTGTGTTGTTTCTCTTTTTAACATAGGTAGCTCATAGGTATACATATTTCAGGTATCACAACAGGGTACCTATATACTTTAATTTTTAATTAATTTAATAATAATAATAATAATAAGTGGTCTTTAACCTGTATGAGATCTTTTCGAGCTAATAAAGACCACTATTATTATTATTCATCTTTAGTTGATGTAGAAGATTACTGATGCGGTCTTCGAGAAATGTGGAAAAAAGGGAAGAATTTTCCTGTTAGATTTAAAATACAAAAATTATGAAAAATTGACCAGGAGGTTTTATCTCAACGTCATAAATTTTTAGAATCCATAACCAATTATCGCAGGATGGCCAAGAGCAGCGCAAAGATGACAGGCTCCTGCGCTCACGTCAGTACCTTATCGTAAATTTTCTACTAGGTATCTCTTGGACGACTTGCTGTCCGCAAAGTTAGATGATTAATGATACTTGAAGCCAAGTAAGTTAGTGCATTGTAATTTTCACTAATTTCAACAATTTTAACTTTTATTATCAATTTTTGTCATTAACATAGCAATTTTTAGTCGTAAGAAATTATTAAATTTGGTGTAAAACTTGCGGTGAATAATAATGACACTATCTTGAAGCTTACCATTATTATATACAAACGTAGGTTAGGTACCCGTTATAACTTTGAGATTTTTTTCTGCCCCTTTTGGAGATGAGCCTATTGCACCCTGCATATTTTTCTGAACTTTAATTTCTCCAGCTCTAACGAGAAAATAATTTATTCTTTGCCCATTTCAACGATTTTCAGCGACCTAAATTTCTGTTAATTTGTTTCAACGTTCGCGTTTTTGGCAGCGTTGCTAAATTTGCATTAATTTAGTTGTGAACCAGCCCGTAACAGTCTATAAGTTTTTCTCGACTCAAAGAACTTCTCTGAAAACTTCTCGAATTATTAATTTTTTTGCACCAACTTTGAAGTTCCATCAAAGACATGTCTCTTTCTGGACGACTTCTAGAAATGTCGGCTACTCGATGACCGACTTCTCTCCATTTGTTAAATCAAATTCTCCGTGCAACTGCGTCGTTTCGAAATCTTGCAAGAACGTCAGAATTTGGTAATAGATGGAAGATAAAGTTAAACACTTTGGTAATTATTCACGATCACGATCGCTACGAAGAGTCGGGAACTTTGAAACAGGGAGTTAGATTAAATCACTCTTCAAATATCCATCTTTAAGTCCGCAACATCAAATGTTGGATTGTGGGTTGTTCACCCGCTGTTATTATATTACCTCGTAGGCACATTGACCCCCCTCAGTAAACGTAATTATGTTCAATTTCTCCACACAAATTTTTCCGTCGGAACTTGTCAATTTTATTAATTCGCCGTCGAATAGAAGTATCTAATTGCTTATCGATTACGACTCGAGGACGCTTTTGTGAGCTTCGAAAACACTCTTTCATTCAGAGTTGTTTCCGAATTTTCCACGTGTACAAAGATGGAAACTGTCGTATCGATTTGGGCTGCCGGAAATGAATGTCAACCACGTTCTTTTTACGCACGCATTGTACTTAACATTTTTATTTCTGTTACCTCTAATCGTTCTCCTCTTTACCGAATTCCTCGAGTATTATTTACGGCCGTTGTTGCGAAATTTTTGTTGCTCCCCCATCAATTACTATTGAGTGTGTTTCGGTTTGTGTGATTACCGCGGCGATATCGGATTTATTGTTTTTTGCTTTTGTTACGTTTACGGTATTTCTGCGGGTTTGTCGAGAGTTGTTGGTGGCCTTTTACTTTGAAACCTTCTTTTTGGGATGTCTCCGTTTGAGATTTCGTAGCTCACTTTGTTTAGATTTTCTCTTTTATCTTAGGAAAACATGAAACTTGAAGGTATCAAAGTGAATCATCCGTAACTCTGCTAATATTATTTTCTCTTTGATACGCAAAGGGCGGACAAAAAGACTCGCCGAGTCCGTGAGCATTTATACATTTGCTAAAATAACACTCGCTATCTGCAACAATAAAATACCCAACAGTTACGCTGCAGGCAAAATTCTTCCCCAATAGAAATAATTGAGGCTCAAAATCTTATCGTTATAACAACTTAGTTTTTCGGCCAGTAATACCAACAAGTTTAGCGATCTCGCTGGGGTCGCCAAGGGTTCGGCAGTTACCTAATTTATTGGAAATTGATTACTTCACTTTCCATGCTCGTGCCAATTGTTAGAACTGAGTCTGCGAGCGACGCCTCCGGCTGTCGGGTCCACTTTGTCTCTTCTTTGACCGGCTAAACGACAACTCAAAAGTTAGTTTTAAAATATTCAAGTTAATTAGTGAGTATCTACATAATACAAGGGGTGATTGAACGTGCTTTTTACAAAAATGATACGTACGATCCTCAAGAAGAGCTTTTACTTTCTTTATTCGTTCCAGAAGCACTACTTATGCTCTCTTCAGCAGTAACCTTTGTTGCAAGCAAGAGATGCTTTTGTTGAGCGTCCCTATTGCAGACTCAGTATAAAGTAGCAATTGAAAGCTAAAACCTTCGAAGTAGTTCTATGGCAATTAGCCCCTTGAGTGGAGTTTGTACATAACAGTATGTAATAAATATGGATGTTAACCTTTAACTAACAATAGTTATTGTAGAATATAAAGTTGAATGGAGGTCTTAAGGAAACAATAAATAGCGATCAAAATTGTGCTTAACAGAAACTTGTATTAGGAGCTGAAGTTTTATTAATTGCTGAAGGACATTGCTTGTACGATAAAGTAGCTTCCGATTACAATGTTTGAGAGTAATGAATGACGTAAAATTGCTAGCATAAAGGTTTAGCTGGTGGCCATTTTCAGTTTCCCATTACACAAAGTAACTGCGGGCAGTTATCTTGAATGTAAGGCAAGGGCCACGTATTAGGTATAGATCGATCGTTTTCCTATTAACAGCTTCTTTGTATATTAGGAAGCGAGAAATATTTGAAGCAGCGATCATAGTTTTTTGATAGTTTGCTTCGCCTGCGTCAACTGGGGGTTGAGTAGCTCACCAGTGTTGTTGAGGGTCTCAAGCCCGGGTAAAAAACAAGGGTTGGAGTAACTTGTCTAGAGAACCCAAATGGACTTTCGGAACAGGAGGAACAGAACAAGAAAAATGAAGTGGAAGAAACAAATGAACGAGCTGCGATTAAGATGCTGGAATATAAGATCATTTACCGGGAAAGACTAGGAAATTATTCTAAAATTACATCTTAATGAGGGTCTGTGTCATATCTGAAATAAAAAAGAGAAGCAAGGGTACGTCTCAGTATAGTGGTTACATTTTGATCCTCTATTCAGAAAGACCAATCTAACAGTAGATTTAAGTCATAAGCAACAAAAGTTTTTCTTGGGTTTTAAGCGAGGGGGAAACCGCTCAGGAAGTCAGTGTACAGAGACTAGGAAGTCATAGGAAGTCATAGGAAATCTGTAGGAAGTTTGACGGAAGTCAAGAAGTCTGAGGGAAGTCGGGGGAAGTCAAAGGAAGTCTGAGGGAAGTCGGGGGAAGTCAAAGGAAGTCTGAGGAAGTCAAGGGGGCGCTGCTTTGAAATGAGTCAATGCGCATGTCCGTGCGCATGCGCAGTGGTGCAATCAACAAGGCTTTGTGTACAAATTTATGCGTCATTGACTGAAGAAGAGTTAAACATCCCATCTTCAGTAGAGGAGAGAGTAGAAGACAGAAATTTATTACAAGACATCTGCGACGTATCTAAAATTCATTGTTTCAATGATACCTTAAATTTAAAAGATTATTCTGGTCGAATTAAAGAGAATGAATTGTTCGAAACAGTTCCTTTGTTCGTGTAATAGTTGAAGATAAGAAAGTTGCCATAATTAGAAAGTCCTCTCTGTGCTGGATGCTTGATGAGAAAACTAAAATTAGCACTGATCGTCTACGAAGGTTTATTTCCAATAATAAAGAAAAAGTTTCTCTTGCTCCCTTAACTGATATAAGTTCAAGTGCTATAGAAATTGCACATCGAAAAGAGGTTGTTATTGGAGATTGGTGCATATTTGAAGAAAATATTTCTTCTGAAAATGATGATATATTTTCCGGATATAAGTTGGGCCGCATTTTATCCTTTTCTTACTTGTCAGGCAAAGGAAAAAAACGACAATATTCTCTTGACACTGCCTTCTCCACTTTTACCAAATCTTCAACTGATAAACTCCCGCAAAGAGATAATACAGTCGGTTGTCTCTGCACATGGTACGGCATTAATAAGTATGATGGAAGTATTGAAATATTAGACACGACAAATCACGCATTTTGTACCATCGAGAATTATAGATTTACAATTTCAAGTCCTATATTATTGGATGACGGGAAGACGTTGAAAATTAAAGACACAATTTGGAAAAACCTACAGGACAAATTAAAAACTGAAACAAAACTTTCAGGTTTTGTCCCTAAACGTAAAAGAAACTTTAATAAAATGCACTTAGAAGACAGCAGGGAAACTTCAACGGAAAGTGAAGAAGAAGAAGACGTCCAATATGAAGACAGTACTGATACTGAGATCTTCAGTTCCAATGATACTTCTCCTCTTGGGTCCCCATCGAATGTAAGACAAAATCAAACATACAACGAAAGCCAGGAACCAAAAGTTCAACAATTTTATGCTGTCTATTATGCTCAAAAATGGTACATCGGCAGAGTAGAGGAAATAATAGATCCCGTCGTGGATTCATGCGACTCAACTCCGAGAAAAGGAAAATTGTTTCAAATGCGATTTTTAAGGGAAAAGGGACGAAGTTTTGTTTGGCCGAAGCAGGATGACATAGATGACGTTGAACTAAGATACATATTTCATGGCCCAATCGAATTTATAGGTCCAGAACCCTTTTGCTTGGAAGAACAAGTCCGTTTCAATATTCAGAAAATTTACAAGGAGCTCGGCAAAAAGCAATAAAGCTTACCATTGGTTTGTTTTCGGTTATTTAAGTTTTGAGTTTATAATTTGAATAATGTTTGAGTTTTTATATTTTTATTTTTATAATATTTACTTCTCTATTTCGTGTTGAATTTTTAATTATTTAGTTTATAAATCAAGTGTTATTTTTTTAATAAAGTTTATAACATTTTGGCTAATGTTTGTCTTTGACCAAAAACAAGACCAATACCTTAAATAAAAAAGAATTTAATTTGTCAAGGTGTAATTTGAAAAATTGCGAAAAATTGTAAATAAAATTTCTCCTATTCATCACTAAGAACCGATTCTCCAAATTTGTGTGATTGGGTTCAATGATATAATTTTTTTCTAAGTTGTTACAATAAATACAGAAGCTAAAACAAGTAATAGAATGATAGGAGCTCCAGAAAGTTTGGAATTAAAAACAGGAAGTCAAGGGAAGTCACAGGAAGTCAAGAGAAGTCACAGGAAGTCAAGAGAAGTCACAGGAAGTCAAGAGAAGTCACGGGAAGTCAAGAGAAGTCACTGGAAATAATAGGAAGTCTACAGGAAATTACTATAAACCTAGAGGAAGTCACGACAAAGGAGGAAGTCTGGTGTACAAAATATTGGGTGTGGTTTCCCCCTCGGTTTTAAGCTTCAATCCAATTTTTGGGAAACATTTAACTAACTCTAATTCCAAGTATTTTTCTGTTGAAGTAATATATTTTTAATTCAATTGTTTGATTTGTTTTCATTTTTCTGATTTCTAGATCTTTTTAGTGGAGAATGTTCAACAATTGAATGATATATTTTTTTGTGTTTTAACTTATCTTTTTCTAAGACTCATCTATCATACAGAGTCAGTATTTTTATATAGATAACCATATAATATTGTAGTTACTACTTTTTCCCGCCAAATAATAGCTGAAGAAGTTTTACAGTGGCAGTGTAGTTTTATTTTTGACTTACTCTTTCAATCGTGTTTTCATCTTTGAATAATTTTTATTTTACAAAGAAATGTTTTCACAGTTTTTCTTTATTTTGATCTGTTGATTTTCCTCCATACTGTTAACCAAACTTTTCGTAAACTTTGTTGTTAATATTTTTTTATCCATCATTTCTATCAAAATTGGATTTACGACCATTGGGGATTTGCAATAGTAACCAGTCCCCTTAATGTTCTGGCGTTATTTCCATAATCACCGAACCCTTCTTTAAAAATTTACCATTATCGCCTGTACGCCCTCATAATAGGCGCATGTTTTATTGTCGGCATTGTTTGTTTTTCCCCACACGAGAATCAGTATCTAAAACTCCCTTCGTGGAAATTTTTGTACAAATGCCAATTTGCACTTCAAAAAAATGCGAATCCAAGTTCATTTGTGCTTCAATTTACATAAAAGCCGCACGTTACGCTACAGTTCCTCTGCAGCAACCACTAAACACTATTGAAATTTAAATAAAGCATCAAAATTCGCAGCCAAGTGCCCGTCAGGTCGATAAGTACTAGTATTATACATGCAACACTAGAAGTGTTCCGGTTGTTCCGGGAGTCTTCATTAGAGGCGCAGGTGGAGCTATTTGCACCTTATCGTAACCTATCAGCGTCAATAATTTGACATCGTTGCAATCCTAAAAGTATTAACTAGATAAGCACCAACTCGTCAAGTTTTTAATTTGAACGTGTCTGCGATTACTTCGTCAAGGTGGTACATAAGCAAATTTGATGACGAGGGCGACAACCGAAATTTATTTGCCACTTTCTGATAATGAATTTAGGGAATTAGCGTAAATTATTAGGTACCCACTTAAATGCTTGTAATGATACTCGCGGAACGGAAACGCCGATAGCATCTCCATGATTGTGGGCCTTAAATCCTCTCCCGTTTGAAATACGCCGCTGTACTTCCCAAAGAATTCCAAACAACGAAATACCGCGAAATCATGCATTCGCGCTTAAGAGGGACGGCAAGTTCCGGCCGTTAAACTGTTACAATATGAATTTTAAGGGGGACGTTAGCGATTAGACGTTGTTAGTTTAATTACCGTAGTAAAATTTCGATCAGTGCTCCAGAACCAACCAGTCAAGTCTTTGTTTGGTCGAGTTTCGCTCGAACAATGACCTTGCGCTAAGGGCGCTAGCAATAATGCGACACAGACACCCCGCACACTGTTGATGTAGATTACTCCTGATAAAGTTCGTAATGTAATTTACGGGGTAAGTTAGTCTTCATTGTAGTTAGCATCATGGAGCGTGCACCATAGGTTATTGTAATAAAAAAAGTTGGGGGGGACGGGGACTAATTAAATTTGGTATGATGGCAGATCCGACGAGGCGCTTTCTATTACGCAGCTCATGATTTTAATCTCGCTTTTAATGATAATTCGGCCTCCAAATTGAGTCAGATGCCGGTTTTTCGGTACCAAAAAAGGCCTGGCTAATTAATCAAAATACCTTCGCTAAAATATGGGGGCAAAAACGGGGCCGTTATTCAGGGCGGCGGCCGTTCCGGCCAGCACCCCCGAAGATGGCGTGTTTATTGTCCGGGTAAATCCTTTACGTAAGTGTCTCTAGGCAGGGCCGGTTTAGGGTTTTGCGGCTTCTGCAGTAGTCCTGAAATAGTTGCGGGTGCTTCGTCCCCCTAACAACTGGAGTTACGAGTGACGCCATGATAGCGGGTTCAAGCGCAGTGGAGCGTGCACGTGCATGGATCAAAAAAGTTTTCTCGATAAGTTTTTCAAACATTAAGTGTTTACATGATGGGAAAACAACGTAGGGCAGATTTGTGTGGAAATACAAAAAAAATAGGGTAGTATTTAACAGTCTATCAAATTTACCCAATATTTTCATACAAAAAAAATACTTTTCTTTCCCAAAAATACTAAATGCTCACCAAAATTAAGAAAATACATAATCTTAAAGCGACAACCAAATATTGACATAACATTGGCCTCTTATATATTTTGTTCGCCAAAATAACTTTTGTTGACCATAAATACTAAATGTTCACCAAATTTTATTCCGCATTTAATTCTAACATAATACCCAGATATTTAATTTTCGACAGTGTCTTATATTATTTAGCAGTTAAAAATACTATTTGTTGATCAAAAATACACAAGCAATAAAATGTTGTGCAAATGGTAAATAATTTTATGCAAAATTAAAGATGTAGATGTGCTAGGGCAGTGGTCGGCAAACTTATTAGCCAAAGAGCCAAATATGAACATTACAACAATTTAAAATTTTAATTACCTATTTATCTTTTAACTTAACCATAAAATTATACATGTGCTCGATTTATAGAAAATTTTTAATTTATTAAAATAAGATGTAATTTTTTTCTTATCAATTTTTTTTTTAATGAAAATATTATTGCGCCTTCCGTGGATATTTGTGCCGGAGCCGCACTTAAGGAGCCAAAGGCCCACATGCGGCTCTGGAGCCGCACTTTACCGACCACTGTGCTAGGGCAAGGAAAATAACAGTAAAAATAGAAGTGGTTTGCACAAAAAAAGATATTGATTTCCGTAATATATAAATGCTTTGCTGTAATTGGCTTTTTAAAAATTCAGAAATCGGTAAAGTAAACAATGACCGCATTATGTAAAACGTAAAATGTCTTTTAGTGAATCGTGCTTTAAAAAAAAATTACAGGGTCCTGAACTGACCTTGTACAAAACTTTTTTCGCAGCCTCTTGTCTGGAAGCGCAAGCGGCAAGGAGAGATGCGCGAGCATATTTTATTTTTGGAGTAATAGAATAATTATTTGACGCACAAGTAGTTTTTTTGAGAAACACTTAATATAAATGGATAGCGCAAATATTTATTAACAGTGCCAGGGATGTATGGTTTAATTTGGGGTGCATTAAGAAAAATATAGAAAATAAAACTGGGGGTAAATTTACTTTACAATATTTACGCGACAACAAATTTGCTCGCTTTTATGTCCAATAATTCATCTTTAGTGACCTTTCAATTGAGAGATGACGAGATATAGATTTGCATAAAAAAATTGATGGTGAATTTTCTAGCACCCTGCTTACGAGAAATTTTACATAATGCTGGAAGAATATGAACAAGAAATAAAATTTCTCGCCCTCAAGCTCTTCAATTTCTCCTTAAGATTTTCCATCTCAAAAATATTTCATTTGTTGATATCTTGAGCATCTTGATTTTAAATTTTGGTTTTCTCTTTCATCTAAAGATCAAAAAATCTCTTGAGAGATGAGCGCCAAATATTTTTATTGTTAGAATTACATATTTCGCCCTTTTCTCGCTTTTTAAACTTGTTAAGTCAACGTGCAAATAATTTAATCTTCATAGCATAGATGACTCTGGGACAAGAGTCATCAGAAAAATCTATGTGTATTAAGATTAATGATGAATTAAAAAAAAAATTGTGACGATACTTCTCTCAAAAGAGTGAGTTGTTTTGTTTTAAAGAAATGCAGGCGAAAAGAGGCGAACTATTTGCAGTGGTACCTCGGTACTGAGAAATTGCTTTATGCGTGCAAATTTGTAGTTAGTGCCGAGTAATTGGACACACGTTCAGGACGGGTTAATTTTGGGGTTGTTTTGGCCTTGGCAGTTTTCCTTCTTGTCTTTTCCGCAATTTGGTGGGGATGAAAGCGTGCGAATTGCTTCTTCGCATAAAGCGGGCACTTTATCTAGGCGATGCAATTTTCATGTTAATTTAAATAGGACGTGTCACTACAGAAACAATAGGTTTAGATAAGGTGGCCGGGTCTTTGTTTGCCGGCACGGGTTGAGCTTATTTAAGCCGAAAGCCAGGGCGGAACTCGAACCAGGTGCGGCCGCCAGATGTCCCGATATGACAGATGCTCTTCCAGAACACGCGCCGCTGTTTATAAATATTTGCCGGTGGTTAGAGGCGTCGACGTTGATTTGTGTGTATCGACGATTGATACTTGACGGATTTCCGGTCGATAAGGCGTTATCTATCTACCGACCGAATCTGCCCCGGCGAAGGCTCAATTTTACGTCAAAACTGATTTTTATAGGCGTGTAGCTGCAGTGGATCCCGGAATTGCGTACTTGGTTGGGCTGTCAACAGGCCCGGATTTACAAATTGTGGGGCCCGACAGCCGTTCCGCTTTATGGAGCTCTTTGGCCTCCGGTAATAAAACTGTAAACGATAAAAATGATGAGGGCATCATTGTTTCGCTCGCCGGCCCGATTCCGGGCATATTCAGATGGCTCCGGTGATGCCATATTAAATTCTGGAGGCAACGTTCCCGGCCACGTTTCCAACGTTTTACGGCACCGCTAATTCAATAATAGATTAATTAAGATTCAATGCATTGCCTCGAGTTCAACGAGAAATGCCGCCCGAAATAGACACCTAAATCTCGGAAAAATCTATTCACCACGTAACCGCTCGCTCCTCGATTTGGGCCGAGACAAATATGCGCTAAAAGTTTAATTAAATCAAACTAAACTCGGTTACCTACGAATTTATCAGCGCAAAATTTGTTTGAAACTACCGAAAATTGCTAAACCAATTAATCAATCATAGTCACGGTTTATTTCCAAGAGATTTAATTTTGTAATTTTAATAAAACGTACCGAGTGTAAAATTGGCTTCTTCTGTTAACTGCAGAATGGTGCAGAGTGTAATTTTAATAAAAATGCTTGCGCGAATGACACGTTTAACGTTTTTAATATTCAGCTTCATAATTTTTTTATTTTCTCGAAGTTTGGCGCGTTTTTTGCTTTCTTGTAAAATAAGATGACAAGTTTTGACCCATCTTTGACTCTTAACTTTGGAAGTAGATCATCTTAGGTACTCACAATTATCTTCTTGAAGAACAACTGAGGAAGAAATGTATTTATAGGATGCTCAATCACATAGCATTTTATAGTTATTCTGACACTAGAGTACATACCAACATTTTATTTCCCTTCGAGTGTAAGTTCAGAACGCTTTTATTGAGAATTGCCATAAATAGGAGAGTCTTCTAATAATAATTAATTTTTTTAAATATAATAATAATGGTAATGGTAATAGTTTATTATCCAACAGTTACAAAACCAATAATAGGACAAGAAAAAAATTAACAAGCTTTAGTGCGTTGTAATAGTTATGTATTAAGAGCATTATGGACGGATGATAGCTGCAGGCCATATTTAAAGCACGACGCGAAGCAGAGTGCTATAAGATTCCCGAAAATTATAATCTTCATTGTGTTTTTTTTTTTTTTTTTTGTAAAAATGTCAAAATGTATTATAGTTTCCTTCTAGATTGTTGGTGTTAAACAATTCAATTTATTAATAAAAATGGAAAAATGCCGATCGTTGTTCTTTGGCAACTTTTATTTTATCGCCCTAGGGTGATAATAGTAGATTACACACCTAGGTGGAAAATGTTTCGTTTCTGTCGAGAGCTAATGCTCGAGACAGAAAGAAATTTCCACCGAGGTTTGTATACTGTTTTATTCGCAATCTTTCATTTTTCGAGGTTAAAAATTGACCCATTTTGAACCAAGAGAAAAAAAGTGCGAATAAAATCAATTACGCCCGCTGTGAAGGGTCAATAGACAACATTATTTTACAAAATAGAATATTTTATTAGCAAACGCAGAACCGATACAAATAACCACGTGAGTGATAAAGAATAAGTTTATAGTGGCGAGCTGCATCTTAATATTTTTTCAAAATCATAGAAATGTTGAAATATTTTTCTACACTTTGTTGCAAGCACAAACCTGGAGATCGCGTGGGGTGCAGTGTTATCGAATGAGGAGACCATTGCTACTTTTCTTCGCATGACGAGGAAACGTAACGTGATACGACGCGCTTATTGCTTTAGGTAGCTAAATACTGATCTAACTAACTTCACTATTAGGGATTGCATGACAGTAACAATTGGTGCTTTATTTGCTCGTTGTAGTAAATATACATACACCTTTTATACTTAACTTTAGTTAAATGGTCAACAGGGTCATTTTAAAAATATTAGTCAGTGGAAGTTGATGAAGAAGAGACCTATTTTTCGGAATGCGAGACTCCTATGTTGTACTCGTTCCATCATGAAGTGTTTAGCGACAAATTCCGGATGTAGCAAAACTTCTGCAATTACTTCCTGGAAATAAATGTAATTACTCGCTTGCATTCTTGTAAATGCGAAGAGCTTTCAAACCCCCATTCGGTCCATCAACGCTGTCAGCCAGTTTGTTTTTCAACGAATATGGATGCTTTCCTGTAACCAACTCCGGTTAGTTATTTATTTGCATTAAAATTGCATGAGAACATGGAAAATTGGACAGAAATATCCATAATAAATTCTGGACGTTGTAAGGACATGATGTTTGCGTGGGTAATTCGGCGCGACTAGTATTGATTATACGTAAATAAATAACCGATATCAATGTAACATAGTCATTTTGATGTGCCTAAATTATTGAATACACAATAAAATACGTGTTTGCTTCCAAACATCATTACCGGCTCTTCTTCCATCATCAATAATGCTTACAAAAGCAAATTGGATCATGCGATTAATTCCCTGGCTCTGAAATGCAAAAACTCAAAAAAGCTCTTTGCAAAGGAACACGGAACGGAATTGCGGAATAAGAATCGCGGCAAATGTTAATTAAATCTTTTCGCATTAACTACACCGCAATACAGATTTCTAATTGGAAAAGCTAAAAACTTACCACGTGCTAGAAATTTACCCATTAACGCTGGAATTCGCTAATTAACTCAATCCGGCTGTACTTGCTGATTGAGTTTCGTAAAACGTTAAAAGTCTTTCTCAAAGCAGTTAGTTAAAAGTCGCTTCGTCCCCCACATGTCAGAAACAACAGAGAACACTTCTCTCGGCTTCGGGATCTTGGGGAAATGTAAATGGCGCACGAATTTTCCCCGAGGTGTTCCGAACGGAACAATATTTTTAATAGCGCTCCGGCCGCAAAACCACTTGCCTAATAAATATTTTTAACAGGTGCCATTAAATTAAAAATACTACACCTTTATTTAATTTAATGGAAGTTTTCTCCTTGTACGGACGGAGGAAACTTAACCAAGTTCTGATTTAATTAAAGATGTGCAAAGTTTGGAAGCTCAACTGAGAACCTTATAAATATAAAAGATGGAAGTTTCGAACTAATACCGTGCTTCATATTCATAATTTTGGCGTTTCCACGCTTCGAAACGACGATCTCACCAGTATTTTTCTACATCCGCTATCACATTGACAAGTAAATACCCGGAGAGTAACGCAAAGTGCGAACGCACGAAGGCAACACTAGACAACAAGTAGCATGCCACATGTCGTTCAGTGTCGCGGGACAAATTTGATAACGCGAATTTGGTCATAATGTGCTTTGCCACTTGTGTTGGTAGCATGCGAATTTCTTTCAAGTCACTCTAGTTGCATAACGGATGTTTAACGTAACATCGAGTAGTTTCCCGCGACGGTGTAAGATTTTCCAAATCAGCATGATACATCTAGCACTATGAGCGCTATGAGTTCTTAGCCGTTGAGTTACATGTGAACACCATCTGAAACATCTTCGTGAGGCTGAACATCGGGTGTTTTTATTGATTATTATTAATTTTATTTGGAAAATTATTTTTTAGGATAACAATAGAAAACTGTCAAAACAGTTGAACTTGTAAAATTTAGGTAAAAACTGAATCTAAGCAACAGCTTTTAAATTGAGGCGTTTGTGCGATTTTCTTGACAACAGGCAAAGTGGCTGTCAGTGTTAAAACCGGTCGTCGTGGGTCTTGGGAGATGATTCTGGATAATTTCATCCCGGCTCCGCCTTGAGTTGGCTCTTCGGTGCGTGGACCTTGATGTTTATTAAAGTAAAGTGCTTATAATTACGGTTTACATTTAAATGGGCAACACTGGCGCGAAGCGTAGGCAACCAGCAATTTGGGGTGAATGGCGTAAAGTTCCGGGCCGTTCCTCGCTCCGAATAAAAATCCGGAACGATGATGCATTTACGTGATGGTTTAATAAAGTAGCAATACAGGAAACAATTTAACTCAAATGCCTCATCCGGGACCAACAAGTTTATCGATTCGGGGTGTATTGCGGTACCCAGTTAATTGCGTTCTATTGTTTTTCATGTTTGTACATCTCAAGACAAATAAAAATCGCAGTGATAGCGGATAGTTCCTTTTGTTGGTTTGCACTGCAACCTGCACAAATACGGATACGACAATAATTACCTTATCCAGACAGGGAAAACGCATTGCCGAGGGCCAGTTGCAATCATACAGGTACCTTACTACATAATATAGGTACGTCTAATGCTTTTTGTTTTTCGTTAATTTCACGTGTAAGCGCGTTTTACCTTTTGTTTAACCAAACGGGCGACAAAAACGACGCAACGGCAGACAGCTCTTTGTTTCATTTCCCTTATGCCAGAACGTGTTTTATTGAAGGCAATTATTTCAGCAACTGAAACGGTTGCTCGGTTTAAACGACACTTTATACCACCCCCCCTTATTCGGTTAATAGAAGCGTCTCTTTTTCATCTTCGCCTGATGCAATTGGCTGAATTTCAACTTTTAATTAAATTATTTGTCAGCCTACGTGCGGCTTCCTTGTGCATGCATTTTTGATGGAAGTTCAGAAGGGGATGGAACGGGAGCCACAGGTATCCGTGTCCCGAGGCCCCGTACAGGGGATTCTTTCGAATCCTGGGCCGGCGAGACAGAATTGGCGATCAGTTAGGTGCTGAATAATGCACCTCTACTTTATTTTATTAATCCGTACTACCTGAATAAGCTCCTTCTTCAAACAGGCTTTGTTATTAATTTCCTTTATCCCTCGAGTGTAAAGCTTCAGGTTCTAAAGAGATCTTGTTAGCGGCACGTCCTAATAAACATTTGAATATTTCTTAACCACTATTGAGCGAAAATTCTGTTGCTGCTACTATAGTCTTTTTCAAGATTATTTAACAATATTAATATTTTTTTAATTAAAGCTTCCTGAGGCGAAATTTTGTTCTTTTTACTACCTACTCGTAACTGTTATAAAGTATACCGCTGTGTTATCTTTAGAAAGAGGATTATATATTTTTAATAATTTAGCTGAAGATTGGGAAAATGCCAACTCAAAGTTTTTGCCGTACAGTGCCTCTGCAAATGGAATTCAAATTGATTTCACTCGACAATGGTTTATTCTTATTAATGTTTAAAAAGAGAACTTATTTATCTCTAAGAAAGTCTGATATTTTGTATTTTTAAATATACTATAGCTATGGGCATTAAAAGATTAGCGTGAGGTGAAAATGGAATGTTTGCTTTCTCTAAATACGTGTTAAATAACAATTGTCTTTAGAGGGCTGCAGCTCCCTTATGAGACACTTAGTTAAAAGCTTTATTAGGGTCTTCGTCAATGGTTTACATTATTTAGCTGCCCTGAAACTTTGAATGCACGTTATTGTGTTACATCTTATAAAGCGTATAAAGCGAAGTACAGGTACTTTAGGTGTTAGGAAACGTTAAACTTACCAAAAAAAAAACCAAAAAATCCACGTGCATAAAATTAACAATTATCACCATTTTAAGACCTCATGTAGTGGGGGTAGTAGTTATCGCGGCTGGATCAATCCTTGGTTCTTGATGTACTGGTCAAGAATGGAAACTGCGGGATCAGCCGTTAAATTTTATGACTAAATTAGATAGTGAAATGGTCCCAATGCGGACGTTTGAAGTTTCTAAAAGTCAGATGTAGTGGAGTTGGCTTTGACATAGATATTAATGAACCAAAGGCAATGTTATTCTAATTCGTAATTACAGTATCGGAGATGAGATTGGTGAATCCGGAGAATAAGTGGAAATTGACGATACTCGCGGAATTCTCAACCAAAAGCGTAATTCAAACGGAGAATTGAAGCGGCAAGATTTGAAACTCAAAATAAGTTACCTCGAAAATCGAATGGAAACCCCGTAATGGCTGAAATTAACAAGATGTCGGCCAGAGTGATAAACAAACATACCCTGTTTGCCAGAGGGTTTCCTCTACAAATCGATATTTGCAAGTAGATTGGTTACGGTAAATTGGCGACGATGAAATCGGTTTATTAGCAAAGGGTGGCCAAGAATTTCTACAAACAAATCCGCGAAGTCTCAAGAGAAACCCGGTTGTGCCATCGATAACCAGTTTCTTTGTACCCTTTTTCCCGCTAATGTTAGGCACTACGCCAATTTAAAGAAGTTAAATCCATCTGCGATATTTAATTTCCTGCTGAGTGCAATAAATTAGAAAGAAACGTAAATTTATGGTTTTTACTTGTCTCAGTGTGAGGATCGAGAGCAAAACCCGGCAACCGGAATTTTAATATTTTTTAATGGTCCTCTATTCTGATTTATGGGCGGTTTAATGCGAACTTCAGTTGTGTAAACAATTGTTCTGGAAATTGAAAATCGACTACAAAATAGGATGATTCAATCTAAACCTGCAGTAAACTCCTGAACCTTGCGTCAGTGTAACGGACTTCTTGAAATCTACATGTTACACATCAGTAGTGGGATCCTGGAAAAAGCGATTGCGATCGAGTCGCTATCTTTACGATTTCGGTCGCTTTGGAGGGAAGGGGTTTAGGGGAGGATCTTTTCAAAAATGCGAAACCAATCATTTTTCAGCAATTTGTTAAGGTGAAAAGTTTTTAAACTACCTAACCTAAGTATCGTGAACGTAAACCTCGTGTACTTTAATACACTAAACAATTGTTACTTATAATATTCCTAGTGCATTGATTATTTCCGGAAATTTTTTCGAATGCATTTCTAAAACGTATTAATTAGTCCGAGTGGAACATGCATAAGAATAAAATTTCCGGAAAAAAAAATTTTCAGGAAATTTTTACATTGTCATAGAAACGACATCGAATTTTATTTTTCTATTGGCTACTTATCGGTGTCGTGCGATTTTCATCAAAATGGATACCAACGATACATGATAATTTAATTCAGTAGTACATGTGCAAACATTCGGAAAAATTGATCATAAGAGTCAAGAGTTACGACAATTT
Organism: Schizotus pectinicornis; assembly: GCA_951805265.1. NCBI lineage: Eukaryota > Metazoa > Arthropoda > Insecta > Coleoptera > Pyrochroidae > Schizotus > Schizotus pectinicornis. The sequence goes on along the minus strand of OX638206.1, from coordinate 9,765,786 downwards.
TCAAGAACTCTTTCTCCGTTATCAACCGTTTTCGAGAACATGTTTATTAAGAAAAGCCGTTTAATTTTTTGATTTTATATCCGCCTCTCAAGTTTGTAACAGTTATTCCGGGACACTCTGTATACAAAAATTGAGATATGCGTATGGATTCAAACTTGCGTTTCAATCTGATAGAGTTAGAATATAAGCTACTGTATATTATGAATCCAACAAACTATTATAAATGTAACAAAATTTGTGGAGGATATTATTTTGGTATAGAAACGTATATTATTGTACGATTGTACTTAGGACTTTTGTTTACAGATATTTTTTCTGAATGTAATTACAAATGTCCAAGTTGACTCGGATATAACGTTTATTCAAGGAAATAATTAAAATGTTTTTCGAGATTAAGATTTTGTAAAATTTGCAAGCACGTTTTGAAGAAGAAATTCAAATAATCTAGAGATCATTTAAAAGTGGTTTCGGAAATGAAAATTGTTATTTTTTACCTACAAAAGTAATAATATTGGTACATATTATGAACAACAAGATAAAGATTATTTAAAAACCCCTTGTTAATCTCCAAATAACGATAAATATGCAATATCTGAAGAATCGCTTTTAAAGCAGCACCTTTGGAGTTGTAGAAACGGTTTCTACCAAAAACGGGTAAACTTGGGTGCCGGAGGCTATAACCCTTCCACTTGTAACTGAAAATATCTGAAAATCCAGCTCCTAAGCCGTCATCTACCAATGCCATTCATAGGGATGCACCTTCGGAACACCAAAAAAAGCGATAGCCTCTTGGAACTCTCTGTTTAACTGACGGAAATCCATTGCGACTCGGCTGATATCTATCCAAAGCAACCGTTTTCGGTTGCTTAGAAGCGACTCGGTCGCAATCGCTTTTTCCAGGATCCTACTACAGAAAGACAAAGAGAGCATTGTTCAAGTACTACGGGTTGCATAGTTACACAATGGTTACACTTAGCGAGTTGCCTACCCTGATGATCTTTCAATATTTCAGTAAACAGCATCTGATTTTTTCGTAATTTCACGACCAATAATATATTGTCAACAATGAAACAAATATTTAGTAGTAGACCAGGAAAAGATCAGAAAAGTTGGAGAGCTTACGTGGTTTACCTAGTAACGTTTTTTTAAATCGTCAGTCTCTTTTGCAAAGCGGAAATGAGGGAATCATTTTTATGTGTGAGTCGTCCACGGGTAAGGGAGAGCTTTCCTGCTGTAGAATAATTTTAAGGATTCCGCTGCAGAATCTGTGCCTTTCATCATCTTTCCACGGAAACTCCGTTAACAAGGACCTCGTGACCTTTATGTGATTACAGAACCTGAAATATAAGATTTTTCCACATAAATGCTTAGACAAAAAAGTATGCACCCACCACTATCCGCCTCTTTTGCCTCCTCGTATTGTGTGTCTGTCAGGGCAGAGTTGAAAAGCAATACGAGTATAAATAAAATACCGTGAAAACATATATCGACTGAGTCGCCTACGCGGTTATTTTCAAAAGACGTTCTACCAACGCTCGATTTCCGCCGAAGTGCTGGAAACGTGAACACCTGTAAGTTGATTGACTGAAATTATTCGATAACTGCCATTATTCCGTTGCACAATTGTCGGAAGTGAAATAATTGCGTTTTCCATTATCAACAAACAAGACTCGTTACCGATGCGAAGCCATTTGTGGAGGCCGCAGTCCGCACTTCTTTGTGCGGAAGCTAATTGACCAAGAAGTAGAAGACGCAATGGCGCGTTGATTTCAGCATGACTTTTTCATAGCTCCCGGTATAGGTTATGAAAGTAGGGAACAAAGCTTTTGTTTTGTGTTTGTTACTCGTTGTTGCTGCTGTTTATGTCTCATTATTAACTGTTTTATTCCCGGTTTAATTTCCATGAACCTACACAGTATACACAATTGCATTATTAAAATTTGTTGCTTCTGGCTTTATTTATACGGGTGATGTGGGTTACTCTTCATCCACCATACCTAATGCAAATGTTAGCAGCTTCTTTAGTTACAAGGACAAACCTAAACCTATCCACGAAACAAGAGCTGAAGGAAAAGAAGCAACAAGGCGGAATGTCACGTAACGCCAAAATCTTTTATGGAACACACGAGTGGAGAAGCGGCCTATTAGGTATTGGCTGATAATATTTTTCGGCTGACTGTTCTGTGGGGTTGATGCCGTGCCGATAATTGTGTGGTTATTTTTTTTTATCTTTGTAGACAGTTGTAAGTTTTTAGAGGCATGCATGTAACTAGACGCCTGGACTGTTTCATTACTTGATGGCCGCCACGCAATAATGATAAAAATCGCTTTTAATTTGTTAGTTTACGAGCACGTGGGATTCAGGCCCAACATGTTAACAACGTCTATTGGGCCGGGCGTTGGGGTGGTTCTCATGTGGCTCACGCCATCACCCTGCATAGTCACGCGTTCGGGATATGATTACTTTTCGTCGCCAATATCGCGCCCTCCTTCTAAACGGCCCTGCAGTCATGTGGGCGATTTGGGGCAGTTGCACGCAAAATCGAGCGAGTTTCGATTAAAAACGGAATTATTATTAACCCCCCGCCGGCTCGATGGGCCACCGAAATGATGACGTAGGTGTGTGGGGATTGAAACGGGGCAATTACGCAGTGTCGTGCGTCTGGGGATTTATGGAGATGGATTTTTGGCAGGACGAGGGAACAAATTACGTTGACAGTAGCCGGGGCCGTAAACACTGATAAATTCGGGTCATATCCGCTAAAATAATCAGTGACAAGTGCTGTTAAAAGTGAAATAAATCCCAGTTACCATCGGGAGCTAAGCCAATTAAGCCCGTACCTGGTCGAAGCTCGCCTGGGTGAAATAATAATAACGACTGCTATTTGTAACGCAATGAAATATTCACCCTGGAAAATGAGAGCGTAAATCAAGACCTCGGTGTTTAAATATTAAGTGTTTGTTCTTGAAGACACCTGCACTACAGTGATAATAGAACTCTCCGTTACTTTTACTGCCCATCAATGTCGGAACGGCGCCTTCTCCATCCCCCAAATGAAATCTTTGCTTTATGCACTCGTAATTTTATGCCAACAACGTAAGTCCTCGACATATTTTGCCACCTGATTTGTGGATAGTAAAGTCAACAACCAGAGACCTCGCATGTCTCGTCAGAAAACTACTCGATTCTCATAACGCCTCACAAAGAACTCGGTTCACCCCATACTCTAGAACTAAAATAGAATCGAGCAATTACCAAAAATTATGGCTCTTTTGTGGTAATTTTAATCACCCAGATGGTGCAAATAGCTTCGAGATGGTTTCCAATTAAATCGGGGAAGCAATTTAAAATTGGCAACATTGTCAAAACGACGTGATGGATGTGGGGAAAGCGTTTTGTTATTTTGTCGATACCAATTATTTCTCGATAATTGCCCACCCCGTTTAAGGACGTTTGCCTTAAATTGGGATAGGTTTCACTTGGAAAGTACTGATTACCAACAAATATAATAAAACTTTAGACGCGTAGTTCTTAAGCGCCTAGAGATCAATGTCAAAAAACTGACTATCGAAATGTGTGAACTTGGTAGGTATTAGGTATTACTCTAACTATAGCTTGGTGTAAATGTTTATTATTGTGCCATCTGGCGGATTTCAATTAATCAAATGTTGTTGAATATTTAAATTTTATTTGCGCGCCAAGAAAAACAGTGTTGAATCAAGGGCGACAATTAAGTTGAAGGTTGTGCATCCGTTTTTTGGCGCGTGAAAGCTAATTAAGGATAAGCAGTCATAATTTCGGAGGGTTAAGCTGCCATTCTATGCGGCTTGAATGTAACCCGGCTCATATAACTATTTTACGACAAACGAGCTCTGCAATGTAGAGACAGACATGATTCGCCCGGCGCCTCCGCCATTTGTGTCGAGGACTAAGCGGCGTGATTCTGGGGCGCGGAGCCTGACAAAATAATTTGCGAATTCGACAGGCGACGGATAGGCCATTATTTTTTCATAATTTCTTCCTTTCGCCCGTTTCCCACGCACCGTTTATCGTGTTTATCGAAGCGTCACGAATTAGTTTTAAATTTCATCTTGTTAATCCGAGCGATCTCCGGCGAGCGGCCAATTTATTCTGAATTTGTCGCCAACACAAATCAAACAGCATTACAATCACCGCTCAGAAATACGAACATTTAAAGTCAATGGCTGCGAGCTCGCTATTTACGACAGACCATTTAATTCGTCGATAACTCTCTGATCTATTTACACTGCGAACGCGTCCGAAATTAATTCGGCACCGCAATCCAAATTACCACCCGTCTAATCACTTTTTTCGCGTCATACGCCGCCAAACACTTCACCCGGATCCAATAAGGCCGGGACGTTCCCGGAGGCGGCCGGAATTATCGGAAACAATCACCAACCCAAGCGGTTAATGTTCCCTCTTCTGTGTTTTTGTGTATTGATTCCGCGTCTAGCCCGGACGCAAAGTAAGGAAATTTTTGTTGTAAATTGCCCGAGAATAAATTGTCTTACGGCCCCTTTTGTCGGGATTTCCGGTGCGCGTCAAAAATTGAGCGTACACGCGCCCTAATCATTTCGGCTTTTGGCGGAAATAAATTCGCATGATTTCGAAATAAATAGGTTTGCTAAATTTCCGTGCGGATTTCGTTCCGTGTTATTATTTTCTCATAGAGTCGGGACCTTCCGTGATTTGTGCGTACCTGCATGCATGTTTAATGCGGCTGAATGAAAAAGAAATCGAGATTTTACGAGACGCTCGCTCTTAGGTATGACATTCATCACCACCGTTTGTGGTGGTTCGAATAAAGTGGAATTTTAACTCGAAGAACAGCGGAGCCGGGTTGTCAAAGTCGTCACGGAGGAGTCTTAACAAGAATTGAACGTTCTCCACCACCGGCATTCGTTCTAATCAATTTTATATCTTTAGAAAACGTTTTCATTAGAAACTGCCACAGACATCACAGATACGTTTGCGCTGCCAACACAATAAAGCACGTAAAAGTATTGGCACGAAACGATGTAGGAATTGCGTTTGCTTTATCCGGCGACATGTAGCAACACGATCAATTGACGGCCAAATTTTAGCAAAGATGGAAGCATTGAATATTGACTGGAAACGGCCGCAACGGGACTCTTTGACATAAAATTTTTATCAATTTCTCGCATCATTCAAACATTTTATGCATAATCATTGATGGCGCTAAGACTCTTACCATCCATATTTCGACCATCGGAAATTATGTAGTCTCTTTTCTTAACTTTTGAATCTACCTGCCGCCTTCTTTGCCTATTATAAATCGCATCCAAAAATTTACCAATGGATACTTTTGAGCTCGACAGCAGCCCAATTTGCTTGTTCAAGTTGCTATGCGAAACAAGATCTTTTGTGTCTTGACTGCTTCGAAAGAAGATAGTTTTGTTTCGTTCTGAAGAGTTCGTCAATTATGGCTACGTCAATATTTGGCTACGTTTTTGCTAACTGCTTAGACCTGGCAAGTAATTGAAACAGAAGAGACTATTAACATTGTATAGCTTCTGCTGACTCGAGCTGATCAATTTTTGACATCAAGGGAATACCTTGACAACAGAAATGCTTGATTGGTTGCCCAACATTAGAGTTGTAAGGGGTGTAAACGGCTTGGAACTCTATGGAATTACATCCTCCACACCTTGCTAAATTAGGGTGTACGAGGCTGCAATGTAACCAGAAACGCCTTCTACTGCACATTCTCTTAGATAAAACTTCAATGTTGAAGCCAATTTTAAGTTGAGTTGCATTTGAAAGAATTTGGCAAAAATTTTTCTTTGTGGTTTCTTTTAATTTTGTCTGTAACAAAGGGTCTAGCGGAGTTAGTGAATCCCTACTATTTATATAATGTTGCAATTGCATCATCAGCATCACGAAGATCGGGCAACGTCGTTTGAAGAGCATCAAGATTACAAATCCTGTCTTTGCCACTTTACGAAATAGCCTTAATAAATAGTTTGGAAGATCGAAATGATCCACTTAAATAAGTGATTTTTGGAGCTCTACACATTTTGTATCATAATAAAACCCTGAACTTTGGCCACAAGAAAGTGTCATGGTGATATCATTTCTCAAAGTGTAGAGAGATTTTTATATCATTTTAACTTTTAAAATTTTTAGTTACGTTTCTTTGTTAAAACGAGCAGGATATGGTCTTTATTATCGAAGCCTTTTTGGATACTGCCGGAGTCTTATCTGCTGTTTTTTCTTTGGATATTAAGACACCTTATTGACGGGTCAATTTTTACGCACATTCCAACGCGGCCCATGTCAAGGAGCATCTGAGGCATAAAACTCTTTTTATCTTCTGAAATCCGATATCCAGACAAAACTTATGCTTGTGGACAGTCAACTGTTTCTCTGGTCATAGGAACTTTGGAGTCACAGGAGCGTCAAAGTAGATAATCCCAACTGCAACGTAATGGACATCCGATGCATGGAATCTGTGACCTAACTTTGATGAAGCTCGACGCCCGACTTGGCGGTCGCTCTCTAACTGCCATCATCATAAACTTTCTAAATCTTGAGCTTCCAGGTTGTTTAACGGTTTCTTCAAATTAACAATTAATACCAACAGCATTTTCACATTTGCTGAACTGCTCCTCCAGAAATAGAAATAGCAAACGCAGATAGCATTCAGTTAATTTTTTCTCAAAATTATTGCAGCGATGTCATTTTAGCGTCATTAGTAATTTATTATTTTCAGAGTAACGTAAATGTCGCATGGCATGTTTATTGTGCGGATAATCCGGGAAAAGTCGTTGTTTTTTTTTTCAAATTCCGTTTGTCCAGTCCATCTCTGAGGCAATCGAGGGGGCTAAATCCGAGTTAAAAATACCCCCGACGAATTTAGGAATAAATCCGATACTTTACCGAACAGAAACCAAAGTGATCTTGATCCCTCGGGCTTCTCTCCTCAGCAATATCGAACATGGTCAACGTGAGCCGGGAAAAATGGCAAAATAATGACACATTCATTACAAAGTTGGCGCCGTTCAACCGTGCAATCGCACGAGGTGCAAGTATTTTCCGCCCTTAAATCCCCCGTAATTCGTTTGTCATTACCCCAGTTTTCAATTGGAAATTTCAAATGACGTAATAAATAAATAATCCCGCCGGAAAACCGGCTGTAATTTCCCAAGTTGGTTGGTGCGGTGATAATAATAAAAAATTGGGACGTAGTTCAGTTTTCTTGAGCGATGTTATTATAAATACAAGTTTCTTGCCCTTGGAGTCGTTGCAGAAGCGGCGTCATAAATTAGAGCTCCGAAGTAATCTACGCAACGGATGACACACAAACATTTCTTATTATAAGCGAAAGGACAAATCTTGGTAATGAACAAACATTTCAGCAAAGTCACCAAAAAACTGGCTTAACGCGACTCCCTTGGACGGGCTGAGTTACGAGCGCGTTGGTGTTACGTCACGGGCTTTGAATAATAGTGGTAGGGATTATCCTGACAAGTCCTGGCTGCACCCTGCACTCCGTCAACAGCTTTCGCGCCTATTCAGCCATCCGCGGGCCACAATCGACGACACCATCCGCCGACCCCCGGGCTCTTTCATATTGAAATAATCAGGACCACGCAGCGGCTATATACAGGGCGAGTTTGGTTCAATCATTTACCGGTAGTCTCTAATCGATCTTCGAATTAACAGTGTTGCATCAAACCTAGGGCCGGTCTTTCGAACTTCTAATAAGGTTCCTAATATAATATATTTAGCAAATATCGATAAGAGTAATATTGGTGGAAAATAAATTTTTGGAGTTGGAAAGACGATTTCTTAATCTTGCCAGGTATCAGGTATGTAAGGAGGGCGGAGACCTTAATTTACGCTCTAAAACTACCTAATATATTCTCAAACATTAATAATCTTTTTCACGAGTGCGTGACATAAATTCCAAGAACTTTTACTACTCGCACTGACATTTTGAAGGTAATTTGTTGATGTAAAAATGTGTTTTTGGCGACAATTTTTTACTAAATTGACTAAATTGGCCTGTCGTGGAATATAACAAGAAAACTTGTCTTGTTTTCGGAATCAGGGCGCGATCGAAAAGGTGCTATTAAAGTTTGTAAAAAATTGGTAGACAGTAAAAAAACTAAGAACAAAAAATCCTTAAAACACCATGTAAACTCAGAAAATTGTGAGGGAGGACTTTCAAGGTGCCCGCTTCATGACTTGTTGATTAATTAGAAAATTTGAAAGGCGTAGAACAGTGGATTTAACATTTCAACCAGCAAAGTTGTTTAAATCAGATTGGGGGCTGTTTCGAGTTGGGTAAATCTAACCTTCAGGAAATTGCGGCTACAGGGTAAACAAGTGTTATTTGTCTGGATGGCCGATTGGTTTTTTGCGGAAACACCCGGTATAGGGTGTCGGTCTATTATTCCGACGGGCCAGATCAGCGCATATCGCTTGATATATCTCACCCCGTACATCACGTGGCGGTTTATGAGATATGTAAATATGAAGAAATATCACTGCATATGAAAATCTCAGTTCAAACTTCAACAAGGGAAAAAAGCATGAATTTATAGTGCTCGCTGATATACGCCATCATGTCACATAGATTTGTAAAATATATGTCCAATATATCTCCTCCTAGACTCGGCGTAATCGAATCCCATTCATTTTATTTATTATTGAAGGAAAATTCCGATATCTCTTCCGACTGTTCGGCGGCTCTATTTAAAATAATTCACGACGGTGCTAACTTGAGCACGTTCAAACAGGTCCGGTTTAGGGATCGACCGAAATATTAGCGAGGACGAGGCTCCGGGTCCTCAGCGCCCGCCAAGGTGCTAATAACATAAGATATTTATTAGGAAGCGGAAAGGGGGGCATTAGCAAGATGCTTTTTGTCATTTCTAAGAGTTTAGCAGAGGACGTCTTTTTGTTTTCCAGAATCCGCTTCCTATTGATTAACTTTGTACTATGATGCGACAAAAACGCTCCGGCTTCCATGTTTTTCTTTTGTGCTCCGAGCAGACTCCTATTTTACTAAAACACAAAAAACTTGTTACCTAAATTGAGCTTCTGATTTTTTTTAAGTGGCCAATTCTCATTAAAGAAACGAGGGCGCAATACTCCTCGAAACAGGACGAAAAATCCATACTTCCCCGCTGTTAGCGAACAAGCCGAAATAACCGCAGCTTCTCAGCGTCTTTACTCGTGTTTGCGTCTGTAATTGCTTCAGTTTCTAACTAAACGCGATATCGCGATAGTTTATCGCGGACGATTATCGTGGAAATCGATCGCAAGAAGGTCCCTCCGCCTCCAGCTATGCTGTCTCGGATGAGAGTTCACTTTTCGGCTCGATTTGAATTTCAAAATTTAGCGTCTGATTCAGTCCACATTTTTCCAGAACGCCGACACGCGAAATTGTTCTTCAAAATCTATTTTTCTCTAGTCCAAGCTTTGTTCGCCCATATTTATGCCAGCTCGTCTTCGCTGTTATTACCACTGAAACGATAAAGCGGCCTCAAATCACTCTTACGATGCCATTAAAGTAAAAATCAATTTCGGCCTGGACAGGACTTAGTATCTTTAAAGGTGTCCAGATTTTCAACTGTTCTTTTGTAATGAGTGCAGTGCACCCGCCAGCTGCCGCACCAATCAAACAGAATTTTGAATTTCATGACCAATCAAAATACATTGTAAGGTTAATTCTACTAATTAATACCCAATTGCTGCAAATATTATATTTTGTATGCTATGAATCTGTAATTGTTGCAATACTAAATAATTCTTTAAACACATCGTACTTTGTCATCGGAATAATCCAGAAAATGGTTCTTCACCAAATTCACGATGGTAAATAAAATTACGAATATTCTTAGATTTATTAATAACTAATAACAACAATGTGGATGAGCACGAATCTTATAGCCGTCAGAAGTGAAGAGCAGTGTTATACAGCCATGCAGGAACAGCAGGATTTACATTGAATTTTTTTTTTTAGCATTATTTACCAGGTCTTGTTACAAGATTTTATGTCGTAACTTAATTTTATATTTAGTTAAATTTCTTTGTTTTTTTCTTTCTGTGTATTAAATTGATGATATCTGCACCAGCATCTGCCAAAATCCTAACCGCACTAGAATGGAAAGAGTTTCCAATTATTTGTTTGGTGTTCAATAGTCCCAGCTACTGTGCAAATTTTCTTGGTATTTTTCCCAACATATGGATAATGGCAATGGATTATAATGATCTTTGTTGTAGTAATTGGGGATTTTGTTCCGTGGGGAGTATTTGTGCATTATTGCACTCCTTTTTCCTTATCATAAATGTGGTTTAATATAACATTTTCCAATTATTTAAGTGGGCACTATACAGGGTGTAACCGAAATAAGTACATTAATTTTAACTGGTAATAGAACTCTTCAAGATGAAAAACTTTTCTTAATACATTTTTTTTAAAACGTTTTAGTTTTTGTGTTGAAATTATTTTAAAATCTTACACAATTTTCTTACACGTCACTGGAAGCAACGTTACCTAGTCAACAAGATTACCTTATGAAGTAATTGTATTATTATTGAACTTTGTTGGAGCATTTCATAAGAGGCTCGTCAATTTGTAGGGGGAATAAATGATTTTAAAAAATTCGATTTCGAAAAAATGATACATAGAAAAAATTTTTGTTTTGATGAGTTATACCACTGGTTAAAATTAATGGACTTATTTTGGTTACACCCTGTATAGACTATTGAAACAAGATTAAAATTAATTGAGTAGCACTTTTCCAGCCGCTAGAAATCCTTCTTTAGTTGAGAATTTTCATTCTAGTTACTTATACTTAAGATTTGATATGTTTCATTAGTCAGTCAAAATGTTTTCTTGAGATAGAATTGAGCTCTAATAGTCTAAATATCGGTTAATTTGCACATTTAAGTGTTTTTCCTAAAAATGGTTAAACAAACCCTGCCAATTTGCAGAAGAAAGTCGACGAATGGCGGAGAAGCCAGGCGAAGATCATCGTAAGAAATTCAGAAGTAAAAATAAAAAATTATCAATTTTTTTTTAACGGAAATAAAAGTTCCTTTTTTCAGGCAGCTACGATCCATTAATGCGACACTTTAAAATTCTCATCCACAGAAAGTTCGAGATCGTTCATCAGTCGGTCAAAAATTTTTATTATCAACATAGATTGTAGATAAGTAGATACCTCATTTTGATGTAAGTATTGCTTATTTTGGATATTTAACCATTTCACGAGCAGTACCCTCTTAACAGATAAACTTTTCTAGGATACTTTTGGTTATTGCCGATTTTTTCTTGGCCGAAGTTCGGCGCGGGCGCAGGGGTGGTGGAGGTCGCCTAATAATTCAGTTGTTGATTTCAGATTTTTCAGGATTTGCAATTGGTACGAGGGCGGTGAATTATGAATTTCCCGGTTTTGGCTTTAATCAAGCCGTCAGTTCTTGATGTTTTAATTACTTCTTTGCGATTCACCAGGCATGGGATTAATAATAATATTCAGAAATTCATTTTTTTCGTTTCGCGTCGGGGTTAATTACCCGAGTGGCGGTGTCCGGTTGGCAGGAAAAAAAAGCCCAATTCACTTTCCTAAAAATGGAACAAAAGGGCGACTTTTTCATTTACGAAAATCTCCTCGGGCGTTTTAATTATTGCGTAAAGAGAAAACTTTCCCGTTCAATTCCGCCACATTTGCGTAAACAAATAATTTCGTTCTAAGTTTAATAAGTTATTTAATATTCGTAACGGCATCGTAATAACGTTACGACAAGATACCACCGTCGCCGCCGCCCCTGTTTATTTTCGCCGACAAGAAGAGCCAGAAATGATAATAAAAGTGTTGTTGTTTTTGGCGTACTCCTCGCGTCCGTGTAGCCACAAAAGCATTTGTTAATTTGCATTCTCGCATTTATTGTGTTTTCTGCACGACTAATTGTGTAAATCATGTAAATCCGTCCGTTAATTACCCGTACTTGCATTGTGTTGTGCTCCGCTCTCTTGCTGAACAAATAAAAGAAAACCGGGATGGGGTCACACCGGCCGTGTTTGTTCCCAACACCGGAAGATGCGACTTCCAAAACGGAAGTTGTACGGTGAATTTAGCGCCCCAACATAAACAAATCAAATATCTATCGGGTTAATTGAGTCGGAACTCCCCACGGCTGTTATTGTCTTCCCTCGACGTTCGTTATTTATCTATGCGCCAACAAAATTACATGAACTCTTCAGGAGCCAACCTCGTCCCGTACTCGTTGCTGCAAAAAGGAAAAAGAATATTTTCAAAAGTCCCGGAACTACCGAGAACACGCTATTTGTATTTGCAGCGCCCTGAAAAAGACCTGCAGATAGAAATAAATAAAAGTAAAATAATGAATAAATATACGGAGATTGCATACATATTGGGCACTTATGAAGAAGATAATTTCTTTTGGTGTTTGGAACATTTGTAGATACCTAGTGGTAACTTTAACTAAAAGCCTTATTTATTTACGATTATTAACTGCGCAGTCTTGGTCGCTTGTGCTCGAAACCAACTCAAGAAATGCAATTATTTTTGTAAGCGCTCGCTATGTATGCCAACAAGAATATATTTTAGCTCTATGAATGGTACTTGCAATTGCAATTTATATGTGATCTTTGTAAATTATTCCTGCTAATAAATATTAATTTTCAAAGAAAGCGATCAACTATTAATGCTTTTCGATCTTCTGGTCCCGCTGGTGGGGCGGCATGGAAAAGCTTTCCACGGTGACATTCCGACCTGGCAAACATATGACTCATTTCTTCTAATTACTGGTATACTTTTCAGGCGTCCCGTGTGTGATTAATCTGAATTTTCGTCGAATCATACGGCTGGGAATATGGCTTTCAGCACGAAATGATCGCATCAAGACACGCCCTTAAAACAATGAGTTTTCCGAATAAAACTTCAGTTACCTGGGTGGTTAGGAACTGTCGATAGAGTCGCAGCGAAGGTTAGAACATAAAAACACATAAAAGAAGTCAGCTACGTAGTCCACCTCCCAAATTGAACTCAGCCCGTCACTTCATGTTATAACTTTATTGAGAGGCCAGATAAAACCTGCGTTCACACGATTTTTCTGTATCGGGGAAATTGATGTTACGTCCCTTATTTCGCCGGATATCGGCGAAACGACCGAGTGCAGCCAAGACAACCCCCTAATTCACTTTGCATCCGGCCGCGATAATGCAGTTTCGTTACTTAATTCCGCGTTTTATTAAATTATCGAATTGTTTCGAGCAGCCAGAAATTACTCATCCCTTAATCCTCTTCCCCGTCTTTTCGACTAATTTGATAAGTCATAACACCATTGAAAGCTACGGCAATTCAAAAACTTTTTTTTTGATCAAGAGAAATTTTGTTCTCCCTTTCAGAGGTAGTGTTGAATTTTTTTTATTGACTTTTTTTAGTGTCGGTCGTCATCGAAAACGCCACCCTTGCTTCGGAATTCTAGCATTGCGTGACCCGGTGAACTGCAGTCAGTGCAAAAACCAGTCGACGCAACCGCACGAAATATGTGGTGACGGCAAACAGTTTTGTGGCATTTCAATTAAGCGTCACAAATCAAGTGCAATTTGCACAATTATATCCGGAGCTGCCGATATTTATTCTGCAAATAACCGTTTCCGTCGAGGATCGATACTGTGGGTACCTACAGCAACGGTTAAATTTTCCAGGTGGATGCACTGCGTTAACCGAACTTAAGGGTGAAGCAGGTGAATTCATTAGCTGCTGAAATTAAACGTATCTATCCGCACTAGGAATTTTCGCAATTTGGAATAAATTTGGGTTAAGGCGTAGTGCCTCCCAGAAATTATTTCTCGTTTCTAATTTATGTTGCTTATGAAATTGTTATCATAATATTCTCACACCCTGCTAGGGGTGATTTATGGAAGCTTTTAAGAGTAATGGGTTTGTTATTTATTTTTCAACTTACTAGAGAAGGAGGGCCGAAATGAACTAGCAATATGGCCGGTTATTACTAACTGATGTTGTTTTATTTAATTGAAGGATTGTTTGTTCGGCAGGGCGGAAGGGTCGATGCTCCCGAAATAACGATATTGACAAATGCGAATTATCTTCTGTGAATCACTGGTGGAAGTAATTTACGTTATCTGATGAAATTGACACCAAATTAATATCGTTTACGCTGCGCGTTTTGATAAACGGTTATAAAATGGGCTTTAGCTTTATGAATATTGGCTATTTTAATTGTGTCGCCGTAATTCATCGACGAATATGCACCGGACATTATTGGTTATGTGCGTTAACTCTCTTGATTTATATGTTTAGACAACAAACAGAACTTGCAGACTTTTTACATAATTTATCATCTCTGTTGTGTGTATGATTCGACGTGTTTACAGAACGAAACCGACTAAAAAAAAAAACAGTAACTTGACCGCTTTATTGGCTGAACGTAATTGGGGAGAATTTTTTCCCTTTTTTTGACGATTCATCGCACAAAAGCTCTCGCCAACAAAGTAGAAGTTAGCATCACCAAGGGAGCCCTGTTATTCTGCCCACTACTGATTGGATAACAAGTAATCCCAGTTAATTGAAAGTGGATTGGATTGATCATTCCTAAGCTCACCTTAGACCTTAGTACTTTGCACTAGAAATTACGACCCGCCGGCCACCAGGAACCAAATTAATACTCTCGTGCTTTATCGACCACTTTATATTCCAAACACGCCCAAATTAGGCCCCGGCGTACACGGCCAAAAACGACAACTGCATTGGAAGAATTAGCAAACGAAATCGATATTATCGCCCGGAAAATCCACTGTTTAGTCAACAACATTCATCATTTCTGGTTTCCGGTCGTTTTTACGATTTTGCGCCGCTTGATGGAATGTTTACTAGTTTCAGGGAGACCTTGCGATTGTAGGTCGAACCTGCTAACTCTTGATAAATCACAAATTAAAATAGACTTGTAGAATAAATGAGTAAATGGATAACTCAACCACAACAAGAATTTTACCTCCTCATTTAACGGGGGAGACGCCGATCAGCTTCAAATTCTGAGAAAAATAAATTTAAATGTGATGCTTTTAGAGACAGTACCAAGTTCTGGAAGAGATGGAAGGGATGAGGACTTCTCTCTCGGGACCACATAAACAGATTAGAGACATTGTGTTATTATCCCCTGCAAATGGCATGTTAGTAAAGTTACCAAACGTAAACAGGCAATGATGTATTTAATATGAATTTGGTTAAACCCTTAGTTTCCGAATTCGAACGTGTCGACCGTTAAGTAATTAATAAAGTCCTTTTAGTAATCCCTTTAATGTTCGACTTGTACCTGTATCACAAATATGGAATATAATTAATCACAAATCAATTAATATACATGCCTCGACAGCCTGTAATTAAGTCACTTCTTGTTAATTAAATGGAGTTGGTTCCTCCCTAATTTCTAACATTATGTACTAACATCAACATTTTTCTTCTATAAATAAATTTTCTGCTGCATCTTTATTTTACGCTATCATTTCTTCTCAAACTAATAAAGACCAATTGTAGTCTTAATGTAATTAACAAAAAAATATTTCTCATGGTCGATTACGTTACCTTTACGTTTTCATGCGTTTTCCTCATTTGAATTTATTATTAGCCAAATCGAAAATAGGGTTTGCTATAGTTTATTTCGGTCTAAAGAAACATTTTTCACGGCACCATTATTTAACTCTTTAAAAACTTTTGATCTGGAGGATGCGATAGATGACATCATGCTGCTTTCATATTAGAAAAGTTTAGTTATTCGAATAACGTTTTCATCCATTTGATAGATAAGATAAAGATGCACGTTTAAGGATAATCGACCCGGAGTAGCACTTTTTCGTAATAACGTTTTTAAATATTTATGTCCAAAATCGTGAGATTTGAGATTAATATCGTATGTATTACCAACAACTTTTATGGAGGTTTTCAAGTAGGAACTCTCTGTGGTCTAGACTTGTTGAGTTGAATTGGCGGAATTTAAAGGAATTTTAGTTTGAGTGGAATTTCTAGCTAATGAAATAATTATAACGTAGAGCTTTTGTAAACTTTAATAACTTTACTCTTATCAAATAATTCAAATACTTATTATTATTATGGTTTGAATGAAATGAATACTTTTATTTTATTGCGGTTTTTATGATGACATTAAAGGAAAGCTGACAAGAATTACCGAAGCAAAAAACGTTTTCAATTTATATGTTTGGGTACAATGATATCAAGGAAAATTATTATTATTTTAAAATAATTTTTAACAAAGATACAGTTAGGGATTTTTCTAATCGCCATCATTTGAGCGTTGCACCACCGTGTTCAAGAACAGGATCTCTTAATGTTGCTAGGAAACGGGGAATAAATAGTAAATGACGAGCTGGAATTTTTAATTGTGTTGTTGTTTGTTGTTTTTTTTTTTTAAACATTTGATCGTTTATTTCCGTCAGAACATGGCGCTAGTGGATCATCCCCATAGAAACGATCCGCAAAGTTCGCAAGCAAGCAAAACTGAGATCATACGAGATCAATAGATCTTTGCGTACATCTCATTAGTGTCAAGCGTATGAATCGAATTCAAATGACAACTATTAATTGTGAATACAGAAAATTAGTGCGGTACACGTCGTTGACTGCGTTTAGAGGGGAACATTAAACTCAAAGCTTGGCGATGTTAAATTTTGTCTTTTAGAAGTATAAGCATTGCAGTTTTCATGATAATTAGTATTGGATGCAAATTAATAGCATTTCTTAAACTCGGCCACGGTTGTCCTGTTTGCATCTTTTTGGTCAAAAAGAGTTTTTTTGCTAAATGAACACGCGGCATAACTTGATTTTTGAAAATCTCCGGCCACGTCTTGGTGGACTTGTATAACCTATGAAATCTATTTAGGAAACGTCGTTATTATTAAAAGCTCTGACAGATTAGAATCTTAAGTGGTATTGCCGAAGCTAATGGCGTATTGTGGTTAAGATTTCAATTGATAGTTTTGAGGTTGGTGCTATTTTTAAACTTCTCATTCATTATTCGTCATTCAGTATCCCGGCGCCTCCGCCAAATGTGCACGCAAAGTTCAAAGAATTGTTAATGCAACACAAGGGGCTTCTCGTGTTGGGAAATTATTGTGGAGGTGAAGAATTATGTTGCTGTTATTTTATTATGAACGTAGGACGCTTTATATCTCTAGCGTCCGCTTATAAATGCGCGGCTTGTTTGTAGCGTGTTTAGTTGCAATCGTGCAAATCTCTGAATGCCCTTTCGCTTCATAAACAGTCGGTTTAAAAACTACAATGAAACAAGCAGCGCTCTATAATAACGCAATCAAAGTAATATGGGCGTACTGGTGTGTAATTAACGTAATCTATACGGTGCCGATAAAAATTAACAAGCTTTCCGTTGTATCTGATAGAAGGTGTAATCGGGTGGTTACAAACGGTTCAACGTGCGTGACTTTCTAATTTGTTGGAATTAAAATTCGGATCGGAACTCTACCCCACGTTCATGTTAGATCTAGACGGCGATAGTGTATTCGGTAAGAAATCGGCCCGCAGTGGCCTAAAAGCCATCCTAAATATTTAACAACATCTAGATGTAAAACCATTAGCGTCGAAATCCCGCTCGGAACGAAGGTGTTGGGGGTAAATAATGAATTAATATGAAGTGGTAAAGGGCAGAATTTAGCAATAGAGAATTGATTGAGTCGAGGATGGCGCGTCGAATAGCGGCCGGAAGCAATGCCGGGAGTTACCGGAAGTGTGATCGGATTTGTTAAACGGCAGAAAAGGATTAGAGAGGATTCAGATACCGGACTACGCTCCGTCGCTTCGGAATTCGGCTTAAGGCCGATGGCCGCGTCTGGATTTGCTTCTATTCTTTGCATTTTGATCCCTGAAATTTTCTAATAAAGCTCCCGATCCGTTTACGGATCCAATAAAATCGGGATTATCGGCGGGAATTATTATCATTATGATGAACTCCGCTCCGAATCCCGGTAATTATACCGGGAATCGGCTGGATTAGCGCTTGAAAGGAGGGCGCTGGGACACGTATTCTAGACTTGCCACTCCCACGCGCTGGATTTAGTTGACGTTCGATTACTAAAGATTTCGTTGCTGCGAAATAACCCTCTTAACCCTCGCAGTAAAGAATCGCATAAAGCCCTCGAGGTGCGTAAATTTCCCCTGCTGATTTTACAGGTTGTATCGACTAAATAACTGCTAAACAACCAGATAATGGCCCGATTAATGTCGCTTTCATTGTCGCCTCAAGGACAATTCCGGGGAAAATCTAACGAACCGACGCGTTTTTCCGGAAGTGGCAATTTTCCTGCCAACTAAACCAGAAGAGAACCGGCACCTGACCAGGGCCGACGACTGCATCATTTATGAAACAATTACTTTGACTCAGCTGCGTACGTCCTCGCAATTGTTGTCACTTTCGTGATAAATAAGGGTGTAAAATTCAAATGCATTATGAATGGATATCCCTCTTCAACTTATGAATATTTTAAGTACCGGCACGTCATAAATAGGCAATGCCGAATCGGCGATCCTTCCTACAAAGGCGGAAGGATGCTTGACGCAAACGTAAAAACTGAATGTCGACAAGTAGACAAGGGCAATAAATGCTGTTTAAAACGTGTTTTACTTATGCACTCACTGATTTTTTATGCCAGAGAAACTTCGGAGGGTTCGCGAGTGTTACTGCTAGCCATGTTTTATTAGGTGAAGCCACATTTGGTTTGTCCACAAGTTATTTGAAAATTTTCTTTATAAGAATGATTCGTAGAGTAATGCTAAAGTTTGACTTAACTTCAACAACTTCAGACTACGTGGCAGTAACATGTGTTTATTGCTGTTAAGTTTAGCAAAAACGAAATATGAATTTGACTTTTTATTCCACAACTCTTTTATTCACGTGTTAAATTATAATTAGGTACGCGGTTAAGGGGGAAAGAGACAGTCGGGTGAGTGGCTTATTGCATTTTTAAATAGCAACTCTGGTTTCCGCAATGGCCTTTTTCTTTTGAAGTCATGCCAACTTTTACATAAAAGAAACGGAATCAGTTTGACTTCGAAAGGGATCTGTAATAGTTATTTTTACGTAGCTAGTGCGGAAGGAACTCCTTTATAGGACACATAGACAAATTTAATGCGATCCAAAAGGCGAGGGTGGAAAGCCTTGCCTTGTATGTGATACGTACAATATAATTATTTTACACACCTTTTTTATTTCTGCATACTTTCGTATACCGGGTGTCCCAGCGCTACCGGATAGGGAAATTACATCTTCCCAGATAAAATTTGTTAAAAACGAAAATTCCACGCGGATTATTAAAGGGATGGGTACACTTTCATGTAAAATTGATGGTTAGAAAGGCTTTAATACTAAAACAAGATAAAAAAATGTGGCTTTGATTGAAACGCTTTTTCCGAACATGAGTTCCGAGGTTCAAACCCCGATCAATGCAAAATTTTTAAACCAGGCCACACCTGATTTAACACTCGTTCAAATTTTTTGACCATTACTACTTGTTGCATTGTCAGAATGATTGATATATTTATGAATAAATTTGATAAGTTGACGATGGGCTCGAACTATACCAAGCCACTTCTTCTTTTTTCTTTCATCAGCGCTCATTATTTGTTATACAGCTGATAATCAAAATGTTCAAACGTTGATGACGAGCTTCTTTTGTTACTTGAAGATTTAAGAAAATCTATATTATTTTAATTTTAATAATTTCAAAGACAGGTTTCTGGCTTTACTACTATAAATATCTGAGTTGAACTACCATAACTACCTGAGTTGAGTGGTCAGTCTGTCTCTCTCAGTACATGAAGACCTCCATTTTAAAAAGGCCCATTTACATTTCCATTTACTTACAGCATCCTCTCCAATCTGTTGAAAAGGCAATTTCAGTCTTTTCTTCTCCAGAGACACTACTCTAATAGATCCTAGCAAGATTCACTTGGTTTAGACAAATGGCACTTAAACTATGAGAGCAAACATAGGTTGAAGCAACATTGGAAGGACGACTGGATACGTGGTAACTAAATTAAGCTGTTTAATTGAAATAATAACCAACAATCATGAACCGTCTGCTTTACTATTTCACCTTCGGTGCTGGTGGTCATAGAATGAATGTTAATATTGCCATTAAAAATTCACAACGTAAACTGAAGTGTCAATTAATTATCTGCAGATAATAAGTGATGTTTACAAAAAGCTCGACAGAACATTTGCTAAAAATATTGTCAACTTTAATGAAGCGAGCCAATATTGATGGCTGGATCTGGTTGCAAACAAAAGCAGAAATAAATCACGGTTATTCTGCCATATTTATGGAACATAAAGCGATTACATATCCTCGGTTTACTGTGCGAAATAAATATCGGTTGCATGGCTCAAATAAGCTCCGGTATCGGTCTACTTTTTGCTTGGTCCTACCGCAAAACAAAAGAAATCGCAATAGCAGAAGTCTCGGTCATTATTATGGCTTTCAGAGCGGTATCAGTCCGAACATTTGTATTGTAATGAAGTTTTCTCGAAATCGTAGCAGATACGCGATATGTCAGCAAAGTCCGGTCTCTCAGGAAATCACTTTAGGAAGTGCATTCTAAAGCTTCCTTCAAAGCTCAGTGGTCGAGGAAGGCCGGGCGCAATGGAACGATTTTTCCGTCGCACATTATTATAGTTTCAACTAAGTGAACACATGTTATGTTTTATAATCCGTAATTGGATTTAAACGATCCAAGTTTGTTGTTAACGTAATTTTCTTTACATAGACATACATAATCTGCTTTGCCCCGGAAGAGCTCAGCTTTTGCAAGCATAAGAATATAAACGTTTTCAACCAAGGGGAAGATTAGAAGTTAAATTGAAAGAGAAATGGGTCCGATCAAGAAAATATTTAAAAACTTATGCGTAATTTGATAACTTGACAAAAATAACAACAGAAGTGAGCAAAGAAATTACTGTGAGTTGGTTCCTTTTCCAAGGGGGTCTGCGTGGTGATTAAAATAAAGCATTTGGCCAATTCTCGTAACGTAGCGCACAAATTGGGTTCCGCATGTGCCGTGTGGCTTTCCAGTTTTGAGTCACGGCCAGTCCTGCCATTATTCCGAATTGCCATTTTCCGCCACATACGCATCAAACAAATGGAGCGTGCGTGCCTGGCTTTAGCGTGAAAAGTGGCGTGCTGGAATTAGTCAAAATTGGGAGGGTGAGATCGAAAAACGACCACCCCCAACAACAGTCGGTGGCGTTACCTACGGTCGGCAAAGCAACATTCAATTTAATTATCTTCCTGTAAATTTCGTCGAGCGTGCTTTACTGACCTCTGCCGTTGCATAAAGCCCGCGCCGCCAAATTAGAAAATCATTAAGGGTCGGCGTGTGTTGTCCGTAACTGCAGAGTCCTTTCCCTCGCTCGTTTACCTTCCGCAATTAAACCGGCATTTTCGCTAAAGCAACAAAGTGACCTTTTCGACATTCTGGGAAAAAAAATCGCCCCGCAGGTCGCGCAGTCGACACGAAACTTCCGTTACAACAATTTCGATCAATTTTACGTTGGCAGATCGTAATTTGCCCGGTTCAACTATTAGGAAAACTTTGTAAATAATTAACGTTGAACGTCTATTTTTCCGGGTGCGATTAAATTAGGCGGCGGAAGTGAACGGCGCGACGGAAGTTTCGATGGGGAAAAATGGCAATGATAATTTGAAATTCGAGAAGCTTCTTAATTGAATTCATTCAGAAATTAGCGGTGTTCAGTGTCTTCGTTAAAACCCTGTTCAGAACAAGGGCTCGTAGGTCTCCCGTTACAGGCCGCTCCAGACGAGGGTCGCACTTTCCCCAATTTACCCACTTTATTGTCCGCAATCTTGAACAGAATCTGTTCCAAACTTCCCCAAAATTTTTCAGTTTTACGATAATGACACGCGAGTGCACGCAGACACTTTTATTTCTAACCCTCGCTTATTTTCAGTTAACTTGTGCGCTATATTTTTTTTTCTGTATTTGGGGGGCTGCAAGCGTCATTCGTGCAGGGGGCGCGTTGCGTGCACTTCGCATAGATGACGCTTCAGCGGTTTTATTGCAAAACGGTAAATTCCAACTTTAAATGACCAAACGAAGTTAATTTCGTTTAGTATTGGAGCAAAACGAGCGTTTCGCTCTCTGTTCCGTTCGCTCTAAAAATGCAATTTATCTAAACGTGTAAAACAGGCCCTAAACCGCCTCGTACGTATATAATATTTAAATGCCGGGGGGCATTTTAATCGCGCTGTCACATTTAACCTCGTGTTCATTTCAATATATCTGATACTGGCCCCTGCGACAGGGGAGTTCCCCCCATACTATCCCACGCAGCCGACTTTGTCATAGTCCTGACTCACAGGACATAACTGAATCATACGTCAAAGCGGATTAAACAATAGCGACCGCAAGCGCACTTCCTGAAACAGCTGAAACACCCCGATGATTTATTATCACCCGGCTATTAGGAATTATTAAAAGACCATTCCTGGGGGGAGTCGCGGTTGCCGCGGGTTTGTTTTGAGGATGGCGGAAAAATATTTTGCCGACTCCGAATGAAATATGAATAGCCACGTTCCGATCAGAATTACGGGATGGTCCATGAAAAATACGTCTGGAAAATGTGCCGGCGATGTCTTTATATTCGCCAGACTCTGCGGCGTCTCTGCTGACAACAAAAACCAATACTGCCGGGGGTGTTATTAGATTCTCCGTCCCGGTAAACAGTTCCTGAGGCGTACGAGGAAGAATCGCATTAAGCAAAACAATAATAGAATTTGCCGAGTTGAGTCGCTGCTGATTAAAGATGACAATAACCGTGCTGACACGGTAGCTGCGGGCTGCCGCTGCTGTCGGGTTTCATAGCTGGACACTCTTAATCTGTAAAGTGCTGCATCATGTTAACTCTTTAATTTGTTTTGCAAATGATCCTCCGCACTGCCCTGCGGGACTGCTGTGTCATTTATATTTATAACTCGAGCCGGGAATTTCGTTTTGGGCCCTTATAAATACATGAGCGCATTCAATTTAATGCCAAATAAACGGACGGTCTTTTGATTATGTGAAACATTGCTCCCTCGGTACACTCCTTAAACAAACGGACGACAAAAAACAAAAAGGCGATAATGCCCGACTCGTCCTATTGCCGTTGCTCCGCGGAATTACCACTCCGTCTAATTTCCAGATTTTTACATTTTACTGAAAAGTTGTTTTTCTGTTCCGGCTTCCTCTCAAACCCGCAGTCGTCCAGGAAATATATTCTCTTATATTTTTTAGTCTAGCACCTAGAACCGACAGTTTAGTTACTGCTGTCATCGACAAACTCAAGAGGGGTTTTCGCGATTTATCCGGACAAGTGATTAGGACACTGCAGAAAAAAATTTTTTTTTTAAGCCTCCAGTACTTCCAGTGCTAATTGGCTAACTGGAAAGTTGCCAGGATAGCGTTTTTGATTAGAATTAATTATTGAGTAGCATTAGCAGGAAGCTGATCTAAATGTTGTTGTCTTCGCAAGACAGGTGAGACTGGCTAATAGTTGTAGTATCTACTTTTTGTGTGACTTTTATGTGTAGCAAAAGAGTCTTTAAGAGGTTTATATCACATCGTTTCCTCGGAAGACTTATGGCAATCTTTTTAACGAAAAATTCATTTTTCTAGTCTTCTTGAAAGTGGTCAAATTTATATAAAACTATTAGTCGAGGGGTGGAGGAGTTGGCAAAGACAAGTTCAAAAACGTTTTTGAGTCTTTTCGCGTATCGAGAGACATAATAATACAGTTGTCGTTATTTGTGGAAGATAGGTCTTTATAGTTCATAGAACTGTTGCATTTCTTTTTGAGCACGACGAATAAATAGATTGTTTCTCTGGATAACTAAATTTGTTTTCTGGAATCGATGTTAAGGGATAATAATAAAGTATAATTTGTATAAACTTTTGGTATCTTAGCAATAAGTCTTTTTTCCAGAAGGAGGGATGTGCCTTCTTCATATGGGAAACAATTTTTTAATTAATTAATGATGTTGAACCAGTTTTATGAAACTTTCTAGCCAGACTTGAACACAAGAGGCTTTTTGTGAATTTTTGCTCTCAGATATTTTACTTTTTAGGTTAAGCTGGCTTTATGGGTTTTTCTAGATCCAGAATCTAGACCCAGTTTCTTTTCGTAATCGCGCCTCATTCGAAACACAATTCTCTAAAGAAAGAAAACTAAGAAAGAACGAAAACTAAGAAGGATCCAGAAGCATAGATAATTATTATAATCAGTGCCCCAGACGGCGGAGGATCTTGAAGCTCACCCAAATTCCCTCCTAAATTGGTAGTAAAAAAAATCTCTGGCCTACTTAACGGTGTTGAGCAAAATAAATTTTTCAATTGGATGTAAATCCGTAAAAATTAGTGCCAACAGGATCCTGCGGGATTACATGGAAGCAATCGCGCGACACGCCTCGAGTGAACGCCCACAGTGCAGTTAACGCCGTCTTGTCTGGATTGTTTAGGATATTATTCAGTTTCTGGAATTTGAAGTAGGAATTAATCCGGGCGGGCTTAATCTGCGGAAGTGCGATCAAGTTATCTCCAGCTAAAACCTGTTCCCTTGTTTGTCGTTACAGTTGCTGTACGCTTTACCGAACAAGCACGACATTAAAACACCTACGAAGCCCAAGATAACACGCTCAACGTACAACGAGACCTCCTCCGTAACTTTCTAATAATATCAATAAATCTGGCGAAACTGCTAAACTTGCTCCTGGAATTATCGTGGCAAGAATTTGGATCGGGTTTTTTGTAATTTCTCGATCGATTTCCGGATTCCTGGCCCGGATTATTGGGGGTACGGCGCAGGGTATGTATGCACTAACGTAAGATAGTTGAAGGAGCGATGGATGCGTGCAAAGCGCAAGTAATCCGGGGTTACAAAGTCATTCAACTTTTTAGTGCCGGGCCAGTTGGCAGCGAGGGATGATTACAACAACTCCACCCCCACTATCTCACACCCTCCGCGTCGAGATTACAGGCCTTTATCCCGCAGCACCCGGCCGTTACACCATACGTTACCCTGCTTATTATATGATAGAGATATATTGCATCCGCATGATTGGGGCGTACGTACCCGCTTTTGGGGTAATTTTGAAAGAGTGCCCGGTGTTTAGATGCACCGTAACCGGACTTTATAGGGGGGTTGCGCAAAATCAGTTATTAGAGGTCGGAGGCGGTGGCAATATCAAAGTTGATTTTACTGCTGCAGTTGGAGCGCAGGAACGTTGTAAAAACGTCTGGAAATAATTCCCAGGGATTTGAAGTGTCAATATCCTTGACTGCGATCCGAACTCGAAATCTCCATCCCGATGAAATAAGGGGTAAATTTTTATTAAAGTCACCGAAGGCTATTATAATATTTATTGGATTTTCCCCTTTATTCGCACGGTTCACAATATCCTGAATAATTTATTTAAATATAACCTCACACAGAAGCAATTAATTCAGGGCGGCGAACTCAGGCGCGATCTGAATGGAAAAACCGCAAGTTTCGACGTAATAACCTCCGTGTCTCTATGGCGATATTCAAGAAGTGACTGAGAACGTCCCATAAGAATAGATGATAAGTGAATAGGTGATCGCAGCAAAGTTAAAGTAGTTGGGAATTCCGTCTTGAGTCGCCACCTAGACGTGCCGGTGCCACATTTGACTTTGGTGCCGTTCGGATGCACGTCACGTCCGACGTCACGCCGGGTCAACGTTGAAAGAGGCTCAAGGATGCCTCAATTTGTACGCAGTGCAATTCACCCCTCTCTTCCTGTTCACCTTAAACGTAATATTTCCGAGGATCTCTTGGCAAATTGAATATTATATATTATCTTGATATTCTGACACGGCTGGAAATTTAACGACGTTCGATGGCTTCACCCAGCAGCAAAACGTTTATTGCTGCCGCGCACCGTCGACAATTTGTCATCTTCCTCCGCGACGCCGCCGATTTGCCCTGTGCACCAACTTCTCGCAACTGAAAAAATCAAGCGGCTTTCAGCGGCCGTTACGGTTATCGGAATTTTATCAGACCTGTCGCATCGAAAATATGTTTTGATACAAAATGGGACAGTCTTAGGGGTTGCGTGTCGTCGGGGGAATCAGTATTTGATCGTCAATAGACTCCAACTACGATACATCACCTCCCTCGGTGACAATCCTCGCCCCTTTCCCCGTTTATCTGATACCAATTTAGCCGAATCCCAAAGCAATCAACAGATGACACTGGTCGCCCCAGGGAATTATATAACATCTTTTTATTAATCGATTTTGTTTGGATTACCGCTCTGGGAGCCCTGTTCTGTTGTCAGATATTATCGCCGGCGCTCTTATTTTCTTCGACGACATGATTTATAAAGAAACGGTCCCCGAGAGCCAGACGTTTGGACCAAATCGCGAAATCGGCCGCCAGCCGAACGTGCAAAGATCAGCGTCTGCATCTCAGACTGCCACATTTGCACAAATCTAATCTCAATTCAAATTACCCTCGGTAATACCGTTAAGCAGCAATCAGAAGGCGCACACTTTATTACTCGGTTTCACTGAATACCGACACTTGTCCATATTCACCCGGCGCATCCACCATTTGTAGCGCCCAGAAAAATCTTATTACATGCAAGTTTATTTTAGAAATTGAACGTTCTAGATATTAGCTCTATGTTTGATGAGTTGTGACCTGATCTGCTAGTAGACTCTTGGCCGAAATAATAACTTTAATTACTTGTTTGATTAATTAATTACGCGGTTCGCATTGTTAGTGGAACGAGATTCACCCGGCGCATCCACCATTTGTAGCGGTTGACCAGAAATATTGATGTAAGTTATCTTGATTGGAGAATGTAGGAAAATTGTGTTTATGTAGCTGTTTAATCATGAATTAGAGTTCTTTGGCCAATTAAATGATTTTAAATCTCGAGATTTCAGTAGTTTTATTTGATTTAATTGCACCTATTCTAGGAGTATTTTTAGTTCAATCTTGCAGAGTTCGGTCGATACCATTGACGACGCTTTCAATGGCATGTTGTTTTCTATTTCATAAACTATTTGCTTGTTTATTTTCTTTGAGACATGAACCAACGAACTAGTTTTGAACTTCATTATCGAGTTCCTAACATGATAATGTCGACACTCATATCCAGTTTGAAACTGTTGTTTCAAATAAAACTATTAAATTCCATTTAAACGCCAAATGGTTTCTGGCTTTCTATTTTTAATTAAATAGTCCTTAAGTTATTTAATCGATTGTCGTTTACCCGGCGCATCCACCAAATGTAACTTCCAAGAAAGAAAAGCATTTTCGAAAGGAAATAGAACCTTAATGGAATAATCATCAAATTGTTGGTGCACCACGCTTTAGTTGGCGCATCCACCATTTGCGCCGTAATTGGTGCTTTTAGGTTCTCGCTTTGTGTATATATACCATTACAATCTGCCATTGTTTCTGAAGAAAAAGAACGTGATAAGATTGGAGTTCATGTGTGACTTTATAATATGCACTTAGCTCACTATAATGGTAAGTAAACTGTATCAAATCGGTGCCGGAGAGCGCTGAGGGTCGGTGAAGTTGGAAAAATCTGCCCTAGTGGCCGATTTGTATCGAAAATTTCTTGCAATTTTCGAGTGATATCCGGGAAATTTTGTTCACGCGCCCCAGAATGCATGAAGCAGCTGAAAAATATAAACTGCGTTTTTGCCGCGCTCTAGACTTCCGTATATAGCATAGCCCCAAATCAATATTAGAGAATTCATGGAAATTGCCGCAAGTCGTAGTAAATTACGGGGAGGAACCTTAAGTCAAGTGAGCAAAACGATATATTCCCCGAAATCACTTATACAGATGTATGCGCCGAGAAACATATTGGATCGAGAGCTTTGCATTTATTTGTAGCTGAACACAATACACACTAACTCGTATCCGATCAGTCCTTGTCTGCCAGTTGATTCCTGAATGTTCCCCGTCAAGCACGGCCAATCGATAATAATTATTTTCGAATATCGAAAGGGTTTAAGGACAGTCGGACTAAAAGCTTACAAATTCCAAGACATGCAAATCGTTTCGGCAGCAAGGCTTACGACGATAGGGACCCAACAAGGGGATTAAAGACGAAGAACCCTCCTTTGCCTAACTCTGTTTTCAACACGAATTGGCCGGTCCTGGAAAAATCGCCTCGGCCCCAATAACAATCACACAGATACTTATTTCATGGAGCAAGTACGGCGACAGGGGCGGATGAATTGGTCGACGTTAGCAATAAAAAGCGGGTTCTTCCAGGAATAGATCGCGCCGGGGCTGAAATCGCGCGCTGGAGCGTAAATAAAGATAAAGAATAAATAAAGTCAAAATAAATGTAAAGCACGGAACATGACGTTTCCACAAAGGAGATTTGATTTGGTTTCATTTACTTTCTTGACGATATCTGCCACAAAAGCCCGGGGTTTCCACTTAAACTAGTTGCCGCTCAAAGACTTGCCTCGTCTCTTATGCGCGATTTTTCAAAAAGCTCATTTAACCGAGCACCTTCGACTTGTTGAAACAGAAAGAACGCGAGCTTACACGGAGGCATTCAGGATAAGACCAATAATTTCACGTTTGTTCAATTTCCAGCGGAGCGAATATCCCCTACTTACGTCGCACTGCCAGTTGCCAGTACACGGCGCTTTAAGACTCCGGCGCTGAGACACGACGCCTCTTCAAACCAGCCGACTCGTTGAAAGATTAGAGTTTCGAAAAAACTCCCTTAAAGTAAGCGTCCAAGTAATTAATTGAATAACTCTGGAACAACTCCGCTCCATTTAATGCTAAAAGAATAGTTCGCTATTATTAAGACAAACACGTTTCTCTTTGTATTTATTAGGGCATTGTTGCCGAGTAACGCTTCCTGGTTGTAATTAGGTCCTGGTGTTCAGCGTGCGCGATATGCATCCCATTAGGTGAATAGTTCAATTCATTGGCGGTGCATCAAATAGCGCCGCTGTAAATTATACATGAGGCATCCTTTCATCAACCAGAAATTGCTTACTGGCGCACGATATATGAAGATTTTTAAAAAAATAATTACGGTTCAACAGGGCCACTTGTGCTGCCGCAACGAGCTTCTCGCTATCGTAAAGGTGAAGTTTCGGCGAGAAATAAAGGAAAAAATACAGGGCCACGGAAAATAACGAAGACGGGGTGAATATGGCGTTCGGATCCTTGTGATCTCTTTCCCAAGGGCTTCCGCCCGTTCAAATTCTACACAGAAAATCGATGTCATTATGCAGAATATATAATATTTCCGCATCGAGTCAAGAACTCCTACACGTGGCTAATGAAGCCTCGACCGACCGGCTTCGCTTGCCCCTTTCTCGGCGCAGCATCCCCGAAAAAAGTCCAAATCATAAAAGAACGGGAACCCTTAAAAGCGGAGTTTGTTGATCTCGACTCGCAATTCGGAGGTTTTACGAAAGAAAAGTTCGATGGTAATGGCTAGCAAATATGTGGAATTTAGCGGTAATGCCACTTAACGTCGATTGAAGAACTCCGTAATTGCTGATGGCAAAGGCAGAAAGTTACGTCTGCAGCATTACGTGGCAACAGTGGCAGTTTCTGTTGCAAGAATGTTTACTCTATTGATTAGATAATAACATCTGGATTGTTATCCATTTATAAGCGCTTTACGCTGGATATAAGCTGCGCCTGCGAAACTAATCTCGGGCTCATTCCCCATAAACCGTCCGTTTTCATAAATAATTAATTAGTGCGGGATGGAACAAAGAAATCATTTGGGAAAGTTGCAATTTCTTTGCGGAGCTAATCCGTCACGACCCGATGATTTCGAAGCGTCCCCGATCGGCTTGCGGCGCTGCATAATTTAATCAAATTCCCCAAGTCCCGATGAAACGTAATCGACCTCGTGTTGTTTCAGGTGGAACGTCGTTACACCTGGTGGATCTGCGTGTCCCCAGCCACGTGGTGCGAAACCATAACGCCCGTCTGGAGTGCCACTTCGACCTGGACGACGAGACCTTGTATTCCGTCAAATGGTACAAGGACGGCAACGAGTTCTACCGCTACGTTCCCCGTGACGAACCACCTGCTCAAGTCTTCCCTCTTCCGGGCGTTTTGGTCGATGTAAGTCCCCCGAACTTTATCGACGAAAGCCTTACTGGAAGTGTTGAGGTGACGGTGCCGAAGCGCCGTTATGGTGATGGCGGCGGCGGAAGAGGAAACAGAAACCGTCCTGAACTATTTCGGGGTCGTAATAAAATTCCCGCTGAATCAGTAATTGTCTTATTTCATTCGGTGGCGTGCCGGCCGTGTGCTGCTAACACGCATACAATCTTTAAGGTCGTAAAGTCGCCTGAAACCATGCCCGGCTTTTTATTCCGGGGGAATTGACTTGTCAGTAATGTTCACGTATTATTGCTAAATTTGGACGCACATAAATTACGAGCTCACGAACCGGCCACCCCGGCAGACGTCGACAAAAAATGTGGACTTTAATACGCGAAGGGTCGGTTTACAGGATATCCTGTTAATTTTTCAGCTTTCTGCAAGTTTCTTTGGTCCGAATATTTGAGGATTTCAGAGATTAGAGAGTTTAACCCAAATATCAAATCGACTGTGAGATATCCACAACTTACAGTTATTATAGAGGATCTTTCTAGGGCCATCAGCATCTAACAGGGTATTGCACGTATCTACGTATTTCCCATTATAGTTTATTGGAAAAATATTTATACCTTGTAGTAGAGACGCTGGTTATCCGCATATGCATTTTATAAATTTAACAAATAATTCAGGAAATGCCTCACATTTTCAGACATGCATTGTTGGAATCTATTTCGATTATTACTTTTTACCACCCGCAGTTTGCTCCTTCTATACCTTTGATCATACCGTCCAATCCACTGGTGCGACATCCTAATGTAATTGTGCGGCGTAGAGATATATTTGTATACTCTTGTCTCTATTTATTTGCTCATTTCTCATTTTTCCGGATGTAATTTCGGGATAGTTCATGTTGTATTTGAAAATATTTTCATATTTGTTTATTACAACCCGATTAAAGGTCTGTCAGGAATGTTGTGGTTTGGTATTTAATTGCTTTTCAGTGTTTTATTTATTTTGTTGCGCAACTAAAATTTCCTCAAAATTGCTTTGTATTGAGTTTTGCGAACGACGACTTTAAACCAGGGTGCTTCCATATGGTCTGCTTTTCTTCCAGTTTGGATTTTTATTAAGGCGGTTTAAAAGGTTCAATAAGAAGCAGTTTTGTTCGTAGAAATTGGGTCTCCTGGATGTAATAAAAAAAAAAAAATTAAACAGGAAAGAAAACAGATGAGAAATGTGCTCCAAATAATTTGCTTTAATATTATTTTCATAGTAGTTCATACAAAAATTCTTAAAACTGAGCAAATATACTTACTTCATAATATAATTCTTTAATATATTTTAGTTCAATCTAAAATCATAAAATTATTTTTGATTTCAGTGGTCATTATTGAAATTTGTACGAAATAAAATAATTGAAGCATCAATTAATTTAACAGGAGAAATAATGTTAAAACCTTTTTCCCATATTTTCTTATTCTTGCTCTTCTTTACATTTTCTTCATCACAATCAGGAGGCACAAAATTTCCGCAAAATTGCTTTAGTATTTAATGACCTCTGCTTCAAATAAAACGGTGTAAATAGTTTACCTGAAAATGTACTCATTGATTAACAGCTAGTCTGGTATCATTCACGCCCTGGTAAGTCTCAAAGAGGAAGGTAAAAACTGAGGGCAGGGATGACTGTCATTCGGAGTTTGTAGGACTCGGGATGACTGTCATTCGGAGTCTGTAGGACTCGGGATGACTGTCATTCGGAGTCTGTAGGACTCTGCTAGATTTTACGGGTTGGCCATACATAAAACAATTGGAATTCTGCCATTTCAGCTTGAGTTTGTTTCCAGCTTTTTAAATAGTCACAAATAACCCGTAGTTTAAAATAACCGTAGTTTAAAAAAATTAACTTTAAGCACGTTTAAACTTGTGTTTAATTTTTGCTTTAGTAGAAAATAAAAGTAACTATGTGGCCATGAACCTTTTCAGTGTCGGAGCTTATAAATCAAAAATTGATGGCGCGCCCCACTCTGCACGTACTCTGAAAAATATTATTTATCAGGCTGTACACAAATATTTTGAGTAAATTCCAAGAAATTATAATCATCCGAAAGCCTTTGTCAATTTGCTGTCGATAAGGAATACTAACCAAAATAATGAAAATGCTTCTATTAGGTACACGAAATTGGCAGCTGTTTTTAGAACACTGTTAGATGATAGCAAGCCGCCAAGTTATTGATGGCGTTTCTTGAAGAAGTTTACGGTAATGTTTCACATTATGTTTACCACTGTAATTTACCGTTTTCCCCGGTTCTAAAGCCTGTCTTTTAATACGTCGTTATCTACTTCATGAATGCTGATATCTTGCACGAAATTTCCACTTCAACGTTCTTCGGTGTCTCCTAGTTTACACTTAAATTATATTCCCGACATTCAAAGACGAATGCGGTTTGTGGATTCAAAACATTATGATGCTGCTTGCTTTGAAATCGTTGACCGGCTTTGCATGGCTGATTTATTTTTGTCGGACCGGTAAAAGACTCTACTTGCAGATGGTGGTGTTGTTTTTTTCCAATACGGAATTGTTCGACGTTTTTAGTGTTGACTGTATTTCAAATCAACTGATGTGAGCTGCTTGGCCGCGGGCTCGGAAAAGCGGAAAATCTCCGCTTCACACCCGCGCCATATTGCGGGATGGGTGGTGAGCGGCGGTTTCTTTTCATTACTTTAGAGTGATTTGATAAATTTGCAATAAATAACTTGGCTGCGGGTTTTCCGCGTCGAGTTAATATTTCAGAAAGCGTAATAGGTGGTGATTTTTTATTTAGCGTTTGCCGGAGCATTATCATATTTTCTGAGGAAGTTTCGAGCAGACGAAGACATAAATCAAAATTTAGTACAACGACACGCGAGAAAACACCTCGGGCAAGGCAGATAACGAATTCCTGAAATGATTCATTTCCATATAATTAGAATATCCAGCCAATACATGCGTTGCATGCAGATGAAAAATTGCATTAAACAAAGCGGCGACATAATGAGATGTCGCTTGGTAGACGACGGGAAATTGAAAACCGACACCAACTAAGAATTTTTCTCGGGCACCACGGCGTGTTTGCGCAAAAAATTAAATCGCAAATCTTTTAAATAGGATATTCTTCGCTTCTCCGTGGAGCATTATGATAACACGAGGTTGTTAGGGAGAAATACTGCCTTAATATCTTAGCCCTGCTTGGTGGGGCTGGATAACAATGCATCATATTCATAACGCTGCTGCCGCTCTAAGCACATTACAACCGGCTGTAATGGGCAACTTCTATTGATATTACCGCTGTTCTAACTAATGCTGATACTGCTGCAGCCGGCAATTTCACTTCATGTTTCTCGGTGTCGTTGGGATTATGTATATCGATGCGATACCCCCAGTTCGCGTCAAGAACTCCATTCTTCCAAATTGCCCCGCCGGAAAAAGTCGTTACGTGCATATTACTGCGATTGTCATATTTTCCACCGCCACTTGGACACACACGATTCGACCCAGACTCCAATCAAATTTTCAAATATTCACCCTCAAAGCTACATGAGACTTACAATTGAGTTATTGAAACGGTTCGACACTTGCAGGAAATTGCAGCACGACTTCAATACGAGACTTTTCCGATTTTTAATATTAACAAAAAAAATTGCTTCAACTATTTTCCAGCATCACTCGGATGGTGGGCGAGATTTTCCAAGACTGATCCCTATTTGAGGCATCACCGCTGTGACAATGATCGCAATGCTCCTAAAGCGTTTTTAGTGTTTTTAAAAGTTTCACGAGGTCCGTGGAAGTGATGAGGAAAACGTGAGACAATTCCCGATGAGCTTTGAAAATATTCTTGCCTTAGATTTAGACGAACATTCCAGGCGAATGCCACACGAACCCGCACATGTATAATAAATGCGGGCCCAAATAAATTATTTCATAGCCCCAGTTTTGACATAAAACCGGGAGGCCGCCGGGTTGTTACGGCTCCAGTTTCAATCGACACCGACTTCTTGGCCGCGCTGCCTTTCGCAATTTTGTTCCGGACCAAATTTCAGGTTCGTAATAATGCCGAAAAACAAATTGTGCCAGACGCATATCAAACTTGTTGCACCAATGACGGGACAATAA
This sequence comes from Schizotus pectinicornis, assembly GCA_951805265.1. NCBI lineage: Eukaryota > Metazoa > Arthropoda > Insecta > Coleoptera > Pyrochroidae > Schizotus > Schizotus pectinicornis. The sequence continues at coordinate 9,731,431 of OX638206.1, read as the reverse complement.
GCCCTAAAGCGAGCACTGCGTCAAATTGGCAGACAGCACATGATGGCATCACCGGTTCTGATGCACCATCAACTGCGGTGGTTGCAAAGCGATTGATTTGCCAATTTATGCAACAAGTAACAGCGGGTTAAACCCTAAATATAAATAAATAATTTTGAATAGGTACGTTGAAACGATAACGTCTAATGTAGGTACCTGCTAGATATCTTATTTGCTACTACCTGTTCGATTGATTAAATATGCAAAATACAGCTTCTTGCTTCCGAGCGGCATTTGGGGTTGCCGCCAGTCACTGAACAGAATTTGCTTTTCATGTCCACCAAAACCATTAAAGCTGCAGATGTCAAAGAGGAGACGAAGAGCTTACGCAAACCCTCTAGAAGCGACAGCACTATTTTTGTTTCCTAACAATGCTGATATTCCCGCTTAATTAACTAAATGGGGTTTTGCCTCCAGTTTTTCTCGAATCTTCACGCTAGCGCTGTTTGAGAAATTAAATCTCCCTGAATAGTTTGGGAGGAAGGTGTAGAAAAATGTCATGGCTTCTGGAGGGAATTCGAAACGCCACCACGGTGGAAGTAATGAAACCGTGTGAGTGATTGCAGAAAGATGCGGCAATTTTTGAAATTACCATTTTTTATCGAGTACCGCCTACTGCGTTATTTTCGGTTATATTTTTTAGCAACTGGGTTGATTAGCCCGTCGTCAGTTTGGGGAGTTTAGCGGTAATAGAACTAATCTGCCCGTTTTGTGTGTATACGATTTTTTGTTGTAATTACAATTTGTACTCAATGTTGAATTTATTGGTCGTACACCCTGGGGTGGTAATTAATTTGCATTTCACCGAATCGTAAACAATCAGGGAATAATTAGTTTGAATTTTCCAAAATCCAGGCAGTTTTATTCTGTATCGGCACATTATGAAATGAGTTGGGAAATTCTAAATGGAGCAAACTAATTTTAACGGAAATCATATTATTTGGAAAACACAACAAATATTAATAATTATGTATAGAAGAATTTTCCTAAATAATGTGAAAACTGTTGATCTGTTTTAAGTAGTCTTATCATCGTGAAACAGGCAGTTTTTCCATTAAAATGGTTTCAATTTTCATTTTATTATGTCACGCACATTCAATTAAGTTGACCAGGGTTTTAGAATGCAGACTACCAAATTGTTGAATTTCCTCCTTGACAATCTTCACCCAGATTATTGGAAAATTACGCAAAATATCTTGAAATGCATTTTGACATTTCATAATATTTTGCGTCTTGAGCGGGCGATATTTGACAATTATTATCTTCTTAGTTCTGCAAAATCTGAACGTTATAGAATATTACTCAAGTTTCGAATGCTTGCGGAAACCAGTTTCTCTTCGACCCGTAAAAGTAACTGGCTCTTCGCCGACTCGGTGTGCTGGCGTTTCCTTAAAGGGCCGGCAGTAATATTATAAATGCAGGATGCAGTATTATAACATGACGCAATCAATTTTCGCAGTAGACTACCTTACAAGAAAGGAGTGATGTATCACCTAGGGGTTTCAGGGGCCGGGCTATTGACAGAAATTGGAAATAGATTGAATATCGACCTTTTATCAGACAGCTCCGGCATTACATATTCCGAAGGCTCTTATCAAAGTTATCAGTTAAATTGGTTGTTTAACCGAAAGACTTTAAAAATAAACTTTTGTTGACGTTTGCGAAAGTTGGACGCGTATTTGTAGTTTCCGTCTTTTTCCAGATGCGCAACTCCACCGAAAACGTCGTCGTCCTGTCTTCCGTTCAACTCGCCAGCTCCGGAATCTACAGATGCGAGGTCTCCGGGGAGGCTCCCTCTTTCCAGACCGTCACAGAGCACGGAGACATGATGGTTGTAGGTGAGTCGAGACGATGATTCTGAAGAGAAAGGGGACAGCCGGAATGCTATTCTGTAATTTATCGTTTCGTGTTTAATTCGGCAGTTTCGGTGCTCAAGTATGTAAAGTAGGCCATTAATCCGGGGAAAAATAGAAAACAAATAAAGTAGTTTAAAGAGGGAGCTTAAATTAGTTGGCGGAGAAGCGACAGGACCCTGTCTCGATTGGTTTAGCTCGCAGCCGCGTTGTAATTACATTTAAGAAAATTGGTGCTCCTAACCCGGAACCGGAGTGGTACAGAATGGCTCCGGAAATAAGCCAACATTCCAGGATTGAGATACGTCCCCGAGGAATAACCAGGCCTGTTGTTAGGACTCTGCCGCTATCGGCATTTTAACAATAAATGAATTCCCGATTTCTCTATTGAAATTGTTGATTCTTTATTGAAAATTTATCACGACACCGTCCGGTCGGTTGCGGGTCCTTTTTCCCCCGAATAAAATCCGCACCTCTCCCGAATTTCAATCTTTGCTCGGGCGAAAAATTTGTTTGCCGAGAGCCGGTTGTTGTCGCCAGCTGTGCTCCAGCATAATTTGCTCGAGTGCTTTTATTGTAACGAGCCACCTATTTGGTATTTATAAATAATTAAGTGCGTCGTTCTCGAAACTTTGGCGAAATATGACAGATGACGAAAGGGCTGAGCGCACACGTTAGTCAAGTCCCGACATTAATAAGGGAACATAGCCTTGAGCCGCTTGAATAATGGCCGCGTCCTGGCAAGAGAGCAGGAACCAACCAGACAGGATTATGCCAGATTAACATAAGACACAGCTCAGCTTAGCGTTGCTTTGGCAGTGAGTAATTACAGGGTCGTTTTTCATCTGGACCGGATTTTTTAAATTCTAATCTCTGATGTCGTTTATTTTAATTGTAAATCGCAACGCCCGCCAATCACCGGTCACTGATCCACCCCCAGAAGTGGACCGCCGCTCCGCTCCCGAGCATAATTTAAGCGCTGCGTAAAAAACATTTTGAGTCGCAATATTTGCGCAGAAAGCTCAATTAAGGAGCATTTCCGAATCTGTTGAGGTAATTATGTCAACATTAATTGGCTCAAAGCCTTTCACGAAGCATCAACACTTAACTGACAACTTAGACAGTTTCCTTTTACCTTAAACAACGTAAGTCATTGTTCCAATAAATTGTGACGTCCCTAATCAAAATTTGGTTTATGGTCGCTTCTATCTTTAACGTAAATTAACCCACTCTTCAAGAGAAAATATACAAGGAACGAAAATAATAAAACTATGCATGTAGAGACCAAAGCTATTAAGTTATTGTTCATATTTTGGAATTGACAAGGAACGGAAGAATTGAACTAAATGCGGTTTTTCTCTCAATTATTGGTCCATCGTCAAGATTCAGCATGTAGAAGAAGTGCAATTAGATTTATAAACAATATGTTGCATCATCAACACTTTAAGTAACTACAGTGGGTGTTACAGCTGCAAGATATTACCTCACGGTTTCGATCATTTATGCACCAACAATATCGATATGTTGATACATGTACCCGTAGAAATTTTCTATAATTTTTTAATAAATGCTATACAGTACCTAAATCAGGTAGCAGCGCAGCTACCGCGCGTCGTGATGAATCGGAAACGAGGCCAGACTTATTATCAGCTTGAGATAACACATTTGACTGAAAATTAAGCCTTCATTTATAACAATAAAAGAGTGTTTCCTTATATAAACCAACAAGTTTGTTATAAGAAAGTTTAAAAAGTGCCAAAATAAAGCTCAATGTAGGTATGACTATAAATAAAACAAAAGCTGGAACATGAAACAAGGATTGGTGAAAGACATTCAACAAACTGCTTGTGTCCAGGTAACTCTGGCGGGCGGAGTTTAGCTACAACGCCATTTTTTTTTAAATATTTAGAGATAAACGACTTGATGTAGAAAAAGAAATATTTCACGCTTGTGTGAAGAATAATTCTCTACGTCGTGAACCAGATTTTACTGATTTTTTGTCATTATCATCTGCATGGGGTATTACAAAAATTAGGTGTTGATTGAGTATAAAGTTGGGAAAATCGCTGTCTTCACTTCTCTTTACTCCTTTGAAATTGTATCTAATATTTTTTATCTCGAAGAGAAGAAGAGCTCCATTCGAACTTGACTTGGCTTTGTCCGCAGTGGTGATTAGTTCAAAGAGAAATCGAAGTGCTCAATTTGCGAAAATAAACTTTGTCAAGCTATTAGAGGGGAAGGTACATTTATCGAAAGTATTTAACCACCTGATGAGCGGATTAAAATGAACAAGAGGTAGACAACTACTAATGAAGTTCAAAAAAAGTCTTAATTGCGCTAAAATCAACAGTTGAGTCTACCTTTATCTTAAAACAAATTCCGCGCACTTTTGTTTAATTATCTCGACTTTCTTAAGCACTAACTTTTTTGTCACCGCGACTCGCTCGTACGAATAGTGTAGCTTTTATATATTTTTTTACTACCATCATTTCTTCAGTGTTTTTATGCACCATCGAGGAGGCTATTTGTCCCCCGTGTGGCCCGGAGAACGTCGCCGAGAAGTTACAAGGCCGGAATGGCCCCCCATTGAAACGTCCCCCTCTTTACCCTATGCAGATAAAAGAGGGTGAAATACGTCAATGTCGTAAAAACGTGCTAAAAGACATAATCTGGTCTCTAATAATAATTTTCGAACCGCGCCGTCCCGGTTATAAATGCCCCTTTCGGAATAATGACGAAACGTTAACCCTTTTAAAGCGAAATTAGACAGAATGAAAGCAATTATTCACAGAACAAACAATTTTGTTCTCAATTTCGAGTGTGTCAAAATAACGCTTCTCTTTTCGGCGAGAATTTGATTGCGTTTGAGAGGTATAAATTCGAGCTCAATTAAAAGTAATTACGGACGAGGATGGGAGTTTGATGTGTCCGCATTCCGGACTTTAGCATATTAATGGGGAAATAATGCAATTTTTCCGTGACCGCGTCTGTTTAAATACATGTAACATGCTGTGTGGCGGGGCGCCGCAATATCCTGAATAAAAATAACAAACATTAAAAACACATATCCGCAGTGCAAATCCAGAAACAAATATAAAACCGGAACAATATCCGGAATGCTGCTCCTGCAGGGGGATGGATTAAATGAGAGCTCCATGAATACAGGTGTCGTTATTAAAATCGTTTTTTTTTTGTTTGATAACCGTCATCCACATTACGAGGTAATTGTGGATACAAAAAAATGTGTTTCGTTGGTATTGTTCGAGGAACAACGCGAGTTTTATGAGGGATTGTTGGGGTCTCTAGCGCAACATTGTGAATCGCGGCGTTTTCAAACTACCTGCTGAAATATGTAAAGAATCGCGTATATTTCGAGAGGTTTAAATGTTTAACGAAAAAAAGAAAAAAACGTAATTGTTTCAGAGAGGCGAGAAGTGTCGCAAGTTCTTGGTTGAGGCGTCAAGCGGCGACATATTGATCAGGGGGTTGGAGCCGTTGGAAACAATGCCTCACTGTCTACACCTTACATGCTCCATTTGCTCTCTTCGATAACCTTAAAGTTATGCTATTTTAGGTAGCGACCTAGTGCTTACCCAAATTTTATCTGTTACATCGACGCGTGTGACTTGCCATTTAAGTTCGGGCAAGTTCACGTCGCCCATCTTATTGGGAAATTATTGAGACGGCAAGGAAAAACAATAAATCCTCCCCGTTATTAAGTGGAGTTAAGGGACTCCGCCTTTTGCACAAATCAAACGTTTTGGTTCTGACTTTGCGCTTTTCCCGGCATCGGATTATTCAATTATTCTAAAAGGATGGTTCATCCGCAATTCAATCTCTGTGGTTTTTTACCTGTCTTACTCCTCCTTATCCGTTGCTTCCGTTATCTAACTTTTATCTTTGGGAGAGAAGTTGAATAAGTGCGAGAGCCCGGCTTGGCGCAAACTTTCAGCCGCGCGCTGTATCTTTATACTGGAAGATTAAATAAAGGAGAGAAACAATGTCATTTCGACTTTCTCAGGAATTCTTTTAATGGCCTCCGATGTGGGAGTCTTTCGAAGTTTCTAGCTCGAGCTCCGAAATTTACTTCATTGTTCGACTCATTTATAAAGTGGTCATTGTTTTTAAACTCTGTCGACTATTGAAATTACCTCGTACCGATGCTAAGTAGCAATCGGGCACACGTCCATCCATCCCCCCAAAAGCAATTGCACTTCAACCTTCATAGATTGCCAAATTGCGTTTTCCATACAATTTCATCGCATCGATTTCTTTTCCCGATGGAAACTCGGGCACGAGCGCTAAACGCCACTGTTATAAATCATTGCTATCTAATGTTCAGCCCATTCTGTGTTAGTTGGTATTAAGAGAGTTTAACTTTATATACACTTAACAAGATATAGCCGTACCTCTATTACATACATTTATTCATATGGCTTCCTTACGCTGCTCCCACCAAATTGCAGCTAGTTCACGTTTGCCCGACTTGATTACGTCAATCATCATTAACCGAGTTTATCGATGAGCACCAGTTTAACTGCTTTGTGTAATAATTGTAGGGTTAGCACATCCATTACACCGTTTCCCCGAAAAGTTTAAATTTATTTACCTTGTTAGGACGAGACCGCCATTGAACCAATGATCCCGAGTCCGCCCCAGGTTCTCCAATATTGAACAACGAGTTGCACATTTTTTAGATCTGCAATATTTTTGTTGCCTCGCCTCGTCCTGCAACAAGAATTTGACAGTGCGGTGTCGCTTTCCAGCAAGTAAATCAAATCTAAAAGTTGCGTTTTGATTGATGCTCTTGCCATATTTTCAGAAGCGCTTGCAATTTAATCATTTATTGGACAGGCGCTTTAAAAGCTCCGGAAACTGCCGCATCCTTAGATAAGATTTTATATGCAACAACAATTTTTTTCGACTATAGAAACTCAAAAATTGGTTGGGAAAAATGCTACTACTTTTTAACGCATTTCTGGTTAATTGTTACAAGATGTTTCATTTGCTGTCAAGTTTTCTCTAATTTAGTATGAATGTAAGAGGATATTTCAAATCTGGCTTGTCTTCTGCAATTTGCCGTTGCTGACTCGATTTTCGTGCTGACGTAGATCAATTTAACCCCAGGCTGGAACTATGTTATTAAGATGATTCTATTGGTTAGGAAACAAAGGAGTTCCGTAACTTATTGATAGATGAATTTCGATACAATATTAAACGTCCGAGAAGTAGGTAGTTGTTAAATTAATTTCAGCAAGCCACACTTCACTAAAACAATGAGACCCTCCTCCACTTCTGCAGGAAATCTAAGTTTTTATGCTTGTTTCAGATTAGACCTGAGGCGGATTTGCCAAACCCACCAGAACCAAAAAATTGTTTTCAGTTGAGTTATTAAAATATGAATAAACGTATGAATTCAATCAAAAGACTTTCTTTTTTTGACAATTTGTATTGAAGGTACGATGTCATTATCTATCTTTAGCTTTTTCCAGCAAATTAATTTTTATTTTGTAAAAGTAAAATCCAGCTCGGAGGACCAATTTATGTGTGTGGTTTTTAGATATTGTTTATTTTTAAAACTAGTAATAATAGAAACACTCAGTTGATGTGAATATTCCTAACGTACGAAGAATACAGGAAAAAAAATTAAAAAAGTATTATTTAGGAAAAGATTAACACTTTCATACAATGATCAGATATTACTTCCTCTAACTCAAATTCTTTTATTGACAGAAACGCAACTTTGCTGACCTCTAAATTGTCTAAGGGCGAGTTGTATTATTCCAGTTTAGTGTTGAACTTCTTTTAATAATTAATCATTTTCTCAACAAAAATTACTATGTAAGTACATATATTGAATGAAGTTTGACCTTGAACTGAAATGGTTTAACTTGTCTTTAATTCCTTCAAGCTGAGGAATTCAACAAGAGAACAAGAGCAATTAAAGAAGCTTAACTGTATCGCATTTTTAAAGATTTACTATTTTGCTCCTTCTTTCTGGCAAAATCTAGCTCGATTGACCAAATTATGTTTGTGATGGTTGTTTCTTGTCATTTATTTTGAAAATCAAAAACAGCAGAATTTACAATATTTAAGGTAAAGATAGAAGTGTTGCACCAAAGGGAAAGACGGTCAACTGGAAATAACTTTCAAGATAATGATAACAGTGACAATGACGTCTTACCTAAGAGTTCTACCAAACATAAAAATATAAATACTTTGGAGTTCAGGTTTCATCCTCGGTTTGATCTAAAATCCAGACTTTTTAAATTTTTAATGCACCTAATGCAGCGGCAAGTAAAAGAATTCTGGCAAACTGAAGCTCTAATAATACCGACCCTCTGCCATTCGGTCTCGGCTTTATCGTACATTAATTTAAGATTTATTTCGACTCGGCAAAAGGCTAATAAATTATGTCCCCTCTCTAGACCCCTGATTAAATGTATGCGTTTCGGAGCAATTTACTTAATTTCATGCTGTCTCCAAGTAAAGTGCCCCAGTTTCTAAATTCCGTTCAATTCAGGCAGATGATATTATTTAATTGTAGATAGGGGATGAATCATAAATAAATCGCGCCACTGAAATGCCAGAATTAGACAATCGATTTAACCCAAAGTTTTTATTTTTGGAAACGGCTAGGTATAAATATTATAAAGAAAATATAAAACCAATGATGCCTTTCTTTAAATAGTTCTGAAGACAACAAAAGAGTTTCCTAAAACCCCCAACAAGTTAAGTTTGCTTTTAAATCTTCACTTGACTCGCGAACGAGGGAGTGTTTGTATGATGTAGTCGCATATTACGAGTTTGTCGTTTTGCCAGCGTTAGTTGGAACCAACTGAAGAGAAGACGCAGATGGCCGCCGGGAGGTGCAGTCCCTATTTCCTCCGAAAACAGTTTTTCGTGCTTTGCCGTTGTAATTACACATTGTTGTCGCGTAGAACCGCCATTAAGTCCCCTTTCTGTTCCAGCCCTTCCGGAGGAGGGTCCCCGGATATCAGGTGGCCGTCCCCGTTATCAGGTCGGCGATACCGTCAGCGTAAACTGCACGTCCGGCAGGTCCAAGCCGGCCGCCAATCTGAAGTGGATGATCAACGGAGAACTGGCCGATTCTAAATTTCTCCTACCCCAAAAGAAGATCATAACGGGTCGTGAAGGTCTTGAAACAACAATTTTGGGTCTCGAGTTCGTCGTGCGACAGAAGCATTTCAAACGTGGCGACATGAAGCTTAAATGTGTGGCTTCCATTGAGAGCGTGTACTCACGCAGCAACGAAGAGAGCGTCGAAGGGGAGAGGCCGCAAAGAGCGTCCGTGTTGGAGAGTCGGGGAACCGTCGCTCCGGCTGGTTCGAGGGCCGACAGGGTGCAAGGTAAGGCGCAAAAAAGCCAACGATTGAGACGGAAACATTTGGCGGAGGCGCCGGGTTACCGGCTCAATTTGTTACGGGTTAAGCACTCGAAAAATTATTTTCAACTCGCCAAATACGTTCGGATGACGTTTTTACGGCGGTTTTATTGGAGTTGACAATGCTTTATCCCGGACACACGTACATACTTATCCGGAGGGTCACAATAAGGGTCGGGGCTAAAATAAGTTACAGCCTCGAAATGATCGCTATTACGAAGAAATTTCGCCCTTTTATCTCTGCCGCGGGCCGCTTCCGCGGACGTAAATGATTGCGTCCAAATCCATAAGCAAGGGGTAGTAACAGTAACCACTGAAAATTAATAATAATAAGATAACTAAATCAGTCTTGTATTTTGCTTAACTGAAAAATTTTGTATTCTATAGACGTAAATATGTGAAAGCAGATGCTGTCAATTTGAGAAGCGTCTCGCCTAGCCGCACAAAGTCGTGGGGCTTCGAATTTGTATTTTAGAAAAATACCCCTAGTGACGGCATTTTTGTGGAAATTTTATTATAATGATTTATTATATACCAGCAGAGGAGATATAATTTTCTTACTCAAAAAAGATTGGAACTAAAAATAAAAGCTGGAATAAGAGAAATTGCTGTAAAAATCCATTAAACAAACAAATTTATCAGAGAAGCTTTTCCAATTATATTTGGCCCTCACCTTTGGTTTTGATATTCAGAAGTGGATAACGTTTCTTTGTGATATTTTGATTAGATTGTCCAAACCGCTGCTCCGCATGTCGCGGGTTGAAATGTTTAAAAGCGGTTGATTCGTGCTTGTCGAGGTGGTTCGGCGTGTTGAGAGTGGCGCCGGCGAGTAAAGACGTGCTTTGATCAAAGCCGCTTTGCAGGATCCTCGAGTGCATTTCTTAAGGGAATACGTAACGTCTGCAGTTTCACCTGTCCGTCCGCAGCTTAGTGTCACCCAAATGCCCGCCAACCGCGCCCCCCATTTCGCCGCACAATCGATTCAGATTTCGGACTAATCGGGGGGCGGCGGCCGGACCGAAATTCTCAGAAACATGTTTTATTGGAGCCGGGCCAAAAGTATTCATAAATAAATTTCCTGCAGTGCACCACCATCCACTTGCCCGGAATTTACGACATGCATGGGGATCTTTAGAGCGGGGGATCGGACGACATCGATACCGTCAACACACGTGTTCCTCGACGCCAGAACAATGTTATCAACGCAGGATAATACGACCCGGACTCGTAATTCTTCGCCGTCGTGACGTGATGCTTTCTGAAGGGGTTCTTTCCGCGTTGTTGCCTCTTCTTTCCAGTCCAATAAAAAAATTAATCTAATCATCAAGTTCCGGGATTATCGCGGTTTTGATTAATGTCTCGGCGAGTTAATCAGCAAACTGGGCTAATTAATGATTTTTTGCAGCTGCCGGGAGTCGGAAGGCCTTCATCCCCCACGTTACCCTCGTGGCGATGTGCTGCTTTTTACTGGCGCTATCTCCGAGGTAATTGTGCTGTTTGCGCCGTTTTGTAGGGATACGTGAAGCCAAAAACACCATGTGTGAGTGATATCAATTACTGTTGCTTTGTACATTCCTTTTTATTGCTTTTTTGTTGCGTTTCGTTCAAAGTTTCTATACGTAGTTTCATATGGCACTAATTTCGGTTTAGAGTTTAATTATATCCCGACCCTGTGTTTATATTTATCTCTTGTACATATCTAAAACTACTGCTGGATGTTTCCAACAATCAAATCATATTTCTAGTCGTCATTGTTTCAGGCATCGAAATTGCCACTCTCCCTATATATAGGTCATTGTAAATTTAAAGGCTTTTTTCCAAAATCATCGCAAGCGTAAGGAAATTTAATTTTTGTAGCGTGTCGCTAAAGAGACACGAAACAGGGCAAGGGTGGTTCAGTTTCGTCAATTTAGAGACAAGTAGCTACGACCTTATTTCCGTAATGTGGACTCCAGGATAATCATTGCTTGGCCACAACAGACTGATGGGAATGAAGCTTTTAAATAGTAAAGATAAGCACATATTTTACGTGTCATATTGTAATAATAATTTTCCTACGATAAGATAAATTAATACATGTTATGATTTGAGAAATTTATTACCAAATTTAAGGCTAGTCTGTTTATAAAAGGATAAATACGTTTATTGTTTAAATTTTAGGAAGAGTTGTAACCTAATTATCTCGCAGTGTTACGTGCGAAAATTAATTACACCTTAGTGCTTAAGGTTTAACTTTGATATCGCACTTATTTCGATCTGAGTCCTATTTTACATGAAACCGCTTTGAGGGGTCGGTTTAACCACCGCAAGTTGTAACCGAAACCTTGATTTCGATATGGTGCTGAAACCGGTCCGCCAAAGTTCCATGTGGCATTTATAATTATTAAATGAATCCCTGTGATGAAAACATGAAGTGTTGACGTTGGTCAATTCGTCGTTAATTATTAGCGGGTCAAATGGTTGAAATTTAGCAATAATTTGACCCGATTGATCTTGTGTAGCAACTAACTTTAATTTCAGGATATTGTGTATAACTATAAATGTATATATAACAATTGCTGTAATAATTGCGAAAAGTCGCAAATTCGCACCGGAAAAGCTGTCAGCTTTGGCGGTTCGAATTCTGATTTAAAGTTTTAAAAATTACACTTGTATGTATTTTATTTTGGAAAAAATAAAATCAATAATTAATAAGCCGTCTCGTAGTTCAGGTGGGAGCTTTCCGAAGTTCGGGGCAAAGCCCGAATTAAAGCTCGCAGAAAGGGAACAAAAATAGGATATGGGGAATTATAAAGTAATCCCCGTCTCCATTATCAGGAGGACTTTATCCCGGGTTCGTTATCCCTGATACAAACGCGACCTCTCCGTCTTGATGAGACGGGCCGATCCACCAGGAATACCAAAACACTACTTGAAAATCCACAAACACACGAGTCTCTAGATTAAATTCACCCTGGAGTTTTCTTGTCGATTCGTCTCTTAGTTTCCCGTCATCATGTCGAAAACGTCGTTATCTTCACACTAGAGGGTTTGTCGATAGAATAGGAACGACTTAAGGTGAGTATCCAGAATTCATCCATCCCCAATCACCGTCACATTTCAACCGGCATTAAACCAACCGCAACGAAACGCCATTTTCGTCCTCATTCCGAAATTTTCGTGGCCGGAATTGTTACAAAAATATCTGAAATAATTTCGTTTGATCCGCAACTCTCGGTTTTGCGGCTCCCGGCTCATCTAGGACTTTATCAAAGTTTTTACGCCGCCGTTCTTTGATGGTTTTATCTTGGTTTGCGGAAACATTCATTTATCAAAGAAACAATGCCGATGTAATAAGGACTGCTCTGTTTGTGAACCGCCATTGTTCACGTTCACGTCGACCTTGTTATCATTGCGGTCTAACCGTGTCGGTTTTCGCCACTTACACTCCATTTCATTTATTCTTGCGGAATCCACTCTAAGCTCACTAAATGAACGCGCCTAATCTAAAACACAACAACAAAGGCTCACGCTGCCATCCATTTTTATGCAAATTTATATAAATATTCCCGTTGATTAATTCGGGACGCGTCCTGCGGCTTCCCGTGGATTTTTCTTCGACAACAGGAAATTCTCCCGGAGCCGGCTCGGAGTGCAAGCGATAATTACAGCAATTAGGCCAAAGACTGGAGATTCAATAAATCCTTTGGAATTTGATCTTCAATATTCATGATGGTCAATCAAGGCTTCGCACGACTTTGCATTTTGACCACCAAGAATAGTAGTATCGGTTGCACGTGGGGTGGTTTTACCACTCCTGTTACGTTTCAAAAAATTATCACACAAGTACTCCGTAACTTATTCTAACTAAAAAATTCAGCACCGGTGTTGGTGATGGGTTAAATTTGCAGATGGCAAATGGGTAAGGTGAAAGAAAGTCCTCCGTTTAAGAGCGCTCCACAGTGTAGACCTTAGCAAACGATCAAATTACTTCGTTATTTGAAAAGGTATTTACATGAAATTTTGGACATGCATAGAAAAAGGATCAATCTTTGCCGGGATTTTTTCAAAATTTTAAAAATTTTGTTAGCAAGAAAAGTAGGAAATATAATTTTAATAAAATCAGCAAAACGCTATGTCCCGTCAAAGTAAGACGTTCTATATGTGCTTCAGTGCAATCAGAATGCAATTTCAATACTCAGATATTATTAAAAAAAAAAATTTGTAATTGGAATTTTTTCGGCTGATAAGCGCGACCTCTACCGAAACTTGAAAGAAACAACTCATGGGGAGTGGTAAATGAGCGGTGCTATTTTGCAGATCGATGCGAAGACAATTTTGGGTCGAACACTTGCCTGCCATGCGATGCACAGGGCTGGGACTCGCTGGCTGTGGAACGCGCTTAAGCGTCCTAAGACCTGAGATACAAGATCAATTTATTGTATTTGTAGTGAATGGCTTGAAACTAAATAGTATTTCTTTTGCTTTTTGTCTCAATAAAAAATTGTAATATTTTGTTTTTCTTCCAAAATAAACTATTAATGTTTATTTAAAACACAAAAAAATTCGAGTCGTATTTAACAGTCTACCAAATTTATCCAATATTTTCATACAAAAAAATACTTTCGTTTCTCAAAAATATTGAATGCTCACCAAAATTAAGAAAATACATAATCTTAAAACGACAACCAAATATTGACATAATGCTGGCCTCTTATATATTTTGTTCGCCAAAATAACTTTTGTTGACCATAAATACTAAATGTTCACCAAATTTTATTCACATTTAATTCTAACATAATAGCCAGATATTTAATTTTCGACAGTGTCTTATATTATTTAGCAGTTAAAAATACTATTTGTTGCTCAAAAATACACAAGCAATAAAATGTTGTGCAAATGGTAAATAATTTTATGCAAAATTATAGATGTAGATGTGCTAGGGCAAGGAAAATAAGAGTAAAAATAGAAGTGGTTTGCACAAAAAAAAATTTTGATTTCCGTAATATATAAATGCTTTGCTGTAATTGGCTTGCATTATGTAAAATGTAAAACTTCTTTTAGTGGTAATTTATAATTGTGCTTTTAGAAAAAAAATTACAGGGCCCTGAAGCATATTTCATTTTTGGAGTATAGAATAATTATTTGACGCACAAATAGTTTTTTTGAGAAACACTAAATATAAATGGATAGCGCGAATATTTATTATGTATACAGCACGGACGCGTAACTTAAGCGTTCTAATTTTGGTGAACATTTAGTAAAATTGATGGACATATAGAATTTAAAATGTAAGCAATGGTAAAATAATACGCAGCATAGTTATTTTAGTGGTGATGTTCTCATTTTCTGATGTATAATAGCTTGGGTTTTATTTAGATTGTTTGATGCTCATTGGACAGTGCAAGGGATGTATGGTTTAATTTCCTGTACATTATGTTTGTTCCCAAAAAATTCTAATACATTACTCATTACTCTTTTTAGTAAGCGGACAAAGTCATTGGAAAGTTTTCCGCAGTTCTTCGAACGAGCTTAATTATTTCGTGTACAATATAAATAGATCAATCTCCACCTCCACATTTCATCTCTTATACGCAGAGTTCTATTATCTTGAGATTTAGGTAGGTAGCTCTTCTTATTGTTTATGGTTAATCTCGATTGGTCCAACTTAAAACAGGAAAGCGGGTTGTGAGCAAAAGAGATTTTTCTTTTATTTTGATACTAGAACGTGAGATGATTGTCTTGTAATAGAGGCAACACCGGTCGACATGCCTAATCTAACAGCCGTCTGAAGCGAGTAAACGCGTTGATGTTAAAGTTGCACACCTACCTTCGTGCAATTTCACGCTCCGCTTCTTCGTTGCAGCCTCGTTTCAAAAATTGTGCGACATAGTAATGTGACGAAGTGCAGCGCGTTACAGAAAAATGCCATCAAACTTTTCGCTGCGCTGGTTAAACATGACTGGAAACCATTAAAATAGGGAAATGTTAGTTGCGATTCATTCAAGTTTTTGCACGTTCTTCTATGGCTCTAACCCGCCTAATTGTTACGTTGACAGATTGTTGCGAGCGGGAGGATTGCGCTGTTTCCCTTTAATAAATCGAAATCGAATATTCGATGTTTGTGGAAGCTTAAAAGATTTTTTATCTATAATAGAAGCAGTTCACATTGGGAAGAAGTGAGACCGAAAACTGCTACATGATATAACGTCGGTAATGGACTCTAAAAGGAATCATTGTGGTATTTTATAGCACTCGCACGGTGAGTTGGAGGTATCGACGGAACTGTAGCAGGTATTGGTTGTGTGTCAAACTTGTCAGGAGCAGAACTAACGTTTCTTGTCCGAGCTTATACTGTTTACTGTAACTTTGTGCATCGATATTGGCAATGTCAAGTCAATTTTCTAGAGAGTCCATAACCAACGGAATTATTTGCTCTGACGAGCTTTTTGATTTGCTACTAAATTCACAACGGCGGTGATGGCGATTTGGAAGCCCTTCCAACGTTGTCTGCGGTTTTATTGCAATTTGATTCAATATTAACACTCCTTGTTGATGTTGATTTACGACACGGATTAATAGGAGTGGGTAAATATTATACGTGTGTGCGGCGCCATAACCTAAGTAATTACCTAGTTTCAGTCCTACATAATAAGCACCCACCTCCAATTAGCACACCTACACGTGAATGTAATCACCGGCCGTGCACGACCTTCCGGTTTTTCAAACAAGAGCTTCCTTCTTGAGCAGCGCTTGATGACGCTTCTGCGGAAACCAGAGGCGGCTCGTGAAAGGCTCAACCATAATCATCATGTGGCATAGAAATTTAAGCAAAGCATAAAGACATTGACTAACCACTATCTAGACGAACAGAGAGGTTGTTAAAATGGACAACTATCGCTAAATGTCGTGGGACTGATTCGTGTCGTACAAATTTAACGGTAAAAGGTTTGAGACTCGACTAAGCTAAAAGAATTTGCAGCTATTAGGCTTGGTTCTGGAGGACCAGTAGTGGGATCCTGGAAAAAGCGATTGCGATCGAGTCGCTATCTTTACGATTTCGGTCGCTTTGGAGGGAAGGGGTTTAAGGGAGGATCTTTTCAAAAATGCGAAACCAATCATTTTTCAGCAATTTGTTAAGGTGAAAAGTTTTCAAACTACCTAACCTAAGTATCGTGAATGTAAACTTCGTGGACTTCAATACACTAAACAATTGTCACTTATAATATTCCTAGTGCATTGATTATTTCCGGAAATTTTTTCGAATGCATTTCTAAAACGTATTAATTAGCCCGAGTGGAACATGCATAAGAATAAAATTTCCGGAAAAAAAAATTTTCAGGAAATTTTTACATTGTCATAAAAACGACATCGAATTCTATTTTTCTATTGGCTACTTTTCGGTGTCGTGCAATTTTCATCAAAATGGATACCAACGATACATGATAACTTAATTCAGTAGTACATGTGCAAACATTCGGAAAAATTGATCATAAGAGTCAAGAGTTACGACAATTTTCAAGAACTCCTCCTCCGTTATCAACCGTTTTCGAGAACATGTTTATTAAGAAAAGCCGTTTAATTTTTTGATTTTATATCCGCCTCTCAAGTTTGTAACAGTTATTCCGGGACACTCTGTATACAAAAATTGAGATATGCGTATGGATTCAAACTTGCGTTTCAATCTGACAGAATTAGAATATAAGCTACTGTATATTATGAATCCAACAAATTATTATAAATGTAACAAAATTTGTAGAGGATATTATTTTGTATAGAAACATACTTTATAGTACGATTGTACCTAGGACTTTTGTTTACAGATATTTTTTCTGAATGTAATTACGAATGTCCAAGTTGACTGGGATATAACGTTTATTCAAGGAAATAATTAAAATGTTTGTCGAGATTAAGATTTTGTAAAATTTGCAAGCACGTTTTGAAGAAGAAATTCAAATAATCTCGGCTGATATCTATCCAAAGCAACCGTTTTCGGTTGCTTAGAAGCGACTCGGTCGCAATCGCTTTTTCCAGGATCCCACTACAGAACCGAGCCCGGCCAGATGCAAAACCTACCCCAAATCATTCTTGACCGGTTGATCTTAACGTCGTTGCCAACACATGTGTTGTCCTTTATTTAAAATCGAATACTTTACAAATTACAAATATTTTCAATAAACAATTAAAAACACGAAAAAATTGTAAATGACGTTAGAAAATTGAGAGAATTTTATTTTAATTTTATAGTTATTTTTGTCGTGTTCCATGTGAACGCCAAGTCGTAAACATTTAACAACGGTTAAATACTTTTTTGTCGTATTTCACGTGAACTCTCAGAAAACGCCAAGTCGTACACATTTAACAAAAAAAAAATTAAAAATAAAAAGAAATTAACTTATGAGGAGACGGTTAAATACCCTACAAAGGTTTGTACAATTACAGGCCCGGCTCATGATAGGTGCAGAAAGTGCGACCTGCACAGGTGTCCAAATTGTAGGAGCGACCGTGAACAAAATTTCCAAATTAACCGAAAGTAAAAAAATCTTCATGGCACGAACTGACTTGTACTCAATTTCTTCTCTACAGGATTTGATGATCTGAAACAAAAACTATGTGGTCAAGCAAATCATAACCATTGACTAAGTCAATGTCATAACTTATCCTTCAAGACATTAAGTCAAAGGTAAACGTATTAAGCCCAAATCTTCTCATAATATACAACTCTTGAAGTGACTAAGGTCAGGTGTCACTAACAGGCAAGGAGACCTAATAAAATCCAATTTATCTATCTAACAAGATTTATGAGACCTGGGTGATCACAAACGATCTCTCATAGTTTTGGCGAAACGTTTTTATGCCACCAACGACTACTACCGACTCTTCTTCTTCCACAGGTCCTCCGGCTTATCTAGGTAAGTTTAGATCAGCAAGTTACCTGATTGCCCCGCATATGTTGGGAGTTACGTTGGAATCATTATAGTGGGCTTACATGATTCTTTGATTAATTAAATAAAATTATTGTGAAGGTGCGCGAGTGTTATGATACAATATTATTATTATTTTAACGTCAATGAGTATCTGAACATGATGTAATTTCGAAGTATTAATCGGTCGAATGTTATTTTAACAGCAACAGCAGTTTTGCAGATTAGTAATGATAACTACATTAAGACAACAGAGTTGCGATCGATAATGTTAATGCAATGCCGTGCATATGCAAGACTCCCTGTTACTGGATCCATTATTCATCAGCGTTTCTTACCTACCAAAACTCTAATGATATACGAGGAGATGAATTTTGACTTGAAGACTTAAAAATACGATCTCAAGACTCTTCGTCACTTTGTAAAGTAGATTGTGAAGAAATCAAGATGAAGGTAAGTGAAATCGTGATGATTAAGTATGAGCATAATCACATTTATTGTCAATAGAATAATTAATTATTGTAAACTGTCTTTAAAGTCGCAAATTACCAAATTACTGACAGTACCATCTGAAGTTTTGGGTAAATGTCTTTCCTACTTTTTGTTTAACTTACTATAAGAGATATTTAATGATCATCGTGATATTTTCGTTTTTGTTACTGGAAGTAGTTGAATCAATATTTATTGGCAGGTTAAAGGAAAATATAGTGTTAAAGGTAAATGGACGCGGTTTGCGCTGACTGTCTTGAGGGAGATAACTTAGCGGAACAAGTTCAAAGTTGTCTTTATCTTCTGACACGATAAACAACCCCAAAACCCTTTACTACAAACTTGTCAGGAATAAATAAATCTTTATTGACCTAAAATTTTCGCAGCTTTTCTCATGCAACCCTTTTGATACCAATTGAAAATATTGGGGGTCTAAATCACTTTGTATGAAGGGAATTTTCCCTTAGCAAGTGGATTTGGGAATTTCAAATACTTAAATGCTCTTGAATTTGTCTGATTTTTGCTGCCAGACTCAATTGCTCTAAGAGCATCTTGTAACCTCTGATCTCGTCCATAAAATAATATTGGTTGTTCTTGTTTTTATTTAGCAACTTGAGAAGAAAAATTTTAACTGACGTCAGTAGCGTTCTTGATGTCGTTCTTTGAGCTAATCGGGAAGTTATTTTTATTTTCTGTAAGCAAAAATGAAGCGTGCCTGAAATTGAAGTATCACCAAGGACCGGTGGGGAAGCGCAATAAGAGGACTTGAGAGAATCGCAAAAATCTAGATAGTTTTTTTTCTGAATAATATCATTTTGGTGCTATTTAATTACTTAAATTACTTTTAGATGAAAATCGAGGCGAGCGGTCTTGATTGAGGCAGTTTTTTTGTTGGCCGTCTCTTTGGCGCGATTGAAATCTGCCATCCTTGCGAATGCCATAATAGATTAATTTAATCTTTGGAAGCGCGCTGCGCTTTTTTGTCATTGCAGGCATGTCCCTAAACATCTCTCCGGTTACTTTCAATTACCTAATTAGAAAGTTTTAACAAGTTTTAAAAAGTAATTTCGTCAGTTTTGAAAAGATATTATTCATTTAGGCGAGCGACGGCGCCACTAGTGATTTCCGTGAAAAATCCATTAATTATTAACTTAACGTAAAACAGGACCTGATTTACAAATTGCGCAATTTGTAAGCCTCTTGTCCTTGAACCTAATCCAAAACTCTCGCGCCCTATTTCGAACGTTTATTTCGGACGGTCATGCAACAACGCCATTTTTTTAAATCAACCCGCTTTTAGGTGAATTTATGTGAGATTACGGAACCGGCTTTTGGAAATATCGGCACAAATGACTAGTTCGTGGGCGATAATTTTAAGTTTAAATGTAGCAGCGGCATTGGACAGTTGCGGGTGGAGAAAACGTACGACTGCTGGAGAATAGCGAAGTCGGCCATAAAATCAAAATATCGGCTGACCAATGTGGGAAAACAGTTCTAAATTTTCCGGGGAGCCATAATATATTTTTGCTGGCTAAAGTTCTGTAATGAAATTGGAATCTTTCGATGCGATATATTTCCGGAACGTATAACCCTTGCACTAATCAAATCACTTCCTCCGATTTGTTGGCCTTTAATCAGCGTGGGGATTCGAAAAAAAGCGAGGCGATTGATTTTTTTACGACTGCATAGTTGCGTTGCGGTCACGCTGGGAAGACGAGGGCAAACAAGGACCTTGTAACGAGGTCTGATCAAAGCACAGCAAACTGAATTTGACTGCCGGATCAACCCTGGGCATTGCACAAACATTGCTCCGTAATTAAATTATCGCCTGCTTTGATTCACCTACGCAAATTATCTTTTCCGTTCTCACTCCTTTTGTAAATATATTTGCCAAACAAAGAAAGCTTATAAATTTAAATGAACTCGTTCCCCAACGCGGCAGCGATATTTATTTAATTTAGTTACAAGCTCAACTTTTCCCCGTTTTACAATAATTACAAGCGCCCCTATTGACAGGTGAATCTCGACTGCCCCAAATCCTTCCCGTACAATGCCGTGTAAACTCGCCCTGCTAATGCATTATTTCTCGGGCCACGTTCTCGGTCTCAAGAGGGCAGGTCCGCTGCCTTTGTTTCCTTTATACAGCAATTCTCTTTTCATATCTTCTTTCATACATCTTCCAAGATATTTCGTAGGGCAAGCAACCTGACATTTAGGGGGGCGTTTCTTTTATTTATTTTGCAGTAAAATTTCCACTAAATTTTTAATTCACGCCCAGAATTTCCATGCAAATTTTCGCAACTATTCCGCACAACTATTTACGCTACCCCAATTTTCCGACATGAACTGGACTATTCTGAGAATGGACCCATCGTGATGCAGCTAATTTTCAAGAAGCACCCGGATCATAATCAGGAAAGAAACGAGATCTCTGTCTCGCGTCGAATTTTAATTATCTGCAGACATTCCGCAAATAATTTTCCATTATACAACGTCGGAGCTGTAAAACGAGTCTTTCAAATGGAACAAAGTAACTCTTTGATGCCAATGACTTACGTGAAACTTAAACAAAGCATGTATGATTAATAATTACCCCACTAATTGCAGGAATTTTGGGTTTGAACTTCATTTTAACCGTTTGTCGGAAGTAAATCTGCGTATTCAATTTCATCTCAGATTGTTGTCATTAACCTCAATCAACAAAATTCAACGTATCGCATCAACAGAAAAATATTGACTTGGTTAATTTAAGAACTACTTCTGGAATATTGGAATTGGTAAATAGAAAATCAATTGAGTTCTCAATGATCGCGATCGCTGATTTTAAACTTTTTATTCAACGGTTTACCTTAAGGATAAATATTTTTGCTTCTTAGGCTACGAGTAGGAGGGTATCCTTTCCGTTAAAAGCCGGAAATTTGATCTATGCCCGATATATGCAGATATTGATGTACTTTTTCTGCTCCAGGGAAAGTGCAACTGCAGGTTGGATCATATCAATTTTCTACAGAAATAACAAATAATAGCAAGTGGGTAACGGAAAGGAGAAAAAACATTTTGCAGGTAGTTTTCCATACTATATGGGTTGTTATGAAAGTGTTATATACTTACAGCTGATTGACTAAAAAAACAAATTGTTAAAATAGTTCAATGGTTAACTTTTCAGCAATCAACTTACACTAGTATAAGAATTTGACATGGGATTTGGGACAATTGCATCTTTCTGTTCCAATTCTAATTAAGTAAGTAAGTAGAAGATAAACTGTGAAAGATTTAAAAGATATATTTTTATTCAGGCAAGATTTGTGTAATATGTAATTTGTAAATTGTTTCCTTTCACTTTCACAATGCTTCTATTCTCCAAAAACTTGTTAAGTGTAATCAACTGGAAACTCAACTGGGCTAACACAGGCAATTTACATTGCAATAATATTTTGCTAGATAAAATTGGAAAGCAATACTATTTTACTTGGCATTTTTATATTTAATAGAAATAACGTTGCATTATCAAATAAATTGGAAACATCACAAACAATTTATTCTCTACAAAAAACAAATGCATAATAATTAATCGCATTGTATCATTTATTAGTTGTAGTGCAGCTGTTTGCCGCAATCTTTTTAAGACCGTTAGATTCATTTTAACATGAATATTTTTATTAAATACAGAAGACTTCTTTGTGCTTTTTTAGCTGTAAAGTTTAAACTTTTTCCATAATATTTAATTGTCTTCTTAAAATTTAATCTATAGAAATATTATTTTACGCACAACTAAATGAATACTGCTTTAAAACTAATGGGCTTTAGTATACAAAAACGTGGCGGGCTGTAAAGTTAGAGAAAAGCCCGCTCATTGTACCTTGGTTATAGGTAACCAACGCAAGGTTTCTGTTACTTGCCACCTAATTGTAACGTGTCATTATTAAAACAATGATTTATTTGGAACAAACTGCACATTCAGCTGCGCACAAAACGTACCTATATCAACCTAGGACTGAAAGCAAATTACGCCCTCCGCCCCGGGTCGTCAAGTTTCGATAAGCTTCGCCCGGCGGTGTAAACCAATGCTTTCGGCCCTTGATTCGTAAATAAGATAATTTTTTAAAAGATGTTAAATATTGATTTCATATTCATGTATTCATTTAGGTCTATTTTGAAGTGGTAGCAGATCTAACCCTTTATTTAATTGGACAATATTGATCTAGTTGAAGGACCTGCATGTTGTAGGACTGACACGGGTAATTCGCGGTGGAACTTCTGAATGGAAGGCGATTAACGTAATTAATTATGAAATTAGCCGAAAGCTGCCCCCTTCATTTCCGGGTTTTGGAGGCCGAGGGGCGATCTGCGGCATAATTATGGGTCGCAATAATGGCGTAATACCTTAAATTCTCATCGTTTTTTGAGAGCCGGAAATCTGCATAAATTAAAATGCGCAGACCGGAAATAATAGCTTTTATATAAAAGAATATTTCATCAGTGGTGAACAATGGATTTTTCGCGTTTGTATTAATATTCACGGTGTACGAAATTGCTGAAAAATCCGCAACCCAATGATTACGTGCGCCAACCCGCCGCCGAACAAGGGGCGCTGAGTTCGCAGGAAAAATTTTACACCCGAAAAGAAGCAATGAGGCAAAAAGAGGAGATATTAATTAGAACAGAGTATTAGCCGAGGAGAAAGTCGTAAGGACATAACTTTTGATCCCGGTGTAGATTATCTCAAAGTCGTTACGGTTGTCCAAGTGTCCTCGGTTCAACGCCAACTATGTCAGAGGCTCTAAACCCCGACATAAGCTTCCAACTGAAACTGGCGACCTACATTGTTTGTAGTTCTCAACTCGTGCTTACTTCTGATCTCACAATCTATTTGTGTGAGCCACTTATGTTTCATTTTAAGCCTCCGAATTGCAAATTAGTCCGGTTTTCTTCAAACAATGTCGCCGAATAAATCCAACTGGAAAGAACTTGCCTGCGGTCTTTAAAAGTCGCTTTAAATTAATTCGAATTGTCCACTACTGAGAACCGTAAAGCGCAGATGAGCGAATAAAACCGCGCCACTGTTGCGTTCATAAGCACGAAACCCGACCAAAACATCGCTTTTATTCAGCACACGGACGCAGCTGAACATACAACACCCTAATCAATAGCGTATCATACCTGCAGCGAAAAATGCAACATCGAAGTACTCAATGACTGCTGTTAACCCGGAAATACACATATCGACTGTTGAAACTTTCACGAACCGCACAACAATGAAATGAAACTCGATCTGCTGGGTTATTATCAATGAAGAAACTCATCATTTATTAACGGACCAGCACTTTCAATTTTTTTACTGATGCTAGGAGTTTTACTAATATTCATTACCACTGCAGGGATAGTGTTATTACACCTCATTTTTATTGCAACCAAAGGAAGTGGAGCATGCAGGCAGTAGCACCTGAATTCAGTCCAAAGCCTCATTGATGATGCGAACGTAATTTAATATTATGGCCCTAAAAATGTTCAAAGTGGAATGGAATGCAAGCACTTAAAAGTGCAAAATCCTTTGCTGCACGTACTTGGTAGGTATACATGCAGTAAAACCCAACAAATTTTACCGCAAACTTTACTCGCAATTCCAGGATTAAATTCGTGATATAAAAGTCCTGTCAGTGGTGTTCTAAGTTTGAGAAAAAAATAACAAGAGCCAAAACCTGGCTAAAGCATCTGGATTTGTCAACATTTGAATGATCGTATTCTTCAAAGCTCTGTTTGCTAACAGATTGAAACACTTAATTTTCTAGTTAGAGGTAGAAACCTTTACTTGTTATCAATTTTATTAATTAATTGACAAAATCACATTACTTTCTTCATTAATTGAAAAATAAATGTATTAAAAATGATGAGGGTTCACCAAGCCTAGAGAAGAGAAGATGATGACGAGTTAAGTTAAAAGTAAAGGTGAAAAAAAGGTAAAAAGGTAAAAAATCTCCTTAGATCTGGGTGATGAGTGTCTAGTAAAAACTTTAGATCAAGATTTTAGAATACGCAAACTTGAGAATGGAAGAACAAAATCTTAGGACTGACCGAAAAATAAAAAAAAATGCTATATCCACTGGTGGCCAACAAGGAACTATGAGAAACTTTTTAATGGAACATTGGAAATACAGAAGAGGAAAAATGTGTTGGTCAAGTAGACCTACATACCAACAACATGGCAATAGAATTACTAATTAAAATTTGTACGAAATCTAAAAGCGCATGATTGACTACAGTCCGTGGAAGGACTATTTCGTCAAAACTCTTCTTGAGATTGTTTGCAGCTTTAATGGAAAAAAAGACCTTAAAGTTTAATGTCAAGAATAATTAAAATACGACACAATATTTATGAAATAAACAAAAATGATTGGACTCTGACTTAAATATTAAGATTTCTCCTTGAATATTTAGTTAGTGTTGGTGAAAACGTCAAGAGGGCGTTGACCACGGTTTACGTCGAAGTCTTGAATGCAGTACGAAGAATTTTTCATTTAGGCAACTTGCAATGTTTATGGGGCTTGTTGCTGGTTTTATGACAATGTAACTGATACAGTGGCCGGTCCGGCAGGGCCGGTTAGTATACAAGATTCAAGGAAACTTATCTCGAGTTTAGTTTGGTGAATTTTTCAGGAGCTGGCGCGCCTGAAAAGATGGAACGGGGTCGACGGCGTTGTCAAGTAAGAGCCGACAGGACTGTATTGTGGCATTGTAATCAATATTGGTCGCGACAGGGCGGCCAAAATAAATACCTTAACATCCAGTTGAATTATGGCCGGTTGTCCTCACAACGTATCGGAGTGAAAAACAAATTTCAACGTTTGTTGTCCGTTTCCATTTCACGGGACCCGCATCGAATACAGAAACGGCATTCGTCTGATTTATGCGGTGTAATTTATAAATCGCTTATTATGACCAATCTGCGATATGGCGTGACAATCTCGAGTAAAACGAGACACACCCCGAATGCGAATTTTCTAAACAGACCCGACACGTGATCGAGAGAGAAGGGGTCCCGTACAGTTTTAATTTAAAAAGTCTTCCGAGTCGCTGTTACAGATGGTTATCCAATCTCGGGGCTCGCATTGTAACTATCTAACAAAAACGTCATTTGGGCTCAGGTTGGCTAAACTCTCCGATTTCTTTATTAAGCTGGCGTCACGTTCATCCGCTAATACGTCTTTATGCGAGATGAAGAACCTTAGGTGTGGACCGATGTGGAGGAAAATTAATTTAAAATATGTGCTGGAGAAAAGCTTCCCGTTTTTTTCCGGCTCAGAGTAATGAAAGTTTACAACCGCGTTGCCGGTGTTTTTCTCCCCCGTTTTATTACCCCGTTCTGCGACCAACTATCCTGCGGACTAGATCTATTTAAGTGTTTTATTTATTTAATTGGCTCCAGTTACACAATTTTCTTCAAGTCACCCTTCTATTAATACTTGCGAGTCGAGCACAATTCTCCCCCTCATTTATATTAAAAAAGTCTTCCAGCGTGTTAACTTAAACTGAAACGAAATCATTAGCTATTGCAGAAGTTGATAATTAGTGTTATGACTCACAACAACCGCTTCTGAAGTTATGTTATTTTATTGTTACTTTGCCGCGATAACTTTGACGAATTCCTCATTTGCGTTAGCGAAATCATAACTTTATTAAAACATCAACTAGCAAAACGGCTAGAGCGCATGGCTAATCTGAGGGGAAACTTCTGGGAAAGAGCAATCGAGGAAGCAAATCAGAACAAATCGAACACGTAAGGCTAGAAATATCCTGTGGGCGTGATCATTTCCATATATCATTATTACGCCTTCCTCGATTTATCTTGTGTCTCGGACACACGTTACTTGGAGAATTTCACTTGTAAAATAAAGGGAAAATCTCCAACTATGCGAATTTAAACTACAAGGAATATGTATCGGGAATAAACAGCGTCGCTTCGGATTTTTACAGTCGCGCCAGATGCTCGGGCACATGACAAATTTACACAGGGGGAAGTCAGGACTTTAATAATAAAACGGGAGTAGGACAGCCCTATGCCAGTCTTCGTTAAAGGTGTTCGCTATTTCAAAAGTTTTGCTTCAACACTTGGTTGGTCAGCAACATTATTTTGTTTGCAAAACTATTTTTTTAACTTACCTAATTCTATTAAAAATGCAGAAAACAGTAAATTGTGGAAAAAGATGTCAATATAAATTTCAAGAAACGCGGTTCTTTGAGAATTCTAGAAAACTTTCAGGAATTTAAATTTGAAACACAACCAACTCTGACAGAAACCCTGAAAAGTTACCGGGCGTTCAAAACTTTGGCTTGCAACTATAAACTAATATATATTTATACACTTAATCGTAGTTTTCTAGGAACGTTAGAGTTCTAAGAGTTCTTAAGCACGGCAGTTTTGCTTAAAAATTTTCATAACGATTTTCTACGAAACCGCTCTGAATAAGGTGTTCTAAATCAATTATGTACAAGCATTATAAATGTGAATTGCGGATTTTAGTAGAAGAGTAAAATAATGTGTCGACTAGTGGTTTCCATGGCGGACATTCAAGAGGTTTATAGAAATATCAAGTTTTTAAAAAAAGTTTTTCCAAACAAAGATGCTACTATTTTTGAAAAATATGCCTTTGCTCAATAGTTAATTATGAGGTTTTTAAATTTTGAATTTTTTTAATAAATCGATCTTACGTGAAATTCGACGAGAATTCTATTTTAAATACATTTCTCTAATATAATCTAATTCTTGAAATTTTTCAGAAAAAGTTTATGTTACCATTAGGCCTTATTTACCAAAAATTTAATTTTAATTTAAAAATCCTTTCAGCTGTAATAGATAGTTCTAGCTATGCGCCCTGAATATTAGCATTTGCAGTTTTACAAAGTCAAAGTGCTGTCTATCAATTGTACGAGTTTTTTTATTGAGGCAATAACGTTAATAAAAAATATTTATTGCTCCGGTTCTCTTCAACTCTGAACCGCAACGCAAACAAATGGCGGAGGCGCCGGGTGAAAATGGGAGTGAAGAAGATACGCAAGAAATAAGTGCACTTTATTCGTTTATCAGCTCAATACTTGCCACTTAGACATCAAAAAACGTAAATAAAGCCCAACTATTGATTTGACCCAGACAAATATGTGACTAATTTGCTAACTATCTTCGCGTCAAGAGCTTTCAATGTAAATTCCGAATCACAAACCACTCGATGTTTCAACCAACAAGTAGCGGTTTGAGTTGGGTCCAGGGACATGCAATTTCAATAAATAAGATAATTCGCCGGTTTGCAGGGCACTGGCAGGCACAATGCTAGTCGGGTCAATGTTGTCGGCTTGTAAATATGGAAATTAAATAAATTTCCCGAACACCCGCTCATAAAAGATTTACCTGCTAAATATTTCAGGAGCACTCCGCCGTGAGCATCTGAAGACGAAACTTAAGTTTGAAAGATAGAAGGGAAAATAAAACCAAATTCCGAATCCGGCTGATTGAGCAAATAGCCCGCATACAAATAAAGGCGCATGCATTTCTAAGCAATCTAATATTTGTGTTGATTTCTAAGTTCAGTCGAGTGTTTACTGATAAAAATGCGGATGTGCGGGCAGGAATTCCGTACGCAATTTATAAATCAAACGTGGCAACGTTAGCGCACGTCTTGTGGCCGGAGTCTGTGAAGAAATTACTAATTTATGCAGCGGTAAACCCAACAGCACAACTGCTGTCGAAAGCAAGCTCACTGTTGATTTATTGCCAGTTAGCTGAATTTCTATTAAGTCGCAGTAACTTATACCTTTTGCCAACTTTACTTGCGCCATTCGAGTTTAAAGAAGAAAAGTTATTTCGGCCGATTTGATGGTGGGATTAATAAAAATACTTGCTGGAGGGACGCGGAGCGACCGAGAAACGAAGAAAAAAAAAACGTGATTTGTTTGTTGAGGTCCGGGGCGACAGCCTAATAAGAGGAAGATAAAGAGGCTGTGATAACAATTGGAGCACTACTTTGTAATCCAAGAACACACGGGACGAAGATTAAATTCACCTCCTTGTCAATTCCACTCTTAGTTTTCACGTCACCGTGTCGCGAATACTGTTACCGGCTGCCGTGTTGGGGGTGCTAAAACACAAGAGCCTCGGCAACATTCACCTATCAACATACGAGTTGTGCGAGGGTTTTTAACTTTTTATTAA
Organism: Schizotus pectinicornis; assembly: GCA_951805265.1. Taxonomy (NCBI): domain Eukaryota; kingdom Metazoa; phylum Arthropoda; class Insecta; order Coleoptera; family Pyrochroidae; genus Schizotus; species Schizotus pectinicornis. The sequence continues at coordinate 9,702,541 of OX638206.1, read as the reverse complement.
TGTCGAATGCAAGCGGTCATTTAATACCTTAATGTAATATTTTGCTAATTTCTGTTTTACGAGGCGCTGTTAGAGTTTCTTTTGTTCCATCGTGCATAATTTTGCCACAATCAACAGTGGTCGACTAGTTTTTATAATTTTGTAATTATCGCAATTACAGGGGCGTCAAACTTTTGATAAAACGTACAAATTGCAGCTTGCGTTCACTTAGGGCACAATAAATTTTCAAATTTTGACTGCAGTGTTTGAAAATGGAAACTATCTGTCTTATTACTTGTTGAGACAAATACAAAAGTGGCTATTACCTACATATTTAATGAGACCAACATTGTTGACTCAGACAGTTTAATATTCTTGGATTTACCTTGGAGCTTCGCTACCGAGATTAAGCAAAAAGACATTTGTTATTGCGCATATAAAGATTTTGGCGGATATTATTTCACATGTTTGCTTAAATAAATTTTAAGTAACTTATTCGAAATCTGGGATAGAAAAAACAAGCAGAGAGAATCCGCCTTTATAATTCGATCATAACGTAACAACTTGAGAAGTATGTAAATTTTCCTCGACTATCCATCTATAAAAACATCTCGAGACATCAGATGTTTCCACCCTTTTACCTTTTCGTTGCTCCGGTCGCTTGATTGAACAAGATTTACAATGTATTCGCTGGCGCAGGTACATGCGCCCGGTTCTGTTTGCATTGTATTGAAATTTTCACTGCATATCCGCACTTTAAACGCTTTTACGTACACATAGCTACCAGAAGTTTTAAACGTTTTCTACAGCTGCCTGATCTTAAAATTGCCCTACTATCTATTCCACTGTCTACTTCTATTGTCTTTTCCGGTAATTTTTTGAAACCATTGCTCCCCTAATTTTATCCTTTCAAAATTGCTTCTTGTTAGGTTCTAGAAGTATTTGCATTTATTACATGTTACAATGTTTCACTTGTTGCAATAATTATTTTGTAATTTATTGTAAGCTTTTCTTTTTCTTTTAGTATCTTTTTTTTCTTTTCTAGTTTCTTTCGTTTTCTTTTTCCCAATTTTTTTTTCTTGTTAGCTTGTTAGCGTCATGCAACTGGGCATTACCAATAATATTATCCCCTAAATGCCACAAGGGCTAAAATTCTGCCTTTCAGACAGAAGGGTAGGTTACATAAAAGAATTTTTGGTCGAAACGGAGATGCAAAAGTTATTCTATAGACTTCAACTAAAATATTGCTATTAGCTTAGATATTAAAAAAAGTGATATTTTACATGAGTCCTTGGATGAAGATTGCCAATTTAAAGTGAAGGTAGATTTATTGTGTTTATTTTGAAAATTATAAATTCACTTTTTCTTTCTCAGTCTCTTCTTCATTCTAAGCCTTTTTGTTTTATTGCTAGTCTTTATATATTTTTATATCCCTATTTTCTATTTTTTTTCTTCCGGGGTTTACCACTTATTTTATAATTCCCTATTTCCATCCTTTCTAATTTTTTTCCTTCTTTTCCAAGCTTTCTTTTCATTTCCCACTTTTTCTGTCCTTTACCCACGATCTGTTTCTCTCTCTCAGTGAAATGATTGCATTTAATTTAAAAATTTAATCTCGATTGACGTTGCTGCTGGCTCCATTTGCGTTAAAAATGTTGGAAAATTGTTTAATTTGAAATCCTTCCGCCTACACGACAAACGCATTACCTTTATTGGATATATGGCACTTCTGAGTTGTATATTCGGCTGCAGCGGTGCATATTATGGCGGCAGGATTCAGGATTAATCCTGATTGTGGCGTAGAAACTTTCGTCCACCATCCCTGTTTGCTTTGCGTTAGAACGTTATTATGAATTTATTTCGACCCGATCCGGTTTTAATGAAGATTGTGACTTGGAAACGGACAGGTTCGGTTTCATTGACACGACCCGGCTTATTAGTTCCGGTCGAAAACAAAGCATCGAGGGGGAATAGTGTGCAGCTCTTCAAATCAACGACGAAGCAATTGCGTACGGTTGAGGAAACGTACGGAATGATACGTTTTTGTTTGTTTGCGAAGGGTTAATTAAGAGTTTTTATTTCGTTGGAAGCACGTGATGATCTAGATATCCGTTGCGCCTCTTAAGCAACCTTGTTAGCGATGATGCGATCCACAATACGGACGTGTCGTCAATTTGATTTAATTATTCGTTTCATATAACGAGTTCAAGTATTCGGAAGTTGGCTGCGAAGACTCCGAGAATGTTTCCACAAGGTGGGAGTTATAATGGCCTGCCAGCTAAATCCTCTCTGTCAGTATGATTCATAATGTGAACGTCAGTAATACTGACGCTGTCAAGACGTCTATCTGTCTTGCTACCTACTAGCTTACGTGCTTAAACGGCCGCTTCTCAAGAAGCAATTTTTATTGATAAAGCTGTAATTTTGCCAGAAACGGACTTATCGTGACCCCGGGACGCTAGGCAAGACGAATAATACCGCGCTATAAGAGGATGGCGACATTAGCATTCGCGACCTGCGAAATTTTCTTTAATAACGGAAAAACCGGCGTGAAGTAAAATTTTATTGCGGCTTGTGAGTACCGTAAAATTTTTTACGTCGAGAAGAAGACTTCTTTAAATAATTTTCCCTGTAAATAAGGCAATGAAATTTATATTCCCAAAAATGAAACTACACTGTAGCCGGCTTTATTAGTGACATTATCTAAGTCAAGTAGCCGGCTCAGAGCAGATTGAGGATTGTAAATTATTTCGGCTGCTATAGACCTTCAGGTTGAGGCTGTAATGGGGAGACGGAGCAAGTCCAAACTCTAGCCTTATGAGTGCAGCCCATAATTTTGCGGTTTGGAAATCAGGGGAGGAAGGAAGCGGAACTAACTATGCGTTAACGGTGGAAGAAGCCCGTATTGACGTCAAAGTTTAACTGTGAAACACTGAAACATTTTTGAGTTCTAGTTTTATCACCGCATTCAGAAACAAATACTACATCAAACTAAAGGATCAGCTGTTTTCGCTTCCCAAAGATAACTTTTTGCCAGCTAAAGCGTCCATCGAGGAACAATCTGAAGGTTTTTGTGAGTTAAAAAAATTTCTTTTATTTGATTGTAGTTTCAAGCCCAGCGCTCCTTACTTTCAGTTTATGGAACTAAAGGAATTCTTTACTTTACGTTCGTATTTGGAAATTTCGTTAAACATTGTGCAGCTAGACTTCTTAGTACTCGGTTTTAAAAACTATCGTGCATTATGGTCGTTCAAACGTCAATTTAATCAATTTGTTGCAACTTTCAACGTTTTAGATCTGATTAAATTGAATATTAATATTCCTGCAAGGCGTAGCCGCTAGCGTTTTGTCAAGGATAGCGCAGCGCACTCAATTATGGTGGCAATTTCAGTTGAAACGTCTTTCCTCCAGTCATGATGAATAGTTTTTCGAGTGAGTAAATGAAACGGAACGCTGTTATTCGAAACACAATGGTACGAACTCAAAACGCAGGAACTTCAACTATGCACATTTTAGCAATCCAAACAACAAAGCCGGCCGTCGTCTTTTAAACAGACACACGAGATTCCGAAGTTTCTCAGATTCGCTCTGGGAAGGGAGATCATCCCTCCGAATTTTCCCCTGAAACGTCAGGAAATTAACACAGTTTCGTCAAAAGTGACGAGCCGGGCCTGCCTCAGTTTACCACTCTGTGACGTGCTAGCACGTCAAAGGCCTCGCAACTATTTTATTTTTTAATTAAAAAGACATCCCATGCAATTTCCAACATAATATGCAAACGAAGTAATTTACACGTGCTACCCTATATCCTCAATAACGGTGCCCCCGTTTTAAAAGGCTTTTTTAAAAATTTATAAAACGAGGCGGGCTTATAACAGCTAATTCCGAGAGAATGAGCGACAGAATACCTACACGAACCGGATTAAGCTATCACCCTGGAGAATTAGTGAATGCCTCGATGTTTCTAGATAATTTACGTTAAACAAAGGAACACAACACGTTGTGACCTTTCTCCGACTTTCATAAACAACGTCAACTCTGGGGTGGATCACATATTTCTAACGTTATAGTTGCAGAGCCCGATTATGGACGTGTCCTTTGTTCGGCTTTAATTTTAATTCCATTGTGCGAGCGCCCTAAATATCTGGGCGGATTCTATTAGCGCTCCGGCGATTTCCAAAGAAAACCTGAAATTTTAATGGAGCAGCCCTCATTACCTGCCACCTGAGTCGGCGAACGTTTTATTAAATTAAAAAACGCCATTGTCGGCCGATTCCCTCGAACCGCAGCGTTCGATTCGTTTTATTTTCTACCATTAAATATGAAGAGACGCAATTTCTTGATTACCAACGGATAAGAGTTTTATCGCGGGACAAATTATCGGAATCATAAAGCGATTTCAGGGATAACTGCGACTCTGGAATAGTGCAGCTTTAAACCGTCCTGAAAGCAGGCAGCGTCGTGAATGTTATTACCGGTAGCTGGTGTGGCAGCACCATTAGGTCCGGCTCTGATGGTCGGTTAAATAGATTCGTTTGGAGCAAATCGCAAATAATCCAAAGAGACGTTTCTGTATTGCTTCCGTGTAAATCAATTTACGCTGCTTTGTGCACTCGACGTTCAAAAATGAAGTTTTAACGCAATCAAGTGGTTGACCACTTTGCTAGGTGCAACGTTTCTCCTTCTGACATCACAAATTATCCAACGTTCCTTGTACACAAAAGCGAAGAACTTCAAGCTTTCGAGAAGTTGTAATTTTACTTAACTGGTCTTTATACAGACTGCCTCAAGTAATAACTCAAAAAAATTATTCTCTTTTGACAAAAAAACTTTTAATCAATTTTGGATTTTGCGAAATTCTCTCTCTTTTGAGCGTAGTAGGCTTGGTAAAAAATTTAATTGTTCTGGCATTTGTTGTTGTCTCTTGTTGTTTTCTCATAACAAATTTCTAGCTATGGTATGTAGTAAACACATTGTGCTGCATATTACCCAAGCAACACACAACCGTATAATCGACGTATATTTTTAGGATAATTGGTATATATTTGGTTTTGGTATAATAATTCGACGTCTATGATAGACAATTTATAGATTATACGTTTAATATACGTCTTTTATACGTGACATATATACGATTGATTGATTTTAAGTCCATAAAATACGTCTATATATAGTTTCTTATAAACGTATATTTATGGTCTATTTAGTTTTAATAATTCGACGTTTATGAGAGACACTTAATAGACTATACGTTAAATATACGTCTGTTATACGTGACATATATACGATTGATAGATTTTAAGACTATAAAGTACGTCTATATATAGTTTCTTATCAACGTAAATTTATGGTCTATTTATTCTTAAAAATTCGACGTTTATGACAAACGCTTTATAGATTATACGTTAAATAGACCTCTTTTATCCATAACATATATACGACTGATGGTATTTAATACCATATAATACGTCTGTATGTAGTTTCTTATAAACGGATATTGTTTGTATATTTCGTCTTAATGATTTGACGTTGATGATAAACACTTTATTGATTATTGATAAAAATACATTTTTTATGGCTGACCTAATAATAAATACGAATGTTTGAATATTGAAATAAGTAAAATAAACGTATACTTTTTGTTCCATACAAACGCTTTGTAGCGTATGCAGTAAAAATATATCTCGAAATATATATATGCATATTATACCTGGGATTGATACAAAATGTTGAATTCTACGCTAAAAAATGCTTCTATAAAAGTCTATTAGATGATGGTAGAACCCATAATCTGCATTATAAAATCTACTTTAGTTCTATAACATACATATGTGCATTATACCTAATACGTTGCTATTGAACAATAGGTCTTCTTGGTCGCAGTTCAGAAAGGCTAGAGAGTCAAACGACCCCTCAATAATACGTTACTAGGCGCTTTGCAGTTTAGCAAAACACAGTTGAAAATTGTTTTATTGAAAACAACGCAATTTTGCCATATCTCAAAAACCAAATCCGGCCCTGACCGAAAATGCTTCTTAATAAAAAAAAGCTGTTCCAATAGCAGATCGCAATAATTCATAAAATATTGAGTAATGATAAAAATAATTCTGGGCCGGCAATCTTATAATGTTCGATTTAGGAGGAATCGTAAACATAGTAATTGTAAAACATGCGGGGTTTATGAGTCGTGTGAAGCGATCGTAGCACAAAAGACCTAAGGAACCAACAATGCCGGGAGGCCGGGGCCGATAGTTTATGATCGCAGGTAGAGGATCTTAAGGGGTAAAAACTGAAAATGATTAAAGTCATTGTCTCGTCACAGTGCAAATTCAATCAACTCAACTAAAGTTGTGTCTTAATTTGAAGCAATGTAAAATGTAATGTGCAGCAACTGTGCTTATGTAAGGCAGCTTTTATCACATACTCTATTATCGTTTAGCATTTTTACGCAGAACCGAGATGCGGCTTGGAAAGCGGTTTCAGACAAAAATTTTATTTTTTAAGACCTTCAAAAGTTTTACCTAACTAGGGCCGGGACCGAGTCCGGGTCGGGTGCAATTGTGATTTATATTGCTGCAAGCTACAAGTTTACCGACATCGGGGACAAACTATAACAAAAACACCAAAGTGAGACCCAACCAGACCTAACTGTAACTGCGCCCAAAAATCGACGCAAAGTTGTCTGCATCTGCGTTTCGTTTATGATCTTCCTAAAACTTTCTTTTTCAACGAACCTTTGTCAGAACAACATCGATTTCCATCTTCGAAAAAAATTTTAATCTGTGACGTATAATTGTTCACAAGAGCCGCTTGAAGCAAAGACAAACGCAGTTTTAGTTCTAGTGCAATTATTTAGTTGAAAATTCAGGATAACCGTAAGTATAAATACTTTATTATTATTATGCTAGATTATTGCCACAGCAGAACTTTCTTAAAAAAATAACAATTAAGTTGATGCTTCAATCACTGATTCGAGATTTTAAGGACACTTAGCGCAAGTACAATCTTAGGAATTGCAAGTGCTAATTTAAATATAACTTTGCCGACAACACCCATTGCAACAAAGGCCGAATTTAAGAAAATGGAAACTTTTTTGGGTGACAGAAGCAACTTTCAGTATATGGTAAGGAAATTATTTGTCATACTCTACAAACTTCAATTATATTTTGTCATTTTAGAAGTCGCGCTTGTTGGCGATAGGAGGTCCGAATGTAAGAATTTCATTGATGAATATGATAAAGTTCTTATTATCGAACCAGATTGCCATGAAGTTTAACTGGTCGGGACGTGACGAAAAGCCGTTTAAAACTACGAAAATAATGGAAGTTGTTTATGGTAAGTTTTTAATTAAGAATTTTGAAAATCATAATTAACTAATTATTTACAGAGTCCGTTAAGAGCTCCTTCTGGGGTAGGCCTACAGCGGATTTAAATGATCTTCCGTGTCTTTCCATATCATGTTTAGCATATATGTTAATTAATAGCTAATATTATTGTATTTTTCAAATTTATTTTATGAAATTTATAATAATTGATCTGTTGTAAAATATCATTTAAGAATGCTGACATTAAAGTATGTTTCCGATTATACATTACTTTATTATAACTCATAATATAGCTACACTCTGTAACACGCCTCTTTAAGTGAAATACAATAATATGAAATGTGCAGCTTCCATCTAATACATACATAAACTTTGTTAATAACATAAATTTTAACGTAGAATCAACAAGTTGGATGGAGGTGTCTGTTCTGCATATTTAATACGATTTCAATTATGCTTAAAACAAACGTATAATAAACATACGGTATAGACGTACATAATAAGTGAAAAAAAAAACTATTTTTAGACGTATACTATAAACGTATATATTTAATCTACAGTTTACTAGTAATAAACGTAGACGTTTAAAATACGTTAAATGACGAGATTTTATTCATATATGTAACCTTCAGATTATACTTAAAATAGACGTATATTAAACATACACCGGAGACGTATACAAAAAGTTTAGATAAATCGATTTTTAGACGTATAATGTAAACGTATATATTTAATTTACAATATACCAAAAATACACGTCGATCGCGCGGACATTTGTCTGGATATTAGACGTACATAATACACCGTCTATCGACGTATGGTTTAACCCTCTATTATACGTTTATTCAACAGTTTTGTGTTGCTTGGGTATTTGATTATCGAAAACTAATTTAAAAGCATTGCTGTTTATTAAATAGTCCCTCGAATACCATTTACTATCAAAGTTATGTAGGTAATTATATTTAGTGTATTATTATTAATTTGTTTATCTCTGTCTTGTGGACAACAATCGTGCTGTGCATGCATGATTCTATTTACATTCGAGCTCAAGGGACATTCGTGTGATACCATCCCAAAAATAGCCGACATAACTTTGGCCATTTGTTATATTACATGACATCACCCTACAGCAAAGAGATTTCGTAACTCTATTCAATCGGTTAAGACACATTCTGAAGCTTATATAATTATAATTCTTTAACAAGGTCAAGATCAAACCGAAAAAAGTCCCAGAGCCACTGCGTGGCAATGAGCAGACTCAATTAAGCAACAGGTTAAAGAATTATTTTACCCTAGACTCCGAAACGAGTCTATTAACATAAGAAGAAAGGAAAATAGAAAGAAACAAAGAGTCGAGAAAAAAGAATAAATGACTCAAAAAGTTTGAAACTTTTGTGGCTAAGAATAAAAGTTAATTAATTTCAGCAAGCATAACATTAAATAAAGTTATTGTTAAGCAACTTTCAGTGACCGATACAAGACTTTTTAGTGTAATTTTAGTGTAATCAATGTTTTTTATTACTTTTTGAATAATTTTGGACGTTTTATGACAATTTGCGTTCTTGACACTTTACCGGGCAGATGGGTAAAGGCCATGAGGACTAGTCAATCATATTAAAAGAGACCATTTCCTGCATCAAAAGAACAGTCACGCGCCATTTGCGCGTCATTAATATTCCCTGTCAGTTGCATGTGAGAACCTTTTTCCTGTGAACTATTTTCCTCAATTTTCCGTAATTTTTAAACTAAGATCAGGGAAGAAGTTCTGGTTAGTTCTTTTGTAGAGTTGACCATTTTGCAAATTGATTTATGGCGAGGCCCCCGTCGATTTATGCGGCGCGACGGCCTTTCTGTAGGAATAATCTGACAAATGTGCGAAATTTTTCATTCTTAGCGAAAATGGAATTTTAGATTTCACAATAAAAATCGCAAACTGCATGAAACAAGTATAACACAATGGGTCGTATTTCGGAATTTCGTAAGCTCTGATAGCCCGAGATTTTATTCATGAGGGCGCGGGCATATTTCATACAGTTCTTGGCAGTCTGCAGCGCTTTAAAATGTTTTTGGGCACGTTGGCAGTTAAGCGGCGCGACTTATAACCGTAAAATTAACGGTTGGAGTTTCGCGGTGCAACCAGCGTCAGCGTGATCGATGTTTCCATTAAAATATATTGGATAAGGCCCGGGTATCCGTTGTAAACAAGTTCCGTCTTGTACGAAACAAACCGTCATCTGTCAAATGTATATTGGGGGCTTCTGTGATGAGATTACCGAGAAGCGGTATCGCGAGGTCTTCGACGCAAGTGGCTTATTATATTCCGACCGCATCCCTTATGAATTCTGCTATCCATCATTTCTCCAAGTCTTTTCTTTGGCAAATCGTCAAATGGAGCGCCGAGGGTCACGAAATCTGATCCTCAACTTCCGTCCGGAATCAGGTTGTCCATTCGACCATTCTGATTGAATTCTTCATCACTTACGTATCATCCAATAAACCTTTTCAGTCGGGCCTGCATCCGAGTTGCAGGTCGCTCTCGAGTGTCGCGTGTGTATCGCAATACCGTGCGAATACTTCCGGAAATGATGGGCCACTAAAAACGGACGTTGTTCAATGGAACGTGCGAGATAAATCACGGTAATATCCCCCCATAAAGGCATATTGCAAACTGTTCCGGCCACATGCAAGAATCTTGGAGAAAAAATAACGCCGCAGATAGATTATTTGGGAATTTTGGGCAATCGCCCAAATTCCGATTGTTTGTCTCGAACGCGGCCGTTTTAAGGGAATATCCAGGCGGCAAAGCGACCCGTCTCGCAATGTACTGATTTATAAAGCGAGTAGATTCGTGCAAAGTTAAAGGGGCTATATATTCACATAGGGAGCATTTTATGTATCCATAAAGTCTGTTTACGTATAGCAACACCGCCAGGAGCTAGCTTACACACTAACAGCTTTTTTCCATACACACATTTTATTAAACGTATTACAGCATCGATTTGGGCTCCACGTGAAGACGAAAAGGTTAGAAACCTCCTTTGGCAGAACAACACGAGCTCTCGTACGCACACAACTTATTTACATCAAAAATATGGTGGAGAGTTAAATATCGTTCATTAGTATTTTCGCTGTCGATATTTATACGTATTTTCCCTTAATTAAACATCGCAAGTTAAAGCGGCACCGGCCACGAAGCAATCACCGACTCGGAACAGGATCGGATCAAGTTTGAAGAAAAATCTATAGTGGATATTGAAAAATAGATTCGTGGCAGATCCTGGAGTAACAGCATAAAGATGAGTACCCCAGATAAAGCTTCTCCCCCACTACTAAAGATCAATAATAAATTTTAAATACGCATATTCTAGTATTATGTATCTTTTTTTATTTTAACGAACGTTATGTTAGGGATATTATAAAGCCATGCTAAAATATGTTCTCTTGAAGTCGCCTGGTCCAGCTATTCTGGCCAAACTTGGTCCTTTAGATTTACTGGTAATTAAAGGTTAATCTAATTTTCCTGTATCTGTTGTTGAAATGCAATAATTGGGACAAATTTAATTCTGACCCTAGAATACCTCGCTCTAGGCTCATGATCTTCCTTTAGTATATGTGCAATAGCTAAGGTTCGTATTTAACAGTCTACCAAATTTACCCAATATTTTCAAACAAAAAAATACTTTCATTTCCCAAAAATGCTAAATGCTCACCAAAATTAAGAAAGTACATAATCTTAAAACGACAACCAAATCTTGACATAATGCTGGCCTCTTATATATTTTGTTCGCCAAAATAACTTTTGTTGACCATAAATACTAAATGTTCACCAAATTTTATTCCGCATTTAATTCTGAGATAATACCCAGATATTTAATTTTTGACAGTGTCTTATATTATTTAGCAGTTAAAAATACTATTTGTTGATTAAAAATACACAAGCAATAAAATGTTGTGCAAATGGTAAATAATTTTATCCAAATTTATAGATGTAGATGTGCTAGGGCAAGGAAAATAAGAGTAAAAATAGAAGTAGTTTGCACAAAAAAATTATATTGATTTCCGTAATATATAAATGCTTTGCTGTAATTGGCTTGCATTATGTAAAACGTAAAACTTCATTTAGTGGTAATTTCTAATCGTGCTTTTAAAAAAAAATTACAGGGCCTTGAACTGACCTTGGACAAAACTTTTTTCGCGTGCCTCTTGTCTGGAAGCGCAAGCGGCAAGGAGAGATGCGCTAGCATATTTTATTTTTGGAGTAATAGAATAATTATTTGACTCACAAATAGTTTTTTTAAGAAACACTAAATATAAATGGAGAGCGCGAATATTTATTATGTACAGCACGAACGCGTAACTTGAGCGTTCTAAATTTGGTGAACATTTAGTAAAGTTGATAGACATACAGAATTTAAAATGTAAGCAATGATAAAACAATAAACAGCATAGTTATTTTAGTGGTGATGTTCTCATTTTCTGATGTATAATAATTTGGGTTTTATTTAGATTTTTTGATGCTAATTAAATTTTCTGGTGGACAGTGCAAGGGATGTATGGTTTAATTTTGGTGTACATTATATTTGTTCTCATTAGCTAATACGAACGCTTTTCATATATATACTTTTGCAATTTTTTAATAATGGTTTCTAGATTTATGATATTTTTAACTTCACTTGCGAAGCTAACAGAAAGATGTAATAATATACATATAATAATAATTAATAATCTGTAGTGTATACGTCTAGATTTCGTTTGTACAGTCTGTGATTTTTTACCGTTGCTTACGGATCCTAGTGTAGTAATTTGTCATATCATGAACGCCTTACTTGGCGCCTCCACCAATGTTGACGTTTGAGAAAACTTACGCATGGCGCTTAGATTTGTCGCGATATTATTTGCCTAATTGTGTGTTTTCCCTTGGGAAAAGGGTAGGCAAGTGCGGTCGCCGGACACATGGCTGGTAGCGTTTTCTTGCGTGTCCGGTAAAGTTGCGTTGCCAATGACTCGGGACCGCCGGCACGAGAATTCAATTAAACCCGACCGTAATTTTTGCGTGCCTCCCTGCCGCGTAAAAATGGGTTTAAAGGATTTCGTTACATGTGGGTTCGAACAAATGCGGCAGAAGCGAACAGTATTAAATGAACGTAAAGAGTATCGAGCAATACACCTTAATCCTCGGCCCTAATCCGGAACCCGAAGATAGTGATGGAGAGCGACGGTACAGTGGCGACGAGCACGTCCTGTACACAAACACGGCCAAAGCTCTGGTAATTGCATTTGGCTATTCACACAGCCCCTGGGCGAGGCTGTAATCGAGGGACGGAGCTGTCTTAATTGATCCTACAATGCGGTGAGCCCCCTCTCCATCCGCCGCACGCTGCTTGCTTACTATTCCAGGGACGCACTCGCCCCCGACCATATCAGCCACCCCCGGCTCAATATTAAAAAGTAGACGCCAAATCCGGCTGCAACTGCAACTGGAGGAAGAAAACATTTTGGCCAGAGTATTATCATCTTTTTTCCAAAACTGAACACTGCTACGGACATAGGAAATGAAGTTACTTCCTAACTTCAAGTTATCAGGTGGTATGGCAACTTTTTTCAAACACACTCTACAATACCATTGACAAAATATTTTGCCCACGTAGGTATCCATCTTTGTAAAACATGTTTTTTCAACGGCAACCCACATTAATTTGCTTTTTTGTTAAGTTAGTGTTTTAACTTAAATAATGTAATTTGGCAGTAAACTCAAAGATATTATTAAAAAGGTTATTGAAGTGGCTTTTTAAAATATTTGTTCTTAAGAAAAGTAGAATTGATCACTATTGTCGGTTCTACGAGTAATTTGCAATTTAGTTATAGAAGTTTTACTCTGGTAAGCTGCAGCATGGAGTGAAAAATAAGCTCTGGTGCAGTCTATTTCATCTCTTGTGTACTGACTGTAAAGCCGAACGGAACAAAACATCTGCACTCTAATTTCTACTAGCGTTCACATTTGCCGGATATTCGCATCACCCTGGTGCAAAAGATATTTTTCTTGTCCCATTTGTCGTCAAGAGCGTACGTCCGCAATATGCCCGCATCATTGGAAAAAAGCGGTACTGTAGCTGTCGGTCGTAACTAAATCCTGTTGCTTTACAACTTAGGGAGCTAAAAAGATGAAGAAATAGATGAAACTGGGGGAGCGATTTCTTTGCTTTTTTCTTCAATTCCAACACCACGAAGTGACAACTACGAGATTTAAATGAATAGATGACGTCATCGGAATCCATATCTTCCTCTTTCCTCCGGTTCGTTTTGACCCGTTCGTTCGTTGGCGATCCGTCTCCACTCTGAAAACAATTGTCCGAGGATGCCTTCAAAGGAGGCGCAGTCTTTGATCTTACTTTATTTCCACTCGGCCTTTCCCAATATTGCTGGGCGTTGCGACGCCCAGTTCTCACGTAACTTCGGCAATCCGACGGGGGTTGCTAGCGTTATTTAAACAGGCGGCGCGACGCGATGCTAATACAACGCCGAATGCCGGCCGTAAACAATATTTCAACACAGATTTATATTTTCATTTAGACCGATATAAAAGTTATCTGCTTTACAGTTTCGGAGTTTAGCGGGGTTACTTTCGAGCAATATATCAAAAAGATGATATTCAAAAACCTGTAACTTACTTGAACCGTCAGCGTTGGAAACTTTCACCTACCTAAGGAAGATATATCGGATTTTAAAAGAGAGTTTTTTTATTATACTTCCCTTACACGTCCCAATAAATTTCCTTTGATATATCGCGCAATTCCGTGTTAAGCAACCAAACATAAAAATCATCGCAAATACTCGAAACTGCCAAGGTATTTCAAGCCCTAAATCTCGTCTTCAACCCATTTGGATGCGTGGCAGCAAAACGTTCTTTGGAGAACTTTGGACTTTCGCCCGGCGCCTCCACCAATTTGCAGCAATGAAAGGAACTTACTTCTAGTAATAGGAACTTAACAAAAAGTTAACTGACTAGAGCAACGCTCACGAATTTTATTAATAGTTGTAGCAGTACAATATCTCAAATTTTTTAAGTTGAAAAATTTTTTGTGAATACTTTAAATTTTTTTCAATTGTTCTAAACTATAATATTTAGGCAATAAAGTTTATTAACAGACTTTCTCAAAGTTTGAAGATTTACTTTAAAACGTTAAAAATTAATTAAAGCACGAGTTACACTAAAATAGTTCTTATTATATCTTTACAATTTTATTTCATACGTAATTTTTGTGACTTTTTATTATTCAGTTGATTCATGCGCTGTTTTAAAATTGGTGCTTCTTGAAGCTTTTCGTTTTTCGTGATCGATCGTGATTGTAAATTTCGGAAAAAATTAATTGCCACTAGTTTTTTATCTAGGAGGATTAATCTACGAACGGCGCTTGAGGTGTTTGTTCTCGAATATTTCGCCGGTCTTCCACGGGCATAAACCCTTTCCGGGAAGAGGTCTCGCGAAATAAAAGTGTTTATTCGGCACTACACCGTAAACATAATCTCGTTGGAGGAGCAGGAAGGGCGTCAAGCACACCGGTCACGTAGAGTACCGTCACCGCGATCTGATTGGTGTATTGAGGCCGCGGACAACTAGGTTAGCCGCCGGAAACTGTCCTGTCCGTTACACCGCATCCCTAGGGAATCCTGAGCTGAGTGTACCGGCTTCATACGTAGTGCCTTTGCATTATACATGCCGGCAGGATACGGGAATGCGGTTAGATGAACATCTATTCCATTGCCGCAGTCACTTTACTTACCTAATTACTCTCACCAAGTCGCACTCGATGACAACATTCCACTCTTTCCCAGGTACTTTTATGTCGGGAGTTGACGGGAGGAGGGCCGGAATTGTCCATAAATGCGAGCTAATAGACGCAGTGCTTCCAAGTGTAACATAGTCACGTATTTCAGCCGCATTTCCATCGTTATTGCCTATTATCTCTTATTCTCTTACCTGCAGTCCTTTAAAAGGAAGAATAACTTCATTTGGTTAATACTTAATACCTCTTTAGCCATTCATTTACATAGTGGAGTACCGGCAACATCATTCTTTTATCGCATTAAGCACTTGCATTTAATTTACAAGGTTTGCGGCGAAATTTCAAGCAATGTACATAAATTTGTGAGTGCGCCAAGGGAGACGTGTGATCGGCGATATTTAGAAACTCCTCCATTAAAAGCCTCTTAAAGCGATGGCCGTTATTTAAAACCGTATCGATCTCAAGAGACAATAAAATGTAATTTGGAGAAAGTGTTTGCTAGTTTATGCCGGCGAGATTTTGTTTGATGCAGCTATAGCAAAAATCGGAATTGTTTTATTTTTGCTCATTTTCCAAACTTTGTTTTCATGTCTTCCTAAATATTGCTACAAACAGGCCGCAATTACACATAAAGCATATCCGGTGCGGTTTGTATTATACTGGTGTAGTTCAACGATATTGTTGTTGCTGAAGACTTTGTCATTATTTAGAAAGAGGAATTGAAACGTTCTCTAACTTCCCCGACTGAAGCTTCTGAAGCAAAATAATAGCACTGTGGGCGAGATCGGGGTTGTTGACTGTGACATCAAACAGGACCGGGATGTTGCAGTTTCAGCCAAAGGGAAAACTGGAAAAGTGCACTCGATAAACTACCTATTAGCAAAGAAGCCACTTAAAGTTTCCACGGATCGAACGTATCCTCATTTAATAAATAAATAATTTTTTCTTTATTTGCGACGCCACTCCTTATCCGCATTTGTAACAAAAACTCTGATAAGAACGCAAGAAACAGAGGTGACGGTTCTGTTTTGAAAGTCAGTGGTAGTGTCGAAAATGTCGTCGACGACACCTTCCGTAAATACTTCGTCGTTATCGCCTCGCACTGTAGACGAATTGGTATTGTGCAGTATTTGTTGTAGTAAGCAACCTATTAAGTTAAATTGTGGCCGTTGCGTCAGAGATATTACGTACTTGTGTCAGCCTCCATTAAAATGTTGGGGTCTTGCGTTGACCCGTTGCAGAATTCCTCCGCGGAATGATTATTGCAGAACTTGCCGGGCTTTGTTTTCGTTAGATAAGAAAAGTGGTAAGGAAGTGCCTGAAGATCTTGGCGAGCTGGTAAAGATCTATGAGTTAACCGAAGAAGAGTACGTGTGCCCCATTCCAATACCAGAAGTCGAGAAAGAACCGTTTCAAATCGTAGCGATTTCGCAAGAGCCATCCATCGTGTTAATCGCAGGTTTGAGGCCGATACCAAAGTCAGGCCAACTGGACGAACCTCTGCGGAATCCTCCAAGTCCCAACCCTAGTAAGTAAAACGTAAAACGTGTAAAATTCTTTATTGACACTTTTTCAATTCGCAATATTGTGAATTTTTCTAATGTTGATCTTATTGCCAAGTCTTTCTTATATTAAAAATATACTTTGGGAGCACTAAAAACTTAATTAAACAATTTCAGGTGAAGGAGCGAATAGCGAGGATTCGTTCGAAGCAAATCGTCCACCTAGCAGAGGTTCTGCAACTTCATCGGGAGTGTATAGTATAGAATATCGACGGCGGCCACCACCTCCAACCGTTTATGACCGACTAAGACTGCAGCTTCAGGAGAAATTGGAAGATGAAGAAATGCAAAAGAGAATGGCTGCTCGTAGAGCACCTCCCGAGTTCGACCGGGAAAAGATGGCTCGTGTAGTCGATCAAGCTGTAACTCAATTTAAAAGAATTCAAGATTCCAAGAGACATTAATAAGAAACTGTTTCAAGAAGGGTGTCTTGTTTCGTCAATAATTTTATTCAAAATTATCGACGATACAAGACACCCTTCCTGAATGACTTTATTGCTGCTTGTGTTAAATGTGTTATTTTTGACGAAATTTATTTAAAGACGTTTTAATCTTCTTTAGATTAATAGAGTTTTGTTTCACTTTCTGGCATTCATTAGCTATAAAAAAGAGAAAATATTACAATCAACATCAGACAAAGCTATCTAATTAAGAAAATAATGTGAGTTAAGATTGCATTTGAAAAAAATTGATTTATTAATTTAACAAATAAAGAAGACAAGGATATTGAGACACAATTCTTTCTTTAAGCTCAGAATTCTTTTCTCTAAAGATATCAGTTTATTTCAAATCAAAAGTTATTAAACTTTAATTTTTAATTCTAGTAATAAAATTACATATTATAACATCATAACTCACTTTCTGATATGACTAAATTTTTTTATTTTTTAGACTCTTGAAGCCATTAATTGATTTTAGATTTTAAAGAACGTTTGAATAATTGTTGTTTGAGTTTCTATAGTGTATTTCCTGATTTATTAGTTATTAAGAAGAGAAAACAAATCATCTAACAAGAATACAGATTTTAAAAGTTTTGAGCAAAGTATTGTTAAAGGTCACAAGTAAACAGAACCTTCTTCAGGTGGTTTTGTCATCGTTTTGTCATAATCTTTAAAACTGACGTAATCTTCATTGTACCTTTAAAACAATTTTTAAGTAATAAATGAAACACTATTAAGGTAAACCAACGTGCGCCAAAAATACAAAAGGCGGACGAAGAACGAAATTAGTTTAAAAGCTAATATGTCACCAAATAGACTTGACCTGCTCTGCATTTATAACACAATTCCAATGAAGCAAATGGGGTTTATGTGTATTTTTGTTCTTAATTCCAGCTTTCGTAGCTTAAGTTAAATTTATGTTTTTGGAAGCTTAAGAGCTAAATGTAATTCTGCAGCATTACATTTTCTTTTGCACTTAACAGTAGCGCCAACGTAAAAATGTTAGATTTCTGCTTGAGGTCAAACTAGAATTTATTGAAGAGCGAACATCGTAATTTGGTGTTCTCTCGATATGTGTAGCTGTTTCCTACATCGTTGTTTGCCGGGTCGGAAATTGTGCGATTTGTTAATTATTGAGGATTAAGGTATTGTAATCACGATAATTGAACACTGGGTCAAATGATCACGGTAAATCGGTCTATGGTGTGCGTAATCTATTGATGATTGTCTGAATTTAGTTACCTGAGGTTAATTGCTGCAAGGTGTTCCAGGTTTTAATAGCCTGAATGGTCGGGGGAATGAATCGATTTTCCTCCACTCGAAATTTTCTTCTTAAAGAGAAAATCGTTAGTATCACTTTGGAAAAAGTCTCCAAGATAATTACGGCAAATTGAAACTGACGCTATCGGTTCTTAGGTAGCTGGGAAAATGCCTAATTTAAATTCCTAGAGAACTTCAAGATCGGGGCTGATTGCAATTCGTACGTCGTCTCGCGTTATTATCCGTCGATGGAAACGATGGATGCAAATTTAACTGGTTGAAGCTGACTTTCTGGATAGTTATTAATTATGGTGTGAATACGGTTCAGGTGGCGGCAGGGATGCTGCATAACTTTTGTTGCGCCATCTCGGAGCTTGTCGCTGGTAATAACAAAAATACGACAATAAGACCGGCGCACGTATACATATATATGGTAAATATTAATAAAGGAGGGAAAATATGAGTCGAGTTAATGAGGTCAAGTAAATGAGAACAGGGCTTTTCTCTCAGGCATCCGCAGCGAGCAATACGATCCCAGTTTGATTGCGTAACTTTGCACTTTGTTAACTTGCCAGAATGAAGTGCAGTGTTTCGGAATTATAATGGTTAAACTTGAGATTAGAGAGGGTCGACTTTCAGCCCTAGAAAATGTTTTATAATTGCGCCGTAATATAAATGTTTTAGTAAAAGCCAACTGCCAAATAAATGGAGTATAATGCCCTAATTTACTCGGGTTATAATTATGATCTGTATAGCCGCCTCCGGCTTGCCGCTCCATTGTTGCCAGTCAACTGATATGGGAAAATAGCGTCGCCTAACGTGAAACCAATCGACTCCACGGCCTTCCTCGGTGAAGAGTTAATGAAGAAACCGTCACATTCAGGAATTTGGCGGCGTTAAAAACGAAATTAACATCACCGCCACTCTTTCATCGTTGACGTTCCTAACGAAATCAAACCCCCGAGGTAGTCTCTGAAACTTGGAGGTGTATAGAATGGCGGACGAGCGGTAGTGTTTTTAATTATGCATTCAATGTTTTAATTAGATCAAACTGCGGCCGAGGCGAGAGTTCTGATTACATTACCCCGACTGAAGAACGCCTTTGCTAGTGATACGAAAACTCCAACGAGCTGAGGCGATATTGCTTCGTTTTGCATGTCGTATACCCCAGAATGCTAATGTAAATACCGCATTGCCGTTTACAGAAATATTTATAATAGCTCCGAGTAAGAAATGAACTGTCCGGGAGACATTTGCTAGGAATTTATGGTATCTACTCTGATAACGTGCTTAACGTTGTGCAAACGTCAGCCCGAATTGATGTCTTAACGTGGATGCAACACACCAACACACTGCGCTGCGCCATTTACCTCCGACCCGCACGTTTACAAGAAGCTCCGCTCCAAAGCACCATCTTTGAGAGTCAATTAGATGAATTAGAATGCCTCCTTCTCGCCAACAACACTGTCTCGTGCTTTTATGCTTCCGACGCACGCTACAAGTTTTCAGAATTTCACATCTAGATAAGTCCAAATTTAGAGTTTGCCAAACCACTATATAATATAAAAAGATAGAAAAGAAAGAAATTCTAAAGGTGAAACGCAACTTTTAGCCTATTTAGGTCTATTCAGGACTTTTCTGTACTGAAAGATGAGATCCAGCGCTTTTATCAGAATCTGCGTGTATTATGGGTTGCGTTTCAGTCAAGTTAAATTGTGTTGTGCTCGCACAACACATAAGTTCAAAACAACGATATCTATTTTGACTTAGTTATTAGATGTCTAGCTCTTTTACTAGTTACTAGCGCGTACATTCGGCTTGACGTTTTAAAGAAAATGTCCTGCCCTCACTCGATGTCTGGGTTTATACTGTAGGCAGAGTGAAGAGCTTTTTACCTTTGGTTAAGCACATGATACTCGTTGTTCTTTTTTTTGGTGGTTGAGCTGAGAATTTTTTTTTTTTTTAAGTAAGAGTTAAATGCTTTGTAGACTAGAACCAATTACTGCATTAAATAATATTCAATTTTTTTTTAAAAATTTTTCAAATTTACCCGCATGCGATTTTTAATAATTGTGCACCTGAAAAATGCATCGTTTCAGTTTGAGTAACTATGTGTGTAAATTAGAATCAAGGCTTAGATTCAATTTGTTGCGTACTAAAATTAAGTTCTCAGTACTCTCTGTCGATGCACAAAAACAATGCATTATTTACGAGAAAATAATTAATGTTTTAATTACATTACTCGCAACGCATAATAAATGATAATGGAACTCAACTAAAGTAACCAGCTGAAAATTTAATGCATTATCTGTATGTACTACATATTTCAAAATCATCCGATCGGTTTCAATGTGCAAAATTAAATTGGTAGGGGTATTGATTTATTGACATTAGAGTTCAACAAAATTGTTAAGCCGCAATTTAATAGAAATTATCTACTAATATTGCGGGAATAAAAATAGTTCAAAGGATAATTGGGCGTATTACTAAAATTTTGTTTTGTATAAATATATTGCATACTGCCACTACTATTACTAGTTTGATGTAGAAAAAGTAAATATTACAACAAAACAGAACTAGTAACTTTAAAAAATAATGTTAAATTTTGATTTTTGAGCCGCTCTCTAAACGCCGCCATCTCGGGCGAAAGCTGAGTGACAACAAAAGTTAGAACGCGTTTTTGGTTCAACTCGGCAATGGATAGAATCCAGCTTTTAGCCTTTCAAATGGCTGGATAGCCCTGCAATAAAACTTTAATGGTTTTTTAATCAGGGATTAAACCACTACTATAAGTTTCTTCCAACCGGGCTTTAGTTTTTGAAGTGTTCTTGCTTATTAGTTGTAAATTAAAAGGATGTGGTAGAACATCACTTTTCATTTTAATGTAGCCGCTTGTTAATTGGTGCCAGACGTAATTTTATATTATATTTAATAAATAAAAAATGGTTAATTGAAATGCTGTTCAAGGTATAAGCTTACATTAAAATGACCCGCACCTCAAATTTATGTTAATTTAGCTTTGATGTTGTCATCGTGGTTAGTCAACTTAAACTATTTCTTTCTACGTTTTTCAATTTTTGACATAGATACAAATAATTTTTATTGTTGTGTCCAAAATATTTACTCCAAATCACAACTCATAACATTTTAGCTTATTATTATTATTCTAGACTTATGGCGCAATAAAGAAAAATTTAAATTGTGTTTCCCGAGGTGTTTTCCTTCTATCATAAACTGAAAATGTTAATTTAAATTTAAAAAAAATCTAATATACTCAATTGACGATGTAAAAATTCAATAAAATAAGGTCTTGGAAAACTTAAGAATAATCCGCAGCGTGAGGAAATTTTATCGGTTTCAGAACTTCAGATCCTGAGCGCTCTTGGATCCCTAACCTACCACCACCGTTAATTTCCAATTGAGAATTTTATGCTCATATATTCCTTAGAACCCAGTTTGAGTCAAAATTCAGTTACTGGTAAAGAATACTCCGGATCAGATTACTCCCCAACTTCGAACCTGAGGGGAAATTAACGAGTCACGTCTCAATTTTCTCCCAAAATTCAACACTCGATCTAATAATTAATTATTCACGTCTCTTTCCGTCCCAGCGAGATAAGCCGTGTAGAAGAAAAGAAATTTTAGAGGTCCCAACCGGAAAGGAGCGAACTGGATATCTTGACTTATTTTAATTTTGCAACCCACAATAACGGCCACGGTAATTAGCGAACTCCCAAAAGAAAATTAGCGTTCAGTAAGTAACGAGAGGGAAACCTTTCAAAGGTTGAAGCAAATTAGTCAACGTAGGCCTCGGGGGTAAGAACGACAAAATTAAGAAATTATAAGAAATCGGGAACGTTGGCTTCAAGCGTGTTAAAATTGAAACGGGCCACTTTTCACGCAACCGCCTCCGTTAATTTATTGCGTTTGACGGGTTTTGCCCGTCAATGGTCTCTTCGCCGTTAAGAGGGCTTACGATACGTAAGCCAATATTACGTAAATTTGTCTTTGAAAACTTTTTCTAAAGTTGACGTATTCCAGGTGGGGTCAAAAATGCTTTGTCTATTTATTTTCTTTGCGGGTATCAAGTTTCTATTGATTAAATGAATTGAAGGTTGAAAAAAGTATTAAAATTTTTGCAATCAATAAAAATCTAATTTTCTTCGGTGGCACTTGGACAAAGCCGCTGCTAGGTGGAGGGTTGGTTCAATGGGTATTTTTGCGGCGCTGGTGTGCAGTTGTTTCGTCTCACAGTAGGAATGTTTAATGGAGTTAAATAGCCCTCACAATGTTTATCGGATCGCAAAAGTATTTTTACGACTTTCCCTTATTATTGTGTCAACCTTTGTAAGTTTGAAATTTCCCAACTCGTTATGGCGGTAATCCGCAGGAGAGAAACCGTCAGGGTACCCTAATTTAAGACGAAATGCGTCCCTGTCCTAAATTAATTTGATTAAGTAGTTTGCGGGTAAAAGGCGGCGTACGTCAAAAATGTTAAGATGAAATATCTTTATGGCAGGGTGTTGGTTCGATTACCAAACTGTAGATACTCGGTTGACCAAATGTAGGACTCGGCCTTACATGGGGTTTCGGTTGGAAGAGCTTCGTTGATTCGGTTGTAAACAAACACCACGTGGTTTTAATACTGTATTTAAACTTAAGACTAAACAGGAATTCGAGCAAGTAGGTAATAGGTATAGAAATGATTGAGTAAAGAGTTGATAAAGACAGATAAGAGTTACGTAAGGTAAAAACGGGTAAAGAGGCCCGTTTTTTTTTTTTTTTTTTTTTTTTCTTAGGGAGGGGAAATCCCTTCGGACACCCAGCGCTTGGTTCAATCACGCTGGGTAGTGCCGGACTTGAACCGGCTAAAACCCCTCCGGACGGGCCGGGACACTGTCCCTTCACCCCGTTATCTTCTGGAGAAAGCGCTCGCGGTGTGGAAATGTGTGTAACCTAAGTCAATGTCGTGTGTCGCGGTTCGCGGTTCGCGAGTTGACGCGGATGGTTTTACCCGTTTAAAACCATTTTCGGCCGTTTTAATCGATAGGGTGGTTCCTCGCCGTAGTCGACGGCTCTACGAACGAGGAGGTTCGGGTGGTCAGCTGCTGTTGCAAAGAACTTTATCGCGACATCTTTGAGATGTTCATTGATGTATTTAATACTAGCGTCTTTATGTAGCTGGTTGTTTCGAACAAACCAGGGTGCGTCGAAAACAAATCTGAGGGACTTGTTTTGCACCACTTGAATTTTGTTTAAATGCGTAAACGCTGCGTGACTCCAGACGGGAGACGCATAAGTCATTATGGGCCTGATAATTGTGGTAAAAAGTCGTAATTTACTTCGCGGTGACAATCTGCTCTTTCGGCAGAGCAGTGGATAAAGTTGGGCGATACATCCTCGCGCCTTGTTTCTGGCTGTCTCAATATGCTTGGCGAACGTCAATCGCTTGTCCAGGGTGACCCCCAGATATTTGGCTGATGCCTGCCACTGGATGGGCTCACCAAAGATGCTCAATTCTCTATCAGGTGTTACTAGGTTACGACGTGTGAAAAGGACTGCAGTACTTTTGGCTGCATTGACGTTAATGAGCCATTCGCGATACCATGTTTCCAGATTTTCCAAAGCTCTTTCGAGCTTATTTGAAATTTGGAACGCATGTTTGGCGCGCGCGAGTATAGCGGTGTCGTCGGCGTACTGAGCAAACTCAACTGTCGCGGGCTGAGGCATGTCTGAGATGTAAATATTGAACAACTGTGGCGCGAGTACTGATCCTTGTGGTACCCCAGCCGCCAGGGGGCGACTGGTTGATCTGATACCATCAATTTTAACGCGAAAGCTACGGTCCGAAAGAAAAGAATAAATGAGTTTAATAATTTTGCCCGGATAGCCCAAATTGATCATCTTATATATGAGCCCAGAGTGCCAGACACGATCAAAAGCTTTTGAGACATCCAGAAAGACGGCCCCGGTGTTGTATTTCCAGTCGAAGCTGGTGTAACAGTGCTCTACCACCCGAAGGATTTGTTGTGTTGTCGAGTGTTGTGCGCGGAAACCGAACTGAGTGTCGGGGATAACGCCATGATCCGTCGTGAACATATTTAGCCTATGGAGAATGCATCTTTCCGCAAGCTTTCCAATGGTCGAAAGAAGACTTATGGGGCGGTAATTTGAGGGCTCTTTCGGACTTTTGCCAGGTTTTTGAAAGAGAATGACGTCCGCCTTTTTCCACGTTTGTGGGAAGTGACCTAGCCGAAGAGTGGCGTTAAAGATTGCGGTTAGATGCATGATTGCTAACATTGGCAGATTTTTCATTGACAAGTTGGTGATTCCGTCTGGGCCTGGCGCGCGACGTTTGTGAAAAAATTTAATGTGACTCGAAATTTCCTGAGGGGTAATCGGATTGACGTTTCCGACGTCGTTTTCTACTTGATTTTCCAAATGTTGTTGAACAAATCTCTCTATGAAGCCAACACGGCCCAGGTCGGCATGGGTCGTGTCGGTGGTGAATTGCTCTTGCAGTGAATCTGCAAAGAGTTCGACTTTGTCAACTGGCGCGGACACGGGTCCCGTTGGTCCGTTAAGCGGGGGGATTTTGCGAGGAGCGGAATTTCTAAAAACGCGGGTCATTCTCCAAAGACTTTTCGAATTTTGCCCGTTTAAAGAAGTGAGTTTGTCTTGCCACGAGTCATTGGCGCGAACTGAGAGCGCGTCTCTCACCTCGGTTTGTCGTCGGTTCAATTCGGTTTTATCTAAAGGAGCTAAAGTCCTTTGATATCGCCGTTTTGCCCGATTTTTGTCACGAATTAAATTTTTTATAAAATTTGGAAGAGCTGGACGGTTATTTTGCGCGGGTTTTGTGAATTCTGCTGACTTTATTGCCTGAATAATGATGTTTTCTAACTGCCCGACGGTTGAATTTAATTCCGGAATTGAATTTATAATTGGAACGGGGCCCAGTGAATTACCAACATTGCTTTTGAATTCTTTCCAGGCTACCGATTGTAGCGGACTTGGTCGATCGTTGGGAATTGTGCCCATTTGGAGTATCACAGGGTTGTGATCGGAGCTAAGGGCTGACAGTGCATAGATAGAAGGGTGTAGGGGAACATTTTTCAAAAGAGCTATGTCTAGGACATCAGAGGTCCCATGGGTCGAGAAGTGAGTGGGTTCTCGGGGGCCCAAGGGAGTGATGTCATTTCTCAGCGTAAAGTCATGCAGCAGTCGGCCATTATTACTAACGGTGCGACTGTTCCACATGTGGTGTTTGCAATTTAGGTCGCCAGCCACAATTGTGGGGGCGTTGTCTGGGAAGAGGGCTTGGAGGTCTAGGTCTTGGATAGGATTGTTCGGCGGTTTGTAAGCGGAAATAATTTTGATCGGCCCGGATGTGGTTTCGATTTTGATCGCGGTTGTCTCGATATTAATCGCGGCCGGATTGGGTAGTTCGTGATGTTCGATTTCATTTTTAATATAAATCGCGGTTCCACCGCCCTGCCCGGTAGTTCTATCGGTACGATAAAGCTGATAATTTTGAATTTTGATTGCGTTGCAGGGTCTCGCGTGTGTTTCGGATATGAGCATGACATCGATATCGTGCTCGTTCATAAACTCGCCCAATTCGAGTTTCTTCTTAGGAAGCCCGTTCGCGTTCCAAAAACTAATCAAAAGGGAATTTGGTGTAATTTTGCGCAGCATAAAAAGTTACTGAATTAAATTAGGTTGTCTAAGATAACGCGGGTGTTTAAGACAAATTCTTTAGTTTGGTCGTCTGTTGCATTTGTTTGGCTGAAAGTAAGTAGCATTTGTGCCAGAGCGGCCGAAATTTTGGCATACTTGTTTCCGGAGTTTTCGCGCGGATTCGCGGTAGGCTTTGGCACCGGTGCCGGTTTTGGGATGGTGGTGGAGGGCTTTAGGGTTGGTGCCGCAAGGACCAGAGGTTTGGCCCAAGCGGAGGTTTTGGGAATGGGAGCCGGAGATGTTTTTGGGATGGGAGCCAGGGAGGTTTTTGGTTTGGGGTAGGCTGAGCAACCCCGGTAACTGGCCGGATGCGCAAGAGAACAATTTGCGCATTTCGGCGGATCTGATTTTGCCATGGGGCAATTGAAGGCTTGGTGGCCGAGCCCGCACTTGACGCACCTGAAAGGCGCCGTACACTTGCTCTGGGAGTGGCCGAAGAGTTGGCAACGATAGCATTGCCCTTTGCTTTTGGACTGCCTAAGGGCCTCCACTCTGACGCGGAGGCCGACACAGGTGGTGAGGTCGTAAATCTTACGACACTCACGCGGAACAATGGCTATAAATAGGGGCATTGGAGTCTTATCCATTCGGATCATTGGCGCAACCTTGACCGGTCTGTATCCAGCTTGTGTCAAATCGTCGATGATGTCTTCCGGATTTGTCGTTTCCGGAAGTCCGCGTATCACTACTTTTAGGTTGCGTTCCGACGCGAAAGTGAACGTATGGTACGGTGTCTCGTTTTTGTCAAAAAGAGCGGTGAGCGCGCGATGTGTGTCAGCGTCCGGAACACTAATTTTAATCCCCTCGTGGGTTACTTGAGCCTTCGTGTAAATAATATTTCTCCTCTTTAGATCGTTGGACACGCGGGACCAAATGCTCTTGTTGCGCATAATAATGGGAGGAATTCGTTCGCGAGTTACAGCGTTGTCGGTGTCAACTTGTTCTTGTTCCGGGCACTCGTGTGTGCGCGTGGCAGCTAAGGGGCGGGGCCTAGTTGTGTTCGGTGTTTGGCGCATGCGCGGTGTTATGCTTACTTGGTCATAATCAATTTCCTGTTCGTTGTTGTCGTCCTCTGCTTCTTCTTCTGCTTCCTCTTCGTTTCCGCTCAGAGGGCTGAACGGATTTCCGGTGGCGACTTCCATTGGGGTTGTAGGGGAGGCTGGGCGGGCGGTCTTTCTGGGGGCCTGAAATTCTTCGTCGTTGTCCGATTCTGCACGTCTCTTGGACATCCGCTCTATCTGGGCGCTGCAATGGAGAATTATCTCCCTCAGCTCCTGGATAGACCAGCTGTCAGAGGACGTGGCTAACTTTTCCATCGCTTGTTCCTGTAATCAATCTCCTGCCGAGTTTTAATAAAAACTTGGCAGTCGATTTCGACTCCACACAAGCAAATTCTTCTGATTGTCGGCTTCAGCTATTCTGACGAACTGCCGAAACCGGACTGAATTGGTCAAAAACCACGTGGATTTTCCTAACCGTTTGCCGCAGTTTTTCTGACGAACCACTGAGACTAGGGTTAGGGCTGTTCGCAAACTCTCACAAGACCCGAACTGATTCACTTTCGCAAAACTGTTCACAATCTCTCACCGTTTGGAAACACGTCAAGTCACATCTAGCGCTGCCACTCGACTAAGAGAAGAGGCCCGTGCTAGGTCGGGCGCGGCTTAAATAGGGGTAACTAGCTACCTGTTCAGGAGGGGGGCTAGTTACCTGCCCAAACAGCTGAGTTGGGGGATGTGCTGCACCCAACATTCCGCCGCCTTGAAAGGATTACTTTCAATAATTAGCATGGTTGAAAATCGGTTAGGTGGTTAATATGAACTTACATCGCTAAGTTAGTACAAATAACAAATTGATAAAAATGGTAAACAAAATTAATAGCTAAGAAAATCGGTTAGTCAAAATGAACTTACATTACTAGGTTAGTAACAAATTGATAAAATGATGAAAAAGATTTATGGTTAGTTAATGTCTCTTATGATGATCGTCGTCAATTCCGGTCTGCAACCTGAGCACAAGAGTTCGATCACAGAGGTTCAAGAGGTAACACACACACTTTTGTAATTGACCTTTTCACAACACCATTTGCGGTTTTCACTGACACCACACGCACCAAGTTGTCGCTTCCAGGGTGGACGTCGGTGATGCGGCCTAGTTTCCAGCATAATGGCGGTAGGTTGTCTTCACGTAACACAACCAAGGTTCCCACGGTCAAATTGTGTTGTTGCCGGTTCCATTTGGGTCGTTGCTGCAGGGTGTGGAGATACTCCGATGACCACCGTTTCCAAAAATGCTGTTTCATTTTTTGGAGGTGTTCCCAGCGGGAGAGTCGATTGGCTGGTAATGGAGTTAAATCGGTCTCCAAGGGAGCAGTGAGTGGCTCCCCGATTAAAAAATGCCCTGGTGTTAAAGGACTCAAATCGGTAGAGTCATTCGATAAGGGGCAGATGGGTCGCGAGTTCAGGCATGCTTCGATTTGAGTGAGGAGTGTGTACATTTCCTCAAAATTCAACAGCGTATTTCCCAAAACTCTCTTAATATGGTATTTGGCCGATTTTACTGAAGCTTCCCAAAGTCCTCCAAAATGCGGGGATCTTGGTGGTATGAAATGCCATGTTATGTTATCGTTAGATAATTGGGTGACCACATTGTCTTTGAATTTGGATGATTTGAATAGTTTCACAAGATCGCTTAGCTTTCGGTTGGCACCCACAAAATTAGTTGCGTTGTCCGAATAAATGTTTAGTACCTTGCCGCGTCTTGATATAAATCGGTTTATCGCGCTAATAAATGTTTCTGATTTGGCATCACAGACCAATTCTAGATGAACTGCCTTCGTACCAAAACATACAAATACTGCAATATATGCCTTTATTGATTTGCGACCACGTCCTAAACCTTCCTTGATTGTAATTGGGCCGGCATAATCGACTCCACAATGAATAAACGGACGTGAAGGTTCTATTCTTTGAACGGGTAGGTTGCCCATCAATTGATTTGGACTATTTAAAGGTTTGACGCGAAAGCAAGTTATGCATTGATGCAGCGTTTTCCGAACTGCACTACGACCACAAAGAGGCCAAAATCGGAGTCTCATTGCAGCTAAAGTAGCTTGCGGACCGGCATGCAACAATTTAAGGTGCTCGTACTGTATAATTAAGTTGGTGATGAAATGGTTTTTCGGTAGGACCATTGGATGCTTGGTATCGTAACTAATGCGTTGCGCGTAATCCAACCGTCCTCCTACTCTAATCACATCGTTTGAATCTATAAAAGGGTTAAGAGATAATAAACGGCTTGACTTGTCTAATGGCTTGTTTAGTTTGAAACTTTCGATTTCGTTATTGAATTCTTCCCGCTGTGTTAGTTTGATTATAATTATCATAGCTGCATTTAGTTCGGTTGTCGACAAATTGCTAGACTTAATTTTTAACGAATTTCTAATATTATTGATAAATCGTCGACACCAAGCCACAATTCGCAGTAGTTTAGAGAAGCTAGAAAATTTGTATAAAATGTCGAATTTTAATGAAGTTTGAGTGGACATCAAACAAGTGGTTCGTCTTTCCGGTGTTTCTAAATCGTTGTAGACAATTTCGTGACTAGGCCAACGTATTAAATCAAATTTTAACCATTCGGGGCCCTGCCACCATAATGGAGAAGTAATAAGTTGCTTAGCGTCTACTCCTCGCGAAATTAAATCGGCTGGATTCTCTTCTGTACCTACATGACGCCAGTCGCCCACATCAGAAAGAGATTGTATTTCGGATGTCCGATTTGCGACATACGTTACCCATTTGCTGGGCAAGCCGTTGAGCCATTGTAACACGGTTTTCGAGTCGGTCCAGAAATATTTCTTGTTGATTGTCAAGTTTAATATTTCTGATACCTTCTGCATATAGCGAGCTAGAAGCAACGCTCCGTTTAATTCGAGTCTTGGTATCGATATGGTTTTCAATGGCGCTACACGTGATTTGGCGCATAATAAGGACATAAAGTTATTGTTATCGATATCGGTAATTCTTAAATAAATGCACATCCCGTACGCTACTAATGATGCATCACAAAACCCATGCAGCTCAATGTGTGCAGGAGCCTTGTCGGGTGTCACTCTTCTCGGAATTTTGATATCGTTTATAGTGCTCAATTGACTTGTAAATTTAATCCATTTATTGTATAATTCGGAAGGAATAGGTTCGTCCCATTCCAGTTTCAATGTCCACAATTTTTGCAGCAAAATTTTTGGTGTGATTAATATAGGTCCGACCAAACCAAGAGGGTCGAATAATTGTGCAATGGTTGACCACACTGATCGTTTTGTAATAGGTTGTTGAAGCTGGAATGGTTTTATTGAATATTTAATAATGTCCTTTTGATAATTATATATTAATCCTAAAGTTTTCATTTCGTCTTGTTTATCGAGATTAATGTTAGCATTAGAGTCAGATTCGGTTTTTGAAAATAAATAAGGTTGATTAGATGCCCATTTACGTAGGTCAAAACCTCCCTTTCTTAGACATTTAATTAATTGATCGCGTAATGACATTGCTTCCTCCAAGCTATTTGCACCGGTCAATAAGTCGTCTACATAAAAATCTCTCATGATTATAGGATAAGCTAAAGGGAATTGATTTCTTTCGTCGTATGCTAACTGTTGTAGCGATTTGATGGCAAGATAAGGAGAAGAAGCTAATCCGTAGGTTACGGTTGTCAACCTATAAGTGTCAATTGGTTTATTGGGATCCTCACGCCAAAGGATCCGCTGATAATTACGATCGTCTGGATTGACAATGATCTGACGATACATCTTCGCAATATCTGCTGCTAAAGTTATTTTATGCGTACGAAATCTGAGGATTATTGAAAATAAATCCTGTTGTAGAGTTGGACCTACACATAAAACGTCATTCAAACTGTTACCGGTTGACGATTTTGCGGAACCGTCGAATACTACCCTCAACTTGGTTGTTGAGCTTCCTGGTTTTACTACCGCGTGATGGGGAAGATAAAAAGTTTTCGTTGACTCATTCAATTCGGTTGTTGGCACTAGTTCCATGTGCCCTAATTGTTTGTATTCGTTTATGAAAGTACTGTAATCCGCGTGAAGTTGCCGATTCTTGTTAAATATCCGTTCGAGAGATTTAAAGCGTCTTAAGGCGGTCTGTTTGGAAAGTCCAAAGGGTTTATGGTCCCTTTTAACCGGTAGGTTGACAATGAAACGACCGTCGGCGGCTCGTTTATGAGTTTCAGCAAAGTGATCTTCACAGAACCTTTCGCTGGGGGCATGATTTGTTTTATTGCTTCCTTCTTCAATTGTCCAGAATTTGGCAATTTGAGTTTCTAATGAGTTTTGCGATAAGTTGCACGTGCTAGGTTGTTCGGCAACATTTGCAATGGTACTAAAATTCATTTTACCTGTGATTATGTACCCTAGAGAGGTTTCTTGTAAATACAGATTAGGGCCCAAACGCCGCTTGGAATTTCCCAACAGTTCCCAAAAGACACCTGCACCCAGTAAAATATCAATTTTGTTAGGTTTATTGAAACCGGGGTCTGCTAGCGTAATGTCGTTTGGAATTTCTAAATGAGAAATATCGAATGGGGTTGATGGGACATAATTAGTAATTTTTGGTAACACGAGGCAAGATAAATGTGACTTAATGGTTGTTGATTTAAATTCGATGTTAACATAATTTTTGACTGTTGTTAATGACTGGTTGATACCTGTGACTGGTATTCTAATCGATTTCATAATTAGGTTTAATCTTTTACATGCTTCTTGTGTTATAAAGTTACTGTCAGAACCCGAATCCAGTAAAGCCCTTAATCGACACAAACGCCGATTTTTGTCATAGACGTGGATTAACGCCGTGGATAGCAAAACACGAGATTGCATTGCTATTACGCTATTTGTGATAAGAGAACTACTGGCGCTAGGTTCTTCAATTATTGCTGTTATCGGTTCGGTTTCTTCGCGATGGAGAAGAGAGTGATGTCGTTTGCCGCACTGTTTGCAGTTGCCGGCAAAGCATTTATTGGTTGCATGGTTGTTTCTGAGACAATTGCTGCAGAGTTTCAATTTCTTGACTTCGTTAATTCGCGCATCGACAGATAACTCAAGAAATTGGTTACATTGATTTAGATAGTGATCCTCTTTGCACAAAATACACGGAGGTTTGTTGCGCTTTACTCGATTTGCGCTAGACATGTGTAATGCAGTCTTATTTCCTGAAAGCTTTGTCAGAATGTTATTCAATTTGTTAGGTTTATGGATGTTCGAAAAATTATTGCGATTTGACTTGTTACTGAAATCTAATGATTCGAGCATCTGATATCTTTCCGATAAGAATTTGTTCATTTGGGCCATTGTGGGAAGGTCATTTGATGCTACGGTTTTGACTGATGTTTCCCACTCGCGCTTTGTTAAATAATCAAATTTACTTGTCATTAGAAAGATTAGTAGATCATCCCACGAGTCTACCGGTCTATTCATTTGTTTCAGTGCTTTTAGATTAGAACTTACTTGATCTTGCAATGATCGAATTGATTGAGCAGATTCTTTATTGACTGAAGGCAAATTGAATAGTGAATGAATGTGGTGATGTGTGATTAATCTTTTGTTTTCATACCGGTCTTTAAGTTGCTGCAATGCAACATCGTAATTGTTGTCGGTTATGGTTAGGTTGCTGATTGTCTGTAGTGCATCTTCATTTAAACATGATTTTAAATAGTGCAGCTTTTGTACGTTTTGTAACGAATCATTGTTATGAATTAATGACTGAAATTGATCATAAAACGCAGTCCAATCTAGAAAAGATCCCGTGAATTTAGGTAAAGCAATAGTTGGCAAATTTACCCGCATTGAGTTGTTGGTATCTTGTGACTTTAGAGAACTCGAATTTTGATTATTAGGTTGATTTTTGCTAATTACAGTTTTTACCTTAGCTATGACTTTGAAATATTTAGATGTAAACTCGTCTGTTTCCTTGAATATTGCTTCATTAATTGCATTATCGTCGCTATTGAGAATTATGTCGCTTTGAATATCCCGAAACTGATTGTGGATGCCATCGAAATCTGTTAAACGTTCCCGAAGCTCGTCGATTTGATCCGGTATCGTTAACGATTCAGCAAATTCTACAAATCTTGATAGTCTATCTTGTAAAATGCTTTTTTGGGTTGCCAATTCTTTTGATTTAGCTTCTTTCGGTTTACCCATTGTTGTAAGAGTTTAATAAGCGGTTTTGATTTAATTAATACTTCACATTAATTGAGAGTTTTGTGAAATCCGCCGCCAAATTCAAGGAAAGATACTACACTAGTTACACTACTCACGAGCAATAAGAACATGCGACTTACTTGTGTTTGTTGATGGTTGATGTTCGTTGTTGGTTGACTCCTGATTAGACTTTACGGGTGTTTAGGTTGCGAAGGACCGTATTTGATTGATTTCGATAGCACTGGTTAACTGGTTATAATCCGGAACAAAATGACCAAAAATGTCGGTTCCGGTTGATATCCGGCACGAAGTGACCAAAATGTTGGTTCGATTACCAAACTGTAGATACTCGGTTGACCAAATGTAGGACTCGGCCTTACATGGGGTTTCGGTTGGAAGAGCTTCGTTGATTCGGTTGTAAACAAACACCACGTGGTTTTAATACTGTATTTAAACTTAAGACTAAACAGGAATTCGAGCAAGTAGGTAATAGGTATAGAAATGATTGAGTAAAGAGTTGATAAAGACAGATAAGAGTTACGTAAGGTAAAAACGGGTAAAGAGGCCCGTGTTTTTTTTTTTTTTTTTTTTTTTTTTTCCTAGGGAGGGGAAATCCCTTCGGACACCCAGCGCTTGGTTCAATCACGCTGGGTAGTGCCGGACTTGAACCGGCTAAAACCCCTCCGGACGGGCCGGGACACTGTCCCTTCACCCCGTTATCTTCTGGAGAAAGCGCTCGCGGTGTGGAAATGTGTGTAACCTAAGTCAATGTCGTGTGTCGCGGTTCGCGGTTCGCGAGTTGACGCGGATGGTTTTACCCGTTTAAAACCATTTTCGGCCGTTTTAATCGATAGGGTGGTTCCTCGCCGTAGTCGACGGCTCTACGAACGAGGAGGTTCGGGTGGTCAGCTGCTGTTGCAAAGAACTTTATCGCGACATCTTTGAGATGTTCATTGATGTATTTAATACTAGCGTCTTTATGTAGCTGGTTGTTTCGAACAAACCAGGGTGCGTCGAAAACAAATCTGAGGGACTTGTTTTGCACCACTTGAATTTTGTTTAAATGCGTAAACGCTGCGTGACTCCAGACGGGAGACGCATAAGTCATTATGGGCCTGATAATTGTGGTAAAAAGTCGTAATTTACTTCGCGGTGACAATCTGCTCTTTCGGCAGAGCAGTGGATAAAGTTGGGCGATACATCCTCGCGCCTTGTTTCTGGCTGTCTCAATATGCTTGGCGAACGTCAATCGCTTGTCCAGGGTGACCCCCAGATATTTGGCTGATGCCTGCCACTGGATGGGCTCACCAAAGATGCTCAATTCTCTATCAGGTGTTACTAGGTTACGACGTGTGAAAAGGACTGCAGTACTTTTGGCTGCATTGACGTTAATGAGCCATTCGCGATACCATGTTTCCAGATTTTCCAAAGCTCTTTCGAGCTTATTTGAAATTTGGAACGCATGTTTGGCGCGCGCGAGTATAGCGGTGTCGTCGGCGTACTGAGCAAACTCAACTGTCGCGGGCTGAGGCATGTCTGAGATGTAAATATTGAACAACTGTGGCGCGAGTACTGATCCTTGTGGTACCCCAGCCGCCAGGGGGCGACTGGTTGATCTGATACCATCAATTTTAACGCGAAAGCTACGGTCCGAAAGAAAAGAATAAATGAGTTTAATAATTTTGCCCGGATAGCCCAAGTTGATCATCTTATATATGAGCCCAGAGTGCCAGACACGATCAAAAGCTTTTGAGACATCCAGAAAGACGGCCCCGGTGTTGTATTTCCAGTCGAAGCTGGTGTAACAGTGCTCTACCACCCGAAGGATTTGTTGTGTTGTCGAGTGTTGTGCGCGGAAACCGAACTGAGTGTCGGGGATAACGCCATGATCCGTCGTGAACATATTTAGCCTATGGAGAATGCATCTTTCCGCAAGCTTTCCAATGGTCGAAAGAAGACTTATGGGGCGGTAATTTGAGGGCTCTTTCGGACTTTTGCCAGGTTTTTGAAAGAGAATGACGTCCGCCTTTTTCCACGTTTGTGGGAAGTGACCTAGCCGAAGAGTGGCGTTAAAGATTGCGGTTAGATGCATGATTGCTAACATTGGCAGATTTTTCATTGACAAGTTGGTGATTCCGTCTGGGCCTGGCGCGCGACGTTTGTGAAAAAATTTAATGTGACTCGAAATTTCCTGAGGGGTAATCGGATTGACGTTTCCGACGTCGTTTTCTACTTGATTTTCCAAATGTTGTTGAACAAATCTCTCTATGAAGCCAACACGGCCCAGGTCGGCATGGGTCGTGTCGGTGGTGAATTGCTCTTGCAGTGAATCTGCAAAGAGTTCGACTTTGTCAACTGGCGCGGACACGGGTCCCGTTGGTCCGTTAAGCGGGGGGATTTTGCGAGGAGCGGAATTTCTAAAAACGCGGGTCATTCTCCAAAGACTTTTCGAATTTTGCCCGTTTAAAGAAGTGAGTTTGTCTTGCCACGAGTCATTGGCGCGAACTGAGAGCGCGTCTCTCACCTCGGTTTGTCGTCGGTTCAATTCGGTTTTATCTAAAGGAGCTAAAGTCCTTTGATATCGCCGTTTTGCCCGATTTTTGTCACGAATTAAATTTTTTATAAAATTTGGAAGAGCTGGACGGTTATTTTGCGCGGGTTTTGTGAATTCTGCTGACTTTATTGCCTGAATAATGATGTTTTCTAACTGCCCGACGGTTGAATTTAATTCCGGAATTGAATTTATAATTGGAACGGGGCCCAGTGAATTACCAACATTGCTTTTGAATTCTTTCCAGGCTACCGATTGTAGCGGACTTGGTCGATCGTTGGGAATTGTGCCCATTTGGAGTATCACAGGGTTGTGATCGGAGCTAAGGGCTGACAGTGCATAGATAGAAGGGTGTAGGGGAACATTTTTCAAAAGAGCTATGTCTAGGACATCAGAGGTCCCATGGGTCGAGAAGTGAGTGGGTTCTCGGGGGCCCAAGGGAGTGATGTCATTTCTCAGCGTAAAGTCATGCAGCAGTCGGCCATTATTACTAACGGTGCGACTGTTCCACATGTGGTGTTTGCAATTTAGGTCGCCAGCCACAATTGTGGGGGCGTTGTCTGGGAAGAGGGCTTGGAGGTCTAGGTCTTGGATAGGATTGTTCGGCGGTTTGTAAGCGGAAATAATTTTGATCGGCCCGGATGTGGTTTCGATTTTGATCGCGGTTGTCTCGATATTAATCGCGGCCGGATTGGGTAGTTCGTGATGTTCGATTTCATTTTTAATATAAATCGCGGTTCCACCGCCCTGCCCGGTAGTTCTATCGGTACGATAAAGCTGATAATTTTGAATTTTGATTGCGTTGCAGGGTCTCGCGTGTGTTTCGGATATGAGCATGACATCGATATCGTGCTCGTTCATAAACTCGCCCAATTCGAGTTTCTTCTTAGGAAGCCCGTTCGCGTTCCAAAAACTAATCAAAAGGGAATTTGGTGTAATTTTGCGCAGCATAAAAAGTTACTGAATTAAATTAGGTTGTCTAAGATAACGCGGGTGTTTAAGACAAATTCTTTAGTTTGGTCGTCTGTTGCATTTGTTTGGCTGAAAGTAAGTAGCATTTGTGCCAGAGCGGCCGAAATTTTGGCATACTTGTTTCCGGAGTTTTCGCGCGGATTCGCGGTAGGCTTTGGCACCGGTGCCGGTTTTGGGATGGTGGTGGAGGGCTTTAGGGTTGGTGCCGCAAGGACCAGAGGTTTGGCCCAAGCGGAGGTTTTGGGAATGGGAGCCGGAGATGTTTTTGGGATGGGAGCCAGGGAGGTTTTTGGTTTGGGGTAGGCTGAGCAACCCCGGTAACTGGCCGGATGCGCAAGAGAACAATTTGCGCATTTCGGCGGATCTGATTTTGCCATGGGGCAATTGAAGGCTTGGTGGCCGAGCCCGCACTTGACGCACCTGAAAGGCGCCGTACACTTGCTCTGGGAGTGGCCGAAGAGTTGGCAACGATAGCATTGCCCTTTGCTTTTGGACTGCCTAAGGGCCTCCACTCTGACGCGGAGGCCGACACAGGTGGTGAGATCGTAAATCTTACGACACTCACGCGGAACAATGGCTATAAATAGGGGCATTGGAGTCTTATCCATTCGGATCATTGGCGCAACCTTGACCGGTCTGTATCCAGCTTGTGTCAAATCGTCGATGATGTCTTCCGGATTTGTCGTTTCCGGAAGTCCGCGTATCACTACTTTTAGGTTGCGTTCCGACGCGAAAGTGAACGTATGGTACGGTGTCTCGTTTTTGTCAAAAAGAGCGGTGAGCGCGCGATGTGTGTCAGCGTCCGGAACACTAATTTTAATCCCCTCGTGGGTTACTTGAGCCTTCGTGTAAATAATATTTCTCCTCTTTAGATCGTTGGACACGCGGGACCAAATGCTCTTGTTGCGCATAATAATGGGAGGAATTCGTTCGCGAGTTACAGCGTTGTCGGTGTCAACTTGTTCTTGTTCCGGGCACTCGTGTGTGCGCGTGGCAGCTAAGGGGCGGGGCCTAGTTGTGTTCGGTGTTTGGCGCATGCGCGGTGTTATGCTTACTTGGTCATAATCAATTTCCTGTTCGTTGTTGTCGTCCTTTGCTTCTTCTTCTGCTTCCTCTTTGTTTCCGCTCAGAGGGCTGAACGGATTTCCGGTGGCGACTTCCATTGGGGTTGTAGGGGAGGCTGGGCGGGCGGTCTTTCTGGGGGCCTGAAATTCTTCGTCGTTGTCCGATTCTGCACGTCTCTTGGACATCCGCTCTATCTGGGCGCTGCAATGGAGAATTATCTCCCTCAGCTCCTGGATAGACCAGCTGTCAGAGGACGTGGCTAACTTTTCCATCGCTTGTTCCTGTAATCAATCTCCTGCCGAGTTTTAATAAAAACTTGGCAGTCGATTTCGACTCCACACAAGCAAATTCTTCTGATTGTCGGCTTCAGCTATTCTGACGAACTGCCGAAACCGGACTGAATTGGTCAAAAACCACGTGGATTTTCCTAAC
Source organism: Schizotus pectinicornis (assembly GCA_951805265.1). Taxonomy (NCBI): domain Eukaryota; kingdom Metazoa; phylum Arthropoda; class Insecta; order Coleoptera; family Pyrochroidae; genus Schizotus; species Schizotus pectinicornis. The sequence goes on along the minus strand of OX638206.1, from coordinate 9,664,212 downwards.
CGTTTGCCGCAGTTTTTCTGACGAACCACTGAGACTAGGGTTAGGGCTGTTCGCAAACTCTCACAAGACCCGAACTGATTCACTTTCGCAAAACTGTTCACAATCTCTCACCGTTTGGAAACACGTCAAGTCACATCTAGCGCTGCCACTCGACAAGAGGCCCGTGCTAGGTCGGGCGCGGCTTAAATAGGGGTAACTAGCTACCTGTTCAGGAGGGGGGCTAGTTACCTGCCCAAACAGCTGAGTTGGGGGATGTGCTGCACCCAACACAGGGCATTAATTGAACGGGGCCGAGGAGGGGGCAATCGATTAAACTTAGCATTCATTGACATTACTCAGGTCCCATTAGCTGACACGCCAGATGTAAAAACCCGCTGAATATTTCACGATCCAGGTCGGTGTGAATGTAAATCTGTTCCAGATGTAAATGAAATCCGTCGCTTGAGACTTCAACTACGATTCCTTCGGGAAATGTAACAGATCAGTGTCGACTCTAACGGGGTCCGCATTATTTTCGTCATTTTTCTCGTGAATATTTCTCACTCAATCTTTTTTTTATTATTTCCAAAGGGACTTCATTTTTTTTGTGTTTCGCAACGAGTGACGCCATCGCTCAACGCGACAGCCGCACGCCGACCCAAAAGACACTCCAAGATCCCGCAAAAAGCCTAATAATTATTCTAAAGCTCCCCGAGGGCGACGGCGATATTTTAAACTGATCCCATAAAACATTGATATTTTCTATAGAGATGCAGATTAAAAGTAGATGGTTCGATCAGTATTCAGCGCCGACTCTGAAAATTCCAGACGCATACTGAACACTTCAATGAGCTGGAGTTATCGTGGCGTCTAGAAAATTGCTGTTAAATTTTGATTTCTATACATTCCAGTTATTGCGTGATTACTGAACGCTTTGTTGGGAGACCGAATCGAACGAGAAATGTCTGTGCAGTTCGGTAAACATGTTGTCGGCAAATTTCTGTTTCTATACATGACCAGGTATGTAGGTTACAAGTTTCGCAACTCTTCAATTTATGGACATTTTCTACATTTTTTTTCCAACTCAAAACCTAACAAATCTCAATTCCTCCATAACAGGAAAAATAATTAGCGCTGCAATATTTACTTTATTGTGGATCTTGCCAAGAAGTATTGCAACTGATGCCGGATTTTCAAACGAACTCTCACAACTAACACAGAAATGTCGTAAGAAAACGAAAAACTTGTTTGCAACTCGACATCATCGTAAAATTATCAAACTTCAACTAGTTGTAACTTTCAGTCGAGAGCGTTTTTTGGTGTATCGGATCTCATTTAAATAACACTGCGATACAGGGATGCAGTAATGCTAATTAGCCAAAGTAACAACGTGAGTGATCAGGTGTAAACCCACGGCATGACTATAATAAACTCGGATACAAATCTACCGCTACTTCTGCACCAACGTTGGGATATTGAGAATAATTTATTGGCTACTCGTGTAAAGTTGGGAGTACACGAATTAATTATTTCTCTTTACACTTCCTCGAATTTGTAACCAGAGGCGACTGTTATACTAAAATGATTCATTAATATTAATTACCATTTCCGATGGCCAAAATTAAACCGTTAGTTTGTCGCGTTCAAATATTAATCGAAACAAACAATTTCTAATGAAACGCCTCAGAAGTTCAAACGCTGCATTTTGGCGGAGGCGCCGGGCGAATCCGCTCCGCCGCAGTCGGTTGCTTCTGATTCCGCGTATAAATTTTGTTGTGTGCTGTTTGAAGAAAAAATTAATAATTCATCCTTATTCCTAATCCAGACTAAGCGTTGGAAGAGATCGTTTTGGTTGCTTGATGATAACTATTTACACACTCAATTAGCGGCGCAGGATTCAGCATTGCTTTCTTGTCGTGTCGACACGTCAACTCTAAAAACAAAATTACAATGGCTTTAAAGGTTTACACACAAGACTGTTTAAGTTATTACCAGGTATTAGCGGTAAACAAATACCGGCAACGGTTTCCCTTCTAACAAGGACAATGAATTGCGTGATTTTGTGGATTAATCTCGCCTCAATTTACCGACCGTGTCAAGTCAACTTGACTCGCGCAATTTCACTGTCTACGAAGGTTACTGCTTTATTTTTGCTGTGAAATGTGACCGACGTCACTTCTGCTGTGATAATTAGAGGAAGGTGCGCCGTCATAGTAATTAATTTTTGCACGCAGCTCTCAACACGTTTCATAAAATTGATTCGATTAAAAGCAAAAGCTTAAACCAATGACAGAAAAGATTGTGCCCAGTGATAACTTAATTTGCTTTCATGCGAGAAAGCGTAAAAATTGCACTTGGGGGCGTTTTTAAAATTATTACTTCAGGCAAAAGGTTAAACTGATATCGTTACTTAAATATTTACAAGTGTCCCAAAAGTATCGCACTATCTTAAAGGTGTGTTAACTATAAGCAATTTAAGTTAGGAAAATTGAAATTGAACTTTCACTTTTACTTGTCACGTTGTAGGAGAACCACCCATTTGGCACCAAGAAGCATGACCCAGTTCCTTCTGCATTAATACAATAACAATACAAGCTGTAAAAATGCCTATAATTGGAACTGTTTTAAGTGAGATACATTCACAGAGATTAGATTTTATCTTTTGGCAACATTAGAACTAGTGTAATGCATTTACGATTGTGAGGGCGCCGTAAACGTAAATGAAAAAACATTACGGTACTCTAAGCTTAAATAACGACCCTGCCTAATGTTCATCCTCGTTTTAGATGGGGGTAAAATTGGAGTATTGCAGCCGCCGGCATTGCACAGTTAATCTGTATAATAAGGCCCTTTGTCAATGTCGCAGCTTCCAAAGGGGTGTGCCTAAGTGGAAAAAGGTTGCCTTGTGGCAGGGGTGGCGAGCCGAGGCGATTCCGTAATAAATTCAATGAAGACAGATTCGCCACCGACATTATTGAAGTGTTGATTCGAGAATGGCTGATAGGGTGTTTGGCGACAAAATTTTCGGGGGTAGTTTGCATGAAATCGAAAACTTGTGCCGCGTTCTTTCTAGGTGGTGGTTTCGACTATTGCTTGATTTTCTGGTCGGTTTAGTTGGCGTTCTTGTGCATGCACACATTCATATTCATACGCCCTCTGCGAACACGCCACTCTCCTCAAAACTGCCTGCTCTTTATTATAATATCGTACTTCGTTATTCACAATTATCTGTCTCTAATTGCGGGTAGTAAAGCAGTCGCGCTATGATGGCCCGTATATTTTACGATTACCGCACGATAAAAAGCTGGCGAGCTTTTACGCGAAAATAATTGTTTTACGTTGAAATTCAGGTGACGGTTCGTTTGAAAAACGTTTCACTTTTAAAATGCGCCGGTGTCGAGGTTTCAATGAAAAAACGCGACGCGGGTTAAGGGTGGGCGACGAGGGCGCGTTCTAGCGAAGGAACATCGAACTAAGCCGGCAGACTTCATGCGCCACGATGCTTAATCCACGGATTTATTCTCTTAGGTTATCTGGGCCGTATATCTCTCTCGAGGACCGCGGTCTGCCGAGGCATACTAATAGTAAACCTACAGATTGTACTGATAAATAGATACCACAGCCAATGTTCACTATTTATAGCGGGATCCGCACTAACACGACCGGCTTGCAAATGTAAGACGCCATTCTCCAGATCTTCAGAACTGTCTCGCCCATACTAAACCGCTCACTAATCCCCTAATTCGTTTATTAACTGGCGCATTTCCACAGATCCTGTCGGGGAGGAATTGAATGAAGAATTGACGGGTCGATTTCGGCGACTGGCCCTAACAAGGGCCAGGTATAGCAGGTCTGACCGCGGGAAGAGTGGTATCCAGGATAACACGCCTGTTTTATGAGGCAGCTAATTGGGATTCATTACGCCGGCCAGGGTCCTGCGGGTTCGGTGTATTTGGCGATTACGCGCGACTTATTCATCTTACTAACTGTGATTTATAAACTTTATTAGGGTTGCTTTTGAATTGGAGAACTGCTCATTTCTAAGGATTATTTATGGTCCGGTACCTGCCTTCGGCTTCGTATTTAATATTCGCCCATTTACCCCGAATCTACATATTTGAGTAAGTGCCTCTTCATTATTACAAACAGAATAATTAAAACTCTTCCGCTTGGCTTTTGAAAAAACGAACTCGCTTTGCAATCAATCAAGTTGCCTTAAAATAATCAAGCGTCAAGCTCTTTATGCAATTCTCGGTCCTGGAAAATGATCTAAAGATTTCAATTCGGAAATGTAACATCCAGCACGTCGTTTCCTACTCTTACAAATTACGTGCACTCTGGGTTACGTCATTACCAAGTAACTAATAGCGATAAGAGCGCTTAATTTTAATTATCTGTCCATCAACCACGATCATTCAGATCAATATGAGAGCAGTATATGCATGTAGTACTAAAAGTATTGAGCAAGAGTACTGTTAAATTTAGTTTCAAGTTCTTATAAATAAGCCCTGCACACCAATATTTGCAGCTCACAGAAACTATAAAGAACGTGTTGGGTTAGGTGGTAACGAAAAAGAAAATTTTAACACTAAACTCTCTTTGTCTTCTAAAGTACCTGCTCTTTGTTTTGTGAGTCTTAAAGATATTTTCTGTAATAGTAATTTAGAATTTGTTAATTTTATTTCCAATAAATTCAATGTCAATGATCTGATAATCTCATATTATTTCAGTTATATCTATTTTTATAAAGTACATACTCAAACTCGAACCCGACAATAATTTTTATCTAAAATAGTTTACACCGACAGTAGCAAAATTGATGAAAATCCTTATAATTGGAAAAAAATTGCCAAATTTTTTTTTTACTGAAGACAATACTGAAGACAATATTACTTTAAGATCTCGGGGCTTTACCAACAAAAGGTTTTTGGTAAAAACTTTTGCATGTAAACAATCTCGTTAAGTTTGTATAGCTAGGCCTTTAAAGAGCTTTTAATACAAATTTTGCATATAGATTTTTAACAATCTTAAAAACAAAAAAGGATTTACTTTTGGATAAAATAATCGTGCTTTAAGGGTCGCATAGAATAGAATTATTTCAACGGCTTCCGTGACAGGTAGAACCTCAGAAGGATTAGCCTCTGGCCCTGTACTCTAATGTTATATACTTTATTTATGTAGATGATACCATGTCGCAAAGTTACGAGCGGACCTATTACTTTGCAATAGGATCTGTCACTTCCCTGAAAAAAATATGAGATTTAGAAGTATTAAGATTTATAACTTGCGTAACATTAATTAAACAAAAATACATCACTTCCAAACCAATTTTGAAGTCAATAGCCTGAAATGACCCTGTAAATTTTTTGTTATAACATTAACCTGAGGTATTGCAAATTTTTGCGACCAGTTTACAATCTTGTGAGGTGAGGAGTCAAGGCCTCATAAACAACGCCAACTGGCTGAATGGTTTTGTCCCATCTTTTAACATAAAATTGGCCTCTGAGGCTACATTAAAGCAACATTTATTGTGGCATGTGGTAGCAACGTATGTTGCATGGGATCTTCAACTGAGGGTCCGTGAAACGATATATTGCAAATGTTGTTGTCTATTTTATTTTAGGTATTAATTAGTGTTGCTGGACGCAACCGCCACAGCTTTGCGACAAAATGTTTCTTGGTGAATAATGCCAGTCAGTATTCAAGAGTCAATTGATTTTATATATTTTTTCATCTAGTAGAGCATTAAAAAGCTCCTTTATTTGTAGCTGGCTAATGCGCATTAGTCGCGATCAAAGCCATAAAGCGCCAGCGAAATTGGCTTTGTAACATAATACGTAAAAGCAAAAGCGCATGCAACGTTGAAGAACCAGTTTCTCGAAATCATCAAGTTATTGTTACGATTTAAGTTGCACTGACACTAACGAACTGTGAAAAAGTCATTAACGACTCTTCAACGTTTTACCACGTTGATTGACCATTGTTGCAATTGGTAGGTTGGTAACAGATATTAGAATGAGTAGTTGGTCAAGCAAACTGACGTGAAATTTTTTTCCATGTCTCAACAATCGTTTGTGGAAGTGGATATGATTTTGTTATTTAGGGAGTGGCACAAAAATTATAGAAAAAAGTTAAGCCAGAAAACCGAAATAAAGTTAATACTTTGTGGTCTTACGCATTAACATACTACGTTTGGAAAGATGGTTGTACTTTGGCGGAGACGCCGGGCGAATCCGTTACTTTCAATCGAATTTTAATCGATTTTTAAAGCTTAAATGTTTCGGTCATAATAAGGTGACATTTACGCCTAATTTCACTTTTACCTATTGAAAGGGATAAGATGTCAAGACCCTACCCCCAAGATTTAACTTTTAGGAGTTTAAGATTTTCAAAGTTGGTTACATTAATTGCGAATAACTTAATAAATAAGTCGGCTGCTGTCTTGATTTCAGTTTATATTTCCGCTTTGTAATCGTGGCCTTCCCAACGATCAAATTACCGTGCATGACTGGTATTTAATCGGAATCGCGCCCAAACTACATAATCCCACCGACTATATTGGGAATTTAATTCCTTAAGCCGTTTAAGCCTCATTATTTCAGAGCTAGTCAAGCTGGTTGTTTGTAAGTGCTTGAGGACAGTATCCGGGTGGCATTTCCCTGTAGATTCTTGATTGTGAGCTCGCACCACTCACAACGAATCCTCCACAATGCAAATCCCGCTACTTCGCCGTTTAAATATATGGTTTAAGTAAATTATCGTCGAGCCGCGAGTTTTGTGTTAGTTTCAATAAGGGCAGGCTCCCGAATCTCGGTACAGTGATAGCAACGAACGCTTCCATTTGTTTGCCGGGAGTCGTTATAAAGTCAGTAGCATGTAATAAAATCCGTCCCTGATTTCGTGTAATATGTTTATACAAACTAAGATTTAGTATGCGGAGAGCGAATAGAACAAGTTTGCTTGTAATTTATTCTTGCACGACTTTCGGCATTGTGTGTAGCTCGTCGGGTCTTTGCTGCCCGTTTCTTGTTTACTGCAATTAGTCTAGCGGAGGATTTGAATAATAATTCATTCAGAGTTTGACACATGAGTGCACCTCTATTGTTACGTCCGTGTCTTTTAGCGTTGCGGCGCGGCAGCAGACGAGAGCTCCAGTTTTTTGCGGTTAAACGGGTCGAATTCAATTTAATTAAAATCGCCTGTCTCAAGAATAATTTGCTGATGTTCGAGACCACTTCTCTATTTCTAGTGGGCTAGTTCGAAGATCGCCCTAAACCCGACTCTAATTTATCCTATTTGACTTAGGTATTAACGATTAGCCCTGTTCGCAACAACAAAACAGGTAAGAAAAGGTGCAAACTACATAACTACCCTCATTCTTGCCGTCGTAAAATTAAAATTTTTGTTTTCCAGCAAGTTAACTTCTTTACCTCTATTTTGCCCTTGCAGGAGCGGCCGTAATTATGGAAAACTGTTTTGCCAGATGATGATTTAAGTGCAGCACTTTGATTGTGACGTTAAACAGTGTCAGAAGAAAAATGGTAGAGACTAGAAGAAATAATTGAGACTCATATTAAAGCTAGAAAATTGAGTGAAATGCATTTCTTATGATTTCGTGATCTGAGCCGATGAGAAAATACCTTTTAACCTGAACAACGCGAGGAGACGGAAACTTCAAAAGCAGACCTTAAATAATGCATAAATCTGGATAATTTGCCGGAATCAAACGCCGTTTTTTCATACAATCAATTACGCCAGACCGGAATATTTCTTTTTCCCTCCGCCGTCTAGTGAATATCGAAAGATTATAAATCGACTTATTTTATAAATTATTCGGCCGGTGTCTTAACCTGCTTTATTAAGAAGAATTAAGATTTATCTCCGGAACCCGATAAACTTTAAGTTCACGGCAAACTTTGCAATGCCCGCCACTCTCCCTCTTTCCTTTCTTTTTTTTTCTTTTTTGATGGAGTGTTCGGGTTGCGGATCCTGCCGACTTCAGTCTCGGATGCATCGTAAAATGGCATATGGTCATAAAACATGCTTGATTTGTAACTTTAAAAAGCTCGAATGGTTGTTATTTCTTAAGGCGAAATTGTGTGAAGATATCACTGGCATCATTTCCACTCTCGGGTTGGATGGGTGAGGGAGGAGAACGCATTACTCACGGAGTTCTGGAGATGACAGCACTTGGTTGACATGATATCGAGCTTCTTATGCTTTCTGGATATTTATTACCACTGTTCGACCGGCCGTAATTCACGGCGAAATTATTGGAGGCTAATATTCCGCAACGACCCGGGAACCCTTCTCAACTGCCGCCCTTTTATAGTGTTATACAAGAGCCGATTGACCACCTTGCGATTACAAAAATACACTCTTACGCCGATTTCAGCGATATAACTTTGCCCCTCCGCATCAACAGTTTGTTAGCCAGAAAGAACACAATTATTAAATGGGAACAAATATAATGTACACCAAATTAAATCATACATCCCTTGCACTGTCCACCAGAAAATTTAATGAGCATCAAAAAATCTAAGTGAAACCCAAATTATTATACATCAGAAAATGAGAACATCACCACTAAAATAACTATGCTGCGTATTGTTTTGCCATTGCTTAAATTTTAAATTCTACCTATATGTCTATCAATTTTACTAAAGGTTCACCAAATTTAGAACGCTCAAGTTACTCGTCCGTGCTGTACATAATAAATGTTGGCGCTATCCATTTATATTTAGTGTTTCTCAAAAAAACTACTTGTGCGACAAACAATTATTCTATTATTCTAAAAAAGAAATATGCTCGCGCATCTTTCCTTGCCGCTTGCGCTTCCAGACAAGAGGCACGCGACAAATTTTTTTTTTTTCAAGTTTATTTCAGAGCACTGTAATTCTTTTTTTAAAAACACAATTAGAAATTACCACTAAAATAAGTTTTACGTTTTACATAATGCAAGCAAAGCATTTATGTATTACGGAAATCAATATCTTTTTTGTACAAACCACTTCTATTTTTACTCTTATTGTCCTTGCCCTCGCTCCCTAGCACATCTACATCTATAATTTTGCATAAAATTATTTACCATTATTATTTATCAACATGTTATTGCTTGTGTATTTTTGATCAACAAATAGTATTTTTAACTGCTAAATAATATAAGACACTGCCGAAAATTAAATATCTGGGTATTATGTAGGAATTAAATGCGGAATAAAATTTGGTGAACATTTAATATTTATGGTCAACAAAAGTTATTTTGGCGAACAAAATATATAAGAGGCCAGCATTATGTCAATATTTGGTTGTCGCTTTAAGATTATGTATTTTCTTAATTTTGGTAAGCATATAGTATTTTTGGGAAATGAAAGTATTTTTTTGTATGAAAATATTGGGTAAATTTGGTAGACTGTTAAATACGACTCTTATTAAATTATTATTAAAGCAGCAAAAATATCAAGCGGTCTTCATGTTGAATAAAACATCCTGTGGAAACGTATTGTTGCTTGCGAAGGTCGATTTGAACTTTTTGAGAATATTCGTTCTGCATTTGCAACAAGTCCTGAAACGGCCGAATTTTTTTGAGGCAATACACCGATTCTCTTGGATTTCCTCCAGACAATAATATCGTCTGGGCCAATTTGCAGTGAAACCGAGATCGACGGATGACAATTACGATTAAGACAGTTTGTGGCGCCGCGCAGTGCATATTTGCCGAAGATATCTTCACGTCGCCCAGAAACTATAACAGTATGTCTTATCTGCGCGTGCCGGGCTAGATAGAGGGATTACACAGGGGATTATCTTTACATATGGACCATCCCATGCTAATTCTTGATACCTAGCGTCATATTTTGCCACTTATCTCGTCCGCAGGATATCACTTCATGCACGTCGTTAATAGAACGCCGCCACGTCTAGGAATAACGAAACAAATGGCCTCCGTCGCCGTGTTTAGTTCTTCCCGTTAATTCGGAATAAATCCTGATTTATGCGGGGCCGTCCCGGTAATTTATCCCCATAATTGCGAAAGTTGACGCCGCGGTGGGTTCGGGGGATTCCGTCTCATTTCATCTCAATTTCTTTGTCGCGATCCTCATTTTTTGGTGTAGTCTCTGCCGCTAACTTCAGAACTGCACTAAAAAACTTCCTCTTCTGGGAAACAAGAAGCTGCGCGAAATAAAGCCCGATTCTCACTCCTTTCCAGTTTCGAACAAAAGCCTGAATTCCTTTAATTCGATCTTAGGACGCGAGATGTTTGGTGAAAAACTTGCCGCTCTGCGAGCAAATTAAACTTGTCATCCAATCACCTTTAAGCCTTCAGAAAGGGGACGCCGGGAGCGGACAAACTTACTTACCTAAATAATCGGTGTTGGAACACAACAAGTAGTGCGGGTGCGCGGGGTAATTTGACGATTTCACTCCAACGCAACCCTTAAGTTGAAAAATTTTCAAGAGGGCGTTGCGACCACTACGATTGTCTAGAGAGTTTAGAGAAAATTGCGGGTATTACTGCTGACGTTGGAAAACGCAGTTAGTATTAAATTACCAGAAAATGTCGACTCTAGGGCAATATTTTTCGCTCATTAAATTTGTAAACAAACGACGAATATTTAACATACGCACTCATTAGTTTAGTTTTATGCAGGCACGGATGCAGGTAAATATTTTTTATAGCAAAAAATTGCTCATTAGCAGAATTTTAAATATTTCCAACTAAATTCTCGTTAAAGCTGAGGTGTTTTAGGAAAATGCACCAGACAACTTTTCGCAGTCACGAGCAATAGTTGCGTTAGACGGTTGGGCAGTTAAGTGTTGGAGGCGAGGCTGGAGGTGTTTCCACAAATTGTCCATAATTTTTATTTGATTGTAATGCTGTTACCAGTAAATTAAGTAAAAAGGGCTATGATGGTAATCGATGGTTTGAAGAACAAATCAATTATTGTTATTTGGGTCGTATTTAACAGTCTACCAAAGTTACCCAATATTTTTATACAAAAAAATACTTTTATTTTCCAAAAATACTAAATGTTCACCAAAATTAAGAAAATAGATAATCTTAAAGCGACAACCAAATATTGACATAATGCTGGTCTCTTATATATTTTGTTCGCCAAAATAACTTTTGTTGACCATAAATACTAAATGTTCACCAAATTCTATTCCGCATTTAATTCTGACATAATACCCAGATATTTAATTTTCGACAGTGTCTTATATTATTTAGCAGTTAAAAATACTATTTGTTGATCAAAAATACACAAGCAATAAAATGTTGTGCAAATGGTAAATAATTTTATGCAAAATTATAGATGTAGATGTGCTAGGGCAAGGAAAATAAGAGTAAAAATAGAAGTGGTTTGCACAAAAAAAAATTTGATTTCCATAATATATAAATGCTTTGCTGTAATTGGCTTGCATTATGTAAAACGTAAAACTTCTTTTAGTGGTAATTTCTAATCGTGCTTTTAAAAAAAATTACAGGGCCCTGAACTGACCGTGTACAAAACGTTTTTCGCGTGCCTCTTGTTTGGAAGCGCAAGCGGCAAGGAGAGATGCGCGAGCATATTTCATTTTTGGAGTAATAGAATAATTATTTGACGCACAAATAGTTTTTTTGAGAAACACTAAATATAAATGGATAGCGCCAATATTTATCATGTACAGCACGGACGCGTAACTTGAGCGTGCTAAATTTGGTGAACATTTAGTAAAATTGATAGACATATAGAATTTAAAATGTAAGCAACAGTAAAACAATACGCAGCATAGTTATTTTAGTGGTGATGTTCTCATTTTCTGATGTATAATAATTTGGGTCTCATTTAGATTTTTTGATGCTCAATAAATTTTCTGGTGGACAGTGCAAGGGATGTATGGTTTAATTTGGTGTACATTATATTTGTTCCCTTTTTATTTCGCTATACCTACAGGTGTCCCAAACTTCCACGTCATCTCTTGAAAGGCAGATAGGCCAGCCCATTAGTGACCAGAATATCAAGATATGACCTTAATAAAAAATTGTTCCTTTTTGAGATGTAGACACTTTTATGAATTACATGAAAATCGGCACTTTAGAATGCCACAGCTACAAAATTCTATTTTTAAGATTCTATTTTTTGTTACTCTAAGTAGACTTGTTAATGATCACATTCCAAAATAAAATAAATATTCAAAGTAATATCTTTTGATAAAAATATTTTTGCCCGATTTTAGAGTTATTTTTTTAATTAACTAACGACTCTTCATACAGTAAAAAAAATACCAAGCTAACCTGGCAAGTTATTTTAAAAAAATAATCATTTTAGTGTAGTTTTTAGCTATTTTGTTCCAACTCTCCTTTTAATTATTGTCCCAAAGGTATATTTTGTATTGATGTTAGATAATAATAATTGAATTAAATTTGAAACGACAATGTCAAATTGTTTTTTTACCAGATCTTGGAAACTTAGCTCAGAAGTATTGCTCCAGTACTTCGATACTGTTGTTACCCATATGTAAAAAAAATTTCATATTTGCAGTACAAAAAGCACCTGTCGATGGAGCGACAAGTTGAAAATGACTTAGTCTTCAACTCCAGCCGGTAACTGTTAGGAAAATCGACAGCTCCTCCACCCCCTAAAAAATAAATTTAGTTTCCAACCCCTCGATTTTTGTTAAAGTTAACTTAACTTCCAGTCGGGTGCGGCTTAACACTAACGAGAGCACTGCGCCGTGACCTGGCTGCGACCGCGATTCTGGTCCATTTTTATTAATTTTAATGAATTAATAGGTTGATGGAGAATAGTTGTTGAACAATGCAGGCAGAAAACGTGATATAATTTTCACTCGGTCCCGGCTTGTTTGCCGGTGGTAATTTTAATTTATGCCGCTACCGATGCAAATTAAAATCTCTAATTTTCCATTTTTTAGTCCTCCGTGCTGCACGATATTTGCTACTCACCATTTCGCTCCGCCCGTGTCGACAAAAATGCTTTTTCCCTTCTATAACTAACAAAAGTACTTGCATTCATCACGTTTCTCATTACCGCAATCTTGATCAAGCCTAGCATTAAATTTCTATTAAGTAAGCAATGCAACTTGTCGCAACGCCACGTGCGCTTTCACTCATCTTTATAAACGCAGAACTAGACCGAAATCTGATCAGATAGGGTTGGCCTGCATGAATACTTCCTTAATGATTCGGATGTTTATTCAATAATCTTGAAGGTAGGCGACCACGCACCGTACACGCGACCACCTACTTAAAGTAAATCCAGTCGATTTTAACGAGACTCGCAATTACTCACGTCGGTCCCGATCGTTGTGGCCATATGATTGATCATAGGGGTTGTCGCACGTTTTGCATGTCGAAATCCGTGGACGCAGTTACAAATTATTCGTGAAACCGCACGATACCTGCTGAGCGGGGCCGGGTCGTGCTATGTTGTGTCACATGACAGCCCGGGAAACGCTCTTAATACGTTTGGCCTGCCAGTCAAAATTGCGTATCCAACTGTCATCTCTACCACTCAAATATGAATGAAGATACTAACGACGGGGAGGTTTCAGATTCGATCCCAAGCGATGTTATCGAATCAACCAGTTATCTTTTTGCAACAATGCCAGACACTAATGGAATTCCTCTATTATCAGAATCAGATATTTTTAGAGTACTGGTACCCCCATTGAAGACCTAAAATTTTATTTTGGAAATTAAATTTTATAAGACTCTTTTTTCTCTGCTCTTCGAAAAGGAATTGCTACTGCAGCGCGTGCAGTGTGAGCAAAATGCTAATCAATGTCGTTGTAATTATTGAAATGTCATGAGCAACGATGTATGGCTATTGATCTAGATTTAGGTTGGTTATATACCGGACTGTAGCCGGATTAGCTGGCTTCAAACACCGCCTGTTCTCCAAGCCAACAGTAGCTGAAGCGGAATGTAGACATCAACGGTCAGCAACGTTGATATTAGTGTTTACATGCAGGGTCAATAATAGAATAAGTGTAGGGCATACAACCTCAAGGGTGGAATAAATGATGTTGATATCGTTGCGAGATTGCTGTGAAGAAGGCAATGGAAAACCACTTCATTATTCTTCCGAATCGAATTATTTTAAAAATATATAGGGTCAGTCAGAACCAAGCGTCTCGTGTTAAAATTATTACACATATAAAAATGGGTCGTATTTAACAGTCTACCAAATTTACCCAATATTTTCATACAAAAAAATACTTTCATTTCCCAAAAATACTAAATGCTCACCAAAATTAAGAAAATACATAATCTTAAAGCGACAACCAAATATTGACATAATACTGGCCTCTTATATATTTTGTTCGCCAAAATAACTTTTGTTGACCATAAATACTAAATGTTCACCAAATTTTATTCCGCATTTAATTCTAACATAATACCCAGATATTTAATTTTCGACAGTGTCTTATATTATTTAGCAGTTAAAAATACTATTTGTTGATCAAAAATACACAAGCAATAAAATGTTGTGCAAATGGTAAATAATTTTATGCAAAATTATAGATGTAGATGTGCTAGGGCAAGGACAATAAGAGTAAAAATAGAAGTGGTTTGCACAAAAAAAGATATTGATTTCCGTAATATATAAATGCTTTGCTGTAATTGGCTTGCATTATGTAAAACGTAAAACTTATTTTAGTGGTAATTTCTAATCGTGCTTTTAAAAAAAAATTTACAGGACTCTGAACTGACCTCGTACAAAACTTTTTTCGCGGGTCTCTTGTTTGGAAGCGCAAGCGGCAAGGAGAGATGCGCGTGCATATTTCATTTTTGGAGTAATAGAATAATTATTTGACGCACAAGTAGTTTTTTTGAGAAACACTAAATATAAATTGATAGCGCGAATATTTATTATGTAGGTACAGCACGGATGCGTAACTTGAGCGTTCTAAATTTGGTGAAGATTTAGTAAAATTGATAGACATATAGAATTTAAAATGTAAGCAATGATAAAACAATACGCAACATTGTTATTTTAGTGGTGATGTTCTCATTTTCTGATGTATAATAATTTGGGTTTTATTTAGATTTTTTGACGCTCATTAAATTTTCTGGTGGACAGTGCAAGGGATGTATGGTTTAATTTGGTGTACATTATATTTGTTCCCTATAAAAATAATATCAGCTGTCTCTTAAATAAGTACTAGTTACTTCCAAGAGTCAAGGGTCGGTTTGAGGCATTGTCGTACCTTCCGACTCCCTCTCACTAATTCCAATATCATGTTGAGGTCTCCGGTTTACGCTATGTACAAAATTTATAATGACGTTGATCATCTTGTCAATATTTTTAATTGCAAGTTGAGTAAGTTGATTGCTGTTCCAGTCAGTTTCTTTTCTTGATTCGCAACCTTTCATTATTGTTTTGAACTTGTGTTCGTATTTGTATGCGCTGATAGTGTTTGTGTTTATTGATTTTGTTATATCTGTTTGTTAACTTGTTTCTTTATTTTTCTTACCTTTTCTAAGCATATTTATTTTCTTTAGTATCCTGTAACTGGGTTGTAGCCTGAACAAAATAAATCCTTATTATTGGTATTGTTATTATTATTATAAATTTAATTTATTATGCCCAAATTATGTGTACCTCAAATAGATTTCAATCGTGGTTCAATAACCATAAGCTTAGAAATTCATAATAACGGACATTTTAGGTACTATCTCAGTTGGTGTAAAGACTTTTCTTTCCCCGGGACTCTGTTTGCATTAAACCAAACTTGCTCAAATCTTGTAACAGCATTTATTATGGTTTAAATTAGTTAATATGTAGATAATGTCTAATTTAGTACAAACGGACAACTTTTCACGTTAACTACTTTTTAACTGAAGTGTCAAGCTGCGTTGCTTTATTGTATATGAAAGTTAGAACACGCCATCAGAGATTAAAGTTATGGTTTAAAGTGTCGAGTTAAAACAGGACACGTTACACCTGCTTCTATTGTTGTCGAATTGAAAAAGTAGTTTGATCGCCCCCATTCGCGAGTTTATGGAGCAGATCGACAACGAGCTGTTGCGTTTTGGTTTGAGTTTATGATGGATAAAGTCGTGCTTTGGTGTCGGCGTTTCGTTTTTAATACCGCGCCGCGACGCCGGATCCGAGATGGAAAACTCATGGCTGCTTTCCCCTTTTGACGCGGAAAAACTAAAAGCAAAATAACACATCTGGAATGATAGATGTGGGGTAGTAGAAGGGAAACGTAAAAATCAGAATAGGCAATTTGGAACGGTCTTAAGCATCCATATTTCGCACGTAGTCCTGTATATGTATGAGTTATGGTGGAGGTCGCCACGTCCCAACTATATTTTATTTGTTATCGGATTCCAGTTCGTGACGCTTTTCCCAAATGTCTGTTTGCGGTTTTCATCGAATTACACATACTTTATATATTTAAATCTTCAAATAAACACATTGTGTCTGCCGCCGCATAATGCAGGATGAGTTGCTGCTTTGAATTCCTCAAACTGGCCCGGCGCATTAAGAATTCAAAATATTTTATTATCGTGCAAACATGTCGGCTGTTCAATACTTCAATAAGCGCTTGATTTTTATTAAAAGATTAGAGATGGGGCTTTCATCGCCGACAGCTGCAAATTAAATATTGCCCGACGGTTAATGGGTTTTTATTAAAATCTAACAATCGATCTGGCCCAACTTATATTATCAGCAAAAGTTTAATACATCTTAAAAGTTTTAAATTAATTAACATTCTTGTTATCTATCTAACGGTTCGGAATGGAGAATCGGTTTCTTGTGGTCGGGTAAGCTTACTACCTCCACTTCGAACTTTACGCCCAACTTGCTCGGAAACAATTACAATTATTCCAAAATAAAACTACCTTCGAAATTTAATTTCCCTCCGCGGCCTCCAGAAATTTATAAAGAAAAATTTCGCATGCGAAACGACTTCCCAGAAAGCTTTTCCACTCGCCCTCCCGGAACCAATTAAAATATTTCTACTTGTAATTAAACACACTTGGCGAGTCCCGCCTGAATTACCATAAATAAATCACTCGAAATCCCCACCCAAAAATTATGAAAATTAACCGAAAAAAATAACTTAATGAGAAAACAGCTGAATATTCATAAATAGTAACGAGTTTTTTTGACCGAAATCTCTTTTCAACTTGATTATGCACTTTATTTTTGTCATTCTTCGCCCTTAATTGACGCATGAATATGCATGAAACTGAACTTAGCCGCGGGATTCTTAACCGCAAGAAGCACAGCAATACAAACCGAACCGCCACGAGAGATGTTGCGCCATCTAGAACACGCAGCTTGAAATTTCCTGCTGGTTACAGCGCGCAGTGCTGTAAAAGCTCGTGTCTAGAGCTTTCAGTTTGAAAGCTATATTTTCCACCTGTCGTTGGGGGCTGCAGAGGGCGCTCCAGCTTAGTTAACTGTTTTGCTG
This sequence comes from Schizotus pectinicornis, assembly GCA_951805265.1. Taxonomy (NCBI): domain Eukaryota; kingdom Metazoa; phylum Arthropoda; class Insecta; order Coleoptera; family Pyrochroidae; genus Schizotus; species Schizotus pectinicornis. The sequence continues at coordinate 9,646,800 of OX638206.1, read as the reverse complement.
AAAACGGAATCTATTGTTTCGAGAGAGGAAATGATAATTTGTTAATGATTTCTTCAACTAGTCGGTTGATTCTCAAAAAGGTTAATAAATTAAATTAGGGAATTAAGCCGGGTCGTGTAGTTCGGTGGTGTCCTGTAGCTCCTAATCTATTATAGATGAACCTTAATGGACGAAAATTGGTTTAGAGCGCCGTTGATAGACGCTTCTTAAATAAAAGATACTGCAGTGGCTTATTTAGTTAATTCGAGTTCAGGATTTGGCGACCAAAGAATCGAAGCAAACTAATTAGCAGCTGGCTGGAACAATTTTTCCCAATAAAACGCCGCCTCGGCTGTCGAAATTTTCCAAATATTAGTGAATGCTATTTAGCAGAGGTAAAACAGGGGGTTATATATCAAACGCCAGACAATATTCATGGAAACATCGGGCTTGTTATGCTAAGCAGACGGCATCTGGAATAATTTCGGCGAGTTTTGTTCCGACAATTCATTAAGGGAAATTCCTAGCTTGTCTGACTCCGGTTCCTTTAACGTATGGATATTTGGAAATCGAATTCGACTGTGGAAGCGAGCGATCCCCTTCACGTCTGATTATAGATCTACCACTCGGAGCTTAAATTTTTTATTTGGGCCGCTTGTTCAGCCGCTATAAATCAATATTTCCAGACATGTTTTATTAGTGTTTGAATTCGGTAATGGGGCCTAAAGGGATAAACACTCGTCGTGGATATTTAATAACGCCATAAATTCTTCGGTATTATACTAATAGAAATTTACAGGAAATTCGCGAAGCCGGCGTTGAAAAGTTGAACAAAATATTATTTCTAAATGGCCTTTTTGTTGTCAAAAATAAAAATTGGTTACACATCGTGCTATTATACAGGGTGTTTCATAATTGTATGTCAATATTAAAAGGGGTTCTCTGTGTATGATTCTGAAATAAAAGCTAAGATAAAAATCACTACAGTCACAATTAATAGTTTTAAGAAAAAATTATATAAGTATAGCTTAGGGAACATCTGTGGGATATTTTTGAATCGTTTTTCAAATTTGAGATTTCTGAATTTAATTTTCTCATTCTTTTCAATAGTAGGTAACGATATGATGTATAAAGTAAAAACAAAAATTTTTTGAATGTTCACTCATGTGGCTATTTGTAACCATTTTCAATTCATTAATCAATAATTACAAAATTCAAGCATTAAAAATTAGATTATTCTTAAAATAACTCCACAGATAAAATTGTAGTAAGTGGTCCAGATGTTTTGTCTATAAAAATAGCATTAGTTTTTTTAGTGAGTTTAATGTGTTTAATGGCTTCGAAAAATTGAATTCTTAATTAAAAGAAAAGCTTATTGTACTTTGAAAGAGTAATTTAGCTGCCCCTTATATGTATCGTGAAGAATTGAAACGACTCACCGCGAATCTTCAATCGACTGCAGAAGTAAAAGGTGTTATGCTCATTATTCATCCTTCTCCTTCGCCATTGTAGTTGGAACTTACTGAAATCAACATTTGACAAGTTAGTTTCAATCCTTAATTCTTTGAAATAAATTGACTTATAAAACTTTAAACAAAAAAAAGTTATATATTACCTTTAGTGGCAACACCTGTCGCAGTCGTCTACCATTAGTCACTTTACTACCCAGCACCCTTACTACATTGCAAGTTCTTTTTTCCTGCAACAATAGAGCAAAGATGCTCAAGTGCGCGATAATAATCGATTATTTAATGTGCAGTCCTAGCGTCTGCCGCGATCGAACTAATTTTTCAAGCGTAAATCCTTATCGCTAAATTATAAAAAAAGTGTTTTTATGGAACTAATACGTAACAACGCTATCGAGTGTGTCGGAAGTGCCAGGGCGGATCTCCAGAGTAAGTAAATATAACCGGACATCATCGTTGATTTCAGAAAGAGAAACCCAATTTTGTAGAAGAAAATTGTAGTGTCCACTTGAAATTCAAAAAGTTTAAAATTGAAAAATTGTATAATTTTTCAAAAGTAAAAACGATTTAAAGACATCCCAAAGATGTTTCCTAACTAGTACCTACTTAGATACTTTTTTCTTAAATCTCGTAATTGTGACTGTAGTGATTTTTTAAACATGCATCTACAAATGCTATTATTTGAGCAAAAAAAATCACTACATCCAAGTGGTTTGGAAATCGTCAGTAATAATATTGGAGTGAAAAGAGTCTAGGCAAAGGCCCCAAAAAATCTTTTTTTAAAAACAACATTCTATTTAAAAAAATGTTTTCCCTTGCCGGTTAGACCAGAACAACACTTTTGCTTTTGGACACTACAATTTTCTTCTTCAAAATAGGGATTTTCTTTCGGAATTCAACGATGATGTCCGGTCATACTTACTGTGGAGACCGGCCTTGGCACTTTATTCAATGATGTTGTTACGTATTAGTTCCGAAGAGATGTAAACATTTTTTTATAAATTAGCGATAAGGATTTACCGATAGGATTTACCTAGTTAGTTCGATCGCGGCGGGCGCATGGACTGCATATTACAAATAATGGATTATCATCGCGTACTTGAGCATCTTTGCTCTATTGTTGCAAGAATAAAGAACTTGCAATGTAGTAAGGGTGCTGTGTAGTGAAGTGTAGTGACTAATGGTAGACGACTGCGACAGGGGTTGCCACTAAGGGTAATACATTTATTAATTAAGTCTAAGTTTAGCATTTAATTTATTTCAAAGAATTGAGGATTGAAACTAACTTGTCAAATGTTGATTTCAGTAAGTCCTAACTACAATGGCAAAGGAGAAAGATGGATGGTGAGCATAACATCCTTTACTTCTGCAGTCGATTGAAGATTCGCGGTGAGTCGTTTCAATTCTTCACGATACATGTAAGAGACAGCTAAAATTACTCTTTCAAAGCACAAGCTTTTTTTTTCAATTGAATTAGATTTTTGGAAGCCATATACAGGCTGTCCCGAAAAAAGTATGCAATACTTTACATACGGTTTCTACGATAAACAACATAAAAAATTAGTCGATAAACTTGAAGCGAAAAATCTTTCCTAAGGGAGCTACAGACCCCTAAAGGTGGACCACTGTAAATGGTTTTTATTGAATCTCCAAAGCCGTCAGTGGTAAGATGATGAGATTTTTCACAACCATTAGTCTTTTTGTGTTGAGATAAAAATTATTTTAGAACTAATACTAGGGGTGTTCCAAATGGAGGGATTGCAAGGTTTAAAATAACGCCAAATTTCTTGTGTCTGTCCAATTTATAGTTTTTGGTTGTAAAATATTGAATTTCCAAGTATGTCACATAATAAAGATACTCTTGTTCAATACCGATACTAGTTGTTCAATCATCATTAAATAATTCCGTTGTTTGGATACAAAGATCGATAATTATTGCGAAGACAACAAATTTCACAAATCAAAAAACCCACTTGCTTTTTGTATATATTTGTTAGAATTATTAATTAAATTAAGATTGTTAGATGTTACGCTGTGTGTCGTTACTACTATCCGACAGTCTCCACTTCCACCTCCTTCTTCTTTTCTGAACATGGTTCTTTGAACTTTTTAAGATTCAGTGTTAAGGACCAAGCCACAAAACTTGGGGTGTGAGGCTGCATCCCAGTAGCACTAAAATACCCATTTTCTGTACCACTCGCCCAAGCCTACAACCTTGGAACTTGAGGCTGCGTTCCGGTGGTACATCCTATACCTACTCATTACCAGAACCACTTCTGCAAATGCCATTATTTGAACAAAAAAAAAATCACTATACCCAAGTTGTTTAGAAATGGTCAGTAATAATATTGGAGTGAAAAGAGTCTCGGAAAAGACTCCAAAAAACCTTTTTTCACAAACAACATTCTATTTAAAAAAATGTCCTTGTAAAATTATCGTTTTAGCTCACCCTGTATGTTCAAAAATAATTTTTGATTATAAATTTTTTTTTAGTGTATTTGTGTTTTTAAATAAAATTTGTAGCTATCATAGAACTTGAGCTATCGAAGTCGGACGCACTATTGCCCCACCCTGTACCTATAACAATTAATTGATGAAGATAAAGCTTTTGAAACTGTGACAAAATTATTACTTCGCAAAACAACAGGTAGAAGTTATTTTCAAAATATAATAAAGTATGTTGACAGTAAAACAACGCAAAAATAGTTTTTGATTTAATTTACTGAACAGCAACCAACTGAAAATTCGTTATCCCCGCTAATCCTTTGTTATACATTGCACACTCATTGCACTCGATTTTGCCGCGCCCCCTGCTCCAGCACATTTAATCTGCAGCGTTTATTTTTTGTTGTGGAGGGGTCAACAGTTGATAAAAACAGCAACCCGCGTTCAAATACATATTTGCAACTACTTGCGACAGCAAGTTTTTTAAGTTTCTGGAATTTTACCAATGCGAATCTGAAGCAAAATGTCATTCACTTTGTGAATACGCACTCAACATCACCGTAGCATTCTAGTTTTCGAGATATTGGAAATTTTCAAATATGGCGACTGCAGCGCCAAAAGACCTAAACCTAACAAATTGAAAGTTAAGATAACTCGGAAACGAAGAGAAATGGAAAAATGCGGTTTTTAGATTCAGAAAGCACACAATATTTTTTATAAGCGGGCAAGGTTTCATGCACGTTCGACTTTGGAACACAAATATATTTGCAACATCTTCTTTTAAAGACAAAAAATATTGAACCGCATTCTGACAACGCAAATCTGAAGCAAAGTTTTATGGCCTTTTTGAATATGTGATCAGCATTAAGGTAGCTTTTTGAGTTATTGAGATATCGGCGACTTTCCAATGTGACGCCAAAAGACCCAAACTAACAAATCGAAAATTAAGCAAAATATAAAATTACAATGTGAGTAAAATCGAGGGTAGAGCTGGTTGATATGCAAAAGGGTAGCTTCCGGGAAGAGCACAGCACAGTTAAATTACAACTTGTGAGGGAGAAAGCAAATTATTTCGTGAATTAGGTTTATCATAATTATTATGTACATTTAATATTTAATTAATATTTAGAATTTGTTTAAAATAGCTATGTATTGGTGCATGACTATCAGTATTGTTTGGACCACTTTGCACCATCAACCACATTCTTAAACATTTCTTCTGCTCTGAACGCTAAAGGAGGGAAATTAATATTTAATTCCGTATCAATGTTATGTAGAACTGCACATGTCACCAAGATGCCTTCAACTCTTTGATGCTGTAACCTTATTCTTAAAAATAAAATCAGAAATCGGCGTTTTAAGACACCAAAGCAACATTCGATGAGATTTCTAATATTCCAGTGCACCTTGTGGATGACCTAATGATGTAATTAAATATGTTTGGTTGCATATCCTCTTTCACCAACCATGCAAATACGCTACTGCCGATGTCACGTCATATCGTGTTCTGAGACCAGAATTTTTGAAAATCGTGGAGTCGTGTTTAGAGCCTGGCCAGCGACAATATCCTGAATTTTCATCTTTGCATTCCAGACTGTCTAAACATTGCAGGAAAAATAGCGCTTCCGATTTTTAAAATTTTCCGCATTGTTACCTCCAGATTGGATCTTTATATGAGTGCTATCAACTGCACCCAGACATCTAAGAATCTAAGAAACCTTTCTATCTGCTTAAATTTACCATTAACTTTTTTCTTGTCCATGAGTTTCACTGTTGTTTGAGCTACTCCATGTTGATGCATCTTATAGTTAGGCATATACTTTCTCTATACACTTTATACTTTTTCTGGCACATCACTAATCTCATGAGTTACAATATCTCCATTTTGGCATATCCAGTTTTCATGCTGCATAATAGGGTGCTTGCCCTCGCCCTGGTAATACTTCAACATCATCTTTATGTTTACAGTTGTATTCTTCTTGTCACCTCGCATTTGGCTGTAAGCACTAATTTCAACGGTGCTGCCCATCGAGAGTGTTTATAGCTTATTTAGTCAAACTGTCCGAACTGTGATATAGTGAAGGTTTTTTTGTGTGCCAATTTGGTCCGATTCGATTGACTTCTGCGTTATTCTGGATGTCGCCGTGATTTTCGGTCGCTAGGTAGCAAAATAAATTGGGGAGCTGTCGATGAATAGTGCACGCGACGGCCATTTGGAGTCTGGTCGTGACACAACATTGACAGATGAGCGCCCATCTTCCGACTAAAATCATTCATCACTCATACAAATTATTCCCGCGCATTACGCACGATACACGCATAATCCGGAAAGCCATTCGATACGAAAACAACCGTATTAAAATTACACGGTTCACAACCGGCGATTTGTAACTGGCTCCTTTTCCTCCGGCGATCCTCAATCGCAAAGTGGTGCATATTTAAAATGCCCGATAAAATATCCGTAAATATCCCTTCGACCCGGCCGGGATAATGCATTTGCCATTCGACGAATTTGGACAAGCTCCAAAAGCTAGATAGACAGTCCTGATTCTTATCAGATTTAATCGATGACGATTAAGTTAATGCCAGCCAAAGGCGGTCGGAAAATATTACATTTTTCACACTTACCTACTTCGCGAACAAGAGTTTCGACTTAGGCGCGTTATTTAATTTGAAAGTTAAAATTATTGATTTAAATTCCATTCAATACAGCGCGCTGTGGCCCTAAATTAGTTTTGATGGAAGCAGCGATGCCAAGCTCTAACAACGAGCCAACCATACAATCGTAACGAGCTCCACTATGCTGAATCAAACCGACAACTTCATCAAGCGGGGATAACGACGCACATTTTTAACCACCCATCCACTCACGCCGATACTCACCAGTTTTTTCGTTTCTATCCCGCAAAATTACACTTATAAACTGCCGACAACTGCCTGGAATTGTCCTCGAATTATCCCGAATCGGCCCAGATTTCTTCTCGATTGCCCGAGGGGACGCGGAATTGTTCCAATTATTTTTATAGGACGGACGGCGTGTCTCCTCTGCACAGGAATTGCATCAGCAGCACCTCAACACCGACCGATATTGCTTTTAAAACTTGTTACGCTATTGTTGGCCTCGATCGGGTACGACTTGCTCGAAAACGGTCCCGGGAGATTGCTCGTGATTACACTTGTAACGGGCAAATTATTGCGTCTACGTGAATAATCCTTCATTAAATGTGGTTGGCCTAAAATGCCTCAATGCCCGACATTATCCACATATTACATTTATGTTGGCCAACTGTCTGGAGCCAACATCGTACGTTCTCGGGATAAACAGGTCTTTAAGGGCAATTTCGTTTCCCATCGCAGCAGATTTCGTCTAGAGTGAGGGCGCTCCAAGAAAGAAGTCGCTAAATTAATCTAACATTATTGCACGCGGACCTTATCCTAGTGGAGTTGGCCCGGGGTTGGTCAATCAAAACATTCAACTTCTGCACTGAGGAAGAACACTCAAAGTAAAACCGCACCTATTTGTCGCCAATTTGTACTTCCAAAGAACATCAAGAAAGTTATGAACTGTTTAGGGCCAAATTTTAGGTCCTTCGATAAAACTACCATTTATTGGTGATAGTTGGAAAAGTAGAAAGGAAAGCCAACGCAATGATGATTGTGTGTACTTGTTGTTAAACTTTACCTGAAAATTAGGAACACCGACAAAAATTTAAATGAAGTCTAATTCTACCATCTCCAAACTACAGTAAAGTATTAAAATAAACATGATCATGGGACTAGGACTTGGTTAGACCAGCATCTGAAAAGTTGGTTCCATATTTGTTTATGACGTAACCGCTTTTGTTTTATCCGGCGCGTTCACCAGTTTTAACGTTATGGTCCTGGCTTCAAATGATTGATTAGGCTAATAATATTTCTTTTTATGTGCAAAATAGATCAATTACCACATTTCTCATCAAATTTAATGACTGGTTGAAGACATAGAGTGCTTTCCTTTTAAAACAAGTCAATCTTAATAACTATCAATTATAAGTAAAAAAAAAACACAATTAAGATATAGGGAGGAAAGTAATAATATTTATTTAATTTCGAATTTCGCTCTCCAATTTGACGTTTTTAGTATAAACGATGCATTGGGAAGCTCTGTACACCAAGCACAGAGCTCCCAGAAAGTTGCACATGCTTGAAGGCTATCTGGAGATAAAGCCAAATGTTGCACAAATTTGTGGCTAGCAGGTTATTGGAACCGGAAACAGAGATAGTCCAGAAAGTTGCACAAGTTTGCAAATTATTGACACATAAAACGAAGACAGCCGCGAAGTTGCAGCTACTAAATAAATAGTTGAATTACCTTGGTGGATTGGATATCAGCGCCTTCCTGTCACAGGATTAAACTTTCATTAAATTTTTGGCATCTATTTCGGAAACACCTTGAATATTGTGAAGATTGTACATTTTTTCGTAGACTAAAAAATAATGAAGTCGGAGGACCTCAAATTTTCTTCTTACAAAAATTTTTGGAAATAAATATTATTTAGTGAGATGTTCTGTAATACAGTAAAGCCCTTCCACTTTAATGCATAAATCAGTTCTCAGAAATTTTTTTAATGTATTTTTTCAAAAATACAAAAATTATCTTTTGATGCTATAAAAGAATTTAGAGGCCACCTAATGTTCCTTACACTGACTAGCATTAAAGACACCTACACAAACAATACGCAACTGTTGTGTTGTGCATCGTCAAAATGTCAAAAAGTCTTAAGCAAAAAAGTTTTAGGCCATTATTTATAGACCAAGGGCAGTTCAGGCTCTGTAGCTTTAGAGGATTTATGCCAAATTTAAAGCAAAAGTGTAAATAAACTGAATTAAGAGAAGCAAAATCTGAGGTCCAATTACTTCCTTAATTTCAGCTTAAAAAAATTATAGGAGCTTGTAATATTATTTTAGCACTCCTCAAAATTTATTGTTTATTATCGACCTACAGGCCAGGCAAAGGTAAAAACGTCACTGCCAACAGGGTAAATTGCATCAAACAATTAAGTAACTGTGACGTTGCATCTCCTGTTTAATGTAACTGGTTTAACGAAAGTTTAGCCGCGGGTGACAGGGTGCTTATTTCGTCTTCTAGAACTGCAGTCATTTAGAAGGGTGAGATTGTAGAAATCCACCAAAGATTATTCAAGAACTTTTTAAGTAATAAATTAAGAGTCTGCAAAAAGTTTTAACATTTTATGAATTACGAAGCCAATAAAAGAGCACACTTTAAAAATCAAATAGTCACCTTTATAAAATTGTAAAATTCCTGAACATAAATTGCTTGTAGGTATAACTTACAGTTTTGGAGCCTAACTAATGATCGGATTAATTGTTTTTTTTTTATTTAGCGATGACTTTATAGCGGAAGTTGTGTAAAGTGATGTGCGTGGTTTAAACTTGAATTTCAATCAATATTGGTTCTAATTTTTTCTTTCTATTAAATTTTCATGTAAAATTAAAATAATTGTTATGAATTAATTAAAATTAATAGTTATTTTGACTGTCCATTTTTTAATGGAAAAAATATTGCAGGAAAAGCTTGCTTTGATCAAAGCGTTCAAGAATAATGAGATTTTTAAATCGAAACTTGATAACATGAGTAAGCAGCTTGGCAAATAAAGTTTATCTATAACTTCTGGAGCAAGACATTGTCTTCAAAACAACTTGAAAGATTTTAATAAAACTGCATTTCTATTCGTCTCGTACCCTCGAACTGAAACATTGGTCACAATTGTTCGTATCTTGACGTACTTTGAAATGATTGTAGCAATTTTAATAAAAGTTGAATTGCTCTCGAAACCCCTGTGAAGTTGTGGTTGTTTTCAAAGTGAAATAGTTAGTACGCAAGTAAGCCGACTAAACCCACGCGTTTCTATCAGTTTCACCTTGTCTGAAGCTTTTGATACGTGTCGCCCATTCTAATTTAAGTCGAGAAAAACGAGCTTAAAGTAATTTTCCTTTAAGCTTTCATGCTTTTTCGATACTTTTTTACCGCTCGCCAATTATTCCGAGAAAATCAACAAAAAAGCGACGACGACATGAAAATGCTTTTTGTTCATGGAAAAAACTAACAGAAGCTTTCGAGGTTCGTGACGTAGGTGTCACCTCCCATGCGATTTTAATTAAGGTCTGAAGACGACAATAATTGCGGCATTTATTGTAGGAGTCAATATAGAAACACTGTCGCGAGATATCGCGTTGGACATCAGCGATCTAGCCCAAGGGTGAGACTGGTTCGAAGTTGTGTTCTTTGAGCAAAATTATCTAATTGGGAAGAAAAACTCGACGAAATTAAAAGCTTTTAAGGACGATTCCGTTTTTTCCACCTGAAGGTGTAGAAGCGGAGTAATTGAGAACGAGGCAATTTAACTGTTTCCATTCGCCAATTATTCCAACCTTATGCGTTAACATAAAAGTGTAAAGTTACCGTTCCTAATTCCCTGCTTAATTATTTATGTGCGGACGCCGCGAAATGAAAAAAGCTCCGGACTGATGCCGGCATTCTGTGCTTTCAGCGGACTAATCCCGATATGGCGTTCGCTGGCAAAAAATTATGCAGTGGATGATAGTAACGGTCAGTCGTAAAGGGAGTTAGGAAATGAGGATGTATTTTAATATCAGGAAGAGTATAGGCACATATTGGCTGTGATGGCTGTCGATCCCGGAATTGGTCATTCAAGTGCCGATATTACACGGATATGCTAATACGGCCGCTGGAGAGCCGACTTGATTGCGACATTTACATAGTTAACCGAACAACGCCCCAGTAGACTTACTGCTGCTTGCCCGATCGCCATTTTTAACTGGGCAGTTATAAAATCAAATTGGTTTGTTGATTTCCGACACGGCCCGGACAAAACACGCGGTATAAATTATGATAACATTCGATACACGTGCTCCCTGCAGGGTTGTTTTCCGGATTAGCTAACGGTTATGGGATTGCCAACAAACACGTCACGAAGCGGCTTCCTCTTTATTTGCTCATTAAAATCCATTACCCTGGTACGTTAAAGAGTTTTATTTTGCCCATAAAGACAAGCGACACGCATCGGCTGCAGGCCTCGTAAATAGCAGAAACATTTTTAGCCAACACATCCCGCAATTACAGGCACATGAAGCGGCTCAATTAAAACCAAATCTGCACGAAAACCAAAATTTTATCAACAGACCTGATGCGGGACCACTTATAATTTCGTAAGCTGCTGAAAGTTTATGATACAAAAATTATTCTAGGCGACGAATTAGGTTTTGTGGCTGAAAACAATTCGGGTAATATTTTTTTAAAATTTTTGGATTAACTGTCACTTTCCACTTCCTCTTCGCTATCATATCCCATAACGAAAAAATAATAAAAAAGGTATCAGCAGTAGGTTTAAGGGAAGGACCAGCAACACTTTTTGTCGGTTCGACAATCAACTCGAAAATTACCGGCTGCTAGAGTCTCTTAACATTAATTTCGGTAATTCAACTTTTACGACGCTTATTATTCTCCCGACGTCCAACTATTAAACTCCACCATATTCGGGTAGAGACTTTCATCTGAACACTTCAGTTCATGTAGAATTTTCTTTTGTCCGCCGGATCGTCAAATTATTACTCCATTATCCCTACACAAGCAAGTGACTAAGTGCTATCTTTAAAAGACTATTTGCTTTACAACAGTTATATCTCATTTGCAAGCTTTTGTATCCAGGCCGGCTCAAATTATGTATCATCCCACTCAAATGGCTCAGTAGAAGGCTAATGAAGAATATTAATGTCACAATTAGCGTGCGTAAGTCTGCAAGAATCGAGAAAATTAATCTGAACGAGACCGCTGAGTCCCTGCAGCAAAGGGAGGACCGGCCAATTTATTCTTTTCACTTGAATATTCAACGATAGTTAAGTTTTTTGAAATTATTTGCATAACGAAAATTTTTCAATTTCATATTGGCCCTCAAACAATTAGACGTCCAATTATCTTTTGTATTTCTTGATTTCTTTTGTCATCGTTGTATCAATTGATACAATTAAATTTCCCCTCTTTCGAGTTATTGAGTTGTAATTTGATTTATGACAACTGGTTTAGAGCAGTCCACGTGTTCCATTTCCCAGAGGCGCATATCGAAGCGAGTTTTCAAGTCCTTGTAGGTAATTCCAGAAACCACTCCGGCTGCATTTCGTAATGAACATGGAGGAGTTAGCTCATTGCTTTTGCATTCCGGGGACGACATCGGAGTTTGCGGATTCAATTTTAATATTAATACGGGAACGAAGAACTCTACATTTCCATCAAAGACAATAAATCAAAAAGGGCGGTGAATTAATCCGCTGTATCTGAAATCAATTCAACTTTGGCACTTCCGCCGCTTCAATTAAGCATAAAATTCATTTAAAGTATGATATTAAGTTGGCAAAGCAATCTCTGTGGCTGAAATAACAAATGCAAATGAATGCCGCTTTACGTGTTTCTTACAAGTTTGTATTCATAATCGAGTTAGCGGTGGCCGCTTTCTTCTTCAGCCCTTGTTGTCTCTTGATTATGTATGTATCTATTCAATACAAGAGGTTAATCAAGTTTGCGTTTATGTTAAACTCACAATTTAATCACAACCGAAGACGGGATTTTTCTGTCTCCCATTTAAATTCACCTCCGACGAAGTTGGTAAGGCTAGGAATTACGGGAATAAATGACTTTGTTAAACTCCATCGTCACTTTATTATTATTGTGCTGCCAGGCGAGGCGAAAATTTCCACCGCCAGAAACGACTCCAGTCGGAAAGTCAGCCGCAAAGACCGGTTTCGTCTACTTGTTGAAGATCACACTGCTACCAGTTAGGTTTTAAAGATGAGACTTCTTGACTTGATTTACTTCTTGATTCTGGTAAAAAATTTCAAAATTTAAAATTGGTGTTACTGAAGATATAAAAACGACATACATTTTCTTAAGCTCTCTGCACCATAAATGTGAGTTGTACCTCTATTGTCATTGCTTACGGATTTGATAATTGTGGAAGAGATAAACTGGTAAAAAATCTATCAATTAAATTGAAGAAGGACATAAAAAAGCTAAAAAACTAAGGGAATAAATGTAATGTTCTTACACCAAATTAAACCATACATCCCTTGCACTGTCCACCAGAAAATTTAATGAGCATCAAAAAATCTAAATGAAACCCAAATTATTATACATCAAAAAATGAGAACATCACCACTAAAATAACTATGCTGCGTATTGTTTTACCATTGCTTACATTTTAAATTCTATATGTCCATCAATTTTACTAAATGTTTACCAAATTTACCAAGTTACGCGTCAGTGCTGTACATAATAAATATTCGCGCTATCCATTTATATTTAGTGTTTTTCAAAAAAACTATTTGTGGGTCTAATAATTATTCTATTACTCCAAAAATGAAATATGCACACGCATCTTTCCTTGCCGCTTGCGCTTTCAGACAAGAGGCTCGCAAAAAAAGTTTTGTACAAGGTCAGTTCAGGGCACTGTATTTTTTTTTAAAGCACGATTAGAAATTACCACTAAAAGAAGTTTTACGTTGTACATAATGCAAGCCAATTACAGCAAAGCATTTATATATTACGGAAATCAATATCTTTTTTTGTGCAAACTACGACTTCTATTTTTACTCTTATTTTCCTTGCCCTACCTCCCTAGCACATCTACATCTATAATTTTGCATAAAATTATTTACCATTTGCACAACATTTTATTACTTGTGTATTTTTGATCAACAAATAGTATTTTTAAATGCTAAATAATATAAGACTAATAAGAATAATAATAAGATTATGTATTTTCTTAATTTTGGTGAGCATTTAGTATTTTTGGGAAATAAAAGTATTTTTTTTTTGTATGAAAATATTGAGTAAATTTGGTAGACTGGTAAATACGACCCAAAAAGTAATTACAAGAGAAATAAATGTGACAATTTTATAACTGTAAGTCTGGAAATATCGTTGAGTATATGTCGCACTTTTCTGTTCGAACTGACAACGAAGGTGATTCTGCTTGGTAAACACCCTTCGCTTGTCTGGTAGATGTTTGTCCGGTTGAGATCAAAAATTTGGTTGTAAATGGCAGGATTCAGCACGAGTCTTTAAGACACTCCATGGAAAAGCTATAGTAAAATATCAGGAATATTTCAGGATTTCTACCTTGAAATTATAAGTCTTAAATTACAAGAAGCTGTGTTTATTAATATGCGGTAAAATTTTAATAATGAGTTGAAGAGTTTCGTCGGTCGCTGAAACACTTTCAAATAATAACAAATTCGCTGGAGCAGCTAAGTGAATAAATCTTATTAAGTACTTTCTTCAACAAAAATTGGCATGCTCGAGAACTTCCCCTTAGCTTATGAGTAACGGATCAGACGGTATTAGGGGATCCTTAAGAAGTCTTTGACGATAAAACCAAATTTATTTTATGTCGGTGCGTAATTTAGGTTGGTTAATTAACGGTGCTCCAATGCGTCGATTTATAAGCTTGTGATGGAAATAGGGAACTGGACACTATTAACTTTTTAATGCGACAACCCGATTAGCTCGTTAAATATGCATTATTGGAATCAAATTTAATGAAATAATTTAAAATACGCTTTATTTTTCTGCTTTAAATTCTTCTGAGGTCATTTGCGATCATGTATATTTGCAATGAGAAAGATAGTGTTAGAAAAACGAGGAACGGAAAGAACAGTAGAAAAACTGGCACCGTCTAACAAGATCTTTGATTCGCTAGAGCGCAAATAATGACTTATTTTGAGTAAAAAGTTTTAAATTGCATTTTTTATTATTTTTTAAAATATATTTAAAGAAAAAAAACTACGTCAAAACTTTTCAAAGGCGCATATTCAAAAGGTACAGATTCGCATAAAAACATCCTATTCAGAATCTGTTGCTTTCAGAACATCATCATTACAAGTGCAACATTCGCATATTAAACAGCTTTATTGCCAGCATGATTTGAATAAAAATTGTTGCACTTCTATCTGAAAATGTTTCTGAAAGAAAACAAAAAAATAGCGCTAATAATTGAGTTGGACGTCATAGGATGTAACAGGGGTTTCATGATAATTCAATATTAATAATCGACATCAACTGTGCAGCATGCAATGAGCACGATAGCTATAATTTAATTTTTAGGTCAAAATTAATAAAATACCTATAAAAGCGCACCGAACAAATTGCCATAAAAGCGTTCATGGCCCAATAAAAACAGGAGTAAAGCGATATTCTGTTTTTCGATGATTCATGTTTGGTTTCGAGTTTCGAGATCAGACGGTGAAGGTAGCCCTATAGACAACGGCAATATTTATCCTGCGAGCTATGCTAAAATTTCTCCAATTTATTGTTATTTCTCGTTCTGCAAATACCGCGAGCTATACACAAATATTTTAGTAGATAAGGTCGAGCGGAACTGAAGGAGATTCTAGCATTTTCCGCCACTTTCGGGTTGAAATTGAAATAGTTACCGAAACTATTCTCCTTGCTAGTCGATGTCATATTTTTGAACTCCTCGTTGTTTCAATAACGACGTTATTCTATCCGCTAAGGCGAGCACACAACTGTTCGGGAATTTCACAGGAATAAAAACGGCACGACGGTGTTGTCGGCTTAAATTATTATTTCCACCTCTTGCTTTATGTAGGACATGTGGTGGAAACGTCCCGTTTTCCCACATTACATTTACTGAGGATTGTTGAAAACTTGGATATTTTCCTAAGCAGCATTTAATTGGCAGTAACTTTTTTAAAGAACCGGAGGTGCCAAAGTGGGTGAGACCGTTCTTTGCTTTTCTCTAAATAAAGCAAACAAGCAATGCTACATAAAAAATGTTCGTTCAGGAGATTCTCAATAAAACATTTCCTGCAGAGAGAGGTTTCTCGAATTCTAACAGCGCATCTTGCCATGTATTTCGGCATTTGAATGGTCCGGAATTCATTATTAACGATCCCGACGAACACGATGTCATAATTGAGCCTTGATGTTCCTTTTGCAGTAAGCGATTCGGGGAGTCGACGATAATTACGGACGCCGGTGGGCGAGAATTATTGCAGTTGGCAAAAAAGGTCGCTTCCCATTCTTAATTTTATTTACAACGCTTGGGGAAATATTTATTCAGCTTCTGCATCGGCTGCGAAAAATAGATGAACACAACGGGAGTTGCAGGAGTTCATCATTGTCCCGTCCAATCCAATATGCCTCGAGGAAAATTGATATTTCTACGCGTAACATATTTTTGGCGACAACCAATTTTTTTAGATTATTACCGGATCTATTGAGGACTTATTGAAGATAGAATACGTTTTACGTTGAAAAAATATCCAATGCAGCCGGCTTCTCATACCTAACTTTTTGAAAATAAAACCAGCTTTAGGTCACGTTTCTTGCAGATAATTACAACCAAGTCATAACATAACGAAAAAAATTCTTGTTATTAAAATTACGTCGAAGGAGTCTAAGAAAAATTTCCATAAACGTAACTGGAATGTTTTATTATAAAAGTCGGGGGAAAAAACAAAAATAACGCTAATTGAAATATGGCTATAATGTTTTTCCAACAAACGTAAAAATAATCACTGTCTAGACAAGTAGATATTAATTCTTTGAAATTAGTAACATGAGAATGGCCTGCCTACAGGTATTGTTTACAAAAGATTACATCAAAAGTTGGCTATTTCAAATTGTCAGTGGAAATGTAATGGTTATTTACGTAGCTAGCACGGAAGGAGCTTCTTCACGTCGGAAAATTTCACGCCAAGGCCTGAAAGCCTGGAAGTCCTGTAAAGTGTGTTTCCGGGGGTTTACGTGTAACGATCGTTACACGGCCTATTATAATTTTGAACATTTTCTCATAATAGTTAATTGTTACAAATGATTTTCTAACAGTCGCTAAATAGCCGTCCAGTCCAAAATCGTGCCATGTCACTATTAAAAGCTTTTAAAACAATTTTAAGAAATTCTAGTAACTATTTTTGAAAAATAAAAGAAAAATGAAATTAATAAAGTGATTAGAATTTGGTGTTCCATACTGGAAATTAGAAGGTGGGCGTGGAGAGAGAGAAGGTTTCAGATCTGAACCGAAGGTCCGGTAGTAGTCATCAAGTATTCGATTCCTAGCTGGCCCAATTACATTTTTTTCTGCTTCACGCTATTGAGAAATGGCTGCAATCGAGCAATATCCGGTTTGGAATATAGTGCATCTAAGCTGTCAAAAAGAACACGCCAAGAACAGACGGACGGTGGACTTTTTCCAATTTATTAGCTAAGAAACTCAAGTATGAAAGCGGTCAATACGCATGGGAATCTTCTCATGCCGCAGAATAGCAAGAGAAAAAGAGTGACCTTTAAATTTAAAAAAAAATGCAAAGTAATTAAAGATAAACTAATTGTGAAAGTGATAAAAAATATTTAATACTAAATCAGTGTTTCAGTAAATATCTGTAACGAATTATCGAGTGCAATAACGTACTGTGACGTAATGTTACATTACATTGGGAGAGGCCAGTTGATAAAACGAATTGGCAAAAAAGTTCTATTTGTTAGAAAGTATTGGTGTACCTACTGTAGATTTAAATGATTCCATCCTTAGTTTAGGTAGTGCCACCCGTACACTGAAAGTTTTGTTTATTCAAAGTTCTCCAAAATATTTGTGAAGAAGAATCTAAAGGGTTAAGAGTGACTGGAGGGTAAAGTTACTTCTTTACCGCCCAGGGAAGATGGTATTCAACCACATACCTACATACTATTAACGGGCTGGTACTTTATCGTGTTAGTACCCACAATGTGGTAAAAATATTGAATAGCAACCTCTTACGTTATAATATTTGCCAATATTATTGACGCTCTTTACTATTAAATTATTTAAAAACTAGACCTGCTATTCCAAAATTTAAACAATGCGTCAGTATTATAGTCAAGCTTCCAAGAGAAAATGGGAACCTTATTCTAATTATTTCTGTTAGTTATTTCTGTTGGTGTGTAAAAAAGTATTTAACATTATCCTTCCGTTATTATATAATTTGGTAAACTGCGTAAGAGAAAATATGTAATTAACTGAATTTAGCTGCTTGAAAAAATATCTCTAAACAAATAAAGTGATACAGTGTTTAATAAAGTTTGCTTGCTTATATAGATATCTACAGTTTAAAAAGAAGATTCTTGTGAGACTATGAAATTTTAATGGTTTTCAGATTTTTCTACCTTGAATATTGATGCTTTCTCGAGAAAGGTCGGTAATTGATAAAGAATCATAAAGTTGTATCTAAAATTGAAGAAGCTGGAGAAGAATTTTTATTGTTTTGGGTTCATCGTCGGCCACCAGTCACACTCACAATAGAAAGATTTTTAATAATATCAAAAATTCTATTTGTAAATAAAACTTGCAATCAAAGTATCAGTCTACTCTCATTGCAACGTATTCACTGGAAAATTAAGATTAGACGTGAGTTTTTTTAATATATTTAATTAAGTAACTTAACATATTATTTTATTTAACATATTTTGTTTTGTTTAATATCTGTGATTATACATACAATAGAGGTATCTAAATCAATAAATTCTATTTTCTCACAACCTTTATATACCTCTGCCCTCTGAACAAAAAAACCATATTGGTCGCAGTTTGGAAAGGCTAGAAATACAAACGACCCCTCTGTAATCTACCTCTGCCCTCTACATGTACAAACTCCAAATAAAAATCTTGTCTAGATCTCTAAATCCAGGTTTCCATAGTTGCCACACAAAATTGAAATATATTACTCTTCAGAAGAATTTTTGAATCGTATCCTAAAACAAGTGTATTAATAGCTATTTATGTAGTAAGTTGCAAAATGAAAGTGTTTTTCGCACCAAGACGTGAATATTACCAACCGAGCGAAGCGAGTTTGGTAACACATCGCGTGCGAAAAGCACGAATTTTGCAACGTACTACATACGAAATTTTTTATACAATCGTCGCCAGAATTATTAAAAATGTAAAAAGAAAGAACAAAATTGCACATACTTACTGCATAATCTAATTGCACAATTTTTCATTTCCTAGGAAATGCGACATAACAATCAAAATTTCATTAATAATTGAGGTGTTTGCCTGTTAATTTTACATTTTGTATCTAGTGCGAAAAAGTGACAGTATAGTGAAAAAAAACACGTCATTTCAACATAAAAATGACAATCGAAATGGTACTATTTTGATACGATTGTATAAAATAGCTATTTATGTAGTAAGTTGCAAAATGAAAGTATTTTTCGCACCAAGACGTGAATATTACCAACCGAGCGAAGCGAGTTTGGTAACACGTCGCGTGCGAAAAGCACGAATTTTGCAACGTACTACATACAAGATTTTTTATACAATCGTGGCCAGAACTGTTTAAAATGTAAAAAGAAAGAATAGAATTGCACATACTTACTGCATAATCTAGTTGCACAATTTTTCGTTTTCTAGGAAATGCGACATAACAGAATCAACATTTCATTGATAATTGAGGTGTTTGTCAGTTAATTTTACATTTTGTATCTAGTGCGAAAAAGTGACAGTATAGTGTTTTCACTATACTGTATAAAACACGTCATTTTAACATGAAAATGAAACGAAATGGTACTATTTCGATACGATTGTATAAAAAGGTTGTTATTGGAACTAACCTAAAAATAAAAATAATGCGGAAAATCTTTGAAAATTATACTGGAACTCTCGCCGCAAGTTGGACACAACTATCTCACAACTGATGACGTTATGATAACGTATGTAAAACTATTTCAAAATTGCTTCAACAAAAATGTTTCAAACCCTTGATATTCTACAACGCATTACTATTATGAATTGCAGAAAAATTATTACATCAACGATTAAACATGAAAATTGCTAGTAGCAATTTAAATTTGAATCCTTAAATATAAATATAAATTTGTTACATTTCAAAATCGGGGTTAATTGTGGAGATTTTAATATCTATATAGCTAACGTTATACGATTAAAAGTCATAGGAAAATTATACGAATTTGTGAAAATTGCATCAATGATGGTAATTCGTCGACAAATTGCTGGCATCGAAGCAAGAGCTGTTAAATTCCAACAAACATCCAATAACACCGACGCATCCACTTTTTGAACGTACCCTCCCCAGCTAGGGGTCGGTTTTGATATTAAATTTCTTTAACCATAATCGGCATCAGTGGCGCGCGTGGTGAAACGTTCGGTTTTACGGTTACGACAAAAACGAAGAAGCTCCCAGACAGATGAAGTGTTGGGGAATGTTTCGTAAACAATTGCTGCCGGTTTTTCTCGTCTCATTTCCAGCAATGTTTAACCGTGTCATGGCGTTCGTCTGCGCCTAGAACAGCGTGTAATTAAGGCGTTGGAAATGTTTACGCGCCTTCACGTTAACCTTATTCTGCTTGATTGCAAGGTAAGAGGTTAGACGTTCGCGAAAAAGGGTTTTATTAAAACGCCTTTCCTTCCCTTTAATGGCCTTTCGAGAATGGGAAATTTATTTATTAATTAGAAGACCTCTCTCTCTCCTGGCTGATGCTGCAACCGTTGATTATACGAATTATACTGGCGCTTCCGTTCGCTTCGATGGAATCGTCCCTTTATGGTAATTCTTCTCCTGGAATCGTCTGCATCCATTCCGGCTGATGGTCCACGTATCTTTTTTTCATGGACGACTCGTCGCATTTAATTAAAGCAAAGTTTTGTGCAGATCTCCAGATAACTCATATATGTATGGAGGATGGGGGGATAAGGCTGTGCGCTCGCACTTCATTACGGCGCTTGAGCTGGCGACTGTGGCCGGGAATAGGCAACTATAAAGCTGCGAAAGCTCCAGGAAAGCACAAAAGCTCGTGTAGGCCTCCTGTATCTCGCTTCGCCTTAGCTTCAGACAACTTTAGTGCTGATTTATGAAAAACATTGCCGCTATATTGTTCAGAAGATAATAGTCGTGATACTTCACTCCTAATGGAAAGATACCTTTGACAAAAACTGTGCGGTTGTCCCCTAAAAGAATCTCCGTTTCCTCGGCCAAACTGCATTATTCAACGGGATCGCAGCTGCAGCTGTGAGGCCCTCAAAAATACAACGGCTCAATTAAACGCGTTACACGACAAAGTGCGTGTTAATACCCCCGTCACTGAACTCAACAACAATAATTCCAGCAATTAAAACCGAAAACACGCAGATATTGCATTTAATTTTGCGAGGCGAATTAGGGCTTGTTTATACCTAAGCGTAATAACACACGTTATCGAAATATCCCAAATCTAAGATAATAATCCAGCGGACCGGCGTAGTGACGCCTTCCGACCCGGCGCCAAGGGGCGTCGGTCGTCACAGTTATACGGATCAGTCTAGCGAAAGCACTGCGCTTAAAACCATATCGCGTTCGTTCCGTGCAAACTACAACAGATTTCAACTGTATCAGCGGAATTTGGTGCTATACCACCCAGATAGTGAAGTGTGGGGTGAATTTGGTCTGCAACGTGAGTATTCGAAAAATAATTAAACGTCCTTGCTTGTTTTTTAAATCACGCCAGCGACACGCAGCTGATTCGCAAAAACCCCTTTGAATTTCAAACAAGTCCGGGAACACGCCGGATTTGCTGTTGAAATTAAACCAGTGCATCGGGGGAATTATGCAATACATGTCGGTAATTCCTCGCGTTTTTCCCTAAACAAGTTGTTTTTTAGGGCGCATACACCGACGCGAGCTTATAAATTCTTGATAGTTCAACAACAGAGCCGCAATGTACTAGTGGAAAGTGGGCGGCAATAATTAGGGCATTATGAAAACATCAAAGGGTGTCCTGGACGTGCCGAAGAATATTAATGAGCAACATAAAAAGCAAATAGGTGCGTAATTTAAATTTTTAAATGAAGTGTAAATATAATTTCCCGGTACGGGTATTAGGGGAGGAGGCGACGGGCACGAACAAAAAACTCGCATTATTATTTATTGGGGATGAAACGACGAGCCCTCGACTGCTCGAGCCTCGCTGAAGAGAATTTTGGCTGCCGTTTAATTGGCCCGACCCGATTTTTTTCGAAAATAAATCGGAGCTTAGGGCGGCGTAGATGTGTGTGGCCTAAATTTATCAGCGAGAACGCGATGTTTGTCTCTGTCCACTTGTTTTCTGTGTCGGCGAAGAGCGATACTTGAAGCTCCCAGCTTCTTCCGTATAATAACAAACGACATCAATAAAAATCTAACACCCTCGACGTAATTAACTTGCAAAAAATTTTACTATCCACCACCGACGATTTGTCAAATCCTTCTTCGCACGTAATTGATGTTGCGTTAGAAGCTCCAAATTGAAACGGGTCCATTAATACAGTCATTAATTATGCAATTTTGCCTCGCCACGGTTGAAAAAGAATTTCATGGAAATGCCGAATTTTCAGCGTCATTTGTAACGGTGCTCGGCTCAAAGCTCGACAAGAAATCGGTGGTCTACCTGTTTTTATCCCGAAAACGTAAACTTCTTTGTAACACCTCGGGTTTCCGCAGCTGAAAAGGAAACGTGTTTCGATTTCCCTCGCACCTTTTGCCCGCTTTCTGAAATAATCATTGAGACATCCCGCGAATATTTTTATTTGCCAACCAACTCCGGGCGCACCCGCCTTGCGCACCCCGCACCCTTTACCGGTAATGTCGACCGCGTTATCAATTAAAACATCCTTGATTCCTCATCCGAATTAAGGACCCCAATAAATTTGCAACGCTATGACGCAAGATGAAAATATTGTAAATAATTACATAAATGGACATTACGTATTACTTCCAGAGATCACAGATTTTTAGAATTACAAGATTTTATCAAAAGTAGCGACTAGAAGGACAGAATGTTCCTATTTCTGCATTTAGGCATTGCTAACAAAAAAGTAGCACGCTGTATTTCTTACCAGGAAGCCAAATATCTGATCTTTATTAGCACAAACCTAATGTCATATTGCAAAATACTTCTAGTAACCTCCAATATTATCTTTTAACTTATCCTTCTGATAAGAAAGTACCTAAGCGTTTATATTGTAATCTTTGGGATCTAAAGTTAAAGCAGTGAATATATAGTTGCACGTGGAAGGGAGGAGAGCAGTTTACAAGTAGTTTCTCCGCCCCTACTAATAAAACTGACTTTGCCTCATTTCGTTGTGCAATTTCGTTTATTACCATATATTAACACAACTTAAGGCTCTCTAAGCACCAAGAAGCTCATTAAAAGATGCATTACTGCAAGCAGTTAACGCTTGTGGTTTCATGAAAACCACGTTAACTTGTCATTTTAATGCTTCACAGAATATGTTTTTCTAAGATTATTATTTTTTAATATTATTTATTTGAAGCAATTGTAGCATGATTTATTCTACTACGGCTATAAGAAATTATTAATGCGAAAGGGTATTTTTAGTTAATAGTGAAACTAAAGTTTTAATTTCTAAAACTGCGCTATTAACTTTAGCGTATTTTCATTAACTGGTTTAATTTATCATGTGGTTGAGTTGTAAAATGCGGTCGGTGAATATTTCAACGTGACTACAACCTACAACTAGAGTTCTGGACTGTAACTCGACGACTTAATCACGCGGCGCCTAAGAGAATTGCTTTAACGTCGTAACCATAAACCGGAAAGGTTTCAACAGTTGTATTTCCTAACAATCATAAAATTAATTAGTTAAACAGGCTTTATAAGGTATATGTAATAGCTCGTGTTTAGCTATTGGCTTCCTGCTATATTATAAAGCTCGGTTACCACGATTCTCCCTAAATCACATTTTCTCATCGTTGTTCTGTTGAATTCCTATTTATTTTGGCGTTGAAAGTAATTACTGATCTTCAACCAAGCGAACTTGTCTTTTACGCTCTACGATGTATCCATCTATTCGTAGATACATTGTGAGGCGTAGGCGCCGTAACGGAGACGATGGAGGTTGAATGAAGATCTCGCTAGCATGTTCGAATCTAACCCTATTAGTATTATGAGAAGCCCGGGGGATGAGAATCGCAAGAGCAGTTCTCCAAGCTCTGTTTTCAGAACTGGCTTTCTCGTAAACCGAAGATGTTCTTTAAAGAAAAAAGATGCAGAAAAGAATAAAGAATGAAATAAAAGAGCATTCTTGAAAGAAGTTGCTAACGCCATTGTTAATTTGACGTATTATCGGACATAAATTTATAAATGTTATTAAAGATAAGGAACAGCTAAAATGTTATAACTGGTCGTTAATGGAATTTAACTACATAGTAACTTTATAACAAAATAATTATTTAAATTTGTTGAATTTTTGAAATTATTTTTAATCATGAAGAACGACAGTTGTGACGCGTTAACGTAGCAATAGGGTAGTTATCGACGACTTGGTCAAAGAGGCATAAAATTAGAGATGGGCGGCTCAAAAATGTCAGGTGGACTCTTTTTACACCGACACTCAGATGAAGCCGTTCCATTACTTACAATTTCGTTTGTCACTGACATCAATATCACTATCCAATTGTCAAACAACAGGCACAGAAATTTAGTTTTTTTATTATTTCAATCTTCTGGCGTGTCCCAAGACTCGTACCCGAGATGGATGCGCAAATCATGCAATGCTCAAATTGAAATTGAATTTGATGATCGTCTAGACTTGAGATGAAACTGAGTTCAGCTGGTGTGGAGGTACCTAACGCTGTTATTTGTTATGAGCAACTTTACTTATGCTACTAAAAGTTAAGTTGCTATATTCAGTTAAATAAAAAATTAAATAACATTTGGCTCCATTTTTGAAATTTTTTTAATAGCTCGTTTAGTAGATATAGTCATGCAGGGTTCTTCTAACTTTATATTGCACTCAACGTGGCTATGGGTTTTTAGCTACCTTTGCAAGTAAAAATTTTACAGCTAATGCTAGATCAAAGATATTTTGTCCCAATTTGCTACGAATGTTAAAGACAAGTACAGATACACCGAGCTTTATGAAGCTAACACTTATACGAAAATGATATGTGTTTGTGTGGAGGCTGGCGGAAGGGTGTTTGCGCGAAACAAGGAGTATTAATCATGTCATTTGTTGATGTGGGTTTCCATTTGGCCGGTCGTCACAGTGAGACGGAATTAAATTTTAATCACGTTTCTAGACTCATAGAAGCTCCGTTCACACTTGGCCTAATAAAAAGTGAATCGCGCTCAATTTTAATAACGCTCGTCTAAAGGCAGGTCTTCGCTAATAAAAATTTAATTGAGACGCGAATTAAATAGGGAATTTCAGGGTTCACATTCGCCGATTTAGCTGCGACAGCGCTGAATCCCGAACGAGTTATTAGGCATTTTAATGGCGGCGCTCATGATGTCCTGAAAATTATCGTCTCCGCGAGTGAGTCGTTCCCGGCTCCGAGATGGGGCGATGGATGGGCGTTATTGGCGTTCGTTAGTTGTAACGTTCGAGCCGTTAGGCCGCAATAGTAATTCGAACGACTTGGACGTGTAAATTCGCGCAGGAAAGTCGTTTAAAGTTTCAAGCATTTTGTCGTTGATAAGTTGAGCTAATCACGAACATTCAAATTCAACCGGTAAACTTTACCGGTTGTGTTGATGGGGTCGGACGGGTGAATTAGAAGTTCCGTGGAGCGGCAAGAAGAGGGAAGATGGCTGAAACAGTCGGAATATCAAACTCGAAATGTGTGTGCCGCGATTGCTAATGGAGGCCAGATATGTGGCAGTAGCAGGGGCTTGAAGAAAAGTTTTCGCAACTTCACCTTCCAACATGCATTTTTTAAGAGGTACGAACGTTTTTGGTTTCGCCCGGTGTAACTCTAAGTAATAGTCCCCAATGAGACCACTATCAATAATTAAAGTAACGTTTTCGTGGGCTCGCGGGCAAAATATTGAATTAAATCTTCCCAGATCCGCCCCTGACGTTTAACCAAATTTGCTCGAGTATTTTGCGGATTTGCTCCATTGTTTAACCAACTCGCTCTTTACTGTTTAAATAATTAATTGGGAGATCGATACTGCGTCTGGTTGAAGGGACAAAAAATTTATTTTTTACACTCCTCCAGGACCGACGCCCACCCTCCTTACCTTTTACTTTTTAATCAGCGACGCCAACAATTCCAAGTCTCACAAAGTATCATAGTAATGCCCATTTACTAACCAAAATTGGTCGCAGACGTTCGTTATCACTCGCGATGAATGCAGACTTGTCTCGTGACGTCTGCACGGCTTCTACTCGGTGATTAACCTGAGCTTGGAAAAATTAAGATGGCTACATTTTAATTTAAGTTAGCCTCGAGTAACCCCGGGGCGCCAAAGACGAGATAAATTTTGCTTAATGCCAACTCAAGTGAATTCGAGGATTCGCTCGCTGCGATTTTCAACCCCAAACTAGATCGTCTGCTGAATCTACAATTTAATATCTTTGAGGCCAACTATTTTTACTAGTCAGCTTACCACCCGTAAATCCTCTATTAATTACACTTGAGAGTAAGAAATGTAACTGATCTACGCAGGTATCTTAAAGGAGGTATGTAAAAAAAAACTTTCTTGCTTGTTCAACATCTCTTTTCTAACGATGCCTCAAAGCAACAATGCCTTTTTGTAAGCCGATGGGTTCAAATCTTCAGAACAGCGTTTTACAGCCGGAAGTATCTAGAAATTAGAACAAAGATCTTATTGTTTAGCCAAACTGGAAGGTAAATCAGATGAATTGGATTCAAGTCGCCATTCTAGAGATTAGGGCATTTTTGGAATTTTAATGTCTACAAATTTGTGTTCTAAACTCATTTTCTGCATTGACCAATAAAGCCGCCTCTATGTGAATTTGTTGTTCAGTGGTTGTACCAAACTTTCATAATAATACGTCGATTATTAATTATTATCTTTCCTTTAAGTAAACGATTCTTAGAAAAGATCAAAATAGAGTTGCCATTAAAATTGTTGTTGATAAAGCCTCATGTTCTTCAGTGATGTGTTCACTATTTCGAGTTTTACTTGCTTACGATAACACAGAATATCTCGTAAAGAAATAGACAAAAACTAGATTCTCCAAAAATGCTTTGTAAACGCGCTATGATTATTTCTTCCCAACCGGGAATAAAGTTAAAAAAATGCCGATCCTAACATAAAGAAACTCGTTTCCATAATAACGTCAGCCAACTTTATTTAGGTTTCTGTCAATTATAATAATTATTCCTTCTCTAATTTATTATTATTAGGAACTTAAACGGTTGGAAAGAAAGTTTTGTATGCATCTCTGGAATAAACATCGTTAATCCCTCGAATGAAAATGCCCTCGGCTTTGCCTCGTGCATTACTTACATTCTCGGGATTAAAATCGGTGTTTATTCCCTTGATACATAAATAACTATTAAACGTATATACCAATGTGACTGAGATTTACTGCGGATAAAAACCTCTCTAGATGATCTTGAATATTACGTAGATCCTCTAACAACAGCAATGTAATGTTAACCAGTAGGCTTTTGTGTCTAATTTCTTTACAAAAAAAAGAACCGCCTATTCCTGTTATTTTTTGCAGAATTTTGATATTTGTGATGGTTTTTGCGGGAAAAAAGATAAAATTTAAGTTTCCAAGCTTCCACATCGAGAAGGATGAATGGAATTAATTAATACTGAAAATTACATTTAAGTCAATATTGGCTGTCCAAAAGTAAAAATTATCGGATGAAACTAAGCAAAGAGGTGATTAATTTTAATTGCGGCTTAATTGCTTACACGTTCTATGATTGTTGGTTTTGCTGAAAATTTCGGATGGCGGTGAAACGCAGCTGAAAAATGGCTTGAATTGCTTTAAATTTAGCTCCAATCCCGCCTGGCCGCTAGACTTAAACGAGGGAAGAGCAAAAATGTGTCGACATTTGTTTTCTGACGCCCCCGAAGTAGGCAAAAATTAGGTGGATACATTTCGAAAGCGAATTTCGCAAAACGCACTTTGCATTAAGGAGGAGGGATGTAATCAGAGCCCGACGGAAAGCATCTACTGGAAGAGATGAGAGGCGAAATGGAAAAATTCTCGTCTGAAATGACGCATGAGATAATTCACTGACAGATATAGGAGTTGATGTTTTGCGTTATCTCGTAAATAAATAGATGCAGCGTAATTGGGAATTTTGTAATTTTAGCGAGATTGCCGCCATGAAGCCAGCATTAACACTTGATCATAGTGGACGTTGAAACCTCGACACAAACGCTTCGAATAATCCAGTTAGTCCCCGCCTTTTTGGCGGTAACTTTGTTTGCAGGACGATCCCAATCCTATTGCGCCCCCTGGATGACCTGAAATTTTTCATTCATCACGGCGCGAATTTAATTACGTAAAATGACTTATGCGTATGAAAATGATGCCGTTTCGGGTCTCTGAAGAGACGCAGCTTCACGAATTAAAATGTTAGACAGCAAAAACGAACGACTTGATAAAAAGAAACAAATTAAAATTTCACTCCCATTGCACCGGAGCTATAATAAGGCGACTGGTAAAAAACGAAATAATGAAAATTAATTCGCAGATAAGACGGTCGCCTCACTGTATTTAAATGAAATTCTTATAAAATTTGGCTGACGAGAAACAACACGAAGCATGAATACTAAAGCCATGTCAAAAGGAGATTGTCTTTAATTTGAGAAGCCTTTTCGCCGGGCTTTCTGAAAAATCACGTTGTCGGAAATTACATTTCTTGTCTGTTTGAATAATGCAATCTGTTAACGCAGCATCGCGACATCAAGGGTGAGAAGATTAAATCAAAATTTAACAACCACCTTATAAAGCGGTGAAGACGTTTATGAATATAGACTGCCTCGTAATAACGACAATGTTATCAAAATTAATCCCGCCCGATACCACCCGGCCCGGTGGTACATTCCAATGTTGCATTGAGTCAATTAGATACTATTTCGAAGTAGCACCGATTCATCTTAAACAAATATCGCTCGCGTTTCCGGCACTTTCCTCAAGTCATTCGATATCGCGGGCATCTTTCTATTATGCCGGCAGTAAGCGCTTCGGGGCGTCATTACGCCAATTTAACAACAGCTCTGGCTCTAGTGGAGTTTGTAGGCAACAAAACATTATAATGGAGTTTGACGACAAACACTGCAATAAAAACAAAACCGTCAGTAAGTGAAGCCGATGAAGTTCTTTTCATAAAAAACTCGACGCTTTCAGTTATTAATATGTGAGGTAAAACTTGGAATAAAACTTCCTGAAAGGGGCTTCTTGCCATGAATGAATTTTCTGCTGCGAATTGTTCACAAAGTTGTATTGGCTCTACTTCTTTTGGGAAAGCGCCAGTAAATTAATTAAATTTTCAGGTTCCAGCCCATATTTATTCACTTGTAGATTTTAAAATTGTCAGGTCCCGATAATAAAGCTTAAGTTTTGTTTAAAAGATACAATTACATATATTTTTTTCTTATGCCACAAATCATCAGTTTTGGCATCAATTCGGAAGTTTAAAAATTTTTAGAGCTTAAGAGAATCAATTTTCTTAGTTAATAAAAAGTAATGAAGTTTCATTGAGCTACATATATGTAAACTTTGTTATATGTTATATATTCTCACTCTGCCAGCAATCAGTACTGCATGAAATACACTGAAAGAAGGTGTTAGGGCAATTAATGCAAAGCTTAGTCCTCAAATTTTTCTACTTAGCTCTCTTTAATGCTTTCTGAGATTACTTTTGTTCCACGTGTCAAAAAGAATATTTGGAGTAGTGCCAAAAGCTGTGATTTAATAATGTCTACTTATGCGACAAGAAGCAAAAATAATTTTCTTTATTGCTAGCTATGAAGGTACATAATTAGGATTGAGGCAAAATCTCAATAGACATCAAATCAAGTGATAAGAAGAAATTAGTAACTGGCGCTTTGTTATTTGAAAATTAGGCAGAGAATCCGCTACCGAGCATAAATATTCATTTTAATAAGAATAAAGCTTATACATAGGAATGTCGCTCAGAAGCACAAAAATAATTGTGCTGCTACTATTTGTAAAACTCCCAATAAATCTCTGTAAGTTCGCGTCTAGCTACAAAAGTTTTTTAATATCTTTGCATTCAACTCAACGTTGTGATTAAAAAGGAGAAGGCATAAATTACGAATTTAATCTACACGCGTCTTATAGACGTCGAGACGTCTGCAAATTTTGCCAAGATATAATGCAGCATCAACACAAATAAATTTCGCCGAGTAAAGTTATTTTTTTTAGTTTTTTCTGTCAATTGTGAATTTTTTAAAATTTAAATTCGCCTCAATTATGGCGGATGCGCCGGGAGAATTGTGACGTTTGCGTTATCCGACACTACCTCGAAGTTACGAAATTCTTGACGAATATGGGGATTGGCTCTTTTAGTAAAGATCCGTTTCCAAAAACCCATCCGACAGAAAAGAGCAAATAGGTTAAAATGGGTCTGTAACGGAACTGATCGAGTTAAAAGAAGTTGGAAACTTTGTTACAATAATAGTTTTTCTATAGATTATAGAAGTAGAACTAAAGACCAGGATTCCAGTCTCGATCGGAAACTTTTCTGGCCCTCCGTAAAAGCCAACAAAAGTGCATCAGAATAAGTTCGAAATTTCAAAAGTGAAATTCTCGTGTAATTAAGTTTGTCTATTACATGAAATGGCACAGGCACGAGCGGCTTGCTTGCGGCATAATTTATTCATGACGGATTATAATTTTTTGCATATTTACCCGTTTCCAGTGGGTAATTGGGTAAACAAACAATTTTCGCACGAAACCTGCAGTCATAAGGCTGCCATTTTTAACGGACGCAGATATTGACTTCGATTTAAAACGTGTGATAACTGGAACAAAAACAAAACTACTACTATTAAAGTGTCGTATCGCCTAATCCATTGGAAAAAGAGTGATCGCTTTCAGAATTAAATCCATTTTAAATTAGCCATTGTTCATTTTCCCAAACACTTATTCATACGGTGACATCGGAATCAGCCGCAATGCAGTAGTGTTTATCAGAACGCCCGTCATTTGAACCTGGAATATTTTAAATTAAATCGCGAGTCACGATATTGCTCGTAGGCAATTTATCGTAGGTATAAGTTAAACGTTGAGAGTTTGCTGTCTGTAGTTGTTTGAATTTTGTAAATATTCAGCAGATTTTAATCGAAATTTAACGGCAGATGTTATATTGTTTCATTAACAAAGCAAAATATTTGTGAGAGAATTTAAATTGGAAATCTATTCAAAATGTCTATGTAACTGAAAATAGTTGAGCTAGGCTCATGTATTTATGGAAGAATTTTTAATTGCTAACGAGATGCTTCGCGGAATTAATACTAATTCAAAGTAAATATTGTAATATTCATAGAGTCTAAGGCTTTAATGCTACAAAAATTGAATTGATGCTGGCGTGGCATAATTTGCCACAAATTTGAATAATTATAGCGGTCTATGTGGTGTTTTCAGATTCATATACCAAAAGTAAGCTGGTTAATCAGACCGTAGGGGAAAAGGTTCCAAAATAAATAATGAATTTAAGGCGGGCATTATTAGCCACGTCATAAAACTAAGTCTCCAATTTATCATTTATGACCACGAAAAATCGGCCAAATGGATTTAAGTGAATCTTTGCAACTGCAAACTAAAAAGATAACAATAAATAGAAAGTTATTACCTAATAAATTTTTAGATTACAGTGAATAATTGGTTAAATTTTAGTTTTTTATTAAATAAAATAAATATAATTTTAACTATTAATTTACATGGACTATTTAAATAAAGACTAGGAGACTTAAATTTTCTTAAGATGTTTTGTAAAAAGTTTACTGATGGGAGTGACTTCAAACAGCAAAAGAAAAAAACGTTATTAAGCAACAAGTGAATTGAAGAAAAATTGCAAAATTGGCTTCCGACCAAAAAATTTATCAGTTGAATAAGTGATATTAATAAAATTTTGGATCTTTTAATACTTTTTCGTCTAAAGGAAAGTACTTGCAAACTTTAAGCAAATATTTTCGGAAATAGGTTGCAAACGGGGAGGGAACAGCATTTGACGATTCTAAGTGAAAGTGTGATGGCTAGAAATCTAATACGACACGAACCAGCAAAGACACCTTATGGATAGTTTCGATTTACTTTGAAACTGATTCCTAGAAAAACTGTTAGACTTAATTGGCGTTTGGGATTCGCCTGACCGTTAAATTTAGAAATTATCTCAAAGATCTCATAGATTTCATGACGTGTTCAGGCGTCGTTTAACTAGAAAGTTTTAGAAATATAGTTATATAAAATGTAACTACTCCCTGGCTGGTTATAATAGTAACTTTTAAAAAACCCCATGGCATTAGTACTTCTCCTGGCAGAAGATTTTTGTTATAATCTACACCCATATGCTTTGCTACAACAGCTGTCAATGGGTCATCAATAAGCTATTTAATTTTTTTTTTCTGTCACATTCTGTACTTCTTGTCTTTACCTTTAGTAAATATTTTGCAAAATTTTTACGTCATGCTATCCCGCTTGCTGCAGAAATTAGCAGGTGTAACAGTGATTTAGCACCTTGAGGTTTTGCAGAGGTTAACGTTATAAAAACAATCCTTACAGTGTTTCTAAGTAGGAGCTTTAATTCTTCTTTAAAAGAGCTGGACAGCGTTTTTAATTATAGATACTTTTAAACGCGTAATTAACACAGATTTTCAAAGATAGCACCACAAACTTTTGGATAAATTAAGATAAGTGGTCATCGTTTTGTCTTCATTGACAAATTCTTGAAACAATTTTTATTTATTATGATCTCAAAAAGAAATTGCTTGCCGATAGGTAAATGTCTAATGTTCTTGTTTGAGGAAAGTTTCTTACAATATTTATTTAAAATTTATATTAGACCCTTTGCTTAACTGTATGACCAATCTCTTATGTAAGTACGCATGTTTGTCCTATATATTAACTAACAACGATCTTGTGGACAGAACTCTAAGTGTTTTAGGCATTAAGTTGAACGTTGAAAATTATGTGGACTTATATGACTATAAATTTTAATTTAAAATTGATTTGTAGACTCTTTGCCGATGAAACCAAGACGTTTTCCAGCTCCAACAGTTTTCAAAATGTACGTTTGTTATGCCGGTTTTAAAACTATTATTACTTAAAGATATCAAGCTACTGGAGATTACAATGCATTAGCACGTTTCCTTTACGCTAAGTCATATAGAGATGGAGTTGAAGTTGGTAAAGTTTCGCTGAACTTTTCTATGCGTAGCGACGGGGTGACTTCATTGTCAGTACTTACAATGGAGTTAGTTGGATTTCCACATTTTCTATCTATAAAAGGATGCAATAGTTTGAATTCTTCTCCACTATGGCAAATACCAAACTGAGTAGCGCGGAAGTTGTAGGGTTAATTAATGAAAGGTAAATTAAATTTTATGGTCAGCATAGATGCTCCTAAGCCGCATTTAAAAAAAACATTTTATAACAAAAAACAAATTTACTTCCCATAGTGCAGAC
Organism: Schizotus pectinicornis; assembly: GCA_951805265.1. NCBI lineage: Eukaryota > Metazoa > Arthropoda > Insecta > Coleoptera > Pyrochroidae > Schizotus > Schizotus pectinicornis. The sequence continues at coordinate 9,613,421 of OX638206.1, read as the reverse complement.
AACGCTATTGCTCCTATAAAAGGAATTGAAAGGATATTAAAAATTCAGCATGATATTTGTTAATAAAATCTCAATATCCCGTAATTTTCGACACCCCACAGTTTATTAAATTTTTTTGTATGTAGTTACTTAGGATAAAAAAAAATCAACAAGAATTAATTCGACTCAATTTGGAAATTGTTATGTCTAGAATTAGGTATATTTATAACTATTTGCGATTTAAAAGTATATGTTTCTGAAACTATTGATGCTATTAAAATATATATATATATATATATAAATGAGGAGATAATTGAATTTCTTGAGAGGAGTTTAATGCAGTTGTAAGCAAGAAGCTAATTTTATTGGAATAGTTTAGTATATTTCCGTAATTATTAGTGGAAAGATCTTGATTATAAATATTACTATTTGAATAGTAAAACAAATAGAGCTGTGATATGAACTAACGCAGTAAATAGTACTTAATTAGCTAGAAGTTAGGAGTTAGGAGCTAGGAAGTTAAGAGAAGCAATGTTCCTATTCCTTAATATATTAATTAATCTAATAGTATTGCATTAAATGAGAGAATTTGTTGTTGCAAAATTTGTATGTAATACTGAAGATGGAAAATTATGGTGCATGATGTATTCAAACCAAATCTAGCTGTAACAATATTCCATCAACTCTATTCTCCAGCGATGATAAATTAATTTGTTAACACAAAGTAAATATTAAATTACACTGTTTACGCTTCTGGCAAACTACTTTATTGAAACCCAACTTGTGAAAATAATCACAAATTGAAACATTGTTTGATTACAATAAAAACTTGCTGTGCAAAACCTTACCCCACCCTAATTCAAACAGACATTGTAGTAATATAATCCGTTGATACTATTTTTGAACAGATCTAGGCCAAGTTTTCAGTATTCACTTTTGGACTTTTTGCGAACAGCGGTCGTAATAATTGGGGAGAATGAAATTCGCGTTGCCGGACTGCGGCGTCAATGAAATCGCGCAATTTACCAGAGAACCAATTCAGGTTAAAAATGATGCCGGCCATTATTGCCGCCCCGATTCAATAAAATGCAATGCATCGAAACCGCTTTCAATTATAAGTTGAAATATTAACATTGGCTTTCTCATTGAACTGTCAGCAACACTCACGCTTCACGTGAACGAGAAAAGACCTTTGATAGGAGGTTGTTGGCCATTGTCGCATTGCCATTGTAACTCGAAGTTAATTTCGAAACTTGATTTGCTGCAAAAATCTGCAACGAAAATAATTGCTCCAAATTGGGAGGAGAAATCGTCGAGCTACAGTTGACCAATCACCAATAATAGCTATCGGTTGACGCATTTATAAGCACGAAAAGGCCGCATTAAAGGCGTCTTTTCAATTTTTATATCTTCTTTTACTTAGGTAAAGTGGTTTTTGGTGGAGCTTGCGTTCTGTTCCCACTTTCATAACAGAATATATTAAAGTTTAATAAGACGTTTGTAGGGCAATCCGAGCGGGTCATTCGTACAAACGCAGACCGAGTACGCTACCTTATAGAATATTAAACGGGCATAAAAACGTGCTGTGGGAGAAACAATATGGATTTGCCAGGCAAGAAAAAGCACCGACACCGGGAACGGCATCGTCGCCAACTATTTTTGTTTTGTTGGCTTCGGGACGCAATTAAAATTGTTTCAGGAAAGGAATTTAAGCTTGAGCAATTTACATTAACCTAAATTGATTACTGATCATCACAACTTTAAACGTAGTTAGAGGTTTATATAATGTTTCAGCCGCGTTTAAGGAACGGCATTAACTTCGAATTAGATTGCGAATAGCATTAAATATACACACATTCAGCAGTAATGCGTTTTTCGGGGGAGCTTGTGGAAACGTTTTCAGGGCCTGTACAAATGTTTGCAGAGACCCGATTTCTCTTTAGCGGCAAGCAATTCACGGATTTCCGCTTAATAATTAATAATTAAAAATAAAGCGCTCCGGGCCGCCGATCGAAATTCTAAGAAGTAAAAGGAATCCTCGACCCCCCCTGAATATGAAATTATCGGCAACGTCTGCCGCAAAAAATCCATAACCCATCGCCGGTAATGTTTTCATATCATTTCAGGGCCGCAAAATTCATCCCTTTTTTAATTCTTGTTTGGAAACAATGTCGGAGTAATTTACATATACAATTATTGTGACGAACTTTGGAACTCTATTAAACCAATCGGGACGATTATTAATTTGATGGTCGTTTGGGAAAGTCGCGAAAATATTTACTCAAAAGAATATTGGAGAAAACAAATTGTTTGGCGCTGCAAGTCTTAGCACGTCTTTAGGAATGTTATTTGTATTTTTCAGCCAGTTCAGGCAAATCGTTTTCGCTAAAATCACAGTTAACGTCTGGCTGAGTTTGCTCGCAAGAGGGGTCTTCAAAAATTTTCTCAATTCTGCAGAAATGTATTAATATTATGATTTGACAGTTTTCATTACAGATAACAGACTTATTCAGTATTTATGACGGCGCGCGGCAGCACCATCATTGCATTTTTGTAAAATGTAAAATTACTTTCAAACGCTAAACGTTTATGGTACTTACTTCAACACAATGCACGATTACTCAATAGTTAAATTTATAAAAAAAAAACGTTTTTGCAATTATTTTCTGATATTTAAATTAAAACACTTTACAAATCTTTTTATTTCTGAAACTTGATTTTGAAAACTGGTTTAAAGCAGCCTGCTTAAAAGGTCTTTTAATCCAACTAGTTTAACAAAACTGTTACATTGCTGATCAGCATGCTTAACGAGAAATGAATCCGCATCACTCATCTTACTGCTTACTGCATGATTATTCTTGAGTGATGTAAATTTTTTATAATTACTACTTATTGGCGGAGAATTACGTAATAGAAGAAAATATAATTTAAATTTATACAATTATTATTTTGCAATTAGTTTGTTAAATTGCAGAATGGAATCATTGGAATCAACGTTAGTAAACCATTATTCCGCATAGAATTTTAAAAATTAACTTTGCTATTTTCCTATTTAACATTAAACAGGTCTTTTGGATATTCATACATTTTAGATTGTCTTTAATGTTGACAACGAGGTCACCGCACACAGTTTATGTTGAAATTAATTTGCAATATTTTACCAGCAACTTTTATGATAAAAAATAAAAAAAAAGCTTGTAAGGTTGAAAAATGCTTCTTAGGGGAGCTACAATCCTCTAAAGGTAAAACTCTTGGACTCGCTTATTATGAATTATTCCGAAAGCGGTTAAGGAACGTGATAAAATTTGATAATCTTTAGTAAGCATTGAAACAGTAAAAAATATTTTTAAAAGTTTATTCAGAGACATAAGTTCTTACCTCAAATTGATTTAATTAATAAATAACTGAAATAAATTGTAAATTTTAATTGATAAAACATTACTCTCAATTTTTGAATGTAAATTTTGTTGCCGTTTAACAGAAAGAATTTTGCGATGAAAAGGTACTTGTAGTAACTTAGTTAAGTAAAGGTTTGTGAGTTGGTATTGAAACACCCTAGATAAAGTGACAAAAAGAGGAGGTGGGACTTTCAAAGCGAACGAGCAGAACAAATGTCGTCTAGTACATTAATTAATAGGAATTAATTTAAAATTAAAAAAATTAATAGGAAATTAATCAAAGATTATCGGTTGTCATTATTGGCAATTAAGATGCGAGCTATAACCCCAAGCAAAACGCCACAGTACTCTTGTTTCAGTTTGACACGTGTTTACCAAGATCACTTAATTCTATCGTATTTTTTGGAGTGTTTTTTTTATAGCCTACATTTAGGAGTGGTAGGTCGCTAGCATCCTAGTTTGTTATGAACTTCCTTTGGTCCCAGAAGTGGTTTGTAAAATATTGAAAGTTAACTTCTGGGCACTTACTCATTAATTGCTGTGATTTGATTGAAACCTGTTTAAACCTGTTTAAACATCTTTTTCACTTTTTATGTATGTCCAAAGAGTTGAGTTTTGGTTCAAATTACTTTCTCTATAATCCATAGATTCAATGTGGTGTTTGATTATTTTATTTGATTAGTTGGTTGATATTTTTACTGGTCACCCTATACGTTCTTATAGTGTATCTACATTTTGGTTATCTCTAATATTTTTAATATCTAACAATGTTTTATCAGATTCCTTCAATATTTTTACTTTGATTCTAGATTCTACTGCCAAAACTGGCAACTGAATGAGACAGAAAAGTACGATTCTAGCCAAGATCTCACCACGATAAATACAAATTGACAGGGTCGAGGAATTCTGCCAGAAATCAAAAATATAACCTTAGGAAATTCTATTTCTTACTTTATACTCTTAGTGCATGATGCGGTAAAATTTTAAGCAACTTTAAGAAAAGTGGCGACCAAAGAGTGTTATTTTAATATTTTACTTTAGATAATTTCTTATTGTACCCCGTCGCTGATTATAACATTCTCGCTTTAAAATTTTGTGCTGAAATATAATTCCAACGATATAATTAAAATCTATTAAGCCATTTAATTATATCTAAATTTTGCAAAATTTTAACAAAGCAACTTTTGAAAACTTTCCCGTGTTAACTGTTGAGGAGTTGATGGCGAGCCATTTTTAAACGAAATCACGTTATTGATTCGAACCTGGTAAAAAATTTAATAACTGGATTTCTATTGACAGTTTAATTTAAAAGTAAAAGCGCATCAATCCCGGAATATTTGTATTAAAAATGTCCGCGATTACTGCTGACCGGTGCTGGAGTGGATTAGCGGCCAATTTTCCTGTAATTAGCGCCTGGAAAAGATCCGATTCGTTTGAAAATATCGCCTCAAGGCGAAGAGAGTTTAATCGTCAAAAAAATGACGTGAATAATAAAAACGAGTAAATTTGGATAACGTCGTGTGCGTCCAAATTGCAATATATCCGAGAGACTTATCTGGCCAAGGCCAGTGAATTGCAATTTATGGTCAGCTGAATAGATAAACTTCTACATGGTAATCCCGCCGTAAATTTCATCGAGGGAGCGAATGTAAAACGTCTACTCCGCTCAGAAATTATTTTCGTGACCAAAATTGCAGGAGAGAAATGCGTCATGAGTTGCAATAACGCATTTTTGTGGCAACGTAAATAATTAGATTAAGGCGTTGAGGAGAACGAGCGCCTTTCGCTGAAGCCATTATTAATGCAAGTCTGAATTTGGGTAGCAAAAAATACATTCTGTGATTCTTACAAGATTAAATCTCTCCGGGCGAACCTTTAATCTCGCCGGGGTTTAATTACATTTAGTTTCTTTTAAATTGCTGCGAATATTTTTGTATTGGCAAAGGGGCAATGGAGTTGCTGCGACCGATCTGCATCGGCAGCGATGCGGATCTAATGGTCGATTAATGGCAGCAAGTTTTACCTCGGGCCTCCGAAACGGAGTTATCGATCATTATTCCGGGTCGATGGCATTCCTCTCCGCTGCGACGCCATTTTATCTTCCACTATACCTGCTCCGCATCAAGCTTTTTCGACTTTCTTTTGTTTCGCTTCGTTCGCCTAAGAAGGGAGCATTAAGCTTCCAGACGCTGCCTTGCTCGACCCGCTTTATTTCGCCTGCCACCGATGCGAGTTTTTGTTTAAAAAAGCGTTTGTTGCAACCGCATCGCATTATCGTCGGGGATTGCGATCAACGAAGGTAGGAATTGCTTCCGCCCTGTCAAGCATCCTGTCGATATTAAATCAGCCTTCCCTCAGATTGCCGGGCATTTTACAACATTTTAATGTATATGTCGGTAGATTTCGGAAATCTCCCCAACTTGGAGTTGTGTCTTGTTGAAACGGGACTCCGGGGTCGACTGACTGCATTATTTCCGTAATTGATTGCGCGGTCCTGCTTCAGCCCCGGGAATGCCTGCTTGTGTATAAATTCGGCGCATCTCACTAATAGTATCCTTGACTGATGATTAGTATTCTTGACGGTAGGCTGCCCTGAAACTAATCCCATTTATTACGCGGAATATTGCTAAATATAGGCCGGATTATGGTTTAGTGTTTGACTTCGGACTTTCGGTAAATTCCAAATCTTCACCTAAAACAACTAAACCGATAATCCATTATTAATGTTTTAATGTTAAGTTCTGAAATCAATTGTTGCAAATTTGTGTTTTATAATTTTATTATGGCCAATTTGAATACAAAAATTATTAAAAGCTTTGTTAAATTAAACCATTAAACTTCCGCAAAAATTGCCAAATATTGACATTTTATTTATTTTTGTAACAATGGCCGGAATTGATTGCAAATATTAAAAAGCTTTTGCCTTGGCGAGGTTAAAATTATTATTGTTTGCGTGGACGTTGAAAGCCAATCAGTTGTCGATGTTCTGATAATTCACCCTTCAAAATTTGCTGCGGTTGGTTTCAACCCAAATAACTGTTATCACCCATATGATTGAATTTCAAATTTGCTGATATGAAATAGTTGTGGCTAAACAACAAACATACAATAACTCTATTTATTTAAAGCTTGAATTTGAGCTCGGCAGGTTTAAAGTGATTTAAAATTACAATAACGCAACTAAATACAAATTTCCGTAAAAACGAATTTTAGGCTCAGTAACCGATGCACAAACTTCAATTATTTTTACTTACAATGACATTGAAGTAATTACGCCGCCAAAAACTACTACTAAAAGGTACTAAAAAGTTTTATTCATATTTGACCTGTAATACCAACATTCTAATCTAATTGACTGTAATTTAAATTAATGCCCTTATTTAATAATAATTTGAAGGTGTAGAGAAGCAAAACCGGACATGTATCATTCCCAAAATGTATTGAAAAGCAAGGAAAGATTTGACTCAAAGTTTTACTGCTTTTATTTTTTTAAATTTATCCTAATCTATTATGAATTATTCATTTATTCAACAATCATTTAATAAAATTTAGAGGCTGCAAAAAAATTCCAGAAATATCTCAAACGGAGTATTTATTGTGTTGTTTCTTTAGTAGAGGCCTTTAATTTTTTAAATAGTTTTTGATTTGCAAACTGCTAATTTATAACATTGATGTTTTATCAGATATAAGAATCTATCGCTTATTAAAGTCTTAATAAACTATTTATTTAAACTTTTCTTTATCCATTTTATTTTCTCAACTATGGAAGAGATGTAAACCATGAGGACAAAAAATAAAAAACAATAAAAAAAATTTACTTAAAATTATTAATAAGGAGTTCAAAGGCCAACATAGGAAGGTCTTTTGTTAATAGACCATAACGCATATAATTAAAAGAGTTTAAATTTTCTTTTGGACCAACCAAGCTATAGAATTGGCAATATCACGTGCAAGCTCACCAACTATTAAAAGAAAATTACACTAACTTACCTAGGGGTGCAAGACGACTGGAGAATGTTTTCTGACTTCCATAAAAACACCCCTGTCCCGCTCGACCTGCTATGAAGCGTGTGGTTGTTTTTATAATTACAACTTTTGGCAGCTTTGTAATAGCTGAATAAACTATATTTTTTTATTATTGGAAATTTAATTATGTTACATGAAGTCTTGATAGCTAACCGTTAAGTTTTAGAAGTTTGATTTATTTTGGGTGACGGACTTTAATTTTATTGACAAATTCTAGTGAAAATATTTTTATGGGAAATTTTGGGAATGACTAAATAAAAAAATAGTAGAATAGTAGAATAATGTTTGTGGTTACCTTGAATTTTTACAATCGATATCTTTTACTTGGCAATGTGCCCTGTTCCCCTTTCGCTTGGGAAGAGCGACTTCCTTCTCAAAAGATTCGTTGTTGTCCATGAAACTAAACAAGCACGTATTGCAAGAATCAGCTAAAACTCAATTTAATAGAGTCCTAGAATAAAATCCCATCCAACATGGTACAGTATCTTTATTGTTCACCACCCATCTCACGTTTCTACACCACTGATTACAGAATTACTAGTCTTCGTGATTAAGTGTGAGTGGGTTTTGAAGTTGAATGCAAACCAACATTTTGAGGAATCATTTTTAAAGTCAGTAAAGCCATAAAGTGAAGTAAAAATTTAATAAATAAATTTATTATATTTTAATTCAACGGTCGAGTCTGTGAAAGGTGCGAAATGGCGGAGGTGCCGGGCGAATACCATACAATCGTCGCGGCCTCGAATGTGGACGGGTCACAGTTTATTATCCTAATAAATTACGTAATCTCCTCGTTTAAACTGCATTTTGCACTAAGCCTCAAGCTGACAAATAGATTAAGCTACTTGTTCAATGCACTTTGTGCTGAAATTTCATAGAAAATCTCGTAAATTTTCATTTCACACGAGTTGCTACTAATATGTGAGACTTAAATCCGATTTAACCATTATCCTAGGCTAAATATTCTCGCAGTCGAGAAACAAGAGCGGCCAACGTCAGCCATTCTGCAGTTAATTCCAATTTTAAAAGTTTGAAGTATCAGAGCTTCGGATTACAAAGGCGAAAACGTGTGAATAATTGATGGTAATATTCCAGAACTCGAACGCACTCTGTGATAATTACCATTAATAGCTCGTAAAGATGGGTGCTCAAATTTCAATGTCGCTGGACCTCCCGATTTAGATATTTTTTTCTCTTCTAATTTTGACAAACACGTGAATCCATTCCTCTTTTTGCCAGTTAACACTGCTAGCTATAAATCTGACGACACTCAACTCTCTCGAATATACAGTTGAAGTTGCGTCACCACACAAGCAGATAACGCCAGTTATAAAATTTTGGACCCATTATCACCTTCTGTCGGTGACACGTAGCCGGATCCGGTCCTTTTGCAAGACCCAGTCGCCAGCGTTTGCACCACAACACTTTTTGCGACCATAACTTGAAAGAATCAAATCGCTTGAAAAAGCCGAAAAGGCTTCGTTTGAGAACCTTTGTTGTTGACGACTCGGGCTGGAATGGTTTCGAGAAATAAAACTGCATATTTAATTCCGTGCATTGTTTCTCTTCAAAGCGACGACTTTTATTGCTATTAAATTCCCGGCAAGTCGTTGTGCTGCCGCTACAATAACAGTTACTTAGTAAGAATTTATTTCGCAGCGTGTTTGACTTTGGAGGGATTAAAATAAATTTAAGCGAAAAGTTGGGGTAGCAACCTCTCCGGATCGAGCCGGTGAAAGATGACGAGGAAAGTGAAGTTCAACAGCTTATCATTTGCGGCTAATGTCTGATAATGGCGCGACAAGGGAAGGCAGAGGCTACGTCATGTCTAGCGAGGGTCAGTAGCTCTGTTGTTACAGTACATTACTTTACTTTGATTCTTTTCAACAAAGACAGATTGTCCGCTTTATGTATCTCACGCTTCTTCTCGCATCCAGCTTCCACTTTACCAACAAATGAATATCACGTCTAATTTCCGGCAGCGTGACGCGTGGGCTATAAAAAATATGAATTAGCTCCCGCATATTTTACGGCGTCCACGAAACGTCATATATTACAAGGTAAATAAACAAAGGCTTTGGATACCGTGTTAACCGTATGTGGTCGTTGTTCTCCCACATTACGTAATTAAAACTCAACTAATTACTCGGGCTCGCCCTTAAAGCACGTCCTGACACGCACAGTTTATCACGGCCACGTCCTCGTCGAGGACTTGATTTCTCATCCGAGATCTTTTCCCGAACGGTTCTGTCAACCAGTCAGAAATTCCGGACGCATTTTTAAAATTAACAACTGTCGGCTCGAATATTGGATGTTAAAATTCAACGGGCTGTTAAATTAGATTCAGAAAGAAGTGTAAATACGAGAGGAACAGCAGGTATTCCGGGAGATGCTCCTATTTTGCATATCCGCCCTCATTAGTGTGTTGTATTTACTTACATAAAAGTTCGAGTTAAGTGCGACGTAGATTTCATTATAGCAACGCCGTGAGCGGCGTTTTAAATGTTTCCCTTTTGGCAAAAAACGCAAGAAAGCCGAATTCTCTTGGCACACATAAATTTTAAGTATTCTATTTACCTTTGACTCTCGAAGAACTCGTCGGAAATAATTAAAAACGGCGAGAGTCGAATTCAGGTTTGAAATTAAAAGTTTAGTTGCAGCCCTGCCCGTTTTCATTCGTTTTCGAACGGCTCTTCATCATTTATTGCCAGTAATTGCAAAAATCTGCTTTGGTTCAGTTTTTCGAAAGCGGCGTCGTCGCGGTTGCATAACAACTTCAAAAACAGATGCCTAATTAATAAATCATACTTACGGAACGCAGAATTAAAGCCGCGCTTTGCAAACTTATCCGAATACGGGAGGCCAAGATACTGTCATTTACAGCTACGATCACACTTTTCAGTGGGTTGTATTTAACAGTCTACCAAATTTACCCAATATTTTGATACAAAAAAATACTTTTATTCTCCAAAAATACTAAATGCCCACCAAAATTAAGAAAATACATAATCTTAAAGCGACAACCAAATATTGACATGATGCTGGCCTCTTATATATTTTGTTCGCCAAAATAACTTTTGTTGACCATAAATACTAAATGTTCACCAAATTTTATTCCGCATTTAATTTTAACATAATACCCAAATATTTAATTTTTGACAGTGTCTTATATTATTAAGCAATTAAAAATACTATTTGTTGATCAAAAATACACAAGCAATAAAATGTTGTTCAAATGGTAAATAATTTTATGCAAATTATAGATGTAGATGTGCTAGGGCAAGGAAAACATATAAGAGTAAAAATAGAAGTGGTTTGCACAAAAAAAGATATTGATTTCCGTAATATATAAATGCTTTGCTGTAATTGGCTTGCATTATGTAAAACGTAAAACTTTTTTTAGTGGTTATTGCTAATCGTGCTTTTAAAAAAAAATTACAGGGCCCTGAACTGACCTTGTACAAAACTTTTTTCGCATGCCTCTTGTCTGGAAGCGCAAGCGGCAAGGAGAGACGCGCGAGCATATTTTATTTTTTGAGTAATAGAATAATTATTTGACGCAGAAATAGTTTTTTTGAGAAACACTAAATATAAATGGATAGCTAGAATATTTATTATCTACAGCACGGACGCGTAACTTGAGCGTTCTAAATTTGGTGAACATTTAGTAAAATTGATAGACATATAGAATTTAAAATGTAAGCAATGGTAAAACAATACGCAACATAGTTATTTTAGTGGTGATGTTCTCATTTTCTGATGTATAACAATTTGGGTTTCATTTATATTTTTTGATGCTCATTAAATTTTCTAGTGGACAGTGCAAGGGATGTGTGGTTTAATTTGGTGTACATTATATTTGTTTCCGTTTTTAGTTAATGCTGGAGTTGCTCCATGAACTGCGACACCTTGAACAAAAAAAATTGTTTGACAGAGAAAACTAGTTGCTGAAGTGTACGTCTTAAAAAAATTTCTGCAATCAATAACATCGAATTAGAAGTAACTTTCCAAAGCATTCAATTTTCATTTAGAAATGTCGAGCTAGATTGAGAAAGTCTTACTCGATTGACTCTTAGTAGACTTGAAGCTCTTGTTCAATTATTTGCTAATCGTTAACTTTGATTTTTCGAGAAAATTTACAGATAAATATTGAGACAGTTCATGTCGCCAGATTCGTATCTAGCTCTATAAAAGAGCAAACAAGTTAAAAGGAGCGTAGGAATATTAAATTGGAATTATGTTACTTTATGTAACCTTAAAAATTATTCCATGGATAGACAAATTAAAGCAAAATTAAAATATGGAACCTGTTAAGATTGTGGGATTAAAATTAATTTTAAGGTTTAGTATCTGAATAATTAGCTTGGCATTACATTTTAATAAAGCAACCTTTAAATAGGCTTCAGGGACGCTTAATTTCCCATATCGATATTAGAAAATTGCGAAGGCTGTAGGCTGTAAACAAGCAAATATGACGTTTTGGCTTAAAGCCAGATTGTATGTTTCGACCTGGTCTAGACGGAATCAGATTTTCTTCAGCAACGGTCGTCAAAATAAGTCCAAGAAATTTTACAACCCAATTATGGAAAGCTTCCGCAATGCATTAACGTTTCACTCAGTGACTTTGGCAAGTTACTTAATGGAGTAATTTTTTCCAAGTTTAATATTGTTCATATTCATTGTCAAATATTTTTTGCTGCTGAATCCAAAAATGGTATAAATTAAAAACGTAGAACGACCCCAATGCTCGGAATTTCGTATCAAAACCTTTTTCATTTGTGGACTTTTTTATTGGTAAATTTCGGTAAAAGCGCAAATAACGAGCAAGACGTCGGTCAATCGCCCCTGTCTCCCCTTCGATCTTTCATTTGATCGAGACGTCGTTGTTTGTCCGCTCCGATCCAAAGTTTCCGGAAAGTCGGCGACCTAATTTCTCTAGGAAACCTCCGTTGAATTAATTTCTAGTTATACAATGCGCGTATTCGAACGTTAACAAAAAATGACGCGAATTACACGCGGTTCCATCAGGAACTCCACTGAAGAAGCAAATTACCCGAAAGGGAGGAGGAACGCGTATCTTTTTGTTTGGAAGATGAATAGCAGTAAATCTTAGCCACTAGACATGAAGGATGACTTGAACTCTCGAAGGGAGAAATGTGACGTGAGGCAGGAGCAAGAGGAGGATATTAGCCTGATTATATCTTTCATTCTTTTCTTCGCAACTTTCCCGAATATATTTGATCATTGTCGTAACAACCTTCGACTTTTATTCCGGATCTCTAATGTGAAACATTATGGATTCTCAAGCGGGTACGGTGGAGTTCTTGATAAATTTTTGTTTGATTATCGAGAAAACGCAATAATTTAATTCATTCGTTCCACGTTGCGTCAAATGCCGTTATTTCCCAGTGTATCCTTGAAGATTTCTGTATTTTGCGGTTTCATTCTATTCCATTCATGCGGCGTTAAGAGAGAAACGGGGAATTACTAGAGGCGGAAGAATAATTTTCCTCGATTCCAAAGGAAACAAACAAATGGAAGGACGATAACACTATTTCCTGGTTGAAACCAGAAGCGATGGCTTTGCAACATTTGCGTCGAATGCTCGTACCATTTACATAATTTGATGAAAATTTTTTCGTGCAACCTTGTTACAGGAGGCAATTCGAGAAGTTTGCAACTTCGACCGGCGTTGTCGTTAAACTTCATCCGAACCACCTCACAAATGCACCTCCGCTGCACTTATACGAGGTCATAACGTTCGCCAGGGTATCACCACTATAACGTAACGTGAGCTGGTAAAAATTCCAGAACAGCCTTCGCCCTCCATTATCCGAGAAAATTCCTTAATTGTCCCGGCCACGTCCACGTTTTTATGCAACCGTTTACGTGTTGAGGCACTAAAATTCGAACAAAGTTGCGACAGTTTCGCCAGACTGGAATTTGCGAATTTATTAAACAATTCAACGTTTCAAAGGGGGGTTTTACGATTTCAGCACGTTTGTCTACTTACCCTTTCAATTAGGTAGTTTGCGGAACTTGCCCCATCCACACTTTGGACTTGCCAGTAATTTCCAAAGCCCAAAATTGGTCGATACCGTGCTCTATTATTTAACAACGCACAACTTGGAATACAACATAAATAATTCATGCTGTACAGACTTAAACATCCATCCACTCGTATAATCCCATATACACCTATTAAAATTATTACAATTTCACGGCGACCGCTGAAAATCACGCCCGCTCGTGAATTATGTCGTAATTGCTGTTAAATTTACATGTCATTATGGCCGGCTGACAATATATTAATTGGTTGCAGCAGTCTCTTTCAGCGGGAGTAGCGCAAGAATTTTTCATTGTTGGCTCAGAGCTAACCCGCTCGAAACAAAACATTGACGCGTAATTAAATTGCCGTCCCGCAGGAACGAAAATTATTGAATTATGTTGGCAGTAGATGTACACTCTCCTCGACTAATTCGATAATTAACCGGTAAACACGTGAAAGAGTTACACTAAAAGAGTTATTGATTGCACTGCAAGATCCCGTGAGAATCAATGAAACCTAAACTTAACCTCGTTCTGCAACAAACTAAATTATATTTTATTTATTACGTTACTGCAGCAGTGCTGTATGAAAAGCTTGGGGCTGGAACTGATGGAAATTTTGCGGAATTGATCCAGCTTCCAGGTATGCCGCCACTGCATTTTTGCGACATTTCAGCGGCGTCTAAAAATTTGCCTCCTTTCTAATAAAATCAAAAAGTGTCTAATTTGTCGTTTTTAGTAGTTTAAAGGGGGAGTCGCGGGAGTGCAGCTTGAAATAAGTTTACTTGATGCTCAATCTGCTGCTATTGTTTTCGATCTGTGGACGGATGGAGTAAACAGTAATTTAAATCTCCATGGGAGTTGATCCCCGTTCTAGTGCCCTTAATTGCTGAGAATTTGCGCAGACATTCAACATTAATGAACGATGACTGTAACTCCCTGAAATATTTCAGGTTTAAGCTGGAGGTTCCAGTGCCACTATTTGTTTCCGTTAATTACGTTTGAAAATCTTCAAAAATCATTGTAGTTGCGGACTTAACTGATTCCAAATAAAAAGGTTCGACAGCGCTCTGGGCGGATCTGAATAAATTCCGGCAAGGGTTGATCCTGATTAGTTGACGAGCTTCGGGCGTAAAGTTTCCAAGTTGCAATTTTGCGTAAATTTTCCGCGTAATTATTGGAGCATGCTTTGACGGAAAGTTACGAGGACAGGACTAGGATTTTACTATTTTTCATTGCTGGTAATTGGTCGTAACTCAGGCCCTGCTTGCGGTTCCTAAATTTCATTTACACTATGAATTACAACTAAACCGTACCCCACTTTAGTTGCTACACTTATCCTCTTGACGGTGTATCCTACTTTAGGACGGGCTTAACGCGGCCAGACCTAAAATTTAATTACTGGCGATACGACAAAGTTACCTTATTTGCATTATTAGATTTTTTTAGGATTGCGGCCCTGGCGATAAAGCACGCGGAACGTCTCGTCAATAAAATAAATTTCAAGAATACCAAAACAGTTCTGCAATGTTGGGGTTAGATCATTAAATACCATCTACAGTCGGACTTGCCAATCATCTTTATTTTTTAACTGTCAAGAGACATGACCTAACTAACTTAATACTAAAAGTCCCTAAATTTATTACTAGAGTGGACATTAGTCCGGTTAAAGGGCTAAATTAAAAAACTTTTACGCACGGTTACCAACCAATTTAGTTACCCACAACCTACGTCGGGTTTTATAGAACATACTTGAAATATTCATATTATGTAAACACCATATGAAAAATTTAGCTTTTAATTTAAAAGTTATTTTTAACAACAAGATTTACTTAATTGTAAGTTATTGTTTTTGCACATATTATTTATTTTACTAATTTTGTATTATTCTTTTCAGAAAGAACAAAATCGCATGATGAATAGGAGTTATAAATCCAAACAAATGCAAGGTTTGTTAATGAAACTGCATCTCTTCATTTTCATTAATTTTTCCAAAAAGTTGCGATTGTTTTAATTTGTATTTGTGTCATAAAATTATATAGTTTTTTCCCAACTAACATTAATATATTAGTCGGAACGACATTGAGGTGAACATAATCAATATTTATATTGCATAAAGCTCGGTATAAATATTATACTGATGGTTGTTCCAACACCCCCAAAATAAACATTATATATTTTTAAAGGTAAAAATTTCAAACTTGATATACTTATGTAACCGACTACAAATGTTGACTACAAAATAGCGTATTTTAAATTATGCTAAAATGTAGCTTGACGATGCAACTTTCGACGACAATTAAATTTTTTTTCTATGCAAATTTGCAAGACAGCAAAATCGTAAATATTTCCTAAAAAATAAATTGGTAAGAGATAACTGTAGAACAGTCCATTATATAATATGGTGAATACACCATTACTGTGGCCACTTTAATTTTTCTTTAGAGATCATTTAAATAGATCTTTGCAAGAGAGTTTTTAAAAACTTAACTAAAAGATTATTTAAAATTTGAAAGTAGATTAGCAAAAATTTACAAAATGTTTGTTACACTGTTGGCTACCCAAAAGTCTCACCCCCTGAAAGTTAAATATAAAAGATTCTTTTAAGTGGTTGAGATTTCTCATAACAGATTGGGCGATAAATGTTGTAATTTTCCGCAAATCGGCGGGTGAAAACCGCAATATTTCGATAGACTAATGAATAAACAGCAGGAAGTAGTGACGTTGCAAAATTAAATTGGCGATAAAAAAATATTACGTACGGCCCTTTTAATTTTCATTGGATGCCGGGGATGACTTGCGTCCGCGTCCCGAAATTAACCCCGAAATTATTCAGGCACATGCTGTTTTCTGAAATTCTCACGTGCTCCGCATCCAAACAATTTATTTCCTACATGTTGCCTAAAAAGTTAATTAACAGTGCCTCAGTTCGGGGAGGAGGCCAAGTGGGTTAATTGAAAGCGCGATTTGTTGTTCAAACTTTGTTTAGCAAGGTGCCTTGTTCTGATTTAATGCATATTTCAGCACGGTCGTAATTTATATAAAAAAAAACTAAGTTAAACTGTGCATGCATAAAATAAAAACTCATTCCAGAATCGCAGCTCTTACTGCGCGAAATAAAGTAAAACCATAAAAAAGTTGGGGCACAGTTAAATTTATGTTAATGGTGCTCCCCAGCAGCCATTGCCGGGGGTAGCAAGGCGCTGGGCTCGAAAACAAATGTCACGGCAACCAATAAAAAAATTAGCTCATCAGAAAACCGCAATCAGTCTAATTGCAAGGATCGTCGATGCTGTTGGGCAAGAACGAACATCCGAGAATCTCGAGCGCTCTTCACGGGATGCTGCATAAATGAAATGATAAATGCGACGAAACAATTTCGCCACATAATAAAAGCGAGAAGGGGCGAGTTATATATTTACGACGCGAAACATTTTTCTACAACCCAAATATTCCGCGCTTGGCTGCATTTTAAACATCTTATGTGGAGAATATAAAGAAAGGAAATGGACATAATAAAATAAAGAAGAACCGTTTTGATACCGTTTCATTCAAATATTGTTTTACGCGGCAGCGCATTGAAACACGCATTTTAGTCTTTATTGTGGAACTTGTGAGTATGCACTTTTGGTGGACGGAAAGTTCTTCCGGAGCGCCAAATCTAGGCCACTGAAAACAGTTCGTTGGCATCCCTGATAAGTACTAGCTGGATCCTAGATTTTGAATAAATGCAGCAACAGTGCTAATAATCGTTTTGAGGCTGAATGTTAAATAACTTTTCCAGAGACAGGGGCGGTACAACATAAAAACAAAATTTAACATAGAGACTGTTGTTTTTATCCATCATTATATAGTTCTTTTTTGCTGCCGCTTCGGCGTCTGGGAGGAAGCTTTGAAATTTGGGGTCGAAACGCGATTAGCGTGCGAGCAACCGATTGCTTATTCAGTAAGTAAGTGGGCTGGCGGTGGGTCATCGCGTAATGATCGCGAAAACGGTCTTTGTTGGAACTTTCCCGCCGGTCCTGATAATTCTTATTGAGGCCCGGTATAAGCGAGGGTCGGCATTGTGTTTGCTAAAAGGCCCAACATTCCCTTGTTAGTGTGGCCATCAGCGTCCGGCGGCAATCGCTTAAAAGGGGCAGTTCTTAGCCCGACCGGCCAAAACCATAAAGAAGAAACTGCCTCGTTAGAGACGCGGAGAACTTCGTCTGGAGGGCCGAGATCGAGTTAAGTTTTCCTGCTTAACTGGAATGTAATGTCGGGACAAAGCGCCGTCGTCCGTCTTTATTAAGAAATTTGCATGCCCTCCCGTGGCAAACGCGGAAAGGACCGTTAATAACTCAGCTAGAACGATTGATTGTCGCTTCGAATGTGAATTATCGCATCAAGAGAAACTATCAATGACGGCTGCTAGAAGGAAATGGATTACGGAGGCACTCGATGTCCCATCAACTTAAATGTATTGCTTTATCATTGCTTCCGCGACGCCAAATCATCCCAACGCTTCTGTTGAAACTAAACAATTTTATATCCCGAATAAACCGACGCCATTCCGTGTTATGGCCATATTTTTATGCGGCCGCCGAGACGAGAACTTTCCGCCGTTACAATTCTCGCATTGAATCAAAAAATATGACGAGGTTATTAAAAACATAGCAAACTTTACAAAAGTAAGAACGCTGTCGAATACTAATTTCGCAGCAGAGAAACGTCATGCGGATTATCGGAAAGAACCAAACAAAGTTGGCAAGGATCAGTGTTAATGCTTGTGCAAAAATGAAAACGAATGAAGAGAGCCTACGGAATCATCCGGAAACTTCCGCGATCCCGACAACTGTTCCGGTGGTCTCTTAAAAAGCGAACTTTACCAACTCCAGAGGGTCCCCATCTGGCATTGTCTGGCCACCCGACAGGCCCGACGAGAATTAGGCCATCTTTACGAAACCTAGACCTGGATTACAAATATTCATTCCCAACCCCCAACGCGATGATGCTCCTTAAACTGAGGCGTCTGTAAAATACGATGTTCTCGTTACTAAAAAAACAGTAAAAATAACTAAAATAGAATATAAATATTTCGAAATAAATTTTTAAACTAAATAAGTCGTCGTTGACGAAAAGGTATCGAAAAAAATTGGTTGGGGTTAAAGTGAAACAACTGCAGGGTCGGCTAAGTTTGGGAACCCAAAGTTAATTTAATTAGGACCTTCGACGTTACGATAATGTTACTGAAACGAATATGGCCGGATAGTAGCTACTAAAAATTGTTGTAGATTTTATAAGACACGGATGCTGCTTTTGTGTTCAGCAAATTTATTTACTGAACGAAACGAGTTTGCTATTTATTGCCCCGAGATTTTCTTGTACGAAGGTTGTAAAAAGCAAAGTAAGATTAACGTTGGTTTCTTTTATGATTGTTTAACTAATATAATTAATTTCTCTGTCCTTGCACCTTATTTTTACTAAAGAAATATGAGCAGGAGATTATGTCAAAATATGAGAAGAAAATTAATCTGCGGATGTGCAAATACGAAAATTCTTAAATTATTAATAAGGGAGCCGTCAAAATATTTCAGTCACATCAACATTTTTTCCAAGTGTACACACTGCTTTGAAACTGCTGAAAATTTCAGCTGAAATAGACATTTTGAAAGTATTATTTGGATAATATATTGAAAGCTTCTTTGACTAAAAATTATTGCTAATCTATTATTAATTATTCATTCTGGTTAGTAATAGAACAATGAATTTGGAATAATATTCAAATGTTGTTTTCTAAACTTGCTACTTTAAATTAATATTAAATCCTTATTGCTAAATTATACAAAAATTGTTTACATTTTTTTACGGAACTAATACGTAACAACATTATCAAGTAGTGAAGTCGGTGCCGAGAGCCAGGCCGGTCTCCACAATGTACAAATAACATAATTATTAAAAAAGCGATAAAAGCGTTTAAAAATAACAGGTATACAAATGTGGTATGCTCCCGTACCAGAGACACTAGTGGACAAAATTCGAAATAATAATGTCGAGTTAATTATTGTTGTCTTTTACGGTCGAAAATGGGTTGTAAGACCTAGGATTACGTGTATTGCGTTGACCAGTGACATTCAAGTGAAATTAGTTTACATTATTATTCTCCAATCGAGCAATCAGCATCAAAGACCACCTTTAAGAGGGAAAAACTGTTACAAGTATATAATAAAAGCAGATCCAAAGCAAAGTATCTACTATCTACATTTGCCAATTTGTTCATTCACCTGAATATTTACCACTTTATTTGTGATTAACTGAATTCATTCTATTAGCAACTTGAAACAGAATAATTCCGGGATAATCAAGAATTTAATTATTAATCGATGATAAACAACAGTATTGAAATTAGTACCTACTGGTTGTTTTGATTCAAGTGAATTCTTTGTGTTCCTGCATAATTAAGGTTTCAATTTCAATTGACTTAAAATAACAACGGCCTGATGAGAGCATTATTGAAATCTAGTCAATTTGCCCAATTGCTGCTCTCAAATTAAGTGATGTGGCCAATTTCAGCAAGATTAAGGTTTATGGACACTTTACCAAAATCTAATAACTTAGTTCGACTAATGAAATTTGCATTTCCGCTTAGCAATAAGCCACCTGAAATAACATGTTCATCCCGCATGCAGCTCAAATTGACCGCATCTCGTCAAGTATCCAAATGCACAAATTATCTATAACAATGAGTGAAATTATAAGGCTTCAAATGTTAGTTTTAGTGCTGTTAAAAATGTGAAATCGAAAAATTGAGTTTTGGGCTCTCGGTGAAATTATTAGTAAAATTTTATTTTTTGAGAAAAATTCTTGGGACAGCAAGGCATTAGATTGTTTACGTTTATGTAGTCCAGCTTCAATGCAGGGAATCAAGAAGGATAGGAAAATTAATTCGGACAAAATAAGCTTCATTTTCAGTCATGTTAAGCGACGAAAAAATACTGTTTTTGAAACGCCGCGTGGGTCTGTTTTAATTATTCGCAAATTACCTGGTCTGAAGCTCCCATATTAAAAGTGGCTGCCTAATTTGGTTCCCGCAATTGCCCTCGACCTTTGTAATTATTGTTTATAGATAAAGTACAACGTGTCCGTCCTGGATCTATAATTAATCCCGAAAAGTCTCGACGAACGAAACAAATTGCATTAGCAGCTAATTTGGTGAGTAGCATTTAATTAAAGAAACGTGTATCTTTCAAATTCGGCTTTAAAAGCCGGCTTAATTATGAATTCATCCGCGCATACTAACTCGGGTCATTAACCGTTTTCGACATCAAAGAACATCCAATAAACTTGTTGATAAGACAGGCCGGATTACGTCAAATGATTTTTCGATGGCCTTAAACAGCGGCCTGATTTCTCCCAGGACCGCCGCAATCTTCCCGATTTTCAGCGTTTTTCAGCGGTTATGGAACCGAGCTCCCGGCGCTGTACAAACTTATCATGGGAATTACGGTGTCGCTGCGTTCAATGGAACCTCCACCGACTTGAAGCGCCTATTTCGCCACGGTTCGACTTGCCGGCCGAAATATCGGTAACGCGTCGTCTGAATTCAATTTTGTTTACAATTACTCGAGAATTTAGAGGCGAATTTACGATCGAGCGCACGCCTCGACTTTCAGCCACACGAATAATTAGAAACTCGAAAAGTAACACTCTGAATTCCTAGCGTTACTCTTTGAAAATCGGTTTTGTTAGGAATTCGAAACTTCCTAGTACGCAACAACAAAGAAAGTTTTCGGTACTTAAAGCTGGTTCAGTGATTAAATACACTTGGCTTTGTTTGAGAAAAGTAAAGTTCTTCTCAACTGCAAAGAATTTTAACCGACGGCGGATCCCGTTTTCGTCGCCGCTCTTCCGGAATTTGTTTTTCGAAATTACATGCTAATTGAGTCGACCTTGCAGCGTTTTGGCAATTGCCGAATTAATTTATGTCGCGTATTTACTCAAGCTTGAATAATCCACTCGAAAGATAAAGTTTCGCTGCTGTCAAGCCAATTTATTTGAAACGAGCTTTGTCGAAGAGCTTTAACACTCGCATCGCAATTAAACATTCAATGAAAATTAATCGGGGCCTATTAAGAAAACTTCTGTTCCGTCGTCGAAAAAGCGTTATAAATTTTAATGTTCCATTCCTATAAGCACTAGGATAGACCATCATGCCTTCTACCAAATTAAGCTCTTGTTTTGAAACACGTGTCTCTGACAAGGTTATTACGATCCTGATTTAAACAGTCGACCCCTAGGACAAGCTGGCTCTTCACAGAGGCGGAGATAAAACTCGTCCCTACACGATAAATTTAATGGCGGCCTCCCGGTGTTACCAACAAACGACACAGTTTCAATACAACAGCGAAATGATTTTCTACATCAATTTTCTATTTTTCCGCAACGTTTCCGCTACTAGTTTTGTTACGATTTCGATTTTGAGTAAGTCCCCGTTTAATTCTTCCTTTTACCTATTTTAATCCCTACGGAATTTAAAAATCGCCGCCAATGATTCCGGGACGCCATAAATTTTCCACATAACATTGTGCCTGCCATGTTATTCAATTTCAACAGGAGAGAAGTGCTTTCGGTTTACAAACCGCGCGTAAATAACAAAGGGTAGTTTGTCGTCCGATATTTTCAGAATATTTATTAAAAGAAAAAAAAATTAGTCGGATGCGCTTCCCTGATATTAAGAGAACCTCCGGTTTACTGCTCGAAATTAAACTCGAGCTTTCCAAAGCAGCTTTCACGGACAGTTTTATAGCTAAGCTGAAACACTTTCTTCCGTTAATTAGGTTTTTACGCCTTTATATTTATATTTTTATGCGCAATTATAACTTTTTGTTGCTATTTTAGTGTGATTGTTATTATGAAAAGTTAGTAATTAATGCCGGGAAGGTAGAAGGCCGTAAATATTTTGATTTACGTCCCCTGCCTGCCAGTCTTTGGCGAAGTAATTAATTTAGAGCGCTTTTTTTAAAATTTTGCAATTGCTGGGATAATGATCGTGAAGGGTCTGCAACAACTGTTTGGTGGGGCGCAATCGATGGTTATTTGCCTCGATTCCAATAATTCAATTCGATAGAATTAATTGGTAGTCTAATGGCCAGAAGGGGTACGTGCGTGCGAACTGGGTACGTGTCCACCATCGTCAGGTCGGGGTGACCCAAACTGTAAATTATCATGTTTTGCGTTTAGCTGCCGTCATCAACCAGATCAAAACGACATTTGTGAACGATATCGTTTAACACCTGCGGACTAGGATATCCGGTATTACACATTCCAGTCGCATCATCAGGAATTTCAATCTTGCCACACGAGGACTCGTCAAGTTAATGTCGAATTTTGGATCAATTTCACGCCAGTTTGGCCAACTAACAAACAGCATGTTAATCTTCTCGCTTTCAACCAGCTATTTGCCTCAGGAATATTAAGTCGACCGAAAACCGGAAACATCCAGATACTTAAACTGCGGAGTGGAGAGGATTTCAAGAGTTGCGTCAGTAGCAGCGCAAAATTGGAACACGAAACAAATCTTCGAGACCCAATAACAAACTGAACTAACCCAAAACAATTTATTTCCCACTTATTCTATAGTCATTGTTTACCTTACTCATTTCTGGATTTTCATATAAGCAATTACAGCAACGCATTATTACAAAAATCATTATCTTTTTTGTGCAAATCACTTTAATTTTTACTTTTATTTTCCTTGCCCTAACACATCTACATCTATAAATTTTGTTTAAACCAAAATCAAGTGTCGTCGTCAAATTTTGTCGCTAAAGAAACTGGTCCATATAGTTGCACTAAACTGATTTTACTGTTTCCCAGAGTAAAATTTCCCTAACGGAATTTAGAATTAATACCTTTAACAAACAATTTAAAAAAAAAATCTTGCCTTTAGCCTGTATTGTTACTTGAATTCCTATATGTAGAGAAGAAATTGGAAATACAAGACGGTTCTAGTCTAATTTTACCTTAACAAAGAAACATATTTTTGTGTGAAAGAGCAAAAATGTTTTTACTTCTTTTTTTAAATGCGTCTTGGAGCTCGAGGACATTTTATTTTAAAAGCGTAAATTATTTTGCGTGGAAAAACCTGCAGGATAACAAACTGCTAAATTTTCCTCTTGTTGTGAACATTTTACGATATTCCTCAATTTCGGCTTCTCTTTAATAAAAGAATAATAATGGAAACCACAGCTTACGTTATTTTTTTAAATTAATTCATCCATAACAAAACTTGCTGCATTTTCAACGTTTTGTTGTGAGGGAGTTAATTTTTTTGTAAAATAATTAACCGTTTGAAAAACAAAATTTATTTTGTAAATACCGTCATTTGAGTACATTGTAAATGTACCTATAGACAATAGAATAATGGGAACTGACTGACTGACTTAATTCTTCAATAAAAGATTCTGTGAAGCTTTTAATTAAGGATTAAATTAATTTTCCTACGCTCTCTTCTGGAGTGACAATCAAGATTTAAAATATCTGTCGAAGAATTAAAAACAGTATTAAATGCTTTTGAGATTAAATAATTCTATTTATAAATCTTATAACTTTATAAGTTGATGTATACCTACATACCTATATTTCAAACTTTATGGGTAAAAAATTCTAATGTTGAAAGTTGGGTAATAGTTATGGATGAACAAAGAAATACGAAGAAGCTTTAGGTTACAAAAGAAATTCAAAAATGCTTATTTAACTTTATTGTACCGTTTCTACTTGGTCAATTTAAGATTTCAAATTTTTGTTCTTCATCTTGTTCATCATAAGGCCGTTTGAGTGGGACACGAGTTTCTCAACCGCTTAGTCATCCAAATGATCAATTCGAGGAGGGCACACATTAGGTGCGTGCCGTCTTGGATAGTTATTCTGGAAATGGGGATTATGTTAACGACAACGGCCTCCGGTTTGGAACCAAACTATAGGCCGTTAAATCAGGTGCAATTCTGTTTGTTATTGCTTTGAAACCCCGGTTGATGAAGCGGAATTGACGCAAATCGTTTGTTCTGCCAACTCCCCTCGCCGCACTTCTCCATTTAGTGGTAACCGTGGAAATTTTGCTAAACTCCCCCATGGTTTGCCGAACCGGGCTAACAATTAGTCCCGTCCCATCGAAAATAATACCGTCGACATAATTCATAGTGTAGCGCAACTATAGAGAAAACTTGTCAGGGTAAGTGTCGCATAAATTGGACTGTACTACAACTACATATGGCGTTCCTCTCAACTCCTGAATCGCACCGGAAACCGCAAGATCCACACAATTGAGGGCATTGTTAAGCGCCTTACGTACTAGGCTACATCTGCAGACTTGATCCAGCAGGCTTTCAGAGCCACAATTAATTCCCTTGTAAAATTCAAACTATATCCGGATCCGGCGGTGATTCTCGCCCTAGCGAAATGCCTCGGAAATTTTTAATCGATTACGCAGGCACGACGCTGAGAAAAATCCGAATCACTCCGGCGAGTACATAAACGCAATTTGCAAAATCGATCCCTCCTTCAAGGCAAACAATTAGATGAAATAATGAAGTCGCTATGCGAATCACGTTCCGCCTCCCGAAAGAATTCTTTTTATACAGCTCGAAACAGTTTGCCGTTTTACGATATATTGGAAGGAATGTCATTTAGTGAATTTGCTGCGTCCTTTTTATTACCTACAAGGAATCCGAACGCTTATTGACCAACGCAAGGCATGAAAAATTGTGACTTGACCTCGCACACTTATAAATTGTTGAACGGATAGGGTCGTGACCAAATTCCCGACGCCACCCCGGTGCCTCTGCGCCGAAATAATTAAATAAGACGCAAACGGCACCCCTGAAACCTTAAGGAGGTTTATTTATCAGCCAGATGGTCGCTGATTTATGCTGAAGCGCCAAAAACAGACAAAAAGTGCCACCTCCAAGGGTGCAGCACGTGACGCTAAGGGTAGTGGAGAGTGTGCTGGAAACGGCGGTGGCACATAATGTCTGTTGTGGATGATAAAATTATAAAGGCGGGGTGGTTTTTGTTAACTCAATTACTCCTCCATTAGTTAGCCACAGTCGCACTAATAACTACAATATTTGCTAACGCATCCATTTTCCTATGTTTCAATAGAACTTATTCAGTTAATTAAAAGTTTGCCAATCAAAACTAAACAATAGTTGAATTCTTCGCCATTCAATGCTAAGCAAATAAAGGAATTTTTTGTTTCGACGACGTTTTACTTCCGTAGTTAAACTTAATCAGACGCTGCTTGTGCTATTCGACCATTTTATCTATAGAAATCGACTTTAGTGAAACTTTTTTGCAAAATCCGACTTCATTAGAAGTTTCCGGAAAATTTCCCAAAATCTAATCCTTCTAACTTTTCATCGAACTCATTGAAGCGTCGTCGGTATCACTCGCGACTTATTTTAATAAGTTGAACTCATCGCGGAATTCATTGCAGGTGAGATTTAATTAATAGAAATTCTATTCCTGCTACATTTTCGACCGGAAAGCCGCCGTTCTGCGCACTGCAAATTTAATTAAAATCTTTTCATCGACGCCCACACGCGTAACAAGAATTATTTTACAACCTACTGCCACGCAACTTGAAGCAATAGAGGAATCTTTATTTATTAACCCTAAAACTTGTAACTTTGTTACTATGGTTGTACACAAAACTTTTGAAAACAAAAACCAAAACTAACTAAATTAACCGAAACGTCGGTTGTTTCAAAACGAAACATTTTGGGAAATTCAAGAACAAAATTCAAGCGATGTTACCCTTAAATTAAAACAAGTTTTAACAAGAAATAATTTTTTTTAGTGTTTCTAAACCTGAAAACAATTAAACTGTCCGCGCATTAATTGTTAAGTTTCGTCAGCAACATAATGAAAATATGTCCCCCCTTAAATGCCCCTTCCTCAACGCGCTTACCGAAACAACAATTTTTTGCTGATCACTGGCTGTCGTATCGCAAAAGTTTTTCTCTTCACAATTTGAATGATGAGCTTTTTATGCGTTTAGACAGGTCCGTATTGAAGCAAATGTAATTACGGGATTGATTCGAAGACCGCCCCTAAGGGAAAATGTTTTATACATGCGTTTTTTTTATCAAGAGTCTTAGTTCGCACCCTGCTAGCATTTGACGTCTTCTCATACGGACTTTACTAACATCAGTTCGTAACACGTTAAGCCAGTTAAGGTGTAGACACTGCCTACATGTTTCAAATTCTGAAATAGCAACGAATTTACTGATATTCGTTGCAAATGTAATAATTGTAAGTTGGCAAAGTAGAATTTGGAATAATAGCAACCGCGCAAATGCGAAGAAGACAGAGAAATTGATATTTCAAATTAACACAAAACCGAAAATTTTATTTATTAATTTATTGTTTAGGTCTACACTCAAGATTCCATAGAGTCAATGCATAGGGCAAAATGCTGTACCTATTGCAAAAAATACAAAGGGTTTAAAAGTTTTGTAAATTTATTGAATAATAAGGGGTTAAGGGGGTCAGAAATAGTACTGTGTACTGTCGACTGAAAGCAGCATTACAAAATTGAAATGTCTCTTATGGTAGCGTAATTTTCTGAAACTTTAATAATAGTGCAAATGGCATACCAGACCATTGAAATTAAGCCACTGTGAGAACTAACGTATGCATAATTAATCCTTTACCTTTCCTTGACAAAACGACGAGGATTTGACGTATTAATTACGAAGGATTAAACTATTTTAATTGGGCGTATAAAGAGAAGTGGATTCACGAACGAGGTAAAAGATCATAGGACAGGCGGGTGTAATTTGCCAAATAAGCAGCTAATAGAGAAAATCCTGATTAAATTCCGTGATTGTGAAGACCGTTTCCGTCTGCTGTACGTAATCGAAAATACAAGT
Organism: Schizotus pectinicornis; assembly: GCA_951805265.1. Taxonomy (NCBI): domain Eukaryota; kingdom Metazoa; phylum Arthropoda; class Insecta; order Coleoptera; family Pyrochroidae; genus Schizotus; species Schizotus pectinicornis. Next base: position 9,586,060 of record OX638206.1, on the reverse strand, counting down.
TGAAAGTAAATATTCTTTTTATTTCAATATCACAGACTTATATAGGTTGCAGCGAACTATGTTGCTTCAAGTGACCTGAATTCGAAAACTTACATTGTTGTTTTCAAGTTTTTCCAAACCTTACATTTCGTGTTTTATAGAACCGACGGTTCCGCGGTTGACTTACAACCAATTCTGGCGGATGCGCCGGGTGAATTGTGTGAAAAAAGCCGCCATAATTATTATTCTATTTCAACATTATATCTGATGCTACAAGTCCTATCTCAACAGAAATTGAACTGGTAACTTCAAAGTTTCACTCCTCGTGGAATTGTCGACGAGCTTCAAAGCTCCATCAAATTTTCGGTTACATTTAAATGAGGTCGCGTAAAGCCGACTTGAAGTTAAAGAATTTACGTCCATTCTTGAGTATTAAAAAGGACTCGCTACACTACTTAAAAATAAAAAATAAAAAATCAATTATTGTACGAAAAAAGTTTTGTCCCGCCGGATTAAATTGATGCGGCCCTGACGGGATTAAACCGTGCAAAGTAACACCACAAATTCACGTATGGGCAAATTTGTCAGGAGTTGTTTGCTTGCCACAGGAAACATATTTCGCCGAGATCCGCGCCCGCCTCCCGGGAGAATTGTGCCGGGGAATTGGGCGGTGTTCTATTGCCGCGCTTAAATTGAAAACCAAGAAGAAATTTTACATTTCCTCTCGCGATTATGTGCCTTTTGAATAACGTATGCGATCGACGCCAGTAATATAGTTGCTCTTCACTTGCTGATTGCTGATTTTTTTTCCCTCTGTTGCAGGTCGGCGCGAGAACAGTAGATCGATAGATGGCGTCTTGCTGTATTGACCCCGATTGAATGAAATGCAGCATGTTTCGCTGGAGCAGAAGCGCACTCGTGTTGTTCGTCATATTCGTGATCGGCGAGAGTAATTGCTGCCCTGCTTCTTGCGCGTGTAAGTGGAAGAATGGCAAGCAAACTGTCGAGTGTATTAACAAGGACCTGCTTGTGATTCCGGAAGGTATGGATTCCGGGACGCAAGTGCTGGAGTTCTGCGGCAATAATTTACAAACGCTGCACAGAGACAAGTTCCTTAAAATGGATTTAATTAATTTACAAAGGATATACCTATGTCGTTGTCGAATTACAAGTATAGATGACCGGACGTTTAAGGGGTTAACAAACCTTGTAGAATTAGATTTGTCCGGTAACTTGCTCGAGTCTGTGCCGAGTGAAACCTTCCTCGATTGTCCCTCGTTAATGAGACTAACACTTAACGCTAATCCTATCAAGACAGTGAGGAGAGCCGCGTTCAACCATCTGTCGTTTCTGAATTCGCTCGAGCTCGGCCACTGTGAGATATCGCGAGTCGAGGAAGGCGCTTTCCAGGGGTTGTACAGCCTCGAGTGGTTACACCTGAACGGCAACAAGATGACTACCTTGCAAGGCAGCAGCTACTTGCCCGAATCCTTGAAAGGAGTTCAACTTCAGGAAAATCCGTGGGAATGCGACTGCCACATACTTGAGCTTCACGCTTGGCTGCGAGCTTTCAGTATTCCCCATTCTGTGGAGCCGGCTTGCAGCGGACCCAACCGACTGCGGGGTCGCACAATTAAATCCGTGCCCCTGGGAGAACTCGCTTGCTTACCTGACGTCTCCCCCACGACGTTCTACCTGGAAATCGGGGAAGGAAAAAACGTTTCGTTGTTGTGTCAAGTGCGGGCAGTGCCGGAGGCTTCAATTTCTTGGCGCTTCCAGGGACAGCTCCTGCAGAATGACAGCATGATCGCCCCGGGCGTGCATCTGATCTATTTCGTCGAAGAAGGTGCCGTGGAGAAACGGAGCGAATTGTTTATTTACAACGCAAACAGCGACGATAACGGAACGTTCATATGCAACGCGGAGAACCCCGCGGGCGTTGCGCAAGCGAACTTCACCATCAGAATTATAGTGAAGCACGAGGCGTTTTCAGAACCAAACGAACTTCCCTTCGAGTTCATCTTAATTACGATGTCGGCTGCGGCGGTATCAGTTCTACTTTTATTGTTCGTGGTGGTATTATCTGTAATAAAGTGCCACAGGAGCTCGCGTTTGAGGAAAAAACGGAACACTTCCAAAGTAGCCTTGAGCAATTCCACCAAAGATAATTTACTGCAGGACAGCATCGACGAGTATTCCGATAATTACAAGGAGAACAGCAGCATTAAGCTGGTGAACCATGAAGAGGAGACGATGCTCTACAGCGCCCACCCCAACGAAGAGCTGTTAAGGGCGGTGTCTCCGGTTGCGACCGCTAATCTTGTAAGCAGCCCCACATCGCTCAGACGCTATCAGCTCGAACAGAACCCCGACCTCATTAACGGCACGGAAAGTGTCGGTAGATTCAGGGAGTGCGACGGACAGGAATCCCTCCCAACTTACCACACCCCCCTCAAAAAGCGCACACCTCAATCCCGCAACTTTCCCCAATCAATGGTCGAATTCAAAGGAAACGACCGCGAACTCTACATGGTAGCATCCGACGTCCATCTCAACCCTGTCGGTCTCCTCAACCCGACCGATTCTCGCGCCCAACATTTCAACACCAACTGCTACAAAACTCTCCCCTACAACCGAAGCAACAAACGTCAAACAGCTGCAAACCCGATCGGGCGTTATTCCAGAGAAGCCGAGTTTCTCTCTCGCAGCATCCATCCGGTATCTTACGAACACTACACTTCCGATGTTCGCTACACAGCTGACGGATATCCAGCAAGGACGACGACGGATGGCTACGCTTCTCCTGTCGAATCGCACAAATCCGACAGCGCCATCGAGCCCTGTTGTTCGACGAAAGTTAACTGGCCCTCTTGCGTTCCCGCGAGTCTCGTCAAAGGCGACGTTAAAAGCGTGGGGGCGCAAACCCAAACCGACGCCGCCGTCGGTAACAACAGAACCAACAACAAGCCTGTTAACAAATCGCTGAGCAGCTTGGTTAAGGTACAGGAGACCTTGACCGAGAGTCCCGACGAGGGATACGAGGGCGAATGCTCGGAGAATAACGCAAATTCGTGCCAAAACTAATCATCTTTGACGATATATTAACTGAACGTGGCGTATATTGTGATAATAACTCAAGAATATTTTTTTAACGTCGAGCTGCGGACATTTTCGTTTTCTGTTCGGATTGTGCACGGTTCTCTCACTCGGTCTCTGCAAACTGATGTAGTACAAAATTACAGCGTTCCTTCTTTTCCTTGGCAGAAACTCTACCCACTTTAAATCAAACTTTTCACACGTTTTCACCTGGGTTGTACGATCTAGTGGTGTATATTGTAACGGAATTTTAATAAATTGAACATTTTTAGCAAAAGTATTGTAAGAACCAATGTAACAATAAGTGTTATTGTATTATTTTTGTACATACTGTATCTAGATAAATTTGTTGAATGTACACTTAATAATAAACGAATTTGATTTAGCGTCGCTTTGTACGATTCCATTTCATATCTAAACACGAGCCTAAATAACCGCGACCCGAAAGAAATTATCACTAACTTGTTTTAAATGGATTTTTACTAGCCTTGTTTGTTTGATCGACAGAAATTAATTATTTGGTTTTACCCAACCTCGATGTATGGACCCATATTAAAAAAAGGTGTAATTTGTAAAAAAGTGTTGTTAAAGTCCAATAATTAATTAAACTCTAAAAAAAGTCTTTATATCTTTTACATTTTAATTCAAATATTTACATATATACATTTACTTAAACACCAATTCAACCATTCTAGCAAATAAATAAATTAAAGAAATACAACGTATTAGGAACTTTATAAAAATGGTTGAAACAATGAGAAAAAATTTATGATTCTTTACAACCGTATTCAGTTTTATAGAGTTTATTGTTAACAATGAAATTTGGATATTGCCACAAATTTTTATTATTGAGCTAAAATCAAATACTTCTTTCATGTAAAATTTAAATTATTCAATAATATTAACCTATAAAAATTAATTTTTAGCGTGATCGTTTTAGTACGTCTAAAGCTATTGAACGTGAGTGTTTATCAGCAGCTGAAGCCATAAATTCAAATTTCAAAATACAAGTCTAATCAAAATAAAATATATAGACTACTTTGTTGCTGGATCTTTAACTGTTCTCAATAAACAATCATTTAATTTAGCAGGCAGTGTTGAAAATTTGCGTAGTAACATAGTGCTTAGTAAAAGTATGTTGTTAACTACCAGACAGAGCCACACAAGCTTTGGTTAAGTGCCCCACGGGTTTCCTTTTTGTATCTTTTTTTTAATTCTCTACATTTTCATTCAACTCTTCTTCATTTGCTGCTCGACGCTCTCTTCAAAAAATTATCTCGTCATCTGTAGTTCTTAACACCATATTTTCGTCAATATTGTTATGACTTTTTGTGCGCTTTCTTGAACATGTCGGCGACCAGACCCAGTACCACTTTAACATGCAATAAGAAAATTTCTAATGTGACGATATAATACTATTAAAGCAAATCATAATATAATCTTAAATAATTAGGTTATGTTATATTAATTAGAAAACGTTAAACTAACTAAATCCTAATTGAAAAGTGCAATAATTTTGCAATACATATTCTTCGTTTGATAAGAATCCACTTTCTTTGTGGTTTGTTATTGCATTGTAACTTGTGATAAAATGTGGATTTAGTCAAACGATTTGGAATCCATGCGAAAGCCATGCCATCGATAATAAAAGAGCAATTGCACCGCGTACCTAAGTTCAAAGCTCAAGGAGTAGCTAGCAGAGTTATTTAACTGATGGCTACGATATTTTAAAAGAACTAAGAAGTTACTTCGATAAACTTCTTCCTAGAGGAAGGACAATGAATATTATATTATCCTAATGTCTGAATATGGTTAGCCATTATTACAAAACGTAAAACTAAACTTTGTAGACCAGATTGTAACTCTTTTAAGATTTTAAAAGCATTTAAGTTGCTAGATGATTTTTTAGTAAAAACAGCTGTACCTTACGCAGAAAAAGTTTTAAATTATTTTTCGAAAAATAAAACAATTGAGCATCTTCAATGTAAATATTGCATTTAAATACAAAAAAAATTATTTAAAATATTTACTACTTTAGGCTTATTTTTGGTTAAAGGGTCCTCATATACATATAAAAATAGGCACATTGAAAACTTTTTGCTATTACCTAAGTTAGTTAGTATTTGTAGAAGCAGGAAAAAACGTTGGCTTTTATCAGGTTATTTACATTTTAAGTGCAGGTCATCACTTATAGTCGCGGTTTTGATCGAGTTCGCAAAAAAATATAAAATTCTTCTAATTATTATACTTGAAAACTAAAATACTGTCTTTTATTCATTTTAAGTCTAATTATTAAAATCAGCTTGAATAATGTTCATGGCCGTACGGTTAAGGTAGGTAGGTACTTTATTTAACGAAGTTAATTTACATTTTTAGTGATCGGCGCAGCACACTGATAGAGTTGATGGCAAATTTCAAGCCTTGCAATGCAAGTTCTTTTAATGAAATTTTCTTAGAATTTTAAATTTTATTGAACAGGTAACTTTTATGCAATTTAATTAAAACGGGGGTATTTACGAGTCTTTCAATTACCAGAGATGCAAAAGTTCAATTGAAGAAAAACTTCCAGAGAATCACTCTTTGAACGTTTTTTCAATTTTGTTTCGTTGCAAACATTAACCGTAGAAAAATGTGAAGACTTTAAGTAGTAACGAGTTGTATAAAAAAGCCATTTCCTGTGTAAATTTAAATTTTAAAATTTGTTGTTTTCTACTGCACTTTACTGTAGTTGTTTTGGACCGCGCCTGAAGTTGCATAAATTAAATTGGAACACTTTAAACGTGGTATTGTTTTACAGTGCTATTTTTTGCAAACACTAAACTGTTTATAGCCGCAACCGCGCTATAATTTTATTGAAAATATTTCAAGTAAAACGTGTAACATCCATGATTGTTCTATTCAGCGAGTTGCATTGCTAAAGCCATTAAGTAATTTTCATGCAAATTAAAAATTTACTCCGCAATCGCAAAACCTCCACCGACTACGACAGTCTAAACTATAAGAGATAAAAATAATATCCTGTTTTAATGGCCGAGTTTAGAATAAAGCAAGCCGTAAAACCGAACCGTAAAAACATAAAATTTTCATTTAAACAAAGTAACTCATTTTCTGATCTCACTCTGTTGCTATATTTTTGCACCATCGACAAAACCGTCAGAAATTTTCAGCGAGACTGGTCGATACTTGCTTGTTACGTTTTTTTGTTTTGCATCTTCATGTGATGGGAATAACATTAATATTCCGAGCTCGGGACCGGAAAACTGCAAAATTTTAATCAACCACGACCTAGTTGCTGAACTAAGCATTTAGGTGTTTATTCGCACGCCTAGGTATTAACTCAAGCTGAAGGATGGTCAAACTTCAATACAAGTAGTGGCAGGAAATCATGATTGAAATGAAACTACGCCTCGTGGCAACTTTCCCAAGCCGGAGCAAAGGTAGTTTTAATTCATACCCATTAAACATCTTACTTAAAAAGAGATAGTTCTTAAAATTAGAATCGCTTTCTGAAGCATCATAACCTTTTATGGCAACAATTACATCTGAACCGCTTCAGTTATCCTTTTGCATCAAAAACGTTAATAAAACGCTATTATAAATTAAGCGGAATTAACCACAATGTTGCCGATTTTAGTATATTTAACAGCGCAAACGCTTGCCGTTGAATGGAAACCCGTTAGTGAAAAGTATAAAAACAGAGCGAAATTGCGTGAACTCCACTTTAGTCCTACTGAATTGGCGGTCTAGAGGGAGCAGTTGTAAATTTTGGCGGCGTCGAATAAAGAGCAATAAATAGAAATATCCTTGAGCTTATCAAGTGTAAATTTATGTGGTTAGTCTGCAGCAAGTAGGGAAGTTAAAGGCGACAAAGTGGTTTCCAGTAATTACTCTTGTAAGAATGTAACCCGCTCTGGTAAACGCCTTCAGCCTTGTATCGATCCTGCCAACTAGTCGTGTAAATGTAAACTTACTTGTATTCCCAAATAACCTAATAACCCCGCATTACGTATCCGTCATCCCTTGATCCGTGGATGTCTAACCCTCAGGCGAGCTCGTCATAGATATGGCGTGGCGTTACTTTCAAACGGCCGTATCCAGGCCGCCGGGTCGCACGTTGGACCTTACGCCATAAGAAATTTTCCATTATCAGTTCGAGAATGTGCGGGAAAAGGGTGAGAACCCATTTCGAGACTCACTTGCTTTCTGCGGACGTGAAGGAAGGGCAGGAGACCGTGATCTGCAAAAGCACGTTCGTATAATAACATTTTTATTAGTGGCGGGCGGTAGTGGAGACGACATTAAGTTCACCGTAAACTCAGCACGGATGACAGTGGCGACCTCCGTAATCTTCTCTGATAAATGATCTTCGTTTTGATATTTATGGAATTGATGCAGTTTATTATGTCACCAGTAGTAGATACAAACGTAAAAAGTTTATTGTTTTCTTCTCTCCCTCACCTCGTCCTCCATCAGTCGAGAGGTGCGCGACGAAATCGACAATGACGCCCTGCTTTCTGTAAAACACGAATTAAAAGTGGCAATGGAACTAATTCGGGTATAAAAGTTTGCTCATTTGAATTGCAAGACCGACGGAGGGATATTCACTTATTAAAACTGAAGCGTGCAGCTGTTGTTCGAGCCGTTTCTTTTTATCGACTGAGAAAGCGACTATTTATCAGACTAATTAAAAATAACAACTCACGAAACGGCTGCGAGATTCCCGCTTCTCGATGGCATCATCCCCCGCCAATTCCGTCGGGAACACGACTTTATTTACAATTATCTGCGGACAACCGAACAAACGTCACGTTACAACTTTTTCGGCTGCGTCAAGGAAGCGATGTCAAGCGCCTAAATAAACGGCGCGGCCATAAAAACTGCTTAAATTTTTTCCCCAAAGCTCGCAGAATCCGAGCGATATTGTTTCAGCATTGCCTTCCATCCTATATTGTTTTTATTAAACTTTAAGACCATACCGCGTACATCACCTACAAACAGTAAGATATTTGGTTTTAATTTTAATTAGCCAACACTGAACAAACTAGAGTTTATCCTTATTCTAGTAGAAAACGTAAAATCTGAAAAAGCCTTACTAGTAGTCAATGCGTATGTCTTTAATTAAGTACTGCATGAAATACTGGACGCTTCACGTGCTGTAAGAAATTTTTGTTGGCTTCAATTCACCAAATTGTGTTTAATTGCAGATTCCTGAGCTGACGTGACTACAAGCAAGCAAGGGAAAGAATAAAGTCGAGCATTATTGTCGCATTCGAAAAGTTATGGCCCAGACAAAAACAACCGAAAAGGAGAAGAGAAGATTTGCGTAGCTTTAATTACCCCCGGTTGCCTTTAATGGATCTAACAATATTTCAATGGCATTGATCTAGTGGCAGTGATTCCCCAACGGCTCTTGCTGCCGAATTGCCGCCAATCTGTTTAATCTTAATTGGCCCGGCAACCACTTGTGCATAATGCATGTGTGGCCGTTTACCCGAAACTTTTCACAATAACTCAGTGAAGTGGCTCAAATCTAACGGCATCGCCTATTTCTTGCGTTGTTGATGAAAACAGTAACTAGAGTAATTACGGCAATAATATCATAGAAACTTAAAGATTAATTGCTTTACTGCTGGAACTTGTTCGGAACTTAGCAACCCCTGCTATTTCGTGGTTTGTGGCGAAAACATTTCAGCCACTTGGTAACAATAACATTCACTCGGAATATAAATGAAGTTTTTCGCGCCCCAACTTTTTGCCTTATTTTCATACAAGATTATTTGACAAAGAGAATGCTAAACTCTGTTTAAAAGCCTTAAAATTTTCAACGTCTATACTAATTTACGTTCAACGTAACGACGTTACTTTAGAAAAGCTTCCGTTATTTCATTACTTAATTCTATAACTGAACCCTACATCTGATACAAACAGGCTGCAAGATTCCTGCACCCCACTCACACGCGTTCGTTCTCGCCTTAAATGTCGCTTTTACGGGCGGATTCTTTCATAACTTAAAAATTGTCGTAACGGAGCCCGACACAATGTAATTTTTATTGATATCGAAAACATAAAAGTTTTGATTTCCTCTAACGGGAGACAAGTTGAGGGACGTGATTGTCAAATTCCTGCAATTTTAAAGGGACACGCCCTTGCAGAGGACGATGGAACAACGGTAAAGGGGTGGTTGTGGGTGATACGCAACCACGCATTCTTCACGCATAACGTGACAAAACGTCACGTGATGAATCGGTTGCCAGATAGACTACATTATTGAAATCGGAACCTTTCAGTTTATCAAAACTTTCGTAATATTGGCAAACGCCCACATTTGCCACCATTCCCAACCACATTGAGAACTTGTTGTTATTATTAATAACAAACTTTTGCTACACATCAAGAATTATTATTATTTTTTTATTTGAATTAAGTGTTCATAACTTATTTGCTTCTTGATTCTTTTTTTAAGCATTAATTTCGGACATTATCTGAATGTTATCGAGCAATGTCCTTCAAATAAAGAAAATGACAAATGGCGGAGGCGCCGGGCGAATCCCAACATAAAATTATTTCGAGCGTCAAAGCTCCTTAAAGTTATCATTTGTTATCAATAGCGGTAATTAAATAATTAGACTGCTAAATAAACGTTATTTTAATGAAAACTATGTTATTTATTGTTAGCAATTGGTAATAAATAATAAATAAAAATACATTTGTTTTTGGCATTTATTTTTTATTTTATTTTATTATTATTTATTTTATTTAATTTATTATAAAAGTTACATATATTATGTAGTTCCGCGCTCCATCAACTTAAGTCGTAAAATATTAAAAAGCTATTTAGGTTAAAAATTTGGTTTTGTATACAATTTTAAATTTTATTTCTAACGCGCCATTAGGTACTTCTTAAATATTTCTGGTCATAGACAACAAAAATGTCAAGTATATTTGTGTTATAATAATTCTGTAGGACATGGACTGTACTCGGATCAAGTAGCGGATGTTCTCCATGTCAGGGGCAGCTGAAACAGAATATATCAATGAGCATTGATTACATTGATAGTAACTCACGCAGACACGACTGCAACTAGATACAGCCTAAATCCTACAGCCTAAATGGTCCGTAGTATTGAAACGGTTAAAACTTAACCAGCAGAAGAAGGAAAATGAAAAATTACTTTATTATTTTAATATAACAAAGGTATGGAAAATATGTATTCAAATTTTGAAAACTGCTGGAGTAAAGCCGATGATAACAGCCTTTGTAAAATTTCTAATAAACTTTAATTTTTCTTCTTCGATAAACTAGTTTTAAAATTTTATTTATTTTATATTCTTAAACATAAGAATTTACGTTTGAAAAATAATCAATAGAATATTAAAAATTTTATGTTCAATAGATATACTGAATAAAAATAATCTTTAGGGCAGAACTTTAGGCAACCGTCGCTTCTTTGGGAATACTTAAATTAAAAACTTTATAAAAGTTTAAGAGCAGCTAGAAACAAGTAAACTGATGACGATATCAGTTTACTTACTTTAGCTGAACATAATTTTTGAAAACTCATTTTATTTATACTTTGTGTAATAATAATAACGCTTGAATGGCGGTAATATTAAAAATCAATAAAAGCGTTTTTGACAGTAGTTGCGGAAACATCTCTGAAATTCTAGACTAGACGTAAACATTTCCTCACTTTAGCTAAAGAACCCACATAACTATTACAACCATCTAATTTTCCTGAATACACTACTAAGTTAGGAGCTTCAAAATTTGAGGCATTACTCTAGATTTTACATGGATCGTTTGAATTTCTAGCCTTTTCAAACTGCGACCAATGAGGTCTTTTGTTCAACCAAATTACTCTAATTATTGCTGTAAATAACATGAATGCGATGGCTCAATAATTATCTCCTGCAATTTGTGATATTTGTTTATCTTTCTTCAGGGAGCATTCAAACATCAAACACACAATTATCGGCAATAGTACGGCTGGTTAGATAATAATTAGCGCTATTTAGAATCTTTTGACAAACAATTTAATGACAGCAATTCTTAAAATGTATCAACATTACCGGTTACGGAGTCACACTAGTTATTGAGATTTTGTTTTTGAGAGCCGATGGCTTTGACTACCTACATTGAGTTATTTGGGTAATTAAGCTCCCTAAGAAGTTTAGTGTTTGTATTTTTTGGCGCAATTTGACGAAAACTATGAAACCGTCAAGTTTGTCGTCAATAATTCGTTGGGTCTCATATTTTAGCAAAACTGAGGCGTTCCTCATTACTCCTGAGGCTTCCGCTGAAACACATCGGGAATTTGTTTCGAACAATCACTCTAAGAATGCGAAATCAATAAAGCGAGGGGCTGATAGCCGCTTCAAGTTCACGTAAAATGGTAGTATTTCAGGCTGAAAGCTTCTATCCAGTACAAATGACCCGGGAGGTCAGAGTTAGAAAAGAAAGCCAACACTATGTCGTATATATTACTTACGACCTATCGTATAAAAAACCCATCTGTACTTGTACACCGACAAATAAAATACTTTTGACCCGTGCCACCTCGCCGTTTTAGAAAACGTCTAGCTCTTTTCAGCACGTGACCAGAAAGCCAACGGCAATTAAGCGACTCTGGACCGGGAATTGACGCTAATTATTTTTTATAAACGCCGGAGAACCGCTGAAATTCCACGCCAGACAACTTTATTTATTCAACCACTAAAGTACATGTTCTAAAAGCCCTGAAATATGCCAGTATTACGTCAGATAAGGCGGCCAAAGTGTTCTTGGCGCGCGTTATCCAGACACAACTTCCCGAATTTGCGGAACAATTTGCATAGCGCGAAGCTGCGACATTAAAAAATTCATGTGTAATCTCGCGCTAAATCATAACTTGCCAATCTCTAACGATTTAATAATGCACAAAGTTTTGCGTGGATCATCGAAAATAACCGAATTTGATGGCTCAACCTCTTAAAGTGCAAGTCAATTCATAATTCGGCAATCTATATGCTAAGGCAACCTCTAGATTTTAACTAAATTTGTGTGCTAGTTATAAATTACCTATGTTGCAGTTTAGCAAGGTGTTGGGTTCCCTAGACTCCCCAAGAACGGTACTAATTAATAATTCTATGCATAGCAAGGCAAATTGGATTAGCGTTGAAAAATCGCTCTCCTCGCGACACATCCGCGCCGATCCCGGCGTTTCAGGTTAGTGTACGTATCCAGGTGAAGAAATCTGAAGGTTTGATAGACGTGGTCAAATTGCGCAAAAAGAAGATATAAATCATTGTCAGGATGGTAATGGAGGAAACGTGTGGAAATAGATGTGATTTATCATATCTATATCAGGGTTGTGTGCCAGTACCTCAGCTGTGGTCTAACACGAAGTTAGATGCCTTATTGGTAAACATTATTCAGCACGTAGTATAGCAGGCCACATTTGAATTGCGCCGGAGCCTTCCAGTTAAATTAAACCACTGGAGACTGCTAGTTATTTTTTATGGGTCACTGAATGCTTAATCAACTGCGCGATTTGCACTGATTTTATTTCCTTGCGGCCCTCCACTGTTTTATTTAGTGCCTTCCTAGTTGGGCAATCAAACTATAAATAGGGCTCGCCAACAACTCGACGATTCAACCGGATTAATTCGTGCCTGATTCATGCAACACGACGCAACCGAAAAACAAGGCCGTAACCAGCGTTTAATTTTTGCTGCAAGCAATTAAGCGGAAAACCATCCTCGCATTTATTCCGCTAAATTTTTCAGAAATCAAAAATTAACTTTAATTTCAATATTTTTATCTGGCCAACTATTGAATAGTTTATTTACGTTACGTTGTTAGGTCTCTGATTAATTTTTTATGAATCGCTTTATTAATCTTTCCCCGTTTTTTTTTCTTGTTGTTGAATCTAATTTATTGACTTTTAAAGTTTTATCGTTGTGGGGTCAATTTTACCCTCTGTGCGCTCTGGATAGAGCTACTTTGCATTAAATTTAAGTGTCAAGTTGTCCAAAAATCCAACTGTGGTCTGTGTCGGCTGATTTTCTGGCCCTGGTTGGGATCGTGTCCTCTAGTTGTTTGATGAGAGACCAATTAAAACATTGCTAACTAGACAATCCAAATACGAGGGTCTGGCAGTGGCGGGTTATTTGCAATAAACGTTGTCTTCTCGTTCTCGAATAACTAATTTATAGTCACAATCACTCTACATAGATGAAATATCAAACAATGATGGTCCAATTTATCGCTAAAATGGAACTATTTAATGATCCACTCATAGTGTAGTGCGAGTCGATTGAATTCAACCGTTTTTACTTGATAAAATTTGAAATTTAGATGAAATTTGTTTAATTCATTTTGTTGTCCGGTTGAACCGATGTTGTAAAATTAAGGGTGGATTAGTTGCGCGGGAGGCGATTACTGCCAACCACAATGTATTCAGTTGAAGTTTCTTTCGGAAAATCCGTACCTATCTGAAAGCCCGCAATTACTCCGACTTGTCGAATCTAATGGCCACGTGACCCTTCAACATCTCCATTAAGTCGGAGAATGGTCGTGTCTTCGCGAGGCATACGATACGTGATCCAGAATAATTACCTCGATTCACCTGACCCCAAAGACATTAACAGCCCGCCGTTGCCTAGATTTGATACGGGGAGGTATTAAAGCCATATCCTCCATAAATGTCACTTCGAATACGTGCGCCCGTTCCTGAGATATTGTTGCAATTTGTAGTTGGGACTTGATTTGACGTTCTATTACGTACTAATAAATATAAATGGAGTCGTAAATAAATTTGTGCCGTTGCAATTTCGGGCCGTCCTCCTGGTTGCCAAAGCGCTAATTGAAATTTTCCCTTTGAACGGGCTCTTGGTTGTTTTAAGTTATTAATACCTACTACACGGAACTGATCCTCATGGAAGTGAGAGATTAATCGAAAGTGATTCAATATGACAGAAAAAGCCCATTGAAAAGTTCTGAAAATTGATCGAGGAAACATCAAGCCTTGATTTGTTCGGTTGATTAACGGTTGAGTAACGAGGACCTCGTTTTTACGCGTTTTAAGGGTTCGAAATAAATGTAAATCTGAAATAATGGCAATGATAAATTCGGGGTGAATTAGCTGTTCGAGGAGTTAGGCGATAAACAAGCTCGCTAACCATATCTCAGTGCTGGATCAAATATTGACTTAAAACACATAAGTTTGCCGAGTTTCAGAGTTGCAATATCAGTGTTGGAAACCGCTTGGTAAGAATTTAAAATCTGTCAAAAATAATATATAGTTAGGGCGGGACGCCCCTCACGTTATATCAGCGATAAGTCGAAGTTTACTTTTGAATTTTCAGGAGGATACTTGGATATTTTTATTTGCTTTGTTTGTCGTAAAGATATGGCGGAAATTCGCAAAGTTTAATGCGTAAAGCAGGAATAAAGTGGGATCGCCTTAAAGCAGTACCCGCTTTTTCTTCTTGTCTTCCCATGCCGTTTATCACCTTCTTATCAAGTCGTTTTACCTCGCTATAATCTTTATCATCGCTCATCGGGGTGCTCAGCCGTTGAGGGATTGGCTTTCCCCCGTGACCGGCAGTCTAATTCGATATTCTCCCTCGTCATTCCTCGCAGACTTTATAAGCTTACATACACTCATAGAAATCTCGCAAATTGAAAGCTCGTTAAGACAAAACCCGGCCGACCTGAAAATTTCCAATATCTCCCCCGTCCAATTAACGATCGGTATTGCGGCTGTCTCCCTGTATTGATGCGAGCCGGTCCTGGAGTAATTTTTAATATTCAATTTAGCTCAAGCGCGTGAAGCGTAGCTCGTTCCCTGCTGCAATAGTTTTTCCCCGAAACATCTGTCTGTGACAGTGAGAACTCCGGGATTAATTATCCGTTCTCTTATCCCGCTCTCAACTTCTTGTTTCCTTAATCAGATATCTCGTTATTTCCACTCTTTTATCTTGATTGGCTAAAACTTATAACGTTGCTACCAGCACCGGTCAACTCAACTGCGATTGCAGCCTTATTGCGCTTTTATCCCTCAATTGTCGTTGAGGTT
Source organism: Schizotus pectinicornis (assembly GCA_951805265.1). Lineage (NCBI taxonomy): Eukaryota > Metazoa > Arthropoda > Insecta > Coleoptera > Pyrochroidae > Schizotus > Schizotus pectinicornis. The sequence goes on along the minus strand of OX638206.1, from coordinate 9,570,926 downwards.
GCACGATAAATTCGGTTCGAAGAGAAAAGCTCCGGAGCAAAATTCCTCATTGCTGCGAGTCAAGCCGTCAAGCGACAAATATTTGATTACGCTTATGACGGTTTGTCTCGCCCGAATCCAGGGCGCGGGCGTCCCGGATTTTCGCGCAAATGAAATAATCGCGCCGTAACGGCTGAAAGACTCTTCGTTCAGGTTTCAGCTGATTCGACACCCCGCTATAATTCCAGTCATATAGCAGGTGGGTCAGAGGTGATTCGAAGATAGATGGCGTCAGTGTCAACACGTTCACAATAGCCGCTTTATTGACATTGTCGCCAACACACGGCGCCCGTTATCGTCTTAAAACGTTAGCGAGGGTGTTTATCTAATTGCTGGAATGGGGGCGGCACCTTTTTATTCCGTCGTTTTGCGGGAACGCAGGGAGTAAATCATAATTCTGGAATGTCGTCGCCCCAACGACTGCGAGAATGTAATATTTTTGCGTTGAAAACGTGCTCCATTATCATGTTTGATGTTCTCAAATACGTGTCAGCAATTTCGCTGCGAACGTTCTATTGGTAGGTATAGAGCGAATTTAGATTTATATCTACAACATCGGGAAACATAATACAATTTTAAAGTTATTTTGAACGCCAACCCCATTAAAGCGGGCAAAAATTTTCGTTGCGTCCCCGAACTTTATTGAATCGTTCTACAGTTGAGGCAATTAGGATTGCGCCCCGGGATTAAGATTCTTTCGCTTAGGTACAGTGTGTGCAAAGGGCGGGTTTTTGCCAGGAAGAGATAAGTCAAAGCTGGAGAACTGATATTACACATAAATGCCAATGTTATTCCTCCCCTGTTTGTTTTTCCTGTTTGTTAACCTACGTAGTGCTCACACCGACGGAATTGTTTGTTAAAGCAAATAACGGGGCACGGGGTAAAGATATTTCTCCGTTGAACAATTTTCTAGGCCGAGCTCTAGGTTGATATTGGATAATTTAATTAAATTAAGCCCCGGCCTTAGAACAGTCGATTACTTGCGCTACCGGTTACAACAACATTAGCGAGATATTTTACACAGTTTACCAGCTGCCGTCAAAATTGGGCCTCGATCACATTACGATAGGCGCTATGCTGCAAATAAGCCTTAATAACGCAACGACTATTTGCCTCAGATATTTTGACGCAAAATTACTAAAGAGGTCAGAATTATGTTGTTTGCTTAATGTTATGTTAAATAAAAATTATCTGCGCCAGGGTGTTATCGTTAAGAACAAGGGGTATCATCTGGGATATGGTGCTATTGTTAACAAACTTTTCACCGTTACAGCTATTTAATTTTTTAAGATGTGGTGCGTAACTCAAAAGAACCAAACATTTATAGCTTCCTTGACAAAAGAATATGACGTTAAACCAGTTGACACAGTTAAATTGAGTTAACATGAAAATATTGAATTAATTTAATATTAATTTAGAGAAATCTATACCAATTGGTGACTTTAATGGCAAGATACGTTAAAACAGCCTTGTTAGTACTACCCTCTTCCTAATAGCAAGTCCTTTACTAAATTCTTTTTACTTGGCGAAATAATCATGTGGTATAATATTATTATCCTGGATCCTCGGAAGGGACGTTATCTTTTCAACTTCATCAAAAATAAAAAAAATCTGAGTTTTACGCCATATTTCGCGGGTTGAGCTTCACCATATTAATTCAGCTTAGAATATTCATGTTTCCAGAAAGCGTCCATAGGTTTCACTTACAAGGTAATGATAAAAGTCTGGAGAGAAAAAATGCGTAGTAAAAGATAACTCCATAAGACGCTGCAATTCTGAAAAGACGACCGAGCCGGTTCTAAAGTATGATGAGGATCCGTCTGAAAAATTGCGAGATACCCAACTCTTTCAGACGACTCGGTCGGTAAAATTCCAATAGTTAAATAGGTATCTATATAACTTCGAAACCAGCTCAATTTACAATAATTCAATAAAAATATGTCTTGTACTCTGCTGGCGTCAATGCCCTCAATTTTTTGAAACACGTCATGAGAATTAATCCATGGGAGGCTTAGAACTTTACAAAATTGTTGCCACTACCACAATTAAGGTATGTGTGTTGAGTAAAATTCGTAATTCTCGTCAACTGTGGAAAAACCGCGTCTTGCTGGCAGCTAAATTAGTTTCCAGCAGCACGATCCGAAGTGATTGCAGGTAAATATTTTCACTTGAAAGTTATAAAACTACCTCGTCGTATCCGAAGAAAATTGCATTCCACCGTTGCCAATAAAAGCTGTCGACGGATAACGTGACCGCGCCGCCCTCTCTTAGATAAGCTGAGGACTTAAAATTTTGTAAACGGCCAAGTTATGCGTCAATAAAGTCGAAGCGGGCCCATTGGAAAAAAATTCAAGTCGGCAAATAGCCAATCACCTCGGGACCTTTTCCGAATAAATTGAAAAGCTCCACCGGCGACGGCGGCGGCGCGACCGGAAATCCCGGAATCGGAAAGCTTGCAACACCTATAAAATTCTTAAATAATTTGCTTCGTTGCAGGAGAACGTCAACGGCGCTTTCTCGATGATTGTACAGACGTCGAAGCTTTCTGTCAGTCTGCCCATTGTAATGCAGAGAAAAAGATCTCGACTTGAAGACGGTAATTGCCACTTTAAGATTGCCCCGTCAACGCAGTCACATATTCCTCCTGTTTGATCAACTAATGTATACACGCCAGGATTGGTGAATGTGCTTTGAAGAAAACAAATAAAATTGAAACAGTCAGCGGTATTGGATTGCTATTACGATAGCTCCTATCCCCCAGTATTTTTTTGATATGCGAGAGGATAAATCGTTTTATAACTACTACGAAACGCTGAATCACTCTGGCGACGAGATGAGATTAGCAAAAAGAGACGTTCAGTACCTGCACCCCTTTGGGAATCGGGATCAACGAGCGGTTTTGTCGACGTTATAAGTATTTAACAAATTGCGCCGGTTTTTATCCTTTTTTGGGTGAATTAAGGGCAATTTTCGGGGTGTAATGAGACCGAACGGCGCTGAGAGAGATGAGTGAAATATGGCCATTGCTAAAGTGGCGAAATTATGAAATACGAGCTTTTTCTACATTGGTTAAGAGTTTCAACTAACTGAATTACACTTAAATATTTTTGTGCTGCAGCATAAGCAACTTTCTTACAAATTCCCGCTTCTTGCTCTCCGGCTATTCAGTTTCGCATTTCTTAACTTTCGGTCATGTCTGGTTTTTTTGTTCAATTTGTCAAGCTCTTGGCTTCTCAGCACGATTCACTTAGTGGAAACTTAATTTAAATACTCCTAAGAACAATTTCGTTTTGTTGTTTTTGGTTTCAAGTTTTAAAAACTTAATAGCAAACTATGAGGAGAGATATTGGCAAGCAGAGGGCTGAATATTTTGTTCTCCTTAAGTGCAAGATTTTTTCACCATCTATTGATTAAAACTTTCAACTAGTAATTATGCTTTGTACTGAAAATCTTCCAAATTATTGCTGAATCATATAGCAATTTGCTCCAAAAAATTTATAGATGTAGGGCATAGAAAATAAAGAGTAGGTAAAACAAAACTGGTTTCCACCAAAAAAAGAGATATTGATTTTAGAAATATACAGGGTGGGGCAATAGTGCGTCCGACTTCGATAGCTCGAGTTCTATGATGGGTAAAAATTTGATTTAAAAACACAAATAAAGTAGAAAAAGAAGTCTATAACCGGAAATTATTTGTAAACATAGAGGGTGAGCCAAGACAATTATACAGGGGCAAGTGACATTTTTTTAAATAAAAGGTTGTATGTAAAAAAAGATTTTTTTAGAGCCTTTTTTTAGACTCTTTTCAATCCAATATTATTGCTGACTATTTCCAAAACACTTAGATGTAGCGATTTTTTTTGTTGAAATAATGGCATCTGCAGATGCATGTTAAAAAAATCACTACAGTCACAATTATGAGTTCTAAAAAAAAATTATGTAAAGACTAGTTAGGAAACATCTGTAGAAAGTCTTTGAATCGTTTTAACTTTTAAAAAATTATACAGGGTGGCTAAATTTAATTTTTTAATTTAGAACTTTTTGAATTTAATTTTCTCAATTTTTCCCAAAAAGAACACCCTGTATAGTTTTTAACGATTTGATGTAGAAACTGAAAACAAACATTTTTTGTATGTACACCCCTATGGCTATTTGTAACCATTTTCGATTTATCGCCCAATAATTACAAAATTGAAGAATAATTCTAAAAATTTTTTTTTTTAATTACTCGACAGATAAAATTGTAATAAGTGTTCCAGATGTTTTGTTTATAAAAACAGCATAAGCTTTTTAAGTAAGTTCACTTTATGTTTGTATCTTGATCATTTTTTGCATTTTATATTATCCGACAAGAAATACACATTTATCGCAGTTACCTGTCGTCAGTTGTCATTTTTGTGTTAATTTTGAAACAATTGAAGCTTTTTGTGGACTTATTTAGAAAACGATCTAATTTTTTAGGATTATTTTTTATTATTTTTATTATTTTTTAATTTTGTAGTTATTTGGCGATATTTCAAAAATGGTTAAAAATAGCCATAGAGGTGTGCATACAAAAAATGTTTGTTTTTAGTTTCTACATCATATCGTTAAAAAATATACACAGTGTTCTATTTAAAAAAAATGGAGAAAATTAAATTTAGCCACCTTGTATAATTTTTCAAAAATTAAAATAGATCAAAGTTATCCCGCAAATGTTTTATGTTTCCTAACTAGTCTTTACATAATTTTTTCTTAGAACTCATAATTGTGACTGTAGTGATTTTTTTAACATGCATTTGCAGATGCCATTATTTGAACAAAAAAAATCGCTACATCCAAGTGGTTTGGAAATAGTCAGCAATAATATTGGATTGAAAAGAGTCTAAAATAAGGCTCTAAAAAAATCTTCTTTTACACACAACATTCCATTTAAAAAAAATGTCACTTGCTCTAGTATAATTGTCTTGGCTCACCCTGTATGTTCAAAAATAATTTCCGGTTATAGACTTCTTTCTCTAGTTTATCTGTGTTTTTAAATCAAATTTCTACCTATCATAGAACTCGAGTTATCAAAGTCGGACGCACTATTGCCCCACCTTGTATAAATATTAAGGAATGCTGTAATTGGCTTTTTAAAAATCCAGAAGTGGATAAAATAAACTATGACCTAATTGTTTTATTTTATTCTATTGAGCAAATATGCCCTACAGAAATTAGTTTAATAAAAAAATTTGGATCAAATTCTCATGGAAGTTACTACTGTACATACCACAAGCTTTAGTGATCAACAATGTACGTATTGCGGTCAACTAGAATCACTTGATGATAATTTAATTTCGATTAACAATGATAGCGTTGCAAAAGTTGCTTCGATCCATAATTGAAATGCGCTAACGCAAATTTAGCTGTTGTCTGAATGCCTGAATTTCAAAGGCAATTAGCGACGCTTGCAAACATCAACATGAATTTTTATTTTTTATTGAATTTTGAAAAATAGAATTCACCAAACAATTCGATCGTGTGTCAACCAATAATTGTTCACTAAGTTGAAGTTGCTACACCAAACCCTTGCTATTATTTTGTTTATAAGTCGAGGCACCTGGGGTTAGCCGCAACAGCGACCGCTGGTTGCGCACTGTTTTGCGCCGGAAACTTAATACTCCAGAATTAAGCAATAAGAGAGAATATTGTGAACTCTTGGATCTACTTCAGAGGTAGTCAAACTGTTTGTACAAAAATGTTCCAGAATATTTAATATTACCAAAAAGTTTAAGGGTCTTTTTAATAATAAAACATCAAATATTTACAGCTCGTTTCACTTAAGCAAGATCAATGTCTAAATATTATTTTTGTAACTTTTCTGAAGAAGGGTCAGAGCTGATGGCAATTGACACTCTCAGAGACGTGATATAATGAAGTGGCACTACTTGACGTTTCTTAGCTTGATTTAATCACGTGAAATAGGTGTTTGATAGTACAATAGCTCTGTAATAAAGATGTAATCCTCAGTTATGAATGATTGTGGCAAGTTTTCATCATCGTCGCCGTCACCAAGATAAGTAGAAACGTTATAATTTAGTATCTCGGTGACAGACTTGCATGGTTACCTCATATTAAGCCGACCTCGACAATTATAATTAGAAGCTAAATCCATATTTTATCTTCCTCTACTTATTCAGTATTAATAGATCGAGCCCGAATGTATCATCAAATTAGATGAGCTTGTTATGGTTTCACGTCAAATAAACGTCAACAAGAAACCTCTCGGCGGGAAAGCTTTGTGCTTTCCCTCTTATTAACCGGCACGCGGAGAGACCGTCAAGGTAACAACAACTTTAATTCAGTCGTCGTCCAGTTTTCCGAACACGGTTCAGAAGGTCAGAACGCAAATTTTTGGAACTTGTTTCCGGGATTTACGTCGAAAGCAAAAAAATACAGTTAAGCTCCGGCAAAGTTTTTATTGCGTAATCATTATTGTCGACACAAACACAGCTATTAAGACAAATAACGGAGCAAAATTGCTTTAATCTTTTCACAGAACACCTGCGTCGCGTTTACCCGATGGCAAACCCTAATCAACTTTTAAGCTTTCAATATTCCTGTGCACTTCCAGGCAGCCAGTGTAAAACGGTCTTAATTAGATTAGGGCTGCCGCCTTAAAAACGTCGGCCGTAAGCGGGATGATTTATTTTAAAAATGTATTAATTATTTAGGCGGCAAATATTTACATTGACTTTTGTCTGGGAGTCAGGGCCAAGTCAACATTACTAAAAAAAACATACATACGAATTTATTGCAATTTCTTTAACATTCAAGTTGGTTGTCGCATTATTGAGTTGCCCGCTTCGATGTATGCGATGCGAATACTTTGCCCACTATATTTTACACGAAGTTAGCAGTAATTTAAATCTCCGCAGTAATAGGCCTATTAATTAAAATAAATGTTGGTGCAGCCTTGGCAACGTTAATGACTGTAAGTTGATGGCTGACACGCTAGAGAACTGAGGCATTTTCAAGCGGGATGATTTGACAGGCGTATGTTTACACTGTAAAATTGAGCTGAAAGCGTGCATATTGTTTATAAATATACTGTTTGTTCGAATACAATGGTTATGATATGTGGCTGGGGATTTAAACTGAGAGCTCCGAAAAAGAAAATTATTTTTGATAAAAACATTGAAAGTTTTGCCAGAATCACAACCGTTTCATCTTTAATGCAAGGAATAGTTTTACGAATTTTAATTTGGGTAATGGTGGATGAAAGTGTGCGTCGGTGGTTGAATCGACTTATTGTTAGGTAGAAGTTGGCTACGTGTCCGCAAATTGATGAGGACGTGGAGTAAATGGTGATTGTTCGGCGAAGCAATTAGTTACAATAAAAATGGTGCGAGTCGGGTTAACGTGGTAAGAAAAATCGATGGTTATCCGCTTCGTTCCGCGTTATCCGTGAAATTTGACAAATATGAACGATCGCCTCAAACTAATGAGACGCATTTGCAGCCCCATACCATGCAGAATAACAATTAATCTTCCGAGTTGGCAAAGTCGTTTAAATTCTTATTATTAAATTGGAGCCCTGATAGATTATTTTAATTAAAGTTATTGAAATTAAGTCCAGACTTCATTAGCTTGTTAATAAATCATTAAATCGGCCGAGGGCGAGAACAAATGGTACGGATTTGCTCTGTCGATGCGTTAACCCGTTCGTAATTAAAATAGTTTGGTGCTTAATCCTGATTAATTTCCGAGCTCATCGCGATCCTGCTCCTTTTTTCCCTGCGAATATGAATCGAATTGGCGGCTAATACACAATCGGCAGTTTAATTTCGTCCGTTAGGCCGCCTTTAGTATTAATTACGCCACCAACCCTTCGTAATTTATGCGCGGAAAACAATACGACAATTTCGTGTTATTTCGGAATTATGGTCATTATGTAACTCCTGAATTAAACTAATTACAGTATCATTAAAGTTAGACGTACGGGACAACAGTGGCGCTGGCGTTGTGGCCCTAAACATCATGGGACATATTTATTAGCGACTAAAGCCTGAATTTCTATGGGGCACTTTGCACAAACAAGCGCAGTGCTGTTGCCAACCGCGAATTACTATAAATAGACACGTCACGTTAATATCCCACTTGAAATCCGGAACAATAAGAAAAATATTTACCCAATCCTCAATTTTGTCATCTTGGACCAAACACCTCAGAAATGTCTTGCAGGACTGTTCCAAATTATTTGAGGTACTGGAGCGACCACCATAATTTTGCGCGAGAACAGAACCAAACCCCAATAAGCTTCCCACGTTTCCGCTACAACCATAAGCAGTAACGGCGATTAGATGGACTAGTTGTCTTCATGTTGCAGAAGTTTCGGGTTAATCCGGCACAAGATTCTGCAAGTGCCGAGAATTTTTAGCTACATTCACTAGCCGGACTAACGGTTTTCAATTAACAATAAAGACAGACATCTGTAAAGAGAAATGCAGTTTAAGCGTGAAATTGCAGAAGGAATCAGAGTTATAAAAGCTCTCGTTTACCTTCTCCACTAGTCACTGGTTAAAACTTTTTGAAGCCCGTCTAAATCGCAGGATTCGACACAAAAGTTAAGAAACAAAGAATGAAGCGGCGTGAACCTCAACTGTTGCTAGTTGAACGCAAACAACATTTTTAATTCGCAATTCAAAAAGGACAATGTATGCCCCGCAAGTGTTTCGCGACTCTCCCGGCGGTTGCGTAATTGCGGGTTTTCCAGCCACTCGCTTTTCTTTTGATGAAGACTGTCAACTGAAGGCAACTCTGTTACGATTCAAGTGAGAATTATAAAGTCGAAATTAGTATTCATTATCATCTTTACTAGGGCTTTCTACTTTGGCAACTAAATTACAAAGGAATAGTGACGCTTACTTTATACAATTTATTACGAATGGTTGGAGTATCAAGGCAAAACGCTGCCGGAACAATATTCAATTAAAGGAATTCTAGGTGGATTACTGGCGGGTAAATCCACTTTTGTTGTCATCTGTAAAGTTGGGCGGGGAAATTCTTGTGTCCTCATCTGATATCACAGCCATTAAGCATGTGTTATTAGTTGACATGCATGATGCTGGGTAATATCGCACTTCACGTTCTGTAAATTCGTGAATGTCACGAGACGTTATCAACATAACTGTCATGTTCCCAGGTAGTTTCATGAAAATTCAAATAACCCATTCAGGGCAATAGTCTGTTAGTTAATTTATTACGAAAGTTGTGCAGTGAGTGGTAACTTCGAGATAAGTACTTTTAAAAAGTAGTCCTATAGGAAATTATATCTTTGACAAAAATCCAACGGTTCTATTATAAATAGCTATGGTGAAAATTTTTATATGACGATCTTTGAGGGTCTTGGTCTGCAATTTCAGGCACATGTCAGCGATTGTCTCTTCTGCAAGCTTGCAGGGTCATTCTGTCAATTCGCGTTCTTACCGAAACTGTTTTATTACAAAATATGATGCGGAGCGTTACTCTGATAACAAGAAATTATTATTCGTTCTACTTTAACATTTTAACAAAGTTCTTTCTTATCTTAAAACACAACAAAATAAATAGAACTTTATTCTGTGTATAATTATGTCAAAGTTGTCATATAAATTGGTAAAAATTAAAAGCTTACACCTGTCATCAATTGCTTTTGTCATGGCTAGTTTTTTAGTTCTCTTCTGCGATTAGTGGGGACAAAAGCGTTTTTATTGAAATTCAATTAACATTCCTCTAACTTTGATTATTTTGGATAATTCTGGGCGTATCCGGAGCGCCCAGTTTCGCAGCAGGTACAGGAGCGGACATGTCCGGGATTTTTTTTTGGTAAAAGCCCCATTGTTGCCCGAAAATCTAATTAAATTCGGTCAAAGGTGCACGCTTGAGTGGCGCCTCGGCTTTCAATTGTTTCTCTTTTAGCCGGCAACAAAATTAAATGAATTATTGATATTATCAAGATCTGAACTGAAAGCCTCGTTGTGGACAAAAGCGACCTTTTTTCAGGAGCGGTCGCTAAAATTCTCTACGTACAACCCGAATCACGTGTTGATCACGGTTTACAGCTAATAAATTAATAACGAATCCAATAAGCAGATGAGTTCGTCGGTGCGGCTGACGAGTGCGGTTCCTCCTGTCCAATCGCAGTCGCCAATAAATCACTTCAGGAGCCGGATGTTCCGGGCCGCGTCCTAATTCCGCGGGTTTTGATGAGCTTCCGATATGCTTCCAATCTTCTATAAATTACCATTCGGTAAGCGCATCTGCCATCAGCATTCTCCCATAATCATTTTTGCCGGCCATGCATCAGGAAGCTGTTCCACCTCTGATGGAATATTAAACACGCGCAAATTGGCAATTTATTAGCGCCGCTTTAGCGGATTTAAAAATGAATTTGTACGGCGCTAATATGACTTTGTTAGGATTATTCCCAGGAAGCGCCGACCGGGCGCACCGCAATTCTCGAAAAAAGAAAAAACTAATTTTGATCGACAGAACTCCAGACCAGAGAAACCGCGACCAATCTAGCTGCACGTTGATTACGGCGTCTTTCACGTTAAAATCCGTATGTTAAATTGTTATAACTATTGCAGCGTTTCATGCGACATCTCTAACGAGATTCTCCCGGCGCCTCCACCATTTCGCAAAGTGAGGAAACGTAACTGCTGAAAGGACACTTTAACAAAGAGATAAAAATTTAATTTAAAAAACACGCTTTTTGGTTCTTTGTACTGGAACACATTTCCAAGCTATTATGGGTCAACTCAATTAATCTTTATGATTTTCTGATAAGAACTGGCTAGACTTGCATATTGTGCAGATATTGCATCAATGTTTATGAAAATCATCTTTTTGTCTAGAGCATAAGCAATAAATAGTGCAAATTTTTTTATTGATATTAAAATTAGTCTAAAGAATAACCAATAACATTTCTCTTATAAATCTTAATATAGACACTACAATCAACTCAATTACGTCTGTTAGATTTTTCTGGTAGTTACACCTTATCACTAGAGGTTAGGACGCGGTCCACTTCCACTTGATTAGGTGTGAATATGTTGGCTAGGTAAGCAGTAAACTAATTTACCTTTTGCTTATTATCTCTATCCCATGGTTTCGCGTTTCTCCCGATGGGAACAATTAAAGTTATGGGTCTATTGATTTTTCTGTTGTCTTCCAAGGAAAATAGTCTCTTCTTTCAATTGTAACCAAGATGCTTTTTTGTCTCTCTTTAATCATCTAAATTTTTCTTTGCTTATGAGCTTTATTGTTCAGCACAGCTTTACACATCGGATCTTACAACTGTCACTATCTTCTTCTAGTTTTCATCTTCTTCGTTCCAGCAGTTCTCTAATTTCAACTAAATATTTTTAGCAATGTAAATAGTTTTTTTGCATTGTTATAAGCAATTGTGTGAACTATCCTAGTAAAGTGCTTGATTTCTTCTTCAAGTTGATCAGTAGTCCGTATATTAACATTTAAGCTAACTTTATTTTGGAGATTTTGAGACTTTCCCGGTCTGTGGTTTTATTTACAAATTTAGGTCGAGTTGTGCTTTTTACAACCTTACGAAGAATTACTACTTTTCTACTTTTTCTTAGTGGTAGTTGACCTTGCTTCAATCAATATGCTTAAGGTTAAAGTCTCCTTCAATGATAAATCTTTTGCCAAGATGTAAGAAAATTTCACACTTTCCTTTCACCTATTTTCTATTTTCTAATTTTAGAACGCTAATTGGCCACCTCGCAATTTCTCAAGTAAGAGATATAAGGTCAGTGGCAATTACGGTTTTACCTTCTTTTAATAGAAGAGGGCGGTAAAAGTAACGGCTCACTCCGTGTATTTTAATTAATTAAATTACCAACTTTTAAAATAAAATTTGCATATCCGGCGCATTCGGAATATTTTTAATAAGCTCTTGTTGGCTTTCAACATTTTCCCCTGCAATTCTGTCGGTTTTTCGTGCAACTACCGGCTTAATCCGCCACATATAGATATAATTAAGGGCCACGTCTGAGCTTAAACGGCGGTTGCGTCCGGATTTGGCTCAAATTCGGACCAATTCCGACTCGGCAAGCTTCAAATCGTAATCTGGCCATTACAGTTGCGTGAAACACGTTTCTTGTTGACACGCCTAAAGCTAACCTGGTATCGAGCGTTGCGAAAATCTTGCTGCCTACCTACATAATATATTTACCGTCTCTCTGTTTGTGCTGCTACACTTTTTGGACTATTTGCCGTTTTGCTTGCAGAGCAAATCTTGGCGAATGTCCCCGGTTTTTCCGCAAACTAAGCGAGATCTCCATATGGCCGTATTGCTGGATAGATCAGTTCTCGCGAACGATAAAAGGATATTGTTGACAGGGGCTAATTTGTTGAGGCCTGGTTACGTACCTAAATGAAGCGAATAATGCTCTTGATTACCCGGCGAGTATTTGAATTTTCAGCCCCGGATTTATAAATGTTTGCCTTCATTACGGATGCTCGTAAGACGAGGAACCATCATTAAACTTGATTGGCTAAATTTACTGTAAATATACCGGCTCCTCGTAACATCCGAACCTGTAACCGGAAAAGTGATTTAATTGAAAACGGCATTCATTTCGGGAACCTCCCGGAAGGGCGCGTTTTCTTAGACTTAATGGCGGCGTTGGTTAAGAACCGCTGTTTGTCACTTAATAAAACAAATGGCAAATCTACCGTAAAGGAGATTTATTCTATATTCAAAAATAAAGGGAAACATTTTACTGCTGAGTTGAAAATTTTTCTTGACAATCCGAAAATTTATATCCCTTTTTCTCGTATGTGCTACCCATGCATGATGCGAGTCATATATTATTCAGAGATTCCCTTACCTTCCGCTTGGCTACAGTATCATTGAATAACGTCTATCTAAAACTACGTCGAACTCTCGTCTAATTCCGTTGCTGTTTTCGTCTGTGCCGTTTGAAATTTCAGCTCCAAGACGCCGCCCCGGTTCATTATCGACATTTCGCAAACACAACACCGCAGAAAACTTCGGGGTGTTGTTTCTGCTTTGCCCCCCGGGCGGTTTGACCGAGGATCAGGGCTGCTGGGACGGTCGTTTTTCTTCTCTGGGGATGGCCGCCAGACATACGCCATATGGAATACTTGAACACTTTACGGCTCGGAGACCAATCGGGACCCCGACCCCTCGGGCTACCATTTTTATAGGATAATTGCGCCAACACGTAGATAATTAAAGGTGATGGCGGCAAAGCGCAATCAGAACACGGCCATTTAACATTTAACGCTAAAGAAAAATAGCGCCAGTATTATAACTTCATTCGTTACTACCCTTTAATGCTTCTCTTATCAGTAAATTAAATAAAAGGTTCTTCCATGGGCGAGCCTCAATTCAAATTAAAGGAATTGTGAATATTAATAAAAATCGGAATATGATTTTGTTAATTGGGTAAAGTTGATTACTTAGGAATTTTTCTTTATTGATTGAACAATATTGCATCTTCGCTTAGACATGTAGACTATTATTCAAATGTGTTCGTGGTCTTAACGTTCATCATGCCAGTTTTGAAAAATTAAATATAAATGAAAAAAAGTGTAAAATTTTATTTAAAATTGACTCAATGAGAATTAAAATTTAGTAGGAGGAGTTGAAAGTTACAAGAATCACCCTCATGTGGATGCGAGGATACCAAATTTTTGTTTCACTTGTTATTAAAACTTTAAAAATTTATATTGACCGAATGGCATTTTAATTTTTTGATCTTTATCAAATAAACTTAATTACCACGACCTTTCGGTTAATTTAATTTAACAGAATAAAAGTTCCAAAAAGTTATGAGATCAAGAGTTAAGTGCCCAACGCTGAGTAAAACAAAATTTAGTTTTCTAACATAACATTGCACTGTAAATGTCCGCTCTCAGAAAAAAACCAGGGCTCTTAGTTACCCTATATGCGCTCTTATACGAGGAGCGGGTTTCACTGATAAAAAAATAATGAGTTTAAAGGCTACATTAAACCTCGAGCTTTAAAATAATTTCTCTGGCTCTATTTTATATCGTTAAGAAATATGATGTTTAGCTTCTTGCAACAATGTCGACCATTTGCCTCAAATGCGGTTTAGAAATTGACTGCCAGACATTTGAACTCCATCAATTGTTCCTAAAGCCATTTGTAATCGACGTCTTGACAATGCTTCAATATTTTGTGTTTGCAGAAGTGGCTGCAAACTTAGTTGTCCATTTGTACGTCAGCTTCGGGGTAATTAATAAATTCGGAACATGTTTAGACGAAGTGCTCTGACAATAAAACGATGAAAAGTGGGCTCATCGGCGTTCCGCTGGTAGTATCGGCCAATCGCAATTACCTTGTTGCGGCTAAATTTAAATAGCAGCGATACAGCGAGCAATTTCCGAAAGGAGCCCCTCAAAATTCCGGTATGGAAAGCAATTCTCCGGCGGCTTCTAAAGGACGCTAAATAATAGCATCCATTTTACTTCCGGACATGTGGGATTCTTGTCATTCATCTTGTTGTTATTGAACTTATGTTAACTTGTAAAGTGCGTTGTTATTTATCGGCAACGCTCCTGATAGGTTGTCGGCGCAACTTCTTTGTCCGCGCCCACTTTTTTTGCATATCCCACAACTAATAAATTTATTCCCGCGGGTTCGCTCGGCATAACTTAATAACCCAAAACAAGTAAACTAACAACAATCATGCTCGCTGGATTTATGTCGTGAATTATATTTGTCCCAAGATTACATTACCATTATCTCGGAAGCCGCAAGGAAGAGGGATGGCGCAAGAAGGGTTGGGGGACATATCGCTTCACGGACGTTATTGCTCTCCAAGCTTTAAAGTGTCTTATCTCCTTCAACCTAGATGCATTGTCGCACGATTCCGGTTTTTACGTACTCCGAACTACTTTTTATAAAGGTATAAAGCTGCATCTTTATCTTATTGGAACTCATTACTTTGAGTACTTTGCTGAATTCCAGGAAACAATTTCTTGGTGATGCTCCACCAAAAATAACTTTGCACACGCCAACAAACTCAGGCCCTTTATTCGAGTTTTATTACAGAATTCTCGACATTAAAAACACCTGCAACAACTCTACCAACATTTTGTATACAGTTTTTGAGATGAGTAGGTACAAATTTAAGAAACAAAATCTATCTAACAATAATAGATTATTTATCACTTTGGAATGGGTAGTATGCAACTAATCGCGAGCTGTTCAGCAAT
This sequence comes from Schizotus pectinicornis, assembly GCA_951805265.1. Lineage (NCBI taxonomy): Eukaryota > Metazoa > Arthropoda > Insecta > Coleoptera > Pyrochroidae > Schizotus > Schizotus pectinicornis. The sequence goes on along the minus strand of OX638206.1, from coordinate 9,555,656 downwards.
TGAAATCCAGGCGATGAGTTTGGTCAAAGACAAACTACGCTTGGAGGTCGACGGGCATAATCTTGTTAAGTTATTTATTAAATTATCAGTGATGTCTGCGGTCAAATGCTCACAGAAACTGGAACTAATTAATCTGATTGAAGCTACAGTGAAGTTCGCTCGTACAGCTTGTGCGGGTTGTCATTGTTAGCTATTTTGAAATAAGCGGAAGTTATCGGGAAAACTTTCCTACTTTTATTAAGTTATATTTTTGTTTTTCCGGAACTTTGGTTATTTCCTGTCAATCCACAACAATACATGAAGCTTTTTAATTACGAAAGTACCAATTCGCTAAATGCATCGGACCATCGTGAAAAGCGGGAAAACTGTTTTCATTCTCGTGTTTTTTGCACTAATAAGAACTATTAACTCGCAGATTTGGATATTTTACGTAATATTTATTTTAGATCTTAGAATATTTCCAGCAAGAAATTATAAGAACTTTGATTTTTAGCAATCAATTTGAAAGTTTCTTTAGCAAACTGATTGACTTCTTTTAGAAGTTTGATCCAATTTCGCCCTAAAGTTACCACAGCTAAGTAACAACAAGAGCCATAACAATAATAACGTAAATCAGAAAGTATTGGCTAGAAACGACTTTACGGTCTTCATTCAACTTTCATGAAAAAAATTTAATGGCGTAGTATTTCAAAAACTGGCTAATGAAATATTTCATAATAACATATTATTATTATTTCTTTGATTTAAAGCGGCGTCCAATTGGTGGACACTAATTAGACGTAATACTGTGATATTAATTTAAATATGGCCACTCATGATTGTCCTGAAATATTTGGTCCGAAAAAAGTTGGAAAATATCATGAATAAGTTTTGATTTCTAATAATAATTTCGAATGTTGAACACAAGTATTCAATTTATTACCCGCATCTTTATCAAAATTCAATACTAGCAGGGAGTGAGGGAGCCGTTCAGATAATATTTAAGTGAAATACGTATTTATAGAAATCTAAGCTATAGCGTTGCTCTATTTCGAAGGATTCAGCCAGTCGGCAATCCGGTAATCCGATAATCGGTATGGATAGATTTACACCCTGTCGTAAACTCTGCGGTTGATTTATTTGAAAAATATTTTTTTCTACATCGTCGTCTTTTCAGTTACTGCAAGAGACAAAGGTGTCATCAGTTATTAATTCTTAATATTAAGATTTAATAATTAATTCTTTATCAACTCTTAATATTAATTGTTATTAATAAGATTTAATACTTAATATTATTGTTAGTATTTCATTTATCGTCATGTCAAATTAAAAAAAGTGTAACCATGCTTCTTACAATCGCAGCCACTATTGGACATTAATCATTTTCTATTTTAATTATTCAACGCAAACTGTTCTTGTGACGGCCTATTATTATCTAAAATAATTACAACTACCATCGTATACTTTCATTTTATTAATAGTCTCTGGTAGGAGCATTTAATCAAGGAGATTATCACTTTTAACAAACTTGTTACGTCCATCTAAATTTTTCGCTAAATCTAAATTTGTACTGACGACAATAAGTATCTAAGTTGTAAGTAAAAGATAATTTTGAACAAGAATGAGCATCAAGTTTCTTACAAAATAAAGTTCTTAAACTACAAAAGTCGTAATTCAAATAATTACCTGCGTACACGTGGCGAAAATACCGAAATATATACAATGATTGTTTTCCGTACTTATCGCTAACAGTTTAATGTTTTAGAAATTTAAGGGGTTGTTTAAAGATATTTCTTTCAATTGCTGCACAGCGCGCTCAAGTTCTAACTTATTTACGACCCCTATTCGAATCTCTTCGTCTAAACTTGTCTAAGTTACCATCGGAGTACAAAAATCTAGCAAAATTAAAGGAGCGTTACCCTGTAATCGTTTTCCTATTTGTAGATACAGCTGATTTTTGATGGTAGTTCCGGAAAAGTCTCCTAATGAAACTAGACAACAGATGGCTCTCCTTCATAACCCTCGTCCGGGCTTTCGGTTAGAATCTCATTGACAGAACCATTTTGCGAGTTGATTGTACGCGGATCAATCTTTGTTTCCTCTTCGTCTTGACTGTCGGTCTGGGCGCTTACACATCTCCTCGTTATCCCGGCCGAATTAGGCGCGTTGTACACGAAATTGGGATTGATAGTGTGTAGGTTAGCGGGAACACACGTCGGCCATTGCACCGAACAGCAGGGCAAGGACGACGGCGCCGCCCTGTCGTTTTTATAATTTTCGTCGGGAACCGGATATCCGTCTGCGGTGTAACGCACGTCTGTGTGATAGTGATCGTAATTTCTGGGTGGAAATTCGGCTTCCTGCGAGTATCTCGGTCTCGGATTGGCGACGGGATGATGTCGTTTCATCCTGTTACAGGGTAACGTCCTGTAGTAGTTTTCAGTTCTGTTTTGGAGTTTCGGTAATCCGTAATCGATGGGATAGCCCTCGGCGTCTACTAAACAAGCAACGTCCCATCTGACGTCGTTATAAATTTCCGAATTGGTACGTAAACAGGGTAAATGGGCGACTCCCTGTCGTATAATCGGACTTGGCGCGTTTTCGGAGAGTTGCCGAAGACGACCGGCGTCTTCGGCGTCGCCTCCCTTGCGACGACACCCCACGCTTTCCGTCCCATTAATGAGGTCGGGATTCTGTTCCAGCTGATAGCGTCTGAGCGATGTGGGGCTGGCTTGATTAGCGGTAGGGACCCGGGATATGGCGCTGAGGAGCAGATCATCGCGTGGCTGTGCGTTATAAAGAGTCATTTCCTCGTCGGAGTTCGTTTTGAGCGGATTAGGCAACGCGTTGACTTCCTCTTGGAGGACGGCGCACTTGGAAATATCCTGCTGGTAGGGCAAGTTGAACTCTTTGCTCCTTTTTTTCTGTCTACGGTGCCTCCTGCGATAACGCAGAATCGATACTGCAATAACCACGATTATGATGAGTCCCAAGACACCGGCTCCGATCAAAGCCGCTAAGAGATATTCGAGGGGGAACGAAACGATAATTACGATCGGGGCTTCTTTAATAATTATCTTGATTGTGAAATTTGATTGCGACGTCCCGGCCGCGTTCTCCGCGTTACAGATAAATGTACCATTGTCTTCCGGGTTGGCGTTGTAGATGAACAGTTCGCTGCGCTTGTTTTCCGTTCCCTCCTCGACAAAGTAAATCAAGTGTACTCCCGGCGCCACAATTGTATTGTTCTGGAGGATCTGACCTTGAAAGTGCCAGGAGACGGAAGCTTCCGGTACGGCGTGCACGTGACACGACAAGGACACGTTCTTCCCCTCGGCAAGTTCAAGATAAAATGTTGTGGGCGATACGTCTGGAAGGCAAGCCAACTCCGTAACGGGTATCGATTTAATGGCGCGATTCGCAAGACGGGGTGGTCCGCTGCAAGTTGGCTCCACGGAGATGGGGATGTTGAAATTTCTCAACCACACATAGAGATCTCTGACGTGGCAGTCGCACTCCCAAATATTTCCTCGAAGTTCCACACCTTTTAAATTCTCAGGTAGCGTCGCGGCGCCCCGAATTGTTCTCAACTTATTCTCGTCCAAAAGCAACCACTCCAAACTGTGCAATCCCTGAAATGCACCCTCTTCAATCTCGTATATCTCGCAAGCGCTCACTTCCAAAGTATTGAGGAACGACAAATGATTGAAGGCGAACTTTTTCAGCACTTTTATGGGGTTCGAACTCAACGATAATCTCATTAAAGAAGGACAGTCAACAAAGGAGCTGGTAGGCACTGTCTCGATCAAGTTACCAGACAAGTCCAACTCCACCAAGTTCGTCAACCCCCTAAAAGTTCGCTCGTTTATTATTTTTATTTTGCAGCTCGCCAGATAAATTCTCTGCAAATTAATCAGCTGCTTCTCGCTAAAGAGTTCCTCCCTCAGAACTTTTACGACGTTTCCGGAAAAATCCAAAACTTGCGTCTCCGGATCCAGCCCGTCAGGAATCTCCAACAAATTTTGCCCGTTACAGTTCACAGTCTGCTTGCCGCTCTTCCACTTGCAAACACAAAACGAAGGACAAGCCCAAGAAGTTCTCCATGCAGCTTGAAACACGAGAACGCCGTAAAGCAGCAGATAATATCTGGACATGTTGCACGAAATCCTCTCAGATCAACTCGCAACTCTCCATTTTCCTCAAATTTCTTGATCCTGCAACAAAAATACCACATTAGCGAGAACGAACACAAGATTGCAATTTATACGAAGCGTGCGTCTTTACGCGTACAAAAAGCGCGTTATTTACGGATTAGGGCGCCACCCGAATTGGGCGGCGATCGAACCAAATGTTTGTCCGGCTCCGTAGGGCGAATTCTAACATTACTACTTCTATTGTAGGAAATTGATTGGCGGGGGAAGCATCCCTTTCATCTCGCAACGAGTGCGTGCCGGGTCCATCACGACAAATTTTTCAGAGTGTTTCTCAATTTCGACAAGATCTCGGTCTTCTCGGGTCTCAATCTCAATCGGCGCCCCAATCGAACCGACTCTTCAACAGCTGCCGAAAATTATGGCGCTTAATTGTACGGACTTGACCAAAGTTATTTATAGAGTTTAAAAAAGTTAAGTTGTTAAATAAATCCTGACCCTTATGGGACCCTCACGATGGCCAAACCGTTCAATTGGGCCCAGGACGAGAAGCAGGGGAGTAAGAAACGCTTTTTATTATCATTAATCATCCAGGTACTTGAGCGACGGAAGCGGAAATGGCGAAATTATATATTTATACAAGTTTTCTGAGTTCGCTGAATGGCGCACCTGTGACCTAGAAACCATTAACATTTTATAAAAAAATCGAAGCTGATCGAAGCACTGGTCATGGTTTCTCTCCACATTTCCTACACGATGCCGAATAATTATTTTAGTAGCAGTCAAGTTGTGTTTCGAGATAAATCGTATTTTTAGCATTTGCGAGACTTACGCTTTGCTGCATTTTAAAACCTTGCATAAATTCATCCCGCGCGCCATTGAGCAAAAGACGTCGCCTTAGACAAACTTTGCATTAGCATCCCTTATCCGAGGTGAAGGAGGACGCTAGTTGGTTCTATAGAGTTTCCATCCTCGCATGTAAATATATGGATTTGGGATCAAACCCGACAAGGAGACGGAAATATAAATACAATTTTTTTTCTAAATCTCGCAAAGACTCGAGATGCAGCCGTCATCCAGCACACCTGCTCTTAATCTCCGTAAGCGTTGTTGGAGTAGCCTTTTTTCGAACGTGCATTCCTGCAACGTTAGACGTGAAACTAAACAAGAATTCATGCAGCCCCGCCACTTCCAACGGGGATAAAGGGATGAGTTATGATGCGAAATAACCGGTGACGTAGCCAAACTCAACTTCGCCGTCATTGAAATAATTTTGATGTCAATAGCGTCGGAGACGAGGCCGGAAGCGGATCGATGTAGCTGGTGATCATAGGTGTTTTTTTGCTCGTTGAGGACGTTGCTCTTATAATGATGTCCTTAAGCCGTGTCACTTGAGAATGGCAGCTTATTCTTGTCACTAATAGCAGTGTCAATTAGACCGAGAACGCTAATTATCCATTCCAGAATCAAAGTTTAACCGTAATAACGAAAATGTGTTGGACAGATAAGTTGGAGAGTTTGGAGCGAGAGAAAATCGAACAGGGCTCGAGCTAAATCAATGATCCCGGTTCTGACAAGATTGATGAATAACTTTAACCTCTTCACTCCGTGATAAAGTGGGCCGTTCGCCGTGTTGTTCTATTTTCGGATTATTCTTATGCAAAAGTTGGCAAACGTAACGGCAAAATTACATAATCCGACCGAATATTCATCCAGTTAATTTGTTGGAGCCTGGGGCAAAAATTTCTTCGTTCGTTAAAATTTGGCTAAGAAAGTTTCAACGACAAAATCGAAAAGTTTCTAAAGAATTTCATAAGTAATCCCCATACCCGACTAGATGAGCATGACGTTATAATCTGTTCAATCCCTGGTAAACTCGCGAGAGGTTCGCCGCTTTGCAAAATAAATGTTTTATGTTTCATTGTTGCTTGTTGTGTTTCAATTAATTCGTGGCCCAGATATCGCAACCGCCCTCGCTGGGTTGAGTAATTATGTATGGCAGAAAATATTTAATAAGTTATGTAAAACAGGGGCGTCCCGGTGCAAATCCTCTGCAGTGTCTTAATCCCGTGTAATGAACGGCTGAGCCATTATTTAAAGCACTGATGTATCCGTGTGTCTCGCCAAAGCTTAAAACGTCACACTCTGAACGTCTCTTGCTTAATAAAGTTCAAATTATCCTACCTTTCTTTAGAAGCACTACGTTACTCCAAGTGTCTAAATTTCTAGAACGTTCATTTAGAAATTCTAACGTGGCCCATTCGTTTCCGCTCGAGCGACGACCCACACACAAGGAGTAAATAAATTCGAGTGCAAAGTTTCGCTAGACACTGAACAAACCGAAATAAATGTAAAATGTAAAAAAACTCGGCCAACGCAATCACTCTTTGTTGTGCGGCCATTCATTGGAGCAGACATCGTTTGAATTGGAAATGGGGCCCCACATCGGTCAGTTTCGATCAATTCCGACCTCTTGTTAGGGAGCTAGGAAAAAAATTGAAAACGGCACTTTCCCGACCAGACACTAAAGAAAACAACTATCCGGAACGAGGCGATAAATTTCCGGGGGGCAACGCGATATTACAAGAATTATATTCCACTTATGGGAAATCTAAACAACGTTCCGCCACTTCGGGGGATTATTTTGGTTTGTTAAGAGATACTCTTCGCGCAACCAAGCACCCTGCATTTTACAAAACTGTGAAACGGTTCCGGCAATTGTGGCATAAATGCAATAAAAATGACAAAGATGAAACTTAAATCATAGAAGCTACCGCCTAGTTTTAACATATTTCACGTTTATAGCGGCAACGTTGGAAAGTAGTACACAAACAGGTATGTACGTTACGGCCTGAACGCGTCAAAATATGACCAGCTGCTGAAAGGGGCAATTACCGCTTTCATCGCGCGCTTTGAAGCTTTGATTTTAGGCCGATTTTTTTTTATCTAAAAAGTTAAAGCGTCAAAGGGGTGAAACGTGTTTTGCTTTCAATTTGTCAAGCAAGCCCGCTCGCCAACCTCCACTAAAATTCTGACATACCTTCCTCATATAGGCGCTCCGATACTTCTAAGGGTTGGTCTCTCCAATTCCTAATGAACTGCCAAATATACAAATGTATTTAATAGGAAGCTTTATTTGGCAAGTACTTCCGAGTTATGTTGCAAATATGAAATTTTATTATAATAACAACTTGCTCGGCTACGCCAGTTGACTCGTGACGTGGCAGAAATAACGACATATTTTGCAAGTAACTGATAATGGAAAGATATCTGACAAAAATGGCAAATAATGTCAAAAACCCTATTAAGAGCTTAAAGGATTCGACCCTAGCGTAAATGCCGAATGGGTCGAATTTAACAGTCTACCAAATTTACCCAGTAATTGTCATCCGTCGATCTCGGTTTCACTGCAAATTGGCCCAGACGATATTATTGTCTGGAGGAAATCCTAGAGAATCGGTGTATTGCCTCAAAAAAATTCGCCCGTTTCAGGACTTGTTGCAAATGCAGAACGAATATTCTCAAAAAGTTCAAATCGACCTTCGCAAGCAACAATACGTTTCCACAGGATGTTTATTCAACATGAAGACCGCTTGATATTTTTGCTGCTTTAATAATAATTTAATAAGGGTCGTATTTAACAGTCTACCAAATTTACCCAATATTTTCATGCAAAAAAATACTTTCATTTTGAAAAATACTAAATGCTCACCAAAATTAGGAAAATACATAATCTTAAAGCGGCAACCAAATATTGACATAATGCTGGCCTCTTATATATTTTGTTGACCACAAATACTAAAGGTTCACCAAATTTTATTCCGCATTTAATTCTAACATAATACCCAGATATTTAATTTTCGACAGTGTTTTATATTATTTAGCAGTTAAAAACACTATTTGTTGATCAAAAATACACAAGCAATAAAATGTTGTGCAAATGGTAAATAATTTTATGCAAAATTATAGATGTAGATGTGCTAGGGCAAGGAAAATAAGAGTAAAAATAGAAGTGGTTTGCACAAAAAAGGATATTGTGTTAAGTAATATATAAATGCTTTGCTGTAATTGGCTTGCATTATGTAAAACGTAAAACTTCTTTTAGTGGTAATTTCTAATCGTGCTTTTAAAAAAAAATTACAGGGCCCTGAACTGACCTTGTACAAAACTTTTTTCGCGTGCTTCTTGTCTGGAAGCGCAAGCGGCAAGGAGAGATGCGCGAGCATATTTCATTTTTGGAGTAATAGAATAATTATTTGACGCACAAATAATTTTTTTTGAGAAGCACTTAATATAAATAAATATCGCGAATATTTATTATGTACAGCACGGACGCGTAACTTCAGCGTTCTAAATTTTTTGAACATAGAACATAGAACTTAAAATGTAAGCAATGGTAAAGCAATACGCAGTATAGTTATTTTAGTGATGATGTAATTCTGATGTAAAATAATTTGGGTTTCATTTAGATTTTTTGATGCTCATTAAATTTTCTGGTGGACAGTGGAGGGGATGTATGGTTTAATTTGGTGTGCATTATATTTGGTCCCATTTAGAAGTAATTCTTCTCTGATGAAAATAAAACTTTTTGACATACTTTTAATTTCGATTAAAAACTACTAGTGCATCGTTTTGCTTTGCCATGCCATAGATGTTTTAATGATATTTAAAATTATATACAGGCAGGGTGTAACCGAAATAAGTACATTAATTTTAACTGGTAATAGAACTCTTCAAGACGAAAAACTTTTCTTAATACTTTTTTTTAAAAGCGTTTTAGTTTTTGTGTTAAAATTATTTTAAAATCTTACAAAATTTTCTTACACGCCACTCTGAAAGCAACGTTACCTAGTCAACAAGATTTTTTTATGAATTAATTGTATTGTATACTAACCCGAAAAAAGTAAATATCACTAGCGTTAGTACGAAACCCAAAAAGCTGTAATAAAACTATTTTAGGTAAAAACCAAAGTAGAAAAAGTTATTATATCTACTCATATAACTCTTTGGAAATTTACAAGCATAATACTTATGTGATTGTCGCAATAATGTAAACTACATTAAGAAATAGTTCTAATCAAGCAATCTTATATCTATTAACAATGTATTATTTTACATCAAAGAATTAATTTTGACTTCTTCAGCATCTCATTATAAGAATACCTACTTGAATTTTCACTAAATGAATGAAAGCTGCGAAGGGACTCGTTTTAAAAACGCTGAAAGTTATAATATTGAAACTTTTCTCCGCAAGTGTAGGTGGCATAGGTAATTGCTCTTTGAAATTTTAACAGAAAACAGTAATTAACTATTAGGGAAAGTTTAAAACGGCCCGAGTTCTTGTCAGTTGATAGATTTGAAACAAGGTCGATTTCGCAGTTTCTCGTGGAAGTTTTCAAGAGTCCGTTTTACGTGGCCGATTTACGGGAAACGACGTGTTTAGGGGCAAGTTAGGCCACGTCACCTAACCCGGACGCGTGTCACTTAGTTTCGAATCTAAATAAATCAGTGTCAGGACGACATCAAAACGCTACGTGAAAAGAACAGACATATTTTCTAACACGTGTTTGACAAGTTGATTGATAAACTCCCTCAAAAGTCAAGTTTTAATAATTCATCGAGGACGCGTTATCTATTCCGTCCCTTTGTTTGCTCTATTCCGTCGGGCAATTTTTAATGTTCAGGGAGGATTAATGCAGGGGCCTTCCGGACCACTTTTTCAATCTCTTGCTAACATTCACTGGCGGATAATTCGAAAGGAAACGGCTGCTACCCTTGTTAAGGATTACAAACTGGGAGTAAGCCGTTTTTAATGTGTCTGGAAGAAAAATTTGATTTGTGTTGCTTGAAGGATCGCGTTAAGTCGCTGAAGTTTCATGGCCCATCCCAAATTTTTCCGGCTCATGATCGCGAACGTGTGATGAGAATCGGAATGTAGCCGGAGTTCTGGCTTGAAATTTGAACTGTCCTTCACTCAACATTTGTTTCGTTGCGACCCGGGGTAATTGACACGGGTCCTGACGAGACAGAATCGAATGACGGGTCCTGGACCTCCTCGAGCTGCGGAAACCGACTCATCAAAGATTCACAATAACTGCTGTAAACCCAGGTAGAAAGGACCCAATCTGTCCTTATAAAGCCGGAGCTTCGCGCTGTACAGGGACGGCGTGACCAGAACCGACGACCCTCCTCGATAACAGTAACTCGATATATCGCCAGAAAATTACGTTTTCCCTGCTACCGACACGAAACCGAAGATGTAACGTCATATAAATGCAAATCGACAAGTAGTCCTTTATTATTTTCGAATCGGAACTTCAGGCGCCACCGACTGCGCTGTTGGATTTCGACTTCGATGTTATTAAACAAACGTTAATGGTAGAATAAGTGAGTGTATTTCATATCGGGGCGCGTCTACAGCTTCTCATTTCATGCCCGGATATCTAATCCGGAAAACCCGCGATCCAATGTTTATTCACGGTTTTTAACAGATGCAGCCTTTCTCATCGACAACGATAGCTGCAGTAAATTCATGCAAATAAAAGTAATAATTTCACCGCCCCATCGGGTTAAATTTTCAGTTCATCCGAATTAGCATTGCGCGCTATCAGATCTACAACGGGAATTTTGCACTTTGAAGGCCAATTTACTCGGTGTTTAATCATTAGAAGCAGCTATTTTGGGCCGGAATAGATGATTTTCTGCCCCCTGGGGACTTTGCGTGGATCTACATTGTTTCCAACTGTTTATGCGCTGCGAAATTGTTATTGAGTTGCGGTTTATCAAGATGTACGAGGCATTCCATTGGGCTTCTTGACGACAATAATTCCCCGAGATCAAAGACCAGCCTGGCATCTCCATAGTTTCAAAATTTGTTGCATTAAAAAATTTTGCTGTCTTATGCACAATTAAAAAATATTTAAATTATTAAAAGTTACAAAATTTCTTCTTCTCAGTTAAGCAATATTTCCACGGATGAGCAAATAAAATCGGGTTAGCAATCACTGAAATATGGATAGTTCAAATGTCTTCAAAACTGCCAAATCTTCAAATTTAATTATGAGTTTCTCCTTGTAAACTTCCAGCTTCTAGGAGTTGGCAAACGTTGACAGTTGCATCGAGTCGAATTAGAGAATATTGCCAATTTACATACAAAATACTCACTTGTTCCATTGAATAGAAGCTTGATATCAACCCTGCCTGTCGAGCGAGCTTCATTGTTATATTTTTGCTAAAAGCTGAGTAATCCATCCTCTGGGTATCATTGCTCGCTAATTAATCTAGTTTCTGCGCCAGCCAATTGCAAGTTATTTCGTCAGTTTTTTTCATTGTTATAGTGAAAAGCTTTATAATTTTTGCTGCGAAAAGTACCAAATTTTCCCATTTAATCGGACGTGATGTGTACTCGGATTGCTCCTGGAGGCGTAGCGCCCTGGAAATCCGGGTCGCTATTAGCGTCAGTTTCATAAAGCAGCTCTTACGGGCCGCAGACAAGACTCATTTTGGTCTCAAGGGCCACATGAATAAGCAAAGTATGCGTAATATGGACCACAGAAAATCCCCGCGACATCCCGCAGTACAACTAGAGGATATGAGACTCTACTCAACGCTGCAGATCAAAAAACTAGCCGCCACATTATCCCCCAGGATATTGTTGAAATTATTTTTTTTTAGTGGCACGACAAAAGTCGGTGTTTGTTGTTTGCTGGTGTTGTGGATGAAATGAAGGAATTTAGATGCGAATCGTCTTTTTAATTTTCCGAAGGTTGCTCCAGTATTACTGAATAAGGGTTACGTGCGCGGACACTTTAACTTTACACCCTGAAATTTCTCCAATAAAACACGTCTCTTGACAATAGAGGAAAGGAAATCCCTCATAGATTGAATCAATTGTGGACCGTGATCAGAATTTTACCAAGCGAGCTTTCAAAGCGAGCTCTAGATTTCGTTACTAAGCCGCTTTATTAACTAGATGTTTGTTTTTTAAATCGTGGAAATTCTGTTGTGACGAAGGCGCGGAAGGGGCGTTGAAAAGTTTCAAGGGCCATCGCCGACTGAATCGGGACCATCTTCCGCTTTAGCCTCCATAATAAAACTAAGCATTGTTTTCAAAACAATAAAACAAAGGGGATAATAAGGGCCGAGAGCCAGACGGTTCCGATTCGCAACTAAAACTTTTTCTAAAATTTATTCTATTTGTAAATCAGAAAATCCTAAGGGACAAACGAGTCCACTTTAGAATGCAAACAAGACCCTAACTTTCTCTCCTTTTTATTTCGAACCGCGCCGACTCCAATTTCGCACATAGGCCCAAGGGGAAACGTTGACGAGACGCTATCAAATATAAAATATTGCAGGGATACTGCCGTACAAACTGTTCAACGAAACACTTTTCATTTCGTTGTTTTCCTCAATTGCGTCATGAAAATTTTATATAAATCAATATCGCTCGGAAATAAGGCCGTTGTCGCTCTTCCGGGCCAGTTTCTTCGAAATCGGGCTTACTTTCATCTATTTAAATTGGGCGGAACGAGGCGACGGCGACGAGAAACCCCCCAAGTGACCGAAAATCACCTAATTTTAACGGTTGTATTAATTCTAAATTGGTAATGAAACGAAAATTTGTCAGGGTCGAGTTGGGAATCCGCGACATTGTAAGCCCAGATCTCGGGAGAGGGCCACTTTTGCTTTTTTATTGAAAGTAAAGTGATATACGGGTATCAAGCTATAAACCTCGCTTTACTGCAGGTTATAAAAGTTGAGTTTATTCGGTCTTGTAGCGCGCTCCTGTAACAGCCCGCAGAATGTTCGTTCGTCTTTCTAATTAGTTGTTTGTTGATCCCCTTTTCTACTAGAGTAATCGCGAATAGCCCGACCACCTCGTTCTAACTCAAGACTCTAATGAAAATGTTGTTTGCAGATGCCTTTGGAATACCGAAAATGTGAAGTTGGGCGGGAAATTTTTGCACGACCCCGCTCAAGGGCACCCCGAGGCGGGAGGCGTCCCAACTTAGTTTCTGCAGCGGGCATTACATCGAAACTAATTCGAGTTGAAAGTGCCATCCCCATTGCCAATTCAGGCGAGCGTTTATTGCACTTCCGACGCTAAAGTTCGACTACACGACCTTAATGCAATATATCATTAACGATGGCTGCCGACCACACCCTCCCGTAATTTCAGTCATTGTGTCGAATGATTGTTTGCGGTAATGTTTGGCGTCAAACAGTTTGCTTGACACAGCAAACGGATTAATTTATTTAGCACTGGGACGGCCTACCACCGAAACTGTTATTGTATGCCGGCGACTAATCGACCGTTTACTCGCCCGGTCCGGTCCTACCTGCAAAAGTTTCTAATTTATTAGCGGAAATACGACCGAATCCCGAGACGGAACACGCGTGTCGACTTTTAACTTAACCGGGGACTAAATTATTATTTCACCGAGCCAAGGCTGTAGCCGCTGCAGCTTCACCCGCTCCCATCTCTAAATATCCCATATTACAGGGATCGCGAGCCAATCGGGAGATTTCCTTTTTAAAATTAGGTCAGTGCAAGCTTAGGAAATATCTTTCTAAACCGCAAATCAATAGCGCTGCCTCCTACATCACCGTCTGAATTTTCAATTTTCATGCCAAAATAGCAAACTTCAACAAAAAGAGGTCACGCCACTGCCGCCTAAATTATTGAAAACGTAAAGAGCGCAGGGGGTTGAAATTATTAGGAATAATTCAATTCCGGTCCAAACATCACATTCCTCGAACATCAAAATGCTTGAAATTACTTTGCGTGAATATAAAAGCCATATAGAGAAGCGCGGAACTCGAAACCTGCTAGCTGATGGTTGTGCAATGTGGGATAAAGGGTTTTCAACACATCGACGAAATCATGGCTATGTACAATCCGGACGTCAGTTTGATGAAGTCTGATTGAATTGAAGCGCATTTGAATTCTACGCCATCACTTATAGAGTGGACGACGTATTCGCAGTGGAAAACCACAAAGACCACTACGGTCTTTGGTAACATACGAGGTAAGAGCTTCAAGTGTTGGGCAATCGATAACTGAACTAGCTAACTGCTTAATCAGCAACGTGAATCCTATCGACGTTACTGAATCGTTCAACTTAAAAACGATCCTTGGGGTATTTGCTTCAATGCGCGTGCGACAATGATTGGTGAAACATACTTTATTTACATCGGTATGTGGATGTCCAAGCTTGACTTAAATAGGATTTATATATAACGTATGTATATTCACAAAATTCCTACAATTTCTATAAATGAATCCATAAACGCTAAATGATTTCTAAGCCCTGTAAACAATATAATCGACAAAAATTAATTTGTGGTTAAAAAAGAGTTTTAGATCTTTGACTAAAACGGTCAAAGCAAACCCATCAATAATGTAATCATATCTTATGTAGAACAATCTTCTTTTGGCGGAGGCGCCGGGTGAATTCGACTTGTAACGTTATTTTATGTTACAAGAGCTATTTAAATTATGTTCATAGCTTAATGGATCAGGCTACACTTTGCTGACATTTCCACGTACATCTCAGCTTAAGCACCTACGTATAACAACTAAATCGGAGTTTGGGGATAAAGGTTGAACATCCGATGTAAAGCAAAATCACAACCCCCAGATGCTTCTAGTTACGTTCAATTTCTGGCTGCGTATTGATTTCCCTAGTCGAGTTCAAATAATGTTTTATATGAATCCTCATTAGCTACCTACAGAACTTTTGATAAATTTGGGATGTTTTTCTCGCTATGAGTAGTTTTGTCAGAACATATTTACGAGTGCATAATACGGATTCATAAAGCAAAAATACTAGTGTCAATGTATTTTTAGCAATTTTATATTAACGAAAAATATTTCGAAGCATAGTTACTGAACCAGTAAAAAATAAAAGTAAGCCAAGTTCTAATTAAAGGAAAGAAACGTTATCTCAATTACATAGAAAAAAGAAATTATATAAAATATTTTCTTCCCAACCGGGAATAAAGTGGTACTTTATTCCCTCATAATGAAGAAATAAAGTGCCACTTTAATACCGGGGAATAAAGTAAAAAAAATGCCGAAATAACATAAAGAAACTCGTTTCCATAATAACCGTCAGCCAACTTTATTTAGGTATCTGTCAATTATACAATTATTTCTTCTCTAATTTATTATTATTATTAACTTAAACGGTTGGGAAGAAAGTTTTGTATGCATCTCTGGAATAAACATCGTTAATCCCTCGAATGAAAATGCCCTCGGCTTCGCCTCGTGCATTACTTACATTCTCGGGATTAAAATCGGTGTTTATTCCCTTGATACATAAATAACTATTTTTCACAGCAGAGAAAATTTGTCGATTTCTACGACATCAAAATCATGACAGAAATGACCAATTTTTTTTCGGAGATAAATAATACCCTGAAATTCTCCGTAGGGAAATAATACTAATATTATTTACTTTTAAACACAAAATTGTTAATCTTTTTTCACCGTTGTCAAGACATTGAAATTCAGTGAGCACTAGAGTTTGGTACCTTATCAAATTAAATTTTTTTTCAAATTTTATTTTTGTTTTATTTTACTAAGGCTGTGAAAAAAATGGTATACATATATTTACACCTCGGGAAAGAAATGCAATTATTTCCTCGGGCTACGCCCTCGTGCCCCAAATTGCACCTCTGGAATAATAATGCATTTCTTTTCCTTAATGTATAATCTACCATTATTTTGAAATTTAATTTTGCCACATTAAAAGGTTTTTTGAAGAGGTTGTTGATATATGACTTATAACTTGTAGGAGAAGACTTCAAAGTAGTTGGGAAACAAGTTTGATATGTATTGTTTTGGAAAATAATTGGTGTACTGGGCACTATTCTTTGCAAAATATTTGAGTATGACAGCTACGTTATTCAGTTTTATGCATAGTATTTAAAGAAACAAAATCTTGCAAAGTTCCGTCGTATCGATGCCGTCATCTTACCATCTTAGCGATACTCCTTAGCCTTAGAAAAATCATTGTTAGCATAAACAATCTATCATAGTTTTTATATTTGTTATAAAAATATAAAAAAAGTAGAATGAAGCCAATCAAAAATACAGGGTGTAACCGAAATAAGTACATTAATTTTAACCAGTGGTAGAACTTATCAGAGCAAAATTTTTTTTTATGGATCATTTTTTCAAAATCAAATTTTTTTAAATCATTTTTCCCCCATACAAATTGACGAGCTTCTATGAAATGCTCCAACAAAGAACAATAATAATACAATTAATTCATCTTGTTGACTAGGTAACGTTGCTTTCAGTGGCGTGTAAGAAAATTGTGTAAAATTTTATAATAATTTTAACACAAAAACTAAAACGTTTTTAAAACAAAATTATTAAAAAAAGTTTTTTGTCTTGAAGAGTTCTATTACCAGTTAAAATTAATGTACTTATTTCGGTTACACCCTGTATACAAGAAATCATCAAAACCCAAAAGTTTTGTGACAAGAACCATGAATATAAAGTTTCTCATTCAACAAAAGTACATCATGCAAGAAGCGAAATTGCGGCACCGCGTTCATCTGATGAAATTCTCTGACGCCACTTTCTGCAAAAAATGTAAAAAGTAAAGAAAACGACTGAATTGCAAGAGCTGGTCGATGCCGATGGTGAGAACGATGCATGGCATGTGGCATACACAGTGGTACAATAAAAAGTTTCTCAAAGTAGAAAATTATTTGACTGGATCAAGTAGAGTCCTTAATAGCACTAATGGACTAAATGCATGCAATAATCGTATAATTTAAACTTTGTAATGTAACAAACTCTCTGAAATTACAAATTGTACAATAAATCAAAACTATCATTTCCATATTGCCCATATTTGCGCCATTCAGTAGTAACGTGTTACGGTTAACTGCAAGCATATTATTCGCACAGGACAAGAAAAACAGGACAGGAGAAATTAATCACTCTGTTTGACCACATTTTTTGGTGAAGTTTTTCCGCATAACTCAATTGCAAGTTATACAACATAGTTACCTAACATGTCATTATTTTCTCAATATATTATCAACATATTTCTATTTTGCTGTAGCTACCTTAAATCTAGATAAAAGTTAATAGCATCAGTGCAAGTTAGGTAAAGTATTTATTTCGAATGAATAAAAGCGTATTATTGCAGTTGCTGCAGCAAAGATATAGAACAACGTTGCTAAATCAGCAAGTACGGATTTTCGAAACTTAACTAAGCGCGAAACGTCTACTTTTGATGCTCCGTTTAACGAAGCAAAATTCTAGCAAAGCTATTTTGTAAAATCCCAGTTCTAATTTTGCTTTAAGAAAAATCTTTATTTAATAAAAATAACTTAATAAAATTGTTAATTACTTTAAAATAGCTTGCCGCTGTATAAATGCCATTTTCCTACAATCAAGTAAGTACTGTTATGAGTTTCAGCTACAGTCTGATGATTGAGTGGTTATTAAAATAAAATTTTGAAGTTAGTCTGCCATTGTCACTCGCTTAATTTTTATAGAGGCAACAAATTTTGAATTGTCTTTGTCAGAAGGAATGTTAATCAAGTTGGCAATTGTACTGTGCGATAAAATTAAAATTACAGCTTTTTTACTTTTATACGCGTTTCTTTGCCTCGTAGTAAATAAATTTATTAGTGTTTAAAATGAACGATTTCTACGTAAAGTAAAATGTTTGTGTAGCTGACAGAATTATTACTAATTTTGCAAATTTTATGAAACGAAACAATGATTTTGATCTAACTCAAATTTATTGAATTTTACATAACGTCAGATGTCCGCACACATCTAAACCCGAAATAAAAATTCAGCATTTCGATCTGCTGTTACAGCTCTAGGTGGCGCAACTTGAAGACGTGGCGTTTTTTTGTTGGCGCATTCTAGAATGAAATGGACTCTAAAAGAAAACACCAAGCCAGCAACAAGACTGCACCGCAATTATTCGGAGCCTTTTCGTAGAAATTGCCGTCGAAACGGGCCAATTATTTAAGAACTAAATTTAAATGGCGCTAGAAAAAACCGCATTAACAGACGCAATTTTCCGCTTTTGATTATTTTTGTACAGTGCAAAAAAAAGCTCATTACAACCCTAACGGCCGTCCAATTGTGTATCAAAGAACCGCCCACACTACTTATTCGGAAGATTTGTAGCTCTGATTTTTTAAGCAAATCCGCCAAGACACGGAGCGCAACTCGAATATGCCCTTAGGGGAATGCTGAGTTTACCGTTTTCTCCACGTTCGCTTTTTCGTCTTATTAGAAAATAAAACTGAAGAGTCTCACTCGGAAACTGGTGCTCGAACCCATCGCCCTTCAAGAGACTATAATTTACGGCCCCGTTATTGCCAATACGCAGATAATCGCAGCAGACGGGAAAATAGAACCAGGTACGCCGTTATTCACCAAAACGGCAATTCTAAAAAGTCAACTCCGAAAACATTGTTCTTATTTCTCTTTTTGTATTCTTTCAAAGCAAGCGATACTGAATAGTGGCAAAATCAACAGCAGCTATTTAAATGAGGTGATTTTCCCTTCTTGTCAACTTTAATATCGACCAGTTCAAAAAAGAAGAGCTTCGTATATGCACCGTCAGAGTTTACATATGCAATGGATGCAGAGTTATTGTGAGTAAATTGCTAAAACTGCCCCAACTCATATTTACCGCTCTAGCACAGAACGGTAGTTACGTAAAAATTGTGGTGCAAGGGCGGACCTACTAGGAATATTAAGCTCGCCTTAGGACTAGAGAAACTGCTCCAGTTTCGAAATTAATCTCACCGGGGCTGTATTAAAACTTTCCGAAACTAATTATTAACCTCCAATGAGTTTGAGTGAAAAATATAATTTGTTGTAAATAAATTGGGTGGGCTTGAGGCAGCCCTAAAAAGGGAGGGACGGACGATTCGGTAATGAAAGCTCGAATAGTCTTGCCGGTCACGTTCCCGGCAGACATATCCTACTTTCCAAGTGCACACTGAAATAATGAGTTTAGCACAAATGAGTACACGGTCCGCTTCAATATAGTTCGGTTTGTGTTAAATTGTTCGAAACGATGAAAGACTCGAGAACGGATTCTATCACGAGCGCTTTGATGGAGTCAAGGAAGCTGCTACAAACCCCGTTTTGCATCCAAGTTACCCTTGAGGTGGGGTTTTATTAAAAAAAAAAACTGCCCGATATTCCCGCAGATGAACCCTTTTCACAAAACATTGAGAGAGGGGAAACCATCGATCAATCAACAATCCCAAACATTCGAGTTCGTACGTCACTCACTTGTCTCGCACTTTTCACTGAAGGTTCCTGCCGTTCTCCGGGTAAATGATCCGGAGGAATCTTGGCGGTTAATTATTGCGGTACGAAACGAAATAAGGCGTGTCGTTGACTTTTTCTCTTTCGGTTTGTCGATTTTTAATTGGAATTGGCGGACGTCGGAATCGACGGCAGGTATCCGACGTTGGAATCGGCAATAACGGAAGTGTCTCCCGGCTTGGAACGAAAACTTATTATCATGAATATTTTCCGCGGCATACGTTGCTGCCAGAGTATTATAGCGACAGGTATTTGCGAGCTGACACCGATGCGGGCACTCTGAATAGATGGACCCTTAAATCCGGAATCACACACAAGAATATATTTGCTTTTTGAATCAACGTCAACGCCTTCAACTTTGAGAATTGCACAAGGGAATAACTAAAGGTAAATACGCCGCAATTTTGCCACCTAGCCGTCTCAAAGAAGCTTCAGTTCGAGAAACTTAAAGACAATATACAGAATGGCCGCAAATAATGGGAACAAATATAATGTTCACCAAATTAAACCTGCATCCCTTGCACTGTCCACCAGAAAATTTAATGAGCATCAAAAAATCTAAATGAAACCCAAATTATTATACATCAGAATATGAGAACATCACCACTAAAATAACTATGCTGGGTATTGTTTTACCATTGCTTACATTTTAAACGTTCACCAAATTTAGAATGCTCAAGTTACGCGTCTGTGCTGTACATAATAAATATTCGCGTTATCCATTTAGGTATATTTAGTGTTTCTCAAAAAAACTATTGGTGCGTCAAATAATTATTCTATTACTCCAAAAATAAAATATGCTCGCGCATCTCTCTTAGCCGCTTGCGCTTCCAGATAAGAGGCACGCGAAAAAAGTTTTGTACAAGGTCAGTTCAGATCCCTGTAATTAAGCACGATTAGAAATTACCACTATAAGAAGTTTTACGTTTGACATAATGCAAACCAATTACAGCAAAGTATTTATATATTACGGAAATCAATATCTTTTTTTGTGCAAACCACTTCTATTTTTACTCTTATTTTCCTTGCCCTAGCACATCTACATCTATAATTTTGCATAAAATTATTTACCATTTGCATAACATTTTATTGCTTGTGTATTTTTGATCAACAAATAGTATTTTTAACTGCTAAATAATATAAGACACTGTCGAAAATTAAATATCTGGGTATTATGTTAGAATTAAATGCGGAATAAATTTTGGTGAGCATTTAGTATTTTTGGAAAATAAAAGTATTTTTTTGTATAAAAATATTGGGTAAATTTGGTAGACTATTAAATACCACCCGAAAATAATAAGCCAAACCATTTTTAAAAATTGTTACCAATAAACTATAAGTAGATGGAAAATGCTAATTAAATATGCTAAATATGGATATTAATGGCCATTCATTTTAAATGTTGACAGCATCCAATTTTATTTCTCAAAAGCCTCGGTAAAAGCTTTATCGGTTCAATAACTTTAACTTATATTTTAGAAACCTAGCATAACAATGGTTAATTCAACACATGTCTATTGCCAAAATCTGAAAATATTTTAGAAACTTTATTTTCTTTTATTTATCCGGGGTCTTGAAAACATCTCTTAATTTATTTACAAAGTTTTGACTTAACGCTAGTAGGTTAAAAATTATTGAAATAAGCAACAAAATTAAAATCAAAGTAAAAGTGCGTTTTTTTTCCATACTTTTACGTTCTTCACTTTTGACTTTGTAATATTATTATCTTTCAGTTGACGTAAATACGTAAATGCTATACAATACACATTTTAAAAATGGTGGATGCGCCGGGAGAATGAGCCTGAACTGCGTTAGCGATGGGTGTGGTGTCAGCGCTAATGGTTTGCGTGACGTTATATCATATTGATAGATTTCATCGCTTATACAGCAATTTACCATGATTTGTGCACACTTAAGAGGTTAACAATCTGTAAGTAAATTACAGTCTTTTGTTACAAGTTTGAAAAGAATATTATTCATCTTTACAAAAAATAAAATTGTAAAAGTGGTTGATTTCGTGCAAAAAATAAAAACAGTCTGTATTCAGCGACGCGACGCCTCCCCAGTGAATGATTTTCGATTCGGTTCAATTGAGTTTAAACGGTAGTTTACTAGCCAAAGGATTTCGACAGTTGGCGCCGTCAACCTGAAAACTTGAAATTTACAGTTTCATAAATTGTCGGTAATTTAAGTGAAAATTTGCCGGTTACTCCGCGAAATGCAAATTTTACTAACTCACTTTATTCTAGTAATCGCACCTTACAAAGTCATGTCGTATAAATCACGGACGAACCGCCCGGCTCGCCGGCGCAGTTCAGCAAAATCCGTTTTTACAATTCCAGTCATATTTCGTCATAACAATTAAACTCTTTCTGGCACCGTTTGCCAGTTGAATTGGTCGGTAAGAAGACCGCAACCGCCCGAAGGCTTCGATAAGAGCCCTCGCTGGCTCTAATTGCTGCCACTTGTCCGTGGCGCAGCGAGCCCCTGGAATGTTGTTACGCAGCCTTTGATAACGAGGATGAAAAATTTAGATAAAACTTGGGATGATTTATGACCCTTGTATCATTTGTCACGCGAATTTGCGTCGGCTCCGACCACCCTTAGAAGGGCCAGAATTAGTTGAAAATAAACGGCGTGATGACCCGGGATCATTCAAATTTTACTTTGTCAGAACATTTGGATTGCCGCCACAACCCTCTAGATATTAATAAATGTAACAACAAAAATTGCCCTCAATGGGGCAGCAATGGCAAATATTGGAGCAGAGTTTTTAAGGAATTGCGCTGCGAACCAGGGCGATTTCCCTTAAGTGATGAGGACTTTTAAGGGCGCGTTGTTTCGACGATCCGCCACAATTAGACACACCTCCGAAGTAACCGAGTTTAAGTTCCGCTTCCGGGTTAGCTACTGCGATGCGAGCCCTGGGAATATGTTGTGGAGGTCCTGAGCAGTTTATGCCTAAAGTTGCGGAGTGCATTACCTTGTAACGTGTCTTTATACACCTATCTTTACGCCAAATCGATACGGCTTTTATTATTTAGGAAAACGCTGCCGAATTATTATCCGATGCGGCCGTTGCCATTTTGCAATAACGACGTCATGTTTTATGTGCCTCCAATTGACTGACTTTATTGTTTTTCTTCGGAAAGTGGCTGGGAATTATCTGAAAAATTTAATGCCGTAAAACAGGAATCTATATAACAATTTATGACGCTTATAAAATTACAATAAATCACATCGTAAGTATGAAACGGAATCTGCCTCATCGATAATATAGATATCACCATCACTATCATAGGTACGTAATGTAATATTCTCTTTCAACCATTTTACATCTATTCCAACAGCGGTTAATAATGTCTCATCCGTATTCATGGCACTACTTTACCACTACGCTCAAATAGCTCGCGCTCCGCTTTCATTGTCTATATACTTTTAAACACCTGCATTGTCTACCATCATAAAAAATTTTGTAACTATGTCAGGAATGGTGTGAACCAACACGAAACTAGGTCTTCTGCAACGTAATCAGCATGCAAAATTGCGGAAACGAGGCGTCTTCGCAGATTTTCATTAACTGATGACACTACAACGTCAATTTCCATCCGTGGCAAATTTCCGTCACTTCATCCAATTTCGCGACGAGTCAAGTTGGGCCAACACTCACTGTTTGTAATTAAGCACCGTTTCGAAATTAAGGGGCGGATCATTAAGAAAAACTTTAGACGTCGATCTCTGAACCCACACGAAAGAAAATGCTGCTATTTTTCTGAAACTTGGTCGTTATAGTTTATCTACTGGGCGATAGATTTTATATATGAAAGAAAAAACAGGTTTTCCAATTTTTATGGGACAATTTATTATGAGTTGTTGCAGTTTAGTAAAGCCTTCAGAAACTCGAGGTGGTTATGTCTAAAGTTTTCCATTTTTACTTTGCCTCTCGGCATGGAAATTTTTTTTATTGAACAATCGAAGTTACAAAATAGAAAGTATGTGTGGCTGCAAAGCAACAAAATTGCCTTACTTTTTTATACGTCTTCTAAAATTCTTTTGTTCATCCAAGAACTAAAGTCTAATAACACAGGGTGGGGCAATAGTGCGTCCGACTTCGGAAGCTTGAGTTCAATGACAGCTAGAAACTTGTTTTAAAAACACAAATAAACTAGAGAAAAAAGTCTATAACCGGAAATTATTTCTGAACATACAGGGTGAGCCAATACAATTATACAAGAGCTAGTAATATTTTTTTAAATGGAATGTTGTGTGGAAAAGTAGATTTTTTGAAGCCTTTTTCTAGACTCTTTTCACTCCAATATTTTTACTGACTATTTTCAAACCACTTGGATGTAGCGATTTTTTTTGTTCAAATAATGGCATCTGCAGATGCATGTTAAAAAAATCACTAAAGTCACAATTACGAATTTTAAGAAAAAATTATGTAAAGACTAGTTAGGAAATATTTGTGAAATGTTTTTGAATAATTTTTACTTTTAAGTAATTATACAGGGTGGCAAAACTTAATTTTTCAATTTAGAACTTTTTAAACAGCCTGTATATTTTTTATTGATATGATGTAGAAACTATAATCTAATTTTTCTAGAATTATTTTTGAATTTTGTAATTATTGGGCGATAAATCGAAAATGGTTACAAATAGCTATAGGGGTGTACAGTCGCCGTCATTGAAGAAGCCCAGGGTGAAGTAAAATTCATTCCAACTTACGGTGTGATTAAAGCTGCTTATAATTCAAAACTGAAATGTGCCGCTCTATTTCGACTAATCTTAGTTCACCTGTGCGGTTCTCAAACAAACTGTACCCCGTGGTTAGTTAGAATAAATTTTGCTTCACCCTGGGCTTCTTCAATGACGGCGACTATACATACAAAAAATGTTCATTTTTAGTTTCTACATCTTATCGTTAAAAAATATACAAGCTGTTCCGTTTGAAAAAATGGAGAAAATTAAATTCAAAAAGTTCTAAATTGAAAAATTAAGTTTAGCCACCCTGTATAATTTTTCAAAAGTAAAAACTATTCAAAAACATTTCACAAATGTTTCCTAACTAGTCTTTACATAATTTTCTCTTAAAACTCGTAATTGTGATTGTAGTGATTTTTTTAACATGCATCTGCAGATGCCATTATTTGAACAAAAAAAATCGCTACATCCAAGTGGTTTGGAAATAGTCAGCAATAATATTGGATTGAAAAGAGTCTAGGAAAAGGCTCCGAAAAATCTTCTTTTACACACCACATTCTATTTAAAAAAGTGTCACTTGTCCCTGTATAATTGTCTTGGCTCATCCTGTATGTTGAAAAATAATTTCCGGTTATAGACTTCTTTCTCTAGTTTATTTGTATTTTTAAATCAAATTTCTACCCTTCATAGAACTCGAGCTATCGAAGGCGAACGCACTATTGCCCCACCCTGTATATATAGTGAGCTCGTAGAGCAATAGGTGTAAACGTGATGGAAATATGGGCTATTTATAAAGTCGTGATGCCATTTTCCAATTGAATATTAATTGAAACAACATTAATGGAATTTATTTACATAAATTGTGTATTTGCGGCATATACGAAATTTGAATATGGTGTCAGTCAGAATTTGCACCAAGCACCATCGTTACAAAACTCCTCATTGCACCATATTACAATTTGTCAAATATGTTCTTATAAGTTTCCTCTTAATTAGTCAACAGATTTTTTTTTAAATTAACATATTTTATAATACATTTATATTTGACTTATTATGGCGTTGCAAAGATGTAAAAGTTTATTAAAGAAAGGACGGGAGGAAAGGAGTGAAAATTGAAAGTAACACGAATAAACTTTTTAGGTCCAAAAATATAGAAAATGATTATTTTCTGTTACGCAAAAAGTTACCATAATTTTGTTATAATAAAACTCATTACATTCCCATCTTTTCCCTTCTTTGCGGTGTCAACAATTCGCAATTTTTGCGCTAATTTAATTTTAACAAACCGCTGTTCCTAGTTTTCGGCGCTTTGCATATTTATTCCTCATTTGCAGTAACAAAAATTGACAATGGCTAAAACAGACATTTGACGTTGAAGATTTGGTTCTTCGGAGTCATTTTGTGCTTTAGCGGATTGTTGTTCTGCTAATCTGCGCGCATTCGAAATGGCGCCTGTCTGAAATATTTACGAAAAAGTCACTTTAGTTAGCAAGGATCGGCCCATTCTCGAGTCTAATTGCGGCAATAAACAATTCCGGACTCAGGTGGGGCAGATAAGCCTTTTTTGGTGCAAAAGAGAAATGCGAAGATATCAGTGCGGCGGCCGGGATTTATTTACGGTTGGTAGTGTTTAGTCAAGGGCGGGAACCCCATAAGACCGACCGCGTCAATATTATTAGAACTTTCGTTATGAGTGTAGCGCGGTAGAAACAATAAATCCTCCAGCACGGGCCTAAATAACAGATCAATAACTGACCGATGTTTCCAATATTACTTTGATTTCTCGCAGGACTACTTGAAACTTGGATGAATTTTTGACGGCTTGATTTACATTCGTGCTTGGAACTTGGCTCGCAAATTGAAATCGTGTTTTTTATCTGTAGGTACGTGCGAAATTGGATATTAAATTTTTTGCAACCGACAGCGTTCCGTCGATGGAGGACGAAGGCGACGTTTCGAAAAAAGACAATATGAAATGTGCGTCGGAGCGATTTCAAATTTTGCATTAAAACAAACGTCTCCTGCTCCCCAGGCCGGATATTAGGTATCTCTCTATTTGCACGAGACGTATGTTGTACGGCGAGGGTAATTTCGGCAGCTTACTGGCGGTATCGAAACTCTGCAACCGGAACGGGCGCTGTAACAGAGGGAATTTATTGTTTGTTCTAAACCCGTAACTTGACTGCCACTCGTGTGTTTAAATCAGAGCTGTAATAACCCGCTTGTCACTGGCACATGCTCTTGTGAAATCAACCTTTAAGATTAACGTCAAAATAACCAGAAGAGAAATACGCAAAGGTCTATTAAAATCCGTCCCATTGTGCAATTGGTATTGACGTTGCTGTTATTGGTGCTTTTCCCGCTCCTCCGTCATACTCACTTCAAAACAGAAGCAACACAACTAATAACGCGACGTCAATTAAACACACCCGCACAACTCCGCCGACGTTGTTCTGACTGATTTCCAAACCGGAATTTTTCTAGCAGCGGCGTGCCTCAACCTCAATTCATCTTATTGATGCGGTTCTATCTCTGAAATCATATCACGAGAACGATCCCATTTACTTTTCACTTGCCGAATATTTATTTCGATATCTGTTTATGCCGTTTTGAAGAACGAACTTTCATGCAACTGCTATAAAGTCGAGCTTTTAAATTCCGGGTTTGGCAATGTAAGCGGCCGCCACTCCCAGACACTTTGACAGTTCGAAAATGAAAACAGTCGCCGTGAAATAGCAGCTTTGACTCGGCATAATGAGAAAGGGACGACCGTGGACGGCGATAATTAGGAAACGTCGAGAGCCGCACTCTTCTTTTTGTGAATGTCGCTGTTATCTGCAATAAGGCTTTCATAGCGAGAACACCCTTCTTGTACAACTTCCCCGATAACGTATACAAACCATTTCAAAAAATATTTACCACTGCAATTCCGCCTTGTACTTCTTCCCAGTCACAAGAAATATTCATTTGTCCGTCTTGCATTCAATTAGGCAACTCAATGTACCAACAGAAATTTTGCGCTATCTCACATCATAAAAATTATAAATTTTGTACATTTTTACCAGGTTAACGTAATTAAATTTTTAACATTTTCTTTAAATCCGATCGATGTTACCAATAAATTGCAACAGCCTTTTTTGTTAATTTAATGTAGCAAAGTGCTTAAAATTCATCTGACATCTAGTCGACTGAACTTGGAACAAGATCGTAATGCTAACGAACCAGTACCTCATCAAGATCAAAGAGTACGTTTCATTAAAAATAATAATTAAAAGCTTGAAAAGTGGCTGGAAAGAAATAATTAGTTGATGGATTTTGCTTCTAATTTACAGTCCGAACAAAAAATAAAATCAATCTCGATATCAAAATCTCCCTTAAGTAGGTATTAGCGAACAAATTATTCCTTTTTACCACTAAGAAAAATAATAACTGTCACTGGTCTAAATTCGAGTTGTAAAGTAGTATTTCACTAGCCCGTGTTTAAAATAGTGCAATGATGTAAATATTGAAAATGTTAACTGCCACTCGAGCTGTCAGGACTTTCAGGTAGCAAAGTTTCACCGACTAAGTGCTAATAACGTGCTTTCATCAAGTAATTACCTCAAATAGAAAGCACCACATCAATAATATTGAGCTATTTTAAGTAAAAATAAATAGTAGTCCAGATATGGCAAACTATATTGATTCCTGTAGAATTCGTTTGCATCAAAGTTTGCCACTGGAATAACTGTTCCAATACTTTGACGCCAACAAGTTGAAGGGTTGAAGCGGTTGTTGATACATGTTCCAAATTATGCTACTTAATGTTCTTCAAAAAGTAAAATTATCAAAACTTTCAAAATTTTTAAGTTATTTTTATCATGTTGCTGATCCTGTTGCGTTTTGGGTTTATTAGATTTGTCACCTCAAAAACTAATGACGACTTCTTCCTATTTGAAGTTGACCTATTAGCCAGAAATTTATTCGTCTTTTCAAATTATTGTAAGTATATAGTTATGCGAAGAAAAATTTCAAAAACAAATCTAGTGAGAAGTCAAACATTTTCTTCAAGAAGGCTAACACAAGAAGCACATTATCGTAGCAATATTATTGCAAAACTTTTAATAATAGAATTATTAACCAATTTCACAAGCTACGAAATATACTTAGGAGGAACTACTTTTCCGGCTCTTAGAAGACACTCTCTTAGAAGATAAGTAAGGAAGTAATGAGAAGTCACAATTACTAAAATCAAAAAAGTTATAAGCGCCCACAGATACTACTCAGAAACCTTTCTTGGCACCCCCTAACACTAAATTAAACTCTTGATAAAGTATAGCACAAAAAATAAATTTTATTTAAAATTAAAAGCATTAAACATTATATTATAGACAATCGTATAAAAGTTATTCGAATTTTGGTCAATGGGGGTGGTTATTTATCATTTCTGAAACTTGAACTAAATATTCAGCTCCACCATTTCTATTTTCAAATAAGAAAGATTTATACTTGCTCCTAACAATGACTTCTGTTTGAAGAGCGGCGTGATGTGCGGTTTAATGGTCTGACCTCACTTGACTAGTTTTGTGGAGTTAAGGAGTTGAGGAATGAGGTCTATAAGACCTCAGAGACAACTTGGCAGACTTGAAAAGACGATTCCACCAAAGCGACTCATATCAGCCACCTCATTACGCCAAATACAGTTGAAAATATTCCCACTTCAGTTCCTAATTGATCCTGAGTCTTTGTCAAATAATAATATTAGCATATTGCCATTTTAAAGTTGCCACGTTGGAATTTTAATTTAACATCACTTTGCAGTCGCCATTTTAGATTAATCTGTCCTTACGGTTTCCTACATTTCAAACTATTCTACCTCTCTGAAACTTTCCTCTTTCTCCATGTGTTAACAAAAAGATAAAGATTTTTTGAAGTAAAATACTTTTAAATCTTAAAAAATTGTCTTTACTTGTTGTTGTTGCGCGGTTTCTTTCCCAAAACTATTGTGGTCCCACTTTGAAACAACTTCACGCCGTCACTGATGCTTAGTTGCTCACCTTTCTTCATTTCAAGAAAAATCCGCCTTAAGCCCTCTACCGAGATAGTAAATTGAGATATTTCTTGATTTATTGAATATTTCTCCAGGTGATAGCGCGTTGGTAATACATATTCCAAGCCACGATTCCCGTAGGTGAAATAGATGTATGGCTTGTGAAAATAAATTGGTTCCACATTGATTCGGTTCAATATCGGCGCAAAACTTTCAGTTGATCGCTCGTTTGATCGCCTGTAAATTTTGTGAAATAACAGCCTTTTGCTTAAAAACATCAAAAAAATTAATTAAATTAAACTCGGCACCCTGTTTGTGACCATAAAAGGAACACGTGTGTACAAATACAAGCGAATCAAAGGACTTAAAAGCTTTTCCTTTGGTCCAAATCCACAATTAACTTGTGTGTGGTCTCTACGTACTGGATGCTGAAATTTATAGGTTATCCTTCAGTAAGCAAGAGAGACAACGTAATAATCGGGTCGCGCTCTCCCAACTCCGGCCGAAAGTTTTAATGCTTTACTTACATCACGTTCAACCACGAAGCACATCGAGGATGTAAGCAGCTAATAGCGTTACCAATTTGGCAAAAACAAAATTTAAAAAAATGTGCACCTAGAAGACTCATCACACGACGAAACGAGCAACAAAAGCTTACTACCAAAACTTTGAGCAGAGCTTAAATTTTGGCATGTAACTTTTTCTATACGGTTTAAATTTGTGAACTGGGGTCGATGTGCGGTTAATTCGGAATCTCTTGCTGGGGAATTTTAAATCACGTTACGCTCTTTGACTGGCTGAATCGGAAATTGAGTCGATGTAGCTCTTCGAGACTGATACTACCAAAAATGACGGCTCCATTAAAAGTTACAAATTAGACACTAATGTTTGCTGACACTACGGTCGCTTTGTTCCACAATCTTAGATTAGTTGGGGTCTAGTCGGCCATTACTGGCCGTAATTAGGGCCAACTTTCACGTAAATCGAGACCGTCGAGTCAGACGAGCCATTTTGATTACGCTTCTTTTTTTCATGAAACAGGAACCTGGCGGGTGGAGACAACAACGTGTTCCCAAATAGTTGTTAATTTTTGCAATAGTCAGTGCCTTAGCGTAAATTACTTGTAATTACCCTGAGTAATTTGCAACCACTAATTCTAAGGAACTCGTACTTAAGGCAAATTACACAACTTCTCGTAAACTAGATAAATATATTATCCATTAACGGTCTTCTGCCGCTAATTTACGCTTCCTCGCCCGATGTGCAACTAAGTAGGTGCGTTTAAATTAGAGCTTTTTGCGCGGAAAGGCAAAAGTGGCCTTTCTCGAACAAAATCTATACCGGCGGCTTTGGCAACGTTCTTTTTTTCCAAACACAAAAACACGCGAAAGCCGAGTCTTTGAATAAAGCCCCCGGCCTCGCTTGATTACATTGGCGAAATATTTCGGCACCTCTATGTGCAAACAAGCAAACACAAGTGTCGCCAGACAGGTCGGGCGCAAAAAATTAATTACTGCGAATTTATCACAAAAAAAATTAAAATCATCGCCCCCACCCGACGCAATTTTTCAAGTTAATTAAGTTTAACCAATAACGGCCACGTCGTCCTTTTTCCGGGTTAACTTCACACGGTTTTAATCGAAAAATATCAGTGTACTCGGACCATGCCAGGCAAAGCTTCAATTTGTCACTGGACTTGCAGTTTGGTCGGCGAACTGCAACGCACTTTTTCAGAGGGACGCGAAAAAAGTTTTTAATCAGTCAGAGAGCCGGGCGGCGTTTCTCTGTTTAATTAAAAGGCTTTAGCATCGTTAGTCAATTTAAATTTGCGGTGTTTGTAGCCGCGCATGATACAGTTGTGGTGCTGGAAATTACATGGAAAAGGCGCTCGCTGATTTTATTGTGGTTAACTTGACAATCAGGCTAATTTACCTACTCGCACGTGGTCGATAAATACGGGATGAATGCGCGTCAAATCCACCTGCGGTCGACCATTATTCCGGAGAAATTTACCGGAAATTCCTCGATGGCCACAAATGTTGCTGCTTCAAAGAGGCATTGAGGTATATCAGTTTGTACAAGCAACAATGTACAGGAGGTGGTGGCAATAGTTTCGTGAAAGTGCATGCAAACTTGAAGAAAACCAGAACTAAAGTTATTTTCAGTTTTAGTTCGAACATTAAACAGGTCTAGAATTCTGTTCGAGTCACCCGGCGCATCCACCATTTTTGCATTAAGACATATTGTTCTTACACATGAATTACGCAGTTACGTACGGGCAAACCGATGGTGTAAGGGTAAAATCATAGTATTAATAAGTTTACTTTAGAAGATCTCAATTGAAATATTTATATATTATACATACAGGGTGCGTCCGACTTCGATAGCTCGAGTTCTATGATAGGTAGAAATTTGATTTAAAAACACAAATAAACTAAAGAAAGAAGCCTATAACCGGAAATTATTTTTGAACATACAGGGTAAACCAAGACAATTATACAGAGACAAGTGACATTTTTTTAAATGGAATATGGTGTGTAAAAGAAGACTTTTCAGAGCCTTTTCCTAAACTCTTTTCTATCTAATATTATTGCTGACTATTTCCAAACCACTTGGATGTAGCGATTTTTTTTGTTTAAATAATGGCATCTGCAGATGCATGTTAAAAAAATCACTACAGTCACAATTATGAGTTCTAAGAAAAAAATATGTAAAGACAAGTTAGAAAGCATCTGTGGAATGTCCTTGATTCATTTTAATTTTTGAAAAATTATACTGGGTGGCTAAATTTAATTTTTCAATTTAAAACTTTTTGAATTTAATTTTTTTCATTTTTTTAAATAGAACACCTGTATATTTTTTAACGATATGATGTAGAAACTAAAAACAAACATTTTTTGTATGCACACCGCTATGGCTATTTGTAACCATTTCCAAATATCGCCAAATAATTACAAAATTCAAGAATAATCCTAAAAAAATAGATCATTTTCCAAATAACTCGATAAAAAACTTCAAATGTTTCAAAATTGACACAAGAATGACAACTGACGACAGGTAACTGCGATAAATGTGTATTTTTTGTCGGATAATATAAAATGCAAAAAATGATCAAGATACAAAAATAAAGTGATCTTACTAAAAAAACTTATGCTGTTTTTATGAACAAAACATTTGAAGCACTTATTACAATTTTATCTGTCGATTAATTTGAAAAAAAATCTAACTTTTTAGGATTATTCTTGAATTTTGTAATTATTGGGCGATAAATCGAAAATGGTTACAAATGGCCATAGGGGTGTACAAACAAAAAATGTTCGTTTTTAGTTTCTACATTATATCGTTAAAAAATATAAAGGGGGATTCATTTGAAGAAATGGAAAAAATCAAATTTAAAAAGTTCTATATTAAAAAATTAAATCTAGCCACCTTGTATAATTTTTCAAAAGTTAAAATAATTCAAAGACATTCTACAGATGGGTCCTAACTAGTCTTTACATAATTTTTTTTAGAACTCATAATTGTGACTGTAGTGATTTTTTTAACATGCATCTGCAGATGCCATTATTTGAACAAAAAAAAATTCTACATCCAAGTGGTTTGGAAATAGTGAGCAAAAATATTGGATTAAATAGAGTCTAAGAAGTGGCTCCGAAAAATCTTCTTTTACACACCACATTCCATTTAAAAAAATGACACTTGCCCCTGTATAATTGTCTTGGCTTACTCTGTATGTTCAAAGATAACTTTCGGTTAAAGACTTCTTTCTCTAGTTTATTTTTGTTTTTAAATCAAATTTCTACCTATCACAGAACTCGAGCTATTGAAGTCGGACGCATTATTGCCCCACCCTGTATATTTAGGTCAATTTTTCTTCGTTCATTAATTTCTTATAGTTGTTATTCAGAAATAACTTGATCTTGTGAGTTTCAAATATTTTTTTAAAATCACTAATTCAAGGAATATGTAATGTTATCTATAATTTGCTTTTACTCATTAATAAGAAAAAAGCCTGTGCTGCAAAATTAAATATTGACATTACCGAATCAAGACGATAAAAACTGTAAGACGTCATCAAGCATTAGACCGACTAAGCTTTTCATAATTTTTTAAAAGTCAGCTAAGTAATAATTGGAAGCACAAACGTACAAACCGGTAATCCATAAATAACGAGGTGATCAATCTGTTTTGTTTTACTTATATAACTTTGAAAAAGGATGTATCTAGTTGCTTGACAGGATAAAAATCCACAACGTTATCATTCTTTTTGACTGTATGGCTACAATAAAAATCTAACGTGCAGATGCACGTCTTAGCTAAGTGCAGAGATTGATGATGTGCTTGCTGAGATCGGTTGATCTAGGTATAGGTGCGTTGTGGAAAGAGGGTTAGGATAGAGGTAAATGGGGATCAAGGCTTGTGTTCTTCATGAAAATTTCAATGCGTTTTTAAGGCAGCGGTTAGCCCCTAATATGTTAGGGGTCCTGGTAATTTATTTGCCTGGGTTGTGTAATTTGCGGCGGAAATCGCCCTGGACCGATACCCAGATTAATAATACTTTGCCCCTCGACTCTTACAATAACCACTTCACAATTCAATTAATCTGATAAATCAGCACCTAGTGCAGGGAGCGTACTTTAATTAAATAGCATAATGCCTCGACGCCTAGGTACATACTAATAGTTTTGATGTATTAACCGACGAAACACTTTAGACCCTTGAATGGTGGTAAACAATGGCCGTGTTATCGGGGCGCTTCCCCGCGGAAACTAAGTGCGATTGATGTCATAAATACGAGGGCAGATTAGACGAAATGCAGGGAAAAATAAAATTTGGCGCGGTCTTTGCGATTTATACCTTTAATTTCCGCCAGGACGCAATTACGAAGAATTCGGAAAAGTTTCCCGATTCGGACGTGCTAAACGAAGCTAAAATATCAAATTAGCAAAAATTGTATAATGCGGCAATAAATCCAAGCAATAAAAGCTATAGAAGATAAAGTTTTGAATAGTTTTATTAGGTTAAATTATGAGCGCGCCCTAATAAAGTCTTGAAATTTAACCGTTGCCGCACTTCACCCCTCCTCAAGGGCGATAAGGACGTTACTTAAGAGAAACAAGGGGTAAGCAGATAATAAAACATTAAAAACGCCGTGTTCTAAATTACAATCTAATATTTTATTCATGTAAAATTTTCCTTTGCCCGTGCTTGCGTTACATGCAGTGTTTGCCGGTTTATATATTCATAGCGTTTTTAATTTACGGCCAACCCGCATTGTAATTCCCGCCGCCTCCAAGTGCTTAGAACTTGCTGACAATATCTTAGTTTATGAATAGAATCGATCCGCTGTCTCGTCATTAATTCGGCAAATTTCACTGACGGAACGTTTAACCAACACAATTCCAAGGATGTACAGCGACCATCCAGCACGTTCCCTAATTCGCCTCCAAGGACATATTTTCAACTTTAGACAGTCAAGTCGCATCGCAAAAAGTTGAACAAGTTTCGTACAGCCGCCGGAAAGTTTGGATATTAAAATTTCTCCCCCGTTGTTCCTCGTCTTTTTGTTTGGTGCAATTGTACCAAATATAACTGATTTCAAACTCTCAATTAAGTCTGACTCGGCAACGAGGCGACGCTAATGCCAACGGAGCCGCCCCGAGTACAGAAAGTACAACCGCCTCGACGGCTGTTCTTTCGAAGAAATGCACCGGAGGAAGGACGTCGCAAAATTCGGTGTAATGAACAATACACCAAACACAGATGTTGCTGTTGCGCTGTTTATGCACACTCTGACGAATCTGGCGATGCATTATTCATCTATGTGCGAATCTGACGGCGGCCGGGCAACAGACACAAATCATACTGTTGCCTGTTGCCCCGACAAATAGCGCCAATAAAGAGTAAAAATAACGCCAATTTTAAAGTGGCTAAAAAAATTCTCCTTTCTTAAGCTTAAATCTAAAGTTCTGAACCATGTTAACTCACAACTTTATTAAATTTAGCTAATTACAATGTGAGTATTAAATTATGTTCAAAACTACCTAAAAAAAAAAAAAAACTACAAAAATAATAATCTCATTGTGACATTAATGTCGCGTACGCCCTCTTCTTCTTTCAATTACCCAATTAGTCGAGAAGATAATTTTCCTATTCTGAAAGTAGGTCCTACCTGCTGCATCTACAAGTTGACTGTGATTGCTTGGTGAGGGTGTACAACCTTGTTTTTCAGTGCGCTTCATATATGTTCTATGGAGTGGTCATATTAAAATACTTCAAGATGCACAATCTGTAATTCTATTCCCTCGTTGTCTATTCCTGCTGTTTAATAAAAATAGACGTCCCTTCCTTACTTAAAAAAAATTTAAGAGGGTACTGTCGTTGGCCGGAAAAATGTTGATAACAAAAATATAGTGATAGTAGCAAAACTATATTCATTATTGGTTTTATTAGTTGTAGAACATATACTAATATGATATTGCACCTGGTAAGCTAGCTCATAGAACAAAGACTGAATAGATTTTAGAGCAAAACTGTTAGGTATGTGGTTAAAACAACGATCTCAAAAATATGTGAAAAGGAATAAATTTGCTGCTACAAAAGCAAGAACCTGGGCTGTTATCCATTAATTCCTCCAACATGCACCGTTGGTTCGGAGGCTTTCGCTGAATATGTTTCATGCTGTTTACAATCAAGCGACACCTGGGCATCAATTTCAAACTTTTTGTTGAAAACGCATTTGTGTCGCTGAAATTGATGTCATCAAATAAATGCCGAATATTAGCATATTTGCAGTTTCAGCATTCACCTTTTTTCCATTTGATTGTTTTAGCACTTTTTCAGCTTTCCATTCAACACTTCTAAAAAGCAATTTAGCCGCTCGATTGTTACACGTCGGCTTTCCCCGTACCTAAATATTTTCTTTTGTCGATTTGTCGACAAATATTTTTTTGTTTTTCTTGGCAATTGTTGGAATTCACCCATATCCGGCAGAGATACGGGACAATTATGTCGCGGAATCCCAGGCCACGTCCGACTTGCTATTTATAATTCAAAATCGTTCTCGAAGTTATTTATGAATAGCGATCAAATTTTAACAGCACTTGAGGGTGCCTGCTTTACGTGAAGCAACCCCACGCCGTATAAAGTATTAGACAATAAATAAAAGTGTCCTCCTCGTGTTGTAAGCTATCTGGTTAAGTCGATAAATCTTGTTCGTTCATGTAGCAAGTCGGGAATCAATTTCTGACCTAATAAATTTAAGACAGTTTAAAGGGAAAAATTTTGCTTTTGCTAACTCTGAAGTCGAAGAATTCGCCGGTCGGATTCGCATTGATTAAGGGAAAAAATTAAGATCGGGGTGGATGCTCGCCACATAATGGCGGGACGGGCTTTGTCCGGGCGTCGCCGCTGTAAGAAGTCAATTTTATAATGAAAGACTTTTGTTTGGTTCGTTGTAGCCGGGTGTGTTTTTGTCATCGGCTCTTTCATAATCACCGGGCTGTTTGAGGGAGGAGAACGTAGGTGAAAACGAAGCGCGTAGCTCTACGAATTATCCAACTTTTCGGATAAAAATTTAACGATTTTTCTTTGACACAATGTGCGCTGTTAAACACTGGAAAGCTTTTACTTTGATCATAAAAGAAGATTGAAAAGTTTCGACAAGTACCGGTATTTTGAAAGGCTATATTTCCTACACAATTTATTTACATTACTAACTTTTAAACGATTTATTGTCGGTTAATGTGTTTCGCCCCGGACAAGAGTAGAGGTTCTGAATACCGACTCCGGGCCCCGTCACGCTAAAATATCACCCTTGGCTGTTACGGTTGCTATTTTTATTCACTGCACTGTCGACGTTTTTATTATAGTGTTAACGTTATTTAATAACAACCGAGCTTTCCATTATCTGGCGCTTCTTGAAATAATTAAATTTTACGAGCTTTGGTTTCACTAAAGCCGTTACGAAACCGTCAACAAAGTGACTGGATGAATTCAAGAGCCGTCCATCGTTAATCTGCCAATAGGGTTTTTGTTGGCCGACCAATTACCCGAATTAGTCTCCCTGATGAAGTGATTGGTTTTGTTTATGAGCATCGCTAACCAATTAGCCGGACAAAATCGGAAATCACTGTGTTTAATTTGGCTTTATATTCTTTATGGCTTAATTTGCCGTATAATTAATTGCGACCGTTCGAGTAAAAGATTACAAGCGATCAAGAGCTCGACTGCATCTACCGAAACCAAATTGCACCCGATTTTTCACTTTTGCCCTTAAACTAATCATTTGCGTACATAATTTTAGGCACTTGACGAACCGCAAGTCTCTCGATTATGGTGAAGTTTCTGGCCATCTCCAAACCTCCCTCTTGTTGGCAGTAGCAGCGCTACGGCTTGTTTTATTTCATGCATATTTGATGCGCTATCTCTAGTGAACAACATCCATTTAATGACTGCCTTTCTTCGTTATTTCCGCGAAATAACTTGTCAACAACACCAAATTACCACGTAAAACTGTACAGTAGCGTTACTGCCCTTAATCAGAATCTTGTAAGCCGATCTGTTTTATAATCGGGGATATTGCCTGCTGAATAAATTTAATTAATAATAATAATAAAATCAATAATAATCACCAAACCGGAAACTAAATACAGCAAGAACAGTCTGGGACCCATTTTTGTAACGACGAAACGACGCTGCCGTAGCGCAAGTCAAGTACCTGCTTGAATAAAGCAAATGCTTGCCAAAAGTTTTTGATTAACATCCTTTCGTTAACGGTTGTTCAGCTCAAGCGAGGCAAAAACAAGGCAGTTGAATTAAATTGAAGAAATTCAGGAGACGCAATTACATCAAATTTCTCAGCTCAAAATCAATTGCCAATTAAAATTTCGTAGGATTAAGATAAGGAAATAATTTTCACAATTTCAAAGAGGATGCAGTTTTAAAAAGGTTACCTCTAAAACTAGAAATTCAAGTAAACTTACAACGGACATTTTCTTAATGAAAGATGAAACCACCATTAACCAGATATCTTCCCTTTAAAACAATTAATACAAACGAATTGTCACCGCCAGAGCTCTTATCGAGTTAAGCCCTTATTTATGTAGGTATATGGCACCATTACTGTAACAATTAGTTACCTCTTAACTTGATTAAGGGCGCGATAGAGAGTAGAGTCGCCCAAGTTTAATTTCAATTACCATGACAAACTAAAAATGGGCGTCATTCCCAATCGATTTAAAATCGCCGTTTTATAGTTATTCCGTATAAACGCTTGAAAGCGATAAATAAATTAATGAAATATAGCAAAATGAGGGGTCGTAAAAATTTTATTTTATGGTCTTATCTAAATCGCCATAACTAAAACGATATAGCGATTTGGATTTTTTCATCGTTGAAACGTGTTACTGGAACGTACGAGGAGGGCAAAGTTTATGGAGTCGACTTGAATTTAGAAACAAAACCACAAATAAGATACGTGAGTAAAAACAAAAAAAATTAATTTGTCGGGAATTTCGACACGCTTTCACTAATCATTTGTCTGCTAGTTATATACTTTTCGAATAATATCTTAATTTTTGATTATCCTGTTATAGTTCTAATCACAACCATTTTAAACGAAGCTTTAAAACAAACGTTGCTGACGCCGTAACTTGTTAATATTATACTGTATTTTATTTATATTTGCGCAATTTCCGTAACGGGCGTAAAAACCGATAGCTATGTGAGAAATGGCGGATGCGCCGGGAGAATTTGTTCAATATCGGAAATGTAGCAAAGAGCAAAATAACACCAGTCTGAACGTAAATCGCCAAAACTGCTAAAAGGGTAAACCAGCTCCATGCAACGTAAATCAGCGTATTGCTCATTAAAACTTTTTATCTTCTAAAGGCACGGTAGTGAATTTGACTTTTAGGAAAATAACTACTCTACATTCCTAAAATTTCTAAAATTTTTCCTAGCTTTACAGCTACGTTGTTGGTTAAATCTTAGTTTATTTTATAAATAAAATAAATAATTTAAGATGTAGCTTTTTAATTAGGTTGGATTTTTAACCCTCAGCTACGACGTAGTGTTGATTGTCAACCTAAAAAGAGGCAACAAATTTAACAATAAGCTTTTTAAGCTTCAAAGCACAAGGCTTTTATCTCTCAAGTTCCTTCTTAATTTGGAAACATTTGAGGTTTTTTCACGCAACCCCGATCTTGCATCCTTTTAAAACTCAAAATCATTATCCGTCCTTCCGTGTTTGTGCTTCGATGAGCCGATCTGCTTAGGGTTAAATTCGAATTATGCTATTGATAGCCAACGAGGCAATCCCAACCGTTCCCATTGAGATTTGTTTATCTGATGCTGGTAGCATTTTCAACGTTTTAATGACAAGTCCGAATTGACATTGAAGTTGCGATTGTGCCGGTAAATGGTTGAGCGAGTTTGATAACAAAACAAGCCCGGATGCTGCACTAAAGAAGTAATAAGTTACTGGTAAAATTCGGGGGATAACTGGCCGTAGGGCGGGTCTGGCAAAACTTTATTTCAGGAGTTAACCCGCAGCCGTATGGATTTCTGTAGCCAGTTAGTAGTTCGACATTAACCAAACCGTAACAGATGGCGGACTGCAGTCTCAACACAGTTATTTCATAATGAAACCGCTAAAATTTGCCGTATTACCGTGTTACTCAGTGCAACATTGTTCCCAACGTGCGAGGACGACGACGGGCTGGCAATGAACACAGAAACCGGCGACGTGGTGATATAATAGAAGCCGATATGACGCTCTGGGGGACAGTAACCGCACTCAAAACCGCGAGGACGCATCATTATCACACACACTCGCACTCGAGATTCAAAATAGAGCCGAATCGATATTCCACACTCGACTTCCGGTCAAGGGTCTCTTCGATGATGGACGGTCCGAATTGAAATTCGCCGAAAAAACCCCGAAACCCAGTATCATTCAACAGGATTCATGTCCACTTAAAATCGAGAATCGATACCAGACGAAGCCGTTTAACTGCTAATAAAGAAGTTTCTATGCGAGCGGCCGGATTGTGTATGAAGTTCGGGAATTTAGTTAATGCGGGGTAAATACCTGCTGGAAACTTTTTATGGCGGAAATTTTTCTCGCAAAACGACGAGCGCCGCAACTTACGCTCCAGAAATTATTCCCGTACTTACCGCACGATAACATTACGGTTTTCAAAAGGGAACAACGCGCCATCAACGTCGTCAGTTGCTGCGGTCATGCAGGTTTGCGTTTTAAACTATTAGCAACAACTTCGTGTTAGTTTAAATTAAATTAACTAGGTTACGTACCTACATGTAGATATAACATGTGATTGCCAACAACCACCGCAGGAAGCGTCGTCTCGTCATTTTCGGAATCTACTAAAGGGCACTTGGGAGTGGTTCAAATCAAATTCCAACTTAATCCACCCGTGGTCATGGCAACTTACTGAACATACGTATTACGTTGGCGACCACACCACATCAAGTGGCGGTTTTATTCTCCATTAATCCACGGCAAGCCAGTGACAATTAATTAAACGGAGCACCTCCATCTTCGAAATTTGCACTTACCCCTGTTGAGAATAAACAATAATAGGGAAGAGCAGGTCAAGATTCTAACGCAAACTTAAGCGAGATTCAAGAACATTAAACTAATATTTACTTAATAAAATGTTAATTAAATTTCTTTGAGAATTCTGCATTCGATAATTTTCGGAACTTGACCCACATAAGAAGGTTATAATTCTTAAGCTTCTTATCTTTTATTTAACATTATCTACATCCTTTTAGTGGATAAGCAATATTTGATTATTCTCCTTGCATCTCCTTTGGGGACTCACAACCGTAATATACTGATTTTGAACTTTGATATTATTATCAGTTTCAGACGCAACTTCCTCGACTTCATTCAACTTCTGGGCAGTTACTTTCAAAGTAATAAAAACTTAATGCATGTATGCGATAAACAGACAGTTGTTTTATGTTTCGCCACCAACCTGAGCACGTCTGTTATCTTCCCTTTATGTGACACATTCCGTATGAATCTTTGCATTGAAGTTTTCTTGCCTGAGTCCTGGGACGTTTTACTACTCTTGAATAATTCTTTGCTGAAATACAGTTGGTTGTTTATAAATTTGCTATAGATATCTTGAAAATTATTACTGAAGCCCTAGAAAGTTATTAATTTTTGTCCACCTACTTGGAGAATTCAGCAAAAGCTTGATATTTTTTCATTGTGATTAGAAGTTGTTTAAATTGTTTTCAAATTAAATATTATGTTAATTTTTGTCTCGATAACCGCCGTTTCCGCTGTTTTCTGAGAATTAAGTCTTTTTTTGCGGTAACACTTAATTCAAGGGGTAATAAAACTTTTTTGTAGATAATGCAGAGCTTAGGTAACATTTGATTCATAGTTTAACTTTTACCAAATGAAAGAAATTTTAGACTTTTGATTTTTTTCTTCTATTACACCTCGTAATCCTGAAAATCACGACCTCTTGTAGAAAAATCAAGAGATTGATGCTCTAAAGTACTCAAACCTTCCAACATCTACCTCAAAACTTAAGCAGCGATGGCTTATTTGGGATGTGTGGTCCGCCTTGAAAGTGGTAGTGAAGAAAGCTAGCACGCATTTAAGGCATGTTATGTTTATCCATAAAGATGGGATGGTCTTGAATTCTGGAGAGTGTAAACTGGCTATGTACTTTAATATTCTACTGACGCACTTTAATCATTGCTGGTTTACGACGCCTGCAGGAATAAATGCGGACGCAGAGAAAGACGCTTGTAAATAATTTTTGAGACGCCGTCAGGATAAAGAGCAATTAACCCAGAAAACTTTAAACCCGCTCATGGCATAAAGACATGTCAGCGATCAAGAGCGACGTTAAAACAATGAAATTTAAACATGGCGTCAATACAGCACGAGTCGGTGCATCATCTGGATTCGAGTCGATAATTTCAAGAACAACAAAAACTTAATAGCAACTTTAACCATCAGGCCCGAAGCTTTCTAAAGTATTTCTTATTTCGGTAGCGTTGTAGACGAAATTGCCCTTCACTTCGATTTCGAGAGCTTCCAAATTAGTTTTCCCGAGTACCTACGTTTTATTATTGCCAAAAAGGAATATGTGACCCTCCCCGACGCTTTTTCGAATGAATATTAATGCAGACCGCCGAAAATGTTCGTCGGCAAATATAAAAATCACTTAGGCAGAATGAAGGGAGATACCCGCCCGCCCAATATTAAATTTACCTGGAATTCTATAAAGTAACTTTTTGATGGGTTTTCTCTCCCGTACCACATCCATAACGGAGTGCATTAAATTTTAATAAAGCAGTCAAGGGCCAATAGCCAAGGCTCATTCGAGACTACGCACATCCACATCAGACCTTTCCGAATATTCGAGTGGGGCTTTGCGTGAAGGGCTGCCAAAGATATTTTCACGTCAAATCAAAGTTTAGAACGTCAACCGTAAATATTTTATGTCCGGACGTATTAACGAATATGCGCGATTCTCTGCGGTCAAAGTCCCAGTCAGACTGTTCCGTTTCGATGGTTCCATCGTCAATAACCAAATTAGCGAACAACCCACGGAATTTTAACCCAATTAACTGCGAATTAAACATCTCAACACGTTTCAAGCACGCCGCTCTTTACGGTAATTGTTAGGAGTAATTAGCCAGATCTATGTTAGGGACCACCAAATGAGGCAATGGAAAAGAGAAGAACTGTCAGTGCTTCGGGCGACAATAGTGGCTGATAGCACGACTCTATCTTAGCGGGTTTACATTTGTTTGATTGTGGGGAACGTGGCTGTTGGCACAACGCGATGCTAGGAACGATGGGCGTGGGTGGCGCCGAGGGCGGCAACCCTGCACCCTATTCCAAGGTCGGAGAAGTTTTAGTATCTATGTTAAATTAGAAAAAAAATTGCATTGATACAAAATTAAAAAGGCATAACAGCAATATTAGAGTTGAGTTCACTTGTTCATTGCCTCTACACAAAGCGGTCACTTCAACAACATCGCATGACTAAACAGCACATTTTCTACCTTTTCTCTCATTACAATTATTCCAAATTTTGTCAATGGTATCTTCTATTGATCTTACTGACCAATCCATGGATGTGAAAAATTTTCGTTTCACCCTTATCGGGCTTGCGAATTAGCATGCGCTACAGTGCTAATCATTTAAAACAAGCCACTTTCAGGTAGTCATTTTTCAAAAAATTTAAAAACATTTGGAAATTCCTGTTTCACAGATCTCATCTCGAATCTGTGCACAAAAACAATAAAACTTTTATTTCAACAAAAATTTTAAAGAAAAATTTTGATTCTCCATTTATCTCATTCAAAATTTATTTACAAAATAATTTTCTTCTCTCAGCATCCTGATCTTTGGAATGTATGTCCATCGCCATACCTTTAAAATATTCGAATTTGAACTGTTTCATCCCAAATAATTCAATGTTGTGGCACAACGAACAGACCATAGTGATAATAAAGTTTGACAAAGATGGTTAGTTGAATAGTGACAGTCAATATTGAAGACTTGCAATTACGTAGATTGTCTTGGTTTTTTTGTTGAAAATAATACTTTGATTGGTACAGTTATTATTTTGGCAAGTAACAGTGGTAAACATAAAAAG
The DNA here is from genome assembly GCA_951805265.1 of Schizotus pectinicornis. Taxonomy (NCBI): domain Eukaryota; kingdom Metazoa; phylum Arthropoda; class Insecta; order Coleoptera; family Pyrochroidae; genus Schizotus; species Schizotus pectinicornis. The sequence continues at coordinate 9,511,805 of OX638206.1, read as the reverse complement.
GGACTTAGCTGGTGATGTTATGATAGCAATTTGGGGAGATCGATGCGAACGTCGCGAGACTTAGTATGATGTCAAGAGTAGTTATTGATGTCACCACTGGAGGATGGCAGCAAGTTTCTGATCGTGACGCAGGGGAAAGAACGAGCACTACAGTCCCAGAGCAAAGGGCGCGAAATTATGGAAATTACTATAAGAGAAAATCCTTGTGTGTTTGCAAGGGCGGCAATTCAAAATATAGAACTGAAGTCAATTGTGGTATGGAAGTAATTTCCTGGCAAAAAGTTTAAAGAAGAAGAGAATTTTTGAACTTCAAACTTGGCAATTTTAGAAAAAAAAATTTTAGTTTTCTATAGACTACATCGAATCTGAACGCGTTCCTATTAAAACTTAGGCAACCTTATACAATACAACAAGAAAGTACAAAACTCTCAACAATCATTGTTGCTAATATTTTATTTTTATTTATGCTTTCAATCTTTAGAGAACTATTCGGGACACCAAACAAAAAATATAATTAAACCAAATTTAAGTTGTAAGTGATATTATTATGTGGAAAAAAATGATTTTTAAGAGTTCATGGAAACATTGTTGCACAGAACTCGCTGAAAGTTGATCAAATGATGGACGCGAAAACGTTGCGCGTCTCTGCAGATTTGAGAATTTATAATTTTTTTGGCCGGCTCCGCTTCAGACTCCTTCGGGGCGAATCAACAAAAATATCGGAAATGGCGGTTGATAAATCGAAAGGCTCGGTAATCTGGGCCGGAAAGGTTTTAATTTTATTAGTAAAAGTTGTAAAGTAATGATATATGGTTTCGGGGTCTAAAACAAATATCCCTTATGAATAGAGACACAGGATTAAACTTTCAGATGACTGCCAAGGCGCAGATTTATGGTTTTAATGACCAGTATAATGCCGGACTGCGTTGTTGGCCGGTCCGAGTCTCGTCCCTAAACCAACGTTTTTAAAATTAATTATTTAATACGGAATTTCGCGTCACATAGATTATGCACCACTTGTTCAGCACTCACGAGCCGAGGTCGACGGGTGACAAATCCAACGACAAGGGTTCCTCTTTCGCGAATTGACAAAAGAAATTATTTATATGGGTATACCGAAGCGGATTACATTAAACTGTAATGGCGACTTTGCCAAACTAAAACTTGATATTTCGAAACATTCAGACTGTCTGGTTTCTTTGCAGTTAGACGACATAGAGAGAATGCATTTATTTTACAGAAAAGGGGAAAAGGCACTTGTGGCGGATAAGTCCGACTCTTCTTGCAACATGTGCCTGAACAATCGCAAACTCGTCATGTAGCTAGAGCTGTATTGTTGTTTCCAAAAGGACTTCGACCAACCATAACATGAAAGATTCCAACCACTTACTGCAGGATACATCTCACAACTCCGGGTTCGGTGTAAAATGACGAAACTTGTGCACAGCAAAGCAACCAGCATCGTCAGGCCACACGTCTAGATCTCGTATGGAATCCTCTTCCAAACTTCATTCTTAGACAATCAAGTGGTACATTACATAGTGCGTGGATTCTAATCGCTAATAACTTCTTTAATTTACGATTAATTAAGATGCACTGTTTGGCACTGTTTGGCAATGTATTAAAATTATGTACTTCCGTGACACCTTTCAATTTCTTCTTAAATGGTTTAGTAGTACTTAGTTTAATTTTTATTTTTGAAAAGAAATTAAGTTGGCACCCAAATGAAGTAAAATTAAGTACTTTTAAGAATTTTGCAAAAACTTATTTTGCAAAAATTTGAAAGGAATTAAATGAGAAACAATCTACGCATTCTGCGCTATACATTTTTGTCACAAGATGCTGCCCTCTACCGACGACTCAAAATTTTGACCAAAAATGCATCTGTGCCATTTATTCCTAATTTAAAAGTGCTACATATTTAAAGGGATAGGGGGTTAATGTGTGCGTCCTATCCTTTCCGGCCTCCGGATTGCTCTGCACATTAAGAGAGTTATAACCGTTTCCTATTACACCAGAATTTTAGCGGTAACAAGAGTGATTTATAATAGCCTATAGAAATAAAAATAAATAAATGATAAATGCTCATCTGGATTTTTAACTTTTGACCTAGTTGCGTAGGACTAACTACTGTTTGCCATCTGTCAGCGGAAATTCGTCAGGAATATTACGACACATCATCCCGCATAAATCAGGAAAGCCGTTCTGTTTATTTTATTGTCTCTACAACCTCGTAATACCGGCTTTATTAGCATGGAGATAATTAGATTTAACAATGCCGACTCCCTAACGACTCGACTCTTGGCGGTTGTTAATCCGAAAATTTGCCAGCTTGACAACTTAAAAAAGTTAGAACTTGAATCTTCATGTTGGTGGTTTCAATTTTCTTGCGGACCGCATTTTACTATCGTACCTGCTGATTTCCTTTTTGATCCTGGCTCCTGAATATCATGTCACTTTTGTGATGTTCGAGTCGCAAGGCCTATAATACGCTATATCGTGAGGTCCTTCCTGTAATGCATTTGAACTCTCCAATCTTCTTTGGCCACTGCCGGCTAATCTGTCCTCGTATAGTAAACGACGGTGAGTTCTATTGAAAAAAAATCGGACGCGTGAATCTTTCAGCGACAATCGATTCAGCACGTTTTATCTTTGGTGCTGAAAACATGTAGCCGTTGACTACTTTACGAAATAGACAGGCAAACGTTCCGCTGAATAGCCTACCTCCAGATACGTTGGCACACAGTAAATATTTTATTGAGCTTAATTAATCGTAAACATCCGAGAAGAGATTTTACTGCGAACTATAAAACACCTCTCACGTTGCTTTACTTGAGAGTGAAATTCTTCTCTCGAGTATTAAAAACACCATCAACAATGGAAAATAATAGTTTCAATAGGAAATTCACAGAGAAGAATATTTTATATTATTAAATCCTTTGAAGCTCGCAAATGCTTTGAAGTCCTACCTAAGTAGGTGTTTTACTGCCGAGCGATTTCTATGCTAAATTGGGATTTTATTCCCGGCAAGTGAATAGTTGGGTAGCAAGAGGAGTAATCAATTAAGAAGCAGATACTTGACTAAACGAAATGGAGAAGCTTTAAACATTCCATGATTGATGAAAATAATTCTACCAAAAAACTCTTTTACCTCTTCTCTTTGACTCAACGAACTGCGAGAGGTTTTACACACTTCATGAGTGATAAAAAATTCTTTTCGAAAAAATTGTTTACTTCTTTATCAGAAAATCGGTTCCAATGTGAAGTTCTTCAATGAAAAGAAATGTTTCATGAATACCATTCAACGGAATTACGTTTTGAGATCGGAAGCAACAGTTGAATATTGCTGACCAGCTTCATTTAAATTAAAGTGAATTTATGATCCTAACATTTTGTTTTATCGATCATTTCTTACTTAATGTACAAAAATTATAGCAAAATAAACCCTCGATCCAAGATTTTGATTCATTTTTCATCCAATTGCAAAATTTCACCAACTTGTGATCGTTTCGACATTATTACAAAGTTATGAGTTGAACAAAAAATCTTACTGCTTTCAGTTCCAAAAGGCTAAAAATCGATCCTTTAAAATTTTTAAAAACAAAAGTCAATGTGTGATATACTTTAATTTTCCATCTGAAATCTAGAGAATGTAAAATTGAAACTTCTCGCTGGTAGCTTGGAAACAAACCATTTATGAGTCAGTTAACTACGCTTTTATAGACAATGAAAGCTGTTAGATATCGCTTCACCGTACTTCTGTTTAGAAGTGGCAAATTAAAATCATCCATTTTAGGGTGTAGTAGACGTATTTTGGTTATGTAAGTACCTTTACAATTGCGTAGTAACAACAAAGGACATTTTCTGTATTATGGAAGATCTAGCTATTTGATCAACGACGTAATGAGGCCGATGTTGCCGGGGCAGGCTCCGTTATGAAATTTCCGACAATTCGTAGAAAATTATGGCCAGTTACGAAACTGAGGACGGCGTTTCTTTCATCGAAATTTTTAAAATTAGCCCGCATCCCCGAATCGTACATCATAAGAGACCTTATTTTACTGCAATACGGGAAAATACGGCGGCATTATTTGATTATAGTCTTGGAAAGTGATTACGACTTATAAACAAGAAACCTTGCGTTCTCGTCGAGATTTCCAAGCAAATCGTAATCAATTTAGATCGGCTGTGTGGAAGACAAAAAAATGATAATAAGAGCAAGCGGGCTACGAGAATTTCTACACGAATAAGTACTTGCAGAAAATACGGAATCGCGCAACAAATTAAATTTCATGTGACCCGATAGAAAATTCAAAGCGAGCCAAAACAAAATTTTTAACAGCTGAGTGGGCAAAACAGGAAATAACTCGGAATACAAATTGTGGCACAAGAGCGATCTTGAAGCCAGCACTCCTGCCTCTGAAAAGACAATAGCTTTTGTTGCATCTTAATGAAATTTCCTTATTTTGCCTGTTTATATGGATATTTTCGGTTGCAAACACGAGAGCTTTGGGGGGCTCGTTATTTTTTGTTGAAATTGAGCCATAATTTTTAATTAGGTTCAGGGCTATTTCCGATCGCTGAAAAGTTAAAATTAAGTGGATGCAACCTGAAAATAGCCACAATTCTTAAATATAGATATTCCCGCGTTTAATGTCGCGACTTCCGACGTTTTGGTTGTAGGTCACAGCTGGTGCTGAAAATTTTATGTTTTTCGATCAGGGAGGGAAAAAATACCACTAGCACCCCGGTGTGTTCATTTTATAGCATCATCAAACGCCTTCATCAGATCGCGTGACCGGAATAACGTAACTGTAATCTATAAAGATTCCGGGAGGAAATTTTCAGTGTCGGACAGGAATTTTTTGATGGCCAACAGGGACGGTTTTAGAGCAGTCGAAAATTCGTCAAAGTGAGAACCGACCCCGCGATCCCGACATTGTCGCTATAAATTTAGGCAGAGAGGTCTCAACATCTGTTACAGTGACTTGGCTAATTTCTCATTTCAGCTTCTGCCCGGGTGGCTCCGCCTGATTTTCTGGATAAATAAATTCACACTGTGCACAGCACTATGCATAAGCTGAGCCCATTTATCAACATGGATGAAGAAAACACTTGTGCACCGCCGGGTTCATCAGCGAACTAGCTTTATTGCTCTTATTAAATTAGCGAGATTTAAGGTTATGTAGGGCTTAGCGCCGGATAATCCCTTGACCATTTTGTTATTTCGTCAATGCGGCCCCGTTTTTTCCGCGCTCGTAATTTCCGCTGGTAATGGAAGAAGGAACAATGAAGTTTTTAATCTCGAAAAAATCTCGCTGGCTCCTTTCAGCTATCCCAGTTTTTCTGGCGCTTGATGTCTACATTTTAATGGGTTTAGATGCCGCAACTCGAGAGGCGCTAAATAACGCCGTTACGCTATTATTGAGTTTTCCCCGAAGAAAGTGCCATTCGCAAACCGCGTTATTATTATTTATTCAAGATGCGTTAGCATCCGACCAAACTTGTGCGTAACTCCTAACGAAAACTTTGCTTATAAAACAAGTTCGGCGGCGACATCCATGATACATTGCCGATGATACGAAATAAATTGTTATGAATCGAAAAATATTTTTAAAGTTCAACCGCTGCTCAATTACCACCGGAAACTTACCTCGAGTTGTGGAAATCGCGGCTATTTCGGCGATATTTCGCATCGACCCGAAACGTGGCATTGAGGGGGCGACATAACAAAATGTCAACTGTCAAAACTCACAAACATAAACATTCATTTATGATGGAACATAACAAGGATTAATGGCAGGCGCTTTTTCCAAGTTGCAGGTCGCAATGGTTCCAGGGTTGCCAACAGACTGATGCGAGTCGACGCCGTGTTTCCGACGGTGACCGTCGACGCCTCCACATCATAGCTGCTGAATTCAAGGCGCCTGTCCGTTAATGTATGCGTTTGAAAGTAATTCCCTCCATGCCTATGCACTCGCTCCAAACGATTCATCTGCTCGCTGAAAGAACAGTCAAGATTTGGCTCAATTTAGGAAATTACGTTAAGCATATTTCTACAGATGTTTATGGTCAGTTTTCTCTCGCAAAGATAGGTACATTACTCGTTTCAGCGACCCTAGTGCACTTCAAAGCATTGCATTTTCGAGGATTCGATTTTCGTTCCCAACAATATGCGGAGTTACCCTCGCAACAGCTCGCATTTTAGCTACTTAGTTTTACAAACTTTAATTATTTACTCAAATTCGAGAGCCAAATTTAAAACTCGAGCTTTAGAGCCAGCAGCGTTATCTAAAACCAAATTTTAAACCGTCAATAAATAACCTATGCTAACTGATCACAGTTTACTTGTAACTTTAAAGTTAAGAAAGGTTTTATAAATGAAGACTAGAGGAAAGGGTAGTAGAAAGCTTCATTTACGTGCCGCATTACGGTAGTTGTAAGACTTCCTATTGACCAATACTTTGCAACCCTTACACTGATTAGTTATTGAAATCTGGGGCATGGAGGCCAACGCGAATCAATATAAATACTGACTCACTTCATTCATGTCTATTTAACTATTATGACTTGCAGTCCGAAATTAGTTCTGTATTTAAGTACCTAGCAATATTTTTGTTCATTAGTGCAGAAGCCTGAACTGCATAGAAAAGGGTTTTGCCATTTACCCTAACGACAGTACCTTTCAAAAAGTGTAGACGGGAAAATATTAAATCTGCAATTATATTTGAAATTTAGAAACATAATTATGTTGCATTCAATCACGTAGCGAGTGGGAGATTAAGTCAGGCCTGCCCGAATCATTAACAAAAATTATTGTATAATAAATTTTTTTATTATTTTATTTATACATAAGTACATCTTATGTATTATGTATGTACGTATTATAAAATTTAAATAATCTTAAAGCCCCCAAGACTTTGCTGCTTCATTTGTCTGATGGATAATTCGCCACTGCCAGCTGCCACATATTTTACACAATCCCCCCCTTTTATCTTATTATTATTGATAATACGGATATTTGAACCAACTAAACTCAATTCTTTGTATACAATTAACAATTATGTTACTGTAGTCGTCCTCGTGACGCTTTACTGAAAACAATGGGGCAGACCTTTGGCGAACGTAAAAAATTGCGTTCATTTCATTAGAAATAATTAGAGCAACAATAAGAGTTTTTGTTCGTATCAACAAAGCTCGCGTGGCGCTACACAATCCCTTAAAAAACTGAAAAAAAATACCAACATCATCAATTAGCAGACCGAGAATTGCTGTTACACCTATTATGACCGCGCACCTGAATTTGTTCAACCCCTAATTTTTTTTTAATTTTTTTTTGGCCTGTTCAGTAACAATTTGGCTCTAACAGTGATAATGGATAACGAAAACGTTTCAACGCTTAAAAATGCTGCGATTAATAAAAAACTGGCGATATTGAGTACCTAAGCGTAATTACGCTTAGGTAATTACAACTGAGTCGTTTTGTTAAAGCAACTCTGTCAGAACCGGCCCGTTGAGACGTAGTGCTGCAGTAAAAGTTTATGACAAAATGGTGGTATTAATGACTTATGTCAGCGAAAACAAAATTTAATAAAGCGAGCAGCCCCGGCGTTCGGCTTAGCGAACTTTTCTGTTAATAAAACCGGCTTAATATTTGACGCTAATGATTGCTATGGTGGCGTAACCCAACTACGAAATCCCGGTGCTCCAAGAGGCGAATTACGCTGCAATTTTGATTTAGGAGAAAGTTCGAGTGAATATCAGCTAAAACCGGGAAAGAAGGAAAAAAGACGATGCAAGTTATTGTGACGGGGATTGAACAAAAAGAAAGGCAGTGTCAAGCTTTCGTGAAAGGTGGAGATTTCTTTCTTTATCCTTTTAATTAGCATAACAAGTTGGCCTAGAGGTATTTTGAAAAACAAATCGGTATTTCCTTACGAAACCTTTCTGCAGGTTGAGCGACTATTGTTTCTTCGGGGACGCCAAAAAATTATCGTAAAGAAAGAGTCAATGGAAAAAGGAAACTTAAAAGATCTGAATCTCGATGTGTCGTATAAAGTATGTTGTAAGAAATAGTCGGCTTAGATGTGTTAAAAAACTCTGAAAAAGCTGACAAAGGATTTTGTGGGGTCTCTCGAACAGGCGTCCAGTTTTTGTAGCAGACGAAATTAAACGACTTCACAATTGCCGAAATGGTGGATGCGCCGGGTGAATTTACAGATATTGGTAAAAAGTTTCTAGGTGTTTACTGCTATTCAATGTGTAAGGAAAAGAATACTTAATTAGATACAAGCTGTCAGGAATGAAAGCTTTTTCAAGAAATGAATTTAACTACTGCCACTTTATTTGTTAATTTTTAATAGAAATTTATATTACGGTTTTTGACCTTCTCAATCTTCAAAAAAAAAAATTCAAGAACATTGCTTAGAAAGAAAATTAAAAACTTCGCGTCTTTGTTCATAATTAGAGCGGCTTTCATTTCTAATCTAGCAGATATCTATGCAGTAAATAATACGTTTGATTGGACTCCTATAAAGAAGAAAGAAAAAAATATAATTATAAAATTAATTTCCTTTAAAGACTACAGGAATTTTTATTCGGGATTCGGCGTACATCTCGTATTGCTGTTGTAGCATTTCCGTTTGTTTACGACGTTTTGCGCTTGAAATCTAATTAATTTAGTGGTGGATAAAGAAGTTTAACGATTTTATTTTGCGGGTGCACATAACCATCCCTAAGCTCAATCGAGTCATATAACCGCCTTTTATTTTTATTGACCCTTGCATTGTACCTGATGTAGACGGAAGGAAGAGCAACCTGTTCGTCGGCGAAGTAATCAGCAAAATTGCGGAACGTGCCGGAAAAACGGCGATAAAAAATATTTATTGATCCCGAACCGTTTAAATATTGCACCGGCCCAGATACGCAGGGAAATCTGTTAATCTCGATGTTTAACATGAACAAATTGCAGTTTTGTGACCGTAGGCGCGGAAAAGAACATCCGGATTTATCTTCATTTTTATTGTCGAGTTTATCGCTGCAAACGTAGCAAACTCGAGCTTTCATATTCGGCGGCACATTTGTAACCGCAAAACCTTTTATCGAAATATACAGTAACCGTTGTATAGTCCAACGAACAAGCATAAAGACCTTCCAAAACCGGCCATTTTTCCTGCGCCGACGGCCACTTGGATTAGGGCGGTTTTTAGCCCCTCACCTCTGCAGCGAGACAAAAACTCTATCGATATCGTCGCCGTACCGAGGTGAAACACCGCCCGAACAGCCATGTAGGGTAGGCGCCGAACCCCTGTTCCATCAGGCGCCCTAACTAGACGGCCCATATTACTAGAAATGAACAATCAACACGTATACTCAGACCACCGACAGCAATCAGCACGCCTGCAGCTACAATTATGCAATTCCTCTTGAATGAGCCAGTAAATGTAGGACGAATTATGTAAGCAAGCAGCTAGTGTTCCCAATGCACTCTCTCATCAAACTATCAACAATCTATTTCCCAATTGATGAGCTTGCCGGGATGACACCCGTTCGAAATCCAGGGCCTTTCGGAAAACGTGCCATGTTTACTGGAACGTCAACATCACGATCTGCTGTTGTAAAATTTAAAATAAAGCGTTAGATCTGCGGTAAAAATATGGCAAGATACATTAAAATAAACCAAAGTAAAAACACACTGTGAACTTGATGACTTTACATGCCGAGTCGTCGGTAAGGGATGCAGCTTGATTTCCACTGATGCTTCAGGCGTTCCTCAAGCCATCGTTTCTTTGAACCTAGCAACATTAAAGAAGGAACGGTATGAAGTCATTGCATCATCCCCAAAAATATGAATCAAACGAGACCATGCCCTATACTTTACTAGTTCATCACGCAGACGTCCTAATCGAGGACTTTTTCCTTCTCCTTTGTTAACTACCAGCTGCTGTGGATGTAAAAGCTTTGGTTGATCACATCAATTGATGTTTTCGAAAAGTTTAGTTTTGGTTGATTTTTTTTTAACATTTACGAAAAACTAAAGATATTCTAACCGCAAAGTTAATAGTGGCGTTTAGGCCAGTGAGTAGGAACATTTTTTAAACTTTGCCGTGTAATGTGTAACGAATCGAAACGGAACTTAAAAATTTTGCAACTCGATTAAAGGTCGGCATCATTGTGAAAATCGGAAAAATTTAAATTAAGCGATATCTCGACGAAAAAAATTACAACATTGTTGCAAACTCAATATAGTTTTCATTACAATATTCAAAATGCACAGCAAAATTTGCAGGAACTTATGAATTAGGCATAATAATTAATTATCATTAATAAACATTTACGAATGCAGTCATTTGCAATTGACATTTACACACTTTACGTTTTTTTCGAATCGTTTTTACGTAAATAACTATTGATTTTGTTGTAAATTATAAAAAATAGACCATGCCGTCACCGAATAGAGTTGCAAATTTACAGAATCTTGTAAAGCGATTTTAGCAAGTTGATTGTAGTTTTGCAAGCATGTTAATATTTTTGCTGGAAAATTACATGAAAAAATGTTATTAATAATAATTAATTATTATGCCTAATTCATAAGTTTCTGCAAATTTCGCTGTGCATTTTGAGTATTGTAATGAAAACTCTATCGAGTTTGCAACAATGTTATAATTTTTTTCGTCGAGATATCGCTTAATTAAAATTTTTCCGAATTTCACAATGATGCCGACCTTTAATCGAGTTGCAAAATTTTATAGTTCCGTTTCGATTCGTTACGCATTACACGGCAAAGTTTAAAAAATGTTAAAATTAATGTTAAATTTTTTAGTTATCATGTCTCTATTCACTGGCCTAGTTGCAGCGTTGCTATAATTAATTTTTATAACCTAGTTTTGAGTTCACTTTATTAATTTTAATTCAGTTAGTAGTAAACATTCAGGAAATCTGGTTAAAAAAAATTTTATAGCATTTGGCACTTGTTTGAATAGCTTATAAATAAACTGCGCCCTTGGCATCCTTGTTTTTATTCAGCTAAGAGTTACAAAGGTTGAAACTTTATCGGTAGAAATTCATCAACACCGGAGAATATCGTGTAATAGCAGTCACGATACTTCTCAACAATGGCACCTTCACGGCTAAAAGGAGCAAAATGTAACCGGTTCGTTTACCGAAAAAGTAGGTTGAAGAGTCTGTTATTGATAATAACATTGTCTGATCCGCCGGTGTTATAAATGAGCTGTCTAGCCCGGCGCCTCCACCATTTTTGCAACACTCGATACTCATACCGTTCAGCGGATAAACCGTAACAAACAAAATTCGATATTAAGACAGCGTTCTTTTCTTGCAGCCATAAGAGTTTTTACTCTTCTCGGGTCTCACATAAAACAGTTGTCGGGAAGCGCATCACCGTATGTCGGGAACACACCCAGCGGCAGTTAGGGAGTCTGGCATGCGGTCATAAATAGTGATGCAGTTATAAGTTATACAAGCGGCTGAACCGCTGACGATATGCGGTTTTCAGCAATATTAGACAACGAGCTTATCCATCCCAAGCTATAAGGTTATTTGGTCGAGGTTTCAGTGAATCGGCTCCAAATAAACTGTTTGATATTAACAGTTTTACAATAATTATTGACGCATTGCTGTTTGAGCAACATTAATTCCCGTTAATTGATGAACAAACCCAAAGTGCTGACTGCTGACTGTGCAGTCGATCAATCTCCATTCGCCCGATAAATTCGGAGATTCTTCCATATCGCGGATTCTTCTCAGCTGAAAGTGCATCAGTAAAACGTCGTGTATGGGGCCCTAACCCGACCCTTCGACGGAGTTATGCAATAATATTTGCAGATTTATCGGGTTTCGGCCGTTTCCGATGCCGGTAACCTTTGGCCGGACCTCCTAAGCGCCGAGATGCGTGACCTGATCGACGAAACGTTATCATTTTCGCATCCGCCAAGCTTCCAGTATTTCAGGCAAGTTGTCTTCCTTGTCGCTCGGAATTCTCCCGGCGTGTAAACAATCCCAGTCGCGAGATACACACCGCATTATACTACCAAATTATTGTTGAAAGCTGAACTTAGATAACGTTCGAGTCGAAGACGGAACGTCGCTTGATGACGTAACGGCCTAACGAACTACATTTAAGTTACAATTTCGGGTTAAACGACGTTAAAACATGCTGATGGCACATGATTAATATTTATTGTGCATCGGAAGAGTTGGGATGCGAGCGCTGACTCAAGGGCGAAGTCGCTTTATGTGCGGCAATCAAAAACAAAGCTAGTCGCAAGATTGCCTTCCAACTCGTGCGCTCTGATAAAGTAATAAGGCCGAACCGTCCTAAGGGCATTCTCTTTAATATAAACAGCAATAAGGAGACGAATCTATTTGTCGGAAGCGAGTCTAGAGGAGCGTCTACTTCCACATAGGTAGGTACACCGGAAAGTTAAAAAGTAAACGAGTTACAGAAATTTAGTTTTGAATTTTAAAAGACGGAAGAACGCTCCAAGAGGAAACTTAGATAATTACTTTCCGATCCGGGTGAGGAATTTTCAATTAAAACCACGTCTCCTTCGGGATTTATTATTTCTAATCCCGCAAATATTAGTCAGTGATCGAAGATCGTCGCCAATACGCAGAAATTTTCAAGCTGCAGCCCCAACAAATTCAATTTGCAACGTGAATAAAAAATATAATTGAGAGTTGTATTCAATATTGAAGAGCTTTATTCGGAATGAAAGTTTTAACAAAACCAACACGAAATTCTATGAATATTCATACGCAGCTAAGCATTATTTAACTTGGAATTACAGGAAATTAATATCGATTTTTTACGATATACCTGAACCTGCGCTAATTACCTCGCATTGTCCCGATGCCCGCCAATTTTCGCATCTGCCTCTGCGTCATGTCCGTTTTTTTTTTTCAAAAGGCACAAAGAATATTAAAAAGTAACGGAAAAGTCATGTAGAAGCAAATTACATTTAATTCGAAGCTCTGATCCACTTCCACATAAATGGAGGCACAATAGAGGCCATAAGCTCACTGAAAACTGGTAATCTTTTTCTGTAAAGCGAAGATAACTTAATATCCTTCAGTCCGGGAGTAATCAAGCAACGTATAATAGCTTTTTTCTTTTCTCTTTGATCGGTAAATGTCCATTATCGAGGCGTAACAGATAATAACAGGAGTTGAATGAGGTATAACTGCTTAAATATGAGGTGGGACGTGATAAAATTTTCTACTCTAATTTATGACGGGAGGAAATTGTTATTCGCGCTGCACTACCGTGAAGCTGTCGAATTTCAAAATCGACGGTTGGGAAGTCGCTAATTAAAATTCAGAGAAATCGCTTCGGCAAGACAGGTTCCTCACTTTTATCACCAATTACCGGCGCCTCTGCTGTTTCGAGCAGCTCCTTATACCCATAATCAATACCTACCTGTATACACAATAAGCTAATAATAACGTTTCTTTTAAACAACATTAATTAACATTTTTGCGACAAAATCTTTTGTTCAGTAGCTCCTTTGACTTCACCAAAAAAGTCTGAGAAATAAAACATGCCTTGTTTTACCCCTACCCCTACCCCTACCAGGCATGAATCATCTCAAATAATAAAATAATTTTCACCTAAAGACGCAACAATTTTCTTGCACTGTTAAAAGATTAAAGTTACTAAAGCAAAGTAGAGAGTGTTTAACAATTATACAGAATCATATAAACTAGCATCCCCTCACAGAAATTGAATGAAAGATAACAACTTTAGCATCTCTAACTCTACTCTGAACCGCTAGAACTAATCATTGCTCTTCACGTTACATAAGTAAAACTAAATTAGCAAAGTTAATAAGCAATTTAAAAATAGAGAAAGTTATTAAAAGTCATAGTGCTTAAGTATTATGTCAAACTTTTCTTTCCGTGACTTATTTCCACTACAATATCAATTGTTGCTATATCTCTAGAAAAAATACAATTAACAGCATCTAACTAATACTTAATTGTTTAATTATTATATTTCTAGAGGTAAGTTGGAGGTTGTCATGTAAGAAAACGATGCGGTAAAAGTTGAGGGGTTGTTACCGAGTCAGGACGCTGTATCGGCGAAGGAGCTTAAACTGTGTGCAGAGAAGCTTGCCGAACTGCTTTCACACATTATGCGTTTATGCTTTCAACCCTCTGCGCTGCCTGAAACTTGAAAATCGCCATACGCTGTGGCAATTTTTAAGAAGAGAAACAAAATTAACATTATTTAATACTATGCCAATTAGTTTGATACTGTTTGGATGTGTATAGGTAATGCAGAGGTTCTTTATTGTTGTTCTTTATTTTAAAAATAATTTCATCTACCCAGTACAGGCCAAGGAGTCCATAATATCCAGAAAATTGGTAAAAATAACCATCAAACTGTATTCAATACTACTAATTCCTCTCTTCCATAACTAAACGTTGGAAAGTTAAAAAATGTCAACGCTACCGTATATTTGGTTGCATACATGCCAAAAAACCAAATTAATCCATAATACATTATTTAAATATAAACTCACTAATCACTTGATGATACTAGATGAAGAACTTTTTATTAAACATTAAAATTGATGTTAAGTGGAATCTATCAACTAATAATGAAGCGTTTTCAGCATTTTAAAAATGTTAAGTGTTATGGTTTGAGATCACAATAATTACAGGCAAACGTAGCATTACGGCTAATGAATGGAATTATTGATTGCTGATTATCTTATCGTGCCCAATCAAACTCAATACATCTCGGTGGAATTCCACTACAAGCTGCACCATAATTTGCTCGTTGCTTACGTTGCGATATTATCAAGACAGCACGTACATCAGCCTCGATAATCTGTAAATTGCATGTTGTAAATTCGATGCGATTCGAAAACCGCCCCGTTCCATCTTTTAAAGAGCATTCGATTAACGTCGCACTTTGTATTTCGCTCGTCATCAGCTTCGGTAATTATCATAATTTGATCGGGCTGATGACAGGCCGGTCGTTGGCGATCAATCGGCGAAACTCCTGTCCTGATTAAGTAATCCTCTGCATAAGTGAGAGCACCGGAAAATAGCCGGCCCTGCATGGGGTAAATTAGCCCGATTTAATTAACGATGGCGGTTTATGGTTTGTGTGCTAGTCAAATTTTTCACGGTATTTGCACCATCATCGCGATTTATCTCCACGCAATTACGGCCGATGGTATTGTCATAATGTTTTTATTGCAATCCCATGTTCCATAATATACATTGAATCCATTTCATATCCAAATATTTATTTATTAATCATTAATTACGACGTACCGCTGCTATAAACATTCCGATATGTAAAATCGCACTCGCCACAGCGACATAATATTTAAAAGATCGTAATCAGAGCAAACACCCCGTAAAGCAGGGCGCACGGATATAAAACGAGTGGCTGTTGATGATCCATGGTGAGCGCGGTGACAAACAATTTGGAAGCTGAGAGGCTACACCACAAAATAGCGACTGTGGTCAACACCATCCCAACGTAGCCCCTGAAATACAGAAATAAATAGATTAGAAAGGCTTCGGCTCCTCTAGAAAGTCGGGCACTTACTGTAAGCTCAGGATTACGTTCACTCCGGAAAGGCCGACCATCGGGAGCAGGCAGTATCCCAGCACTGTCACGACGGTGCCGATAGTGACACGCTGGGCCGACATCAAGCTTAACAGCGCCCAAATAGACAGGCACCCTAACACTCCAATGCCGTATATGTAACTGAAGTGGACTTTCCCAGACTAAAACAGAACGAACACATCAAATTGTTGCGATATTCACACGGCCAATTCCGCTGTTTTTCTTCTTTTAATTGAACATGGATCATGCTTTCAACACTTTCAACCAGTTCCGTTTTCAATATGATTAAATAACAGACAACTAGAGTGAAAAGCCCTGTTGCCAAACACACAAGAGCGAGTCGATTTATTATGGAATTCAATTCATTACCTAAATGACAGGTGAAATTATTTAACTTCCATTTCAAGCGCTTTTAATAGTTAAACAACCCGGATGATGACATTTTTCGAATTTTCACAAAACTGGAAACGCGTGAACAATATGACGGGCGTACACAAAAGCTGAATTCGCCAAAATCCCTCTTCATATCATCCCTTCGAAGTATTCCCTCTTCATATCATCCCTTCGAAGTATGCTACCAAAACACGTAATCGAAATAGGGGTTGTTACTACATAAATGACCAAATCTTGAAAAAAATTTACTAATTTTAGTGGCGGTGTTAAAAGCAAATATTTTTCTGCTGATACAAGTAGAAAATAGTTTGGTAAGTAATGAACAAAAAGCCTCGTTGACTTTATGTTGATTGGCTCAATGGTGAAACAACGACCAAGTTCATAAAACACTTCTTTCTTTGCATATTATGTAAATTCAAAGAAAATTATGAATAATGAATAACCACCCTCCAAAGTTGTTAAAAGGAAGATATGGTCAGTTGTATCAGTTAAAAATGGTAAAAAGCATTTTTGCGATAACGTGACGAGACTCGCCCTAAGTCAATTCAGGTATCTTGAACTCACCACCAACAAAAATGCGGAGAAATTATTAGGTAAATTTATCAAGTATTCAGAGATCAACACAGTCACGCTATACTAATGATTGATATAATGGCACGAAACCGCCATTTACCTGAATGATATTTACCAAGTTTACAACTAACAAAGAGATAATAAGCCTTCACGTAAGTACACCACTTATACTCGACTAGAAACTAGCACTTTGTGTACTGGTGAGCACTAAACTTTATACTCAGGACCTTATAATTAGGTAATTAAATAAGTTGAAGAGTATACCTACATAAAAATTAAAAATAGGTTGTACCTACCTAAAGCTCAATGATGTAAAAATGAAAGCATGAGCAAATTTCGAGGCGTTGAAAAATGGACAGTTAGGTGCAAATAGGCAGTTAGATTGCAAGCAAAAAATGGGGTCTAGGAGCAAAAGACGATTAAAGGAATTTCAGAACGGAAAAGCCAAATGCATAACATTTTATGAAGTAACAAAACAAAAAAAAATTATAAACTTCTTAATTTAAAAAAAAATAATCCTAAAGAATCTGATCTGGCAAATTTGGAAATGTTGTAAAAGTTAGTAGATCACATAATAATTAGCTAATAGACGCATTGCGTTCCTAAAACAAATCACAATAATTGTGACAACTTTGAAAAAAATTCCAGAGTTGTGAAAGTGAAATTATGCATAACTGTTGTACTCTTATCCAGATGATGAGTTACGTTTTGGTCTTCCCATAAACCGGAGGTAAGAAGTTTTCCAGCAGAATTTGTGATGATATATTCTTGTAGGAAGCACAGTAGATACAGCCCTCAGTCTCTCAGGCACATTGATCGCCAAGGGAATAAATTTTCCTCCTAATCCCTTTATACGCGAGTTCTTCAGTTATTGGTAGGTACTCGATTTTAGAATTTATCCATTTCAATTTTCAAAAATTCATAACGCACAACGCATTGTTGATTTCTGCGGTAGAGTAATAACTAACAAATTAATTAATAATTGACTGATTAGGTAGCAGTAGAAAAGTGTTAACAGTGACACAATTTCAGTCGACAGTTAACGAATTTAAAAGATGCTGAGCATCACATGATGTTAACATTGTCAAACTCATTTTAATTCAACTGAATGAAGCTTACAACGTACGGTTTCAATCTGGCCACATTTTCAATACAACGAAATAACACAAAATCACAATGAAAATGGAACTTGCTGTCGTTCAACCAACGCAGACGACTGGCTTAATTCATTATGAAATTAAATTTATCGAATGTAAAACAGATAACATTGCAGTCTGATCTGATTGTTTAACCTCCATTTCCAATATTAAAAATATACCAACCGTTACTGGACTATCCATATGCAGCTACAGACATCAAGATGAAAATACTAATTTGCAAACTATAGGTACAAAAATTAATATTGGGCAAAGCACAAAAAATTTCAGCAACGCGTACCAAATTTAGAAGTTAAATTAAATCTCAAAATAATTTTTCTTTGAAAAAAAATCGCCGTTTACTCAGAATGAAGTAATTAGGTTTGGCAAATAAATACTTTAAATATAATAATAATAACTGCGAGCAAAATAGGTTTCAAAGTTGTACAATTTCAGCGAACGAGGAATGAAAAGCATTGAAGGCAAAGACCACAAACCCCAGCCATTTTTTTAATTTTTAAGAGTGACGTGATTGAATTTTATTAAGTATACCGACCCACATACTGCAATTGACGTCTCTGAAAAATTATCATTTAACTTTTTCCCGTAAAGTGATTATTACTTTGCAAATTTACCTGACGTGAGAGGTATAAATTTGCTCCAAGGCACCCTAAGGGTAACGATAACCGTCAATTGCAGAACAACCTTCAAGTTTGAGTGAAAACCATCGCGGTTACTATCGATTCACCCAACAACGTCGAAGTTATTATAACCAAATTACCCGGAACAAAAACCTGGTTCGGAATATTAACGAGTTCGTGTCAGGTCTCACCTCCCAAATGTGGTCGCTAAAACATACTTACATACTTGTAAATTAAAGCTTATTAATGGGAGTTTTTCAGCACTTCATAATAATATTCCTATTAACACTTAATCTTCCCATCTGCAAAACATTTTTAGATATCCAGAAAAAGGAGGGTGGTATTGTTTAAATTTTCAAAAATTTTGCTGTGTAAAAACACCTGATATGCCTATACCTCACCTTAATGGGTCTTGTGAAAATTCAGTTGGGAATGGCTTTAATAAATTTCCGGAACGATCAACAGGTTTACTTATTTAGCCGCAAACTTCCTATAGGTACCTACTTGGCGCTATATTAAAATATCGATTATAAAATTCCTTCCCACATGTTTAAAGCGACATCAACCGGATTATTAAAATTCCTCATGTTAGAGCTACGCCCCTCTCGTAAAAGAAGACTTAATTTAACTAAGACACCCATTTAAAGCCCCGTGGACGCAAAAGTGATTACGCTTTATCTACACTGAAACGTAATTAATAAAGCAAAGCGGCGCGCTCTAATCTAGCATTAGTCAAGACGTGCAAAATTCGATTTACAACCCTCGGACGAGGTAGGGTATTTTTTTGTCGCCACCCCGCGTCACCGCCTAATTGGAAAGAAAATCGCCAAATTACATCAAGTTTCGGATAATTTCCGTGACATTTTTGTTGCCACTGCGCAATAGGGCGGCCTGCAACAAGCCCGCCATTATCTAATTTGGCCCGGATCTAATAATGATGAGAGCATTGAATACCTAATAATGTTAGTAAACATGGAAAGCTCGAATGTGGATGGAATAACGCTGTAGAATTAACCGGCGTTTGATGGCAGTGGTTAGCGAAAAAGATACAAACAGCAGCGGTTACCAAGCGAACGACCCAAATCTTGTGAAAGCTCATATTCTAAAATAAAGGAGATGCATCAAGCACAAAGTTGTTTTGTGAAATACCATTGACCTTCTCAATGTAAAGCTCAGTTTCAGTTACAAGTTAGACTTACAATTTATTAAAGACCATACAATGAAGATGTAAAAGTTAGCGGCCTGAGGTTACAACTCATCGCCTGATAATTATTGTTAGAAGTTCCTTCCTACTCACGCATGATGAGATTGCAGAGGGGTCGTTTGGCTTTCTAGCCTTCCCGAACTGCGACCAATGAGATCTTTTGTTCAAACATGATGAGATTAAGCCTGCAAAAATTCACCTACGAGTTTTCAGGCGTTCGTTCGAAAAATGTGCTGGAGATAAAAGAAAAACTCCATTTTGTAAAAGACACAACTGATTAGCCCGGCTTAATCCAGATTTGGCGGATTCGGTCGTGTCGATGCCCTGCAGCCTCTATTAGCCTCTTCCACAGTTCTTCTTTTGAAACCGCGTTTGACTATACCGGGAGTCCCAGCGCAACTGAAATATAGGAAAATAAGTCCTATTTTCCTTTCATTCTTACCAAATTTTGTCTGGGAAGATATAATTTAAAAAAAATATAACTCCCCATGCTATTTCCCTATGTTTCAGTAGCGTTGGGACACCCGGTGTGTTTCTAGTGGCTAATGACTTATTGACACGACCGTTAAAGTCTCCTAGATTTGCCGTTAACGTACCGTTTAGAAATAAATAAATTTAGTCAGTAAATCACTGCAGACATTGAAAACTTTAATATTTCAGCCAAACTTTTACAGTGTCCACAGAAACCGTTTGTAATTCTAGACGACGTTACCTTTAAGTACCAATAAAAGGTGAAAACGGGTCTTGTTTAACCATCGGCGATTGGGGAAATTAAACGAACCGAAACGTAACGGAACGCAAACAAAATTATACTCCACAAACAAGAATTATTAGCGTAATTACCAAAAACTGGCGCAATATAAATTCTGAAGCAAAGTTTGAACATTTGAAAAACCCTCAATAACGTCATTGGCAAAGTGAGATTGAGGAGTAATTTTTCACCAATCATTCGCTAGAGAAATTTAAAAGTTGCAAGAAAATTTGGCACCGCGAACAATTAATCAATAACATTAAAGACTTACTAAAAGCAGAACTCCTCCAAAGGCCAGGCAGAAAACCAAAGGTCCTGCTAGATCAGTATCCTGCAACGCTGCTACTTCGGGGGTGTGAAAAGGGTTCAGCACCGTCAGGGTCTGAAAAACAGGAAACGTTTAGTCCTAGCGTAACGGTGCTACTTTTCGATAGATGAAGCGCTTGTCGAAGGTGTTGGTAAACTCGCAACTGGATAATCTTCTTTCGCTATTGGCCGAGAGAGGGCGGAGAATTTCGATCAATACCTGACTGGGTTGGGGTTGTTGGCGCGAGAGGGTGCTTGCGATGCGCGGTTTAACCCCGTTACAATTCGCTTTCTCACCCTCCTGGGATTAGTGTCGAAATTGATACAAGTTTGTTTATGAGTTTTTTAAATTAAATTTCTTTCGAATTCTCTATATCCCCTGGATTGTCTTGAATTTTAGCAGGATGTACACCGTTGGCATACGTATCGAGCGATTGGGAATTTTTGCAAATTCCCCCGTGACGTGACGTTTTGTTTGATATAAATGCATAAGATGGTTAAGAATAGTGCGAGTTTGCATTCAAAGCTCGCCGACCGGTCGGGCATCAGCTTTCAGGGCACGTAGCTGGCAGCGCAAACTTCATGCGGTCGAAAAAGTTTAACAGTGCAAATGTGACGAACACGTCTCTGTGTGCTGGACAATTCGTGTGTCCTCTTCCACTTTTAGAATTCTAATACCAATTTCTTGAAATCCTTCTAAGTTTGAGAGACCGCGCTAGATGTGCTGAATGGCGCATAAGAGTGTTGAGAGTACAACGCGTGATCAGAATAAGAACTGGGGCTATTCAGGACCGTGCAAACAGGACGGCAATAACATAGTGGTCAACCAAAATGAGCTACTTGCCCAGAATCATTCGAATCGAATAATATCCTTGTCGTGAAATAACCGCAAAAGATATAAAATATGTAACTGGAGTGGAATACTAATGCCGGCCGTCTCGGGATAGCGTGCCCACCAAGAAAACTCATCCGGAAAACTGCAGCGGTCGGTCGATGGTTTTATTTGTTTTCGAGAAAACGAAATCTGAGCTGAGAAAAGTTGGGCGGGTCGACGAGATGTTTCGGTATCTTCGAAATTAAGTAACAGGGGGCAATACGGCGGAAATGAAATAAACTGATAACGAAAAATCGATGGGAAAACTCTAAATCAAGTTAACAATTAGAGACGGGTAATTGGACCGATAAACTGCACCCGACCTGTTTTCTATAAGCGGCAGCCCTCCGTGCTCACTGACCGAAACTTCGGATTTACTATCCCGGCAAAAAATATATGTATTTCAGTGGAATCCATACCGCCTTTTAGCAACATTTCTATGGTCGACCGGAGAGCAAATAGCGGTTGCATGTCATCAATATCTAACGAACTTTTGCATCATGCACAAATGGCACACGGGTCGATCAACCCCGCATTTTATCCATTAACCATGACTCGGTAAACTGCAGGGTCACTGCGATCTTAATCAATCACCCAACAAATCGAAATCGCATTCTATCAGCATAAACGTTTGCTGGTGATTTACTTGATTCGGAAGCAACAGTGACAACTCGAAGAAACAGTTAATTACGGAAAACGCCAAGAATTTCTTGGAAAACTTCACAGTAGGGATGAATAAGTCGTGCTTCGAATAGAATAAGAAATCGTGACAACTTCCAGACAATTTACTATACAAAAGAAACTACGTCACATCTAGGGCAGCCGCAGCAAATTAGAATTTTTTTTAAATCTAGTATTCATACTCAAATGGTTTTAATGGCAAAAGCAACAGCAAAATATCAAAACTATTTCAATGTAATACAAGTTGCTGTCTACTGATGAAGAATTAAAGCTACACACCGGGACAAAGACAAATCATCTTCTAAAGCCACATCTACTTTTATAATTAATTTAAAAATTCTGTTCAGATAATAATCAGATTACCTGTTACTAGAAAACTGCAAGGCGTTTCTATAGATCTTCTATTACCAAAACAATACATCAAAAAACTTTACGAGCAATTTTTTCAAAGCGATTGAAGGCATTCCGAGAAAATTTCTTTCGAGGTGGACAAGTATTCAAAAAATTTTGACAGAAATAAATTTACCGAAGCTAAATCGACAATGGCTTCATTGTACATACAATGACTAGGTACGTGGACTTTACTAGATAATCCTGCATCGGTTATCATAACTAGCATAGAATCACATACGCAGAACATTATATCTACCAACTGTTATTGACGTTTTCGAAACTGATAAAACTTCAAATTTCTCTTTTCTTAGTATGTAGCTGGATTCTGGTTAGATTACGTTGTGTTATCTTTAAAAATTTATTTTACTAATAACTCTGTTGCATATTTGTTTCTTTGAAATAAAGTGTATGGGGCAAATTGGAGCGGGTTGTTACAATTTTCAGGACTAATTTTTTCATGAATATTTACCAGCCAAATAAAAAAAAAATTTAATTTACACAAATGATCGGCCAATTTTTAGCTTTAAAACCTAAATTTCATTTTGGTGTTAAGTGTGTACATAAAAGAGTTATGAGCATTTTTGCACGCCAATACACAATATAACAATTAACGTGCCCCTCGATGGAGCAGGTTGTTACAGCATGCAGGGTAAGTTGTTACAAAACATTCTTTCAAACGTAGAATATTTTCATCCCTATTGGCCACGTTTGATGGTAAGAGCCCGTAGTTTCTTGGAAAACCTTTATAAATAAATATTTTAAACAAAAGTTAAATAAAGTCAACTGTTACGTGGTAAATAACTAAATGGTACATAAGTATTTCGCTTATAACGTCACCAGGTAAATACAATACAATTTGAGTCGAGACCACCCAAGATGGGGGATTTGAAGAGTAGACATTTATTTATTTGATAACGGTGACGATTTGGCCCAAATAAAAAACCACGACCTAAATAATTTTTAAACAATTTTATCCAAAAAAAAATTTCGTATAATACTTTATTGACCAAAGAGCAATCTCATAAGATAAAAGAACGTAACTGATTCATATGCATAGTTGCACAGCTATACCTAGAAGTGGTGAAAACAATGAATTGATTATGTATGCTGCAACGAAGCTGCAGGGAAAATAAGAGCAGCTGCAAGTCGATGCATACAAACTTTACTTGAATCTGATAATCTGATGTCAGTGTTCTCTGGATACGACTGAAAAAGCTTCAACTTAATCGGGCAGATATAAAATTTGAAACTTTTATATCCAACATTTATTAACAGACGCAATACTTTCCTAAAAGAAATAGTTCTTTTCGCTACAGTTTACTTGTATAGCAAGAAGTAGGCATCGAAAAACTGATTTAATTTTCATCGTTTATCAGAATTGATCACTGTCCCAAATTGAAGTCAATGTAGTGCTGCGTTGACGACCACTGCGTCACAAATTTAAATATTAATTGGAAATACTGTTAGTTGTAATTAAAATTGTGCAGTAAAATTCAAATTTAATTAATAGTTGCTGTGCCCTAAAAACAAACAAAAACACCCCCTTCTGCGAAGTCTCAAAACGGAATCTGTCTAATCATTAAAAGTGCATGAAAAAGTTAAAAGGAGTTGAGTTTAATCTTAACGCTTCAGAAGTTTCAATGAAATCTTCACAAATTAAAAGCTCACTGTTACATCCGCGGGTGTCTTTTATCTTAATTTATTTATTTAGTTCTGCCAACAATTAAATGCGTTGCCATTAGTAGTTTCTGGAAACTGAAAAAAAAGTTTTATAGAGCTAGAAAATTATAACTAATACCGAAGCAGAGCCTGGAACAAAAGTGCGCAAGTGGGATTTGGGAGTTGTGATGGTAGCAAATTTATTACTAAACCGTTATTATCCATTTGATTGCAGTATCGTAAAATTTTATTAGATAATAATCTCTCCGCTGTATTAAGGGTTCTTAATATCATCTCCGACGGTATCACTCCGTCGAGAACGATGCGTACCTATCCGATAATAAATTTCAATCTCGGCCAGCAAAGGCATAGCACGAAGGACCAAGAAATTGGGTTAATAAACCTCGACCACGAATTTATATTGTTTACAACGGCCAAACAATGTTCACGGCTCTTCGGGGACAAAGCAACCACGTTTTGATCAAACAATCAGCGCCGTGCATATTTAAAATGTTTGAAGTCGACAAATCAAAGTTGGCAAAAAGGAAGGTATTTCAAAAAAAATCCGGTTACCAGCAGATTGTGCTAAAAAATTCCATTTTCTAAAACGCTTCCACTGTCGGCGGCTAATAAACTTAAAAATCCAGAATTTATTACACTTAATAATTGGATTAAACCGTTGCGAGCGATTACCATAACTGACATCGACTTTTATTATTCTTTCAAACTTAAGTGATATAATTATTGTCGAAAATCATTAATTTTCCACCTCATTGGCGAGAACTCAGAGACATAAATTTAAATTAGGTGCTAAATTAGTCGCTAAACAGGCAGAGAAATTATTACTTTCACCAAGCCAGATTAGATACGTCAGTCTGATACATCCACTGATAGGTCGGAAACGGCCATAAAATTGCCGGTACGTCACGCGGTTTCCGCTTTTGTTTCTTTTAATTCTAGCGTTTTATTAGCAAGAAGAATACAAAATTCGGAGGAGTGTTGTGCGACTAATGTTATGTAAGTGGGGCAGTTTCAGGAATTTCAGCAGTCTTGCCGCTTGAAATTGCCGGGCAGTTATAACATAGATACGGAGATTAGTAGGGACAGGCCCTGCTCCGTAATTGTTACAGTTGTTATTTTATAAACCTTTGGCGCCCCGTGTTAGCCACATTTACACAGCGGAAGGAATTACGCCGTTTGATTATTAACGTCGCCAACCACAATTCCTTTAACTAATTTCCGGGCGTTCCCTTCGCCAATTCTCATCCCAACCCCCGTTAATAAGGCGAAAATAAAAATTTATACGCTGCTAAGTAGAAAGCGATAATCTATATTCAACTAGAAAAAGCCGAGTCGCTCCGAGGGGCTGGCGTGTAAAATTTAATGAGAGCACTCCTCTAAGGTTGTAAGGCGGCCATGAGGGCATAATGTAGTGCTTAATATTACACCAGGCCTCGGTAAATGGGACAGTTTCATTACCGCACCGCTATCGCAATGATAACTGCGTTATTAACTAGAGAACCAGATAGATATGTGGACCTTTCGACATGAAGCTTATAGCGACGGCAAATTGGGACCGCCAAGATAAGGACCAATTCATGACTTGTTCTCAAATGAACTTTATGTCTTTGCGCAGATTACATCTTATCAGGCCGGCTCAAGATTATATGCACCCTAACAAATCTGCACGTGCAAGACGACGGCAGCACGGATCAACACCTCGCCCGTAAAATGGGACTTTTGCCAACAACAACCAACCTCTCGAAGGCGTACAACTAGTAACTCATAAAATTCAGTCGCTCTTAATAATTATTACAGCGTCAATGTGGATTATTGCAAATTGCTGCCGCAGGTCGCCATTGCCAGACGTAACGAAATACGGGTAAGTGGAAGGGACAAGTCATCGACTCTAATTTCAGTAATTACAAACGTCATCCTTAGCAACAGTTAACGTTATCGAAGCACATTGATCAAAACATGAAGCATTTATCACGTTATCACATATTCTTGTTGCGCGAAATTATTGCTTTAAAAATAATTAAATTTAAATGCCCCACCCGTACTTACAGCCCGGTAAAGATGAAAGATTTTTTAAATATTCAATCAAAACAAGCCCTTTTTTTCTAATTGAAGGACAATTTGTTTTATTCGATCCACATGTCTGAAAGTAATTTTATTTTTATTTTGTAGAAACTTTTGGATGAACCAAATTGACTTCAAGTAGGGCATCTCTAATTGAATGGAAAAGATGTTCTAAATTTCGCGCTAATAGATGTGATTATTAATAGTTGCATGTTAATTGTTGTAATTTCTTGGCAGCATATGACTCGTAACCAATAATTACTGCAACCACTGGAAATATTGTGGAAATTACTGTATTTGCAATAGCTTACTTAATTATCTACCTGATATCAATCATGCAACAGCTAAGATAAGAAGTACAAACTACAGGTTGAACTCTGTTGCAATTAATGTTTTGTATTATTAATACAATATTAATGGGGTCGTATTTAACAGTCTACCAAATTTACCCAATATTTTCATCCAAAAAATACTTTCATTTCCCAAAAATACTAAATAATGCTCACCAAAATGAAGAAAATACATAATCTTAAAGCGACAACCAAATATTGACATAATGCTGACCTCTTATGTATTTTGTTCGCCAAAATAACTTTTGTTGACCATAAATACTAAATGTTCACCAAATTTTATACCGCATTTAATTCTAACATAATATCCTGATATTTAATTTTTTACAGTTGAAAATACTATTTGTTGATCAAAAATACACAAGCAATAAAATGTTGTGCAAATGGTAAATAATTTTATGCAAAATTATAGATGTAGATGTGCTAGGGCAAGGAAAATAAAAGTAAAGTGGTTTGCACAAAAAAGATATTGATTTCCGTAATATATAAATGCTTTGCTGTAATTGGCTTGTATTATGTAAAACGTAAAACTTCTTTTAGTGGTACTTTCTAATCGTGCTTTAAAAAAAAATTACAGGGCCCTGAACTGACCTTGTACAAAACCTTTTTCGCGTGCCTCTTGTTTGGAGGCGCAAGCGGCAAGGAGAGATGCGTGAGCATATTTCATTTTTGGAGTAATAGAATAATTATTTGACGCACAAATAGTTTTTTTGAGAAACAGTAAATATAAATGAATAGCGCAATATTTATCATGTACAGCACGGACGCGTAACTTGAGCGTTCTAAATTTGGTGAAAAATTGATAAAATTGATAGACATACAAAATTTAAAATGTAAGCAATGGTAAAACATTACGCAGCATAGTTATTTTAGTGGTGATGTTCTCATTTTCTGATGTATAATAATTTGGGTTTCATTTAGATTTTTTGATATTCATTAAATTTTCTGGTGGACAGTGCAAGGGATGTATGGTTTAATTTGGTGTCATTATATTTGATCCCTTATTAATACAATATTAATGTAGTGAAGTTTATTTAACTCTCCTTATTCTCATCTCAATCTTTTGCTAAATCGCTGCCGCGCGCCAGTGGCGTAGCAACGTTAGGGGCGTGCCATACAATTAATACATCATGTGTTTCTTATTTTTCCAAAATTCTTACGTAAGTTGGTGTTGGTTGAGCGGTGACCTGTGTTTGGAAATTTAGAAATGTCTTTTCAACTAGATTTGCCGTGTATTTGTAAACCCAAGAAAGAAGGGTAACGGATAATGGGGAAGGTTTGCGCTGGCGAATAAAAGCTGCGGCCAAATTAGAGGTGAAATTTGCTGAAATATCGTTTGGATTTCAGGCGTCAACGATCCGGGGGACGGCGCATAAAATTGCGAATCCCGCCGAATTGTTGATAAAGAGATAAGTCTTAGTATGCGAATAAAGAAATAAATTCGAAGAGCGAAGGTAAGGCGCAGCAAATCGTAGCACGCGACCGTAAAATAATCCAAGTCATATGTGCATCCGGTTACAGTCAGCCAAATAGACAATTCTATAAATTGCCCGAGTTATTTCATATTCAAATATGTTCATTTGCATATTTCAGTAATTAAGGTAACCCAGTGAGACTGGAATATAAAATATTGCACCAACAATAAATTAACATATCCACAAAAAGAGTCAACCGACTCTTCGTAATTTATTTCCAACGATAAGAAGTGAATGCCCGACGAAATTTATTGCACAATGCCGCAATAATTAAGCCGCATGAAAAATTAATCTGCAGCCCGGCCGATGGTGCAAACGCCTCACTCACTTAATTGCCGACAAATTTAACTGTCCTCAAGCTTACAGTTTTCACCGTTAAACGCACCTTGGCACGGAAACGGAAACTCGACTTCCACGACAGGCCGAAATAGAAAACAAACAGACCGGAATTCCAACAATCATCGATCTGGCTAATCGCAATGTGATTCGAGAATTTTACGCCCAAAATACTGCTCGCAGGACGCAATTATAGACTCCATGACCTATCTATCCTTCCAGTAAAGTACCCATCGATTCGCAAAAATCTCCTTCGAAGGAAGTTATTTTTATGAATGACTGAGAAGCAGGCCCGTTTACTAGACCATTGAACGACCATTTGATAAAAAAATTGCCAGGCCTGCTTTTACCCTTCAAATTTATATGGGTTCCTTGCCTCACTCCTGAAACTAACATCTATGGGCAAATTTAATTTATTCCCGTCTTCCCTCATCGATTGAGAAGCATTTTTGAGCCAGTTTTTGCATGAAAGTGTTTTTGTCTTTTTTCCAGGAATGGAATCTCGCCTTGGAACTCTCTTCGTAGTTTTATTTTAGCGAAAAGACGATCTCACATTATAAAACTGATGTTCGGTAACAATTTTCCGCCTTTTGTTTTCCCCGCGAAATAATTTTTTTCCGCATATCTCGACTTATCTTTATCAACAAATTCGTCGAGATCCACAATTTTATTCGGCGTTTTCCAAATCGATTACGCTTAAAACCCGCACGATATTTCACCGGACTGTTCCTCCAATTTCGGCGGGGGATTTCACCTCAAAACAAGTTAAATTACATTGCAAGAGACAGTTAAATTGATCACTGAACCAAAACTATGCGCAAATCATTAATTACAGGCTGCAATTTGCTCTTTTGTCGTTGGAAACTATTCGCCGCCTTTATTGAATCTCAGTCATTATTTCAGGCGGCTTAATGTCAGCTTAGCTTAATGATTTCAGAACAGTTCCTGCCACTTTGCATGGGAACGAAGCTCATATGCCAGCGAAGGACCGACAAATCTTCCATACTTATAAACTCGATTTTCTCCATTTCAACTTTGGGTGCAACGGCGAGAGTAATTATTGCAGTACTCTTGGCAATAAAACCGTTGAACCAATTACTTGACGTAGAAGCGTGAACCGAACGGTAGAATTTTCGCGTACAAGTAGAGCGGCATAAACATCGAACTGATATCAAAGAAGATGCAAAAAGACCCAGCAAAAAATTTAATTTTCACGAAAACTTTCTCCCGTGGTTCACGGATGGATAGTACCTCCCTTGGGAGCGTTTAAGCGTCTTAAACGGGCGCTAGATTTCTCAATAGCGCCTAAGGGAGTCTTTTATATTATTTCGATCAAGTTTCGACATGATCATTCATAGATTTTATGACTCCAGCGTCAGCGACTACCCGATGTCTACGTTACGTTTATCTAGCACACCTAAGTACAATTCCTTGTTAACTCGATAAACGTCTACAAAAATGTTCTAGTTCTTTATTAAACTTTTCTTGTTCCTCCAGCAAGAGAAGCAAAATTTGAAATTTATATGAAAAGTCGGAATTATAACAAATCGAGATAATTTGCCAAGTGTCCAAGTTTACATCAACTTGAATTCACAGGACACGTGGCGTCGCAGGTAGGTACATAAAAAGCTAGAAAATAGCCTAAAGCTTGCCGGAATGGCCTCATTTGCATTACTGTTTCGCTTAAAGTTTACCAAGTACGATGTTGTGACAATGTTTAATCTCGTGCAGGACGGAATCTCGTGAAGAGAGGCTGCTCCTGGAATAACGTCAAATATTACGTGACGCCTTTGTGAAGATAAGATAAGTTGAAAGTCAACTCACCTGAAATTGAGCATTACCTGAATAAAGTGTACTTACCTGCAACTACGTTTCGTTATTGCGGTACCAACCAATCACTTGAAAGCTTTACGGATGGCAATTGGAAAGAGCAAGGTAATAATGTTACACAAATTCTTCTGTCTGTTTAAAAGTGTGCTATATCGCAATATCCTTCTCGACTTGTTCAAGAAGCGTTTTCGTGTCAGTCGTTTTGTCCACTAGAACTATAAAGTTAAACTCTCCAACATATTACGTAAAGGATTAAAGCACATGCGTTTTATATGCCAATTCCAGCAAAGACGCAAAATCAATTGTTTACAAAAATACGGTAATATAGTCAAAGCATCAACAATCTTGCTCAGTAAAGGCACCGCCGTTACTTGTTCTGAAAGTAGTTTTAGTTAGTGTTTTGAAACAGCTACACTGAGTGATTAAAGTTACAGGTTGGCTTAATGAGAAAAACTTGAAAATAGTTAATTAATATGCTCGTTAATATGTATAATAAAAAGAACTTCTAACTAGCGCTAGCTTTGTTGTAGTTATTCAGTTTAATAACATGAAATGAGTGCACACAAATTTCAGTTAAGGGTTATGTTCATTAAAAGTTAAAAAATAGAAATTCGTACGCTGGTTTATTAGGATTTTAATAAATAAATTTCTGCATGATCCGATGAAAAAAATGTACATAATATATGTACCTGTCGAAATATTTGTGATTTAAGAAATTTATACAACGTTTCAAAAAAATCTATGACTAAATTAAAAAATATTAAAACGTTAAAGACAAGTAGAAAAATCAGAAAAATGGTAAATCTTCGATGCTTACACTACCCACCCCGAAAATAACTGACCAAATACTAAAAAATTACATAAATGTAACATTATGCGTAAAAGACGATTGTAAAATTGGTTAAAAGAGTTGCAAATATTTAAAAAAAAGCAGGAATGATACTTTCTTGACCAGATTATCAATAATCTTAGTAGTGAGCAATTAGTCAGCCATGATTTACTTCAGAATCCATGTAGAGCCATTTCAAATAAAAATAATAAAATAGGCACCCAGTCAATTCTACTATGTAGTAATTGAAAACAATACAAGTAGACTCCTCAAACAATTTAGACATCCATTGCTATTGTAAATCTACAGAATATCAGGGTTAGGGTTAATAAACAAATTTTCTTGCTTATGTTTTTCTGTTGTCCTACAAAAATAAAAATACTGCGATGGCATAATTTGTAGAAAAATGTTGAAACAACTTAATTACTGAAAAATTCATAACGCAGAAAAGCTCATTTAGAATTACACTAGACAGGAGCGACTCCTTTGACGGAAATTCCTAATGAAGAGAGCAAAAGGAATTAGTGTTGCATGCAATTTTAACTTGTTAGTGACCCGGCTTTGTATTGTTAAAAATTTGATAAACTCATTTGTAGCGTGTAGAAGCTGAATATAGTAAATGGCACGTTTTCCGAAAATGTCGACTTCCAATCTGAACCACATGCATGACTATGATTAATGTCACTAACTGACACGAGACTTTAGATAAGTGAACCAAATTATATGGTACAATTAGCATAGGTAGTGAAACGGAAGTTAATTTATGTAATATTTTTTTGTTTTTATTAAATTATTAAACAAAACCTTTTCCCGGCCAATGCACAAACAATGATTCTAATTATGGCTCAGGATACAAATTGTAAAAAAATCTAAATTATTTGTAGAATTTTAAGCCCGTCACCTGCACTTAGGCAGCCAAATATACAGACGAATTGGCTACACTTTAGTTGTTATTTATATTCCCAAAGCTTGTGTGGGTGACCTGCTCGGATTCATGCGGGTTAAAGAAGGTAAAATTTTCCTGGAAAAGTAAACAACCGAAAAACTAACCGACCACCCCCTAGCGACAGTTCTTGAAACGAAAATATTTTGCCACCCTGCCCTGCGCGATCACACTTCCGGTTGTGACTCAAAATAAAAAATTAATTGCAACCAAAAACACATAATCTCATTTCCCAAGGTTTTGAGTTAAATATTTAAAGATACTCCGATATTTAAAAGATTTGCTTGGAGTAAACAACTAATACATCGAGAGTAGGTAGTTGCTCGTGTTACGAGTTTCCGATCAGGATCAGTCTGCATCTTAGGAAAATCCCTTGTTCAATTTAGTTGTGAAATCCTTAAATTCCCCCGGCATGCAGACTTTATACGGAAAAGCCATTCTTAGTGAAATATCTCTAAACCAGCACTAATAAAAATTTGCTGGCGCCGACAAAATATTAATCGCGTTTGAGCACGCAGACTAGCGAAATTCGAGGTGAATTCGGACGTTTATGGGTGTGATTTTTTAATAATGTAAACGCAAAAAGTCATCGGTTTACCCCAAAACGAGTTTTCTCCACAAAAAAGCTTATTTATAGCAATAAGTCTGAGGCTAATAGGCAGTTGTAAAAGTATATATAAAACCAGGAAACACTTCATTAGAAAAGTAGCGTGGAGTTTAATTTGGCGAGGTCAGACCAACTCGCAAACTTAATGGCTCCAAACCAAAAGGAAGTTAATCAATAAAACCTTTAACTCGACTTTCCCATTTCCTAGCAGGATCCGCCGCCTGAAAGTGCTCTCGTTGACAATAACACAGCTTGATAATGTGAAGCGAGAACTTTCGTTTGCGAATTATTGAATTACAAATCGCAAAGCGCTGCTTTCAGAATTTAAGGGAGGCATTTAGAGTGGAATATGGAGGAAACTCAAAGAACGACAGAGTACAATTACAATTTAATATGCCAGCACCAGATGATGGAATTTTAACATACAGCCACTCTTCACGTGCAAATTTAATTTCGGCAATAACTGGAGGATTTCCAAAGCTTTTTCTTACACTTGTAAATATGAAATTTCCGTCAGAGGAAAACCAACACGCCGAACCGCCAATCCGCCCCCTGTCGACGCCCCAGCGACTTCAACAATTACAAATTCTAAGCGCTTATTTTGGCAAGGCGCAGACATTTCTAATTATGTGTTCACACACTTGAAACTTTATTACGCGCCGTCGAGAATTTTAAATATTCAATTTGGCTGCCGAACTTGCCGTGCCCCCTCATTATCTCCGCTATATTCATACGGGGGATCATTTAGGCGAGGGAATGATGTGTTTGGATAATACACTAGATTAACACCTGGGAGGCTGACGAGGGTCCGTAATTAATGGTTCGTAATATTGCTCAAGATTCGCGCGACACATGCTCGCATTACCGAATTTCTGTCCGACAAACATCGGCTTTTTCACATCATTGCGACACTAATTCGCCGGTTAGAACCGAAATCTGATTAAATGATGCCGACAGTAATAAATCAGCAGGTCCTAAGTTGCGCTCATGAATTAAATATCGTGTATTGCGACCGCCATGCTCGTTTCGGGCGATTTATTGGCATTTTGTTTGAACCGGGCCCCCGAGATGTGATCCACGACAATCGATTCGAGATGTGCTCTCGAGTTATGACTCGAAGGCAAGCAGCCTTGCAGTTTACTTACTCATTTGTGTGCTTTGTGTGTGTGTTAGTTTATAGAGAGTATTTGCTCTCCTGCGGCTTCCAGCAATTACGACAGGACACCGGAGAGGCTTGACCCGCGGTTGACCTCCGAACGCACAATATACCCGAGCCGCCCCCTTCAACCCCCGGCTTTATCGCAGGATATTAAGTTCGCTTATAACAGAATTCATCAAGTTCGTGTGTGCGTCTCGAAACAAGACAGGCGTCGGGTCGGAGTAAAATTTCGCAATGTTTCCCGGCTCTACCAGCCAAATAATAAATTACGTCCTTAACAACCTATCTGTAGCAAATATATTCACATTTCGGATTTTTCCCATGGAACATAAATAACGTGATATCTTCGGGACTGCCACAGGGATACGCTCACTCCAAAATCTACGCTTTAATCCGGCAAAACGGCCGCAGCCCCTCACTTTCAATTTCGATGTCCTGATCTACACAACTATCTAAATCTTTTAAAATCCCGGCATTAAACTCGGTCCGATTTATGTACTATACGTACCTCCGAAAGAACCTCTTAAATAATTCCCAGGGACGGCCCGCAAACCGGACCCGTATTAATTGCCGGAACGCAAAGAGAACACGCCCTAAGGGATCGGTAGCGCTTTTCGACGCCGTCTAGCCGTAAGAATTATTATCATAAATCAGAATACAAATCAAGCGAGGTCTCCGCAAATAAGTCGGCAACTTAAACTCTTGTTATTATTCCCAACTTGGCCACTTTGCAACGCAAAAAAATGCGACACGTTCAAAGTTCACCCGGCGCATCCGCCAAATTGCACCGCTAGCCAGACTCCTAGCCAACAACAACTTTTACGTCGATAACGCAAAAATTGTCGCCATTCAACGTCAACAAGGCATTTCGGTTATTCAACCTTCCTCTATTACGCTCTGCGGCTACAAACAATGACTTGATCTTTGGCCAAAAAAGCGCATCGAATTTTGCCAACTGTAAAAAATTGCATATTTGACGATTTCTACTCTTGCTCACGTTGTTTGCTTGTGCGACTTGAAAAGGGGTGCAAAGTTTTGGTGGCGAGGTATGAGGCAAGAAGTTGGAAATGACAATGCGGCCATTAGCCGGTTTATTGCGCTCCCAGGCCCTAATAAATTTAGTTTAGTTTAGTGTCTATAAGAATCGGAAACTTTGATAAGACGAGTGGTTGAGGTCATAAAAAGTTTTGATGATTGAATGCGTTTCATTTTTATTGATTATCCTTGGTTATGGGAGCAAGTGCTTTGAAAGATTCCATCCGAAAAGAAACTTCCCGGAAATATCTTTTCATAACACGAGAAGTTATAACAACATAAAACTTTTTTGTCGCAACCAATTTTTTTAAATAAAACCCCAAGTAGATACACTCCAGATTTACATTAATCACACTCCCAGCTGGTTATTCAAGTTTAAAATGAACGCTTCGAAATAATAAATCGAGTCTGCCAAAATAGTAGCGCTTTCCAAACGAACCAATTTACTGTGTTGTGTATT
Source organism: Schizotus pectinicornis (assembly GCA_951805265.1). Classification (NCBI taxonomy): domain Eukaryota; kingdom Metazoa; phylum Arthropoda; class Insecta; order Coleoptera; family Pyrochroidae; genus Schizotus; species Schizotus pectinicornis. The sequence continues at coordinate 9,476,481 of OX638206.1, read as the reverse complement.
GCGGAATTAAATAAATATCAGTTTCATATTTTACGATTGTTTTTGACGCGAATCCCATTTGGATTCAAATTGATGGAATGAAGTCGGTTCAAAAATGTGTACGTGCGCGTGTCGCCTCTATTGTACGGAGAAGTGCGATGATTAAGGGATGAAAACGAAGAGATATGTACATGACGGGGTTCGGCCATTTCGTTAAGTGAATCACTCTGCTGGTCCCCTCCGAGGGGTTGCTCGGTTTGGGGCGAGGGTGAGCTGAGGCTTAGCGGTTAGCTACCCCCCGCATCCGGGACGCCTTGGCAATTGGCAACCATCAACTTCAACAATTTCTTCGCATCTCAAGTAGAACGAAGAGATGTTTGCGCTAAATACAAAAAACAGACCCGCAAAACAATGAAATATTGCCTTACAAATTTCTTTGTGGCGCTGTTTCCTTTGTCGTGAAAAATTGTCACTCGAGGCTGCCGCCACTGATATGACGAATTGTTTCGGAGACTCTTATTCTTAGGGAACTCGGACGATGTTCCTCGATGTTCGTGTGCTTTATTTATTGCGATACAAAAACTTCACTTCTTTTCTAACGGAATTACGTTTCCGCTTGTTAATTATCTCTGCCCCATATCGAAAAAAACGTCAGCCTTACAACGCAAAATAATTTTACATCAGACGAAATTTGCATTACGAATGAAACGCATCGGCGGATTCAATTGCATTATCTCCGCTTGTAAATCATGTGTGTTATGGATCGAGATCCGCACCCACATGCGCAATGGGGTAGGCATACGACCCCAAAAAAGTTCAATTACGAATTGGTCATCGAACCGGGCAAATAAAAATAATGGCCGAGTAAGTAATGTATTCACGTTGGATTCGCGCTAATGCGGTTAAGGGTGGGTCGACCGTCATTTTTCTTTGTGCGAGAAAACGGTCGCTAATAAAATAACTCAAGACAAAGTGGCCACGAGACGAGAGATTGTTCTTATCGAGCGTACAATAACAGTAGTTGCAACAATTTTCCAGCCACCAGACAAGTTCGAACAATAACAGGAAGCAAGTACGTATTTTGAACGCCAAGGTTCAGACAGATTGCTGACTCATGGTTACAATACTCTGTTGCAATTCTATACGTGGCCAAAGTTACGCCAAAAGTCGGTCAAACTACCCCCTAACCCAACTCACTTATAGTGATGGTGTATGAATAATTACAAGAGGCAACAGAATAGACGGGCATATTGAGGGAGACAATCGGGCCTTATTACAGATCGATTTCCCCAAGACTCTGCATATTCCAGATATGTAAAGATGAATCTTATGTAGAAACAGTTACTAAAGAATCAATATCCTTAGACATTCTGTCGAGAAAGGAATTATTAATAAAAGTCCCGCCCCTTTAGCGCAGAATCGATTTATTGGGAAAAAACTCTCTCATTCGCAGTTTGTAATAACTAAAAAACGTGGGAAAGTATGCAAAAAGCCGTAAAACTGTAATCACCAAATAGATTTTATTGGTGAACCTCCAGTTACTTTTAAAAGTCCAAAAATCAAATAATAAACCATTGAGAGAAGTGAAAATTATGATTTAATTAAAAAGCTAAAAATAGGACAAAAATCAAAATTTATTAACAACCCACCAGTAGTAGCAAGGAAAAAACAATACAATTAACAATATAAAAAGAAATTCAATCAATGGTGATGTCATGACGTAAATCGCCAATTCACAATCAGCCAAATCAACTTGGAAATGATAACAACCACAAAAATAAACACTCTCAAATTTTAGCTGAAAAATAACTGAAAGCTGTGCTATATTGTGCGACTGTTTATAACCTAAATTAAAACTCGTATTAACATTTAAAAAAAAACGTTACTCCCAGTGACCTTAATAAAGATCAATTCACCCACAGGTAAGCACCAAATTTGTTTTTCAAATTATTAAGCTACAATTTTCCTTTATTTCAACTTTAGCTTTTGCTCTTTCATTGAAATTTGTCCACATAAACGTCTCATCATATTACTAGCAGCAATAGTAATAATAGTTATTTATGTATCAAGGGAATAAACACCGATTTTATTTTAATCCCGAGAATGTAAGTAATGCACGAAGCGAAGCCGAGGGTATTTTCATTCGAGGGATTAACGATGTTTATTCCAGAGATGCATACAAAAGTTTCTTCCCAACCGTTTAAGTTAATAATAATAATAAATTAGAGAAGAAATAATTGTTATAATGGACAGATACCTAAATAAAGTTGGCTGACGGTTATTATGGAAACGAGTTTCTTTATGTTATATCGGCATTTTTTTTACTTTATTCCCCGGTAATAAAGTGGCACTTTATTCCCTCATTATGAGGGAATAAAGTACCACTTTATTCCCGGTTGGAAAGAAAGTTTAAAAATTCTTACAAATCTGGTTCAGACCGGCACCAATTTTGCTTATTCAACAAAAGGCAAATAAAACATACAAATAGAAAAAAATGTCGCAAAGCAGCGTAACATTAGAAAACAATTTGGCCTAATCTTATGTATTATAAATTAATAATGATTAATTGTTATCTCCTTTTGGCTTGCAAATGCCATAAATATTAGAACGACAATAGAAAATAATTTAGCATGTCATGCTATTCTATGTTGAGTAATTTATTTGATAAAAGTTGTTGGAAGAATAACAAGTTGTGAGATTTTCATAAAGTTAATTCAAATATTGGCTCAGGTTATTACAGTAACGTCTAGACAACAAAATCAAAGGGTACATTAATAATAAAAACTGTAACATATACATAATAAAATATTCAAATAATCCTCCATTCTGTGCCAAACAATATACTTCTCCGTTATAAAGAGAACTTCATATCATTGACCCGCTCAAAAATTGAAATAAAATTGGTAAGACCGCCGGCTTAGACGAGACTGCAAAGCTCTAATTATCCATATTTTGCTATACATTTTTTAAAGCAAAATCAATTAATAGTTATTTATGTATCAAGGGAATAAACACCGATTTTAATCCCGAGAATGTAAGTGATGCACGAGGCGAAGTCGAGGGCATTTTCATTCGAGGGATTAACGATGTTTATTCCAGAGATGCATACAAAACTTTCTTCCTAACCGTTTAAGTTAATAATAATAAGTTAGAGAAGAAATAATTGTTATAATTGACAGATACCTAAATAAAGTTGGCTGACGGTTATTATGGAGACGAGTTTCTTTATGTTATATTGGCATTTTTTTTACCTTATTCCCGGTTGGGAAGAAAACCTTTTATGTTACCTTTTTCCAGTTAAATAAAATTTAACTCTATACGTAAACATTAACTTCCGGATTCGTATTAGTTATTCTCCGCATCTTTTAGGATGATTAATTTGACAACTTACATCAAATACTCATGGCAAATAAAATTATCCAGCTCCTTCATATACCTATAAAGCAAAGATCGCAAGATTCAGTTAAAATTATAGCCCTTTTAACTTTCAGTGCTACAGAAGGAAGCTGCATACTCATTCACGAGTAAAGTTTATATTACCAAATTGCCATAAAAACCTTGTGCAAGTTCCTTGACTCCTACTAGGATATCCACAACTTCAAATTTTAGAAAAAGCTCTGTGAGAACGGTAATTGGTACAGTGAGAAATGATCGTCTCTTAGACAAAAAAGGAGACACCCCAAGTATTTCTTACTTTTAATCTTCGAATAATAATCAGTTTCTCCTTTAAGCGATTTTCGCGATAGTGATATCGATTCTTGTCGGATAAACCTGACTTCTACGCCGTTATTCACGTTATCATTAGCATTAGGAAGCTTCATTAATATTCAATAGTGGCCCCGGCCTAGCTTTTGCACTTTTACAGCCCTGAAAGTTTTACATTTGCCGCAGCCGTGTGGGCTGTGATGTTATACATTATTTCCACCCTCTAGTTAGTGACCTTTTCACTTGCATCGACAATCGGGAACAGCCTCGTTTGATGCCATCCCCAATATCTGTTTACATTTGATGGCGAGGACAAGTGTGACAAACTAATATGCACACCTGTCCGAAGCAGACGGGGCGCATGAAACCAAATGATTCGCAAGCTACGCAAGAGCGGATCGGGTCATTTGGGTAATCAGCTGTTTCATTAAACGCGTTTCAAACTTTAGATAAAATTAGAATCTAATCATTAAAGCTTCATTAATATACATGAAAGCGTAAGCGGGTAATAAATTTAATTATCATCAATTCTAATTACGGCATCGGGCTGACTTTGATTGGCACAAATCATTACACATCAATTGTTCCTCATTGAAAGTTTGGCGAGCGAGTGCAGGCGGTAATTTCGCAACATAATACCCTTGCGCGGCAAAGTCGCGATTCAGCAAACTAGATTAACCCAATTTTATTCAGTTTCCGCAGTACACTTTATGATAATATATTTTGATTCTTATTTGAACGACCGGCAATTCTACGGCGTGAAAATGACCACGAGAAAGGAAGTTAACTTCTTTAGCTGGCGAGGTAACGGCGTGCGAAATGAGATACTCCATTTCAGACCTATGTGGACATTCGACTTTATCTTTCAAAGAAAGTGACTGCTACCCCAGTAATGGACCGGAAATAGCACTGTTTGAATATCTCCAACCTGAACTGGCTATTGTGTCCTGTTAACATGCTTTTCGGAAACTGGGGAAACAGATTTTTGCGGACCCGCACAGGGTTGCATATCGAGGAATCGGGCTATCCCATAAAAATATACACCTAACCCGGAACATAATAAATCGCGAGTCGATGGAAGTGGTCGGATAACAGCAAAAGCGAACGATACGGGATGCATGCGTTTCATTACGTTAATGACAACAGATTGTAACGAATGTTGCTCCCGCCGCGACCAGGGCCGTTTTTCAGGAAAAGTTTATTTTCCTCATTAACTAATCAGTAACGATTGGACCTGGAATCTATCCCAAGGGCGAAAACGGCTCATGAACAGATCGACCCGTTTCTCCGCCGTTGAGCCTCTAATAAACGTTTCTACAGCTTCTGATGCGATATTTGAAAACGGTTTACAATTTTTTTTTTCCGAAGCTACACACGAACCGAACCACCCCCTTAATTACGTGAAACTTTGACGTTGCCAACGGAAATTTCGCAACCGCAAAGAAACACTTCATGAAACGTTGTGCGTCATTATCCCAAATTACTTCCCGGTAATCGCAACAGTTTCCGAATATGTGCCCCGAACTCGGCGTTTTTCTTCGGGGCGAGTTATAAATTTCGGTGGATAATTGAAGCGAATTGTCATACTGGCTTTAACGTCAATAGGATCCGAATGGCAGAACACAATACAATTTCACGCGCTACGAATCACGTGAACTTCTGTAGTTTAAACGCGACACAACAAAACCCCAAAACCACAAAATATACCTTAATGCCGGGCTAATTCACTACAAAACAGACAGGCGATGCGGTACGAGAGCGACGCGCAAAAAATCATCATGCGCGTCACTGAATCAGTAATTATTTAAAGCCATAAATTCATTATCACCTGGATTCAATTTGATTTCAGTTATAATCGTCGAATATGATAATATAAAATTGGAAATTTTTATTTAAAATTGGTTCAAAGTAAATAAATAATATCAAGAACTCGTCCATAAGGCACTTATGGCACTCCTCCATTACAAAACTCACCGATACGTTGCTCGTTTTTTTTAATAAATACTATTCTTCGCTGATTTGTTCATTTTTGGAATCAATTCATATCCTTGTCGACCTTTATTATAATAAATTTCAAGTCAATCAGTTGAGTACAACGTTTGTAAATCACCCACTAAATAGTACCTAATTCAATTTTATTTTAAACTGAAGCAAACGAAAGTTAAATCATTATTAAAAATATTATATGGTCATCACAAAATTGTCGTTAAAACAAAACACAAAATCTAAAATTTTTATTATGGTTTTCGAAAAATTAGCGCTCCGTGTGAGCAGCAGAGAAAAGTGTTGCATAAAGCCAACCACGTGAACGGATAGCCATTATTTGAGTTGATGAATTGATTCATAATGTAAAATTCAACACATTAGATGAAAGTTTCACCCATATCGAACACAGTAAAATACAGTCAACTAACATTACTTACCGTGCTCTAGTAATTAATAATTGTTGGTATGAAATAAACTTTATAGAAAGTTTAATTTGAAACGATAGATACACACCACTATGTGATCATGAGTTGTATAACTTTGCCAGCAATCATTAATGTACAAGTTTCGCCAAGTCCCGATATACGTAGTGACAAAATATGTGACCTTCTCAAATTAGCAAGACTCGAGCTTTCAAATTTTAGGTTAGATGAAAATATTATGCTACATACTTCAGTTTTTTTTTTTAATCCACTTAAATGCATGGGTCTAATACAGGTTCTAAATTATTCTATAAAAAAAATTCAATAAAATCATAGAATTACCTTACTTTACTCAAATTAAGATGACAATGTAGATACGTTTGAGAAATTTAGACAAAACGTGAGTGAGTTTCGGGAAATTTTCAAAGACACAGTTGAACGCTGCTGCAAGAGCAGAAACATTAAATATTTGTTTGATATAATAAATTTGTAATACCTACATAATAATTTTTTTTATTTATTTTTTACCTTTTTACATTTCTATTTTATGTACTCTTAAGATGTTTAGATATTTCTTTTTCATATTTTTGCAGGTTGTACGAATTCACATTATGAACTGCTGCCACTTATACTTGATTTTGTTTAATAACCCAATTTTGACTGCGTCTTTCATTGAGTAGTATCACGAAAGATAACTATTTGTTGCGATTTCGATTTCCCACTTGCTTGCATTCTACTTTCGCGTCAAATTATGCGCAACAACAAAATGTCCTTTGTTATTAAAAAAAATCTGAATAATTTTGCGCCAATTAAGAGCCCGGCGCATTTCACTTGCAAATTAGCGCTATTTTTACAGCACAGAATAACACTGTGCATTTATGTCATTGTTTATGGCGGCATTTTTCGATGTGAAACAATTAACGGATTTGCGCAGTTCCATTCCGCTCTACTCTTGCATATTTGTATTTAATTAATAACTTAAACCGTCCGATGATTACGTCTACTATGTGGTGGAAAGACTACGAAAAGGTTATATTTTACGGCGTCGCTTGTAAAAGAGGCCGCATAAAATACACAAAGGGATAGTAAAACTACAAGAGCATAAAGGGAACCCTAATATTCAAACCGGCAACGGTCACTTTGCATATAAATGAGGTCAAATTGAAATTGTAAAACTGTATATTTTGACTGAGCGCAATCACATTAGCAATCTATTCACTTAGTATTAACGCAGTTTTGTCGAAGCGCCTTAATTGGGCAATAATAACGGCGAAGTTATACGGACTCGGTGCCACTCTGGGGGCGGTTTATCCGCAGTTTTTCATCTGCCCCGGCCGCGTATGCAGCAGCTAACTGGAGGCAATTGCATCTCATTACGTTGCGTGAAACGGTTCGGTTTTTGTCTAGAATGGGGTTCTGCCTCTGGGCGAGGCCCCAATTACAGCATGAATGTTGACTGTATGCTAGTTCAACTGAACTTACAATCATTCAGCTGCAAGTAACCTCTCAATGTGGGTTAAAACGAGACTTTGTTACTGACAAATTGTCGATTTTCAATTATTGAGAGACCTGGGAACGAAACGAAGGCAAATCGTCTGTCTATTCGAGTTTGTGGTTCAGCAAGCGTTTTTTGGAGCTGCAAAATTTCAATTACTGGCATTAATTACGGGATCGGTTGTATAAAGGCGGCGGGTCTAAATATGAGCCTGCAGGCTCCAAAAAATTACCGCTTGCTGTTAGGAAATTGCTTATAAGCGGGGCCCTAGACCGGGAGCTTCGCCGTTAATGCTTCGACGGCGGCGCTTCCAGACCAGCTGAAGTCCCGATTAATCAATATTTCAGGAGTGCCTACCGGGTGGCAGTTTTCTTGAACGTCGGTCATCGCATGGCGACGTAATAAGTCGTCATTTAACGAGACATAGGTACTATGCGCACGTTTGTGTAATTGGGGAGGAAAGGGGTGTCGCGCGGAAACGACCCGGCGAAAGGGGTGCTGCCGCCGCGCGGTAACAACCGCGTCCTTATCGTTGTTTGGTTTTCTGTCGTCGCAGTGGAAGTCAAGTGGTTCCGTTCGATACGAATCCTCGTCATCACTTTGCTACACAACGGGGCAGAAAATTGGGGTCGCCACAATATTCGTGGTTTTCCTGCACTCATTTCGAAGGACGGGCGGGCCGTAATGTGACAGTTTCGATGTCAAACGTTAATTGTTTGTTAAATTGAACGGTTCGAGGTGTGATTGGTGGAATCGTTCTGTTTTGTTGCCTACCTGCCGTACTTAATTTAAAAAGTAATAGCACGCGACGTTTTTATGACATTGTAACGAAGCGAGGCGGCGAACGAGAGCGCGATTATACAAACGGGTTTTATTGTGCGAGTTAATGCGCATTCAATTATTTATAATCGTTTAAGAAAATAGTAGTTGAGGGAACATTCATAAAACAAACAAGCTGCGCGTATCTGGATCGAGATAAGACGTTAATGGAGGTATAAAAGAAGAAAGATTGCAATCTGGGAGAGCAAATTTGCATAACACAAGATAGCCGTGTCATATGCATATCAAAATAGTGATGAATGGGCGTCGTTGAAACAATAATAACCCGGCTTTAAGTTAAATCCCTGGCAGGCTAGCTCATAAAGAGCTTTGAGAGCTTTCGCTAACAGCCGCACTTCATTAATTGTTGCGAAATTATTCATATCTCTAATCTGTGGACTGATGGTATCTCTGTTTACTCGACACCTAACCAACATACGGTTCTACAACTGACATTAGTACAACAATGAAACATCGTTATACTACCGCCAACTCAAGCCATCGCCGGTAACTAACATCGCATAAACGTTCTGAATATCGCGAATAATAAACTGAATTGCTCAAGTTTTCCGATTATAAGGCCGCCGGCCGTAACTCATCTTCCCAAATTTGCCGCATTTGTCATAAATATTGGGCTTACCAGCCGGCCTACAAGCCAACTTTCACGCCAACATCGTTTTTGCCAACCTGCAACTATTACTCAAGTTTCAATCTCGTTAGTGGGGCACGGATTATAATGCCCCATTTAAAATATGGCCGCGGTATGTCGGGAAAAAGCGGCAAAAATTTGTCGGAGCATCCGACGCAAACATTCGAAACATTTCGGACATCCACTTGAATTCGTGTAATATGCAGATGGCGAACATGCGCTCAGGAGCTGTTTTGGCGGAGGCGCCGGGAGAATAGAAATAACATTACGACCGGCTTACTGGCGCGCACTCGAACGCCTTTCAATATTAATTAAAACAGCAACAGACGGCAATCCGGCCTTTCTCTGCAACAAACATACCAACATCACACCGAAACAGGTCAAATTAGCAATTATTGTTCTGTTATTGTTGCGTCATAACAGAAGTATTTTCTATGACAAATCTTCAAAATTGCACCGTTTCCAAGAGAAACAATTATTTTTGTTACCGCAACTGGAATTCGTACTTTCAAGGATTAAGTACCAAGCGCGTATTTTGACCATTTTTTTATATTAAAGTTTTTAAAAACTTTGTAAAAAATTATTTTTATGTTTAGAAAAAAAATCAAAATTTTGGGAACGCATCTATACCAAATTAGTATCAAAACTCTTCAACTTTATCCAAAGTATTTTCTATGACAAATCTTCAAAATTGCACTGCTTACAAGAGGAACAATTATTTTTGATATCTCAACTGGAATTCGCAGTTTCAAAGATTAAGTACAAAGCGCGTATTTTGACCATTTTTTTATATTAAAGTTTTTAAAAATTTTGTAGAAAATCGCACGACACTGAAAAGTAGCCAATAGAAAAATAGAATTTGGTGTCGTTTCTATGACAATGTAAAAATTTCCTGAAAATTTTTGCACCTAGCATGAAATTAATAAGCGGAAATTATTTCAGCCAATCAAAATCATTTATTTATTAATAATGACATCATAATGACATAATGGACCAATGTCCGTGTCGTTGCGATTTTCTTACCAAATATGCCCTCGTACATTGATTAATATCCGGAAGTTTTATTCTCATGCATTTCCAGAACGTAATTTATACGTTTTGGAAATGCATTCAAAAAAATTTCCGGAAATAATCAATGCACTAGCGATATTATAAGTGAAAATTATTTTTACGTTTAGAAAAAAAATTAAAATTTTGGAAACGCAAACTAGTATCAAAAACTCTTTAATTTTATTCATTTCTATCTCGGCACAAACAGCGTTCATTAAAAGTAAAAATATCTTAAACTCTTTTGGAGATATTAAGAGAAATAGCCTTCAGTGAACCAATTTCAAGGGCTATAACAGCCTTATGAGACACTTACAACTTTTATAAGGAGTTTCATCACCAATTACTTGCTCTAACTGCTCTCAGATTTCGAATACATATTTTACATACACCTTTAAGCTCCTTTAAAGCATAAGGACCTTTTCAAATTTAATTTTACAGTTTCGCTTTTGCCTATTTCGAGCTGGGTTGCCCGCAATTGCCCCAATTTTTGTTGCGTATCCTCCTCTGTCCGCGCACCAAAACTGTAACTATCGCAGTCGCTCGACAAAGTAGCAGTTCAAATACTAGCCGAAAGTCAAACTAAACTTATATGTCGCTTTACGAAAATGGCTTACGATTATCCGAAATTCATAATAAATGGAAAAACTGTGTCCGGCGAATTTCGGCGAAACTACCCCAGTTTAAATTAACCTGATCGATAACTTACCATCAATACCCAAAGAGCTTTTGCGACGTTGCACGTTTGCGATCAGTTTCAATCAAGAGAAAAAAGGAGGCCGCATTATAAAATATTAAGTCATGGACCTATCCACATAGTAACAAAATTGTTGACGCAAGAACGCACATAGAAACGATAGAGTATATCTGAAGACTACCCCGTGAACCGGAGTTCTAAACAAAATTAGAGAGGGCAGATACACCCAAACGAAATCAACAATATTAAGTCGTTAGCAGTTCTCTTATTTCGTAACGACCCCACATTAACTAATGACCTTTCATTACAAGGTGTTTGTCTCTTTTCTAAAATCATATGAAATTGTATTCCCAATTTGCAGAGGACACGTCCCTTTGATAAAACCGCGTGTTGCTATTCAGCAAGTTTTCAAAAGAATTGAACAAATTTTAAAATATTTGCATATTTGTGAAATTAATTTCGCTTTCAGCTAATTACCGTAATTTTACTTTTAAGCAACGTAGGTTTAAAAACCACCGGTTCATCTTACACCTTGTGAATCTCCTATTTTCTGACAGATCGCAATGCTACTCTCGGTTAATTTTGATGCTAAAAGATCTCAAAATCAAAACAAAGGTAAAAAAACACACTTTTGTTTTCAGCAAATTACAATCACCCTGATTTCCGCAGTGTAATATTAAAAATTATAAAATTATCCCTTCGTTTTATTTCTTAAGCTTGACTAAATCTCATCTCCATTTCCCTTTACTCGTCTTCAGCCAATTAGGTGTTTGAAAGAATAGGGTGTTCGTAAAGTATTCTTGTCTAGTTTGTTAGCGTTCCTTAGCGCCCCATTACCTCTATCACAGTTGCAGTTGATGACACAGTTTTGTTTCCTGTTTTTTTTAAATCTTGCGTATACAAAACTTTATTCTCGGCAGTTTGCTTTTGAAGCAGTTGTTACGTAAATCCTGTTTTGTCAACGCACCCTCAAGTTGTCAGGATTATAATAGGGCCATCACCGGGTTGACAGTTAAAATTTGCGACAAGTATTTGGGGTTTTTTAAACGATTTACGTCTGAACTGCTCCGAACCTTACCTGGTCCGGTCGATTGTGATGCTGAAAGCGTTATTCGTTGAAGTTGCCAATTATAAACGTAAACGTCGCGGCCAATTGTGGGGGAGTGAAGAATAAATTAAAACAATTTGACTGGCGAACATCCGAGATCAGGAACAATCGCGTTCGATTATGAATGATTGATGAGCATCAGGAGAGGTTGTCGTTCGTCGCCACCGAACAGTCACTACTATCATAATCAATACTTTCAGTAGAATCCGAATGCTGCAGCACGTAAATTTTTAATTACTAATTTGACGACGCGTACCTACGTCTACATGCAGTCTCGTTAAAAGTAATATGTGCTCGGAGGGCGTCAAGGCGAGAAATCGATTATTTCATATCTCACACTTCGAAAAGTTTTTGCCGGTTATTCTTGAATTTGACAAATGGTTTCAATAACTTTCTCGACCCGAAACGTGTATTGGAACTCACAGCAAAAACGTCCATATCTTGGAATACATTTCTCTTGTCATGTCGCTTGACTTTTCGGTGATTTATTTTCTTATTCTCCATTGTTTTATTATTGTTTTTCGCATCCGCCCGAAAAAGCGTGTTGCGTACTTAATCCCGACTGGAAAACCGGACGACAATGGACCTTTATGAAAATTCATTCCGAGTCCATCAGTTTAAGTGATAGTCGCTATTTTTGCGAGACGTTGTTTCGAGCGATTGCTTCCCTAACCCTTGGGCATTGCCAGCCAAACTGAATTAGCTTTATTGGACTTTCGTCGGCACTGATGTTATTAGCTTCACTAGATTGCTGATCTATTTATCCGAGATACACATGACTCCGTTCCTGCTGCCGACGTTCAGGCAATCCGTAAAATAAATAAAAGTGCAGTTTCACGGGGGACTCCCTCAAAATAACGCAACATCAACACGGCCTTTACTACGCCACGTCAATCAGCCCGAGCCGTTCCGTCGCCAAATCAAAAATTAATGCGGGAACGGGAAATAAAAACGGGGCGTCGCGCTGCCCCCTGAATAATTAACAACCTATTTTATTCATCATCGCCCGTAAAAAGCGTAATGGCGCCCGGTGTGTATTTGAAAAAATTATAACATATCGGAAATAGTATGTATTGTCCCCTGAGGGACGCTTCGTATAGAACCCACATCAATTTATCACATTTATTGATTGTAATTTAAACCTTTGGAAATTCATAATGTCTGCGTAAGAATTTACAACACGGAAAATTTCATAGTCGATGGTCATTCATTTAGATGCCTACCTCAACAATAAGGATAAGCTTGTCTATTGCGGAATAACAAACCAAAACCAGTTAAGAAAAAGATCTGTATCAACGGTCATTGTATTTCAACTGAACGACGCAATATGCCTCCAAAGTGTTCTTAAATTATATAACGGAAAACTTTATTATATTTATTATTCTGATGCTTGAAATGATTATAAAGATAAATCTTTAATACGAAATCAATATTTCACAACGTTAACGTTCATCTTCAATGTTTTTTTAAATTACAACTCGTATTTTTTTCTTATCGCAGTTTATTTTGGTACTTATTTCCCGATTCAATTGCGTAATCAAATCATATCCTCGCATAAAGATATTTTGTCCATAAACTAGGAGACAAATCTGCTAAAAGTGTTGTAAATTTATCGACACATTTTATTTAGAACGTAAAAATAAAATTGGGGTTTTTATTTCACTTTTATATTTTGTGTCATCTCGTTAGTTACCATTGCGCATTATATTTTCCGAGACACTTTATGCTTAAGAGGAACGTTTCCGTCTATCACATGTGGTTTTTTCTCACTGTATGCATGTTGACGTGCCGAGATTAGTTCTCTCATTTTAGATCACTGCATAAAAGGAAATGGAATAAATCAAGTGCAAATAAATAACCCAGTTAATTTAATGGAATGACGTCGCGGGCATGCATTGAGTACGCAGGTGATCCACAGTGATACGCTCCGCCTTAATCCAGGGTTGGCTTGACACCAGGTTGCTATTTTACACGTCGTTACTTCATACTGAATAAACGTATTAATACAGGCCTGGTTTTCGCGCGCCAGTATGATGACTCAAGTCAATATTCATAATGTTTGACGCGAGATCATTTTCAATATTCTGCAGAGTAATTGCACTACATTATTTCGCGCAGCCGTAAAGTGAGGCAGATGGGTATAACCCATTTTATGAGTGTCGAACAGAGAACGACAATAAGCACCAAATTCGTATTTTCAAATTTGCAAAAGCAACACCCATATTTTGAGTAATATAATTAGCCTTCAGTTTAGAATATTCAATAACGAATGGGGGATGATGAGGTTTACAGCAAACTAAAGTCAAATTGGCCTATTTATTTAATGTTAAAGTAAACATTTGTATTTTGTTCATATTAACGTGCATGTTAACTTTCTTCAAAGCATCATCCCCCGGAGTCTCTACTGTGACGTATCAGATCTTAAAAACAAAAGTTAGATATTTTTTACCTGCACGGAGCGATTTTGGAAATACGAAATGCATTTTCCCTCTTTTCAATACGTGCCCCTGCTAATACAAAAACTTACGTCAATGCATTTTGCTGACGTTCTACAATCACAGATGATAAAGCGGAGACGTTCCTCTTAAGTGGTATTATTTAAGAATTAAATTGTTGGTATTGGCCACAAAAACCTTTGTTGAGTAATCCGATGTTGGGTTGTGTTTTGTTGACAACATCTCATTATTATAATTAATAGGTAGCATTAATTTGGCACGCAAAGCATTAATATGCCCGGGCCTGCTGCAAAATATAAAGTAAAGTAGAAGGTGACTTTTATTTACATTAGTGAGGATTTGTTTAAACATTTGATTTCCCCGTAATATTAAAACCATTGCAAAGCTTCTTCAGAATGACAAAGTACTTTAATAAATTTATAAAAAATTATTTACTGTTAGCAAAGCAGCTACAGAGTGACTTATTAAAGCCCAAGAAAACAGACATGCAAAATAAATTCTTAATAGCGAGCCCATTGACTCTCAAATCAAAAATATATAACATCAAGACCCATAATGTCTCATTTCTGTAAAAAAAATTATTTTAAATCATAATTAAAATTAGATGAGAAACAGAAAGAAAAATCAGGTCTCGTTTGGCAAATGAATCACTTCCTTTGTCAAATTTTTGTTCAGTTCCAAATAGACATGGCAAGCTCGCTGGGCATAGAAATCATATCCTGAATGCGCGGATATCAACTATACAAATAAGAATGGTGACAGCACCTAATTACCAATTGTTTTGAACATGCATGTGTATGAAAGCCGTCCCAAGAGACAGAAACCGTGTATGTACTCAAGCTTTGTTGTAACATATTTATTGATGTTATCGCCGACATTTACGGAGGCGGTGCTATTGATCACCACCAAATTAACTTTTCAAATTATTCACTTTTATTCGCAGCACAATTGTGCCTGTTAATAAAACGACGATAGATTAAATGTCAATAAAGCTGATCATTAAAAAACAGTTTTAATTTCAGGTCAGTGTTTAATAAAATTGTTGGGATTGGAAAAGACAAAAATCACATATTCTGTGTTTTCCTCTTTTATTCAAACATTCATAGGTTCCAATCTCCTCACATCCACTCTAATGTTCGACGCACGATTTTAATAAAACAACCTTTTCCCAGATCCCAATTTCAAGAATTCTCTAACATTGAACATATAATACTCTGACGATTGCACATAGCTTTGGAGGTGGCAGGGCGACATTTAATGAAGTTCTCCCGTCAGCAATCAATTCACCAGAAGAAGCATCAGGGCCTGTGGGCTGCGGACTTTAAAACTTAATTTATCGGGAGGAGGCTCTAAGCTGTACCGTGTAAGTGTTATTTCCCCGCGTTAAATTTATCTGGAATGATCGGTAACCAGCTGAGCCGGGATTATCGCATTCTTTTAAGCTCAGTTGCTGGAGACTAGAAGCGAACTAGATTAGGGGACGTACATACACAAATCTTTTAAGAGAACGCTTTAGAAAGAAATTAATTTCGCCTCGACGAACTCGCACAAGTAGAAAAAGCTGCTTCAATTGAGCTTAATGCAGTTATAAAATTCCTCATTGGAATTCCCCTAAACTCGAGTAATTAGGTACGGTTCTAGTTCGCTATAGTTGTAAAAGCGGGAGCAGGTAAATTTTACTTCTTGACTGCATAATTTAGTTCATCATCTGAGCGAGCTAATGTATTTTATGTTTTACGCAAAACTTGTTTTATTTCACGGCATTAAAGCACTTTGGAAATGCTAGAGTTAGAGGCGTTACAATTGGAAGTTTGTTTAAGACGTTAGCAAAGATAAACACCAGAATGGCCAACTGTTGGAAGCTCGTTATCAAATTATTCAGCGGTTAATTTAATTAAATCACAAGTTCCTAAGTAACAACAATAACAGTTAGGGCGGAGAAAAACGCGCGTCCTCGCTTGATTACGACGACGGAACCGGGAGAATCCGACCAAAATATTTTTCACCTGCCGGTAATTCGGCAATTATTCCCAACTTGTCTTCCCGTCTTTTTCCTTAGCTGGGGCGCGAGGCGACCATTCATCATGTGAAGAAGTAGTTTGGGGTGCGTATGTTAATAAAGCGTTCCGCACACAATCAGCTTGACCTATTACGTACATAAAATGCCTATGTAATCCTTTAGGTAATGCAATCTAACCTAAGTAAGAGGGTGTAAGGTAGTGACGGTGTGATAAGCGAGCTCAACTAAACATTGAGCCGTTGATGAATGGGGAGCTGGGCAGGCTTTCACTGTAAGCTCCGCTTGCACACTTTGTCACCTCGTGCTTTATGTCTTTGATGGATGGCCTCACACCGAACACAGCTGTTTTCTTCAACGCCTCTATTAATGTCATTTTTATCGAGTATTCATCAAATTTTCTTTAAATTTTTCATTAGGTCCTCGATCCGTCGAAATTGAGACATGACGTGACAACAGTCGATCATGGAAGTTTTTAGGACCCTCAGGCGGCGAGGGGGAGCTTATCGAGTCAACCGCCACAATTAAGGCGACTTGAAAGTGCATGGCTGCACCTCCACTCTCAATTAAGTTTCCCAGCGACCAAAATTAATTATAAAACGGCTTTCGCTATTCAACTCGCGAAAGCTCCGACGGTCGGGCTGCACTCATAGAAAACTACTTAAATTAAATATTTCGTAATTACTTAACCACCATTTAAAGATGCACGCGTACGTTTTTACATGGAAAAGAACGAGATGGTCCTGCGGAATTTTCAAGTGGTTGGAAACAAGTTGCGGCAACGGTTGGTTTGTCCGTTCACGTGAGCTTTTGTGCTAATTTCCTGCACTTGGCTGAATAAAGCCTATCTGCTTCTGAGTCTCGTCCCTTTCTGGTCACAAAAGGAGGCTATTTGTCGAGAACTCTCCCAATTTATAAAATTCACGTACAGGATTTTATGAAACAATCGGGGATCGACCCGCAGGAGTTCGAGGCTAGAACGGTCAAACCGACAGCGGCTCGTAGCCCACAAGCTTGACCTCATTATCATAATTATGTAATCAATCCATTCATTAAACACGATACCTTCAAGCTGCATAAGGAACCCCAGCACAAAATTTAAAAAGGATTTCGTTATTGTTTCCAAAAAACTGGATTATCTAACCTCGACATTGAGACCCGATTAAAACTTTTTCACTCAAAATTTGATAGGATTATTGATTAGGATCATTAGTTCGTATAGTTTTTAGGTAAGTACTTGCGCATAGTCCACCGGTCGACAATGCTCTGCTAGTAAGAGAGACAGCCGATACAGCACGCGTGTCGCACCTGATTACAGCGGCACATTTTGAGAGTTATACGGCTACGCAGAGTGACTGTCTACTGAAAGATCCTGGCAGGTCAATCGGGAGTTCAGCAGTTGAATTCGCACAATGTGAATATTGTTTATATTAGTCAATAATTAGAGTAAATTAAATAATTAGTAATTTTCCAAATGGTAATTTAAAAACAGGAACAAATATAATGTACACCAAATTAAACCATACATCCCTTGCACTGTCCACCAGAAAATTTAATGAGCATCAAAAAATCTAAATGAAACCCAAATTATTATTCATCAGAAAATGAGAACATCACCACTAAAATAACTATGCTGCGTATTGTTTTACCATTGCTTACATTTTAAATTCTATATGTCTATCAATTTTACTAAATGTTCACCAAATTTAGAACGCTCAAGTTACGTGTCCGTGCTGTACATATTAAATATTCGCGCTATCCATTTATATTTAGTGTTTCTCAAAAAAACTATTTGTGCGTCAAATAATTATTCTATTACTCCAAAAATTAAATATGCTCGCGCATCTCTTCTTGCCGCTTGCGCTTTCAGACAAGAGACACGCGAAAAAAGTTTTGTACAAGGTCAGTTCAGGGCCCTGTAATTTCTTTTTTGAAACACGATTAGAAATTACCACTCAAAGAAGTTTTACGTTTTACATAATGCAAGCCAATTACAGCAAAGCATTTATATATTACGGAAATCAACATCTTTTTTTGTGCAAACCACTTCTATTTTTACTCTTATTTTCCTTGTCCTAGCACATCTACATCTATAATTTTGCATAAAATTATTTACCATTTGCACAACATTTTATTGCTTGTGTATTTTTGATCAACAAATAGTATTTTTAACTGCTAAATAATATAAGACACTGTCGAAAATTAAATATCTGGGTATTATGTTAGAATTAAATGCGGAATAAAATTTGGTGAAAATTTAGTATTTATGGTCAACAAAAGTTATTTTGGCGAACAAAACATATAAGAGGCCAGTCAATATTTGGTTGTCGCTTTAAGATTATGTATTTTCTTAATTTTGGTAAGCATTTAGTATTTTTGGGAAATGAAAGTATTTTTTGTATGAAAATATTGGGTAAATTTGGTAGACTGTTAAATACGACCCTTTAAAAATTAACTACATGTGAACGTGAAACAGTTCTTGAGAGGTTGAAGGTGTCACGTGGCCTTCCGGGCGGCTATAATTGCAAGGATTCTTGGCGTGTCAAGGAGTGGGTTGTTGTCCTGTCTCGCGCAAATTCGGATCGTTTAAAAGTTTCACGGTTTCCTAATTAACTTGTGCTTGTAATTTATGGCTTCGCCAGGACCATTGTCGTTAATTTAGTTTTTCCTAATTGATGAAATTTGAAAATTAAAAGCAAATAACTGAAATTCCCCAAGGGGTAATTGGCCGGGCGCGTTCCGTCGGAATTCATGATAAATGGTCGTATTGTTATTCAAACTTTGCGACAAAATTCTTAAAAGCGGAACGACAATAAGACGTCTGCATATAATGGAGATATAAGTATCGTTATTAATCCCGTATCGCGTGTAGCAGAGAAAGCACTCGCTTGCGCTTCACGCCTCGTAAAGTCGGGACAAAGAACCGAACCCGACATGCCATAGTCAAAGGACTTACTTTACGCCATTATTTCACTACAGGAATGTATAGGGTATACTAATCACGTAACATTTCATTCAAAATACAAACCTAGCTTTCTATCAGTCGCGAGTAAATGCGGCAGATTTTTTCCCTATTGTTTTTGTTCTAAAACGATAAATTTCCCCGATACATCAGTCGAAATGCGAAAAGATATCGTAGTCGAGGAGAAGAACATTGTTGTTTTGGAGTGGTTTTTCTAAATCTAAGCAACTTTATCTACGTGACAGTCCCAGGAGGACCGAGACAAGGAGTGTTAGTTAATTCAATATTTTCCCGTCGGTTCTGATTCCGATGGAGAAATGCTCCATAACGGATCCCCCGTTGCAAGTTTCAACGGTCCAATCGCAATTAAATTAATTGATTTCAACCCTAGTGGCGTACGTAAAAAAACAATAAGTAAGCGATTGCACATGAAATTAAACGATCAAACGAACTTACCTGAAGTTCGATCGTAATTATATGAGGCTCCATTCCGAAGATATCACTTATTATTTACCACGTAGTTCAGGAATCTGAGCTGCTACGTCACAAGTTTAAAGAGTGAAGGACTGACCCCCCACTCCCTCACGTTATGCCCACCCGCAGCGGCGGGTCTCATTTGTTTAACCTAATAAAGTTTTATTTGCAAGGGTAGGGTTGGGGAGGGTGGTGATATCTTCGGAATGGAGCCTCATATAATTACGATCGAACTTCAGGTAAGTTCGTTTGATCGTTTAATTATATTACGGCGTCCATTCCGAAGATATCACTTATTATTTACCACGTAGATGTTTAAAGTCAACTGTGGTGCAAATTAAAACTTTTATTGTTGAATATGTTAATTAATTCGTGGGACTTATTAAGGTATTTACTTATTGCCCAGAATCGATAAGTGGGCGATTGTAGAAGCGGAGAAATGTCTCCAAGTTTTTGGTCCATCCAGCGCATCTTGAATTTGATCGTTGATTGAGATATTTAAATATCTCCATCAACGATTTGATCTAGGCGGTGTGCCGCCGAGGTTGAAGCGTGTCGAGTTGAATGCGGTTTAAATAGCGACACGTCCACCCCCGCTCCTTGAAGAGTTACTTTCACCCAACGACTGATTGTTTGTGTTGAGGCCACTGAGTGTGGTTTTCTGACTGTGATGAAGAGGACTGAGAAAGTCATGTTCTTGCCGCAATGGCTCAGTCATATCTATGTAGCTTTTAATGGCGGAGGCGAGACATAAATCTGGATTTTCCCTAAAGTAGGGAATTGTAAGCACGGGTTGATTTTTGTTGATACCCGATGTTTTGACGAGGTCTTTAATAAAAATTCGTATGCCGGAGGCCATTTACTGTATACCCGACCTTTTTATTAGTGAAATGGTCTGTAGTCGTTGGCCAGTTGCGGGGACTAGCAAAGTGGAAAACCCCCGCGACCCAGACCTCAAGGTAGGTGTGGCCACTTTTCCCAGAAATTGCAGCACTGGTCGAGAGTCCCAGGCAACCCTGCAACGCGGCGTTGCGGGTCGTGTCCGGGATCCCTTTCATAAACCTTTTGGTCACTAGATTCTCCCCAACCCGGCATGGCAGGAGCAGAAAAAGAGCAGCTGTGCGGCTGCTGAAGAAACCGTATTTTTGGCGGCCCGCATCCCATAGTTCTTGGAGAAACCTAAGCACCGCCTCCACTACCTGTGAATAGGCTGCGGGCATATTTTTTGCAGGCCCACCAGAGCCTATACGATGTTGTACATTGTCGAATAGTATTCTCTGAAAGCGAAGATACCATGGTAAAGCTAGCCGATTCCGGCATCCATCGTTGAAGAGACGCCTCCCTGACACAGTCGCGGTCAATAGTGAAAGAGTGTCCGCTAGCGGGTGTTTTAGGTGGGAGCTGTAGGGTGAAGCAGCAGACTAGAACCTGGATCCAAGCGAATCCGCTTTCCCGCCAGTCTTGTAAATACAGGAAACCATGGTTGTGATGGCCAATTTGGCACCCACGGAATACCAGATGCTTTGTCATGAATAACTTTTTGGAGAGTGCGCAAAATTAAACAAAATGGCGGGAAAGCATAAAAAGAAAATCTGCTGCAGTCTGCGGTGAACGCATCCACCCCCATTGCACCTGAATCGCTTCGCCAAGAAAAGCAACTCGTGCATTTATTATTATTGTTTTGGGCTGCAATCAAAGCGACTCTCGGACTCCCAAGACCAGTCGCAATGTCGGCAAAAACCTCATTGGATGGAGACCACTCTGTCTCGTTGGGAAGGGTACGAGACTCACGGTCCGCTCGCTGGTCCTTGCCAGTTGGGATATATGAAGCCACCAAGAACAGGTTTCTATTTCCACAAAATTGCCAGATTTTTCTAGCCAATTTAGCTAACTTCGGAAACCGTATACTTCCCCTTCGGGTGACACAAGATACTGCGATTGAGCCATCTGACCTGATCAATAAGTATTTGTTTGCTAGGTCCCTCGCAAAACATAGAAGGGCCAAGTAAGTGGCTTTAAGCTCCAAGAAATTAATATCATCTGCTTTGTCAGCTTCTATCCACCAGCTATGACTTTCCTCGTCCGCCGTGCAAGCTCCCCCTCCCGTGAGGAAAGCGTCAGCAAAAATTTCCAGACGAAACGAATCCCCCTTGATATCCTTCGGCACCACATCAATGTTTTCCTCCCACCATAGAGAGTCGGGTTCAAGGCTGTGAGGTAAAAGCATTTTCGATTTGTAATTGAAACCACTAGCTTGCAAGGCTAGATATCCCTGTTATGTTGTTCAAATCGCTTCGTGTAGAGCCACCCGAATTTTATGGCGGGACACGCGGCGACTAAAATGCCAATAAATTTGGCAAATGCCTGAGTCTGACACAGCTTTCTGTTTTTTTTTTTTTTTTAAAAAAAACAAACCCATTTTTTAATTTTGAAGCGTTTTGTCCTGTGGGAGTTCCAGAGTGAGGTTATTTGTCTAAGACAAATCCTAAGAATTTACCGATTAGTTGGTATGAGTCTGCTTTTTTCTGCACTAATAATGAAACCTAAAGACCTCAAAAGCTGGACGGTCAAAGTTATGTTTTTTGAACACTCGGGTAAGGAATACCCGATAACCAAAAAATTGTCTAAGTAATTGACGCATGTGACCTCCTGTTTCCTTAGTGAATGAGCGATGATTTCATAAGTTTCGTAAACGTATACGGTGCAGATCACAGACCAAATGAACACAACCAAATTCGTAAAGTTGGTTTTTAAATTGAAATCTCAAAAATTTTCTGTCTTTTGGCCTAACAGGGACAAGAAAATGTTATAATCGTTAGGTAGACGATTGGGAACTCGAGTGAGTTGAGACCGAAATTGAACGCAGAGCAAGTACGTGGGTCCCGTAGCCGCAGTGGTTAAGCGGACCGAATTCGGGTGTGGCTTGGACCGTGTCAGGGGTTCGAACCACACCGTCGGCGAGCCACATTTTTCTCTGGTTCAATGGTCGTTATCAAAAGTAAGCGTCTTTCAGGTCGATAGTTGCTGCAAAACCGTTTCTTGATGTTAGTTTCGGACCGTTCTAATATCTTCCGTTTTGAAGTGAGGTGTCGTATAAAATTGTTGAGTTGCTTGAGGTTTAGAATAAACCTTTTTCCCATTAGGCTTGTCGGCCAAAAAGATTTGCGACAAAACTTGGCCTACTGCTGGTCCACACCTAGAAATTGCACCTGCAGCTAATAGATCTAAGACCGCTTGGTTCATCCACTTTAAGTCTTTGGCCAGAATGCTAAAGTTTGGAGGGTGATATTGGATCGGCTTTGGCTTTTTTGCAAAAGGAAGCTTATAGCCCCTGACGCAATTTAGAATCCTGAGTTCGAGGTTTGGCGGGTCTGGTCCCTGTGTGGTCTCGTTTCCCCGGGACGGGCCGGGCGTTGTCAGTTTAAAGAAGGTTTAACCTGACTAGGGACCGAGGTGCCCCCTCCCCCCCCTTCGGGGTAGCGACTTTTTGGGATTTGAGGAATATGTGGCCTTTATGCTTGAGCTTGCTGCTTGCAAGGCTTTGGCTTCTTTGAATTTTTCCGCCAAGATCCTCTCCAAATAATTGAGCAGATCGTGTTGTTGTTTTGAGAACCGTTTTTACGTCTTGGCCACCAATGGAAATATTAATGACCGTCTCGACTCGGTTATACAGTGAAAACAATTTGCTAGTAAGCGCCCGAAGTCGCCTAAAAATTGCAACATGTTTTCATGCAGTTCGGTGGGAGTTTGTTTATTGGTTCCGAGAATCTTTGTCAGCGCTTGCCCCAGCGCCGATAACGCGGCAGTTATTTGATTCTGGGAAACGCCGAGTGTTTGGTCTCGGTTCTTATGGGCGCCCGCCATGACCTGCGCAACCAGCGGATTGATTTCTGGTGTTGAGATTTCTGGTGTTGAGAGAATTGGCCGGCGCTTTATATTTCGCCTGATTTCAGCTAACTTCTCGTGGATCAAGATGCCTGTAGCGTCCCTCTTTTCCAGTGCCCCCCCCCCAACTTTTATAGGATGGGTGTCGTCTTGTAGTTAAGACATCGTTATCGGAACTAGATCATTACCATTGCTGGTAATCCCATTAGGCATTAGGCGCTACTAAGCCGCACGGGCTGTAGACGGGCGCGAACGGAAGGGGCGAAGCTACACCGCTCGGGTTGTAGACATCGCCTTGCTTGCGGTCCTGGGACCGCTGCAGTTCCGTCTGATTTCCGGTCGCTCATTGGCAACTTGACGGGGCCGGCTTTGGCGACGATGCGGAGTTGAGGACCTGCGATGGTTTGCACCTCGGCTGCTGCTGTCGCTCCTCCGTGATTCCACGGAAGATGCAGTAGGAGAGAATGAGCTAGAGTGCCGCTCCTGCTGCCGTGCTCGTTGTTCTCGCCCGCCAGAGCGAGAACGGGAATCTCTCCGAGCGTGAGTCCGACGACTTCGACTCCTCGAAATTCGACGGTTTTCCCTCAACTCTTTTTCCAGCTTTTCGATGCGTTTACGAAGTTTGCTTTTTCCCCATTGCTAAAGAGCGCTGTAAGAGAAGTTAACAATATCCAGGCTTTGGGCCTGGCTAAAGTTTCTTACCTAATTTACCAATTACGTATTAAGTATTGGTCGTGTGTGACGCAGTCGAGCACAAGAAACCGAATGAGACCCGCCGCTGCGGGTGGGCATAACGTGAGGGAGTGGGGGGTCAGTCCTTCACTCTTTAAACTTGTGACGTAGCAGCTCAGATTCCTGAACTACGTGGTAAATAATAAGTGATATCTTCGGAATGGACGCCGTAATATAATAGAAATTGGACAACCGTGGGGAGTTTGCGGCGGGCCCTTTTAAATATTGATAACGAGTGAATGGCGGTGAAAAAAGGCGCTCTCCCACATGTTCACATGTGCAGCTTACGCCACTAATGAGATAACGCATGAGTAAATAGCTCCCTATAATTGGATATTATCCCAGAGCTGTGGAGTAAGCCCTGGAGATTTGTACCCTAACTGGCTTAACAACCAGAAAAGCGTCGTATCATTAGACCAGCTTCCATATTAAATATTCTAGTAGAAGAATTCCTGACGCAATTAGTTCGGCCGAACGGATTTTCCCCGGAAAAACCGAAAGTGTCCCTCGCATTTCCGGCGCAATCTTTCCCTGAGAAATGCGCGGAATGAATCGAAAGTTTCCACAAGCTTTATCCCTGCCTATCGAGAAATAGGATATCATAAATTGAAATCAACATATATCGGATTTATATAAGTACTGAAAGTCAAGAGCAACAAATCTCTCCGGCATAAAAGCAGAAAAGGCGCTGCTGCTTCCGGTTGACAGACAGCCGCAGTTTTACCAACCCTCTCGTGCTTCGAGGTGACATTTCATTTATAAGAGTCTGATTTCGACGTCAAATATCAGAAAAGAACAAACTGTCTCTGACGACTCGGATGCAATACTCACGAATCCAAAAACTGCACGACAGTTATCAAGATTCTTCCCATATTGGATCCTGTCGTTCGCTCTCACCGCCGCCCCCGCATAATGGTCAAACGAAAAACTTCCAACCAAGTCTCAAATAAGATGCAGCCAGCAACACATGCCGCCAAACTGGAAGGAACAATTTTCACAACAGACATATCGTACACAAACGCAAAGAGCGACAACGAGCCACCCGGAAAGTGATCGATCTCGCCTCTTCCAGAGTTTTGCCGCAATTTCTATTACACGGGGATACTTTGAAAAATAAAATGCCACCAAAAACAACGTCGCGTCAACCGACAACAACTGCAAACTAAATTCTAATACGACCTGGAGAACGTCCTTCGGCGATCCAGGAACGTGGAGCTCCCGGATGCAGCGTCACTGATTAAGGCGTGACAACTGTAAGTTTACGTAACTAGTCCAGAAAAAGTTACTTAGCAAGACGTATTTAACTAGCCTCGTTACACACATGTATTTGCTAGTCCTTACTATCTCACTTTGGCAGTACACCATGGGCAGTTGTCCACTAAAAAGAAATAATTTATTTTGTACACACCTATACTTTATATACTTTTGTAAAAAATGGTAAACTATCGAAACTTCTACTAATACAAGAATCCAAATAATTAATATTTTATTATAATATTTTGGAAGCCTAATCGTGTAAAGTACTTGGTGATTATATTCATAACTACTCCCAGCCATTGTAAACTTAACGGCCCCCAATAAGAAAGAAAAATTGAAATGCTTTGATAAAGTGGAAATGTTTAGTAGGATTTGCTACTTATTGGTTAAAACCGGGGCAGGTGTTTGAAAATGTCGAATTCAAAATCTGCTTCCAAACACAATTTGGGCGCGGCTTTGAGATCCCGGCGAGGCTTGTGTGGCGGCTATTGTCGCCTGGCTATAAAAGAAGTGTTCTTCCACAAAAAGAGTTTGCCAGTAAACAGTTTAGCACTAAAAGCCGGAGTCTAACAGACTAGCGCTAATCCTTTTTAATCCGGGTCCGAAAAAAGGATAACACCACGTGCAATGGGACCCTTCGAAATTTTACAACTTCCCTAATGATGCAATTAGAATTTGATTTGATCGCCGTCGCATGTTAATGTCTAATGGTAAGGGTCCAATCAATAAGTTACGACCCAACCGGTTCCACCAAGTCCCCTTTTCTACCTTTATTGTAGCGGGCTTTCGAATTTACATTTACTGGTCACTTTCGCTTCTTTGGCCCTCATTATTTTTTCGCTCTAATACAATTTTTACCGCTAAATGATACAACTGTGTAGTTTTTTTCTATGTTAGTTGGTATCTTGAGTGACTCTGTAATTTTCAAAGCTTCAGCCATCACAAGGTAGGACATGCGTTTCATAAATTTCGCTGCTAAAGCCCGTTGAACGCTTTACTTAAAACAGACTATATTGTATATTGTCGGCAGTCAGAGACGTACCAATTTATTGCACCATAAAATGCAAATTTATAGCGTCGAAAGTGTAAAAGTCGCATAAAATTGTGGATTTAGCTCGCGAAGAGGGAAAGTCTTGCTTTAAATCCATAGATTTCGACGTAACTCTTTTATTCTTTGACCCATCAACCTTGGCACTCAGAATCTCGTCCTGAGACGTCGTGGCGTCTTAATCGAACGTAATTGTATAAATTTAAGGAAATAGTTTTGCATAATTTAAGGATACATTTATTTTGAAATCAAGACCCCCCCATATTTTATGTGGCATGCGAGGTTGCAGATATGCTTATTTACATACTTTACACGCATGGCTGCTCTAGTATAGACTTTAGTCCCAGTTTGGCCAACATAAAAATGATACACGGCCCTTGTGTTTCTGCATAATGTCCTACTCGTATATACAATGACTCGTCACATTGTTTTGCGGGAATGTAAGCGTTTGCGTTCAGGGACCGGGTATTTCGTAATTTTACGGTATGATTTATGCATAATTTTTTTCTGGTACGTCGGTGGTGCGAAGACGCGCCCTTGTTCGTTCGCTAATCTTTTACGATGAGGAGACAAAGTTCGATTGATGTTGGACGTCGTCGATGCGGTGGTTGCGCGGTAGAAGGAAAAGAATCGCGGGGATGAAAAGGGCATAGAGATAGAACTCGTAATGTATAATAGTACACATCCATGGAGGCGCTCGGCCCCCTGTATCCGATAAAGACTCATAAATATCACATTAGTGGCTCACAGTCCTTCGACTGAGATGCGCAGCGTGAACATTACTTGCTCGTTTGCCGCAGCCTTTACCGCAAAAACCCACTGCGGCTGTTACGAACTGTTATGTGCGTCCCTGGTTGTGTTCAGGATTATGCCCTCGAAGATCGCTCCTTATTACGCACTTATGTCATATTCATGTTTCTACCGTTCTATAGAATTAAACGACGCTCTCAACGGTTTATTCAATTTATTTACGGTCCAGGAAAGCACGTTTGCTCCTGAAAGGACTCATTAAAATGCCATCTGCCGAACTCTTGTCCTATTCCGGTGGGCGATTCCCGACGACCCACTACTTTACTTTGATGAAATTACGGGAAAAAAACCAAAACGCAGAAAATGCAGAAATAATTTCGGGCCATAACGCGGTGCAGTTTATATGGAACGTTCAAGTTTTCGTTTACAAGTAAATCATATTTCGTGATAAATTTCACGAAGTGGTAAAAAGAAATAGCGTGGGGTTGTTCGCGTGAGAAACGCAACTACGGCGCCAACGGTCAATAATAGAACTAATCCAGCACGACAACGCACAATCAATCTCAACTCTCAACTCACTTCACAGGTCATACATCCTCCAACTTCGAACGTTTCTACCCCTATAAAAACTCCGTCGCCTGCATTTACATGCGGCAATTAATAAAGCCGCGGTCCCCGAATCAATCGCAAAAACTCTCTACTTAGGTGGTGCACACTAATCAGTCCCTTCTTCATCTCGCAAATAATGAGATGAATATTTTTCTTTGTGCGCCTTCCGTCCAATTCTTTCATCAATTACCGCGATGACGTTTCGAAACTTTATGAATTTCAAATATTCCATGCAAATTATCCACTGAACCAAACATTAACAATATGAATAATTCCCCTCACTATGAAAATTCCGGAAAAATGGTTTCAACTGCCCGACAAAACTAGCGCTAATTAATTCTTTGTTATTCCCCGACAGCCGCGCTGAATCCAATTGAATTAACATTTTCATTAAGACCACCCGATTTTCACGCTTAATTTCCTACCGGCGAATAATACGTAAATCAAACGAAAGCGAAAAAAAAAACGCAACACCAACCCCGCGAAATCTTCCATATTCCACAACAATATATCATTTAAATTTAGCGCTTTATTATGCCGGCAACGCCTTAATCAAAAATTCCGGTTCTTTTTCTAATTGATACCTGTTAAATGAACTCCTAATGGGCCCGTGATTTATTAATGAAATTTGCTGGCGACGTCCACGTCGCGCGGCCATCAAAAATACAACTTTATTACCGTATATGTATGCAATATGGTCATAACTTTATATAATATCCGTCTTTTTTTCAGCGCCTCGCGTTATGTTACAATGGCATATTTTATGCAGTGCGCGGTTTTTACCACGCTCCGTTCAACGTTTTGTACAGAAAATGTGTTCTTGAAAACTCATCTCTTCTCTCGGTGAGTGCGCGAAAAAGTATTTGCTAAAAGCGCAATCACTGTCGGGAACAACTGCAACTTCACAATACCAGCACTTTGAGCGTTCAATCATTGTGTAAGTAGCGAATTTTAAATACCCAACCAACAAAAAGGTTGGACAAGTTGCCAAGTTCACAGGGGAACTTTCTAATTCGCCTCGAACCGTGCCAGCCAACACGACCATGGTTAACTTCAATTAAAGTGAATGAACACGATACTAAAAAATTTAACAATAATATGTGACCGAATGTATCCTTCCACAACTTTGAGTTAGAGTCAACTCTATTCAGCTGGAGCTGTTGCTTTTGTCATAAGTCTCTTTGTATATTTTTTTATTACATAATAAAATTTTCAGCATCTTTCGACATCAAATGGTAAAAGATTTACTTAGAAACTATTCTTCACACCTTTGTCCTCAACACTACTCAATCATTATAAATAATAACTAGCAACGATGCCTCCTTATCGAGAGTGGTTTTGGAGAGTAATTGTTTTATTGAAGAATAATTATAAGGCTAACCTTACGAGACAACTCTGTTACATACCAAGGGCAGCTGTCGCCTAATTTAGGTACCCCGACCCCCAGAACACCGATAGTTATTTACTAACTGAATGACTACGAAGTCACTTGGCACTTGCAACCTTACAATCGATAGAAATTTCCCTGCAGAAGAAAATGCGTCATCTAGACTCTAATGACGGGAACTGTCAGCTAGCTAATTTCTCTTTGCGTGTACACAATGGATACATCGATATGGCACACCTGGAAGTATATATAAGTGCATCGTAAGTCTCGAAACGTATTTGTATTCCCGCCACGTCCCGGTAAGATCCTCAGATTGGAAGATGTTACCCTCACCGTCCTACTCTTTAGCCCGACCGCCTCATGTTTTTCTGCAATAGATCGGTAAGCAGGCCGGAATTCCTGCTACGCCCTCGCGCAAAAACCGAAAAAAGTCGCTTTTCCATTATACGCAGGACACAATGGCGAATTGAGCCCCGTAGCTTTTTCTTTGGTCATTTCGGCGATGGCACGTGAACATCCCTCCTCTTGTCTAGACGTTTTTTTCACGATTTCACGGCTCCAATCAATCGGGCTTTATTTTCAGTTTTAGCGCCCCTAAAAAAATCTGTCGTTTATTCGTGAACAACTGCACATTAAATTGCAAATGTTTGTTCCCCTTATTTATTTTTATGAGCGGCGAAATCCAGCAGCGCGCGTAAAAAATATTTATTGTCTTGGCGGGGTTAGTCTTGCATTATTTCGAGTAATTCTCGTCATCCCAACCAAAGTTGTTTGCAAGTTTGTGTGTACGGCAAGGATGATTAATTCGGTGACCCGCGAGTGTGTTCGTGTAATTAACTGGATAGTGGGTTAAATAGGTGGATGAATTCCGCCAGTTATCTCGTGTAAGTTTAGAAAACGCCGCCGCGTCTCGGGCTTCACCTTACAGGCGGTGGGGTAATAACTCAGGTTTGGGCACCATTTTATTTATATGAGTATACGAACACGTAAAGTTTCCCGCTATAATTGAATGTTTTAAAGTGCGACACGGCTCCGACTTGCATAAGGAATAGCCGGGAGAGGGCGGTGAAGAGGAAGTGTTGCGCGAAGCAGCAGCGGGGCAATTCCGTTGGTATTTTGCTAAGTTTGTTGCTTATACATGCTTAGAAAATAAGGATATCAGATCAGAAATGGAAGGGAGGTTGGTTAAGCCGGTAAGTGCGCCTCGTTTAGGGCACTTTTCATTCAGATTCCACATCCTAACAGCCCCATCGTTCGATGTTACAAGCAGCTGCTACGTGCCTCGAATTTTGATCACCTACAAATATTCTATTGACAACGTTTATATTGCTTCGGAATGTTAATGGACGCGGCGCGAGGGAAAAATCGCCAATTAATAATAATTTCCTTTAGGGCCGGGGCCAACTGCGACACCGAATTCATTCGTCGACGCATCAGGAACGACGGAGAGACCGGAACGACCGATAATTTCGTTCGTTAATAGGCAAATATTAACCTTATCAGCGATGGCAGCTTCCAACAATCAAGAGTTGGAAGCTGAACACGCGAATTTCGTGTATTGACAAAGAGCGCAGCGGGCTGCTGAAGCAAGCCAGGTACCCAATAATAAGCAATAATAAAGACTCTACGCAAAGAATAAATATGGAAAAATAGAAAATGGGGACTTAAGCCAATATTTCAAGACACGTCGAAAACTTAATAAATCTAATAGTTCGGCATTCCTTTCAAATTAAAAAACAAACTTTTCAAATCTATCAATAGCCGCTGCCTATAGTGTACCTACTAAATAATTCGTGCTGTGACGTCCCTACCTATCCCACCTGCTGGCTGAACTTTTAAAATTCAGATACTATAGTCAGTGATACCTACTAAACTAAAATGTGTAACGGACTGATGCGTGGAAATGGTAAAAACAATGAAGAAAGAGTGTAGAGAAGCACAGCATAATTTGTAGAATTACAGCAAATTAAACATTATGTGTAATTATTTGTGTTGTAACAGGTTTAGTGGGAACTACCGAGACCGCATTTGCAAAAAGGAAATGTGTTATTAGTTACTTACCAATTATTATTTAATTGTAATTAATTACAAATAAATCTCAAAATAAACATGATTCATTATTTGGTTTTCCAGTAAAGAAGCACTTTAAGACTTTGTTCAAGAAAGAAGTAGTTGCCGGGTCCAATATGAAGCATTAGTACATAAATCGATATAAAGACGGAAAATACAAAAAAAATAATTCACAAAATTTTTATTTATTTATGATTTAACACCATGTTATACAATAGCGACAAATAAACTACAGATCGCATTTAGGGCCCGATTTCAAGTTGGGACTTGCGATAACCACAGTCCCGCCAATCCGCGAAACCTCGTAAATGTCGGCAGTTTGACCAATCGGAGGGTCGACCTTTACTCGTCACCTCACAAAATTGCAGATTTTTGCACAACACAAATGATGGATTCACACGTCCATTCATGACTATTTTATTTTAAAATTTGATTGAAAGTGATCCATTTGGATTTAAAATGTTGCACGAGTTATAGTTTTTAGTTCATCACATTTCAAATTTTTGCCACGGTCAGGTCGCAAAGGCAACGATAGTTGCCATAAATCTCAAATTCCAACTTGAAATCGAGCCCTTGGATTGCATTGCAACTACACACATTTCGATGTAACTATTATCCAAGTTTGAACCCAATACAATAACAATTTTTCATGCCGACCATATAAATTACTTAGGTAACCTCCCATTGTAATTTACTTAACCCAATAACAAACCGTTAATTCAGTAGTCTCATTACCTATTGATTATATGGCCGTGTTTTTCTTATAAATGTTTCCATCAATTCCGACTAACTTAATCAATTTGCCAGCCTTTCCGGTACCCGAGTAATTTCAACCGTAAAAGGACGAAATTCTTGAACAAACGCTAAACTGCGACTTCCAAGTTTAACCGGCCTTCAACGCGAGTACGATTATTAGTTTTGCCAACCGACAGCGCTCGTTGAAAAAACTCCATCCGACCCCACTGTGCGAAAGCACGTAACCTAAAATAACTTTAATACAATAAATATTATTGCAGCCTTCCAAACAATCCCGAAGCCAGAAGGTATTCTACCTGTGCATCCGGCGGCCGATGCACAGGGAATACATTAAGAGCCGCGGCTGCAGCGGTCTCTTTCGACTTAATTATCTACCTTTACTCTTTCTCTTTCTTGCAAAGTTTCGGCTCATTCATCTTTTCAACCGCACCATTAGAGGGTTTGTATACTTATTTACCACCTAGCCGGATGTTGCGTTCGATAAAAAAAAGCCAGCGCTTGGCCGGTGCCGATGAAAATTCCCAGCTTTCGCAAGCGCCGCCATCAGTCTCGATAATTGCTCTTTGAAATTAATGTTGCCGGTTGTCGTTTGGAAATAATTTCGTACTTTACAGCACTGTTACTGGTAGGTATTGTAATCCTGTCAAGGTAATCCCGGTTAAGAGCCGGTCTTAACAATAATAACTTCAGATGCGGTTTCGCTTCAAAAACCCGTAAACTCGGAGGAAGTACGGTCTACTAACAACATCCACTCATTAGCCAGACCTTTGTACGTCTCGAGATCGCATTATCATCATCACCGGTTGCGGATCTCATTGTTGCCGGCAGAAAAATCCCCGGACCATCGGAATTAATTTAGTCTAGCCCAAAATTGTCGATTTCAGTTAGGAAATCATGCGGCCGGAAAATTTCCCAGATCCGCCTTACTTCCAAGTTGGGCACTTGGGAAAGTTTGTAACTGCGAGATTTTGGCTAGCAATAGTAAAAGCGATCGCTTTAATAGTTTAATGCTGAAATAGATTACTGGATCGAAGAGAGAATTCCAGTAATCGGCGAAGTAACAAGTACGATCGGTAAGTTTGCCAGTTCGACACTCTCGATCGGGCCCGGTAATCGCTTTGATGTTTCACAACGAAAGATTCCAGCCGCAAGACGTGATGGAAATGAAAAAATTTGACCGCGCTTCTTAATCCTGACCGATCATGCGGATGATTCGCTTCGGCGAATTGTACCGAAATCTTGACAATAACGCGACAAGTTCGGTAAAAAAAACTAATTGCAAAATTCGAACTTGGCGGCCGAGTTGAATTTAAATTTTAA
This sequence comes from Schizotus pectinicornis, assembly GCA_951805265.1. Lineage (NCBI taxonomy): Eukaryota > Metazoa > Arthropoda > Insecta > Coleoptera > Pyrochroidae > Schizotus > Schizotus pectinicornis. Next base: position 9,442,851 of record OX638206.1, on the reverse strand, counting down.
AGTTACACAAATCCTTCCCGCCGGAAATGTACTTAAACTTGGAAATAAAACAAAATAATCGTCTTTGTTGGGCAGGTGTGTGCGCCTCGAAGCGGCAAATTGTGAACGAAATAGAAAATGACACCGCGTCCGGCTACACTTATTTTGTGTTATTCAATTTGTACGACGTAGCTGAAATATTTAAAAGGTTATTCTTCCGGTCCACAAGCAGATGGCTGAGGCAATAAGTATGAGCATGACCCCTACTTACGGCGATTCCGCACAGAAACTTTGTAAAGTGAAGCACCCTGAATCAAATGTAAATATCAGATCGGACTTCACGACCTTAGCTTTTCAATAAAAGGCAGCATCCGGCAACTTTTCACTAAAAGCTAAATAAGGCATTAGTACGTATTGTGGGTATAAGCAGAAGTGAAAAAAAATACTAAAAAAAGTTTTTATCATGAGTAAAATTAAGAGTCAGATTTCAATTACAATTTATAGTGACGGATGTTTAGTAACTAGGATAATAATTGCTCAATTGTAATGCAACTCTGGTAATCAAAGAGCTAAACTGTGATGTGTGTCCGCAATTAACAAAAACAAAGAGAGCTTTTTCATCAAATGCTGGTGCAACGTCAGCTTTGTGGGCAACTGCCAGTAATACAACCCCGCTCTCATCTCCGATAAAAGTTAAAAAGTTTGATCGAAATGAATGACCAATAACGAAAACACGTATGAAACAAGAAGCGAGTAATTGGCCACCCGGGTCATGGCTAGAGCACAAGCCTAGCAAAATGTACTTGCAAAGTTTGGACATGGAGCAAGATGCAATTAGTACTGATAAATGTAAGCGTGTTCACGAGTCAAATTGAGCTGAAAAATCGACAAAGTAAGAGGATGTCCGTTCCAGGAAAATACTCCAACAAAATTAACCATAAACAGATGTAAAAAGAAAGCAGAGAAAAATATATTAGAAAATGCTTTGAAAACAGCAGAATGTGAAACATTATTAAAATCACCATCTAAATCTTAAGAACAAAAATAGAAAACTCCAAACAATCTGAAGGAGATATCAAACTAGGAACAATGTTAGATGTGTAGAAATTGACAAAATAGTAAATGCTGAGAGCCTGATTCACGTCGCTTAAGTCCTAAAGTCGGAGGAGTCACATCACATTCCTTGAAGATGTCGATATCTTTCTGTGGCAATTGTATTCTGTAAAAAAAATTACGAAAACAGTTTTAATTACAAAAATAATCATAGAGGCTGACCCTGTGGAAATGAAAGACCTTAAGGGCATGTGGTAGGTTACAAATTTATTTTTTTCCAAGGTTATTATAGAAAATATTCTCTAACGATATTGTTAGATTACAGAATATTCAGACAGTTTGTCCAAATAAAAAAAATTGGAATTCAATCCTTAAAAGAAGATAGAACGTAATTAATAATGAGTCCGTTATTCAATGTTTAGTTTTTCTTGTGAAATTATTGCTTTTCCGATCTATTTTTAATTAATAAATTAATTAATTTTTATAGACGTCCAAAGAATAACTTCGTCGTAATTAATTATTTAAAGCACCGAGAATAATGGAAGGAAATGAGACAAAAACAAGGAACAAATGCTAACATGCGAACATCGATATGAAGACCATTCGTAACTCTTGAAAATCGCCACAGGAAGATATTCAAATTTGCTATGGCAAGGAAAATGGCCAAACCTTGAAAATATTCTGGCATCATTGAAATACTTTTTGTAAAAGTGATGATAGGGACCATAAAAATATTTTGAGAACATTATATTTTGACGAAAAAATTTTTAAAAAAAAGCTTCTAAGCTTAAGCTGTATGCCTACCTGTTACAAGAAATTAGGTTGATCTTCGTGTTCGTAATAATGAAAATGGCGTAGTTACGTTATTGCCAAATATAAAATATTCTCATACAACTATTTCACTACCTATCATTGTGAGCTTTATCATACGGCAATAAAGCATGAATGATAGAGTTTCTAAGATTTGGTTTTATGTAAGCCGTAAAGATTTTATCTTTTCGCTACCTACTAAACTACTATTCCCTAGCAAATTCAAAACATTGAAATTTCTAAAGTTATGAGCACATTTGAGCAATACTTGTAAAATTACGAAGCATAATTCTCCGTGCAGAATAAATTAGAGGGACGTCTGATTCAGGTTTCCGTGTCAAAAATGAATTGGTAATTTAGTTATTATTTTGGCAAAACAGAGGAATGGCGGAAAGCTTCGCACAATTCCCGCCAAGAGACGAATTTGTGGTCTACAAATTCATGGCTGGCATTAAAGTTGGTGCTTCCAAATACAATGTGACATTCGGGCAGCCAACACAACAGGCTGTAGGATTTAATAAGGGAGACAAAACGCTCGGCTCGGAGCCGGTTCACACATGGCGCTATCACGCCGACCCATGTAGAGTTGTGGGGTCTTCCCCTCTTTTTACGGAGCGCCAACAACTCTTCGTCCAACACCACCTCTCTTAATTAAAGGCTCTCGATAAGTGGATCAACTCATTTAAATACTGCGGCAACCGGAATATTAATCAGCAGGGTCCGAATGAAAAAAAAGATGAAAACGAGAGTTCCAAAGTAATTATAAGTTTAGGCAAATCCGGTTTCACGGAAGTACGCCGTAAGTGAGGATAATTCCCGACCGGCGGCGCTCTTCATTATTGTTATAAATAAGGAAGTTGGAGAAAAGCAAAGCTGTTTGTGGCAACCGCATAAATCACAACTATTCCAAAATCAATATGTAACTGGAAAGTAATGCCGGTTGAGGGGAATTTTGGGTCGGCACATTTACCACTCCGAGTGTGTTATTTAGCACTCCATAAAACACATACCCACGGCTGCTACAACCCATGTGAGAAGAGTAAAATGTCACATACGTTGTTACCGCCAATCCTTTGAAAATATTTTTTCCCATCAACGTCCGATTCACTCCGGATGCAATCCGGGTCGACGGAATTTATTCCGAAAAGAAACGCCACTCGAGGGGCGGGCTCGGGGTCGCTCAAAAAACACCCCCCAAACCCGGCCAAATTATAACGACTACGTAATTCTAAAGCACGTTTTTGCCAAACGTTGTTACGCAGTTTGATAAGTTTTCTTGTGCCATAAATGGATTCCGGCGCACCTTACGCTTTATCAAAATAATAGCAGGAGCAAGAGACCATTACTGGGCCCGAACACACTTCGCAACCTGTCACCCCCTAATCGGACCAACGCACCGTGTCTTCAGCGCCACTCTTCCGTGATACGCAAGAGCAACTATTCAACTAATTAACGCTCCGAATCAATAAATTCTTGTCATTAATCAAAATTTTCAAAGGTCTTTGAATGATGGCTAGTATCTAAGTAAATATAAGTCCTACAGAAAATTATATCGATTCCGTGTCATTCGAAAGGGAAATAAATGAACTAATGAGGTTACGTTCTATAGCCTTCTGTAGGTTTCTAATCTTTAAGTAATCAAAAAATTGCAGATTGGTTTGTAGTGTGTTTTATGGGTTTGTTGACAAAATTCTGGAAGTGACGACAATCCCAACTCGGACCCTACTAACTACTCAACTGTCGGGATCTGACTGGAACTCTGGATCGTTGCGGCGCTGTGGCGCGGGTCCCTTCTTTAACTAACTGACAGGGCAAGGGATGCATGGTTAACGAAATCACTCACTTTAGTGATTTTTATTAAGTCAACCCCGGCACCTTTCTTATTACGTGACAAATAGTTATTGGTTGTCCCTCGTACGTAGTAACAATTTTTAGAAAACAATCGCGATGGCACCGTTTCACATTTCAAAGCAAATTACTTTCGCCCTTTATTAACGGTAAACTCGCAAAATGCGTAAAATTAACTGTATATTAGCCATATAAAAATTATGGTGCCCAGCCCCCGGGTCCATAAAAAACAATAAATTTCTATGTCCTTTGTTAGTACTTTCCTGATGCTCTTCGCCGTTGTAAAAATTTTAGTGGCACTCCCACATTCAAGCATAAAGGCAAAAACGCCTCCGACTAATGCTGGGTTCACTGCCTACGTTTCCCGGACAAATATTCACGGCCACCAATCGACGCCATCGATTCAACCAGTTTGGCCAAAGCAGGAAAAAAAGAATCAATCCCGGCACCAATAAAGGTGGGAAATTCGAATCGAGTTAGGACCCGCCAGACGGCACATTTCAGGGAGCTGCTTGTTGTAGTTCAACATCAAAATAGATGTTTCTTCCATATATAAAGAGAGCACAACTAATTCGTGTCAAGGAAAACATCACGTTTGTGTTCTTCTTTTCAATTTAATTCTTCACCTGCTAAGAGTACTCAAGACGACTCCCCTACTTCGTTCGTTGCATGACGAAAGTTTTTGCAGAAATTAATAATACTCACGTCCTTCCAGCGCGCAAATAATTCGACTCACCTGAAACAAAGTCAATGTTTTAGTACGGCAAGTACGAGGTTCTAAATTATGTATATTATGTATGTACCGGTTAGTTACCTTACATATTTTTATTTTATTTTATTTTGCGCACTTATTAGAATCATATAATCACGTTGGTTAATTTATTTTGAATTTAATAATCTTTATTAGAATAACGCGCTAACCTTTTAACCTCTTTCACAACATTTGCTAAAGCTAGAACTATTAAGTAGTATTCTGTTTATCAGGCTGCTACCTTATCAATTAAACTAAATGAATATTGTCAATCAGTCTATAAAAGATCAACCAGATCTAGAGAACGAGAGAAGGAATTTCATCCAGCTTCAGTTCCGGTGTTGTGCATTATCTAGCTAATTTTCATCTTATCTAGATGATTATATCATTATTTATCTGTTATTTCATCTTAGAGATTATATATCGTCAACTAGACAATTATTCGGATAATAGATAATTTTTCGACGATATTGATATAAAAATATTTATGCATCCCTGTCTCTGTACGTCTCTGAACGGTAGTTCAACCCTTGCTGGTTACAAACTTTACACCATAAAAAATAAATTAATTTATAAACTTTATTTTAATATGCTTTTAGAGTAGTGACAATATTTAACGCATCTACAAAACTAACACATCAACTCTTTATTATTAACAGATGACACAAATTGCACCATTAACAAAAGCGTGACAATAATAGGTTTTATTGCCCGTCTTCTACAATTTATACATTGGAGAATTTCTGGCTCAGAAACGGTCGCCAGCAATTTAGTTCTTCATGTGAATTATTTAAATGAGCCGCCAACAAGGGTCAAACTGCTTCCATAGCGGTCAAAGTCCAGAACAGACAAATTGAGGAATAAGAAATTATGGATTGAAGAGGAGTAGAAGAGGTTTCCTTGCTGAAATCAAATAATAATACAACTGCTTTTGTTGCTCCTGTAAAAGTTCAAGGCAGCGTAGGGAGGCGAATATCATGGGCGCAAGGAACATTATTACGCTTGTTGAAGTGTAGATGGATCATCATTTCTGCACTACAGTGCACACGCTTGGCACGGTCCTGAAACATCTCGGTATCGATTCGGGCAGAGCGAAAAGTAGAAAAGATTCAGCCCCAAAAAGTGAGCTCTTCGAAACTTTAATTTCTAAGAGCCGTATCCAATAACGGGGATCGGTGCTGCAACATTAATACCTACCATTAATTTTGGTGCACGCTCCCTTTCACGTTCTGAAACTGCAGTCAAGTGCATGACTCTCTGCCAATTATCCATACCAATTTCCTCGAGGATGTGGCAATTTATCGAGATGAAGCGAAGAGGAACGACTTTTTTATTATGTTTGTTATGGTGGTTTCCCGATCGACCCGTTTCCGTGGGCGGTCCAAAAAGCGGCCGCTGAAAGAAAGGAATGTTTCCGGCGGTTTCGGAATTTCGTCTCTGCTCTCTTTGCGTGTGGATGTTTTAATTCAATTTTTATCTGGATTAAGGGAGGTTATCCAAAATTTTCGTGAAGCGTGACATTCACATGCGTCACCGTATACGTTCGGGGCAGCCTCCGGCTGCATCCGGAGTTTCAAGCTTAAGCCTGCTCAATTATTTCATGCAGCGCGTGCTTTTTGGAGCTTAGTAAGCGCACTGCATGCTGTGTTGGCAAATGTCTCCAATCTCATTTGGCGACTGGTTGTGATTGGAGGGGTGGGCTCATCAGTGCATTTCAGGCGTGTTTCAGCGGATTTCAACTCGGAGAATTCGCCTCGTGATGTGAGCTGTACGATATGTGGTTATACCTCGTGTCTACTCATTCGAAATATTGCTAATTCCGAGTGTCTCCACCGACTAGGATTCCGCCTTCAAACGGGCTTGGGTCCTCGATTTGTCAACGATAATCGACAACGTCGTTAAAATTCATTCGTTGTGAGTCAGTAAAACGGAAAGGCGAGGCAAGACGCGACAGGAAATGACGTCAGAGAAGTAGTGTCTTATTATCACATCCTCAACGTAGACGCGGCGAAGGAGTGACGGCCCGTCATGCCTCGCGCACATATCTACCAACCACCATTAGCGAAAACATGGACTGTAGAAAATCTGTTATTTAAACAGTAAATATTTCAACCACTGTTATTCGTGGTTAATTGCACGAAAAGAAATCTTTTATGATTTCAGTAATAATCAGGGCATAAAGTAAGAAACAGGAAGTTCTATCTGGGCTGAAGTAATATCTGTTGTGTAAAATTAAATAGCGCAGGCCGGCGAGTGCGCGCAAAGTAATCTGCAAATAACATCACCTTGTCGGGCTTCCTTACCTTACGAGCACATCTCTTTTTACATTACCCGCAACGCACGAAACACATCGCCGTGTAACCCAATTTTTTCACCCCCCGCCCCCTGCACTACTCAAATATTGCTTCCACATTACACCAATCACCAATACCTTATAAATCAACACAATACATAATGAGAAACTAACGCTCCGGAGCTTTTAGCCGTTTATCGTTATAAATAGGCACAATCAATAGGGGCTGAAGCTAAAAATCAAAAGTTGCCCACATGAAAGTCGATAGGAAATTTTTGACAACAGGTACAAGCTTCGTTAAAATATGAGAATTGCGCTTCTATGGTAATCTCATCACCGAATAGTTTGCCATTGTAAAACGTAGACGCTCATTACCCGGTCATGTGCATCTGAGTAGCTAATTGAAATGGAAATTAGTTTCCGGCAGTTCTTTTCCAATCCCCCAGGACTTGCTTGCTAAAATTTGCAAAACTAGCGATAATACGGGAGCTTCGAGTCTAGACGTCTTTGAATGAAGCAGTGAAACTGAGTTTTATGGTGAAATATTGAAGGAAACTATCAAAAGCAAACTTGAAACATGAGCAGATAATAATAGTAGAAGCAAGTTGTGCGAAATTATGCATAATGAAAACTTGTAAACTCCGATATCCCGTAAACAGTAATAATGGTACGCTAAAACAAACTAATTTTTTGGTTAAAATTCGTCTTAAGTAAGATAAATTACAATGTTGCGTGCGTTAATTTGATTATAATAATTTAGAGTGGCCACGGGCTATACGCGTTTCACTGGTTCGATCGATGTTTCGCATTAAATTGTTAAAAATTGAATCGAGGGTTTCGGATTACCATCGCAGAGAAACTCAACCATAAGTCATTTATTACCCCGTTATTGACCATATTTGCGTAGCGCAAATTATTCAAGGATAAACCAGGGCACGTCACACTAAACGTATAATTATGTCAAACTAGACAATACTAGAAGAATGTACAGGAATATAAATGTGTAGTATTCGCACAACCTGTAAGTCGTGCCCTGTCTTCTTCATCTTTGCCTTCTCCCTTTTTCTTCTTCATGTAAGTCTTCGTGCTACTAATACAAAGTATATTTGGTTTCGCATTATTCTTCGCGTGACATCGATTATAAGTAAGACATTACGCTACCTGTTCCGTAAATTATTTGTAAATGGACTGTTAGAAAAAAACTTTTTGTTCTTTCGTTTCCATAAAAAGTTTACTTTAGGGAAACAAAAAAAACGAAGATTTGTGTTGTAAATATATCGGTTTTGATATGTATCAATCTTCGTTTTTTTTGTTTCCCTAAAGTAAACTTTTTATGGAAACGAAAGAACAAAAAGTTTTTTTCTAACAGTCCATTTACAAATAATTTACGGAACAGGTAGCGTAATGTCTTACTAATGGGTAATGGTCAAAGAAATGGATGACCCAAAATCACAAATAAGTATTATTACAGAAATTTGTAAATTTTTTTTATTAATGTAGAAAATGTTAATCTTTTTTAATTTATAAATTCCACTTGAAATTTTGCTCAGACCAAGGACCAAAGACCAAAGAAAGTTTTATTACCATAATAAATTTCAAGGGTTTGAATGTGAAATAAAATAGTCTATCGTGATAAAGGTTTCATGCCAGTTTACGTCTCCACCATTTGATCGACCTAAAATTGCCTCTTTAAAATAATAAACTATAGATAAAAGCGAAGAAATGTTCGTTTTACCCCCAGATTTTTTTTTAATCAATTTATTGCAAGTTCTTAAATAAAGTTACATTCAAGATCTAATGCAATTAACATTCTTTCCGTAAGTTCTAAAACTTTACGAACAGTAAGAATAAGTAACTATCGATTTGGCATTGTAAATAAATTTTCTCAATTTAGGAATTTCCGTTTCAGATTTCTTGCTGGTTCGCCCACCCTGGGGACTTTCGCAATATGTTGGCCAGGCTGACGGGCATTGTTAGGCTTCCATCTTCCACGATATTATTAAAGCGTAACGGCGAAATCAGAGATGCAGGAGAATTAAATGGGGCGTACTATTATGAGCTTGATGTCCACACAGATCTTGAACTGTGTATTAAATCCTAATCCCCAGTATTGAATTTTGGCATTAACAACGTCATGGTCAGCGAGCCGTTAGGGGAACAAAGTCAAGAGCCGACGAATCGCCAGTTGGTACATGAACGACATGTTCGAGTCGACGTTAGCAAAAGAGCGTTGGTGGAATTTAATTGGATCAGAAACTAACACAACATATTTCAACTTGCAATGACAATTTAATTAGAAGTTTTCCCCGGAATATTTTAATTTAGATTACAGGAGCTTTTAAAAGGCGGCGATAATAAGAAAAATTTAATTAAATGTTGCTAGCGTGCATAAATCAGCATTTACTTTGCGGAACAAAACTTGTCGTAATTCCGCATTTAAAACCCTACTTCCATTCTCCTAGGGTATCCTCATGTTTAAATCATCCCGTCAAAAGGAGTAATCATCTAAACAACCGTCGACAAGGTGGATATTGTTTAAACTGCCTCACGTTCGGTGCGAGTTTGGCCAACATATCATATTACAAGTAATTCCATTAGATCGGAACACGCGAAACTTTCAAAACAAGTTAAGAATTCGCCAGAGTTCCGAAGAGGGAGTGTCTGGTGACGTCGCCAGGGTGCATTTATCATATCTACAGTTTCAACAACCGCCTCTGGAGGACCTGCATAGTAAACGCCATCGAGGGATGATGGTCGTCGCAACATTTGCGAAGCTTGTTGTTTTCGGAGTTGTTGCCAAAAGTAAAAAGCGTATCGGAGTTGGTGGTTATCGAACAATTAAAACTGTCAGCTACATGACTAGGGTTACGTTTACTCCGTCAAAGTTTAGTAATTACATCCCTTGCCGGCAATCATCCCGATCATGATAGCATTGTTTCGGAGATAACAATACCCATAAATCCATAACTGTAACGGCCTGTTCCGGATTTCAATATCTCGCATAGTCATTTTTTCCCCATCTACCCCCGCGACGTCACGCTGGGAACGTTGCACACGCGTTAACGTTAAGTCGTATTGTATCAATGGAAGCCGAAATCAGTCGCAGTATTCATAATTCATGCAGTAAACGCTGATTTATTCATCTCCAGGACTTCATCCCCCTTCGTACAATCATAGCCAATAATTTCCAGGATTATCTTATAAGTGGGTTCGTCTGGGTGGGGGGCGTTTACTATTAATCAATTTCAATTATCCAGCAACAACAAAATTCGATAACAACCATCAAGGAGGCGTTGTGAAACGTCTAATTAACGTCGAGCTTTTGTCGGAATCCGGGATAACCTCGAGCTTTGGCCGTTTTATTTTTTATTTATGAAACGTTTCATATTCGATGAAAATAGCATCCGCAGCCCCTCCCATCAGTGTCTCCTGGAATTATTAAATGCGAGTTTGGGGCGGCATCCCGACAACCGCCGCGGTGCCACCAAAGTAACGCCGACATTAACTCCAGTTTTTATGCCACCGAATCTTATTGAGTGAAATGCAAATTTTCCTCTAACGGCATGTGTGACGTTATTGAAAGGACCCGGAGTTTTGGAACGCACACCCGTTGCTGGTCCCGGAATCTCTGCTGTTGTATCGTAAAATGGGACTTGGTGGCCGCTTCGCATTTGTGTGAAACGAGGCGCATCGACGTTGTGTCCAGACGTTGCAAATGCCGACCTTCCTGGCATCTGCTTCCTTGACCCGTGTTTTCAGCTCTTCCGTACTACGGCATGCTTATCTCGTAAAAACTGGAACGCTTTTTTCCATATCTCCGGGATTTTATAAAACAAGTAACGTACAATGCATTCGTTCCAAACAAATCTTTGCAGCAAGCTGATAAGCATTCGTGAGTACCGTCGCCACAAAAAAACGTTCGGCCCCTTTATCCGACGTATAAATAGCATGGCATAAGAATGAATTGTTCCTCTGGAAACCTTGTGCGGTAACTGCGAATGGATAAAAAGGATTCGCTTTCAACCGTCAGAATTTAAGCGGGCCTAAGTGCTTTACCAGCAGAATGCGCCCAAACAAATTACACCCACGAACTTGAACAGATTAAAAGACGACACCTACAAAACTATAAAGGCGCAAAACCCAGACATTGCCAGCTGCAACCGGCCGCCGCCGATTTATACGACCGGATAAAGTACCTCCTTTGGATAGCGGCGAACTGCCTTCCGCACGCATCCTCCAAAGAAAACAAAAATAACCCCCTTAGGCCAAACATAAATAACGTAATTAAGACATGAAAACAGGGACCATCAATTTTGTCATTTCCTCCAGTTAAGAATACTCTACGAAGATTTGATCGCAAATTTATGAACGATGGTCACCAGAACCCAACCCTTCAGTGACGTCTAGTTTTATAGCAAGTAGCAAACAGGAACATTGGTGTCGTCCAAAGGTACTAATCTTTGTTGTGCACCATTATTCTAGTATTATTGTTAACCTAGTTAAAAACCGCCTTTGCTTAAAAAGTTGAGCGGCAAAGAATTTTGCGGCATGAATAATGAAGAATCTCGACGGAAGTTTGCAGTGAATTCCCTGACGGCGGCACAGCCGATCGTGTTCGAAAATACAATTTACGTCTAGAACAGTTCTTTACTTAAGTAAATTGGTATAAGCGTCGTAAAGTCGTTGAGAAAAGTAACGCGAGTCCTTGAAACGACCCCGCCTATAAGAAATGTGAGGAGCGCCGAATGTATTCGGAATTGCTCTATTATAAAAGTCATTAGAGCGTGCACAAAGCGACTTTACATTTCATAGAGTCGGTTGGCGGAGTGGCAAAATCTGGAAATTTTGGTTTCGTCACAAGCCTATTTAACAAAGAGACTTTCTATAGATCTGTTTAAGCAAGCGCCTCATTACTGTTATGAGCAAATTAAAACGGTGGAGAAACCTCTGGCAACGAGTCTCAAGCAGAGGGTAATTTCCTTGGAAATAGATTCTAATTACGACGCCTCCAGACTTGTTTCATTTTTCGTAACGTTCCGTTTCACTTTTCTGATGTGTTTAAATAATCGATCTTTGTCCAAGACGAGTTCCTCGAATAACACCGCCGACCCAGGTAAATTCCTTCTCAACCACCGACCAAATACTATTATAGGAGTTGGACACGACAAAGACTTGTCCTCTCATTCAAGAAATAAGCCGGTGTGACCGTATCGACTCACAAAATAGTAACCGAAAACACAACGGGAGTACGGAAACTGAAAAGAATGGTGAATGGTGTCAAAATCCCGACCTTGGAACTTTCTAATTGGGCGCTTTGTGGGACCGCAACAACTCAACGCTGCCATCACGGAGGTATCGATTTACATACAATAAAAGGACCCATCTTGGCGCAATAGAAAATTATACTGATTAGGGAAAAAACAAGAGGGTCTTAATGGATTTCCTACGTCTTCATTAAAGTTGATCCGACGTTTTCGTTTAGATCCAGGATATGCAAAAAATTTAATTGGCCGCCAGAGTCAAAGCGTTTCCGGTCGAAATTTTATAACATCACGGTACTCAGGCAGAAATAACAATCCGAGGAGATTCCGGATCGTTCGCTAATTCCAAGAATATTTTACTGAATACATACTTGCAAAAACGACGCTCAGATATCCAACGTCACCTCAACGTTCGTTTGATTATTTTTTTTATATCACAAATTACTAGATAAGTAAATTGTAACTAAACTCTGAACTACCGCGACGCATAACAAATCAACCTACAAGATTCCGATGTTGGTTAGCGCGGTCACGAAGATTGCTTCCTTAATTAACCAACAGGAAGTGGAGCTAATTACCCAGCGCATAAATACCGAGTTTAGAAAATAAGTACAATAACCACGTTACGGAATATTGAAAGTTCGCGTTGTTTGCGGTTAGTGCTGGTACGTTATGCATAAAGCAGTTATGCCACAAAAATAAACTTACTTGAAGACAGGGGTTGAAAGAACTTTGATCGCATTTTATTCAAAATTCAGAAAGAGAATATTTGATGCCAACAAGTGGCAACATTATGTTTGACATTCCCATTTACCCAGAAAGTTATATATAGATTTTACAATATCATGCAAGTTCTTAATCAATAAATTACACACATTCGCATGTAAGTACAAACAAAATTGCAAAGGCGTGATACTGTTGGTTAAAATCCTTCCTAAGCAAACTAATTTTCTTCGTTCACATCTTTGAACAAGAATTTTGTTCCGTACCTTCACTTAGATATTTAGTTCATTTTTCTTTTTGTAGTTAGTTTGTTTTCTTTAGATTAGTTTAGTATAAGAACAAACAGTTTCGTTGTATGCACGCGACCGCGTAGCAATTTCCCCCTGGGTGGGACCCACGTGACGTGTTGAGGGTGGTGTGGGAAGCATCCATCTTAAAAGTTCTTCCACCCTTACACTCACACAGTCACCCAACACTTCTCTTACGAACCTTGGAAGAGACAGTCGCCTTTTCGAGTCAGTCGGTCTAAGGTTTTTTATAGTTTTGTGCGAGATCTCCTACGATTCCAGAGCACCACACACCCGAAGCCGACTACATCACACATTCTCCACTATAAGGTAGGTCCAAACCCTTGTGGGAATTAATTTTCGTTCGTTCTTTATCGCTATTTTTGGCTCTCCATTAAAGCAGGTCTACTGACTCTGCCTGGAGACATGGTCGTAGTTATCTCAAACACTACGAAACATTTGGTCCTTCGAGCCGGATAGTTAATCAATCGGATTAATTGTCCATTAAATTGTCGTTTTTTGCAAATATCGCGTTTTTCAAAATTTTTGTCTATTGTCTCCAAGCAGTGCAACTAAACTGTTTGTTCGTGGTAATAGTTCTTAGTATCATCGTTGTTTTTGTGTATGAAAAAAATCACCAATTAAGCTATGCATTTTTTGAAAGTAAACAAAGGCATTTTTTGAACCATTACGTTGCGGGTAACACGTGTTTCCAAAGTTTCGAGAAGGGTCCAGCCACTACCTGCTGGTATCGGGCAGATTTACGACCCTCTCGTTCTCGTTTAAAAGCTTGGGTCACTTTCACTTTTTCTCGACACGTGTTCGTTATCACAATGGCTAGCAAGACACAGGATAAAACTAACCGCGCGTTAAGAGATATGCTAATTAATCAAATGCGGGAAATTGTGGAAATTGCTAACACTGCCAAGAAGGAAGCGGTATTCAAGTCCTTGCTAAAGCGGCGTATTGGTCGCGCTCGCGAAATTTTGGAGCAATTTCTAACTTTACAGTCAGCTATTATCACGCATTTATCGACACAGGCGGACGCTGACTTGCCGGCGGAGGAATCAATTCGGACGGTTGTACAGGGTTATTTCGATACTATAGAAGTAACGTACCTCCAACTATTTCCGGACGTTGAACACCCTACTACCCCAGATATAACAAGTAATACTTCTGGTGGCTCATTATCTAATTTAAAGTTACCAAAATTGTCGTTGCGAACTTTTGATGGTAATTTTAATGAATGGACACCGTTTATTCAGTTTTATAACAATGCCATTCATAATCGGCTAGAGTTGTCTAACATAGAAAAGTTCCAATATTTAATTAGTAGTTTGAGTCAGGAACCTCTTAATATGGTGAAGTCAATTTCACTATCAAATGACAATTACGAAATCGCGTATAATGCTTTGGTTGATCGATACGAGAATAAGCGGAAGTTGTCGTATTACTATTGGAACGCCATTAACGCATTGCCGAAATTAAAGCTTGAATCTGCACGTGGCCTTCGCGAACTTTTAGATAAATTTAAAGAAAATCGGTCGGCACTGCAAGCATTGAAGATAACTACCTCATTAGAAGATTTCATGTGGTTTCAGTTATTGTTAGAGAGGATTGACCCCGAAACGCGAAAAGCTTTCGAAGCTGAAATACGTGAACTTTCTGCAGATAAGGTCCCCGCGTTTCAAGAATTAACAAATTTCGTAGAAAGCCAGTGCCGGGTTCTTGAAGCCGTACCGAAGCAACAGGAACCATCGTTTTTCAACCGGTCGCGACTTCAAACAAAGTCACACGGTACCCCAAGCAAGGTATTTTCGAAACAAGTGTTGTTGGTTGACTCGCAATCCAACACAAGTAATCGGTGTATTCTGTGCGAAGACAAGCACAGGATACATAAATGTCCTAAGCTTGCCTCCCAGACTCCTGCAGAAAGGTTCACAACGGTAAAGTCCCTGAATCTCTGCGTCAATTGCCTTAGCTCAACGCATCGGATTAAATCGTGTGCCTCAAAAGTAGTTTGTCGGTCATGTCAGGGAAAACATCATTCTCTATTACATTTTCCAAATTCGCGGGCAAATTCACGAGAGCGTATCTCAAAAGAGTCTGTTACAAACTCCACATCGTCTGCGGTGACCTACGTAAATCAGGATCATGCGAGCGGTGAAGAAGCGATATCTCAGAATTTGACTACTCTCGCGAGTTCATTGTCGACCAATGTAATTTTGCTTGCCACTGCACTGATTGAAGTTCAAGACTCGCGAGGAAATTTTCAATTAGTTAGAGCCGTGTTGGATAGTGGGAGTCAGGGTAGTTTTGTCACGCGCGCCTGCCTTGCGCGATTGAATTTAAAAATTAATCCGTCAAAGATTCAGGTCCGTGGCATCAATTCGAAGACTAACATAACATCCCCCGGGTATGCAGATTGCGTAATTCGCTCGCGTTTCCAAAACCAACCATTGGGTACGGTTCGCGCGCATATTCTGCCCAAAATTATTAATAATTCTCGCTCCGCAATGTCCGTTGACCCATCTAACTGGCAACACCTGAAGTCGCTGCCGCTGGCAGACCCGGAATACCATAAATCGCGTGAAATCGATGTTCTTCTAGGAAGCGACATTTACGCATATCTATTACGCCCCGGGGTGACTCACGGAAGGACCGTAAAGGAACCATCTGCCATAGAAACCATCTTCGGCTGGGTGGTAACGGGAAAAACCGGACAAAGTTCTCCGGAAATAACAAATACGTTGTTTACCACCATAGATACGGAGGATTTACAAGAGGCTGTAAAATCCTTTTGGGAATTGGAAGAAATTCCAACGAAACTTCCCGAAGATAAAGACACAATAACTTGTAATACCCTTTTTTCAAAATCTTTGGTGCGAGATAATAAAAGCGGCAGGTATACAGTGTCCCTCCCTTTTAAAGTAGACAACCCTGCCGATTGTGCTTCTCGCGGTCTTCTACCTGCCGAGCTCAAAAGTCATCCACTTTGGTGGACAGGTCCTGGCTGGCTTCAGCAAACGCATAATTATTGGCCCAAACAGGAAGTGGGACTGGCTCCTGCTGAACTTGATATCGTTCAGCAAGAAGAGCGCCGCGTAGTCCTTATGACTCATGTTACAGCACCTGCTTTTTTGGAATCGCTAATTCGCTCTCACTCGAAACTTGCGCTACTCCAAAATACTCTCGCTTGGATGCGTCGATTTGTCGGAAATTGTAGATTAGCAGCACAATCACGTCATTACGGAGGGCTGACCCCTCAAGAAAAACAAGCCGCTCTGGACGTCCTAATTAAATACGTACAGGGCGTCGAATTCGCGCCAGAACTAAGGCAATTGAAAGGAGGTCAGATTTGTTCCAAACCATTTCGAAAACTTGCGCCATTCCTTGATCCCGGTGGCTTAATCAGGGTGGGCGGGCGACTTTCCAATTCTGCGTTGTCGTTCAACCAAAGGCATCCCGCCTTACTACCAAGGAATAATTGGCTTACGAAACTTATAATCGAACATATCCACATTAGATATTTACATCCTGGAGTTAAAACCGTACATTTTCTAATGTCCCAAAATTATTGGATACCCGCCGCGCTGCAAACCATTCGATCTATCCTGGCAAATTGTCACGTTTGTTTTCGGCAGAACCCAAAATCACTGCAGCCCCCAATGGGAAATTTGCCGGCATTTCGAGTCCGGCAAGCGAAGGCCTTTCAAGGAGTCGGTATAGATTTTGGTGGTCCATTCACTATCACCATGAATCGTACTCGGGGTGGTAAGACCATGAAAGCTTATCTTTGTTTGTTTGTTTGCGTCGCGACAAAGGCAGTTCATTTGGAGCTAGCCTCCGACCTCTCCACGGAAGCCTTCCTCGCCGCTTTACGACGTTTTTTGGCCCGCCGCGGGCGTTGCAGCCACATTTACAGCGATTGTGGCACAAACTTTGTTGGGGCTGCTGCCCAAATCCGTTTGATGCGCGAAGCCGTCCAAGGTGAAGGGATCACCTGGAACTTCAATCCCCCTTCGGCTCCTCACTTTGGAGGACTGTGGGAAGCCGGGATTAAATCGGCAAAATCACATTTACGTCGGGTGATTGGTGATCAAATTTTAACATTTGAAGAGTTATATACAGTTTTAACTCAAATTGAAGCGGTACTAAACTCGCGTCCCCTTTATGCTCAGAGCACTGACCCTAATGATATGTCGGTCTTGACTCCAGGTCATTTTTTGACAATGGCCCCTTTAACTTGTTTGCCTGACTTTGACCTCACTAATATTAAGAGGAATCGTCTTACAAGGTGGCAATTGCTTCAACAATTGCATCATAGTTTTTGGAATCGATGGCATCGCGAGTATCTCCATACCATGCAACAGAGGTGCAAATGGCATAAGAATTCCCTCAATTTAGTTCCAGGCACTCTCGTTCTGATCAAATCGGAGCAATCTCCTCCATTGCAATGGAAACTGGGTCGGGTAGAAACGGCACATCCTGGAAAAGATGGTGTCGTGCGAGTTGCAACCGTTCGCACTGCAAGCGGTTTAGTCCAAAGACCAGTAGTTAAGTTGTGTCCATTGCCTCAGGTTACTGATGAAAAAGCATAGCCTTTTTGGTGGGCGGAATGTTCCGTACCTTCACTTAGATATTTAGTTCATTTTTCTTTTTGTAGTTAGTTTGTTTTCTTTAGATTAGTTTAGTATAAGAACAAACAGTTTCGTTGTATGCACGCGACCGCGTAGCAATTTCCCCCTGGGTGGGACCCACGTGACGTGTTGAGGGTGGTGTGGGAAGCATCCATCTTAAAAGTTCTTCCACCCTTACACTCACACAGTCACCCAACACTTCTCTTACGAACCTTGGAAGAGACAGTCGCCTTTTCGAGTCAGTCGGTCTAAGGTTTTTTATAGTTTTGTGCGAGATCTCCTACGATTCCAGAGCACCACACACCCGAAGCCGACTACATCACACATTCTCCACTATAAGGTAGGTCCAAACCCTTGTGGGAATTAATTTTCGTTCGTTCTTTATCGCTATTTTTGGCTCTCCATTAAAGCAGGTCTACTGACTCTGCCTGGAGACATGGTCGTAGTTATCTCAAACACTACGAAACAAATTTAGTTACTCGTCAATATTTGTTGTAATTGTAGAGTTAAAATAAATGAAGTTGCACCCAGCGAGGTGCCCAAAGAGCACCAGAAATATCAAGTGATTGAGACCGTTTAGGAGGTGACCTTCTAAGGTAAAATATGTAATCGCTACAATAAATAACAGACTCCTGCAAAGGGCCTCTTAGAGTTTAATCATTGTTTCCATCGGTTCTTTCAAGCAATTCTCTGGTCATAACTAGAAGGTCATGGGTCAATTCTACCCCTAATTACAAAATTTATATTGGCCAACTCGGCAATGATTTCATTTAATCACGAGATTTTAAGGTCAAAACGGGGACTGATTATTGTAAACGTCAAAATTGATAATTATTTCGGTCGCAATTATGTTTCATAATTTGATTCTTGTGTTGGACTAAATTCGTTTTCCACAAATCCAAGGGTCGTACCGACATTTATAAATTAAGCACTGAAACGACGTTTTTGTGTATTATTTTTGGTGAATGCGAGAAATGTTCGGTCGAAATTTCTGGTGGAATTTTAATCCCAAGTGAATGAGTCCGAAATCAGTTTTGCCCCGTAGCGAGAGAACAGTCGGAGAGCGACTCTGACGCGGTGGTGAAAGTGTGGCGGGGTTGTTTATTTTTTTGTTACGACATCGCAGTCGCAAATTGACGAGTCGACAGAAACGATCGAAGGATGTAAAGTTGTATATGTGGAATTACCTGAAGATGGTATTAATAAAAGTATGGTGTGGCTCGAACGAAGCAAAAATCAGTACGGTGATGCGGTGGTTACTTGTGAACCAGTGCGCAACGGCGAGATGGAGACGGGGCCGGAGGCGCGAGGTGAGGGTGCGAGACAACGAGGAAGGAGTAGACAGCCCTCTCATTCAGTCTATGTTCGGCCGTCAGGATGTACGCGATCGGGGGCGACCAACGTTGCGCACCCATGGGACTAACCACTTAATTAGTGCTCTCGGCGTGTCTTTAAGCAACGTTTTTCGTTAATAACGCGAGCGCGGCCGTCACGAATAAATCATGACATTGTGAGTTTTGACTATGGTGATTGTTGGTTTGAAACACGGTCGCCCTCTGTGGCTCTTGTTCGTGACATTGTTAGTGCTCGATGCATGTGGCGGTTTGGGGGGCAACTGCCCCTCGCCCTGTACTTGCAAGTGGAAAGGGGGCAAACAAACAGTGGAGTGCATGGAAAGAGGCCTCATCACGATACCCGAAAGCGTCGATTCCGAGACGCAAGTATTGGATTTGTCCGGGAATAATCTTCAGATCCTCCCGCGGGAGACCTTCGTCAGATCGGGACTACTTAACCTTCAACGCGTATTCTTGAGGAGCTGCCGCATCGGCCAAATTGACGACCTCGCGTTCAAAGGTCTAACGAACCTCATCGAACTGGACCTGTCTCACAACCTATTAACCGCCGTGCCGTCAGGAACTTTCCAGGACGTACCTTTTTTACGTGATTTGGTCCTATCCAACAATCCGATTCAGAAAATTGATAGTCACGCCTTCGAAGAGATTACCGGTCTTATAAAGCTAGATCTCTCAAACTGTGAAATTCAAATAATAGCCTCCAAAGCTTTCGAAGGAATTGAAATGCTGGAATCGCTCAAGCTAAACGGAAACCGTCTCTCGGAATTAAGACTAAGAACTGTGGAAACGTTGAGCCGGCTTCACGGCATCGAAATGCACGATAACCCCTGGCATTGCGATTGTCGCTTAAGAGCCGTCAAGGAATGGCTAGTCAACAACAACATCCCGTATCCGATCGCTCCCGTGTGTAGCGGCGGACCGGAAAGAGTAATAGACAAGACTTTTACGGAGCTTCACGTCGACGATTTCGCCTGTAAACCAGAAATATTGCCGGTAAATCGCTACATTGAAGCTATCTCAGGTGAAAACGCCTCGATCCTGTGCCGCGCCAACGCCGTCCCCGTCGCCAACATCAACTGGTACTGGAACGGCCGTCCGCTCCTCAACAACTCCGCCTTCAGTTCTCATCAAAAAATCGTCATAATCGAAGAAGGTCAACAAGAGAAGCGCAGCGTCCTGGTGTTGACGAACGCCCAAGAAATCAACTCCAGCGAATTCTATTGTGTAGCCGAAAATCGAGCCGGAAACGCCGAGGCCAACTTCACTCTTCACGTATCAATGCGCGCGGCCGGCATAACGACCCTCGGAAGCGGTCAAATCGCCGGCTTAAGCGTGGCTTTGGTCGTCCTCATAATCTTCATACTCTTGATAATTTTCGTGTTGTTAGTGCGCCTCCGTCGAATACCGTTCACCGAAACGAAAACTCCAGGTCAAATCGAAGTCGTCACCGTAGTTAACAGTTCGGGTATGGCTAATGGTAAAGTGACGACGACAACACCCACCAATCCGACCAACGAAACTTCGTCGTTCGTCGAGCGCAGCAAACCCACAGAACTGAACTTTTGCAATCCCGTGCAAAAACCGCCGCGAATGAACGACATCTCTTACAGCACTGCCCATTACAACGGAAATGGCAGTGTCATACCCGCCTCGTGTTTCGTCTCGCCCTCATCGGGCTCCGGAAACAATCCGGACCTAATAAATGACACCAGAGTGTTGGACGGCGGAACCGACGATGCCTACTCGGTGGAGGTGCTGGACCGCCCCGCCAGCGGCGAATACAGTCGCAACGCCGACTCCCTGTACCCGTCAGGCCTGTGGGAGAACGGCGGTGATCCCGAAATTTACTCCAGACATTTGCACTACGACGATAAAACCCCGATCATGGATGGCATGAGCGGCGGCGGTTCGGTCGAAGAGTTGACTTTCCGGAACGCTCAAGGATACCCATCCGATTACGGTCTTCCCATCGTCGAACAGAAGCCGGAGACGGTCGTGTCGACGTCCGCAGCACAAATAAATTTGCCCACGAACGCTAAAACGTTGAGGGTGTGGCAGAAAGGAGGTGTTCCCGTATTACCTCCGGTAACTGCACTGAAGAGAGCGCTGACTCACAGCAGAAATTCGCCCGACGAAGGCTATCAAGAAGGCTGCGGCACCGACGTTTAAGGGCCTCACTTTTCACATTACCGTACCAAAGACTGTTTGTTCCTATAACGGGCCCTCTTCGAGGGCCGCAGCTCAGACTGTTTAAACTCTTTTTGTTCGGATGCGTTCTTTTAACTTACGTGCTGTGAAGTACACCGGAAAGGGGAAATTTAGATCAGTTCGTATTTCCTTATGTGATAAATAGCGAAACTTGCTGTAAATATTGTGTATATTGTAGATATTGTTGTTTATGGAGTTGGATTTTTCGAGTATACATGCTCAAAAGACTGATGAGATTTATAGCTATCCCAAAAATTGTGCATATCGACTAAACGTCTGCTTCGGGTATTACCATTACTACTAACACCGTACTACTTGACCATATTAGCAAACGGTTGCATTGCCGACTTAACTTTAGTTTCCGAGTCACGGCGTCACACCCGCCCGTATACTATAATACATATTTCATTTAAATTGATTCTCCGAGAGAAAAGCCACGCAAACATGTACTTGTCGAGTAATCGATGGGAACCAGCATGTTCGGCTGATGCATTATTGTTCTCGCTGCCCGTTACAAACGTTGCATTACAATGCATGTAAAAAGGACACAATAATTTAGTACAAGTTATTTATTTTTGTATTTATTGTAAATGTACGAGAGCATTATAAACTGCTATAGTGAAAATTTTTTATGTAAAGTCTTTAGACGAAAACATGTAAGATTTTAACTGTTCTGTTGTCTGCGCAGCAGCATAAATGTTAACGATACTACAGTGTTATACTCTAAAATTAACAGTAATACTTAATAATTCAGTATTCTTAATGTTACCAACAATGTATATAAATGTCAACTAAAAAGGTGCGTAACTTTTGGTAATAAATAACTTAACAAGATTCCCGCGTCTCATTGTGTTATTAACGCGAGACAAACACAATTTCCTCTACTCCAAAACAAATAGTGCCCAGTAATTGTCTGTTTAACGCAAACTCTTCGTCTGAAAAACCTGGCATGACAAGCACATCACTTTAGAATTGATGGAAACGAAACGAATAAAAAAAAAAGATAAAAATGACAATTGCCTCAAGTTCAGTTAGAACGTTTCTTACATGTTCCGCGTTCCAGCTCGTTTGTCAAGTACAATGAAGCACAAATCCTCAATTTTCTCCTCAGAAAAACTTGTTTTCAATGGCATTTTTGTTTTATTCAGTACAATCTTTTACACTATTTAGACGCGCTTGGCCGCGGTTTTATTCACCTCATCTGGAAACGTGACGTTAAATTTCAGCCGCCGCGGTCGTTCAATGGGAAATTAATAACAATTAGGCGAGGTAAAAGCGGCGGCCGACCGCCTTTACAATTCTGGAATTTCATCCGACAAGAAAAATCTCAATAACGCAACATTCGAACAAAGTTTTGTTTTCCTTAATATTGCATTACTCGAGAACCGGCCGACTTTATTCGTTCGACTCGAAATCGTAAATGCAACTTTTACCTAAATTTGTATTCATATCAGACAACACAACGAAAAAAGAATAATTGCCCAAAAATCAAAGACAGAGCTGCCGGCTATGGACGCTACCTGCTTGGTAAACAACCGCAGCGCAACAAGCATCTTTGAGGTTATTGGTAGCATTGATCGCCATCTATTTTCTTTTTCGGCGAATTCGCTAGGCGCTGCTGCCCAACCTCTATAAATATTAATGAGGAATTAATTGATTTTTTTTAATAATTTCATTGTTTCGTTCCACGTAAGAACCGGTGCCAACTCCCAAATTGGGTAAGTGTAACTTAGATGTGTGTCGGACGATTACGTAATTATCTTGAATCGCTCTGTACGAGTCGGCAGGTTTATGATTATAACAACCGCGGTCTGATGGTTTATTAATTCGTTTGTTGACCTGATAGACAGCGATATTGAGTTGAATACGCATTTTAGATTAACGTAGGCACTTTGACAAATTATTTCATGCATTACCCATTGTTTACCCACTCGCTACCCCACTAATTTACATACAAACGCGTCAAATGCAACTCTGCGAAGTTGCAAGTCAAACGAGAGGCCGATGTCGATGCCTCAGCAAATGGTGATTAAGAACGGACAACAATTTCCGATTCGTTTCATTCTTTACTCAAGTCTTGCTGTCTTCCGCTGTGTCTGTTTAACAAACAAAATTTCAGTCAACAAGACAGAGATTAGATAAAATTTGTTAAAACTTCCGCCAGGTCTTCGTTTTCACTGCGCCATCACGTAATTATCGCTATAATTGTTCATTTCCTAAAAACATAATGTTAGTTCCAAATTAAGCATCTGGTTCAAATTACTTGATGTTTCAGCTGCGATTTCGCAAAAGTCAGCTTGCAGCGAACACTGCGTAACAACAATCAAACATCAAGTGAGTTTAATGCGATTTCCTTCGTGCAGTGCGGTGATTCCGAAATGTCGTTCGTTCTACCATTCCACCAAGTGCAGGAGGGAAAGTAAGTAAAATCAGATGAATGTTGTGAAGCTTTTGTGTTGTTGTAATAAAAAAATCTTTTCATACAGCTAATGCACCAAAAAATCTGTATCCGCCTATCACCCCGGATTTGCCTAAACCCTGAATGACGCAGGGCTATTGAATTATTAATTGACACGTGCCCATCAATGCCTGCGGCCTAAAGCCCACTGTTCGCAATGTTTGCAGCCAACACCGCATGATTTCCAATGAAACACTGGACGTGTAAAGAAACAACCTGAGGTCCGGGCTTCAAACCGAAACTCTACCGCAATCTAAAATTGTCCAATTTTGGTTACGCGAGCGGGTAAATTTGAACAGTTCAAGACAAATTTAACGGTAGAAACTAGATCGCAATCGATTGGCAATTTAACAGTTTACAATCGGTGCGCCCGTTAATTTCATCACTTGTGTCTGGATAGGTTAATTTAACATAATGTTAAACCTTCGTTCCGAGCTTTGTTTGCAACTCCTTTTTCTCTCGCATTATTTTTTTAACGAGGACAGCTTTCACGGAGCTTTTTCCACTTACGAAATGCCACCAGATAAATTTTGTTGCAGAGACAAAATACTTTGCCAGGTTTAGCTTGGCAAGCTAATTAGATCCAGTTCGCTTCTCGTCCACAAAGCAAATATGCAAAAATACTCTAGCTGCGCTATTTTTAAAAATAAACCCATCGTCACAATTTACGTTTTCACCAATGACATCTAATATTCAAACGATACTGTCAACGCTTGGCAGTCGACTCTATCGATTTAATGCGAACGTCTCTTTGATACGCTTTTTTCTAATAATTATAATACTCAAAGTAGAAGAACCAATTTCACGCATTTTCAAGTATTACGAGCTATCAAATAAATTTTTAATGCAGATGTTTATCTTTAAACCGACTAATTTGTTTTTTAGCCTCTCACCACTTAGCTGAAGAGGATACCATAAGTTTCTTTGCCGATTTAATTTTTATGAAAATAGAGATCAAACGTTTGGAAATTTTAATTTATTTCTCCAGTCTGAAAGATTATCGAACCCTTGTAACCTCAAAAATGACGTAATTGTTTCAAACTAGAAATTAACAAATCATGAGTGTTTATTAAACACAACCAACTGTTTAAAAGTCAATTTTTTTTCCAACTAATTACGGCTCACTAGCAAGTGGACGCCTATTGTGGGGCGGGTCCGGTCTTAGGTGGAGGCGGCCGCCCCAATTTATTTCGAAAAAAAAAAATTGTTAATTTCATAACGACATAAATTTTGTATGTGTTGTGGGTCGTTTCCAGCTATTGACAGAATACGTAATGCAATCGATAATCATTCTATATTAAATAATCGTGAAGAATTAAAAATAGATGGACCGAAAAATCGATGGGTTTGTTTGGTCAAGAAGTTGGGTAATACAGTTGCCGGAAACCTGCAAAGATTAAAAAACTTTTCTGATCCCGGCAGTGGTGTCAACAAAAAAATCCTAATGACCCACTTTACTCAATTCAAGTTCAAAAGACCGGCACGCAACCCTTGCCTTCGCCACCGCAACTTCATTTTCAATCAATTGCTTATACAAATTATAAGTAGGTAGCTATCCGACTTCCGGGGTGTTCTCGTCAGGTAACTTGGACGATCGACAATAAGGTTTTGTCATGAAAATTAATTAGCGCGCGTCTCGCAACAACAAAAGATCTGTCGTCCTGCAAAATTCTCCTGCTGCCGGTATCCGGGTGGATTTCTCTGGATGTGACTGGCCCGAGCATTGACGTTTTTGCCCGTAATTTATGTGACAGCGATGCTAATTAGGGGCGTACTAGCGGCCTTAAGTAATGCGTTTATAATTTTACTACGGCCAATTTTTATAAGGACGCTCCCGAGCCGTAGCGTTTGGCACGTTCCGCGTCAAGGGTCGCTTCCCGGCTTGTTTTTGCGTTTGAATAAAACATGGATAAAACTAAAAGTAACTTTACGGCAGAGAAATGAATTGCTTTAATTGTTTTAGTACTAAGTGTACCGTAAATTTGATTTGGAACTTTTGCATAACGAGGGTGTAACAAGCCGTCGTGAGTGGCGCACGTGCTACCTCAGAACTTTCAACGACCTGACCAACAGTTATGTCACCCTAAACGTGATAATAATGATAAATATGTTTTTCCCTTATCTTTGAAATATAGCGAGGAGCTGCGCCGAACTTTGTGCACTTGGATTGTACGAGAGGAATCGCGGACAATAGGGCGTCCCGGCCAATTGTTCCTCATTTGAAAAATCCTAATCGTTTCGATTCGTTTGCAGAATTGCACGCGGGCTCGGAAACAAAACGATTATTAAGAGACTCGGAAAAGGTTTACGCTTAAATGAGAACGTTGCCATAACAAAGGACCATTGGTGGCGACACTAATCATAACCCGTACTTTTTCGAAAATTATGTGAATTTTTTAATTAATTCACCCTCGCTGAATAAACACCCGCGTGGCAGTTTTTCCCAAAAAAAGCGTCACGTCTTTTCTAATTAATTGTGGTTTAATGATGAGTCAACGTCGGAATCCAATAATTGCAACTTTAACTCTAGAAATAAACAGCAAGGAGTTGAACGGCTATTGAAGCAAT
The DNA here is from genome assembly GCA_951805265.1 of Schizotus pectinicornis. Taxonomy (NCBI): domain Eukaryota; kingdom Metazoa; phylum Arthropoda; class Insecta; order Coleoptera; family Pyrochroidae; genus Schizotus; species Schizotus pectinicornis. Next base: position 9,416,617 of record OX638206.1, on the reverse strand, counting down.
TCTCGATGTTGTACCAATCTCGTTATATTGTTACTGAATTGTTAGAGCTTTCAAATGGCTGTTTCTTGGGCAATAACAAGGTTCCTAAAATCAGGCCGAATTGGAGACTTATCCGATTGCCACCTACCGCTAAACTTGCCATTGGATAAGGCAATAAACGTTTAACGTACTTTCTTTTGAATTTATGCCTCATAAAGTGGAAACATCTACATGAAAATATGGAAAAGCACATTTTAATGTAGCAAGATAAATTTCGACGTTTCAAATTTCAATAATCTCTACTGGCTGAAATTGTGGTTGTCGCAGCACGATTCACCCGGCGCATCCACCATTTTCGCGCGTAACGTAGGTACCTTCGTTCGAGCGGTGATGATTTTACACAACAAAGCAATTCATTATTCAGTAGCGTAAAATTCGTGCGGATTTGCAAAAATTCGATTAATCAGTCTCCGTATTAAAATTCACAAAGTGTGCACGAAAGGATGCGTCTAGCTATTGTAGAGGCCATTCCGGAATCACGACACGAAATAATGTTGATGTTTGTTGTGACGAAAACAAGTTACGAAATAATTGTGGTGGCAGCGTTAGAAACGTAACTGTCTTTGATGTAATTTAATGCCTTATTAAACCGGCATTAATCGTATTAGTTCTTCAGAAATTTGCCGAGAGGTTAGTAGCCGTAAAATTACCGACGACCTCTCGAGTCATTTCAAATAAATGGTGTTGAATGGCCAACGCTTAATTAACTTGGGAAACGTAAATTTTAACTAGTTATGCAACTATTGCAGCAATGGTAGAGCCCCTCAAACTAAAAATCCACACGAAGCAGTTGTCACTAGGTTGTGACTACCATAATCAAACAGTGTCTCCATCATGTGGCTTTGAATATTCCTGGAAAACTTTCAATATTTTTTCTAATTAATATTGAAAATAAGTTTACTACAGTACTTTTGTTACTTAGAGATTCATCAAAGTAGCAACTCTTTTGTGCAGAAATGGAAATACATTCCAATATCTCACAAACTTGACATCAATAAATCGTCAAAGTATCGTTTGAGGTAAAATAATGTAAAGGTTAAAATGCAGCGATTCTGAGGTTAAAAATAGAGTCCTCGATAAATTTGAGTTTCATTGTAAATTGAAATTTGAAGAACTATTGCCCTATTGGTACAGCATTAAAGAAAGTGGTAGCTAAAGATTATGTTTTGATTTAGCATTTATTGCAGAAGTAAGACACCAAAATGCTAAATTCGTCCAGTGTTATTCAGTATCTAAATTTCATGTTAAAATTTTGTCTATTCCCATAATTAGTTTTGGAGGTTATTGCAGTTTCCGAAACTCAGTGGTTACTTGAATTTTTTTTTATTTGAATTTAGCAAAAATTGGTACCTGGTAGAGATTTATTATTTGAAACTTATTTTTCAAAATTTAAATATTCCGAATCAACTTTATTTATTCTTTTATTATAACTTTCTTGCTTAAATTTTTTGAAATGTATTCTCTAATAAAAAGAAGAACTGCAAGGCTTTTGACGAATGTTATGCGAAAACAGTCTTCAGGACCTCTCGTTCAATCGCTTAATTTTCTCTATTGAAAGTGTTGCGACAAATTTCGGATGGTATATTGGGGCGAGATGTTGGGGCGATACCAAAAGTCGTTGAAAAATAGTCGTTGTGGATGCTAGTTCCAATGAACAGATTGTACGCAAATTGAAACATAATACGCTGGAATTCGCGGCGAGAGTCGGATTTAAAACATAAATTTTGGCGAAAGCTCACTGAAGCGCGTCCATTATCAGCTCCATAATCGGGTTATTACCCGCAATTGGGACCATTATAAATTTATAAACTAAACCTAGTGTGTATTATCGCCGTAACGCCAAAGGCCGGCCGCACACAGCATAGTTTGTTGTTTTGGTCTGAACAGCTTGCAAATTCCAGGTAATGGCAGGTTATTTAGTTCAGATGGTGTACGTCCCTAATCTATATCTAAATTGTGATTTGTGGTGACGTTGGCCAGGTCAATAACAGTCCGGCGGGCTGAATAGAACGAGCCGGATCGTGACTGGAATGACTAACAAGTCCGCTAACTGCGATCTATCTATCAAAAGTTTATCCTGGTCGATAATGTAATTTCCAGCAGACCGGAAACGGATATAAACGGCATATTTACTAAGATGACGGCGACGACAACTATTGTTGCTGCTTACGGACCTTGCGTAATCGCCGGCTTTATCTTCAAACAAGCGGAATCCGTCCCCGACTCCTGCAATTTCGCAAGGCTCAATACACAGGTATCTCGGACCCGAATTTACAGGACCCGACAACAGGCACGTTCACGCTATACATGAATTTTTATCACAAAAATTCTCTCTCTCCTTTCCGAGCCACCGACGATTCCCTGATTAAGGGGGCGAGTTGTTTTTTTTTTCTACGTTACTTAAGTCCGGATCGGTAACAAAGAAATGCTCCCCGTAAATATTTCAGAGAGTGCAGCAACGCGGATCTGGGCGTAATTCATTGAGCAGTTTCCATTAAACGGATTGAATTATTGAAAAAGACCAGGTAAGTGCTCGAGTGTCGTTCGTAATACTCCGTCATACTGCCGCCATCAAGAAGGGGAGGCCGCACCTAATTACTGCACGAATTCGATATTGACATCCCTTCAAACCTATGCATACAGTCTGTTCCGCTGCAGCTGCTACCCCAACAGTTTCGAGTTACGGCAGGACCGCGGCGAGCACCTGCAGCCGCGAGAGGCCGCTCCCGTCGCTTCCGACCAAAGCAAGCGATTCTTCCATCGCCAAATTAGAACTTTTAGTTTATTGGAAACAAGTAACAAGTTTGTTAACGTGAAATTGTTTTATCTTAACTTTAACGCCACAACTAAGAAACATAAGAATTTCTAGAACTTTCAAATGACAGGACGGTTTGTCTTTCAACTGAAAGTTGTCTACGGGTAAAGCTACAATTAGTTTCAAGTTACTATTTAATTTTTTCAGGTAAGAGACTACGATATAACTTCCTATAAACTTGGACTTGAATTTGTAGATTAGCACCTACAGCGCCACCGAGATCACAATATTCCCGGAAAATATGCAAGCTAGAATTACTAGAAATAGTTAGTTCAAGGGCGGCTTTTTAGGTGGATAATCTTCACCACTAATTACGCCTGCTACTCCGGAATTTTGCTTGGTTAAGATCTCCTTTAGTAAAAAGAGCAAGCCGTACAAAGTTGGCTACCTCAGGAGAAATTGAGTGTGCTACCTCTATCATTTATGCTCATCCAATTTTGAATTGTAAATAAAGGACCCGCCAAAAACCTTTGTAATGGTTCTGGCATGAATGTAAAAGCCCGCAAATACGGTACAAAAACGCGTTTTACAGGCTATTTACAGACGCTGATTTCAAGGTTCGATCTAACGATCCGTATAGAATCTCATAGGTATCTCCCCTGAAACATGTATCCACGTGCAATCACAACCTCGTCCTCGGGCTTCATTACAACGAAGGCAATTAATTTTTTTTTCATCGGCAAAGGAACGAACGCCATTACTAAAGATTTCTTGTTGCTGTACATGCGGGTGGAGATACAGTTTAAATGAGCAGAAAAAGTGAGCGTCGTTCTTTCATCATTCCTCTTTTGTTACTAAAGATCTTTTTACTCACATCGCTCTGCCTGAATACAAATAATGGCGGAGAAAAACCGCCACTTTAAATTAGAACTTTTGTTTTTCTAGAGTGGATATGTTTACCGGAATTTATGGGAAAAACTCGGTCTATAATTCATAGGAAATTTCACGTTTTATTGCATTTCCTCCATATCAACTTGTGCAACTTTAATAACGCCAGCCAAAAATGGGCGGTCGTTGTTGGCAACGCCCGTGCAATTTCCAAGTCATTTGAACGAAACTTCAGCAATAGTTCTATCGCAACGTGAAACTTGTCGCACCTAACATTCTCCAACGTATTTACCCGCTGTTTTCAGGCGGTATTTACGCAATTACCTAATGAGAGGACGCAATTAGAAGAAACGGTAATCCCACTGCATTGTAACTTACCTGTTGAGACATAATGATCGTCTCAAAATGAGAACTGGCGATAGGTCTCTCCATTGATGTAGCGCTACAACTATTTATTGATGAACACGGTGTAGTTTCAGGTCATGAACTTATGATTTGTTAATAGTATTAGCGTTCTGCGTGTGCAAGCAAACGTAAACAATTTACTCCAAAATAGTTCTTGGTGTTACCTGATCAAAATGTTTGCTTATTGTTGTAGGTAGTTTAGTACCTACCTACAACTCTATTTAAGCTAAGGACGTTTTTGCTGGATGAGAATTACTTGGTAGCAAATGAAAGTGGAACTTGGGAGTTTCAAGATACGCTTGAACGAAGTAGCAAAAATTCTCGTGAACGCCCTATCGACTATGATTGTGAAGTTGAATAGTTTCTCGCAGATTGCAATTAATTTAAACTTCTTTATCCTGTGTACCTTCCTAATATTACGCTTTTCGCCAGACTCAAAGTGATTAGCTTCGAACTGAACAAAACTGCAAAAGTTAAAACAGAACTCGAATTCAATTCAATTAAAGCAAGCAAATTCCGGAGCAAAAATGCAATCGTAATCATATTCCGACAAAACTTTTAATGATGCCGAAAATAGAATTTGTTCCTCTACTCCACTTGCGGTCTTGATTAACGCCCCAGTCGCGAAAAAGCGACAATTACTTCGGAGCGAAGTAAAAAGTGCAACATGCACTGACGAATTCTTGGTGAAAAGTTCCGTCGAAAAAGTAATATCAAAGCGAAGACAGTGAATCATCGTGATGACGAATGCGAGTAACATGTCTAACCAAAACGCATAAATATCGGGGGCTGAAATCAGGCTTAACTTGATTTATGAATAAACGGGGGAAGCTCCCACTTAGTAAGCTTTCGTGACAAGTTTTAAAAATTGTTCAAAAAATTGCTTTCCGGTCAAATGATTTGAGGGAGGAAACCACATCGAAACCCCCAACGATAACGTAATGAATTGTCTTTATCAGCAGCGAAGCGAAACAAATCTATTGATTGAAATTAAACGACAGCTATCTATGTTAAGTAAAGTTCACTTCAATCACCTTCCCCACGGCCACAAGTGGCGCCCTCGGCGGCGCCCATCGCAACAATTCCGTTATCAATCTAGACTAATACAATCAAGCGATCGGTACCTATTGGGAATTTGTTCAAAGTCACGGTTACACAACTGAACAAACATGTTCGGTACACCTGGCAGTAATTCATATATTTACGACAAACGGTTGTCATGAAAAGAAAATTAGTAAAAACTTGATGTTATCGCCACTCGAACAAATTACGATAAAAAATGAAGCGTATCCCTGCTTATCTGAAGGTGTGATTATTCCAGATTTGCAGTTGTGACTTATATGCGGCAACATGCTCTTCGCGACGATCTTTGCTTTATTTCTGTTTATCTGTCCGCCGCCAGCGGAAAACGCAAACATCCTGTTCATTGCCGTAAGTCCTTCAGTTAGTCACCAAATCGTTTTTCAAGCAGTTTGGAAGGAACTGTCGCTCAGAGGTCACAAAGTCCACGTCATAACCCCAAATCCCTTGAACGATCCCGCTCTCACTAATTTAACAGAAATAGACGTCAGCGCTCTCTACGCCGACCTGAAAGCTCTAGTTCCTCAAGACTTCGCCAAGTACATTTTGAAAAAACCCGACTTCTTGACGGTGTTTCTAAAAGACGGTTTTGTAACCAAACTGTTTTCGCAACTGATGGAACTATGTTTTAAATACGAGAACGTGCAACAGTTCCTGGCTGAAGATCATCAGTTCGATGTGGCCATCATCGAATGGTTGTATCCAACAATGGCAGCTTTCGGGGCCAAATATAATTGCCCCACAATCGGAATAAGTTCCTTGGGAGCACCGATACCGGCTCTGGACACTGTCGGGAATCCAGCCCATCCCGCGTACGCCCCCGATCATAACCTACCTGTAAGTCGAGACATGACGTTCAGGGAAAGACTAATGTCTGGTTTATACGCTGCTTACGTGAGGATTTACTACCATTTAGTAATTTTGCCAAGAGAGGACGCGTTAGCTAAAAAATACTTAGGCAACCATCTCCCCTATTTGGGGGATATCGAAAGAAATGTGAGTCTTCTGCTACTGAACCGAAACCCGATTTTCCACAGAATTTACCCGACTGTTCCCGCGGTAATAGAATTGGGAGGAATTCAACTCAACAAATCCAGACCTGGATTGGAACCGGTAACTCCATCAACCAACATTGGCGTCAATTGAGAAACTTTTGCAGGACTTGAAAAAATTTGTGGATAACGCCAAAAATGGGGTGGTTTACTTCAGTCTTGGTTCCAACATGAGGAGCATTTTCCTCCCCGAAGGAATCAGAAATATTCTCCTAACAACTTTTGCTCATTTACCCTTCGATGTTGTATGGAAATGGGAAGAAGGTGATTTGCCAGGAAAACCTCAAAATGTCTTTACCCAAAGCTGGATTCCTCAACTAGATCTTCTGGGTAAGTTTTTTTTTTCCACCTATGATTAGAATAAGTCAAACTTTTACAGCACACCCCAACGTGAAGTTGTTCATTACCCAAGGCGGTCTGCAATCAACCGAAGATGCCATCACCAATCACGTGCCTATTATTGGTATTCCATTCCATTCTGATCAAACCACCAATGTTGACACTTGCGTCAAGTATGGAATGGGAATCGGAATAGACATCGAAGATTTAACTGTCGAAAATTTGAATGCTTCTATTCACGAAATTATGAGTGATAAAAGGTGAGAAGTAAATTTGAAAGAAAGTTAGAAAACAAAACCGCTGTTTTGCAGATATCGCGAAAACGCAGTCAAATTAGACCAACTGATGCACGACATGCCAAAAGATGGCTTAGAAAGAGCTGTATGGTGGACAGAGTACGTCATCAGGCATAAAGGGGCAAAGCACCTAAGAAGTCACGCAATGGATATTTCTTGGTTTCACTACCTAATGCTAGATGTAATCGCGTTCGTGGCAGCAGTGTTATTGGTTCTAATGTACATCTCGTACAAGATGATCAAAATCACATGCTGCGGATTGAAACATTTTAAAAAACTGTTCACCTCATCCACAACTAGTGTAAAAAAGACTCAATAAAAATTTTCTACCATACATTAACAATATACAGAGTGACCTAAAATAATTAAACGTGTTAATGTTGTTAATGTAACTAACTTTTGTTTGTTTCCCTTAGCCACGTATTTGACGGTTGACAACTATCAGTGGCGTCCAAGGCGTTTTCGTTACTGATCAGTTTATGCATCAAACCGCTTTTACGGTATCGTTCGTGGTACGTCGAGTAAGCTACATGTCGGAGTAGGTAAGGCTTAACAAAGCAGCAGTTTGGTATCGATTCTAGGTAAGTCACACTATCACCCATTTTAAATGACCCTGGAGTTGTTTTGTAGTTGAGAATTCATAACTAGGAACCACATTGTGATTTGGTGCTGGCAATACGTTATAATGGCGTAATTCCCCCGAGATAACACCAGTACTGCATGCTACATGTAGTCTTTCCATCTAAACAACATGAAGCGACATAAATCATTTATCACCATTCTGTACGACATAGGTACTGATAAGTCTTCTTTGTGGAGTGAGGTTGAACCGATGATGCCCTACATCCCGTGACAGAGAGTTCAACATTGAACCTTTATTATTTAATGAACATTAAAATAATTCACCTAATGTTTAGCAAGAATTTAAAATTATCTGGTATAAACTTTTTTAAATAAAAATATATCATCAACAATTAATTTATTATTTATTTATTTATTTATTAATTTATTAAGACAGTCGTTTCGAGCTCCTCCACCATTATGCGTATGCCCACAGATGCTTTCTCGTTTCAGTTTCTCATGCTAGATCTAGTGACGCTCTAAGCTGCAGTTCTATTCACCCTCATTTACATACCTTATAAGATAATTAAATTAACTTGACGAAGGCTTGAAGCGATTGCGCCCTCGCTGTCTATCACCAGCCTAAAAACAATCCTTGATTCAAACTTCCAGACTGCGGCATATTAGCGTTTTATGTGTCGTAAAGGGCATAGTGGAAATCCGGAGTGGGAAGTGGCGAGTTAAATATTTCAAATCGATATTAAAGTTAATTGAGGGACTAACCTTGGCGAGACTATTTATAATCGGTCCGGAAAAGCAACCTATAACTGGCACCTGTCATTCAATATAAGTGGACCATAACTTGGTGTCATATATTAAAATCGAAAGAGAAATTCAGAAATTTATTTTCAATAAGATTTTTATGACACAAGAAACCGCGTAATGAAATAACTTCTGTCGTCGAATTTCACACATGAATGCATCTCTCTAAACTCTAAAGCTACCATTATTAGAGATAGGTCTAAACGTTTGGTTGACAAGTTTGCTTCATATTTTGCAGGTACAAAGAAATTGGGAATGAGACAAATAAATAAAGAATTTTTTTAAACTTCAATTATTGTCTTTAAAAAGTTTTTCGTCGTGTCGCTCTTTTTCCTTATCTCTATACGCGTCATTTGTATGTTTTCAAGCCTTCGAGTTGACACATAAATATTATTAAGAAATGCTCAAATTAATTTGTTTGGTGCGATCTTATCAGCAGTCAACGCTGTTTAAATACTTTGTGTCTTCTAGGCAACAACTTCATCAAATTGCAAATCCAGCAGTCAATATGGAGACCATTATCACTAAAAAGACACCAAGTCATCGTTTGCATGTCAAATTCCTCGACAACCAAAACTGACCAATTTAACAAAGATTACGTGAATTTTCAACTATTTGACATTCGAATTAAATACTCAATATTAAGATTAACAAATTCTCACGGTAAGAGGAGGTACAAATAATCATAAGTTTTATATATCCCTAACTAAAGCGTGAAAGCAATGTTGCGTTCTCTGTCGCACACACGGAGCACTATCGGTACATCCGACAATCTAATCTGTCGCAATAAAAAAAGTAATATTTCACTAAATTTCACTCAAATCGCAGAGCACATCGTTCCAGCAATGCATGAAGGTTCAAAAACATTTATAAGGGTTGAATAATCGATATTAAGATAAAAGGTACAGTGTCATCAGCAAGTTCTCCTTGTCAAAAGTTTATTTAGTAATTAATTTAGAAGACTAAACGCCATTGCGCGACGCTATTTTGTCCTGAAAACTCTAACAAGGAAAGTCAGTTTCGTTCTTGTTCTAGTTAATACCATTTAGATTTGAGAAACGTTAAATTGGTTGTTTTTGGCTACGTGAAGATCTCCGGGATGCACATCAACGAAATAAACCTCTGGCGTCTTTCCAAAAATGTGTTATCGTATTTTTTTTACTTTTTTCTACCAACTGGTGTATGTACCTAATTAAGTACCATGCCATTTAAATAAATGACTTTTGGCTATTTTTGTGAAATGAACGTATGTCGTTAATTATAAACTTTACTGTACAATATTTTGGTAATTTTTTTACACGATCATTAGCTTCAACGCTTTGTCTCACCCGCATAAAAAATTCAACGCGTTGTCGTCAGCTGTTGCTAAAATTATAATTCTTTGGCTACATCACTTTCTTGCCACAGTTTTCAGAAAAATACTCGAAAAATACTGATTTTAGGTATAAGGAATTCTTAACAAAATGATCTTCGAGTTTAAGCCCTAAACAAGGCAATTTGGTAAATAGAATATGCTACTACGATATTAAGACGAGAAGAAGTGTACCCTTCATCTAGTACTATTTGTTACAGTTTTTGCTGTCAGCTTGCTTAATTCTTTACGCGTATAGAAAATATTTACATATGCGTAATCCTTTGTTACAAGATACCGAGAAGGCTGCTAAAATCAAGCTACACAGTAGCGGCTGCTGCCAGAAGGTACAAAAACCGTCATTAACTTTAAAAAAGTTCTTCTTGTACAGATTCAAAATTAAGCATATTACCTGCCTAATCCTCAATATTTACTTCCTACGTAGATAAACTCAGAACATCAAAACAACTATCATTTCCATAAAGAATATTCCTGTATAGTCTCAAAGGCCTAACTTTTGGTTCCTGGTACTTTGGCATTAAATTTTACTTTTTTGGATACCGCCAACTCTAAGAAGAATTGGAGGAGCCGCCACTGTGCGGCAATAAGCAAGAAAAACTTTGATTAGATATCGCTAATTCTTCAACAAACTATGATAAGATGTTGTGCAGGCAGTTTTTTTTAATTATGCATTAAAATGTTTGGAATAGTCAACGTTTTTGTTCTTCTCCTCGGTTTTAGTGACTGTGGTAAAATTTTGTGCATCTTTCCGACGCCATTCTACAGCCATCAAAGTTTCTTTCAACCAATATGGAGAGAATTGGCCGAAAGAGGCCACGACGTGACAGTTATCACCACAAATCCGATCACAAACCTAACTAAAGTCAAACAGATCGATTTAAGTTTCACTTACGAGTTGGTTTTCGAAAAACACAATATGGAAGAAGTTATAAACACAGAAAGCAATTTATTGGTGTTGATGAAACACGTGTTTTTCGTCATGAACAATATGACTGAGGAGCAACTAAAACACGAAGAAATTCAAGAATTGATTAACAGTGATGAGAAATTTGATTTAATAATTGCGGAGGTTCACGTGCCAGCCTGGCTTGGATTTGGTAAAAAATATGGTTGTCCTGTTATAGGAATAACGTCAATGGAACCCTCAAATAACTTGAGAAGCCTCATGGGAAGCATAAATAATCCAATTTTGACACCCCATATCAACTTGCCGTTCGGAAACGACCTCAATTTTTTCGAACGTGTAACTTCGGTAATTTTCGAGATTTTCGACCAATTCCAAACCAACCATTTAATGTTTCCCTATCAGGAAAAAATTATAAGACGTTATTTGAACGACCCCAACATCAACTTGTTGGCAATCTTCAGCAACATTTCTCTACTCTTCACCAACGTTATTCCCGGATTTAACAAAGTGGCGCCGAGCGTTCCTGCCATCGTACAACTCAACGGACTACAGATAAAGCCTCCGGGAGAAATTCCCGAAGATATTAAAACATTTCTGGATGGTGCATGCGATGGAGCAATTTTCTTTAGCTTAGGATCCAACGTCAAAAGCTCTTTGCTGTCTGAAGAAAAAAGAAGAATGCTTCTGGAAGTTTTCAAGGAAATTCCTTACAGGGTTCTATGGAAATTTGAGCAAAGCGTCAAGAACTTACCAGCCAACGTCAAAACAGTGCAATGGGTGCCTCAGCAAGATATCATGAGTAAGATTCATAAAAGTACCTTTATGGTTGCTCCAAATATTTACCAAGATTTTAATGATTATCTTTAGAATTGAGGTTGCCCTAAAAACTTCAAAATTCTTAGCCAAACATTAACATCTTCCATAAATACTTTTACTATGTAGCTCAAGTGAGTTAATAATATAATATTTCAAGGTATCAATTTTTCAACTAAAACTTAATTTTGCTGAACCTTTCATCATGCTCTCTATGTCGGTAAAACAAACCTCAATTCTAGGACACAAAAACCTCAAGCTCTTCATCACCCAGGGTGGCATCCAGTCGATTGAGGAGGCCATCCGCTTCAACATCCCCATATTGGGAATTCCGTTCTTTGGCGACCAGTTTCATAACCTGAAACGCGTTGAATACCTGGACATAGGTGCATCATTGCACTTCAAGAACTGGAATGCATCATTATTAAAACAGTCAATATTACGAGTAGCTGGCAACAAAACGTAAGTAAACTTTTATAAATTAGAGAGAAATCTTAGCGAATATCCTTTCAGATACAGAGACAATTTGAAGGAAATGTCTGACTTATTGACTGAGCAGCCCCTGAAGTCTTTAGATAAAGCTGTCTGGTGGGTCGAGTACGTTTTGAAATATGGAGGAGCGCATCACTTGAGGAGTCCGCTCGCCAATATGCCATTTTACCGATATTACTTAGTCGACGTAATTTTATTTCTGGCAATCGGCATTATTTTTCTCTTAAGTGTTCTAAAATTTGTTATCAAGCGCTTGTGGCGAGCAAAAAGCATTAAGAGCAAGCTGGAATAAAGTTAAAATTAACATTGTTTATCTTCGAAGAATAGCAGTTTCTTATCCTGGCAATAACATTTTCTCCTATACTTATTTGAGAAAGCTCGGATCATAAAAGTAATATGCCCGGGTGCATGGTTCGTATGCTGCAACATTTTTACCACATTGCAGCTATAATTTGAGGCGGAGCCGGCATTTTTCAGGAAGATGCGCTGAAAACAGATAGTTTCCATAATTTTTCCCGGTGCTCTAATTTATTTTTAATTAACGAGATGGTGTGGTGTGCATGGCAGGGTGCCAAGAGTGTGTTCTTAGTTGAAAATCGAAGCCGATTCAGGAAAACTAAAGAACACTTTGAAGGGTCTCCACCTCCAATCCAAAGTTTAGTAATTACTGCAGTGTAGAACAGTTTTTAGGCAGCCCTGTCAAATAGACGACCGCCTACCGAATTAGTTGATTCCTTCGATTAGTTCGGTGACACTTTCGTGTAATTGCCACTGGCAGCTTGACGTGTGCTCTTAGAGGGGAATAAATTGTCTAGTAGTAGGAACACAGTTTCAATATTCATGGAATCGGAGCACTCGATGCAGCATCAAGAAAAAATGTTAAAGAACAACAGCCGCTGTCTAAACAAGGCACTAATCCCGCACTTGCAATAAAAGTCTCGAGAAAGTTTAAGCACCTACCGACGCATAATAACGAAACAATTTAAACTTTAAATTAAAGACACGGCTTTTTAAATTTTTGACAGAATTGCGCCGGTGCGTCGGATTCGTTATGCAAATTATTCGCGTACCTAACACAGATACAACGTGATATTGGATCTAACACATTGCTGGCAACCGCGTTGTTTTGCTAATCATGCATGCAATAAGACTGTATGTGACATATTGCGATAAGCTCACGCACCGGAGACATTCTCTAATTGACTCCCAGATCTTGAACCCCATCTGCATGAAACAACAGAATGTTTCCATAATTTAATATAGACGTGTCGTAATCTCGATCGAAACACAATTTTGCGCCCATTAAAGCCATCCCGCGTGTCGTCGCGCCCCCGAAAAACCGACAGCGAGCTCTTCTAATTTCAACATAAATTACGGCAACCACACAACGAAATCGCCAATTCCAACTTCCAAAGTTGCAGGGGAATAGAAGAGTCCTTATGAATTTTAAATGAGAATTGCACTTTCACGTAGACAATTGCTGCACGAGAGTGCGACGAGAAATACGTAGTAATGTCTGAGGGAAAAAGTAATGGCAATCTAGGTTTAGACGTTAATCCATTAGGTCCTCGACAACTGCAGAAAATTGTCTCAAGACAAGTCTCGGTTCAATGAAGCGGCCAGCAGTCGCGTTGAGAGCTTATCTAAATTATAAAATGCCGCCCCAACAAGTTTCAGGATTTCTTTTATCAAAAACAAGGCAATAGTTTTTTTAGGTGGTGTATGGTTTAAGAGGGAAGCGGTTCCGAATCATCGCGAGAGAGGGAAGAGTTGCACCCTGCTGCTAGCGGCTAGAGGAAATATTAGGGGCGAGTGTGTAATTTTCTGGAGTTTACGTTGGGATTATTTATGCATCCACTCTCAGCCGCCATCAGTCTTATTTCTTGCGATAACCTCCAACGGGGCTGTCGAGGTTGGTTACGTCTGGTTACACGTTCCGTAATAACATTCAGTGAACAGCTGCTATATGGTGAGCATCAGTCTTGTCTCCAGATAAGGTTTATGCCGACCACTGCAGTGTTGTATTGTTGATCTGTGCGAAGTTAGGCGGTGAGAGATTGTATTGCCTGTTTAATACTGGAAGCGATAAAATAGAGCACCTCCAGCGACAAAAGCAGTAACCAAAGGCCATATAAATCTCACTCCAGGCTCGTGTCTAGAATGCCAACCGCATTGTCCACCCTCTTTCCCTTCTTTATCATTTGCCGACTTGATAGGGTACCGATAAATTATACAAGACATAATTTTTGCACATTTTCCCGGACCTCCTTGGAAACAAAGGTTATCACTTCCAGTTATGGATACACGCGATTTATTGGCGAAATCACCGCGTTCGCCCCTGCTCCGGATGGTATTGTTTAATAAAATTCAATCCCTTCTTGACGGAGGAGTTGATAAGTAGATCAAGATAAGGACGGCGAACAAGAGCCGATCCTGATATGATCTAGCCTAAACGGCACTACGGGGTTCATTGCGTTAAGATTTACTCGGAGGAAGAACATGGAAATGAGGCTGCAGTAAGCCCTACTTCCGCTCCCCCCATTTCCAATCAGAAATTTTATTCGCAGGCGGCACAACGTCACTTAATGCCGTTATTGGACCGTAAACGCCGTTTTCTTTCCCGACCCTAAATTTCCAACTTCCAGGGCGAGGAACGAGCTACAGGTCAGTAACTTTCGGACACTAATTCTCCATTTATCCCATTTGGTTGCCCACTTTTTGCCAATATTTTTCCCCAAAAAGCCAAACAACCACTTAATAGAAATACCTCATTAGAACATTGAGCACAAACATATCGTCAAAAATAAGTACCTACCTACCTATCTATCTACGTAGCTAGTAACGATTTTCTATTAAATCATAATGACTATACGGCTGTCGTACGGGTCAAATTACTTAAATTACTGGACAAAACAAATCAAAACAAATATATGTACAGGGACTTCTAGTGGATCGCACCTTAAATATTAAACATAATATGGCATTTCTAAAAACTGCAATTTTCTTTTGATACCAGCTAGCAGAATATATTTTTCTGACCACATCCCACATGATCATTAGCCAGTAGCAACAAATGTGATAAATTTAATAGATAATTAATAAAAATAAGTGCATATAGATTGTAAATCATTTCTTTCTTACAAAAAATAAAGCATGTCAGCCAATAAGTTAAAAAAAATTGACCTGTTTTACCTTACGATGACTATTGTTAGACAATGTTCAGTAGCTGCACAATTAAGCTCCATTTTCTGATGAGAAGAAAATGCAAAATAATTTTAAGAAAAAAAGAGAGAATCTTCTGGTAAACTACGCCGCAAAACTCTTGAAAAACGCAAAATATATGATTAAAAATTATGACGTAACGCATCTTTGGTATGATGCAGATGTCCGTTGTTGAGTTGCTTGGCATAAATTTACATCATAAGTTTGAACTGTTACAAAAAGTTATTGAGGTGTCTTTGATAAAATGACGCAATCCTAAAGCAACTGCTTATTTATTATGAGCAAACACAAAAGTTGAAACTCAAATTCAAAAATTCGAACAATTAACAACCAACACTGAAAACCAGAAAGTTTTATTACGAATTAGCATTTTCTTTTTCATATTGGTAGCGTCACATTGAAGGGTTACACTAAATTTCGACAGTCATGACATCAACGTATGCGCAATAGGTTTGGATGTGATTTTCTCTTTACAACCCCGAAGTGGCAAAACGACGTAATCCACCCATCTGTTTGATCATTTGCCGTATTCACTAAGAGGCAAAATATAAACCTTATAATACGCCATCAAAGGATTTACAGGCCGCCTGTAACGCCGAATTGTTATTCAAGTCTAAATAACGCTTGCAAATTAATTATGAGGCCGCCAGAGATTTAAAATCGGCGTATCTACACGTTATTTGACCCATTATACCATTTATATCCAACACCCGCACAGCTTTTGATTAAAACATGTAAATTATTGTTAATGAATCACACGAGGCTAAGAGTTTCCACTGGAGCCTTAATGCTTTGATGTGTTTTCAAATGAGAACTTGTAGCTACTTCAGTATGAAAAATGAATTGCTCGGGATTATCTTGCATGAATATTCACATTTAATCCTTTCCCTTGAGCTCCGCCGCCCAAGCTGCTGGTCTGCAGCAATATCGAGTGTCTCTTTCAAAATTAATTCCTTTGATTTGAAAGCGATGCGCTTTGCAAAACCGGGCTCGAGATAACGGCATGTCAATTTTGTAATTTTCTGAAATAGGTCATCCGTACAGAAGAACATAACGAGAATAGTTGCGGTATTAAAACATAAAGTTTATATATGCTTTTAGGCGACTACTTTACGGGGGGTCTTCTTCGACCAAAGTGGCCCGACTTCATAAACATTCAATTTGCGAGTTATTACCGCTTGAATGTAATTATTCAATAAGAGCTCCTCTCAGGTGTAAAACCTGGCCAACCATGGGTCTAACAATTATTTTTACAACCCTCGGGTTTATGTTTACGACGCGGAGCGAGAAGTCAATTTTTGGTTGGACAACATCGAAGCGTTCCCGGCGCCTCCACCAGAAGCGCAGATGCTCAGCACTGCCGCATAAATCAGGCTCGCGACATTAAATTGGGATCTGGTTATCAAATAATTAAGTGAAGCAATTTTAATGAAGTTTTAATAAATTACAAACGGCATGAAAGTTTTTGCGGGCGCCGGAAGAGGCGATAGTCGTCGAGCTATTCATTACAATAGCACGGTGTGTATTGGCAGATTTTAGGCTCGCCTATTGAGTGAGATTAATGAGTGTAAGAGGGTTTGAAAGCTCGAACGTCGGTTGCAAAATGATGCCGTAAAAATGGTGACGTGTACGATCGACTAATAAATTGAAGTGGCA
Organism: Schizotus pectinicornis; assembly: GCA_951805265.1. Lineage (NCBI taxonomy): Eukaryota > Metazoa > Arthropoda > Insecta > Coleoptera > Pyrochroidae > Schizotus > Schizotus pectinicornis. The sequence goes on along the minus strand of OX638206.1, from coordinate 9,399,918 downwards.
AATGGCCAGGGCCGCGTGAAATTAGAGCTAGTAAGAATGCAATACGCGACAACTAATCCGCCATTTCTTTGTCTAATTTTGCAAAGCTGCCGGTATAGTCCCCCGAAAGTCGGGCTTTGCATATAAAACATCCGGACGATTCAATTTCAACCGGAATAATGTGCATTCGTGGAAAATTAGGGATGAATCGGTTGAGCCCGGCCTGTATGACGGGTCCTGTCTAACGCGCACGGAGGTGTAATAATAGCCGAACATAGCACACGTGATGAATTCCCTGCATTAAGACGTAGGAAACTTGAAATTCAGCCATCAGTTTTGCTCGCTACATTACTCTGTTCGCGTTGAAGCCCTCCGCCATGGCGGTGCCGCCACCCCGAGCCGATTTGTTGTTCAAGTTTTATACACGCTTATCCTTTCATCCGCTACACAGGATCAAACTTTAAAAGTAACATGATATACTATCAACGCCAACACCGAGCCCACGGCGAAATTAACATCGTTCATTCATTAACGCCAAAGCTTAGCCTCCTCCAGGAACTTGCCGCAAAAAAACAACCTGCATTCTGCCTCAAGCGCCCGCCGCTGATTGCTCCTACGCCTCACTCAAAGGATCGCTAACGCCGCCAGCTATCTAACCGCCAAAGCTGCTTGCTCATTTGTTGCAGGAACAGGTAAATCGAACATGTCGATTACCAGTTGCACTTTGCCTGCAAACCCATCTTTATCAGGTGGCGGCGGCGGCATTACGGCCTGCAATGCCGGCGGCGTGAACGCAGTAAAAAGCACAAGTGGAACTAGCGCCCCCACGCATTCCCACGTAATCGATGCTCGGGAGCGGGCCGATGTTATTAAAATACAGCCCGGAACGATACTAATAGACAGGATGGGACCCACAATTAACGGGGGAATTCTATACGCGGCACCGGGTCAGGAGGACGCAATCACCCGACGAAAAATCAGAAAAGTTTATTTCCAGGGCGGCAACTGCGAGCCCCAATTGTTTTCGTACAATTAACGAACAAGAGGAAGAGGCGGCAAAAAAAAATTTCTTTAAGAAAGAATTGGTACCGAAAGATTGCGGTGTTGACTTTATTTAACAAAAAACACTGCATTCATGATTTTGATGCCGCCATTGAGAGATGAGCTACAGTCAAATATCAATCAATATTAATTAATTATATCGTCTAATTAATCGCTGAATTTAACGCTGCTACTGCGGTTAGCAGCCGACTATCGCTGCCGGTAATCGAAGAATAGTTATCTGTAACTGTAGATCTCTATAGAAATCGCCCAACAATAACAGTAACCTCGGATGTAATGTAATAATGATGATACATCACATCATCAGTGATTGACGTTGCGTGTCCGAATTCCTCCTCCAAACTCGTAACTAAAGGAAGACAGGATTGAATTTCTTTTTAGGTTCTATATAACTTTAGACCCGCCTATTATTTCTCCCTCTTATGTGTTTAGACTTATCTCTAAAATCAGTTTCTTGTAGCTCCTTTATTTACCTCTGTTAGTAGCCCTTCTGCGAACAGTTAAAGGTTAAAGATTTCTTCGAGCTCACTTGCCTCGGTTTAATTTTTCTACGTCCCATTTCAGTTACCCAATTTTATTCTCTAACTTTTTACATTATATTCCTTTATTAGAAAGTTTTTCACGGATTTTATTGCAAAATTAATGTTATTCTGAAACTTTGTTCCTTTCATTTAACTTTATCTACTATATCAATTTCTTATATCCTAATACTCCACACCAAAAGATAATTTAGCAAATAAAACACAAACTGAAGTATTTTTGAGACTGTCTACAAACTGTTTGCAAACTTTCTGCACATAAATTCGGTATCTAGGCAAAACCGAGTCCGAATAGCAAACTAGTTCTGACGGACTCACAATAACGTCCAGTTTTTTGTCAGGGAGATCAAAGGGTTTTCAATTCCCAACGTGTATATAGTTTGCGTTTTGTTTCTATTCTGCCTGCTGGTATATAATTTTTAAAATAAACTAGAGTTTGAACTGTGTTTTTAGTTAAACGTTGTTTGACTTAAGTTTCTGGTGGTTTCCAATAAATGACTAGAATTTTGTTTCTTAGCTTCAATTCAGTGCCTCCCTCTCCTAAATCTTTCTGACATGTAAGTCTATTTCTTACGATTCCTTTACCTATAATCCTGAAAAGTTGTAATACTCTTTAAACTGATTCTTATTCAGAAAGTTTGCTACTATTGCATGCTTGCAATATAAAAATTATATATTACACGCTTTCGTAAATCGCCATAACCAGTGAGTGTAATTTGCGCACCTAATTTATTTACCAATTATGTAGCTGTTAAATAGCACTCTATCATAGCGTACTAATATAAGTTGCAAATTATAAAAAAATACGATCATATCTTGTGTGTGTAAAAAATTAACAAACTTAGATAAAATCTTGTAGCGTACACGTTCAAAAAGCCATTCTCCTGCGTGAGTAGCTCTACAGCTTTTCACCCCTCTCTTCTACAGTTCTACGTTAAATCTGCTATTTGAAGTGTCCTCTCTTCTTGATATAAAGTCTCCATACAATTTTTTCAAAAATTTTAAAACCTTTTCTATTAACATTAAAATAACAGTCATTTAAGACTCCCACTTTCCTAGATTTCTCAATTTGACCGCGTTTGCTAAATCCACTTCTCCTATGAATAGCTTTATATAAAATTTTCTTAGTGTGTTACTTTATTTTTTAGATTTAATTTATTCGGATATTTTTTTTGCTAATTTTTGAAATAACTCTTACTTCTTCTTTACTTAACTGTGTCTGCTAAATAATCAGCTTTTTATAAATCTTTTATTTGTATCATGGCTCCTCTTGTGTGACCAATTTTACGTTAAGTCTGTTATTCATTAAAGCTTTTCGCAGACTTTTCCTCCTTGTTTAAAAATTAACGTAATTTATTAGATGTGTCTTGTATTTAACTACAATAACAATTTAATGTGATCACTAGTTTTTTGAAACTATGTTTGAATAAAGAGAAAACATTTTATCTTTTGCATAAACAATTTAACATAATAATTAAGAGGTAAAAGTCGATAACAAATAATTTACTAAAAATATTTCGTAATCCTAACGTCGCCACCATTTTTACTTCAACCGTAACAAAATTCTTACATTAACGTAAAAAGTTGGTTGCTTTTCAAAACAACCAATTTATGACTTTAGAATTTTTTCTGTAAATGTTTATTTGCTGAAAGCAAACTTCTATGATGTTAATTATTGCTATTAACAAGATGAGCTTTCCGTTGCGCTTTATGGGAAATAAACTTGCAAGAACCGTGAAACCACAAAAGTAATTCAGTTGTGCGGTAAACTTGAAGTAACTTCTGTATCTTGCAGCGATTCATTTACGAAACTTCACTTGCAACCGCATTCCTCATCCACGTTTCATTTGTACCTGTCCAAGCAATACCATCCCGTCACCGTTCCGAATTCCCATCTACAACTATGATCCTTGACCGATCCAGGTAATTATTTTTAATTTTTAATTACTTTGAAACTAAAATTTCAATTTGGCGTAAAACCGTATTTAGTAGGCAGAAAGGTGGGCAGAAAAACGGGCGATCTCTAAATCCGTATGGTAGTAGGTGGTAAGCTTCCAGCTTACAAACAATTTTCCTGTCGGTGAAGCGCGTTTGTTTAAAATGGATGTGGGGATTGCCGTTTCATTGCGCAAAATTCTACTTACACGGATTCAAATGCGAAATCTCTTGATCCGTAACTAATGCTTCAAGTGCTCGGTGCTGAAACGAATGTGGTCAACGACTGAAATTGAGCAGGACTTGCCGGAGTGCGGTGGCAAACCCCCGCCCCGGCTCTCGTGAACGGCCGTTAATTTCAGATAAAAATCTCCCAATAAAGTCGCATAATTAAGCAGTAGTGGCCCTGAGTGGCTTGTTTGAAACTATTGAAGCCGAGATGAGTCGTTAAGGCAGCGGTCCGCCATAAACTATAACGATGCAAAGAGTCTGACGAGAGTGAGGTATGGTCGCCGTAAGCTCCTCGGTTGATTCGCACGTATGCTAAATACACCCTTGAGTTCGAAACTTTAGGGTTGTAATACACCTCCCTCGTGAGATTAACGATAGCTTGATAAGCTCTGGTGTAATTGACCTCGCCGGTCTTGGGTCCCCGAAACTTTTAATAAATTCCAAGTTTGATGTTTTCTTTCAATTATTCCGGCGGGGTGGCGAAGCCGGTCGAAATTCGAAGATGAAAAACAGAACGGCGGCTCCGGCTAAGTTTTATTAATGCGCGAGTTAAGCCGTAATTAAAGGTAATAACTTTAAAGGCATAAAACTGAACAATGATCTGCGTGACAGGTAGTTCGATTTTCGCCAGACGGTGTTCCAGAAGTTCGCGCGGTTTTAAATGGCCACCAGCACGCGCTACATCGAGAAAAGTTGAGAGGGAACAAACTGTTTCTGTAAACGCCATTTGTCACAATTTCGTTAGCACCCGGTGCCGGTGCGATATCAAAAACCGGCTACATAATACTAATACCGGAATCAATGGCCCACCCAGCCTCTTCAAGATAGGTACTTTCTCTCTGCCGGATGCATGGCTATTGCAGAAAATTGCAGTCGTTATTGCTGAATGAAGAAGGGATTCGCGATAAAAACCCGCGGCGGCGCCGGTAAACGTCGAGTTATGCTCACCTAACATTTGAAATAATATTTGTACTTCTGTAAGAGTCGTTTGGGTGGCTAAACCCCCATTACCGTGAGTTATGGATAAAGTGCGTCAGAAGTTCTATTAACAACCAGAGCCGCCTGCCGCCATAATCCACAGAAATAAAAATAATTCTCACAAATTTATCGCGAGAGAAGAAATATTATATGCACTTTAATTTTGCAGTTAGCGCCGTAAAACTTGGAGAGAGAATGGCCGGGGGCGTCTCGCTTTTCGAGATTGAATGCCGCGTTATACATCTGCGTCAATTATTGTTCTGGCCCGCGATTAAACGGCAGTTACACTAATTTTCTCTTCAATTGTTTGAATTTCAAGGGCCTGTTTGGGGAAATTAATGCGCATTGGTCTATTCCAGAGATTGGCTGTCTCGGTCGGTATTTAATTAGTATACCGGACGGCTAACGTATTGTGCTAGAAGGGACCGACATTGCGCATCATTAATAAAACTACTTCGAAAGCAGATTCATTACCTCCGAAGATTTCCTTCCAGACAATAAATACAGGATGAAATGTAGTCGTAATTATTGAATACGGCCCACATCTGAGCAATGTGTGAAATGGAGTTGAATTAGACAGGAGCTATAGTCTAGAATCCCGTTCTAGCACTGTTCCAAGCATACGAGACTCGTCCCTAGCGATATGATAGGGAAATGTGGGCTTGTAAAGTGTGCGTGTGGCAGGCCCGCTGATAAGACTGACACCGACCTCTCTAGAGGAAACACACCAGTTCCGACAACTCAAGTTTTACCATTTCCGTCTCATTTACATATAGACGTTCTTATAACTGGTAAATTACTATATGCTAACATTGCATTACTTAAATCCACGTTTTCAAGTACCTACACCCCGCCGCCACAATTCCTTATCGGACTCTTGGTTACTTTACCCGCGTAAAAGCACCTCAGCTCCGGCACGAAGACATCAGGATCTACTTAGTAGATTCATCACCATACCGGGCGTTATCACGAATTAAAACAACAATTATTCCACCACCCGTGACGATATAACCGACGGTCATAAATCAAAATTGAACTTGGTGCAGAAAAACGGTCGAAGCGGGCAAATAAATAACTTAAAGACCCATTAGACCAAAACGAAAATTAATAGATGTCCGTTTGCCCCGCCGCCGGGTTGGATTATTAGAGCAAACACGATTCCGCAATCAATTTATTTGCTGACCGTTGCATATTTCAGGCAGGTAATTTACTACTTCAATCGCAGACCCCAATGTCGGGGACAGAAAAACGTTCGTGGATAATGCGGAGAGGCCTGAATAACCCCCTTCTCGGCTCTCGCATCAGCCATTCCTTTTGATCTGCACGATAATCACCGCATACACTTCTACGGCCGCACTTGAGACAATAACTCCTGTCAGCAGGACAAATTGCAACAAATAAAACTTTTTGCAAAGATGCGGAGAAATTTTACGGTTTTTATAAACAAAACGAAAGAGTGAAGTAGGTACTTTAGCGTTTGAGGATAACGACAGCGGTGCGCAGAAATTTAAATTAGAGCTGTCACTAGGTCATAATTTCAACCGTCATCACTATTAATGTACCAGCAAAAATAAATTGAATTTTCAATATCGGTTATCTAACTCGACTCTTATCTCAAATAGTTACGATAGGAAAAGATGCCATCGTTAGAGAGAAGAAGAATATTAAAATTCGTACAGGACCTCAATCAAAAACGACATTACCAGACTCACAATTCTGAGACAAGAAAGATTGGAGATAATACAATTATAGTTGTTGACCAAGGTTTTTAAATTCTTTTCCTTTTTTTAAACTGGGAACCTTCTTACATTTATTGGAGATCGACAAATGGTGGATGCGCCGGGAAAGTCATCACCTCGATAAAGCCAGATCTTGGCTTGAGATCTTCACTAGTAAATAAATAATTTTCCAACATTAAATAATAATTGAAGCTGCCGAGTCATCAGTATCTTTAAAGTAACAAAAATACAAAAGTCAAGACAAGTTCTCAAATTTTCTCACACAAACAAGTTATAAGAAAGACAAATTTATTTCATCTATGAAATTGGGCAAACAATATTAAAAAACAGGATGAATCGGATTTAAAGATTGAAGTTTGTAGGCTTTTGCAATTGCATATAGCACTGGCTAAACTTAATTTTTCTTGATGCTTCGGTCGTAGTATCGCAACTTTCCTCAAAAAATAAATTCCCTAAAGGCGCAAAGAAATGTATCTTCTATCAAAGATCACAACAAGGGCGACGAAGATGCTAACATTTTTCGTAGGTTGTAGATAAAATGTTGACGTATTAATAAAATCTTTACAAGTTTGTCTTAGTAAGAAGCTACAAGGAGAATTATAGATATTGAAAACTTACAAAGCCTGGAAGAGCAGAACAAAGTAAGGAAAAAAATATAATTTCTGTAGGTACCTACTTACTATTTTTTTACAATTTGCCGAATGCATCCAAAGATTCTTTCAAAATAAACCAAATAATCAGAACTTAAGAAAACTATTTTATAATGCAATGTAAGCCAAATCCCCGTCTATGTTAATAATTTGAAATATTTTACAAGTACATAACTACGTAGTAAACCTCGTTGATTTATTGAAGAACTCGCTCAAGTTTTAGAGACTTTAGGGACTTCATTAAAAAATCATAAGCTTTCAAATAGTTGCCACACTGAAATAGTTCCAATCTGCTGTAAAAGAGCAAATCGAGGTTCTCTTTAAACATAAATTTACTTTATTGTAATTTCATTGGTCAATTTAAAAAAAATTGTCACAATATTCACCGTATGTCGACATTCTACAGTTTACAGAAATTCTAAAGCTTGTGTGAATAAAAAATAATTTATTTGAGCATTTACTATTATATTGTTAGATTTAATTTGTTCTGTTGTAAAGCACCATTTCTCATTAAAATGTTTTATTAAACTGTCAAAGATCTAAAAAGACATTATTTAATATAACTCTCTCCAGTATCCGCAGAACATCCGGTATAACAATTTTACGGTAAGAAAAGCCACATTTCAACACTGACTCTTTCAAAAGAGGTATCTCTATAGAAGAAACCTTCAACTTAAAATTTCTTTGACTTTAAAATGTCACTAAGAAAGAATTTTTATGTTTGCGCTGGTAGAGTTGAGATCGTACATTTAAAAAAAAAACTTCGCCACTGATAAGTTGGTCGTAACGAGAACCCGGGGGCGCGACATTCTTCACTTTATCACGTACAACTTAACCTGGCGAATAAAGCAAATGCCAATCATAACGTTCAGAGCCTCCATAAAGTCGCTGTGTAAGAGAGAGGGCTTTGGCAAATAATTTAACTAGCTAGCTTATGTGGAACGTTCCTTATGGAGCCGGAAAGCTAATCGTAATAAAGTAATGAAATGAAACATTTCGTTTTAGGTGATAAAATCCTGTTCAAGGGTGTATAACCTCGGGTAGGCAGGTAATTCGCCAAAATTTCATTTCAGATTGTGTTGGTAATTGAAGTTGGGTTTATTTCAGTCGAGATTATAGATATTAAGGGTGGAAATTCGGAAAATTGGATTGAATTAAATCGCTCGACATAAAAATGATCGCTTCAAGCCGCCGTCTTAGGAGAGTTGCTGAAATGCGACGCCGGTCTTCAACCAGTGAAAAACCGCGGTGCTTACGTAAGCAATAGTAGTTGGACGTGTATAAGGGAGCGTGTATTTATTTGTGCTGCTTTTGCGTGAGACGGAGACATATTGCATCCAGAATTAGGCGTCTCGTCTCAGAACCATGAGCGTCTCGAGCGTCCCTTTAGCGGCGTCTGTATATCCGTTCTCGCCCCCTCTTCGAGGCCTAAAGCACTTCGCTGCCATGTCCGGCGTTTTAACCAAACTTTGCCGATATTTCACTTCGGATCCCGGTAAGTCGAGCTCACGGGCCACGTTTGAATGGTGGAAGAGGGTGTCGAGATTACTATTTCATGATACATCAGTGCCGTTATCGAGAAATAATTAATTCAAGTGTACCTCGCGACGCTTCCGTCATCTCCACGGTCCAGAAAGGAACGTTCCGTCAACACCATGAAGGGGATGCGCTCGGGAGTAATTAATAAAAAAGGACCCTGTCACAAGGTGAATCTAATGAACTCATTGTGATGCGGAGGCAGGTGCCTGAGTGTGACGAAGAATTATCCCGAAGTTGATGAGCAATTTTCTTCTCGAACTTGGACGTAAAGTTCAACACAATCTTGTCAGTATCCCCTGAACCATTACTTAGTTAAATTCACTTTTAGAATTAATTCCAGCAGTTTTTGAACAAGTTAAATTAACGAATATATTATATATTCTGACGGATGCCCTAATAATTCAGTTGAATAACCGGGTAATTAAGCAAAAAGATTCGCGCGAGATTAATTACCCCCTGGATATGTTTCCGGAATAACTTACGGTCGGCATTGTACGCAAACAAGCAAAAACTTGAAGATGTTAACCGGCGATACAGAAACGAAAATTAAGAGAAGCCAGCTAGCTAGCTACGGCAGGCAGCTGGGGAACAAATGACACCCTCTACACACAGCAACCATAATAACAGGCCTCGCGTAATTACCGTTATTGCCCCAGATAACTCTAATTTGTACAAACGGACTCTGATATTATAAAAGTAATTTTCATTTCATACGGCTACGAATAAAAATGCTCCCCCGGTGCATGCAGCGTGAACATTACTTTTTCTTAAGCAAAGACATTTCATAACTCTAGTTAACACTGTCGGAAATCTCTGGTTGGGGCTTTCTGGAACAAGCTCGGAAATAAATTGTAAAGCTCGACAAATAAAAGTACAACTCCCGGGAACATCAAACGCGGCACAATGACGCACCTTCACTCAACACCACCTCCACCGCTCATTGCCCCAAAGTGAAGAACGAAAATAAATCAAGCGGCCGGCGCCTCAATGAAACGAGATTTATCACCGCTTTCAGCATTTTACTTTTCATCGACTACCATCAACTTTATCTAGAACGACAATCGACAATTACTGATCTTACCACCTACGCATATTAATTTGTCGTCGGGCAAACGCGAGTGTGTGACAGAAAAACATTTTTCTACCAGAAGCCAAAAAGACGGGTCGATGTTTCACCCTCGTCTTCGGACTAAAACAGCTGCGAATTCGACTTTTTGATAACCCAGCACAATTGCCTATTTGTACCTATTATTACTAATTTAACAGTTAGCAGTTCATAACGAATTAAAAACAATGTAAAAAAATTAATCAATAAAAGCTTAAACAACTAATAAAAATAATATAAATGTAGATAAATTTGTTTACAGGGAAGAATAAGCACGTGAGCTTGCTTTATAATAGCTTCTTTAAATAACATGATTCTCCCGGCGCATCCACCATTTGTATGTGCTACAGTAAAAGCTGGAAGTCGGCTCAGATGTCAGCGTTACTAGCGAAAGTTTGCATGTTATAAGTTTTCAATTCATACGTAGTAAGAGTTGGTGAAAGAAAATGAAAATGAGTTTCTACTACTGATTGTTGGCATTCAGAGACTTCAAACGGTTCGAGTAAAATAAGCGACAAGCAATTGTTCTGGGGTTAAGCAGTGTAATTATATGTGACTGTTGATTACAATATGAATGGAGGAAAATTCAGTGATCCTAGAACTTTTGTAACAAAAATTCAAGATTATCTCACTAGCTACCATAAAATTAGGACTTCAATTTGGGGCAGTCTTCCGTACCCCGTAAATGTAAAAATTATGGCAGTTAGCTTATATCCACAACAGATGCACGAATTACTGGAATGTAATAAGCCCAAAAAATAAAAATCAAGATAAAGAAAAGGTGGAAGTTCAAACAAATGAGTCAGATGACTTCTTGAGGTCCAAGACTAATTTGCAATTTGTCCTGAAGAAGCCCAAGAAAAACTAGTTTCAGGCAAAATGTTATCCTCATCTATCCTCATCAGTTGACAGATAGTTAGGGGTGTGATAAAAAAAATAAAAAAATACAAAAATTAATTTTTTTTGTAAATACATGTGTAATTGTTATATCATAATTTTTTGGTAAAAAATATTGGCAAATGTCAGCGATACTTCGCTCCACACATTATGCAACAGTCACCATTTATTTTAATGCAATAAGCCCTAAAAATACAAAAACCATATTTATCTACGTATTCTTTGAAATGGCGTATTTTAATTTAAATACGCGTGACAAAAGAAAAACATTTACTTCCCTCTTACACAAAGAATAACAGTTTCATCGCATGTTAATATTTTCTTTCAATTAAGCGAACGTTTTACATGTCGAGAATAAGTAAAATCCATTCATCTATCACTTTTGTTGATTATCAGACATAATGCAAAATATTACTCGGCTTTAACGCCTTCCAAAATAAAACAGCGAGAAGCCTTTAACAACGTTGTGAGATAAAGTCTCTCGTGGGCAATATTTCAAAAACAGAAATAAATGTTTAACACAACACACCTACAAAATACTCAGTTTAATAAACAACAAAATTGGCAGCAGCCTTTGTTATTTAGTGATGTCAGTTAATAAAATGTTACACCAGGACCAACGAACTCCGAATTACCCCGACTTCGAAGTTATAGAAGCACAACGACAGATAAAGAATGAAATATATCTCGTCTCGTGTTTTTTTTTTTCAATGTTAGGACGCCAAATATCTCAAGAATAAGTTAAAAATTTAGAACGTTGTCGCTTTCAAGACGTCTGGCACTATTGACTTGATAGTCTATTCTATTTCTGCGCCATAAATTTATAAGTGGCTTTGTTTAGGTCGAGAATAGTGGACTGTATGGTATGTGTTGGATTTGAAAATAGAAGTGTCACCAATGCGTAGATCTTTATTTTCTTAAGATGACGTCGTCTCTATCAGAGAGCTACTTCTATAATGATTCACAAAGCATGCGACCAAGGCGGGGGAGGTTTGTTACAGGTAGATTTCCCACCCCTACCCTTGCCTCGTGGTCCAAGTTGGGTGCAGCGTCAACATGCCGCCCCCGTTGGAGTGTAGTGACAAAATCAAATTAAAACTGAAAGCATGTACAAATGAGAAAGAAGCGACACAACAAACTTAACCTAATTATAAAAAGAAAAAAAATTAAGCTAAATCTAACCTAACTGACTTACATAAAATAAAACAAAGCTAATCTAACCCTTAAGCTAATATTTAATTTGTCCGAATTGTCTATAATTCACTTGAAGGCAACGGACACACCTTCACGATAGGCCGTTTGAAGGTTCCTTGCGCAGTCTTTACAGTAACCACTCGTATGCGGTTGTCACTGCCGGGATGCGTTGCTATGATACGACCCAAGTGCCACAGCAGAGACGGTGTGGTATCATCGACCAAGATGACCATGGTTCCTATCTCCACTTTTTGGTTCGGGGTAGTTAGCCATTTATTAGCCTTTTGCAGGGAGCTAACGTACTCCTTTGTCCAACGAGACCAGAAATGTTGTCGCAGCTGCTCGATCCGCTGCCATCGGGAGAGTCGGTTGTATGGCACATCCTCGAGATTGGCTTCTATGGGAGCGGTTAGCGACTCTCCAATCAGGAAATGGCCCGGGGTGAGTGCCTCGAAATCAGAAGGGTGATTAGAAATTGGAATAAGAGGGCGGGAATTAAGACAAGCTTCTATTCGTGTTAGGAGGGTATACATTTCCTCATAAGTGATGGAGGCAGTACCTAACACCTTCCGAAGATGTCGTTTAACAAGTTTAACCCCCGATTCCCAAAGACCACCCATATGCGGGCTTCTTGGCGGAATAAAGTGCCAAGTTATATTTTCAGATGTTAAATTTTGAACAACCTTATCTGAAAATTCCGCTGATTTTATGAAATTGTTCATGGCTTCCAATTCGTTTTTCCCCCCCACAAAATTAGTGCCGTTGTCAGAAAAAATGTTTAAGACTTTACCGCGCCTTGACATAAATCGTTTCAAAGCATTCAAAAAGGATTCGGAAGTCAGATCCCCCACAAGCTCCAAATGTATAGCCTTTGTCGCCATACATATAAACAACGCAATATAAGCCTTTACTTGCAGTTTACTCCGTTTATTGCCCTGCTTGATAAGTATTGGTCCCGCATAATCTAAACCCACATTTATGAAGGGTCTTGCCGGCTCCAATCTAACTTTGGGTAAGTTGCCCATTTTTTGAACAACGGGTCTGGGACGAGCTTTAAAACACTTGACACAATTATAAATAATCTTGCGTATCACGCTAGAAGCTGCAACGGGCCAATATTTTTGCCTTAGTGCCGCAAGCGTTAACTGAGGACCTGCATGTAAATGCTCTTCATGGTATTGTTTGATGATTAGTCGCGTTACATAATGGTTTGACGGTAAAAGAATTTGATGCTTTTGATCGTGTGTTAAAATTCCTTGTCTTATCCGACCCCCCACTCTTAAAAGGTGATCATTCTGGTCAATAAACGGATCTAATGGTCTGATTTTGCTGCAACGATTGATTAATTTATCTTTAGAAAGAGTTAAAATTTCTTCGAAAAAGTTTTGTTTTTGAATATGAGAGATAATTATGTCATGAGCCTTAATTAATTCTAAAGACGTTAAAGGTCCGCCAGATTTTTGGGATTTTTGACAGTTAGTGATGAACCGTAAACAATAAGCTATTACCCGTTTTAACTTTCGGAATGATGAAAATTTAGAAAATACGGGCAATTCGTGTTTTGTGATAATTATTAATACGGTTTTCCGCTTTTCGGGAGTATCCGATTTATCAGTAGAAGTTTTGTCTTGTACGATTAGTGGCCATTCAGATGGTTCCTTTAACAAAAATTGAGGACCATGCCACCACAACTCGGAATTGATTAGCGCGTCGGGATACATGCCTCGCGTTATCACATCTGCTGGATTCTGGTTAGTGCGAATATGATGCCAATCTTGTACTGAGGTTAATTCTTGTATTTCCGCGACACGGTTAGCAACAAAAACCTGCCAAGTAGTTGGAGGTGAGGCCAGCCAGGACAAAACGATGCTGGAGTCTGACCACAGATATTGTTTATGTACATCTAAATTTAAAGCGGGCACGGTTTTCTTTATAAGACGTGCCAACAGCTGAGCTGCACACAGTTCTAACCTAGGCAGCGATATTGTTTTTAAGGGTGCGACTCGACTTTTTGCGCACAATAAATTAATTGAGAGTTCTCCTTGATTATTTCGCGTTCTCAGATAAATCGCCGCTCCATATGCCTTCATGGAGGCATCAGCAAACCCGTGAATTTCGATAAGCGATACTGGCATTTGAGGGATAACCTTACGCAAAATGCTTAATGAGTTCAAAGAAGCTAGTTCTCTCAAAAATCGATTCCACTCATCCGCTAGAACCTTAGGTACCGGATGATCCCACGTTAAATTTAACGACCAAAGTTGTTGCATTACTAATTTAGCTCTTACAATTAAGGGAGTGATTAAGCCCAAAGGGTCAAAGATTTGTGCGATTGTAGATAGTATTGACCGTTTACTATGTTTGTTTTCGACAGGTAAACTTCCGGTGGCGTACTTCAAAATATCGTCTTTGCAATTCCAGGTAAGACCAAGGGTCTTGACATCTCCTTTGTCGAAATTTATGACGACCGAGCCCGTTGGTTCCGTGTTTACCACCGGCACAAGCCGCGGGTCGTTGGACGCCCATTTCCGTAATTTAAACTGCCCCTGTTCTAAAATATTTATTAGTTGGTCGCGTAAAACTAGCGCGTCTTTAATATTATTTTGTCCACATAGTAGATCATCCATATAAAAACATTGATCAATGGTCGCGCTAGCAAGAGGAAATCTGTTTTCGTTTTCAATGGATAATTGTTTTAAACAGCGCATAGCCAAATAGGGAGCTGAAGTTATGCCGTATGGTAATCTTGTTAATCGGTATATCTTTAAGGGAAGGTTAACGTTTTCCCTCCAAAGAATCCGCTGGTAATCAATGTCTTGATCATTGATTTTGATCTGGCGGTACATTTTTTCAATGTCCGCACTTAAAACATACTGAAAGGTGCGAAATCGCACTAGAATTAAAAAGATATCTTGTTGTAGATTTGGACCGGGAAGTAAATTGTCGTTAAGACTGAGTCCGTTAGAAGATTTGCTAGAGCCGTCAAAAACGACTCTTAATTTAGTGGTTGTTGACGATTCCTTAACTACCGGGTGATGCGGGAAATAGAAGGATTCGCAATTGCTAACTTCATTTGACGGTACCAACTCCATGTGGTCCAGCTTAATATAATCGTTCATAAATTCATTGTAGGAATGACGCAGAGACATATTACACTTGAGTCTTCTTTCAAGCGAGTTAAACCTTTTACTCGCTTGTTCAAAGGATGTACCTAAATTTATGGTACTAGTTTTGAATGGAAGCTTGACAATGAAGCGTCCTTCCGGATCGCGTTTGAAATTTTGTTTAAAATGAGTTTCGCACGTCAACTCATCGGTAGATAAGTTAATTTTATGAGGCATTTCCTCTATAACCCAAAAGCGTGCTATCTGGTCTTCTAAGGAACTATTCTCTACGGTTGTAAAATTGCAGGATGGTTTATGATCAGATTTGTTAGGCCTATTCACGTTTATTGCACCGCCGACAACCCATCCCAATTTCGTTTGTTGAAAGTGAGGATGTTGTCCGTTCTGTGAAATTTTACCGCTCTCTAGCAATTTCCAAAATAACTCGGCTCCAATAAGGAGATCTACCGGCCTACGCTCCAAGAAGTACGGATCCGCTAACTTAACATTAGGTGGAGTAAAAATGGTTGTCCCGTCAACTAAGTCGTTTGGTAAAGAATCCGTAACTTTCGGAACTACGTAGCAATTAAGATCAGCCATAAAAGAAGGTTCCAAACGAGATTTCATGGTAATTTTAGCAGCCCTAGTTATTGTTGAAACGGTTTGATTGATTCCTCCTACCGTTAACTTGGTTTTCTCTAATTTGACATTTAATTTCTTAACCATGGTTTCAGATAAGAAGTTGGATTGAGAACCAGCATCCAAAAGAGCTCTACATTCAATAAATCGATTGTTACTATTTTTGATTAATACTATAGCCGTGGAAAGAAAAACTGATTTGTTTGGTGCAAATGAATGGCTGTTCACAGTATCTATAGCATTGAGTGAAACCTCTCTATCCACTTGGGCATTTAATTGAGTTTGATGTAACAGACTATGATGCCTTTCCTTGCATTCTCGGCAAGAATATTTAGATTTGCAGTTTGTCGTTAAATGATTACCATTCAGACAGTTCAAGCATAGTTTCAGCCTTTTAACTTGAGTGCTACGATCATTAACTGATAAATTTAAGAGTTCTGCACATTGATAGATTGGGTGCTCACCTTTGCATAGGTAGCACCTCACATTGCCCTTCGTTGAATGGTAAGCATTCAACGTCGGCTTGCTTGAGGAAAATTTATTTACAGGTAACTGTTTTAGGTTAGGTTTATACATATTACTTACGGAAGCTAAAAACTGGCATCTTTTCTCCAAAAAGTCTTTAAATTCCGCTAACGTGGGCATGTTTGAATTATCCAATTTAGCTTCCCACTCCTTTTTGGCACCATAATCTAACTTACTATTGATTATGGTTATCACGATGTAATCCCAAGAATCTACCGGAACCTTTAAGACCTTGAGAGCTTCCAAATTGATGGTTATTGTGTCAAGCAATTGACGCAATGATGACTCCGAATTTTTAATAATATTCGGTGCCGAAAGAATAGCGTTAATGTGATCCTGAATAATTAATCGCTCTTTTTTAAAGCGTTTTTCTAAAATTGATAAAGCCGTTGAGTAATTAGCGCTCGAAACAGATAAGGCCTCGATGGCCCGAAGCGCTTCGCCTGTAAGGCACGAACGCAAGAAATTGAGCTTTTGGCAGTCGTTCAGAGTTTGATTCTTGTTGACTAAATTATCGAAATTATCGAAAAACGACAAGTATTCTGAATATGCCCCGTCGAATGTAGGCAACTTAATTTTTGGTAAGATATTTTGGACAACTTGATGAACTTGATCTTGAGGATTATCAGATTCAGTCCCAGTCGGGCTGGACACGCGTCTCGGAGTTACTGCAGGTAAACGCCCTTTAACTATATTTTTAATTTTTACCAATACATCATAATATATGGTTTCAAATGCTACAGATTCGGTGTCTACACTTGTGTCCTCCGGAGGACTGACTTCCCTGATTTCAAATTGAATATCATCAAACTCAATAAAAACCTTTTCTAGCGCCGTTTTACGTACTTGCAATTGTTCCAAATCATCTTTCTTGTCAAAGGTGTCTACAAATGTTTTTATCTTCGTAAGCTTGCCTTTGATGTAACCGCGCTTACTAACTAATTTCTTGAGGGCTTCCGTTTCCGCCATCTCAAAAATGCTAAGTATCCGCTTTCCAACACTTATGGAAATAGGGATATACGATAAAGAAAAGGAATCGAGACACTGACCTTTTAGTTCCTCGGGTTCCTCGGTTGGGAGATGTATGTCGCTTGACCCTGCCTTGATGCTCCGCTGATGGGCTGGCTGGTGGACTCTCCGCTAGTTCACTGTGGCACTTAATTATGCGCTCGCGATTGTATTTCGACGTGATTTGATAAATTTTTAGTAAATCCGGTTCGAAGATAGACCAATGTTTAGGTCGAGAATAGTGGACTGTATGGTATGTGTTGGATTTGAAAATAGAAGTGTCACCAATGCGTAGATCTTTATTTTCTTAAGATGACGTCGTCTCTATCAGAGAGCTACTTCTATAATGATTCACAAAGCATGCGACCAAGGCGGGGGAGGTTTGTTACAGGTAGATTTCCCACCCCTACCCTTGCCTCGTGGTCCAAGTTGGGTGCAGCGTCAACAGGCTTCGCAGACTCTAAAAAAAATAATGCGCATTGGGTAGCTTTTAATAAACAGTTGGCTTTGAAGTTTCAAATCGACCAATAGCGATAAATTTAATAACGAGTTATTTAAAAAAAACATTACTGAGAAATAGGACGGTTTCAGGCAAAGAACGTCGGCGACTATAGTGAATGCTTTAGTATTCATTATCCTTTATAACGATTTCCTCATTTTCATTTCCACTCGTTTGTAAAGTCAACAATCTTTCGGGGCGTTCATATTTTCGCTGATATCTAATTCCGGTGCTTCCGCGTCCTCGACTGAAGAAATGTAATTGAACTGTGCGAGCTTATCAAACTTGAGAATAAATTGGAGGCATGTAGAGAATTTCAGTTAAGAGAAGTTGCCGCGGTACCAACGCGAAATGTTAGGACTGGGCCGCACATCCACTAAATATGGATAAGAAAATAAATCAAAGCCCCTTCTCAATAGAAATCGCGGACTACCGCTTGCCGAACCATTCAATCAATTGGAAGTGCCCCGTTCGATCCTAAGTCGCGCTGACAACTCTACCATCAACCCGAAAAATTACGAAAACATGGCGCTTATTCCCGAATTTATCGAAAATTCCGCAATAACCTCGAAAACTTGCCCTCTTCTCATCGGTTTTCCGCTGATTAATCTGGGAGAGTGAGTGGAGGCGTTGCAATTCCATGATTAATAATGCACCCCGATGCGCGTATAAGGGCGAGTTGTAAATAGCGGCTGGGACTATTGCGATATGGGTGAGGCGATATATCAGATCGCATCTAAGCATTCCGATCTCACTCGAAATCAATTCTCTTCCCGCATTGTCGAGCCACCACCCTTTTAGATTTATATCCAGGACCTCGTGAAGCCCTAACGTTGTCTTAACACGGCCAGAAATACGAGTTGCTCCGCAAATCACCCCCCGACAGCTAAAATAGACGGAACTATTTACATTTTTTTTTCTCCTCGCCCTTGCGTCATTTCGGGCCGAACCCGGGGCCGCTTAAGCGTATGGATGTTGTGGGCTTTGCATAAACAACAATGGTACGAACGTCTCAAGAGCTGAATTAGAACGGTTCACCGGAGTGCCGGAGCGAACCGAAACTGTTCTACATAACCGGACGGCCAACAAATGATAAATCTTGGGGGGCCAATGTGGAATAGCTCACACAATTACAAGTTGGCGCCGAAACCTCGCCGAGCCGTCGCATTACACCGAGAAATATCGGCAGAAGCACCCAGTCACTCACCATATGTCTTCACCGAAGGAAAGTCCGAGCCGGACGTCAGACAGCAATTGGCCATAGTCCTTATTCCTTTAAACCTCAGATTTTTTGGGGCAACATTGACCGGAAGATTTAAAACTAAAGAGTGAAACCTGTTTCTTCTAATTAACACGTGAGCATGTCAAAAAACTTTCTGACTGGAGATCCTACTTCAGAATGTCAAAATCAAAATTATAAAAAATAGTTGGATGTCTTCTCTGCCTTCATAACGAATAGTTGAAATAAAAAATTATTGGGGAGTGTCAAATATTCTGCTGCCTTTAAAAAATCCAATATGATGATATTTATAAGCCGCGAAAGATTAATTAAACCAGTTGACGCCTGTGCTGATTAAAAATTTACACGTTGATAGCAGACCTGAGTATCGATGAGATGCATAAAACGCGAACTTGTGGTCAGACCTCAACATCGTCGATTATCGGAATAGTGTGGTGTGTAATGAAGTTAAATGTTCTGTGCTTAAGAATGGCAATCATGCAATGCTGTCGTGCACACGGAGTGTTATTACAAGCTCAATAATCCATTCTATCGTTGAAGAATAATTTTCCAAGACTACAGGGAATATTATGAATATTTTCACATGTTTGTTAAAATGCATTTCTGACATTAAAACAAATTTCGATTGGTCAAGTACTTTTAGAAACATCAACCAAACCAAAATTTATTTTTTATTTTATTAACCAATCATTATTAAAAGCACGTTAAGGTCATCATAACATCATTGTCTTTTAGCTAAAATAATAAACGCCTAAAAACTTGCTATGTGATAGCCTATAGCAACAAAAAACGCAACATTGCATAAATAGATCTTTTTAAGAATCCTCTTTGTACGAAAGGATATAAGAAATGACAATGTTAAATGTTGGCAAGCTAGTGGGCAGCGGTTGAAGTTTTGCAAAGCGGTTTACGTCAGTTAAAAATATTATCAATATCATCAATATCTAACGATAGACCGAAGAGTCTTGTGATCTCTAATGTAAGCAAGTCACAATCACAATTGCTGCTTTTCCATATTTTCCATATTTTCATATAGCAGATAAAGTTATGTTCAATAATATCTCTCTAATCACTTCTTTAACCCTCTGGATCACCGTATAGGTCATAGTTTGAGGCTATAAAAAAATCGCTGTTGAAATGCCAACTTCTGCATTAATGCTGACCCTTCGTTACAAAATGAAACCAAATAACGATTGACAAATTTCAGTCGAAAACTTGCAAAGTGTTGATATCGAGCTTTCCCGACATCCAACTTCCTCATGGAGCTTTCAAGTAAAACCTATGTATCTTCAATCTCGAAGAGGTGTCAGTTTGAACCTCTCTCCGAGGATCGTCCGTATAAAACCGGCATGTTTGTATCAAAAGGTCAACCTTTCAGCACTTTGTGAGGATATTTTAATTTTAACCGGCAGTAAGTGTTTGCAGCACTCGTGTGTCTTCCCAGGAGAGAGAGTGCGGTGGCGGTCAAGAAATTTGCACGACTCGCTGTTAACATCCTCCGTCCTTCTGACCCCGTAAAGTGCCCTAAACAGGTGGTTAAAGCACTGTCTACGTCGACTTGTAGTTGCGTAAACTGCCGTAAAAGCTGGGGACAATTCGGGAGGAAAAAAACAACTAACCGTCGGGGGTGGCGGTGGGGTTGTTAGACAATAATTGCAAAATTTCAAATTTGACTTCGTCATTTATTTGCGGCGGTGGCGCGATTAAAACATAATGCTTCGAAAGTCGGTCAGAATAATAATTCGAGGGCTTTGATGGGAAATTGAATATTATTTGGAAACCCGCACACGCATAAACGTAATATTTATGGCCGATTCCGGAGATTTCATATCAGTCGCTCGCTATTGATACGTGATTCTTACATTACATTTTAAACGACAATAAATTTTCCCTGGAGCCAAGAAAGTAACAAATTGCCGATAAATCAGGGAAGTCGTGCCACTTTAATTATTGTAGTTTGGTAATCCTGCAAAAACGGGTATTGCCACCATCCCCCGTTTAATGTATTATTCAGCTTTCAGGAAATTACGAAGGTATCGATGTTAACGTATTATCTCGGAGTTTTAAATAAATGTTACAGCTTCGGCGGACGTTACTGTTTCTGGGGCTAAATGTTTCGGCGATAGGCAGAGGAAATCCAGATCCAACCCCTGCTTTTGAGTTAATTTCGGAACGAGAGCAAAGTTTCGGTTGTTTCGGCGGGGTATCGTTTTACAAAATTATGTAGAAGGCACGATTCAGCCGCCGGCAAAATTAATAACAAATCAAGGAGAAACGCCGGGCTCAAATAAGAACGGAAGTAAACAATTATGGCTGTCATTCGATCGTATTGTTCGTTCAGTCTCTGATAAATACCCCATTGTTGAAGGTTCTGCCTGTAAATGAGACTGTGGCGGGTTGAACTTTGCCATGACAATTAACTGTTTTATTTTGTATTGAAACAAATACAATAGCATCCGTATGTGCCACCCTAATGGAGCTCAAACTTGTTTATTTCCATGCGTAACGACGGCGATTCAACCCTGACGTATTTCTAATCCGACTTCATCGCATCCGCAATACCCAAAAATTTCAATTGCACACATACAGACCGGACCCGCCTTCCGGCCTTGCCGGCATTGAAATTTTGTTAAACGTCGAAATTACAACTACCCCAATTAACGTAATAACGAAACAGTTTCGCCCCCCTTTGTACGGAGCACCAACATTCCTGTACAATTAAAATTCCATTCTCTGTTTGTACATCAATTCACGGCGAATAGAAACACAGATATTGCAATCAAAGAAGACATTAGAGGGCGAGAAGAAGATGCAAATGGCTATGTATTTGCATTACGAATTGAGGGGGAAAACACGTGCAAATATTAACAACCACATCATCACGTAGCAGAACCAGCAGATGTCAAGAGATATGTTACGTTCATAATGAAACCTGCGAATTTGCCGCATATTGAACGCGACCGACCATCGCAAAACACAATCGTTCAGTAGTGTGAATTGTACTAAAAACACGTAAACCCCTCCGACAATTACAATAGAGCCCTGACTTTGACATCAATAGCCCTGACCACAATTTTTTTCACTTCTACCCTTTATACAAGTCTATAAAACCGTATTATAAAATCGGTAGAATCAGCAATGCTGTTCAGAATGTTGAGCGACGTGACATAAAAATTCCACCGCTGCATTGTTTAAATTAAATTGGTTATTAACGACACCCCTCTGATGTCCTAGTTTAGTTATTTAACTGATCTCGTCGGGGGCTCTTATCGTTTATTTATTTTGTCGGGGTTCGGCGGCTATATTTGGACTTGACATTATGTTTGTGCAGTCCCACCACCTTTCTACCCTAATGTTCCCATTATTACTGCAACCTGTTACTGTTGAACTGGATCCGCTAAAAAAACTACATCACAATCGTCACCAACATCCATTCTTCCTTTGATATAGATTAAAATGTCATCAGATCTTTTGAGTGCTTGCAGATATTCAGACAAGAAGACAACATGATGGTAAAAAGTTTGGGAAGAAGTATGGAAGAAAACGCGAGAAAAATAATTACGTTATATGAAGAAAGCACAAAATTATTTATTATATAAAGTTTATCCCCTTATTATTTCTGCTCTACATAAGGGTAAGAAAGCGAAGAGTTCGTCCGTTTGTTTGCAACTAGAACTAGAAAATGCATCGAGTTACCTGCAAACCCCTGTATGAAGATGAGCAGTAATGAGCACTTGATTCTGCGTCGACAAAGATAGACATTAACATTAAAAATCGTCAGATCTGCAAGGATTAAGAAATTATTTGATTACATTTTTAAAATCTAAAATTTTGAGTTATCTTTTGAGCTTTTCCTTAAGATGGTCTCGGTTCCCTTAGCCTTGACGAAGAACTTAGTCAAATTTGAAATCATCCTCCTATACTACTAACAGACAGTTCTTGCAAAATAGAGGACCCCCTCATTTCGGAAGGAAGACACGGAGCCTTTCGGGGAAGGTGTCATCGGAAGAGGGATAGATTTCTACATGCCTAATAATTGCTGGTCCGCCGGGAGGCCTCGGGGGTGCAATCGTAGAAAATAGACAAAATCCAGACTGTTTTCGGCAAAAACTCGATATCCTCATAAACAGTTCGATCGGAAGATGTTAAATAATGTTGAATAACAACGCCATCGGACGTCCGTGAGAGCCCACCCCTTGAGCGGAGCCCAAGGATGCCCCCTTTGCAGGTCGAAGCCCTGGGGGCCAATTTTTAGGTTGGATTTACGAGAAACTTAGAGGCTTTTTTGGGCCAAAAGTTTTAGAGCCTCCCTTTCTTCAGTGATTCAAGAGGGGAAAGGAGGAAACCGCCTCTAGTATTTGTAGAATGTAGAATAATTTAGTTATTGAATTTATTAAAAATAACATTTACCCTTAGATCATCATATCAGATTATCTAAAAAAAAAAAACAACGTCCTCACACCCTAATTTTCCAGAGTCGAGATGTAATCTTACAAGTGAAAAATTAAATTAAAATAAATAATTATAGAGATATTATCTGCATGCTATGGTATTGACTGATAAACGTTGCTTGGAATTTTATTGTACAGAGTCATCCAAAAAGATTGAACGTGCTCATTCTGGATATCTCTATATTAGGAACTGATGGCAATAAATTAACAAAAATAATTTTTTTGCAAAATTTGACAAAGATCAGTTCATAATCGTCATAAGTGAAACTTGGCCTCTGCTGAAATTAGCAAAAAATTATTTGACAAAAAAAAAATGATAAAGTTCAATTGACCATGGATTTGGTAAAAAATTTGCCGATTTCCGCCGCCCACCTGTAATTGACTATTTTGGACACATCGGTGATCCCTTTTCGTTCCTGTCGGCCGTCAATGGACGCGGGCGACGGACAAAGGGGGAAATGTTTAATTACCGCAATATAAACGATAAATCGGGGATAAATGGCGACCGGGGATCTCATTACGAAACAACATCGGAGAGAAAATTCGCCATGAACAATAAATGACACGGCCAACATTTTTCAAGCTGAAACGCGACCCAAGTGTTGTGTTCGTTTCGACTTGAAATATTACTGCTAAGAAAAATGTGTGCAAGAAAAATGACTCGCATAACCCAGATTTTAGAGAAAATGTGCTCAAATTTCAAGGAATTACTAATAAGCTGCGCCAAATACGAATGAACAACCAACAAGCGCCCGCCAACGCCGAAACTCAACTCGACAATTGCGTATTCACTAAAAAGTCGAGCTTTCAATGGAGTGAACGGAACTTCCGCGCTAGGTACGCCAATAATTATTATTAATGGCGTGGTATATCATGCCTTAGTGTGCGGAAGATTACAATACCCTCGGGAAGGCCTGATTCGAATATCACTTGGTCCTCTCAGCGGGATACATATCTTAATCTGTCCCTTTCAAACTACATGAAAGCTTTCTTACGGCTCTGTCTAATCCCTTTATACTCGAGGCATCCAATATCCATCTTTAGCCCTTCACGTCGGGCCATTTAAATTCCCCACTTCCATCTTCCCGACAAACTAAATATTGCAGTTAGGTTACAACGCAAAGACACCACTTTAATATCTAAACAATTCAGTTGCACGGAACCGGGAAAAAGTTAGTTTAATTATCAATTATTTATTTACAAATTGGCTCGTGCAAGAGAGCGGCCGCCATGTAAGTCAAAGGTTAAATATTAATTAAGCTGGAAGGCAGACTTTTCAATTAAACTTATTAAACTCATCAAATATAAATTCTGAACCAATAAGCGAATCATGTTGCAAACCACCCAGATCGCGACAAGGGAGAGCGGCAAGCTACGCATAAAAAGAAACGATGCTTTCCACTGAAGTAATGATATTCACAGCATAATAAGACGACTTTTAGCACCTAATTCAGTCTCAGCATGCAATCATTTACTTGCTATTGCAGCCGTTCAAGCGACTTAGCCCAAACATTTGGCCAAGAAAAAGCCAGCACGCCGCCCAGGAAACGCGATAACTTAACGCTGTAATTTTTTCATTGTGCGAAATTTGAAATTTTACTCCGGCGGCAATTTTAGACGCAAATGTAGCCTTAATATGTAACGGGTCACTTTTGAATGGTTTTATGTTTGCGACCTGGATGTCTCAAAAATCCCCTTTTCCGTGTTTTCCATTTCCTGTCTAGGTCCAGTTAATTTTCATTTTTCCGCTTGGACCTTGACGTGCAATGTTTTCTTGGTCGCTTTTTTAGAGTCGCTGGCTGATAAGCCACAAGTTGGTGTAGTTCCTTGAGGTGTGTGGGTCGTGTCTGAAGAGAAGCGATTTAAAGGTAAGTTTTATAAGGAGAGGATGTATCCTTTCTCATGCTCATCTGCCTACAGGTCCATAGTTATCTTTGGTGTTGGGGGTTAGCCAAAGCCAGTTATCATCACAATTCGCGAGGCAACTGACCAATATACTCTTTTCTTATTGTTTTTTTTTTATTATTTATCAATTTACTGCTCACGTCTTATCAACCTTCAATTTCCTCAGTCGGCCCAGTCGCCGCTACAGGAGCCAGCGGTATAAACGTCACACATAAGAAACTGGCTTCCATCAAAATTAATTATTAGGTACCGGGTCTACACGCAATTTTTTGTTGAGTTCTAACAATTCTAGGAAAGTTGGTCCGGTAAGTATTTAAACAATATTCAAATTAGTGTGGGCGTAACTAAACAAATTTGCGCGATTGAACAGTTTCTGAACCTCTATCGAACTAGTCGAGGTTAAACAAAGTGGCACAAGCCGGACGAGTAAGTTTGAAGTTTCCTCGAGTTCCAACTCCTACCTGAAAAGATATCGTGTTCGTGATGAAACGATAAAAAACAGCATTGACGCCTAAAAAATATTGAAGAAGTAACCGCAAGTTGAATGAAAAGCAAAGTGTTGGTACTTAATTCGGGGAAAATTTTAGGTCTGAGCTTGGACTTAAGGTCGCGGCACCCTCCTTTACTTCGCTCGTCTAGGAAGAATAGTAATAAACCCGCGAAAGTAAAGCTGAGCCCGATTTAAAAACAACAAAATAGCATTAGAAGTACACGGCGCGGCTTTCAGTGGTTACTGATACGTTTTCTGCGTTTGTTGCAGGAGATTTCGGTCGTTCTCCGAGGGGTAGAAAGATTTAAATTCCGGCTGTTACTTTCGAATCAACAGAGAAAACCAAAAACGAAGAAAGTTAAGACTTTGATAAAGCAAACAAAGCTTAAATGTTTCCCGAGGGCAACGGTGTCAAGCAACAACCCTGCTGCCTCTGGATTCGGTAAACAAGAGCGCCACTGAAAAACAACCTGTTTAAGATATATAATAAACAAAACGCGCTTCTTATCCGGCTATTTGCTAATTGGCCTTAACTTTCGGACGGGACACAATGATTTATCGGGAGACCCATAAATTTTGTGAAGGACGTTATGCAGAAACGGCGCGGAAGCTCCTGCAGCCTCGGAGAGTTCCGGACAAAACACGTCAATGGGGTGGATTCGAAAGGAAAGAAGTGCTATTGCTTATTATTTATATAGTAACAGCCTTTCTTAACTTTTATATAGACCCCTCATTCCATCAACTAGCTGGCACTTGTATCCTTTAATTAATTTGCAAATAACCAACTGACCTCGAACTATAGGATACATACAACATATTACAACAGTTTCTGCATTGAGGGAATTTTAGGAGAAAAGTTCATTGTGAGTTTTCTTAATTAGAATAAACAACCCTTGGCCATTTCTGCTAACACGCACATTAAGTCCATCACTTTAAAATAAAGTTCTTCTGTCAACACTCTTAATTTAATAAATAAATGTGTCCTTAAAAAAGTCTTGAATCCTAAGAAAAGTATGAAGTAGTGAGAACATGACTTGGTGATCAACCTTGGAGAGTTCGGGACAAAACACATCAATGGGGTGGATTCGAGACGAAAGAGGTGCTATAGGTAATTATTTATATAGTTACAGCCTCTCTTTGGTTTTATATACACCCCTTATCAACGAGTTGCCACTTGTATCTTTTATTAATTTGCATTCGACCATTTCTGCTAGCATGCACATTGAGTCCATCACTTTAGATTCAGGTTCTTCTGTCAACAATTCTGGTTTAGTAAATGTGCCCTCAAAGAAGTCTCGAATTTTAAGAAAACTGTGAGGTAGTAAGAATATAACTTGATGGTCACCCTCGGAGAGTTCCGGACCCAGCCCCGTAATTAAATACGGGTCGTATTTAACAGTCTACCAAATTTACCCAATATTTTCGTAAAAAAAAATAGGTAGGTACTTTCATTTCCCAAACATACTAAATGCTCACCAAAATTAAGAAAATACATAATCTTAAAGCGACAACCAAAAATTTACATAATGCTGGCCTCTTATATATTTTGTTCGCCAAAATAACTTTTGTTGACCATAAATACTAAATGTTCACCAAATTTTATTCCGCATTTAATTCTAACATAATACCCAAATATTTAATTTTCGACAGTGTCTTATATTATTTAGCAGTTAAAAATACTATTTGTTGATCAAAAATATACAAGCAATAAAATGTTGTGCAAATGGTAAATAATTTTATGCAAAATTATAGATGTAGATATGCTAGGGCAAGAATAATAAGAGTAAAAATAGAAGTGGTTAGCACAAAAAAAAAGATATTGATTTCCGTAATATATAAATGCTTTGCTGTAATTGTCTTGCATTATGTAAAACGTAAAACTTATTTTAATGGTAATTTCTAATCGTGCTTTTAAAAAAAATCTACAGGGCCCTGAACTGACCTTGTATAAAACTTTTTTCGCGTGCCTTTTGTCTGAAAGCGCAAGCGGCAAGGAGAGATGCGCGAGCATATTTCATTTTTGGAGTAATAGAATAATTATTTGACGCACAAATAGTTTTTTTTGAGAAACACTAAATATAAATGAATAGCACAAATATTTATTATGTACAGCACAGACGCGTAACTTGAGCAATCTAAATTTGGTGAACATTTAGTAAAATTGATGGACATATAGAATTTAAAATGTAAGCAATATGGTAAAACAATACGCAGCATAGTTATTTTAGTGGTGATGTTCTCATTTTCTGATGTATAATAATTTGGGTTTCATTTAGATTTTTTAATGCTCATTAAATTTTCTGGTGGACAATGCAAGGAATGTATGGTTTAATTTGGTGTAGGTACATTATATTTGTTCCCATTAAATACCTACCAACATGGATTCTTGGCCGACTTCTTATCGGCGAAATACTAAAATGGTAATGGAGACGGACCTCGACCGTTGCCCGACAATGAAATATTCGACTGCAAGACGGTAGTTATTTCTATAACGTTTAATTACTAAAGTTGTTCGCATCCGTCTTCGGCGAGCCAGTGCAAGTTTGACCCGGATACAAGAGAGTTCGGGGCGAAGGGTATTTCCGCGATATCCCATCTAATCTTGCCGGGTTGATCCGATATTCTTATTAAGAAATTTCAGGTTGTATCAGGAGGACTCTTCAAGGACCCACCGGGGGTTCCGGCTTTTTCATAAAAACGACTAAAACGGCAGTGGCAGCAACTAATGTGATTACGTCAAGACCCAGCTTTAGATCTATAATGAGCAAGTAATTGAATAACGTCGTCGCAGGGCGCTTGTTCTCCTGCAATTAAGTTCGGGTCCTTCTCGCGTCAACATTTCGAATTCACTTCGCGATAGTGTAAATAATAAAAGCCGAACGTTGTACAAGATACAAATAAGACAGCTCAATTGGTAACTAAATGTCTCTAGGTGCTGGCGTTTTACGGTCTCCGACGTGCTCCAGGACCACTTTCATGAGGATTTTAAAATGTCATTGGATTTTCACGATTTCTCCGAGTGTGCTGTTTGTTTTGCATATTTTATTAATCGCGGCGCACAAGGACGACCGGGAACGTGACGAATTTCGGGTAAACTGTTATAATAAAAGGCAAAAGCCGACGAGAATTGGCAAAACTTTGCGATTCTTCACCCTTATAACTAAGGAAAACTTTCCAGTTTCCTATATTAAATCGCGTATCGATCAAATTCGGCCCAGTCCGTACCTGACGATCATTCCGGCCGCAAACCCTACTCCGAACATAAAACCCAGAACCGGAACACGAAAATCAGAACAAAAGCGGCCGTAACACTCACCTTTTGCACGATGAACTCCGGATTGATGCCCAGCTCTGGAAAAAATATCATACTTAACGTAAACAGTTTGTTGTGTATCTAAGACGGAAATAAAGTAAATAACGAAAAAATTGTTTACACTCCGTCCTGCACCAAGTTCCAACGAAGCTTTTATAAGACGGAAAAATAAGTTATTGTAAAAACAGCGCGCTTACGGTTCGCGGTCCCAGACCAAGGCTTTAAGTTCTTCCAAAGCGTATTTCATTAAAAGCAAAAATCGTACGCCACACGCAAAGAAATACGACGCTTCTTATGACTTTATAGAAGATTCTGGCTGCAACTGGAATAAATTCAGTAAAAATAAAGCTAAAAGCTCTCCCAACAAATTCCCAAAACCGGTCGCCAGTACTTTGTTTGACAATCTTTTCCAGCATCATTTAAAATTTTGCGTAACGCGAGTACTGGAAACACCCCCAATTTTTTCCGAAATACAAACGCAAATCCTTTCACCCCTCACCTGAAAGATGTCTTATTATTAATTCCCTTACAAAATCTCCCAAGTAAATGGTAGATTCAATTTGTCTTTGAGGGCAGGAATGACAAGATATACATTCAAAAAAAGTTGAGGGTGGTTCTTGAACGACCCCATTACGCAAAATTTTAAATAATAATGAAAAAATATGTCAAGTGTAAATTGCAAGTTGACCAGTTTTGAGAATTTGTTGAGAAAAATTTCAGCCCCTTTTGCCTAAATTTCTTCCGGTCATAGTCAGGATCTC
Organism: Schizotus pectinicornis; assembly: GCA_951805265.1. Lineage (NCBI taxonomy): Eukaryota > Metazoa > Arthropoda > Insecta > Coleoptera > Pyrochroidae > Schizotus > Schizotus pectinicornis. The sequence goes on along the minus strand of OX638206.1, from coordinate 9,370,135 downwards.
TAAAAATCAAACATCCTAAACTTAATTTGCAAGTCCCGTTGTGTAACAGAGTTGCAGATTGCAGATTAATGGCTCAAAAATCGATGTTACCTGTAACCGGCTTTGAGTTTCCCAAATAGAGTTTGGGAGTTGTCCCGTAACTCGTTATCGGCACCAGTTGAAAGCGCAATGAAATCAGCAGATCCGATGTGCGAGCGGGAGACCGAAGCTCTTAAGCTACTCCAAAGTAATCATTTATTCAAGCTAACAGGAAATCCATATTGTTTTCCTTCCCAAAAATCGAACAATTTATTTACATTACCCCCCGACCCAATAACACAATTTCTCGTTTGTGAATGCCCCTTAATGCCGGATTGATTGAACGAGTCCATAAGACGTTTTCTACTGGCCCTATTTGATAAATTATTAACGTCCTCATTGTCGAAGCGTAAAAAGGCGGAAATGTTGGTCGCCGTTTGAACCAAAGCTAACTGAATCCAGTTAGAGTTAGCAACACAACAGGGAGAAAAAAAAACTTTCGACAACACGAATTTTTTCGCAATGAAAAACTTTCGTTTCTGGATTAAAAAAGCCCGTTTGGACGTGCTGTAAAAACCGGGTGAAATCTGGAGATTGTGTTTTCCAATCTAAGGAACTTAGGAAGTAAATAGCGTTAACTTTTTATTTTAGTTTCCAATAGGTCATAAAATCTTACCCTCAAGTAACGGCGGCTCATCTTCGAACTCCCCTCCTGCAACATTATAATCCTGCTGCGCTCCGCCAGATCCAGTGTATATTTCGCCTGAATAAGGAGCAGACGGGTTCAGATACGGATTCGACCCGTAAATATTTTCACTGCCGGTTACACTGGATTTTGAATCGAATGATTGAAAGTCCCTGCAATAATAGAAAATCGATGAGTCGCGGAAGGACCGGTTACTGCTCGTTCCGCCATCAACCCCAAACTTTTCCGAAACGCGCAGTTTTTACAGCGGAACGCGGCCGCTACCGCAACCATTCTTGTTGATCGCCCTCCATTAACACAATTTCGTGATTAATCAGGCTTAGTTTGCAGAACAACGGCGGAAAAATCAGAAATTGATGCAAGAGGTCGAATAATTTCAGATTGTTACGGAGATTTATTACGCCAAACATTGAATTGCACCGAGTCACTCACGGCCTGTTTAATGTCAGCCTTAAGGGACGTCGAATAATTCAACAGAGCAAATGCTGAAATCCGAACTTCCGGCCAACTAAAAATTACCTCTTTTCACTAAATAATTCGGTCGCTGCAATTAAACATGCCACCGCCACGCTTTGTCCGAATAAGAACAAAAATTAACGTTGTGGCGCCTGCGTGAAGACCACTTGAAACCTGAAGCGGGGTAGGAAACAAAAACCGTTTTAAAATTTTCAAATCTTCGTCTTGATAATTAATTGTAAAATTGGTCTGGAAACTCTCGAGGTTGAATGGCTTCCACAAACAGCTACTAAATTAAGGAACAGTCCACAGTTTTTGACTTTCAGATAAATTAGACAACGTTCGATAATTATTTATGTGTGATAAATTTAATATTTGTACAGTAATGAAATATGGCTCTACAAAATTTCAAAACATTGCAAAAGTACCATATCCTGTTATAAATTGTAGGTAAACAACGGAACGTAATTTCCGGCGCCCCAATAATGTACCTATATGCCCAATTATTTATTTAGTCAAATTTTATATTATTATATAAAAAATCCTAAATCCTATTATGGTTTCGACTTATTTTATGCATAGCCAACAGGGCTGTAGAAATAAAAATAATTAATCCGCAAGTCTTCGTTGATTTGGCTCACTAAACTATTATTAAGTGAGTTTTTTGGCGAGAATGTACTAAAAATAATCGTCGATATCTGTTAATATCAAATTTCACACCCCATCTAGCTTTAATCACCCAACCAAATGGCGGATGATCCGGCGAGTTTACAGTTTTGTTCCTGCATTAACCGGACGCCATTGACAGACCAATTTATGCGATAGCAACACTGCACAAAATAACCAAATTTTGCCTTTGCATCAGAGAACGTGGTCTGGCCCGGTAAACTGCTTAACAAAAATTTATTGATGGTTTATTAAAATTATAACCTTGCAATTAAGCAAAAGAACAAATATGTCCAGAAGTGGGTATGAACCATTAATGGCCATCTTTCTATAGACTCGACTATAAAGTATTTCGGAAAAGTTGGCTTACTGCAATGTTTAGAAAAAATCCGTCTGGTCAACTATTAAACATAATTCAGTAAAGATGCACAAACACGTAATAATAATCCTTTATTTGTAATAAACTGTCCTATTACCGCGATCGAACTAACCGTAATCCTTATCGCTAAATTATACAAAAAGTGTTTACATTTCTTTGGAACTAATACGTAACAACATTATTGAGTGAGGCCGGGGCCGGTCTTCACAACACATCTAACGTGTATGGAAAAACCGTTGTCATTTTAGTTTGATCGAACTAAAGCTTAAAATTTGAATTCAACTTGATGGATGACCAAAACCTTTATAAAAGTTTTAAATTAAGTTATTTAATATCTCAGAACGCAAATACTAATAAATACGATCAGAAAAAATTTAAATTATCTCCAAATCAAAAAATTTGGGCATCAAGTTAGAGATGAGCTTTAGCATCAATTGGGCTGTTGAAGTGGTACGCAACTGAAATAGGCAAATAATGTGAATTTGTACTTTTACCAAACTTTTAACAATGCAGTTAGTCCAGACTACTTTATTACGTGAAAGAGGCCCATTGCACTTACATTTGTTAACGACATCAGCAGTGGGGCGTACCTACTTGCTAAAAACAAAGTGCACTTATGAGGTTAACCCAGATAATTTCTAAATTTCTGAAAATGCAAAGTACCCACTTATCATGGTGTTCTTTCTCTTATTAAAATGCCTTTATGCGGCCCAACATTTTAGTTTTAAAGTCGGCAAATTAAAGTTTTTAATCATTTTCTCAAAGTTTGTATTTAATCATTGAATTAAAAACAAATTATTTATATATCGCTGCAGGGATCGAGATAATGCATTTTCGCTGTTGCGTAGTTTAACAAAAACAATTATTTAATTGAATACTTACAGTTCCTGTTGAAAGCTCTGTTGTTCGGGAATTTCAAAGTTATAGCTGCCCTGTTGGTTGTCGCTCCAAAATTCGGATTGACTCATATTACCGGACATTCTGAAACAAATATGAAAATGCCATTAATAATAAGTTTTTAATAATAGTTTTCAAATTGGTGATAGGACAACGATCCAAAGATAGATAGCGTGAAGCGCGCCCTCTGCAGCAATCGCTCCAAGTTATTCTACAGCAACCAGCACAACGCAGGAAACAGCAGGAAACCGAAACAGTTTTCTGTGTTGTTTACGTGGAATAAAAACATAACCTTTCCAGTAAATATCGCGTTTTTAGTCTCAAAACGTTAATGGTTAGTTTCAAAAATCATTTAAATTACCCCTAGAAAAAAATTAACAACCAATTTTCGATTTACAACCACCAAAACCACTCACTTTTGTTAAAACGGAACTTAACACAACTTAAGTACATTCAACCAATTTGTTTTGAGATGACACACATAGGTGACCTATTAGAATACGTCATATCGCAACGTCAAGCTTTAAAGAATTAAGAGATTCGGTTTAATTTCACTTTATTTACTTAATACTTAATCCTAAAAGTACAGACGAAAATAAATTGATAGCTATCTAGGAAGCTAAAATGTAACAGTCAAGTCAAAAAAAAAACAGCCCATGTACAAAGTTATTGCAAGACCTTTTACTGATATAACACAATTCCCTTAATTTCAAGACAAAAAGGCCTTAAATATTAAGAATTTTATTTGCTAAACTAAAAAATAAATATAAATAAGGCATTCATTGGTGAAATCCAGTTATCTTCTATTAGGTAACTGACAATTATTTATCTCGCCGTACAAAATTTGTCAAAAAACGTTACCATCAACGAACCCCAAGTACAAGATGGTTGTGAAAGTGTCTGATGTTTCTGTAAATTTTGAAAATCAGGAGTTTTATCCCCCAATAGAAATATTGCCCATCAGAATTATAGTCATTTCTGATGATAAAGGTATGCCAACACCGACTTTGACCCTGATGAAATAATTGAAGATGAAGGTGCATATGCTCCAAAAGCAGAACTTTTCAACATAATAAATAACACATAATTAAATGTCGGTACATTATAATAAACAATACATATTCGGTCGTCACTAGAAAAATATGTCGTTTAGTCAAGGCAAATAACGACTAGACGACATAAAAATGCAAAAATAAAAGTTGCGTCTTTAACGACACAAAAAACCTGAAAGGTCTTACAATAAAGTTGTAAAATTCTCTTAGAATTTCGAATGGTTTCCATTATAAAACTGCGTTAAAGGAAGAACAAGCAACATTTTACAATTAGGTTACACCGTTTCTGTACAAACTTACAATATATATTTTTTTTAATTAAACGTTCTTCTAAAAAATAATCGTTCATTGTGACGTCAGCATCATTAAGAGAGAGCTACTTGTCGGCGCTAACGCTTGAACCACCCAGAGATGGTAATCACGTGTACTTTTGTTGTAAAGTGGGTTGTTGCAAATGTTCAGGGAATAGCTTCCCTGAGCATTTTGCATTAACTTTTTCAAACACTTTTATAGCTGTGTGACTTTCAGCTGATTACACGGAATTAGGAGATTTTTACTTAGTACGAGGCGCCACCGGGATTGGGTTCAATTCCGCTCTAATTAAAAACTACGAACGAAAAGCGAGTTCTTATCTAACAAATACTGTTGCGTTAAATTGCACGTGTCCATAAAACTCTAGATCTAGAATACAGATCTAGATCGGATTCGAGACAACTTGACATGTTAGTTCGAGATTTACATCGCGTTCTATACAAATAAGCGGTTAAAACTATTATGGCAAATAATCTAAAATTAATTACAAAAACAGTCTTTAATTGTGAGTCGATAATAGAAATACATAGCACGGTACAAAAGAGTCGCGCCGAGTTCAAGTGAGATCTTTCCTGTCAACCTATCGAAAATAAGACTGATAAACAAAACTAACTTAGTTGTTTAAAATAGTTAGGACGTCGTCTTTTCTACTTTCGTCCCTAATCGTTAATGAACTAAAAATTCGAGGTGAATTTTCTATCTCGACAACAATAATAAAAGCAATCTCTCAGGACCGACGAGAATCAAATTCACCTCAAACTTCTCACCTCCTTGAACCCGCACGAGTGCCTGCGGGAATTTTTCAAGTAACACGATTCCGACTGGAATACGAACAATACGGGATACAGACAGTGTTTCCTCTGAGATACCTGATCGGCTGGGGTAACATGAATTCTTGACGTTAATTTCCGGCATTTTAACAACTCTGCGTCGATGATCCTACCTACTTAGACAAACACAAAAGAGCGAGAGCAAAACTAAGCGTCGGGGGCGATCGTTTCGAAAACTACCAAATTATCTAAAGATTACTTTTTGTTGCCGATTTTTGATTAGAGCACGACTGTTGTTTATTTCTTTTTTTAATTAACAATTGCTATCGATTTTATCACAGTCTTTCCTATTCCAAAGGTTTATGAAACGAATTCACTAAAATACGGCAGCTAAGTCACCTCAGATCGACAGGGCCGTGTCCAAAAAGCCTACATAGCATTGGCGTAAGACAAAAAATAAAAACGGCACTTAACAAACGCGTTCAGGACATCTTCCAGAGTTATCCAGAATGTTTCAAGTTTAAGTGTAAACGCTTTTGTTAAATTAATTAGAAGGTCATAGCAAATTGCGTGTTTACAACGAGTCTCAAAACTGATGGATCAATTTCAACTTGACTTACAACTTAAGAGAAGAAAATAAATTATCCCGGAACAAAGTTTTTAGAGTTGGTCCAGTTTTGGAAGAGCTCTTCAGTTGATTTATGACAAATGAATAAAATAAGGTCTCTATTATCTTACTATACTTGTCTAGCGCTGGCCCTTCGACCAGCTTTCATTTCTGTACTGGGATCCCCGACAAAGCGTTTCAATCGCATCGCTTTCATTTCGACCGCGTCGCTCCAAAGCGACCGAAAAGCTTCAATGTCGACCGAGTCGACTTGCATTTCTATCAGTTAAACAGAGAGTTCCGAGAGACTATCGCTTTTTTGGTGCATCCCTATGAATGGCATTGGTAGATGACGACTTAGGGACCGGATTTTCAAATATTTTCACGTACAAGTGTAAGAGTTATAGACTCCGACACCCAAATTTACCTGATTTTGGTAGAAATCGTTTCTACAACTCGAAAGGTGCTGCTTTAAAGACGATTTTTCAGGACATTGCATATTTATCGTTATTTGGAGATTAACAAGGGGTTTTTAAAAAAATTTTATCTTGTTGTTGATAATATGTACCAATATTATTACTTTTGTAGGTAAAAAATAACAATTTTAATTTTTGAAACCACTTTTAAACGATCTCTCGGTTATTTGAATTTCTCCTTCAAAACATGCTTGCAAATTTTACAAAAAACTTGACTCGACAAACATTTTAATTATTTCCTTGAATGAACGTTACATCCCAGTCAACTTGTTAGACATTTCTAATTGCATTTAGAAAAAACATCTGTAAACTGTAAACCAAAGTCCTAAGTACAATCGTACAATAAAGTATGTTTCTATATCAAAATAATTTTCTCCACAAAATCTTGTTCATTCATAATATACAGTAGCTATACAGGGTGATTGACGTAGCGCGTGCATTAGAAGTTTTTCAACTTCCAGTTGGATTAGAAATTTGAAACTTGGGAGACAGTCATAATCAGTCATGCTCATTCTATCTAAAATATTTTGAGCTCTCTAGCTATACAGGATGTGCCAAAAGTCGGTATCAACTTTCTTATTTTAAATGGAAACGTACTATTTTTTCTACATGGTTCAATTAGTCTTCCAACTCTGAGTTTTCATAATACTTGTTATGTGAACTTATCTGATAATTTTTAACATTATGTTAATTTATGTGAAAAAAATGGATGATGTGGTAGCTTACGAAGAAATTCGTATCTGGCAGATGGTTCAGAATTTATGAAAGCCAATTTGTAAAATACTTAATTCAAAGTCCAGACTAACTTCTGATATCTTAATGGTGGTTCCATTTTGTACCATATGGGCCTAGATAATTTTCAAATATCGCAACCAAAAATGGTCAAGAAGTCATTTTTTTCAGATAATATTTACTGATTTTTTGCACTATTCGATAGAAAATTGTATTTTAGGATGAGTTACTTAAGCATTGCCTATACCTAACTTTATCCCCTATCAAATTAAAAATTAAAATCCAGAAATTTCATCAATTTTGCGAAAGATTTTTTGGTTTTTCAAGTATGCCATGGAAACAAAAGAGAATAGCAACAATTTAATTTAATTATGCCGGTCGAAAGCGACCGACATCGAAAAGAAAGCGAAGCGATCGAAACGCTTTGTCGGGGATCCCGCTACTGGCCCATTCAACAGACCTCTGAACCATGTTTTCAGAAAATGGTATAATTTCATTGGCAGTCGACTGAGAATGACCTAGCCGCTCGACTTACGCCATAACTAAAGCATTTCAAGCCGCTGGAAGTTATAAATTAATGTACTTCTTATGTTTCTTATTATGCGCCGATAGATCGGAAGAAGTTGTAAATCTGCGTTCGCAAATAGTGCAGGAATACGGCTTTTCGCCCGTGTGTATACGTATGTGAACCTTAAGCGAGGACGATTGCGTAAATCTCTTCCCGCAAGTGAAACAAGTGTAGGGCTTCTCTCCCGTATGAGTCCGCATGTGTTTCTGGAGATACTGATGTCTGGTGAACTGTCGATCGCAAACCGTGCAAGTCGACAAGTTCTCGCCGGTATGCGTCCGAGTGTGTTCTTGCAAGTAAGCGGCAGTTGTGAACTTCTTATCGCACGTGACACAAGTGAACTTTTCGCCGGTATGTTTCATCATGTGCGTTTGTAATTCCGAAGCGTAATTGCAAATTTTATCGCACATCGTACACTTGTAGGGTTGTTTCCCGGTGTGTTCGCGCATGTGAACGGTTAACTGCGACGAATGCGTAAACTTGGCATCGCACACTTTACAACTGACTTTTTCTCCGGTGTGCTTACGCATGTGGACGTTCAAATGCGACGATTGCGTGAACGACTTGCCGCAAATCGTACAAGAATAAGGTCTTTCGCCCGTGTGAGTTTTAATGTGCGAATTCAAAATGTAAGTGCTGGCGAATTTTTTGCCGCACGTCACGCACATGAAAGGTTTTTCGCCAGTGTGAGTGCGCATATGCACCTTGAGATCGGCTGCAGTTAAGCAACGCCGGTCGCAACAAGTGCAGGCGTACGGTTTTTCGCCGGTATGCGATTTCATGTGCATTGTAAGCTCGCCCTTAATTGTGAATCGTTTGTTGCACACGGCGCATTGAAACGGTTTTTCGCCAGTGTGTCGACGAATGTGCTCCCGTAAATGTGATGAATGATAGAAACGTTTTTCACAATATTTACATTCGAACGGCTTTTCGCCCGTGTGTGTTCGCATGTGTATTCTTAAATTAGCGTTCTTTCGGTAATTTTTGCCGCAAATTGTGCAAGTGAAGGGCTTGTTGTCCGGTCCATCGTGGTCAATTGACGACGGCGTTGGCGGACGCACCTGCACCCCCGTGGTACGTTTGATCACTTGACGAGGCTGAATTTGGGGCTGGACCGGCTGGATTTGGTGGATCGTTTGCACCGTTTGAATTTGTTGGGTTGCTGAATGGTTCTGTTGCGGCGGTTGCTCCGATTGCGGGTTCTGCTGATGGTGGCTTTGGTTGTTCAAGAACCCTACACAAAATCAGATGCTCCTCAGACTTAATTGTACAGCCGAAGACTTTGACGATATTCAGCCGCGTCTAGCCTTTTACGTCCATTTAATTGTCATTACAGAGACATAAACACATTTTTATAATATGTAATTGAGAGTGAAATAACGTAATAGAACCAGGTGCGACTGGACCTATAATGACTATAAGACATCTAGCTGTAATGATAGCAAAAAAACGTTAAAAAGGCCAGAAGCTAGCAGACATTCTCAAAGCCCCCGGCTGTACAGCCGATTTCAAAAGTAATGTCCACCTGTTAAACTTTAAACTCGTTTATTTTCCACATAAAACCAAAACAGACATTAAAATTCATATTTATGCTAAACATATAAAACAATAGAACAGAAATGCATTGGGTTTCCTTTAGCTAGTACATCATCTGTAGAAAAAAAATTAATTTTAAAAGTGTGAGATGGACATTACTTTTGAAACTGCTGTACATTCAAATACGACAAAAAGCTAAAACAGTTCATTTAGTCTAGTGCTACATTTTTACAATGTCCTATATGCAACCAGATTTTAAAAAAAACTACAAAAAAATGTTTGCTGCATTTCTTAATCTAGTCATAATCAATAGCAAAAATAAAAAAAGTTGTAGAAGAAAAATAGCTAAACATGTTAATAGAGACGAGATGACAAATGAAAATATTTACAGGGTGTTACAAAGAAAACCGTCGGCCCTAAAAGCTTCACTACAAGATGGCAATATCTTTTTTTTTAACCATAAATGTACAAATTCTTTTGCAATATCTTACTGGTCATTCATGGTTTTATACTGCACATAATGGTTTCAATACTGCTCAGTTTGTTACAACCCCAAATTAAAAAAAAAAGATGTAGACTTTGCACTTAATTTGAAAAATGTTATTAATAATTTCCAGAGTCAACCAGCATGCTTCTCTTATCTACGTCACGTTTACCTGTAGCAGAAGCCGAGTCGGGGCTCGTACTTCTGGAAGTGGCAACATCCACCAAATGCTCATTTTTGGCCAAATCTTCATCATTGTCTAGGAAGTGTTTCAAATGCAAGTACTCCGCATTCTGGGGTTCTTCAACGCTAATTGGGATATCGTCCTGCGTGTTTGTTGGTATGGCAAAATCAAACTTTGTTGGTGTCATTAAAGGTCTGCTACTCAGAGAGGTCTTGGTGTCATCTTGCAGATGGGTGATGTACCTATGTAATGTGTGGTCAGATTGCAGGCAGATATTTCGAAAATCGTAAGCCACCCGCAGCCTATCGATGCAGGTCGAACAAATTAGAGAGGGCAAGCCTTCCTTCAGCCACATCTAAAACGTTAAAATGGTTAATCGAGGGCTGATTCCCCAACTTTGTTTGTCAATACAAAAATTGGAACGTTAGTGAAGAAATTGTTTCAAATCGGGTAAATAGAGGCATGAAGCATACTTACGACTTCAGCAACGCAAGAAAGGAGCTTGTCGCAGAATTTTACGGAATCACTATCTACAGCGGTCGTAGATGTTAGAGTACAATCTATCCGCAAACATGCTCTGCAGCAGTCTGCCACATTGATTATGGTCTCCATCGTAATTCCATTTGGATTCCGTTCTTCGAAAGTTATTTGATCGGACATCAGAGAAGAAGACAATTCGATTTTATAACCTTAGCAAAAACTTGAGAAATGTTTGTTGTAAAACTGTCAAAGTAGCAGCTGGCAGCTGTCAAAGATAGCGCAGCTGCCAACCGTTATCACTGCTACCAACACTAAAGCATTGCGAACCAATATCACAATTTTCTAACAACAAATGGAATAAGATAAAGAACGGCAGCAAAGTTGACCACAATTTACAAAAGTTAGTTCAACTTCCCTGTTTACGAGTTGTCAAGCTTACAATTTGCTACAATGCTAGTTAAACCTAATTTTTTTATTTAGTTGCGGCGTAGCCTTGAAATTTGACATTATGCTGTCACGTGTTCGCGATGACAGCAGCTTAACCCAACTTTTTGTTTGATCATATGTAAACATTTAAACAAAAATGAAGGAAGATAATTTAGAAATAGAGGTAAATAGCCACCAGATTTGTAGAGCTTGTCTCACCTCGTCCACCATCAGTATGAAAACGATGAGTCCAGCTCAACTTGAGGATTTTTTAACCTCATACAAAATCTGCACTTCCATTGAGGTAAGAAGGCAAGTTAGGGCTTAGTTTTGGTTTTTAACCAAACCAATTGCAGCTGGAAGAAATTGAGCAATTTTCTGTATTTTTCTGCGACGTCTGTTTGCTTCGTATTGAAGAATTCGCCGCGTTTCGAGAAATGTGTCTTCAGTCTCACAATACCCTCAAATCCATAGATGAGAAGTTGAAATCTGGGGATACTTTTAAAAATGAAGACAACATTTTGCAAATTACCCAGACAAGCCCGGCAATTGAGGAAATAGTTACAACGAATGAAGATGCTGAAGTGCAATTAGAATCTCCTGAATCTTTATTAAAATGCGTTATTTGCTGCATTACTTTTGATGACGAAGGATCTTTGAATGCCCATAGCGAGATTGTTCATTGTACCAACGATTATAAGTGTTCAGTTTGCCAAGAAGCTTTTAATAATCCAACTATACTAAGCGTAAGTAACTATAACAAAAGAAAAAAAAAACTAAAAATTATAATTTCAGGAGCATATGAAGACCCATAATTGTAGTGTAACTGCCAAACGATTTACTTGCGACAGATGTGGAAAATCATATACAACAATAACAAATTTGCAAATCCACATGTACTCGCACCTGGGCTTGAAACCTTTTCGGTGTCAACACTGCCCCAGGGCGTTTACAAAACAATCAACATTAAACGCCCATGTTACTCTTCACACGGGGGCAAAAGCTTTTTTATGCAGTGAATGTGGAAAAGGCTTCACTTCAGCGCTCATTCTAAACAGACACAAATCGGTCCATACAGGTGAAGCTCAATCTTGGTTTTGAATTAATTTAAAGTTTTTGTTGGTAGGTGTTCGTCCCTACAAATGTTCTTTATGTTCGGGAACTTTTACAACAACTGGCGATTTAACAGTTCACATACGAACTCACACTGGGGAAAAACCGTATCTTTGTTCAACTTGTGGCAAGTCATTTCGACGCAGCACGCACCTAAATATTCACAGACGCACTCACACTGGGGAGAAACCATATAAATGTGCATCGTGTGATCGAAGTTTTGCGCAATCGGGTGATTTGAGAGCTCATGAACGAATACATACTGGAGAGAAGCCATATGGGTGTGAAATTTGCAAGAAACGTTTCAATCAAGGGAGCGGCTTAAGCACTCATATGAGGCAGCATTCTGGAGATATCTTCAAGTGTGGCGTTTGTAATAAGAAATTTTCTAGATCTGGAAGTTTGGCTAAACATTCTCGGTTGCATGTAGAAACTCAGGAAGGAATCAGCTGAATGTTGTCATTGATGTAGATTGCTATTTTTGTGTTTGAGACTCGTGTAGCCTGTTTGCTTTGTTATAAAGGGTGGGGCAATAGTGCGTCCGACTTCGATAGCTCGAGTTCTATGATAGCTATAAATTTGATTTACGAACACAAATAAGCTTAAAAAGAAATCTCTAACCGGAAATTATTTTTGAACATACAGGGTGAGCCAAAACGATTATACAGCGGTAAGTAATATTTTTTTAAATGGAAAGTTTTTTTGATGCCTTTTTCTAGACTTATTTCAGTCCAATATTATTACTGACTATTTTCAAACTATTTGGATATAGTGATTTTTTTTGTTCAAATAATGGCATGTTAAAAAAATCACTACAGTCACAATTACGAGTTCTATGAAAAAATTATGTAAGTACATAAGTACATAGCTGGGAAACATCTGTGGGATGTCTTTGAATTATTTTTACTTTTGAAAAATTATACAAGGTGACTACTAGTACGGCCCCTTCAGCACACATCATTTTTTAAAGATTCTACCTTGTTTTTAAAGCATATTAAAAAGATTATAATTTATATACTATTTTGCCCTGTTTTTAATTTTGAATATTTATGCCTCAACCACTGACAATAGAATAGACAAACAGATTAACAACAACTGATTTTACTTAATGTTATTATTCATGCAAAAGATACACAAAGTTAATGATTATGGTAATTATTGTAAAGTTATCGATAATTTCACTCTATCTTGGTAATGTTGACGTTCTGGAATCGGACGAGCTGTTCACATTGCTACAAAATGAAGAAAAAAGAAAAGTATACTTACTATCCGTTTAATTTTAAGGCGATAGGAACTACTTTTATACCCGATTTGGACACTGACATTGTTTTTCAACCTTTATTAATTTAAAAAATCAGGTAATACATTATGTATTTTCTCGCCTGAACTGTAAAAATGTCTTCAGTGCTGTTACGAAGTTGCATTTTTCGGTCAAACTTCCAAATTCTAATATTAAACTCTGCGCTTGAGCGTCGATGATCAGTGTTACAGTTAGTGTTGGTTCATCCGTGTCATCGGAATCCCGTTCACCGTCATCAAACGTCCTAATGCCCTTGTCGTACAGGAAAAAAAACAACCCCATTTTGGTTTATAAGTGAATAAATAATCATTTATTGCAAATACATTGCTGTCGTAATAATTGCATTTCCAACTCGTGCTTTTCAGCCATCTGCTTCATCCGAACCTCCTGCTCCTGAATTCGCACCTCATGTTCCTTTTTCAGGATGTCAGCCTGCAGACACACCAGCTCAATTTCCTTTTCTATGAGAAAATCTTGTCTGGTATTGCTGTTCTGCACGAGCTGGTCACGCTTTCTTTTCCTGGACGGCGTTTCCAGTGGGAACAAAACTTTCTTGAATTTGCTTTTGGATTCTGAAAGAAAAAAAGTTATTTGCATTCTTTCATAATAAGACTACTGTTCCTACCATTTATAGCTAATACAGGATTAATTGGCTTTTTAAGAGCTGTAGGACTCCAGTTTTTCCACGTTTGCTGCAATAAAGTATTGTTAATTAACATGTTATTGTATATTTCAAGTAAAATTGCCTCACATTCTCATTTTCCCAACAGTCATCGGGTTGGGCTGAAGTTGAGGACTTTGGATCTTCAATTGAGCTTTCCATCAGAACCTGCAATGATTGCAATACAGAATAACATAAAGCAAGCTTTTAGGATAAACGCAGGTATAAACTGTGGACCAAGGATATGTAAACCACCCCTTATCACAAGTTATTCCGGAATAGTGTTATACCTGAAATAACGTTCTTTTGTAAAACCGGCCCTAAGTAAAACAAACAATGAATGTAAATATCATAATTTAATTATGGCACGATTGGCGACACTGCTTTAAACTGTAGAGAACAATACTAGTTTCACGTCCAAAGGTTGGCGATTATGTCTGTCTGTGGTTTGGTAGTTTGGTTACGGTTTAGTTGGTAATGGTGTCAAATGTAAAGTAAGCAAGTCAGCAAGTACCAAATAACCTCAATATCGTTCAAATAAAAATGAAAGATAACATTTAATGATTTCATGCCACGAAGTCATTAATTATTACTCTCCTAACAAAGAAACTCAAGTCCTAAATGATTCATAATTTTAAATTTAGAAACTAGTAGCGCTGCGGCAACTAGTGGAGATGGAGCTCAAAATTTTTACTTTAAATTGCTGGTAAGTTGCACAAATAGTAACAAAATCTCCAAATAAATTTTCAGGGGACTGGTGGTGGTTTCAAAGAACCGCAAAGCTCGTATCCAAGCGATAGCAGAATTCCTGGCAACTAATCAGTTTGACGTAGTGTGTCTCCAAGAAGTCTGGCAAAACTCCGATTATGTTTTGATTAAAGAAAAAGTTTCGGGAATCTTGCCGTATTCCCACTACTTCCACAGGTACTTACACCGAAATTAACTTTTGATTTGAACTATTGCGGCATTTTAGTGGAGTCACGGGATCTGGGGTGTGTGTCCTGTCACGACATCATATTGATGAAGTTTTTTTCCATCAATGGCCCGTCAATGGTTACATACACAAACTCCACCATGGAGATTGGTTTGGCGGAAAAGGAGTCGGATTGTGCAAACTTAAAATCAACAATTACAACATAAATATTTATTCTGCTCATGTTAGTGGTTGCTTTTAGTTTTATTCAAAAAATAATTTAACTAAATATTTTAGTTGCACGCGGAATACGACCGCGAGTGCGACGAGTACCAAGCCCACCGTGTTCTTCAAGCTTTTGATACCGCTCAATTTATCCAGCTCACTTCTGTGGGTGCTGACTTAGCAGTACTAGCAGGAGACTTAAACACTGAACCGGGCGATTTGGCTTATAGGTGAAACTTCTACATAAAAATTTCTTTAAGCTAATAGAAAAAATTCAGGTTAATTTTGAGTGCAGCCGGTTTGACTGACGCATTCACAGAGGCAGGTGATGAGGCTCAAGACTGCGCCGCCACTAACGAATGTCTGGTTAATAGCTATACTCCGTCTGAGTTACTCAAGAGGAACTTTCCCGGCAAGCGCATCGATTACATCATGTACCATTCAGGCTCAAACGTTTCTGTGGATCTCAAGAAGTATTATCTGCCATTGCCTAATCGAGTTCCTCACTGTACTTTCAGTTATTCCGACCACGAAGCTGTTGCTGCCACTGTGTGTATTGAAAAGGCCAATTCAAGGGATCACGTCGAAAATTTTGATGCCAAAGAGGCCATCTTAAAAGAAAGTATTGAAATTTGTGATGACGCTCTTGCTAACTTGAAAAATAATCGACGCTTGTTTTGGTTCTTTACTTTTGTTTTATTTGCCTTGTTGGTGACGACTTTGTGTCTCAATCCGCCATTGAGTTACGCAATTGTTTACCATATTTTGAAAGTTTTAATAACTCTTTTTATGGTTTTCACAATGTTGATGGCGACCATTTGGAATAATATCGAGAGACACGCCGTAGTGGCGGGGAAACTGGCGATGGAAGTTAGTTTAAAACAGTTGAAGGTGAAACAACGTTTATGACCAAAGTCATAGCTTTAATTAAATTAAATAGTTAAATTACACTTTTTAGAGTATTACACAATGTCGGTCATAATGTCTAAATTATGCTCAATAATGCCACTAATGTTATCTACTAAATTTGTTACCACTCTATATTTGTACTACCAATTAATTATGCATTTCTACAAATCAATGTTGCTCATATTTTTAGATAATTTCATTGATGATTTTGTCAAGGAGTTTGATCCAACTTTTTTATGTACTTACTAGCTGAAGATTGTTTGTAACTTTTTATATTGCAAACTTATATGTACAAAACCTCTTACAGAAGTTTGTCTTTTTTCTTGGGCAGCTGTGATAAGTACCTAAATTTTTTGCACTGTACTTCTCAATCTATAAATAAAATCAACTCTATAAAAACAATCAACTGTAGTTTTGCTTCTGTTGATTTTGATTTTTATACAGGTATGGACTGTGGACGTAGCTTT
The DNA here is from genome assembly GCA_951805265.1 of Schizotus pectinicornis. NCBI lineage: Eukaryota > Metazoa > Arthropoda > Insecta > Coleoptera > Pyrochroidae > Schizotus > Schizotus pectinicornis. Next base: position 9,353,798 of record OX638206.1, on the reverse strand, counting down.
CTTTAGGATTATTTTTTCTAAATTGAAAAATAAGGTTGAGCCACTTTGTATAATTTTTTAAAAATTAAAATTATTCAAAGACATCCCACAAATGTTTCCTAACTGGTACTTACATAATTTTTTCTTAAAACTCGTAACTGTGACTGTAGTGCTTTTTTTAACAAGCATCTGCAAATGCCATTAATTGAACAAATAAAATCGCTACTTCCAGGTGGTTTGGAAATATGTAGTAATAATATTAGAGTGAAAAGGCTCAAAAAAAATTTTTTTTACACACAATATTCCATTTAAAAAAATTACACTTGCCCCTGTATAATCGTCTTGACTCACCCTGTATGTTCAAAAATAATTTTCGGTTATAGACTTTTTTTTCTATTTTATTTGTGTTTTTCTATCTATCATAGAACTCGAGGTATCGAAGTCGGACGCACTATTGCCTCACCCTGTATATGGCACCATAGGAAAAGTTGGACGTTGTAGCTTTTGCGTCTAAAGTGTTACCGAAATTACGATGACAAACTTAGATTGCTTGTGAAAAAGTGTCTTCACAATGCCTTAGTTAAAAACGTCTAGCTTCAATGGTTTTTGCTTAAAAAAATAAAAACAAAAATCAAAATTTTTAATTTTTTGGCAATAATTCATAAATTAAAAGTGGCAGGTCAAATTTTCATTTAGATTAATATTCAGTATAAAAATGCGCAACTTTACTCTAATTTAACCGACTTTGTATCTCTGAAGATAAGCGAGATCACCATGCTGGCACTCAAAAAACGGACACCTTATGTTGAAGTGTCAACATTTTAAAGATGACGAAAACCTATGCAACACTTTTTCGATAAGTGGCTCCTAAAGAAATGCAGTTCCAGGACTGCAACAAATACCTAAGTTGAAATTTTAATTTAATTTTTTTTTTTTTGAGTACGTCCCTTCTACGCCTTTGTAGAGGATCTTCACGAGACGAAAATGTAGTTTTTTGTTATAGTAAACAACCAAATTGGTGATTTCATATATTTCTAGACAAGCTACAATAAATGTTGTTGGTTACTAATTTCTGTGTACAATTTAATGTCAGCCTAGTCAATAACAATATGATTTGCCTATAATTAAATCACAATAATAAATACGTACTATAATTTACATTTAAAACTACAAACAGCTATGATTGTGGAAAATGTTAAAAAATAGTCTTTTAAATGTCCCCAATCTCCTCTTCATCTCCCCCTATTGCCTTCCAAAATGCCGTGACCACCTGTTCGGCGCACTGCTTCCTTTGGCCCATTGGCAACGATTGGATACTATTCTTCATCATACTCAACTGTGAGAATAAGTCAGTAAAATCATCAACACCATCATTTGTTAAGAATTCTTCACAAAGATCAGTCAAACTGCTTTGATTCGCCTCCACTTGGACACCGGTAGCTTTTTCTTTCATAACTAAATTCGACCACATATGAGCCTGTAGAGCTTCAATAACCCTCTCCACACCCAATTTTTCTTCAATAACGTCCTTATCTTTATTTTCAGAAGTGTCTACTGACGGATACAGTTCAACCAATTCAAAGCCATGTTTTAAACACCACTCTGTGGCTTGATACTTTGTTATTTTCGTGGCATGAGTGCAATAGTTGGCCAGTAACAGTTTCACTTCGGGTTCACAGTCTTCTTCAATATTCGCCCATTTCGTTAGATCCTCCAAACCGGTTGTTTTATTGGGGTCCATGTGAATTATTAAAGCTTCGACTTTGTCGTTGAAGTCTGGAGTTCGCACATAATGCTCGTTTGTGCCTATTACGTCGATTTCGGCGGTGTAGTACTTGGTGTCAATGGTCCAAGGGTGGGATATTTTATTCGAATCGCCCGGGTCGTCCTGGACGTTCGAGGATTTTGTCAATAATTTTATTAACGATTTCGGTTTCGTGTTGCTGCTACTAACTATCAATAAACTCGGTTTTTCGTTCATTTTTAAACCAAAACTTATAACCTCAAACTCTTGACAAACTAATGACAGCTCAGTGTGAAGCAGTGTTGCCAGATACTTCTTATTTACTCTCCCCCACTGTAGACCAAAAATTCCCACTTTCAGTTTAAATTTTCCACCTAACGTATAATTATATTTTATGTAGTTATATTAATATGCACATACATATTATAATAATAAAAACAAGGAAGAACAGAGTATTTATTATAAAATAATAATTATAATATAAATATAAGGTGGATCGCCCAGTGAGTGAACATAAAGTACGAAATTATTTGTACATATCTGAATTAGTATGTTCAAAATCTCTGGGCACCCAAAGATTAAAAAGTCCCTATTTATTCTAAAAAATCTCTTTTCCCTTTTGACCTGAAAGCTCCCACAAAAGAGGGAATTTCCCTCCCATCTAGCAACACTGGTGTAAAGTTTGCTACGGCGGCACGTCAAGTGTCACAATTTTTGGATTGGTTTTTGCTAACCTAACCTAACTTTTGCACGTGTTTCGACAGTTTGACGTTTATTAAAATGCATTAAAAATTGCCTAATTAAATTCGCAACTGTAATCAAGTTAATTTCGTTTAATTGTTGAATAACATTAGAAAACTACAATCTTTTAGGGAAGTGGTTCAATAAAGATCAGTTATAATAATTAATATTTCACAAACTAACCTCATACAATAGGAGAATAGTGGAGTTGTTATTAATAATTTACAAAATTGATTTGATATTACGAAAAAATAAAGTTTGACATCAAGATAATAATAATTTCATTTAGTGCTTAACGTTTCAGAGGCAAACTGGAGAATTGCATACGCAGAACTTCTTTCCAACGCCATGTTTTCACGTTGTTGCTTTTCAAGGGCTATTATCAAATTGTGGAGCTTATTTACATAATTCGCTAATTTACTGCAACCTTCCAGGTCCTCACTTAATTCCATAAGCTTTTCAGCAGAAATCATACACGTTGAGATGATCTTTAAGACTTCTACGTATTCATCCTGCGATTGTATTCCACAAACACATTTTAACTCCAACCCATCACATGCTGAATTCAAAACTTCAAACGTATCTTGAAACATAGTTTCTAAACTATAATTTACGTTCAACTTACTAAACTCTTCAACAGCTGCTTGCAAGTTGTTCAAAATAATATTTAGGTCCTGGATCGAATCCATTAGGGTTGTTTCTTTTTCCATTAATTCATGCGACTGCCTCTTTCTATGAAGTAAATCGTGATGAATCGCTAATTGATCCTTAATGGCTTGGTTGTAGTTGTTAATAATCTTGGTAACAATTTCCTTTTTCAACAATACTTGCAAGTATTCACCGTAAGCAATATCAACTTCTAATTGGGGATCATTGGTGGAAGATGTTGTTAAATTATCCTTGAATGAAGGCTTCCGGAGAGTGGTGTTGACAAGACGGGTTCTTTGAATATACGTTGAGTTGAAAGCAATGCTGGAATTAGCTAACCGGGAGACAGGCGACGGGCGTCTTTGAATTCTTGAGGTGGTTTTTTGACCAAACGTAGCATCAGGCCAATGTGGTGGATGTTGAAAACCGGATTTTGGACTTACGTTGGAACAAACTGTTGCTGAATTTGTAGGCGTTCTAGCCTTTGGCGTTGATAGTTGCTTGGGTATTGCACCTCTTCCACTCATTTTCCCAGAACTTTATTTAGGCTAACAGCCAAATTCAGAAACTGTTCTCAACTTGTCACTAAATGCTTCTTTTTAGTGTTTACCACCTCTGTCTTTTTCAAACATACAAAAAGTTTGCAAAGGTTTTTGTTGTCACAGCTACTTAAAGGGAGGAAGCCACATTAATACCTCTTTATTAATTAATTTATAAACAATTAGAACTATGTCTCTTTCCCTAATTAAATAAAGTAAAGTTAAAGTAATTTTGAACATTTTAGGAAGAATAAGAACCATGACCTTAATAACTGATAAGATGGGTAAAAAGTAACAAGTAAAAATGCCTAATTGTTGCTCAAATTTCCATGTAACTAGTAACTATTGGAGTTTGTGGCGCTCAAATCTCGAATAAACATTATTTCCTTCATTTTAAGACCCATATTCCACCAACAACTGTTGCCACTCTATGGCTCTGGTGTCATATGGCAACATTCGGGCAGCCATATGATGGCAAATTGCTTGTCCTCTTCGATAAGTATATGGGATTTGTCACCCCATCCTTTGTATCATTATGTGACCTGTAAACTTTACCGGTATCATTATGTGACCTGTAAACTTTACCGACGGTTCTTCCTGTGTCGTCTTTTTACTAATATTATCCTCTTCCACATTTCTTCAACAACTTCCTCTAATTTGTTTAGTAGTGTTACTCATCTTATGTTACTAATTATTGATTTTTAATTTCTTTTTTATATATCTGTTGAAACTCTCCAAAGCCATGTTTATATTATTACCAACACCAAGGACATTATTTTTAGTACCTACCTACTTACGTATCTGAATAATGAAATATGTACATAAAGAAACTAAAAAAATTACCTGTAGCAACTAACAGTGAGCAGTGAGCCCAAGACATTATACAGGTGGGGCAATAGTGCGTCCGACTTCGATAGCTCGAGTTCTATGATAGGTAGAAATTTGATTTAAAAACAAAGATAAACTAGAGGAAGATTCCGGTTATAGACTTTTTCCAGGAAGAAGTCTATAACCGGAAATTATTTTTAAACATACAGGGTGAGCCAAGACAATTATACAAGGGCAAGTGACATTTTTTTAAATGGAATGGAAAAAGATTTTTTAGAGCCTTTTTCTAGACTCTTTTCAATCCAACATTATTGCTGACTATTTCCAAACCACTTGGATGTAGCTATTTTTTTTGTTTCTCCATTTTTTTAAATAGAACATCCTGTATATTTTTTAACGATATGATGTAGAAACTAAAAACGAACTTTTTTTGTATGCGCACTCATATGGCTATTTGTAACCATTTTCGAAATATCGCCAAATGATTACCAAATTTAAGAATAGTCCTAAAAAATTTGATCTTTTTCCAAATAACTCGACAAAAAACTTTAAATGTTTTAAATTTGATACAAAAATGACAACTGACGACAGGAAACTGTTTCTACTTCATGCCGTTAAAAAATGTACAGTAGGGGGTTTTATTTGAAAAAATGGAGAAAATTAAATTCAAAAAGTTGTAAATTGAAAAATTAATTCTAGCCACCCTGTATAATTTTTCTAAAGTTAAAACGATTCAAAGACATTCTACAGATGTTTCCTAACTAGTCTTTACATATTTTTTTCTTAGAACTCATAATTGTGACTGTAGTGATTCTTTTAACATGCATCTGCAGATGCCATTATTTGAACAAAAAAAATCGCTACATCCAAGTGGTTTGGAAATAGTCAGCAATAATTTTGGATTGAAAAGAGTCTAGAAAAAGGCTCCAAAAAATCCTCTTTTACACACCACATTCCATTTAAAAAAGTGTCACTTGTCCCTGTATAATTGTCTTGGCTCACCCTGTATGTTCAAAAATAATTTCCGGTTATAGACTTCTTTCTCTAGTTTATCTGTGTTTTTAAATCAAATATCTACCTATCATAGAACTCGAGCTATCGAAGTCGGACGCACTATTGCCCCACTCTGTATAATCTTTATCGCAAAAATAGTATCTTCTAAATTATTTAAAAGAATAAGAATTATACGTGTAAATAGGGAACAATCTTATACTCTCCTAAATAGTTAGAGAATTCTACAATTTACGTCTTCTAATTTTCGTAAGTAGGTAATCGTCTTTGTACCTACTTGTTGAAACTTTCAGTACTGGCTGAAGTCAATTATTCCTCTTCTTTTCCATAGATTTTCTCAATTCCTGATCTTTCTTTTACCTACAGTTTATTTTTTAGTGATATAAACTATATGCAGAACGCACCACTACCCATATTCACCCCTTGAATAGGGAAAAAGCTAAATTTGAAGCAGGGGGGCGCCGTTTTTTTTTATGCTACAAGGGAGACTTTTGTTCCAACCCCTCATTACTAAGTACCGATTATCTACCGCTCTTTCCGTTAGTGTATGTCAGGGCTGCTTCTTGAGGGCCTTGACTCCTCGAGTCCTTGAGCCTTTAGCCTTGAGCAAAGCAACCATTATCTCTGACCATTCTAGTTCACGGACGAATCACGAGCATCAGCGGCAGCACTATCGTTTTTTCATCCCCTTTTTCTTCCCCACTCTCTAACATTTTGTCCGTGGTGGTGGGATTTTGTCTCTTCTTTGAATTTGTTCGCTGCGTAGATTGAAAAAGTGGTAAAATTCGACTTAACTTTAATTGATTTCGAGATTTCGCTTCACCGTTACAGGTAAAATCCAATTCTGTACTTATTCTTCACCTCGTGTACCCCATTTTCTCATTTGTTTTGACCGTGAAATTAGCGTCATTGATGATTGAGGTTATGTTCGTTGTTTTTTTAAAGGCTTTCACAAAATGAACGAATTAGTGGTGCCTTCGGACCCCCATTGGTATAGGAGTTCAGTGGTCGCTTGTGCCCCCGACAATACTCTAGTTTACGGATCTGGCAACTGTATTGTAGTAATCAAAGAAACCGGCCCGGACGAACCTTCAGCCATAACAGTCACAACGGCTCACACAAAATAGTGAGTAAGAAAAGTCCTCTATAGAAAATTTTATTAACTCGTGTTTTTCAACAGCGTCACATCGGTGTCTTTGAATAAGAAATGGGGAAATCCCCACAAACAGTGTGTCTCGACAGGCGAGGACAATTCGTTGAAGGTTTGGGATTTAGACACCCTTGAAGTGAAATATTCTTATCAAAGAAATTTGGTAAGGCTAATATTGCGAGTTTCTTGTTGATATAATTATATGTGATTTTTTTAATAACAAAAGGACCATCATGATTACATTGTTGGGGCTGCGTTTGCCGGAGAAGACAGGATCGTAAGTGTTTCTGCAAATGGCATTGTCCTAGTTTGGAATATCATTCTAAACGAGACGAATACTATAAAGGGTTTGTTTGGGCCGAAATCTACAGTCTCCTGTCTCGCAACATGCCCCCACGCTTCTTGGCTTATTGCATTTGGGTTACAGAGTGGTTTCGTCATAGTCGCCGATTTAAGAAGTAAGAACTTTCAAAAATTAATTCACTTCATTAGTTGCAATATTTTTGACTAATTTGACTTCAAGACCAAAAGTAATTTACCGCCATTTTGTGATAAATCCTTAAATTTTGCAGGAAAATCACTATTTTGAGTCCCTTTTTACTGGACTTTATTTATTATTATAATTTTTTTTTTCAACACTCATACTATCACAATTTCTTTAGGAAACGGGAAAGTGCTGTACAAATTGAGGGGACATGAGAAAGGAGTAATTTCTGTGGCCTGGTGCCCGGCTCCGATTAACGTATTTCCCAAGTCCCCTCGCAATACAGTGAGGAACAGGAATGCCTACGTCCAAACCGCACCTCCAGTTAAGAAGCAAAATCCCTGGGCGCATTTGACTGGAGAAGGGGCGTCTGCCGCTGAGGAGCAGGAAATTATGAATTCCAAAGAGTTCCTGAAGGAGTGCGAGGATTTGAAGGCGCAAATTCTTGGAGAATATTATCCAGATGAGTCCCGTGACGAGACTACAATTGCGAACGGTGTAAGCAATATGTCATTGAACGCATCAACAAGTGAAACTATCGAGACTGAAGCCGAAGAGAAAAAAGATAGTCCTGAGAAAGAGAAAGAGACTGATGATTCGGAAATTTTTTCGAGACAATTACCCAACGTATTTGATCCAAGTGTGGATTTTTTCGATACTCTTGATTCGCAACAAATTCAAAATAGTCTTGGGATCGCCGAAAAAGTAGACGCTGGTAAGAGTAGTGAGGACGAAAGCGAGGCTGTTCAGGACGATGTTCGAGAAGATAAAGATAAGGGAGATGAGAAGTCTGAACAAATTGAGATTGATCCAATGCCCGTTGTAGAAGCTTCGCCGCCTCCAATTGAATGTAAAATTGTTGAGGCAGTTGTGGAGGAACCGAGAGACGAATACTTATTGGCGTCTTCTGGGAAGGACAGGTAATTTTAATGCATTTGGAGCTTAGGGTTTGTGTTTTTCACTACTACACCGAACGATTCACGTTAATCGAACCGAAATTGATCAATGGGGTACTTGCCTAAAAAAAGTATTGCACTTTTTATTCTCTAGATGCATGCAAATAACTAAAAGAGGCTTAAATATTTTTTTTATTGTTTTATTTCATATTTTTGTAGATATTGCAATTTTTGTTTTTGATGACGTATAAGGTCCTTGTATCCAAGACTTATACGTATATTGAATGGACTCTTGTTTTTGGCTACTATGCTGCGCTGCTACGAGAGTGCGCGACATGTGTACAGCGGATTGGCATTTGATTTCTAAATAGAACGCAAGTAATTAAGATCGCTAGATTATCTGCTACGCTTCTAAAGGTAGCGCCAGTCAAGTTTAACTTTTGTAAGGGATAGCATAAAAAAACCATAAGAAGGAAAAGAACAGCTCTTTGGCTTGACGTTGTCATAGATCTGACAGTTCAAAAAATTTTGACTTTGGTTTTGAAAGTTTAACTTTTGTAAAGGACAGACATATCCGTCGCATCTCGTGGCGCTACCTTTACAAGCGTAGCGGATAATCTAGTGACCTTACAAGTAATCTGAGTAAAGCGCCATCATACGATTTCTTTTAGAACTACGCCGTGTTGGGGCGGCTACGTCACAAATCTCCCACTCCAAAAATTAAAAAAATAATTCTGGGCGTAATATTGACCCTAGAACCAAATAAAAAATTACGGGTCTAATGAAATCGCCTACATTTTTTAAATATTATATTTCCCAAACGTGAAGCAAGTACCCAGGTTTAAGTCTGAACGAAAAGTGGATCCATTTTTGAATTTTTTATGTAAAAGTTTTTTTAATACACCATCTGATGACGTAATAAGGAGAGAAAAGAAATAAAATGTTTGCCGATTTTTGACCGGAAGTGGATTTGTTAAGTTGATACGGTTGTCATCTTTAAATTTCAATTATGTCCAGTTTCCTATAACAATAATGACAGAAAATTGATACTCTTGGAGGGTCTATACAGTATGTTATTTTTTTTTATCCACAATCACTTAATAATTGGAGTTTTATCCACACTTATAAAGCATATAAAGTACCACTTTATCCACTAGTGGAATAATGAAAAATACAATCTTAAATAATTGTTTATTATTAATATTAACATTAAAATGAAGAAAATACTTTTTTATAATGTTCCTTGGACTTCCTAGCAATAATTGGTGAGTTGCTTCCTTAGCTTCCTTAAGGATTATCTCAGGAACAAAATAACTTTCTTGCATTTTTCACCAACTTTACAAATTTTTACAAATGGAGCCGATAAACTATCGAAAATAAATAGCAACCATTCAACACCTCCCGATATATTTAAATAAATTTCCATGATTTTTGAGGTGACAGCCGCTGTCAGAGCAAAATGTCAAATAATTTTTTGATAAAATTTCAACAATTCTGATTCAAAATGAGTGTGATTGTGGATAAAACGTTGTATATTGCATTCGTGTTTCAGTCGCGTTTTATCCACTGAAGAAAATTAAACCCTCGAGTTATCGCTCTCGCGTTTAAACATTTTTGCGTGGATAAAACGGTGTCTGAAACACTTATGCAGTAAATAACTATTAATTGTATTTAGTGACGTACTTACTTTAATTTTCAAAAGCTACCTTATTATTAGAGATATTACGTCATCGGCGTTTTTTTATATGAATGAGCCTGTATATTTTTTATGTAATACATATACAGAATGGGGTATTAGTACATCCGACTTCGATAGCTCGAGTTCTATAATAGCTAGAAATTTTATTTAAGAACACAAATAAACTAAAAAAAAGTATATATAACCGGAAATTATTTTTGGATATATAGAGTGAGGCAAGATTATACAGGGGCAAGTGAGATTTTTTTAAATAGAATGTTTTGTGTAAAAAAAGATTTTTTGGAGGTTTTTCTTAGGGTTTTCACTCCAATATTGTTACTGACTATTCCCAAACCACTTGGATGTAGTAATTTTTTTTTGATATTGCCTCACCCTGTATGTATGATATTTTTTATTTTTAGATAGACACTTTTCCGTCTATTGTAATGATGTAGGGTCTTGTGGTGGTGGTGTGTGACTTATGGTTTTTAAAATATTAAATAAAATGATAAAATAAAAAGGCTTAAATAATAGTTATTTATTAGTTTATGAAACTCAAATTTATTATTACAAAATATCGGACATTTTAATCTTAAAAAAATTAGCAAATAAGTAATGGGTCGTATTCAACAGTCTACCAAATTTACTCAATATTTTCATACAAAAAAATACTTTCATTTCCCAAAAATATTAAATGCTCACCAAAATTAAGAAAATACATAATCTTAAAGCGACAACCAAATATTGACATAATGCTGGCCTCTTATATATTTTGTTCGCCAAAATAACTTTTGTTGACCATAAATACTAAATGTTCACCAAATTTTATTCCGCATTTAATTCTAACATAATACCCAGATATTTAATTTTCGACAGTGTCTTGTATTATTTAGCAGTTAAAAATACTATTTGTTGATCAAAAATATACAAGCAATGAAATATTGTGCAAATGGTAAATAATTTTATGCAAAATTATAGATGTAGATGTGCTAGGGCAAGGAAAATAAGAGTAAAAATAGAAGTGGTTTCCACAAAAAAAGATATTGATTTCCGTAATATATAAATGCTTTGCTGTAATTGGCTTGCATTATGTAAAACTTTTTTTAGTGGTAATTTCTAATCGTGTTTTTAAAAAAAAATTACAGGGCCCTGAACTGACCTTGTACAAAACTTTTTTCACGTGTCTCTTGTCTGGAAGCGCAAGCGGCAAGGAGAGATGCGCGAGCATGTTTCAATTTTGGAGTAATAGAATAATTATTTGACGCACAAATAGTTCTTTTGAGAAACACTAAATATAAATGGATAGCGCGAATATTTATTCTGTACAGCACGGACGCGTAACTTGAGCGTTCTAAATTTGGTGAACATTTAGTAAAATTGATAGACATATAGAATTTAAAATGTAAGCAATGGTAAAACAATACGCAGCATAGTTATTTTAGTGATGATGTTCTCATTTTCTGATGTATAATAATTTGGGTTTCATTTAGATTATTTGATGCTCATTAAATTTTCTGGTGGACAGTGTAAGGGATGTATAGTTTAATTTGGTTTACGTTATATTTATTCCCATAAGTAATTATTATTATTTGATTTTTTTGTTGCCTTTTGGCATTTATCGTTTGCGACTTTCCAGAAACGTATATATATGGCGTGCGGGCACCGATGGCCGTCTGCAAACCTTTTTCACTATACCAAAGAAAAGCAAATTGCCTCTACGAAACAACAACACTTGGATCACGCTCTGTTGGCTTACTCCCAACATCATCATCTCCTCGTCGACTGTTGGAGAGGTCTTAGCTTGGCGTATACCGAAACCTAAGTAGTTATAAAATTAGTAATTTGTTATCTGTTATTCCACTGTATTCTCTTATTACAGGAGCGGCAGTCTGTTTCGAGTAGTTCTAGAAACAGCCCAAAGTTCCGTTTTTAATATCGTCACACCCATCACTTGCTTGACCAAAGAAAATTGGGACGAAAAGCGACCTCTACAATTTTGGTTTTCCGGCCAAAAAGGAGAACTTGTAAATTATGATTTTGATAATAATAGTGTGCGGTCAAGTATTTCGTGTATTACGGGAATCGTTTCATGTATGGTTTCGTCCCCGCTTGATCCCAACAGGTAGTTTGATCGAATTCAAGTTTTACGAATACGTTTGGTAAAAATCAACTTTTAGATTAGCGCTGGGTTTAAGGGACGGCCTTATTCGCATGTGGGATTTAAGTTTGCCTCATCGCAAAACGATAACTTTCACTTCCATAACCAAGAGGCACTTGGGCAGATTCAGCGCTATGGCCTGGCATCCGACTAAAGACACTCTACTGGCTTTTGGTACTGATGATGGCCAGGTAAGTGGATCGCAGATAAGACATTCAGAAAGAAATTGAACAATTCGGCAGGTTATCAGTATTATTCACATATCTTTTCTCCAGGTGTGTATTTTGGATACACAAAGTCAAAAATGTACTACATTACCGAACTACTTCACTTCTCAAGTCTACAAGGTCGAGTGGGGTCCTATTAAGGGCGACAAAAATAATTTCGGTCTTTACGTCCTTGCCGGCGGCAAAGTAGCTATTTATGACATCGCCAAACCGAAAGAAGGTAATTACGCGATATCTCGTAAATTTCTCTTGACGTAAATTTACAGAACCCGTCGAGTTGCCGTTGTCGGAGAAATTATATATTTATCGTCTTGCCTGGAAATCCAACTACAGCCTCTTACTTTTAAGCATTAAGGATGGTGCAGTGATGATCCTCAACGCTGATCTAACTGTGCAGACTCGTTTTTATTTAAGCGACAAAGGTTTTAATTCTATCGTTTGGCATCCCGACGCGTTTTCCGATGAAGCAACGATGTCGAATAGGTGCAGATGGTTCGCGGCAGCTGTGGGCAAAGGTTTCATAGTCTACGACTGTGAACTAAACGGTAAATGTTGTCAAGTTGTTCATAAGGTTTTGGTAACGCAAAGTTGTAGCGGACGCCGAAAACGTTATGAAGAATAAAATAGGAACTTTTAGCGGTTGCCATCTAAGACCGGTGACGGATTTAGCGTGGAGTCCCTTTGATGGAAACTTAATCGCTTCAGCCGCCACAGACTGCTTAATTCAAGTCAGTAGCTATAATGTGTTCGAAATTTAACTTTTATGTAACATTTTGATAGATATGGAACGTCGCGTCCAAAAGCGTTATTTCGACAATTGTCGTTGGTACAGTTCTTCCTACTATGTCATTCTGTATGATGTGGAGCCCGATTGAGGCAAACTTGATGATTGTGAGTTCCAAAATTTTGACAGTGGAGGACTTATCCAAACATCCACCAAAAACAGACGAAGGTAATTGATGTCTCTCCATAATTTTGTGTAATGTGTTCGGGGTAATTTCAGAGTTCTTTGCGGAAAGGTGTAAACTTTTGGAAGCTGAAGTAAAGACTGTTAGTAAGGACAAGGAGGAGAACGCAAAAGTTAAGAAAGGTCCCAAAAATTGTATAGTCCCATCTATATACACAGCTAGCGACGAAAACGTTGAATTACAAGTTGCCAATATGAGACGATTGTTAGAGGGGGGAGCAGCTGGCGCTTCTGAGGCAGGGGCCGGAGAAGACTGCAGTGACAACACCAAGCCCGATATTATTCAACTGTTTGGCAGCAAACAAGACGTCCAGAATTTGCTGACTGCCAATCGTAAGTTGCAACTCTTCAGTTTTTGCTTCCGCTGTAGGGTTTCTTTAACCACAAGGAGAAATTATTAACAGGAACCTAAACAATTTTGAAGATGTTAATATACAGCGTGTCCATTATAAGTTTTTTTTTTGGTTTAATAAATAAAGAATACTTGCGTTTCGGGCCAGTAAAGGTTGCTATGAAGTTTCGCTCACTATTAATTTCCTGTAAGATTCCAACACAATACACACTCGACAACACCATTATGTGACCGCCACTTCACATGTAGGTCCGCCGGTCTTCATAGCCAATCTTTACTGACCCGAATTGCATTTTTTTTATTTAAAAATAAATTGTTGATGTATGGGAAAAAAATCATTGCTTGTGTGGAGAATAATTTTGTATGGCAGGCTAAATAGAAACATTGACTAAACTTTTGACTAACCTTGTATATTCCAAGGATAATTTTATTAAAATTTTAAATCTCTAGAATCCTGCCACAAGAAGGACGCCAAGCACCACTTCTCCGACTTGATTTCGTTGTGGAAGGGAGATCTGGGGCCCTGTGTTCGCGAAGCTATTGAGGAAAACCGAGTTACGCCTGCTATAATAACTTTGGCTCCCATGGTGTCGCCTAAGTGAGTCAAAAAATAACAAGTCGCAGTAACTGATTTTGAACAATTTAGGTTTTGGCAACAGGCTTGCGAATCGTACGCCACTGCACTGTCCGAAAAAGTCGATTCAGACCCTTTGGAAACCGCAATGTATTTTCTAGTTGCCAACAAGATCGAGGAAGCCGTCCGTTGCTTGTACGTCGCCGGTTTGTACCGCGAGGCTTTGGCGTTGGCTAAATGTCGTTTTCCTGAAAACGACCAGTTGATTGTCGACGTAACTCTGAAGTGGGCTACGAATTGTGTCACCAATGGAAATTTTGAAGGGGCTGCTTATTGGTATTTTTTTAAGTTTTTGTTTTTTGTCTTGTTAATATTTTTCTTTAATTGTAGTTATTTATCGCTTCAAAAATATGAAGAAACGGCGCAAGTTTTGTCTAGGAGGAATAATGTCGAGTTCCTGAAATTTGCTATTGAGTTGGCTGAGAAGTCCGGTAACAAGGAACTGCGTAATTCTATTGTTTTGAAGTACAACGAGGCGCAGGAGGAAGTTGTGGAGAAACCATTGCCTTCTAGAAGCGAAGTTATTTTGGGTGAAATGGTTGCCAAACAGCTGGAAGAGCCAATGAATTAATTTTGTTATGCCAAGGAAAAGGATTTTTTCATTGACAAATAGATTTTAAGTTTTTTTATTAATGTTAACTTTCTCAATTTAGAATTTAAGTTGTTATTTACTCGCTTTTACAGTTCCATTAAAGCGAATTTCTATAATATATTTTTTATATTAATCCTGTATAAAGCAAAGCTTCTTAATTAGCTAGAATGACATAATGACTTCTGCCTCATTGAAGAAAACCCGTAGTAACGCTAGTAGAGTTTTAACTGTTTGAAAACAGGATCCAAAAACTAGCGCTTAACTATAAAATATGAAACATGCTGCAACAAATGAAAACGTGTTGCAGCAAACGAGAAACATGTTGCAGCAAACGAGAAACAGGTTGCAGCAAACTAGAAACATGCTGCAGCAAACGAGAAACATGTTGCAGCAAACAAGAGATGTTGCGGGACGTAAGAGCAGAATATGCATAAAACTCAACAAAATTTTATTATGATTCTATTTACAAATTTGCAAGCCCCTGGTACACCAGCAACTTTTCCGAAACGTCGGTAATCTCAAAAGTTTTATTTGCTGGAAGAAAGACTGCAGTTCCCGGTATTAAGTCTCCCTGACTGGACTTGGCCTTGCCAGCTACGACTAACAAAGTGCTAGCTGAAGTTCTTGGCGAAGTCTCGTAGCTTCTCGTACCTGCCGGTATCTAGAAGAGTAACGTTACTAATATTGGTACTAGTTGTCTGGAGCAATACATTGATTTGGGCTACAGCAAAGTCAGGAACTGATGGTTTGAACAGTTGACAGTGAGCGTCCTCAATGAGAGGTTTAAATATTTTTTCTTTTGGCTCCTCTCCCTTGTAGATCAACATTGAACATAAAGTATCAACATCTATGTATTTAGGAGTGAGTCCAGCACGAACCACGTTGTCAGAGCAGGCCATGCATTCAACGCAATCTGGAAAGGAAAAAAACGTGGATCCAGTGTAAAGTGCGAGAAACTTTCGTTGTGTAATCTACCTCCATAAAGATAAGCATGTGGTTCATTGGCTCCTAGATATAAAGCTTCAAATGGTTGCAATTTTAAGTAGTTGAGAAAATACACAACAAAGCAACCACGATCATTTGGATATTGCAAACTTAACTTTTCAACAAGCTCCGCCAAATTGTCATCCCTGCTTTTTGTATCTGGAAATATGACTTAAGAAATAGATACTTCATGGTTGAGGTGCACCTAGAGTTCTTAATCTTTCCACTAATTCGTTTAATTGCGACGTTATTGTTTCTTGTGATGCTGTAAGAACCGCTCGAAATGCGTCTTTCAACAAATCTATGCTGTCAGTCTTCCCATTGTTGTATTTAGTCATAATAGCGCTGCCCACAACGTTTTTCAATTCAGGAATTTCTACAAAGTTTGCTTGAGTATTCAACGTTCTCATTGCTCAATTACTGAATAATACTTTGCAGAAAGGAGTAAATTTCAGGTAGTGGGCGAAATCCACATAAAGCTTCAAAAGGTGTGAGTGCTATTGCCAATTCAGGTTTATGGTTAGGGTCCTTGTAAATATCAGGTCTCTGAGCATGTAATTCTTCAGCATGTTTCTAGATTATTAATAATGTTAAAATTAATTTCTCACAATTAATGGGGTACCTTTGAAGGATGAGCTTGAATGGATAATGCCTGATTTACTGACAAAATTTTGAACAGAAACGGTAATTGTTGTCCAAATTTCTTCAAAACAGAATCGCCTAAGTAGTGTGGATGTTTAATTATCACATCAGCAAGGAGCTCGCCAGTGGCTTTTAAAGTAGAAGGACCATTTATGTGGGTTCCAATCCATAATTCAGAGTACGGTGTGGTTTCGTTGATTTTAAAATCTTTGTTCACGTTACTGTACAGAACGGCCACTTGACTATGGGAGCCTCTTTTTCCCCAATCATAGTTTTGTATTTTGTAGTTTAATTCCATATTATTGCTAGCGTAACCTGAAATTTATAGGTTAGAAAAGTTTGACAGTTGTGACATTAAAATGTGTCAAATCAAATTCACTATTTGGTGGATTTGGTGCCTCGAGATTGGCAATTCCGAATAAAGACCGGTTCACAAAACATTCAAACAGCATAGCCAAAATTTAGGGGGGTGCATCACAGTGGGGTGTAGTACCTAGACAGCCATAATTTCACAGTTTTGCATTAGATAATTTAACAGTAAAATTGGTAAATTTATGTTTTTTCCACATTTTTCGAAGCATTTTATAATTAATAATAATAATTAATAACAAAAACTGGTTGCGCAAAATGGTATTCCGGTGAAATCACCCTGACTCAGCATATTTGCTTTAGACTGTCTATGTTAAAATTTTCTTTTGAAATTTTGACCATTTAAGATGAATAAATAAAGTAAAAATATAACGCAAAAATTATATTAAATAATTGTATGTACACTAATTTAAAACGCAATTTCCCCGCTTCAGGTTGGGTGGGTTCCCCCTTGACAGATCTTTTTCGTTAATGGAGCAACGTTGTGTCCCCCGCTGGTCCAGTACCAAAAAAATTTCGACTGATTCAGTCCTCGTTTTGCGAATTCAACTTCAATTATTATATTGGCCATTGTTATTATGCTAATTGAAAAACAAAGAAGAGCGCAAAAACAACAAATTTCGTGAATCGTCCCATCTTCTGTCCACTTTTCGTATTTTTCTTCAACATCCTTCCTAAATTTCCGAAATCGTCGCAGTAGCCTGTACCTAAATAAACATAATTAAGTACACAAGAACAACCACAAGTACCTAAAGATAACAACCTTAATGAAAGTCTGGATAGATCTTCATCAACTGGTGGGCTTTCTTCGGGACTAGAAATTTCCTCGTCGTGATTTGACTCGTTTTCGTTTTGGTTCGGTGCGGGTTCGGGAATTGAGTGTTCATTTTCCACCATTCCCTCCTTAATTTTAACAAGATCTCCTACCCCTAATCTGCAAAAAATGTTAAAAATTATAAAATTTTATTAATCATTGCGAATGAACTTACTCGAGTCTGCTAGGTCGAGAATTGCGACTGACTGAAGTAGCACGCAGAGACAGGTCCGAAATTCGCCTAGTTATTTTGCGGTTGTCGGAAAATTTCGAAACTTCAAAAGGTTGGGTTATCGTGGCGATGCTAGCTCTTCTCCTGGTTATGACTCTGCCATTAGGTATAGTCGGGACTTGTTTCGTGGCAGGTGGGGCCTCAGAGTTGGTGTTCTGCAGAACACGCCTGAAATGAGCACTGACGTAATTTTCTTTGGGTCGTATTTAACAGTCAACCAAATTTACCCAATATTTTCATACAAAAAAATACTTTCATTTCCCAAAAATACTAAATGCTCACCAAAATAAGGAAAATACATAATCTTAAAGCGACAACCAAATAATGCTGGCCTCATATATATTTTGTTTATCAAAATAACTTTTGTTGACCATAAATACTAAATGTTCACCAAATTTTATTCCGCATTTAATTCTAACATAATATGTACCCAGATATTTAATTTTCGACAGTGTCTTATATTATTAAAAATACTATTTGTTGATCAAAAATACAAAAGTAATAAAATGTTGTGCAAATGGTAAATAATTTTATGCAAAATTATAGATGTAGATGTGCTAGGGCAAGGAAAATAAGAGTAAAAATAGAAGTGATTTGCACAAAAAAAGATATTGATTTCCGTAATATATAAATGCTTTGCTGTAATTGGCTTGCATTATGTAAAACGTAAAACTTCTTTTAGTGGTAATTTCTAATCGTGCTTAAAAAAAAATTACAGGGCCTTGAACTGACCTTGTACAAAACTTTTTTCGCGTGCCTCTTGTCTGGAAGCGCAAGCGGCAAGGAGAGATGCGCGAGCATATTTCATTTTTGGAGTAATAAAATAATTATTTGACGCACAAATAGTTTTTTTGAGAAACACTAAATATAAACGGATAGCGCCAATATTTATCATGTACAGCACGGACGCGTAACTTGAGCGTTCTAAATTTGGTAAACATTTAGTAAAATTGATAGACATATAGAATTTAAAATGTAAGCAATGGTAAACCAATACGCAACATAGTTATTTTAGTGGTGATGTTCTCATTTTCTGATGTATAATAATTTAGGTTTCATTTAGATTTTTTGATGCTCATTAAATTTTCTGGTGGACAGTGCAAGGGATGTATGAATTAATTTGGTGTGGTGTACGGTGTACATTATATTTGTTCCCATTTTCTTTGTCCCCCAAGTGTTACGCGAAACATTTTTCATTGCAGCCATTTCAGCTGCTACAAATGTTCATCCAAATTGTTAACAGCTATAAAAATTTGTAACCAACAATTTTTAGTGTTTTATAATGGCATGCGATGCCATAAATTTCTTATATTTTATACAAAAAGTTGTTAGAGTTGGCCGCAATGTTGTCATCTACGAGGTCTATCCGGAAACTGTCAAATCTGAACCTATCAAAAGAGAAAAGCTCATCACGTTGAATAATGGTGCTTACGCTTTTTTTGAAAATAATCCGCTAGCTTTTTTAATGCTACTCCCATTTTTGAAATAAAGTTTTTAATCACTTCCAAAATATGCTAGACGAATTTTTTCCAGCATCACTGTGTAATTAGAAAAAGTGCGATGCTCACAAATTTCATAGTTGTCGGGACTACTAACTACTAACAAGCTCCAGGTAGCAAGAACACCTTACAGCTTCCTCTACAGTTTCCTGCAATAGCAGATCAAACCGGATAGTTTCCTATCTGGCTTAGTATGTATAAAATGACAATGTTTATGAGAAGCGATTGTTTATGTAAACGTTTTCGGATATTAGTGATATTAATATTTTACGAGCGCACTGCTGACCCGACCCCATAAACAATTTATAAACTATAAAGTAGGTGATTTTTAAATTTAAATTTTGCCGATAGCTTGATCGCAGCAGGATACAGATTATGCGCATGTATAAACACACGGATACGTTTTACATAACTTGTAATGCTGCGTTATAGGGGTTATTCTCTCAGCATCAACCTTTGAACCCTGAAAAGGAAGTTTCTCGAAAATATTATACAAGATAATTTAAGCAACGAAACCAATAGTAAGACTAATTCCCAGTTGCACGAAACTTAACGGTGGTTTAATCGTTCGTTAAAAAATGGTTACAATTTTATTGCAAAAGTATCCGTTTATTTGTAAGAATTTGAAGAGTTGCAATGTTAATGTCTATCAAACATCTACGAATTGTAACCTTAGATTAATAGCCAATCAAAGTAGTAAAGAACTGAGAGAACAGATAACGAAGGATTAAACAACCGTTAAGCTTTGTGCAACTGGGCATCAGTCTCTCATAGAAGAATAGTCTGACGTCATGACAAAGATCACTTTCATGAAAATTTGCATCAGAAGTGACTCGCTGAATTTCATTTTTTCCTCGAGAGGTCATAAGATAACAATTCATACTTGGTGTACTGAAGTTGTCGCCTGGTGGAGTCTCTCTGCTGCTTCAGCAGGTTGACGTGGTTGATCATGACGTTGACCGCTTCGGAGATGCGGTCTTCGTGTTGCACGGCTCCGTATCTCTCCGAGCATATCGTGGCGTGCGAAGAGGCCCTTACCACCACGTCGATTTGGGCCAGTAGCGCCGACAGCAGTTCCGTTGTTTC
This sequence comes from Schizotus pectinicornis, assembly GCA_951805265.1. NCBI lineage: Eukaryota > Metazoa > Arthropoda > Insecta > Coleoptera > Pyrochroidae > Schizotus > Schizotus pectinicornis. Next base: position 9,333,544 of record OX638206.1, on the reverse strand, counting down.
AGCATCCACGCATAACGGCTGGATTCTGTTGGCTTTCTGTATCAATCTTTCGATTTCCACTGATAAATTTGTTTCGGTTTGGTCACGGTACCTTCGTTGACGTTCACAACGGTCCTTGATGGTGGCGGCGTCGATGGTAAAAGCCAGGGCTAACGCCACGAATTTTTGCTCGAGCTCTTCGTCGTTGAGGCGTTCCCTGAAATTTTTTTTAACGTCATTTACAGTGTTTTTCACACGCTCGAATCGTAATAGAGTAAATAATAGGTAATTATAGTTTTACTGAGTGTGACATAATTGGTCGGTTGGAGGAACTCTTATGTATTATGTTATCGCATCTGTTGTTTCCGTATGTGGAACTTTCGTGACCGAATGCGCTGAGGTAATCCATCATTAGCTGTTGGTAAAATTTTATTGAGAATCTTGATTTTTTTATAGTTGTGGTAATTGACCTTTGACTTCAAATTGTCTGGTAATTTTGACAAAAATTCCATAGTACTAGGAAAAATGAGTAGGTGGGTACCTGTTATGTAAGTGTGACGTTTTTGGGGTTTTGCCGTTGCTTGCAGCAGGATTGATTTGATATTGACCATGTGCCGATACCTTTCAATTGAGCACCTGCCTAACATAACACCGTTGTTCCAAACATTTCTCGCCAACTCACCCGTCAGACATTTTGGAATGCTTGCGTTCCCAAAATATAACCATTTTAAACAACAAGAGTCGAAATTGTTGAATTGTTCCCGATTACATCGCAATCTTTGCACTTTCAACCTACGCGGTCCTTGTCGGAGTTTCGCGCCTCATGAAGAATTCGCAAAAGAGAAATTGTTTTCTGTCGGTGGGTGCTCATGTCCATAAATTTTTCAGGTATGGTCATCGGTAAAGTACCTAATGAGAGATTAAGGTCAAGTCTATACAAGGTGGTCAAACGTTAATACAATCTTATTTATAGTGAGCTCGGATATTATTAGATCTGGAAATTGCGTGTGTAGGTGGTGAGGAGATTTCATCTCATTATCCCATACCTTGGCCCGCCTCCGAGTAATCCCATTTTCACCAGGACCGAATCCGGCAAACTGGGAAACACTTCGTACGGATCCTGATTAGGGAGGCGGTACGCGGCCCCGTCGGACATGGATCGGCACCTCCTGAAGTCCGATTTCTGTAACCAAAGGGATAATTAAGGAGGGAAAGATGTTAGGCTACGACGTTGCATTAGACATTAGAGCATCAAAGCGCCGGAAATTTAGACAAACATACATGATACTGTTTGAAAGTCGCACGAAAGTTCGCAGAAGAACCCTCCTGTTGTTTAGGATTTCTTGTTATTTTGGGAGTCGTGCGAAAGAACGTTTCAATTATTATGATGATGAGAAAAGCTCTCAATCTTACTACTTCAGTACAACATAATTACATATCACAGATTTTGTAAGTAGATACAGCTAGTTTCAAAAGAAACCGGACGAACCCTATGCTTTGTTGACTTTACTGCTTGTTCAATGAACGTAAGCATAAGAAATGCATAAGGTTCACATAAACGCTTTTTCACGTGTCCTAAGATAGGTATATATAGTAAATAAATAATATATTAATTTAGAAGATAATTATGGAGTAGTATGTAAGAGTCAACTTGTATAGTAAAAACGGCTTAGTTTTTGACTGGAGCTTATTGACAAAAGTTACTTGTTTTGGTATCCTTTGTAGTCATTAGTTATTCAATTTTTGTCGGTCTAATTATAGGACACTCTGTATATAGATTAGAGAATTGATTTTTTATCGGCATTATTTTTGTTGTTGCCAAGGAAGCAGCAACATAATTAAATTATTTACGGAATTGATACTTAAACATTGCACAAACACAAAAATTTTGTTGAAACGTTATGAGTTAGATTACTTTATTATGGCGCAATTTTTTATATCTATTATGTATTTCTTATGCTTATGTCCACTGTGAACGAGCGCTCACACTTTCAGGGACTACAGCTACAGCATGGGAGTGCTTGCATCAACTTTTGTTTTTGTGGGACTTATTGAGAAGTAAAACGTATAAACCACGCTGGCCTTAAAGTGCCGTCAAACGGCTTCCTGTTAAAGTGTCGTTAATCCATATGACGGCACTTCAGTGTGTTAAGGCAAGAAAAAAGATTAGAAAAGTTTTCCAAGAAGTTATTTTTAATGGTGCTTTAAAAAAAATTACAGGACTTTGAACTGACCTTGCGTAGAATTTTTTTTCCCAAAAAAAGGTATCGTTCGAACGAGGATTTAAACCCGAGGCCTGTCTATGGTACGGCACCGGTTTTCCACGGCTCTATCGACCTCGCTAGTCGTTGCGTGTTCGATTTTTGTAGTCAAGCGTCTTTCCGTGATGCCATCACTTGCGTGTTGCGCGCGCATTGACGGCACTTTAATAGGAAGCCGTCCGACGGCTCTTTAAGTACAGTGTATAGAGAATTAGTCTCACTAACACCTTTGTTTATTTTCTATTTTGGCGAATTTGCAAACTCTTTTTTTTGTGAGGTCGTCAGAAGCTCCTTGAATATTTTCGGGACCAATGTCTTAAGGGGCACGGTTCTATCAACATTGATAGTGACAAGACGCACATGCCACGCTACATAATCTCTACCAGAGATTTATTCTATTAACTGCTTTTGTTTTTGACTGTTGGTGGTTAAAAAGTAAAAGCAGCAAGGAATCAAGCGTAATGGGTTCAAATCAGCAGTCAGCTGTGCTAGGTGAGTACCACTATAAGTGGCAGAAGTAACTTGCACGCCGTCTAATCATCTTTGGTTGATTTGGTTCTACTATCAATTCGAAAAATTCGAAAAGTTTATTAATTTTTTTGAGTCAAATATTAACTTTTAAAAAGAATAATTTTTTTTTGGTCATCTTTCCATTTGCGCAATTTTCTAAAATAACGCAAGCTTCCCCATTGCAAAAGAGAGGTTGATTGAACCATTTTTTACCAATCCAATTCGTGGATTTGAGTTTCTACACGTTTTTCGGATCTTAGGGATTATGGTAGACAAAGTATTTGTTAGTAAGTACCTAAACAAAGAATTTTTTAAAGATGGGTCTGATTATCAAGATCTGTGACAAAATAGATTGTCGTGCCCATAGTGTCCCGTGTGTACGACAGAGAGTGCAAGACTAATGTTTTGTCTCTATTTTTCTTGTGACGTGAGAAGTTTACCCTGCTGCTTTTCAATCAATCCAAAAAAGCAACAAAGGACTAACCGTTGGATATGAGGTATGGGATGCAAGATGATTGGGATGAAGTCTTGAAACAAGCCCGCCGCTCTAAAAACACCTAAAGTTGATAATTTTTGATAATTATTTTTGTGGTTTCTTTGTTCTAAAAGTTACGCAATGATTTATGTTAAAGTTCTGAGATGCCGCTCTTTGATGTTGACGCGTACTTGCGGTAGATTAGTCTTAGAATATATTTCTTCGAAAAAATGAACTAGACGGATTTGTGTCAGTATAGTTCGAATTTTTGAATACCTACCGACACTGGGTTTCCTCCAAACTATAATTAAATCTTTAATGTTTATTTATAACTTGTTTGTTTAGTTTTTGCATTGTCTTATTTAATAACTCTTCCGGCGACAACATTAATCACAAAGCATGGACAAGTATTTCAGAATCGCACCAGGTGTCCGGTCGAGTCCATAAATTTCACAAAAGCGGTCCATAAGGACATATCAATAGATTCTTGCAACGACACTAAATAATCACGAAAAAATTGTTTTTAATGTCTCGAAATGATCGCCATAAATTTCGCATGTAGCTATCGAAACTTTACGACCATTCCTGACATTTCGCGAGTTTTTCACGAAAATCATCCTTCGGCAAGGATTTTCGGTTCCGCGTGCAAATGCGCAATAAATCGCGAGGATTCGGGTGCTGGCGCCGGTCCTGCAGTCTGACGGCTCCCTATTAATTTTCGTTAATGTTTTTAATAAATCAGAAATAAACTGCCAATACTGACGCTCTGTTTGTTTATGCAAACTTTTGGCCTGCAACCGACCAATAAGTCACGGGACGGTGGCAGAATTGCTCAGAAGTGGGACATCGATTCGTTTGGAATTTTTTTTATTTTGTTGATGTTGGACGAGTGGCTAAGATAAATATCCGGGAAGACAATGAAATTTTCCCGGATGAATCGGCGGCGTTTAAGAGACTGTACTATTCCGTGTTGTGTTTATGTTAATATATGAAATCCGTTAATACATAATGTGAAGGTTTGTTTTGATTGTGGTTTCTTGGGAAATTATTTAAACAGATCTTTTTACAAAAATAAGCAAAACGGGCTCCAGACTTCCGACCGAATCGGCACTGGGTCGATTTCGAAGATCGACCCCAATAAAGTTATTTCAACATATCAATGAGGCACGTCTAATTTGATTAATTATGCAGGAGATTATGCATTTGGATCGTGGATTAAAATTATCTTTTCTGTTAGAGTTCAAATTCGGGCAATTTTAAGGCTGCGTTCTAAATTTTACCAGCACTCACTCAAGTTATGACTTATGATTGAACGACCGTCACTATTATTTTCATAAGAAGATCCCTAGCCCTAAGACATAACGTTGTGGATCTGGATACGTAATTAAACAAGTAAAGTTACTTAATTACTTAATTTCCAAGAAAAATGTTGCTACTGGTGTCATTGGCACCACTTCTACCCATTCTGTCCATATTTGGTGTAACTTTGACAAGGATCGTAAAAAGAAAATTCTGTTTTAGAAAACGTTGAATTAGAAAACACAAAATCCTTAGTTAATGTAGAACTAAATGTTTGGTTTAGAGTAAATTCAATCTATTTTGAGGAGCAAGATTGTGTAGGTATCAGAAAAAGATAGTGTTTTAAAAAAAAAAATATATAGTTGCTGAAATAATGGTACCACTAATAATGGTCGCGTTGAACTCCTTAGTTGGTTTAGTTACCAAAATAAATCCAAGCAAATTAATTGCTCGCGTCGTGGTAATTAACTCAGTCCAGTTTTTAATTAACGCAGAGCCATAATCGCCGGAGACGAGCTTGTGGGAAAGACAGTGTAACATTAATGTCAAACCGTAATATGCAATAAAAAGTTAATAATCTGCAACGGTAATGAAAGATTAATTTTGCAAATAATAATGTTTGTCATCGAACGAATTAAAAGAAAATAGCCTTTATTTAATTATTCAATCATTAAATTTGACCTCTTGTTATTGACAACTTTTCCTAAAAGCGTAAACAGTTTTAGACAGTGCTCGCCGAAGAGTTACAATTTTGTCCAGTCGACAGATTTTGTTAGAATCTTCAAAAAATAACTACTTCCGTCATGTGGTTGAACTAGTTGCTTATCACTTGGTAGCAGAATAAAGGTTAATCGCTTGTCAACATAAAACTCAAACAAAACTGTTATTGCGAAATGTGGATAACCAAAAATCAAAACTTTAGTTAACAACGAATTGTTCTTAGTAGTTATTCACAGCAACTTGAATGGGTGAATAATGATTTTTAATTTTTTGAGGTAGAAACTTTTGTTGGACTAAATCGAAAGATTGTTAAACTATGATTTAAACAACAAATCGTTAAGTTTAGGAAAATTAATTGTACGTTTGATGCAGTCAAGTGCAAACTTAATGGGGCGACTTATTGCACAATTACAGACGTTTGTCTGGCCAAAGCGCAGCACTAATTGAGGCCATTAATTTAGCGAAACGGCTTTATTGATTAAATAACTCGGAATGCAAATAGTTCATGCTGCTTGACCCTCCGATTGAAGCCAAAGTTGTGGCGCTACTGCAATCCCATTGCCCTATCCCCCGAACCACTTTGTTTGACTGACAGGGTTGAGTTGCGCAACTTTCCGGGGTCAAATCTTTGATAAACAAGCCCCTGGAAGGCGTTTGGTCGTGGGGTTAACAATTTCGGTCTCACCTCCTTGTCGGGCTTCGGTAGCGGTTCCGGGGCGGAGGTGCGTCGCGACGCTCCATCGGCGTCTTCGCTGGAGTCCGAATGGCAACTCGATGCACTGGAAACGGAAACCGCTGACTGGTTGCGGGTTCTCTTGAAGGGACCGTCGAATAATTCGGGAGAGTTGTTGTTGAGTTCGGTCGATGGCATCTTCGTAATGCGTGTCGACATAACGTTTTTCGGATTTCTGTCAGATTTCGGACATTGCTAGCGCTCGACTGGCGAGAGTGTTGAAGAAGCGCGATCTGGCTCGGCGGAGCGCTCTGTGTCCCCACTTATTTTTGTTGGTAATTGGTGCGGATTTGCTCAATCCACGAGTTTGTTGCGATTTTGGTTAATTGAAATCCTATTGATTGAGATATTAAATGTGACTTGGAAACAAATTGAAGGCCGAAGCAAATTCTGCTTGGTTGTACGAGCGATAACAAATTGGTATAGAGGAGTTTCCTGCCAGAAACTTCCGTGCCCACTTGTGCATGAAAATCGCATTTCCTGCTAAATTTATTGTACGGGTACATTTGATAAGAAACCGAAACTGAAGATTGTTGAGCAAAATTTTAGGAAAAATCTACATCTATTCTTCCCCAAATATTTTCCGTAAAAGTTTCCAAACACCTAATTTTTCAGCTTAAAAGATTTGCCTGGAAACTTCATAGTTAAATCAAAAGATAACGTTTTGCTAGAAATGTAAGTGGACGTGGAGGTAAGTCAATATTGCTTCTTCCTAGATTGGTCGCTTCCGGGGTGGCGCTGTCAGGATTGCAACAAAATATTTCTTTTCTTCGTATCCTATTTAAGTACTATCTCTTGGGCTAAAGTTTTGTAGCCAAAATTCTTTTCTTGATCTATTAAAGCATAAAGTCTTTATTAGGGGTTACATTTTAGTATAGGACTAAAGATCTCTGATAAGGTCGAGTAGTAAAAGATGGGTCTTTTATTAAAAATTATTTTTCAGAATATTAGAGATGATTAGGTTTTAAATTAGCACATGCAATTGAGTTAAACAAAGAAGTCCCATTTTGCTGCTATTCATAGACACAATTGTGCACGAGCGAACAAATCTAATGAAATAGATACTTACTAAGACTCAGACAAGGCTGTTCGTGGGCAATTACTGGGATTTTTCCTTGATAAACTGTAACTGTCGCAATTACCTTATTTCAAAGAAATTAAAAATGCATTTCGTACTATTATATTTCCTTTCTGTGCAATTATGTACTACCATGATTTGTGGATTTAAAATGCCATGTAATGGAACTGGCATAATTGATATTAGTTGAATTTCCTGTTTCTGTAGGAAGCGACATGTGAAAACAATCTTGAATAGGTGCATTACTGCAATTGGTAAATTTCCTTCAGATTTTTTTTTTCACTTTGTTACTAATTTACCTAAACACAAAGATAGAAAAACATTCAATTTTGGGTTAATTTCTCGATTGTTAAGGTAAAGAGATACAGGGTCATCCGGACTGGTTGAACGTGCCGGTTACCCGATATCCATACTCAAGCTTTGCTTTGCTCAACTTTACGGACTCTGGCACCTATTAATGTTAGTGCGGCGTACCAAAAACATAAGTACATAACTTCAAATTTTTAGATAAATTGCCTTGTAGCCCTGCCCTTGCCTTGTAGCCCTTTACCTCTGTACTTGCCTTGTATCTCTGTACTTGCCTTGTATCTCTGTACTTGCCTTGTATCTCTGTACTTGCCTTGTAGCCCTGTACCTCTGTACCTCCCTTGTAGCCCTGTACCTTTGTACCTGCCTTGTAGCTCTGCTCTGTACTTGCCTTGTAGCTCTGCTCTGTACTTGCCTTGTAGCTCTGCTCTGTACTTGCCTTGTAGCTCTGCTCTGTACTTGCCTTGTAGCTCTGCTCTGTACTTGCCTTGTAGCTCTGCTCTGTACTTGCCTTGTAGCTCTGCTCTGTACTTGCCTTGTAGCTCTGCTCTGTACTTGCCTTGTAGCTCTGCTCTGTACTTGCCTTGTAGCTCTGCTCTGTACTTGCCTTGTAGCTCTGCTCTGTACTTGCCTTGTAGCTCTGCTCTGTACTTGCCTTGTAGCTCTGCTCTGTACTTGCCTTGTAGCTCTGCTCTGTACTTGCCTTGTAGGTCTGGCCTGTACTTTCTTGGCCCTCTGTAGATTGAACTACATAAAATACACAAACATGAAGACCGACCATATACAATTTTAAAGTTAAAACTACGCTAAAAATCTTTGAAGATTGTTTCATTGAGCTATCCTAGTGCGAGATTTATCTCTTAAATTATAAAATGACATGCTAAGCAAATTGCAACTAAAACCATAAAAATTGTAGAAAAAATATTCATCAGAAATATTGTACAATATTTATTGCAGCTAAAACTATAAAAAAAGGGTATAAACATTGTTATTCAGGTGCTGCTGGCGGCGTCTTTAAATTAACATCACAATAAAACGAGTGTGAAGTATAATTCTTGTATGTAAGTACACACAATACCAGACTTTCACATGTCGCAAAAATTTGCACATATAAATAATTATTAGCTACTTTGTTCATGTTATAAATATAACAGTCATAAGTGGGAAATGTGTCACAATGCTTTTGTTAAGAGATTGCTCTAAGTTAAAAATAGATCAAAAATCTTCATCCTCTTTAACACAGCAGAGGTGAGAGATAAACCGCATGCTTTACTTCAAAATTAATTTAACCAATTAGGTTGATTATAGCCCGTGGAATATCCATAGTTTGGTCATCTTCCAAAACAATATCAAAAGTGTCCAAGTAAGCTGGCAAATTTCCTTCAACCTAAAACCAAATTACAAACAGTTCTGATAATTACTGTAATTATAAAAATAGTACCATCTCATAGATGAATCCAATTCTGAGAATTTGGTTGGCGTGGGAGATTCCGTCTGCCATTTTAGCATCTCCTAATGAGTCTCCTAGCAAAATTACATTGTCGCGTTCTCGGACTAGGTCATAATATTCAGAATCCTTGATGGCGTACTCGTTCTTGTTGAGTACATGTATCAAGTTGTCTTTAAAACCTACAATAGTACCGTTATCATCGCGTTTTAGAAAATTCGATATAACCTAGAAAACACGGATGAATTTCTTTCAAGAGGATAAATTCATCAAAATTACTTTAACATTGGGTAGTAGTACGTTGAAATGTTTCAAAACCGACACAACGGCGTCCCCGAGACCCGCCGAAAAGACTAAAAAAGGTACATTTTTGTCGTAAAGATGCTCCAAAAGCTCGTTAGAACCATCCCGCAATGAAGGACTTAGTTCTGCTATAATTTCGTCCATTTCTGAAGGTGACACTTTTAACCCCCTAAAATTAAAAAAAATAAAAAAAAATCCCAGTTTTGTTACTATTCTACTTTAGAGCTTCAGCCGATAACCGCCACCATTCTTCCATTAACGCCCTTTTAACGTCAGCGGGTACTTTAGGATCATATTCGATAGGGCGATATTTGTTGGTTAACGCCTTTGACACTTTGAGATATTCTTCGGGAATCGATGGACAATGACTGAACATGCCTGTAAAGTTGAGGTTGCTAGTTTTCGGGTAAAGTTTAACAAATAACTTACGAAAACTGCTCATATGTTGTTTTCCGTTTTCATGTTGCTTGGTTAAGGTCAAATCGAAGTCTGACAACACCTGTAAACGGTTGAACCCGTCATTTATGATGCCGCTGATCTTGTCGTTGACGACCTGGGGGTTCTTTATGTGAACGTTCTTGCGATTTAGTTCCTTGATTTCGCTTACAAAATTTCTAGCCATTTCATAACCTTAAAGAACAACTTGTTTAGGTAACGTTAAGTTGACGTTGAGTGACGTGTATGACACTCTCGCGGAGTCAAAAATCCCTAAAAGTTACTAGCAATTGGCGGGACATTCAAATAAAATAAAAGTAAAATCTAGAACTGGAAAGCTTAAAAAAATTACAATTTCTTTATGTGATTTTACAGAAACCTTTATTTTGTGCCATCAAAAGTGTTATTAAAGCTTCGTTTGAAAATGTACATACAATATACCCAAGTAACATAAGAGTTTCAGTGGCAGCTGTTACGTAAATTATGCAATATTCAACATAAAAATTACGTCAAGAAGTGTATTTTTTTTGCTTATACCTACTATGCACAAAAACTAAGTTTAATAGCGTAATTTTGACGCTACAAAACAACTTTTTCGTATAGACATTGCGTTAAATAGGTAGTATATTATTATAGTATTATTAGGTACCACATATTTACTTCTTAACTGTTAGAGAAAGGTTGAAATCGCCTAGACTTCTCATGATAACGTTAAATACTGTATTACATAAGTTAAAAAAACAAAACGTTACTCTAGTAGCTGAGTACTGTTGTGCGCAATTTTTAAATTGTACTATTTAATGATACCAACAACCTGTATGAAAAACATGCAGGTAGATGCCATAAATTGTAGTGCCTGGAAGAAATTCTGTTAAATGTAACTTACTATGTAAGCATCATTATAATACCCTAATGAAAAAAGAATATTCACAGACCATCAGGCCTGGAATGCCCAAAGTGGGAGGTTTTTGCATGTTAAGCAACATTGTAAGAAGTACTTTCCTATTCTTCAGGTCCCATGTAGTCCACGGCACTTCTGTCAAATTGTTGTACATTGCTTTTGACTAAAAATATTAATCAATTCCATAACATCGTAAAATTATTTAATAATACCCACCTCATCTATTAAGAATTCGTTGAAAAAAAACGACAAAAATGACGTCATAAACATTGCCAAACCGCTGCTAAGCCATCGTTGGTAACCATCATCTAGTCCTTCCTTTAATGTTTTTTGTTTTTAAAATAAAAAAAAGGATTAAAATTACTACTTACTGCGGCAACGTTAAATAGAAAAGCAACAAATGGAACTATGGAAAAACATCCAAGTATTAAAACGCATAAATTAGCTACATGCCGATTTTTACTTTGGTGGCTTTTCAGAATAGTATGGTGCTTAACGCAAATCCTCAACGTTAGAAAAACCCTATTGTGATAACTCCGGTTTTTTAATAATTGGTATTCATTCACTTCTTCCCTGTGCGGCATTGCTAAGCGTGCGATTAAATCATTAATTTTATAAACCTTAAACCTTTCATAAGACAAGAAGTAAATCAAAGCGTAAATATTGGCCGAAGTGGAAAAGGCTCCTGCCAAGAAAGAAGCGTAAAAGATTAAAGCAAGAATACCGTAATACTTGGAAAAATATTTTCGAAATAAAGTCATCACGAAGAATAACTTGTTGCTTTCTTTGTTAGAAATAGGCCAGAAGTAGTATATGGCAATTGATAGCAGAATTGTGTTCGCTACTGTCCAAATTGTTGTTAATCGGCATTCTTTTTGTATACGTCGTTTTGTCTCTTTGTTTATAGTGTCACTAGTTAAGTTTCTGTATCTTTCGGTTGCTTCTACAGAAATTTTACGGTGAATACTCAGTCTCACTGCCATTGCCAAACACCCCTATTGGAATAGATTAATAGTTAATAGTTAATGTTAATAGAGTTGAGACAAACCAATATCGAAAAAGAGCTAGTCATACCATACTTGACCAACAATTGGCCGTTGAAGGTTATTGCTAATTCAAAAAAATAAACGCAAGTTACTCCAAAATGGAGCAAAAATACCAAAATTATTGTTGCACGAAAACTTCTGTGATTGGGAATGTCGACAGCCAAAACTCTGAGAAGCATCAAGGGGTCCTCTGAAAATAGAAGGAAGTTAAGAAACTTTATAACGGTATTACTGACCATTAAACGAAGTGTCCATGATTCTTCGTGTGGGAATAAAGAAGTTAGTTTGCTTTTCACTCAATGCCTTCAACGGTTTACTGTTAACTGTTGTTAATTAAGTATTCGAGAATTGTAAATCCATCAACTTTACATTACTGCCATAACTTATTTAAGTTATGTCATTGTAGGAAAATTCTTGCTAATGTTCATTTTAACTTTAATTGTTAATTAATTTTACAGCAAGTTGACGAAGGTTCCTTAATGAGTTACAGGTTACAGGTGTAAATAAGTTTCAGGTCAAGTTCATCTGAATGTGATGGACGTCTTGGCCCCTGATCAAAATTAACTAAAAAGTAAAAAAATGTTGGTTTACAGTAAATGTAACTAAATCTTGACTGAAGTTACCCTAATAATTGCAGTCCGTGAAACCTGTATTCTTTCGGGAACAAATATAATGTATACCAAATTAAACCCCTATTAAAGCTATCCATTTATATTTAGTGTTTCTCAAAAAAACTATTTGTACGTCAAATAATTATTCTATTACTCCAAAAATGAAATATGTTCGCTCATCTCTCCTTGAAAAAAAAAAGTTTTATACAAGGTCAGTTCAGAGCCCTGTAATTTTTTTTTTAAAAGCACAATTAAAAATTACCACTAAAAGAAGTTTTACGTTTTACATAATGCAAGCCAATTACAGCAAAGCATTTATATATTACGGAAATCAATATCTTTTTTTGTGCAAACCACTTCTATTTTTACTCTTATTTTCCTTGCCCTAGCACATCTACATCTATAATTTTTCATAAAATTATTTACCATTTGCACAACATTTTATTGCTTGTGTATTGTTGATCAACAAATAATATTTCTAACTGATAAATAATATAAGACACTGTCGAAAATTAAATATCTCGGTATTATGTTAGAATTAAATGCAGAATAAAATTTGGTGAACAATTAGTATTTATGGTCAACAAAAGTTATTTTGGCGAACAAAATGTATAAGAGGCCAGCATTATGTCAATATTTGGTTGTCGCTTTAAGATTATGTATTTTCTTAATTTTGGTAGACATTTAGTATTTTTGGGAAATGAAATCGGCCGTCTTGCGCCGTTCTGTGGGGGTTTCCGGAAAAATTTGTAAACTGATTAGGTGTCGTAACGGCGGTGTCACGGGCGTGGGGACTCCTAAGACTGAGAAATGGCAAGTGCCTCTCGGGGTTGAAGCCGGATTACATTCGATAGAGAGTGCAAGTTCACGGATTCCATCCGATCTTATCTTCCCTGTGCGAAATTCTGCGTCTTGTATACACGTGGTTAATACTTTACACTCCCACGACGGATTGGATCCTCCGACACCACCGCGATTATTGCCAGGCTCCTGTTTATTTATAAAGCAATTAATAAGTCGGTAGTCGCCCGAAAATTGGATGATCCACCGCAAAACCATTGATTATTGTGTATTCGGGAGATTTCCGGAACAATTTAAAGTCCGTAAATTAAGTTTTCCGGCAAACTTTCAAGTGACAGCGCAGTAATTGTAAAGTTGTCTAAGTTCTTCCCGAAACCGCCGTGATAAATTACGAGGTTGGTCCGGAAACTCGCTCCACAAAAAGAACCCGGATCAATCACACCTATGTCTTCCAGAGCACCCCCACAGTTCTTCCAGCGCCATTCCCATTTTTAGAAACAATTTTTCGTAATAGTTTGAAACACTTTCTTCTTTAAGAACGACTTCAGCTTCAGAAGCCGCTCTTCCTTGGCGGTGATGGTATCCCTATTACCCCTACTACCAACTGTCTAGACAGAGAATTTAGGTTGATATTTGAGTAGAAAAAACTGCAGCTTATGCAGAGTGTTAACTGAAAAAAATTTAATTAAAAAGGTTAAGGGTGGTTTTTATCACTCCCGTTTAGCCAAATTTTAAAGGAATCTGGAAGACTGTCAAACATAAAATACACAAGGTTGCTGTTTTAGGAGTTTATTCCTATTAAGGTCAGCACCCTGGATGTAGTTCTCTTCTCCATTACTACAACAAAGCCTTCGGCAATAGCTGATCAGCACTGGGATCCCCGACAAAGCGTTTCGACAGCGTCGCTTCCAAAGCGACCAAAAAAAGCGATAGCCTCTCAGAATCTCTGTTTAACCGATAGAAATGCAAGTCGACTCGGTCGATATTGAAGCTTTTCGGTCGCTTTGGAAGCGATGCGGTCGAAACGTTTTGTCGGGGATTCTAGTGCTGCTGGGTAGAGATGTCGGATTGCTGCGGACGCGTAGATGGTCGGAATGCGCCTTAAATTTCGCTATGAATTATTATTTACGACCTGTTTATGTAAGCCTCGTAAAGACTTCGTTAAGGGACTTAATGTTTCGCACTTAATTAGCCGCCTGTCTGTTTATTGCAGCTTGATTGCTACCACTAAAATCGCTCCCTAAAACTCACCATAACACACTTGCAGCGAGTCAGGTATCAGGGCCGACCGAAATTAATAAGTTAATAGGGGCAATATTAATCGGGCAGTCCGCGGAAGTGATTTATTGAATAAGGGTTGAGGGTGGGGCCCGTCTCAGGGCATCGATCGTGTCAATAAATTATAATCCCGAATAAGAGATCGGCGAAAAATTCGGAGGAGCTAGTCACATTTTGTGCTCCGTTGATCTCGAAAACTACGTTGCGGGGGTGTCATGGTCCCTCCCCAAATGACTCGCGAACAAATGAAGTGTGAGAGATGGCTTGACGGCCGCGAAAATTCACAGTCTGAAGCTTTTATAACTAGAATCGAAAACAAATGTATCAATTTCGCGCCAGTCTACGGTTTTTACGACAAAAAAATATCGCACTTTTTAACGAGTTTTGTTTTGAAATGCGCGCCGACAATAAAATAACACTTTGGAAAGTCCACAGGATTGCCTTTAAAGATTTGAATGTCGCTGTAAAATATGTTGGCTGCATCACGCCGTTCCGCGGGGAATATGGCGAAATTAGGGTGCTTTCATGGCGAAACAATGTCGCCAAATGCCTGTTGCGACTAATCTCACTTAACATCAATACGATAATTTTTTTATTTCTGAAAGTTACCCGTTTAGGAAATAGAACGCTGATGCGACCGCGATGAATAACGAAAGTGACTTAAATTTTTCAAACGTTTCAGCAAGAAAGGAAATCGATCATGAAAACGGTTTGTTTTCGGGCCAAGCGATCTCACTAAAATCCGAAATTATTCAAAATTATGCGGGACGTTTTGTTTAGAATAATATGTTTACTTCGCCAAGGGTGATGCTTGAACTTCCAACGTTTTCTGTTGCCAAAGGAATATTGTTGAAACGAAACGTAAGATTTCGAGTGGAACCTAATTTGTAAATGTACGCCTAATGGACGGTGAGGTACTACACCTCAACGGATTCGATAAACATGAGCCTAGGAAGAATCAAACCAACAAATTCTAATTCACAACGAGTTCAGTGATGAAAGCAAGTTAAACGTGAAATTTGATGCAAGTTGGAGTAAGGTTCACTGAACTACTCCACCGTATTCTTTCTGATATGAATATCGCCTTCTATCAGGCATCAAAAAACTTATGGAAATCAGTGGTCGTACCATTCATTGTGTATTATTAGCAATTTCTTCTTGAAATTCTTCTTCTGGTTTTGAAATGTGCTTGATGATAGTGGTTTATTCTTTTGGTTCTTATGCTCAAAGTTATACAATTACTTCTGTCTAAAGAAAGATAGGAGGCAATACTTCTAGTAGATCAGAGCTTAGCACTTTTTGAGCCTTGGAAACTTAACAATAGTCTTTATTGACTTCCCAGGTGAGCTCTAACGTTCTTTTCATTTCTGCAAAATGGAACTTGATTTCTCTAATTAGTTACTACAATGAGTTATCAATGTTTGATGTTCTATGTTCATTTCCTGGGTGTATCATAATGCCCTGTTGAGGATTTTTCAATTGTATGCTTTAGTTACTGTCAACCAGTAACTTATGTATATTATTGAGGATAATTTTAACTAAATTGTTGGAAAATATCGATTGATGTTTCACTGCTAATGAGTCCTATAAATTCCAAGCGTTACTATGTTAAGTTAGAAAGTTTTAACTATTCTTTAACAGTGCTTTTCCGAAGAATTAGATACTTATAAATGTTTTAGTTTGAGTCAAAGTATTTGGTGATAGATTTTCTCAATATAAGTGCATATCACGAAAGTATTTATGTTGTTAGACATTGTTAGAATGGATGTAAAATGTTATAAAAGTTCTTATATGTTCTAGATATTACAAAGTGGTTGTTCTCCTCATATGCTACTTGTATAACTAGTAGCTTTAATTACTGCTTTATTATTCAGTTGTGTCTTTCCAAGATCTGCACTGTGGTCCCCGACAAAGCGTTTCGACCGCGTCGCTTCCAAAGCGACCGAAAAGCTTCAATGTCGACCGAGTCGACTTGCATTTCTATCGGTTAAGCAGAGACTTCCGAGAGACTATCGCTTTTTTGATCGCTTTGGAAGCGATGCCGTCGAAACGCTTTGTCGGGGATTCCAGTGCTGGAACTTGTTCCTAATTTCTTTGTCTTTATGTTTTATTTGTTCAGTGAACTGCAATTTTTTCCTACATAGTTGTTTATTGAGAACTAGCTAAAACCGCTTCTTCAAGTTTCTTGGAAAGCTTTAAGATCGACCAACTTGATCTGGGGTGATGCTGATGGTTACCTCTATTTGATCTCTATACCATTTGGCTCTACAGTTTATGACTGAATTTTTTTATAATATTCTAGTTTTGCGGACATTTCTCACTTGGAGGAGAACTCTTTTGTACTTATGGCCTTTTCCTGGTCCGTACGTTTTCCAGTAATTAAAATGGGAACAAATATAATGTACACCAAATTAAACCATACATCCCTTGCACTGTCCACCAAAAAATTTAATGAGCATCAAAAAATCTAAATGAAACCCAAATTATTATACATCAGAAAATGAGCACATCACCACTAAAATAACTATGCTGCGTAGTGTTTTACCATTGCTTACATTTTAAATTCTATATGTCTATTAATTTTACTAAATGTTCACCAAATTTAGAACGCTCAAGTTACGCGTCCGTGCTGTACATAATAAATATTTGCGCTGTCCATTTATATTTAGTGTTTCTCAAAAAAACTATTTGTGCGTCAAATAATTATTCTATTACTCCACAAATAAAATATGCTCGCGCATCTCTCCTTGCCGCTTGCGCTTCCAGACAAGAGTCACGCGAAAGAAGTTTTGTACAAGGTCAGTTCAGGGTCCTGTAAATTTTTTTAAAGCACGATTAGAAATTACCACTAAAAGAGTTTTACGTTTTACATAATGCAAGCCAATTACACCAAAGCATTTATATATTACGGAAATCAATATCTTTTTTTTTGTGCAAACCATTTCTATTTTTACTCTTATTTTCTTTGCCCTAGCACATCTACATCTATAATTTTGCATAAAATTATTTACCATTTGCACAACATTTTATTGCTTGTGTATTTTTGATCAACAAATAGTATTTTTAACTGCTAAATAATATAAGACACTGTCGAAAATGAAATATCTGGGTATTAAGTTAGAATTAAATGCGGAATAAAATTTGTTGAACATTTAGTATTTATGGTCAACAAAAGTTATTTTCGCGAACAAAATATATAAGAGGCCAGCATTATGTCAATATTTGGTTGTCGCTTTAAGATTATGTATTTTCTTAATTTTGGTGAGCATTTAGTATTTTTGGGAAATGAAAGTATTTTTTTGTATGAAAATATTGGGTAAATTTGGTAGACTGTTAAATACGACCCAATAAAAATTAGATTTGTTATAAGCATCTCAAATCGCATTCTCTTTAAAATTTACTTTAGACTTACCCACTATTACTAGGACTACATACTGTATCGTACGTCACTCTCGATTTCTAGACTTGTTCCGTAGACAGAATTGGGAACGTTTCACTTTTAGTTACACGTGTTTTTATGTTGGACAATTTTGGGCCACAGCAGTTAACGACGTTAAGTTACTTTTGAGTGCGTTAACAACAACGATGGGGGTGGAACTGGCCCAACGCGACCTGATTGTTGAAAATTACGCCAACCCAATGTCATGTCATAAAAGCATGTAAAGAACATGGCATCAAAAGAGCAAAGATTCAGATACGTGATCAAATAGAGGATTCAAATGCGGCACCGATAGTCACGTTTCGGATTCTCGACGGTGGCATAAAAATTACATTCTCTAGCCGCAAGAGAATCTGAAATCAACGTGACACAGAACAAACTGAAACGCCGGTTATAGCCAAAGTAGAAAAGAATTAAAATTTCGCGAAGTTGTGCTTGAAGTTGCTTTCAAGTCGTCAGTCGGGACCGTCACTGGATCCGGCCATCATTTTGAGCAGAATTTATTGCCATGAAAATGCATTGTTCACGTGTTGCGAGGCACGGTCATTATCCCTGCAAGTTGGAGGAGGCATCGCATCGATCATCGGGTAATGCCAGATAGTTGGGACAAGATTACCTTCTTATGCGGAGCAGCCCGCATGAAATAAACGAGCGTCGCGTTGGATATATCGAGATTAAGCTGCACATAACCCGGTTCCGGCATAAGTGTTAAATTTAGTTCCCGTGTTGCAGTAACCCCGCCGTAATTCACCGAGTCCTCCCCCGAATAACGACAAATTTATAATCAACAACGATATAAACAGGTTATGCGGGGTGAAAGATACTTGCGGAATAATACAGTCTGTTTACTGTCGGCAATAAACTTAAAGTAACGTTTAATTAATCCGGGCGCTGATCCAGCGGCAGCGTGTGGAGTGTATCAATTAGGTTAATGGTCGGAATTATCCCAATTATTTTTTTTATGGCTCCAGCGATATCATCGGTTTTTTATGTGGCCCGGGAGGCGGCCGTCGCCGGAAATGAACAAGAAGATTTGATTTGGGAAACAACAAGCATTTTAACTCAGATGAGGTTTTTATCTATAAAGATCAGGGAGGGCGATCCGGTAATAAGAATCTCTTTAGTACACAAATATCTGCCTGGATGGGATTCTATCAAAGAAACGGTTCCATCTGAAATAAATTGTAGACTTATTGCGAGGATATTGTTTCAGGCTGGATCGGTTCTTGATAGAGCTATCTGGATTGTTTCGAGCGTCTCTGTACGTGGATAACTCCGATGTTCCGGACAATGTAAGCTTCATAACTTATGGACGCGGTCTTTGTCCCGGATTCTTCCGCGTAGATGACGAATCGCTGAATTTACGGCCCGTCTGATGGAAATATTCGCCAAATTGACTTATTTGATGTTTCAATAATGCCGACGGAATCGAACGAAATGAATATTTTTATGCCTGATTTCGGTCGGGATCCCTCTTCAGGATACACATCGCTTGTTTATACAGTTTTTTCGATATTCATTGAATTGGCCGGTGTAACCGGCCGTGATCCGGTTTTTTTTCTTTCAGCGCCCCGTTAAATTGATCAATTTTCCCGCTTTCAACTACGCCATAATGGAAACAAAGGTAGTTTCAGTAAAAACGCAATCAACTCTAAAAAGCCAAGTCGTAAATCAAAATTGTACGCGAAATTAGTATATTTTTCACATTTGTCAGTGCAATATGCGGCACGTAATTGACCAGTCACTCGCGATAGAGCTTAACTTGTGTCGCCATTCGTCTATTTCATATGATGCTACGTTGGCTTTCATAAATTATTGCGACCATTTTTAAATTCGACACTTGACAATTCATTTTATTGAAGGATGGTCGCAAAATTCCAAATTTCAATTGCAGCAACGCACCGACGATTTATCGCATTGAACGCACATGTTGCAAAAATATTGTACTTACCATTGATTATTGCGTTCGCTCAAGCAACTAAAAAGTCATTTTTTTGCCAATTCAGTTCGAGTTTTGCTCGGAATGTTATCAACAATGGTTATATCTGACCTCGTCTGCGACTTACGACCCTACGACATTTCAAAGTATGTATGCAGGTACCTAGAATGAAAACTATTTCTTACCTTCGTTATCTTCGATCAAAACTAGCAAATTCCTATTGTTATTATGGCTAGGGTAAACAAACTTGTAGTTCGAGCTAGACACGAAATAGGTAACTACACTTTACACGACTTTACTATTTACATTATTAAAATATTTTGGTTTCATAATTTTTGAAAAGTTTACGAACAATTTATTATTTCTAACAGCACCGTGGGTGTTCGTAGCACTCGTTTCTAATTGTAAAAATTAAGTTTGTTTAGATTTTTTAAAATATCTCTTATTTTTATTTGAAAAATAGCAAAAAAGTATTTGAAAACGAAAGTGATTGTGAGCGTCTCTTTAGTAACGCTGAGGCAAGTGGGTTATGCAAGTTCTACAAGAGGCAAGCGTCAGTACGGAGACAGAACGCGTCGGCTATTTGTTTACATGTTCAATTGTTAAGTTACATACTTCATTATATTATTATTACCTTACATCAAAAGTGGTTGTTAGTGTACGACAGAAATTTATGGTGAGTACGCTATTACCTACAATATTATATTATTACCATTCGAACCGTTCACGGGGTCAATTGTCAAGTGGCTGGAAGTCTTGAAGTCATAGATCAGAATGCAACAGCCTTCAATTTTCAAATGGGGCAATAATCAAATAATCCATCAAGCCCTAAATAAATTACAAGGTTCTGCAGAAATTTGGTACGACACAATAATAAAAACTGAACCGGCGTGACACATAAATATTTTATTTACATTGCGTTGCATAATAATAATAATAATAATTGCGTTTGAATTTTTTCCATCATGACAAGATCTCGTTAATCTTGGATGCCAACAATATGGGGAGCAGCGGAAGCCGTCTGCGTAACAACGTAAATTCTTTGGTAGCTTACCTGCAAAACAAATTTTATCGTTCAAAAACATATCTCGTTGCATCATCAACGTTGCAACAAAAACGACGAAAAAAACCAACACCGGCAGACATAAACAAAACGCAACTTTTAACAAGAAACGATGTGCGTCACGAGCATGTAACATAGGCGATCTAGTGCTATAAAAAATCTCCAATCATCAGTCATCCTGCAAGCAACAATCAGAGAAAGAAATTGCTCCCCAAGTGCAAGAGACCTTTCCAAATTGTCGAAGTTCTACCTAAGGACAGATTTAAAATAAAAGAAAACCGCCATACCAAACGATCTCAAAGACCGTACGAAGCAGTAGTTATGGAACATATGAAACCTTACTCTTTGCTGTAACCAATCATGATAAGTGTTACACAATTTCAAACCAAATGGGTTCTGTCAAATGGAAACACAATTTCAAACCAAATCAGTTCTTTCTAAGAATGAATAAAATATAAAAGCACAAATAAAAGAGCACAAAATCATAAACCAACTTTGTTCTGTCAATTTAATAAAGGTACACGTAAGGTATTTGTAAAATTTTGAAATAAAAAAAACTCGCTAGGAGCCAGATCTGGGCAAAATTTTTAAATTACGGGTTTTGTTTAGAACTTAAATTGTTATTCACATGAAAACAATCATTATCAAAGTGCAAAATGAATAGAAGAAATCGACTCCGTGAAGTTACACCGGGTTACGTCATTAAGCGTGGCCACCGGATATAATTCAAATCCAATTTATACTACATTTATGGCAAAAGGATTAGAAATCAAATCACCTTTGAAAGAAACAATAAAGAAATAAGGGGGCAGTAACATACAATAATTAAACCTTTTCAGAAAAAATCATATAAAATGAGAATTAATTCAAAGCATAAAGTAGACCTATAACATGTTCATAGAATTTCAGGTCAGGTCAGGTCAAGGACATAAGCTTCAAAAATAAAAATTGTTCTTGGTTTTTAAAAAGCTTTTGAAGGTACCCTATTAAAAATATTATTGACTATACAAACTTTAGTAGGAAAAATATTTTTTTATCAAAATTCTTCAAAAACAATTATTTTATAATCATTGTAGATAATATAGAATAATAAAAAAGGTGCCAAAATCGAAGGTTCCTGACTAAGAAGATATGGCCAAAGGGTAATTAATAATGAATTTTTAGTAGTTGTTATAACAATTTCTTTATTATGTTATTTTAAATAATTGTTCAATCCGACGCTTTTTGCCCGAGAACTTTAGGCTACTTCTAATTTGTTCATTCATTTTTTTATTTATCTCACGACTCAAAAATTTTGCAGTATTCTGTTTAAGGGTAAAGCCAAAATTTTTATTGTTGACAAAATTTGCTACTAATCCCCACCCTGACCACGAATCAATTTTGGGAAAATATTGTTCGTACAAATTGTTATTTTTGGATGTGATAAAGAAAATGTAAAAATAAAGCAAGAAATGATTGGAAATAAGTTTGCTTCAAACAAATAATTTGCTGTAATATTATTCTAATGGTTTTTTCATTAAAAAATTCTTTAAAATTGACAAATTTTGGTGTCACAATTTGGCCATTACCCTCAAAATTTTTTTTAATCTAAATATTATTCATTCAAGCATTAGGCTCACGTTTAATAATCTTTAAAACGTCTGTTAAAATATTTTGAATTTTAGTCATTATTTCTATTTGTACAAAATAAAATTATTGAAGCATTTAACAATAAAAATATTGAAGCAAATGGTTTGAACCATATTTTTTTTCTTTTTTTCTTTATGCTGTAGTTTTACATTTTTTTCATCACATCTATTTTGAAAGTATAAACAAAACTTTGGAACCCTTGGAACGACCAATTAAGCTTCTCTAACAAACTCTTTGTCTTATATTTAATTAAAATATTTGATTACCATTCAAGGTAGAATTTTTTTTGATTTAAGATTGCTAAATTTGCACACGTTATTAGCTTCATAATTATGATCATTATTAACGGAGTTTGCACCCTGGTATATTGTAAATCAAGGGTACAACAGTATAATTTGGGGGAAATACTTTCGGTCGTTAAGCTCGCGCTGAAGTAAGCGCATATGGAGGAAACAACCAATTAAATCATACACGCTACCCCTAGGTAACTAAGGCGTTTAAATTGCGATCTAAAGTCCGATAAGGCCCTATTAAGCTAGTTTATGTAGTTTATAAAGCAACTTTAAGGCCCCAACGTGCAGATAAGTAGAAAATTCTATCGGTTCTCGCTGGAGATAACTAGACGGGGTGCATTTTTCCATCGAGAAACTACCGCAAATTTCCCGGTTACAATGACAAAAGTTCCGGATTACCATAGAAGGTAAAGAAATAATTTTGGATTTGCGCTGATGATAGCCGAGGAGCTTTGCTGTTTCGTTTTCGATCGATAGCCACGGTATTTTTTTATGGTTGACGTGGCGCTGAAATTTTACGTCTTTTTTAACGGCTTCATTAAGGCGGGGACGTTAAAGTGCGTTTGAATAAACACTTTGGACGGTTTTACGTAATTATTTGCGAAATTCTGAATGGAGGTAGTTAAGTTTGTTTAGGTTTGTCCGCTGCAGCTTTTTGTGATTCAAGAAGTAAGCTCTGAATTTGACTGATGACCACAATATAAGTCACATTTAGCGCCTTTTTCTGTTTCGGTGTTGGCTACTGGCCTGTATCTTAGATCTGAGGAATACATTTGTTTCTTTACACTTGCGAGTCAATCCCGTATCCAATTTATTTTTTCTGTTTCCGCCGCCCTTATCACTGCCAGCATCTACGAGTGCCAAGCCCGAACAATAACTCACATTATGTTATTCTCTTGACCCAAAAAAGGATTATAATCCTATTTAAATGTTTATTATACTGTGCTACAGATATGCTAATGCGGCCTGGATACAATGGAAACGTTTTGGCTCCAACAAAGCCAGATTTTGTCGCACTAGGGTTGGAATAGGTTAATTTTCTTTTGATTTTTACTGTTTAATTGGGAGTCCGATCAAAGTGGCTTAATTAAAATTGAAACGTTGATTAGACGGGGAGAACAAGGAGCGCGGGAAATTGTACATATTACTTTGATAAAGTTGAACGCGATGAAATTTAATGCTCCTTCCTCCAATTCCTGCAGCTACTTTCGGTTAGAATTTTCTTAATCGGTTTAAAATTGGGAATAACGGGGATTAACGCTGCAATATACCTCGTTCTTACCTCTCGGGAAGCGCGGCTAAAGTTTAATTAAATTTTAGCCCTGATTATATGCGAAAATAGCGCGTTTAAAGCGATTGCGAACAAATATTGCTTGATTAAATCCAATCCGCTTTATTTTTCGATTCGCCCCGTTGTCTAGCCTAGACGATTGCGTCTAATTCTGCAGAGACGTCTCGGGACTTGAATTGAAATGCCCGACTAATTCTGCAAACTCGGCCGACGGGAAAATTTCATAAGATGTAATTAAGTTAGAGGGCTCTTTCGCCGATAAATCTGCAAATCCGCCGCGTTCCAACATTAAACATAATTTAGCAAATCGCAGACTCAAATATCGAGAATAAGTAGCAAATATATAAAATATGCATGCATGATTGTGTTAACGTCAATCAGTTTCCATATTGTTTGACGTCATTTTTCTTTTTTGAGTTCACTACAATTTTTTCTACAAAATAGGGATTTTCTTTCTGAATTCAACGATGATGCTCGACTATACCTACTGTAGAGGCCGGCCCTGGCACCCGGCACGGACTCACTCTACAATGTTGTTACGTATTAGTTCCGTAAAAAATGTAAACACTTTTTGTATAATTTAGCGATAAGGATTTACGGTTATAAAATAAAATAAAATTAGTTAGTTCGATCGCGGCGGGTGCTAGAACAGTACATTACAAATAAAGGATTATCATTACGTACTTCTGAATCTTTGCTCTATTGTTGCAGGAATAAAGAACTTCCAATGTAGCAAGGGTGCTGTGTAGTAAAGTGACTAATGGTAGACGACTGCGACAGGTGTTGCCATTAAGGGTAATATATTTTTTTTTATTAACTCTAAGTCTTATCATCCAATTTATTTCAAAGAATTGAGGATTGAAACTAACTTGTTAAATGTTGATTTCAGTAAGTCCCAACTACAATGGCGAAGGAGAAGGATGGATGGCGAGCATAACACCCTTTATTTCTGCAGTCGACTGAAGATTTGCGGTGAGTCGTCTCAATTCTTCACTATACATATAAGGGACAGCTAAAATTGTTTTTTCAAAGCACAAGCTTTACTTTTAATTAAGAATTAAAATTTTTGAAGCCATTAGCCGTAGGTAACTACCTACTTGTAAATTGCCATTTCTTTTATTATTCCCAATACTAAAAAAAACTTATAGTATATGTATTAATAAGTAAATCATGCAATGCTGCTATGGAAGAACTTTGAATAAGTAAGTTTTTCATCATTTGCTACTGATTTGTGTTTCTTTGTTAATGTTTAAGAAAATATATGGCAAATATTATTAGTTAAATAGCAACAAATTTTTACACAACAAGTTTCAAATAAATCAAAAATGGTTACAAATAGTCATAGAAGTGTAGGTATACATACAAAAAATGTTCGGTTTTAGTTTCTACATCATATTGTTAAAAAAGATACAGGGTGTTCTATATGAAAAAATTGAAAAAATTAAATTCAAAAAGTTCTAAATTACATACTTTTAACTTTTACGGTTCGACAGTCTTCACTTCTACCTCTTTCTCCCTTCCCGAACATGATCCTTCGAGACTTTTAAGATCCCTTGCTAGTGCTACGGACCAAGCCACAAAACTTGGGGTGTGAGGCTGCATCCCAGTAGCACTAAAATACCCATTTCCAGTACCACTTGCCCAAGCCTACAAATTTGGAACGTGAGGCTGCGTTCCGGTGGTACATCCTATACCTACTCATCACCAGTACCACTTACTTTAATATTTCTCTATTATATTCGGCAGAAAGTTTCTGATTTGTGTTTCTTTGTTAATGCTTAAGAAATTATAAAATATGGCAATATTATTAGTTAAGTAACAACAAATTTTTATACAATAAATTTCAAAAATTGACACCACAAATGACAACTGACGACAGGTAACTGGAATAAATGTGTATTGCTTGTCGGATAACATAATAATAAATAATAATCCAATAAGACTTTTTAAGAAGTGAAATAAACCATTGTTTCGCCTTTGTTATTAATTTTAGAGATTCTCAATGTAAAGACGTATTCAAGGAAAAATTTTGATTTATTTATGGGATTTATTAAAGTTTGAGTGAACAGACAGCCATAAGTTTTGAACTAATTGTTGCATTGAAATGGTATCTACTTCTTTAAAAAGATCTAATCAAAAATTATTTGGGAAAAAAACTATCATCTTTATCGTCTTTATAAATTTTTATATTATGATTTTTACTTGTCTCTTTATCTATTTCTGAATGAAGCAGGAAGCTCCCTGGGCCGAGCTAATCCATGCTTCTATACCAATAGACAAATAAATTTATTACAATTCTTGTTGCATTTCTATAATAATATGTAAATAAATATCAAACCGTTCGTATTGATGACGGATTTGAAGGTGACTAGCGTCTCTGGTTGCTAGTTACGAGGGGATGTGCGTCCCACTTAATTTCCAGGAATTTTCTTGTATCCTTGTGCGTTCAATCTTTTTTACGTTGAGTCAGTATCTTATCTATAAAATTGAAGAGATTTTTTAGGGGAAACTCTTGACTCTTGTTCATCCAACCTGGTTGTAATTGTTCGTCTAGCGCTGCCGTCTATAAAAGAGGGAGCAAAGTTTTCAATCGATTCTCGCATTGAGGTAAATGATGAAAACAACCTAAAAGTGACAGTAAATGTGCTGCTGATAACAGTTGAACGTATTATTTGGTGATAACAAAAGGGTCAAGTGGGTTATCTCGAGGTATCTTTGGAATCGAATTGGTTCAGGTGGTACAGAACCGTGTTTTGGCGCAACACGGTAATCTGAGGCGGTGGCGGCAACGTCGTTGCATATTTTATTGTGGTCGGGTCGTATTCTGCGACTTTGGAGCATATAATAGAACGTAGGTGGCGGGGCATATCTTCTTATTCCCTTCGGTTCCTTATCTAAATCACGGCAAGATTGACTTCCTTGCAGCTATTCAGTGGGTTAAATGAGTTTCTTTGACGGGTTTTGGCTATGTGATAGAAAGTATCATCTACATTTAAAACGGGCTTTCTCCCCAAACGCGCGCCACGCCATCAAAATAAGACAAACAAATTATCTCAAGAACTGACGTGTTTATCTTAGTGGCCCAGTACATTGTAAAATTGGGAAGATGACGAAATGTTATTTTCCGATTTGAATAAATTAATAATTCATATCGGGGCAATGATTAATCTTTGCTTCAGCCGCCGTACCTTCCCCCCGAAAGTTTTAAGTGAAACTATGTTATTGCGGACCGGAGATTATTTTAATGGGGGCCGTTTTTAATGGAAAAGGGGATATAAATTTTTATTTCTTATCATCCGCTTTTAATTCTCACTTCGATGCGGCTGATGCCGTGAAAAGTTTGACGTTAAACTCTTATTTATCGCCGCGAGATTTGAGACGTTTACAAATTCTGATTAAGATTTTAATTATGGGGGGTTTTCGTAATAAAAATTTACGAGCGCCGTTTTTTCACGGGTCCAAATGAAACGTCAGGCGACGAAACAAATCCGGCAGTTTTCCGGGCTCCGCTTCATCAAGCCAATGCTTTTTTCATCCGTAATCATGGCGGGAAAGTTTCTGGAAATATTTTTATCGCGATTTTGTCAGCCGAAAACTAAGTAAAATATTTCCACGGACCAAGACGCAAACCCTTCCAAAGAATTAACCCTCGTAAAATTATATTGCCATACTTTACTTACCCTGCGAGACTGCAATTAATTCCTTAAAATTAAATTTGGATTGGCGTTAAGGCTCTGGCCGTACGCAATTGCTCCAACAACTTGATGGACGATTAAGGCGGCGTTTTCACTGCCTGTCTGGCTTTATAATCGCCGATAATAAAAGCATTTACCGCCAAAGTAAACAGAGTAACAGCAATTCACGGGTACGGCCCTCTGGAGAAATTAACCCAAGTTCGACAGTCAAATCCAGTCGGGGTCTGTTAATTACGATTTCATGTTGCCGCGAATGGGTCTAGTAGATAGATAAATGCACGTCTGGATGGACATATCTGAGGATCGTCCGCCCCCATAAACATCCTGCAACTGATCCATGCCGGTGCTCGGTCCCGCAGGGCAGGGGCGTTGTTAGCGATTCCTCGTTACCGAAATACCACGTTTTACGACAATTCGCGCAAGTTTTATTGCGGTGAAGACCGAAATGACTCGGACGGCTGGAGAAAATTTGACGGCCGTGAAACCCTTATCACTTACCACCTGACGAAGTCGACGATGACCGGTTGAATAAATAAAACGTTAATGCGGACTTTCAGGCTTACGACTCACACTCGGCGCCACTTCATGATTCTGAGCTGTTTCATCCATTTCTTTGAGATTTCTCTCGTAACATCTTAGTAGGTTTTCAATGATAAACTTAGCGAAACACTTGACTCCTTTGTTACATCGGTTGCTTTACCTATGGTTTTATTGAGGGCCAATATTTTCTCATCAAAATATGTCTCACGATCTATCCTATGTCTAGATCCTATCCACTTTGTGCTTTCAAAATTTATTCTCCATAGTTTTCATCTATACTGGTGGTATATATTATATTATATTATATTATATTATATTATATTATATTATATTATATTATATTATATTATATTCATTAACTATCACCCCACATTTATCAGTAAGAAATACAAAGATGCAGAGAGGACCTAATTTTTATAATTTTCTTCTTCCTAATTTCGACTTTAATTTTAAAATTTTGATTTAATCGAGATTTCAATTTTAATCTTAAAATTTTGACTTTAATTTTGTATGATAACCCAAAATAAATTATTACTACCAATAAATCTTCTTAAAGTTCTTAGAGAGGTTCTACATTTTTAGATTTATATAAACGTTTGACTCTTGCGTTTGACTCAACTGGCTTATTTGTGTAACTGAAAGTCGCCTAAAAGAAAATAATTGAGAGTAATTATGATGGAGATCAGCTCAAAAAACTTAAAAAGTTTAGAAAATGGAATAGTTACTAATAAGTTCGTAAATATTGTCAAATAAGGCACAAACAGAAACTATTGAGACTAGAGCAGGAAGTTGAAAGCAGGCTGAGATTCTATTGTTTTACTTTACTTCGTTTTTTGAAATCTGTAATGAGAGAGGTACTAAATAGCTGTGAAGGTCTTTGACGATAAAAAGGGTTTATAGCAAGGGTTGATAGTCTTCTTTCGGGGTTGTGCTTAGAAAAATAGTTGGGGGTTCTAATTACGTTTCGGATTGGAGCCGGCTCGAAAGGGGACGTTTGCGGATTAATTAAGAATGCAAGCAGCGATTGAGAGTAATTATGGAGATCAGCTCAAAAAACTTAACAAGTCTAGAAAAAGAAATAGAGGGACTATTAAGGTCATGCATATTGTCAAATAAGCCAAACAGAAACTATTGAAACTAGAGCAGGAAGTTGAAAGCAGAGTGAAATTCTATTATTCTACTTTACTTTGTAATCTGTAATGAGAGAGGTTTTAAATAGCTGTGAAGGTCTTTGACGATAAAAAGGGTTTATAGGAAGGGTTGGTAGTCTTTTCCCGGGGTTGTGCTTAGAAAAATAGTTGAGGGTTTTAATTACGTTTCGGATTGGAGCCGGCTCGGAAGGGTAGGTTTACGGATTACTTAAGAAAGCAAGGCGCAATTGAGAGTAATAATTATAGAGATCAGCTCAAAAAACTTAAGAAGGCTAGAAAAAGGACTAGAATTACTAAGAAGGTCATGCACATTGTCAAACAAGACAAACAGAAATTATTGAGACTAGAGCAGGAAATTGAAAGCAGACTGAGATTCTATTGTTCTACTTTACTTCGCTTTTTGAAATCTGTAATGAGAGAGGTATTAAATAGCTGTGAAGGTCTTTGACGATAAAAGGGTTTATAGGAAGGGTTGATAGTCTTCTCCCGGGGTTGTGCTTAGAAAAATAGTTGGGGGTTCTAATTACGTTTCGGATTGGAGCCGGCTCGAAAGGGGAGGTTTGCGGATTAATTAAGAAAGGAAGCAGCGATTCCCGCGTTTACTTGTCGATATTATTGAATATGTTACACGCTTCCAACGCTAATTAATACAGTAAACCCGCCGGAGCGATTATAGTGGTAATAATTTAATTCCGAGATTAATTAATAATTAAACGTACGCCGGCAAGTGGTTTGGATGACCTTCAAGACGCTTCAACTGTCTAGGAATTTGGATAATGAAATTTCTACTAATATGTAACCCGGCAACGGAATTATATTGAAATTTTGGTATTCGAGCCGGTTGCGGTTGTTCGCAACAAACTTTGCGGGCCGATTGTTTGTTTGGTGACTTTATGAAGGACACTCGGACTGGAGGTCTGAAGTGCTACACAAAATGTTGCTGAAACCCGACGGAGCTTTGTGTATTTTGAGTTGCAAACGGCGATGGGTTATTTTGCGTTGTGGCAAAGTTCGAGTGTTCGCATTATTACCATCGTAAATTTAATAACATGCTCGCGACCAGGTTCATAGCTGCCGGTTGAAGCTTTGGCGGAATATTCATCAAACTTGAACAAATGCTAAGCCGGGAGCTTGATTAAATGTTTTTTTGCGTAATCATCGAGCCCTTGCTAGAAATTGTTAACTCAACCCCGACATTTTTAATTTAACCGCCGGATCGGTTTGACAATATTAATTAAATTATTTCTCGTTAGCTTTGAAGAGAACGACTTGCGTTAAGTTTGTACCTTTCAACCTTCACTATAATTACAAACTCCGGCCATAATGTAATTACAAGTAAAAATCGAGATAAATTAATTACGTTAAAATCTCAACCGCTCTTTAATTTGGTTCCGCTTTTACGGCCAGCAGTAAAGATGAAAGTATTTGTGTGTACCTACCTACTATTCACTCTTCGTCTCAAGTTTTTTTTTTAATACAGAGTCCCGCGGGAGAAGAGCCCTCGAGTATTATGGACTTGAGCAAATTAAAATTGTAACGGGCCTGTGGACGTTGCAAAGGAAATTGGGCAATGAGGGTTGCAGCATTATTATGGTAACCGACATAATGGTTATAAAGCTGTCATAATTATATTCATAAGGCACGTAAAAAGTATTTTATACTTGGGGTTTTATGGGGAAAATTGTCGTAGAGGGAAAATTACATTTCCAATTCATGAAACGGTAAAAGGTGGAAGCCGCGTAACTTACCGAAACTTTCGCTAGGTGAAAATTGCCGGGTTTTCATCATGTACCCGAATGAATTATACGTGTTTTTGAATAATATATGAGTCGGGTTAGTTAGAGAAATTTATAGTACACACATACTTAACTGTATACGCTTTCAAATAAATTCACTTTGCGTGCGTACTTCTTGCTTGCTGACGTTCTGTATGTATACAGTATTGAACAAAAGTAAAGCAACTACCTTTAATATTGAAATATATAAAGAGAAAATTGTACTTACTTTTAAAAAGAGATAAGCCACAAATATTAGTTATAATTCTTGAAGCTGACTTGAACGGCTCATTCAGACCAATTCTCTTAATTAATCTGTTCTTGTAGATTGTGGTCTTTTAAGGACTTTCCAATTTTCGTTTAGTCGCCAGAGATCTTGGCCTATTGTAGTTCCTAATAATTATAGAAACGGTGTACCGTCTAACTTGAAATCGTCTTGTAGGTAAAGTAAGTACCTCTTCATTGATACGACGAAATGCATTGATGATGCTCTTCTATTTTGCTTCAAAGCAAGATGCAACATTTTCTCCATATTAGGTGGTTTTAATTACTGTTTTTAAATTATATTTAAACTATTTTTAGAACATAATTTTGAAAACCACAAAAAACTTTGTTGTTATAATACTTTTGTAGTCTAAAAAAAGGAACAAGAACGGAACATTTGGTTCAATACGAAATGTTTTATAATTGAAATGACACCAGCTAACTATAAATATTTCATACACTTTATATTCTCATTCCCTCAACATTTCCATTAAACTTTGATAATCGTTGTAATTTTTGAAATTGTTGCACTACTTTTTTATCCAATGGCGTAGCTTTGTAGTTGTGAAATAATGGAAGCGTCCGCAAAAGTTACAGCGGCGCCGCTTTTTATTCAAATGCAATTTTGGTAACCCATTTGTGGTCAAGTTTGTGTTCCGTGAAGCAATGCCGGAAATGACGGAGGAAGCGTAAAATACATCTTCTTCTTCCTGCCGATCCGACGCACCCTCCTGTCGGCTGCCTTTTCATTTGAATAATAATTTAATTCAAAAGTTGTTGGCAGCCGCGGCATTATTTTCCTTCGTTTGAGTTTTCATTTTAAATATTTTAATACAAATGTATTCGTGCATAATGCGAACGCGGAATTTTATCGGCGGCATGTGAATGAGCGTCTTAAATATCAAACACCCCCCGCCACAGGAGCGAACAGCGATTTATTGCCGGCAGGAACTGAGAATTTTCAGTAAAAGTGCAACTTTCAGACGAACGGCGGGTGCATAACATTAGCCGGAATTTAATTTGCGCTTTTTTGATATGTTTGCGTTCCGTTATGGCTTCCGCTCGCTCATGAATGAATCTTATATCGCTTTTGGGGATCTACCCTGATGCGCTCGAGCTTCTTACGGATAAGAACAAATTCAACTGTCTTACCGCTATCACCCATCAATTTGCCTCCGTCAACCCGCACCTTTTTCTACATTGCCCACTATCTGTCATGAAAGATCGCATTTCGCGCCAATAATAACACTAACAATCACATAAGCTGACGACAACCAACATCTATTTTAATAAATTAGTGAAAAGCGGTTTTCAATTTTCAAAACTTGAACTGCACTTCTACTTGAGTTTGCAACAGTTGGCCTCGAGAGTAATTGTCGGTGCATTATCATTAGGTTGAACGCTATGCTCTACTTCAGGGAGTGACTATGAAGTGCATTTAGCAGCAAACTGAACGGGTCGTATTTAACAGTCTACCAAATTTATCCAATATTTTCATACAAAAAAATACTTTCATTTCCCAAAAATATTAAATGCTCACCAAAATTAAGAAAATACATAATCTTAAAGCGACAACCAAATATTGACATAATGCTGGCCTATTATATATTTTGTTCGCCAAAATAACTTTTGTTGACCATAAATACTAAATGTTTACCAAATTTTATTCCGCATTTAATTCTAATATAATACCCAGATATTTAATTTTCGACAGTGTCTTATATTATTTAGCAGTTAAAAATACTATTTGTTGATCCAAAATACACAAGCAATAAAATGTTGTGCAAATGGTAAATAATTTTATGCAAAATTATAGATGTAGATGTGCTAGGACAAGGAAAATAAGAGTAAAAATAGAAGTGGTTTGCACAAAAAAAGATGTTGATTTCCGTAATATATAAATGCTTTGCTGTAATTGGCTTGCATTATGTAAAACGTAAAACTTCTTTTAGTGGTAATTTCTAATCGTGCTTTTAAAACAAAATTACAGGGCCCAGAACTGACCATGTACAAAACTTTTTTTGCGTGCCTCTTGTCTGGAAGCGCAAGCGGCAAGGAGAGATGCGCGAGCATATTTCATTTTTGGAGTAATAGAATAATTATTTGACGCACAAATAGTTTTTTTGAGAAGCACTAAATATAACTGGATAGCGCGAATATTTATTATGTACAGCACGGAAGCGTAACTTGAGCGTTCTAAATTTGGTGAACATTTAGTAAAATTGATAGATATATAGAATATAAAATGTAAGCAATGGTAAAACAATACGCAGCATAGTTATTTTAGTGGTGATGTTTTCATTTTCTGATGTATAATAATTTGGGTTTTATTTAGATTTTTTGATGCTCATTAAATTTTCTGGTGGACAGTGCAAGGGATGTATGGTTTAATTTGGTGTACATTATATTTGGTCCCAATCTTTTCTACGTTATGCAGATGGTTTTTAACATTTGCAGGATTCTCTGGTTTTGTGTATCTAAAAGCTAGTCAAACATATTTAATATGTCTAAGACGTTTGTTGAATTAACACTGTGGTAGTAACTAGTAATATAGTAATATACCAAGAAAACTTTAATGATCGACCATCTTGACGAAGAAGTTGCTGGTAAAACGTTGTAGGTTAATTTTGGGCCACATGGTTTTGAAAAATGACATAAGTTTTTGTTGAAAAATTTGAAGTCACGTATGCATTTGGAATTATCCCCGTAAAATCGCTGGCATGAGGAGTAGCGGGTAAAAAGACAAAGTGATAAATTAAAAAAAAATATAGAACTTTCCGGCGCGGTCGCTGAGCATAAGGTCTCTTATCGGCCGTGCCGTTTGTCTTTGGCTTGCGGAATAACTTTTAATTAAATCGTCAAGTTTTTACGTTTGAGGTAAGTTTCGAAAAAATTTGCATTCATCCCCAACCCGTTCGGCTGATACAGAATAAAGATAACAAAAAAATTTGTTTGAACTCGTGAAAGTTTTAAATTTTAAATTGCACCGACGAGCTTGGTAGTTTTCTCGTTCGTCTCTAGCTACAATTCGAGCTACGATCAAACGGCTGTGACTGAACGCACCGGTTTCTTTAACTTGGTCCTTCTCCCACCGGTCGCGTTGTTATTGCGATGATTGGCAAACTTTTAATTGAGGAATTCTTCAAATTATTGTTTTATCCCTGATTGGCAATATTTAAATTCGCCGGCGTTTGTCGGATTTGATTAGCATCGAGTTTTCGAAGCTTGGGAAAATAATTGAATTCGGGTCGGTGAAGACACCTAGGCAATCGACGTTTCAACTGGCGGCGTAGACAGTTAAATAAAGGGTTGATTCTAGCCTTCGTCGAGTGGCAGGATATAAATCGGCAAAGTAAACAGTCCTCTGTGTCTGTTTGAGTTGAACGAATACGAATAAGAATGAGCTAAAACTGAGTTAAATTGAAATCACGGTTCTGTCTCAAACACTTCGGCAGCTTCCGCGTCGGATGACGGAGGAGATGCGGTATTAGTTCCTCCAGCACCCCACTTACCGAGATAAATCTCGGTATTAGTTATTAAAAGCGAAAGAACGGGATCAAAGGTGCCACCGGAGAATTCAAACCTTTTGTTCTCTCCAAAATTGTCTTCGAGGAGAATCCACCGCACTTCACCCGTTAAATAATAGAATCGAAATTAGTTTTTTTCTTGCTTCCTAGCCTATGGAAGAGTTTTTCCGTTGTGGAAGTTCCGGAGGAAAATAACGAGATAAGTCCGGCGAGGCCTGAATGGGAGAGAGATAGGCGGGCGAGCTTTAACCCGGTAATTGAAGAAATGATAACCTAAGACTGCTTTTTGTCGTTATCAGATCACTATTAGTCTGTTTGCGCCGAGGGCTGAACGCGGTGCGCTATAATATGTATGTATAAACTTAGCGAATGTAATTACGGGAGTTTGTGATTAATGAATCTCTGGAGAGGTAATTAGACTCCGAACCTTTCGCCTTCAGTTCAGAAGTCCTTAGTTGCTTGCCTATCCTTCCTCCCCGTCTTTGTGTTACTTCCGCTCGCACCCGGGCTTTTCTTATGACGCCTACGTCCACGATTGCCGGAAATTGGGCAAATGCCTCGATATGGGGGCCAACAGCGCCGAACCCTAATGTGCCTAAGCATAGGTCTTGAATTATCGAAACTCGTTCAGTTTTGGATCGCAACCAGCGCAGCGCTTGGCATTCGCCCGGCGCCTCCGCCATTTGCGCGTCATCAGAACCTCCGCGTCAACAAAACTGCGGTTTTGAATGAACACCTCTTTAATAAAATTAGGCCAATGCCAGTAAACCACATTGTTTGTTATTAATAAATTCTTCAATTTACGCAAAATAATAATTTGTAGTAATATAATGTGTTAGCAATGTCACCAGGTGTATTTTTTGCAAGGCCATTGCAGTTTGGCACAATAATTTTTTTAAAAGAACCAGGCGCCAAATCTGAATTTGAATCATTTAAATGCAATACTACTTATCCGGGGTGGTTTCATCCGGTCCGGCACCTGACCGTCGAAATCTGATTGTGTGGGAAGGGGGCTTAAGAAGCTTCGAGTGAAAGTCTGGCAAAAGGACTTTGAGTTGAAAGAGCGCTTTAACTCTTCCTTGGTTAAATACATTTGCTAGGACCTTTAAATTATTTTTATTCCAAATAGTGCACCTCGAAGAGCCTTGTGTGAGCTTAAGCTTGTCCAATGAGTGCATGGCGCGATAGTTGGTTTAACGACCGACAAAAGCGTCTGGGGTCCAATTTCGCTTGTTGCCGTTTTATTTTCTTTATTTAATTACCTACCCTCATATAGCGTGCGTCATCTGTATGTAAGTAGCCCATTATTTTATATAACCTAGTTAATCCGCTATGCAAATAATTTCTGAGGTGCCACAAAGGTTATTAGCAAAGCTTGCGCCAAGGGTCGCCTTTTCATCACGAGCACACCACATATTTCAACAACACATCTTGAAAATTTGCACGTAGCATCGGCGACGTCGTTAAGGGACTTGGCACATTTTCCTTTTTCGTCTGGCCGAGAAAACGTCCTCCAACCATCTCGCGGTATTTTATAGCTTAATTCTTGCGTCTCGGCCTTCCGAAAATTTATTGTTATGTTTCTGTGTGTTTTTGCGGATCTGCCGGCGTTACTTGGAATGCGAGAGACGACGACTCTAACAATGTTTGGTGTTTGGTCAATTCGTTTAAGCGTTTGTCATTGGGGGCGCGCCACGGTCGCTTCGTTGGGCCTAATCAACTGTCCCGCGCCAGCTGAATGCAGATTCTTTTCTGCAGCGTCGCCACAGGCCGCCAGATGCAATTTGCCACCCCTACGCCGACCCACAAACATCAACATCCGAAAAGCTCCAGCCCACACCGGCGAAAAATTATCGCCTTTTAGAGCTTGTACGCGCTCATGTGAGCTTTGCCAACCAAGGGCTATCCCACCCTGGACCAATGGTGGTCAATGTGAAGGTGGGAAATCCAGGTTTACCTGTTGCCTGCTATGGCCTCATGGTTGGCACTTGACCATCTACAACAACCACGTGAAGTTGGGACTCAAGTCCGCAAATACAGTTGTTAACCCAAAGTTTGTGAACCATTTCATTTACCCAAACTGCTCCGCACAGAGCTGACCACAGAGGAACAGGAAAAGATTAACCTGTTATTTCGAATCAAAAGTTTTTCAAACTCTCATTGATGTTGTCAAATTGTGAAGTTATTTCCACTAGAAGGTTATAGAGCTTTCTTTCATTAATAACCTCAATTTTATAAATTAAGATCCCTAAATTGAGCCGCACAAATTTTCTAAAAGCTGCCAAAGGGTTCAAAAGAAAAACAAAGGACAATTGCGTATCCCATCTAATTAAAAACTGAAAGGGCATTAAAAATATCGACTGAAGTGATAGGTCATTTACTGTGTGGATAATTCAGAAGATTGGTGAATTGGGGGGTGACGTCAAGGCCAGACGCTGTCTTTGGAGCTCGTTCGCAACAATCCAGACGAGAAATGGCCAGGAGACAGACACGGACTAATGAAGATGATTAGCTCGTTTGCCTGCAAACCTTAAGTCGGGCCTGACAATCAGGCTGACTTGGTGGTGGTGTTCACCTATCACTCAGCCCTCCCAGCGTCGTGTGCGAGTTTTAATCCTCCATTCATATGCAAATCGGTTTTATTGCTAGTTCCGAGTTTATTAGTAGCGGAGGGACTGTGCTATGTATGCTAATCTTTCACCCCGTCTCGTCCACGGTTGGTTAGACGGGATCCTTTACTACGTAAGTGTTTCGTTACCTTAGAAATCCCACGGCATCGTTAAGTCTGATGTATAAACAGTAGCGCACGTACCGTCAGCGGCGCCTCCGCCGTCGGCAAGTGACACAAATTGAAAATATTCGGGCGGGGACGGCGGTACGTCGTTCGGATCCAATTTCGACTCGATTGGCGCTGGTGCGAACGAGCCACGTCACAACTAATAAAGGCTCCCTACCAGATTTCGAGTCGCACAAAAGTCCATTAGAAATCAACAGCAGGTGGTCTTCTGCTTTTCGAGATGGCGATAAAAATTTAGTTTTGTTTTCATTGTCTTCAATTGAAGTAATTTTAATTGTCGATTGATTTTTTATCCAAAATGTAGCTTTCCACGCACCTTCTTCAACAACTGATTCGTCCTTCTTGCTGGATAATCATTTTCAAACTCAAAAATCAAAAGTCTTCTGCTGTGAACGCATACAATTTTATGTTCCTGATTATTTGATTGAGAGTTGCATCTTTCAACAATAGATATCTTCAGTACAGATGAGGAAGCCGGTTGTAGGTGGTGGTTCGTATCCGGCGTCAACAATTCTCTGAATCGGTTGTTTTCAGGCCTTAATGGAAAATGGTTTTGGTTGGGGAATTAAAATTGAATTTTGCTGGTAGCCGAAGCGGCAATTCCGAAATTAGCACCGCTTTTCGCGGCGGTCTTAATTCTTTTTATGGACGGGCGAAGCCGCCGCCGCCGCCCGTTACAGCAGGAGAAATAATAATTCGGATCCAGACGGGCGCGTTAACATCTGCATAAAGCTGGGGAGTGCGAGTCCGGGCGAAGTCCGGGAACATGTAAAGTGCATCGCTCGAGATCGGCATAAAAGCACAAATATTTGAGCAGTAAACAGTACCGCAGGCCCTACCAATAGCAATTTATATTTAGATTCGAACTTTGTGGTCACATCAGCATGAGATCGGCGCGCGGATACGCACGAGTGCACGGTCTGCCTCATCGCCCGCCATATAACAAGAAGCGCTTGATGGGCACCCGGAGAGCGTGCACCGCCTTTCTCGCCGATGACCGGACTTCCATCGGACCGGACCCGGAATGCCAAGTAGCCGGCAAGATCGCACATACAGCGTACCATTCGGAAGCGCCGAAGAACCTGCCTGAATTTGAATAAACTGGGCCTAATCAGAAGTCTGGTGGGTGATGGCAGAGCCGTCAGCGAAGCGTCACGGGATATCGGTAACCAAACATCTGTACCACGAAGAGCAAACAGCGATGAAAAGGCGCACGAAGAAAAGCAATAAAACGCAACAACAGAGGATGGCTGCGTTGGAATCAACAGAGAGGAACTTGAATCTCATACGATCAGCATTTGAACTAGTTAGAGCATCTATAGGGTATACACACGAATGTTTGTAAATTTTGATAATGGCCCTGGCATAACTTCACCGACTCTGGCGGGATTTACATAATTTCGATGGGGAGAAGTGACCACACCCCGTTGACAAGAGATGGGAAAGGTACAGCTGCCATTTCCATACATAACGACCAATTTGGACCCGAACTTAACTCATGCAACTTTAATGCGTTTGACTCTACACTTCTAGAAAACGCGGGTCAGCACCAGTCCATTTAGCAAAATTTTCCCAAAAAGCCTCCCTCAAATTATTGAAAAGTCTTGATTAGTTAGCATCTGAAGCAGCTTGCCTAAGAATTGCAAATTGTTTAAATTGTGGAGAAGCCAAGTGAAAATCTTAATATAAAAATTAATAACAAATTTTAACTTACCGAGGGGGTGGTGGCAGCTGTTTGAGGGTTTTGCGCGGATTACTTACTTTATGGCACTCTGCGGTATAATTCCTCAATGTTGATTTGGAAAGTTTTTGTTGCTATTTTAAAAACGGTCGTTGCTTCTGCGGGTTTAACGCGAGCATCATCGCCGGTAGATGGACATAATTCAGTGTTGCTAGCATGTTGACGACGGTGCGGGCGTTATTAACTTTATGGCTACTTGCGCACGTTTATGAGTTTCTTTTTTACCGTCTTACACGAAGAAATTTGTTTGTGACGAGTAAATAACAATTTGCTTCGCGAACGTTCGGTTAAATTGTTGAAATTGCAATGTTTGCAAGCAGAAAAATTTTTATTTGAAAAGGGGTGCCGTGCAATCCCCGGCTACAAATAAATTTCTTGATGGTCCGAGTCCTGGCGAGCATCCCAACAATTTCCTTTTGTGCGATAGTGAAAGCAACTGGCCCGCGTCCATATATCTAATAGGAATCTCCTGTGTGTGACGTCTTGGTAGCATCAATCCCTCTCCAGCCCTTATCGATACAATTTAACGTCCAACTTAATGCGGCTATTATATCTAGCAAGTTGGTCCAGGGCAAAAATGTTTTCTCGGCATCCATTTAATTTCCAACGTTCCTCCATGCGATGTATAATTTAGGTTTGTGGAAGTAACAAATGCCTCGTTTGAGTCCCGTTGAGAACAATCATAATTAAACATCTCCGGAAGTAATGTAGCGGAACGGAAGTGGAGAACTGGAAAATGCTCCGATCGAAGTGCGTGTTTCAGTTGAGGACTGCGGGAGATACATTTGCATAATGCAAAACTTCTCCACAACAGATTCCCGTTTAATGTATCTATCAGGAACATGGATTCGTTGCCGCCATTGGCGCGTCCCCTGCAAATAATCCGTACTATAACCAACGGCATCGATTGTTTCCGAAGACACTTGGAAAATGTTCACACAGACCCAACTCAGAAATTGCCTTCTATTGTCGTTTGGACCGAGGCGCGTCTACAAATCCATTGTCAACCTTCTAGCTGAATTACCCGCAGGATAAATGGATGCAGGACGACGAAATTTGTCAAGGTGATAGTTAACTGCAGGTCAAGCCCGGTGATGGATATGATTCGACTTAACAATTTCCGCCCCGGAACTAATCCACACCCGTTGTAAATAAATATAGTTCTGTTCCACAAGAACAATTTTCCCAGATTTAACACTATTTACATCAAATTTGAAGCAACTTATTACCATACAGAATTCCTATTCTTGGCAGTTTTATATAACACGAAATTGCTTCGATGTTTTTAAGTTAATGTTTTGTTACAAAGAGAACGTGATAAGTTCTATGATGACTGGGGATAAAGGCTGCGATTTGCCAACGGAGACGCCACAATGTTGTTCACATAAAAAGGGGGGGCAAAGACCTTAAGGCTCAAGATTAAAATGTTTTTGTTGCTGCATGGTTTTCGCTTGGTTAAAATTCGGTGTGTGCGGCCGAAGCAATTTCCTGTTCAAGACCAACTTATTATTTCGTACTAGACGTGCAACATTAGAGAGGTGATAAAAAGGCGTAAATATCGAATTATATAAAAAGCGAATTTTATCTAATGTTTTACTAAAGATATTTTTATTATTTCTTCCGGCAATAACATTGTTCTTGAACGGCCCTAGAGGAGAAAATGTTTTCTCAAGCATCAAAATTATGAGGGACGTAAAACATTTCACTCCTAAAACCATAAAAATGCTCAACTTCTTCCTACGGAAATATTTTATACTTAAAAATGAAACAAAAGTTTAGTTAGATTCATTAACATTTTTACAACTACATATTGAAATGATTAGAATAGTCTGAACAAAGGAGCAAATGGTTTAATAAAACAAAATTGATAGGCCGTGACGCGGAGAGAGAGCTCGTCAAATCGGAGCCAACGGTCTGGAAGTCAAGGGTATAATTTTTGGCAGGCGTGTCGTAGATACAAAATCGGCCCAAATTTTACCGGACTTATTAATAAGCATATCAAAAAAGAATCCAAATTCTCCCCTAACTACAGGGAGAAATCGTAGAAAAAATGAGCTTTGTCTGTTGGAAACTAACTTCTGGGATTTTAAATTGGCATTCTGAACTTAGGTTGTTAAAACCTGTACGGAAGAGTATCTTTATCTTCATTAGAGTGATTATCGAAGAGTAAAGATTCTAGTAAAGCAAAGAGCAAAAGCTGACTTTTCAGAACTTGGGCTTGTGTTAGATGATGGGTTTTACATCTAAGAGTCTTCACTAATTCGAAACCTGATAAACATTTTTTAAGAAAGTCCTTTTAAATACAATTAGCGATAGAAGACGGAAAAAAATTGATGGATAGACCATGACTTATTGTGGAGGTCTTATTGCGGAAAATTATTTAAGAGTAGATTCTCAGGGCCCAAAATCTGAAATAGACCAAAGTAAAATTAGAATTAGCTCTAAGGAGCAGTTAAATTGCAAAGATCTGCCCCCATAGTTTTACCAGATCTCTAGAATAGTGAATTTAGTAAAAAGGTGTCTTCAGACATGGAAATTATGGTAGTTTTAATTTTCTTCCTTGATTAAAATTAGGACCTTAAAAATAAATTGCTGAGTTTTATTAAAAAGATGTCTTATACAACTGAATCACTTAGAATAGTGTGTCGAGTTAAAAAGCAGCAGCTTTGCCAACTCTCAAAACTTGGTTTGATCGAAGATAAGATGCTAAGTTGTGTAGAAGTTTAACTGACAAACCCTTGAGAATATTACTGGCTATACGAAATATTGAAGAAAATGTTACAGTTAAGAGACCACCCTTATTGTTTTAAATATTAATGACTTTGCTAAGAATTCGTACTAAAGGATTTTTTTTAACTAAATGATAAAAAAGGATACTGAAATTTTATATTTCAACCCTAAGTTCTATGTTTCAAGGATCAAAATTGTAGGCACCTAAAAAGCACAAGGCGGGGGAGCACAAGAGGTTTTTATATCCTTCTCAGGGCCAACATGACCGCCAGTGTCCTGGTTTCTTCAGGGTTGCAACAAAGATAATTTGGAATCTCTTCATAAAGAGTATCTGTTTATTATAGGTAATGGTGACACCCCATTGAAACTTTGGTAGGCATAAAAAATAAAGAAACATTTTTAATTTTCTGAATTTTCTTTTACCGCGTAAAAGTGGTTTTAGGGTTAAAAACAAATTGAGGTGTATTTCACTCATTTCGAAGATTAGAAAACTGTTTGAAAGGATTTGAGGTTGACAAAGTTGACTTTAAATTGAAAGCGGCCTATTTATATGAGGCGCCGTTGTGGACAAAATAAAATTTTTGCAATTTTATATAATTTTGCCAAATATTTATAAATGCTGTTGATATTTATAAGAAAAGCACAACTTTTATTTATGTTCACCATTTATATAGAAAAATGTTAAGTTTTATATAAATATCATGTCGCGTTAGAAATAATAGATAACAGTGCTGACCGTGATATAAAATTGCGCACTTTTATAAATAAAGTTGGCACGCTCTCGATATAAATTTGTGCGGCCGTGATATATTTATTGACGTTTGCCACCAAGACGCCAGAGGCCGCCACGAACGGAAGACTTACAATCCGGCAACGCTGGCTGCGGTTTAGTTACATTGCTAGTGACAAATCTGTCAAACTCGAAAGTTGAGGTTAGAGGTTAGATAAGCGACAGAAACAATAAGCATTAAAAAGGTGATATGAGTTAAATAGTCATTTATTTGTGTTTACTTGTGCGTAATTGTTAACCACTTATAACCTCAACTTTTGAGTTTGACCGATTTGTCACTAGCAATGTAACTAAACCGCAGCCAGCGTTGCCGGATTGTAAATTTTCCTTTCGTGGCGGCCTCTGGCGTCTTGGTGGCAAACATCAATAAATATATCACGACCGCACAAATTTATATCGAGAGCGTGCCAACTTTATTTATAAAAGTGCGCAATTTTATATCACGGTCAGCACTATTATTATTTCTAACGCGACATGATATTATATAAAACTTAACATTTTTCTATATAGGTAAATGGTGAAAATAAATAAAAGTTGTGTTTTTCTTAAAAATATCAACAGCATTTATAAATATTTGGCAAAATTATATAAAATTGCAAAAATTTCATTTTGTTCACAACGGCGCCTCATATATTTAAGTAGTTTATGCAAGTTTCATCAACATAGACAATTTTAGATTAAAAACATGAACAAAGGTTAAGGAAGGCGTCTAGCACGCAACAATTGAACGCTCCTTCATTAAATCTGGGTATAATTTGAGTTTTTTACAATAATGTAAACACCTTAAGTGCCATTTAATTTCAAACTAGGGGCAACTATCGATCAGCTCACTCTTTGTAATTTGGGCAATAAATTGTCCTGGCAAAGTATGAGCTTACCTGGAGTTTTTTTGGGGAGGTGTAATTTAGGTTTATTTTACTGCAGCCATTTATTGTCAGGACCTGAATTACAACAGCAAGGGGAGCACCGGTACGAAATGACCATCAGGAATTGTGACTTACACTTTAACAATTTTGGCGGAAGAGCAATAATGAAATTATTGACGGTACGTGTTAAAATTGTTGTTGCAGGGATGTTGGGCGGAAAGTCCACTGTTGGTGATGGCTGCGTCAATTCCGGCAATTTTTCCGTCGCATTCGTTTATTAATCCATTGATTGCGCAATTAAGAGCTTCGCCAGTGCAGAATTGCCACTAACAAGTTAGTTACGGTGGGATCCTGGCGCGTTTACTTTTGTTAGAGGGAAGTGTGGTGTAAAATTGCGTGCCTGAATTTGCATGCCGGGCGCAACCGTCTCTCTATACATGTAACATGTAACTGCGCTGTTACTTATAATTCAATTCCGATATTGCGCTGTCTCCATGTTTAATTTGGCTTATTATGTCGTCATGTTTGTTTTACACTTGAGTCTGTGCCATTCACTGATGAGATTTGCGAGTCCCGACGCGGTAGACAAACAGCGGGGGCGGTGCTGGGGGGC
The DNA here is from genome assembly GCA_951805265.1 of Schizotus pectinicornis. Taxonomy (NCBI): domain Eukaryota; kingdom Metazoa; phylum Arthropoda; class Insecta; order Coleoptera; family Pyrochroidae; genus Schizotus; species Schizotus pectinicornis. Next base: position 9,289,218 of record OX638206.1, on the reverse strand, counting down.
CGAAGACGCGTCCGCTCCCCGGGGACGGTGATCCGTAACTTCGACGGCACTGAAATTTGCCAAGTTTTCCACCGACCGGTCCCATTGTGCCGTCTGCTTTTACCTTGATTGTAGCTCATTGTCGTGTTGTTAGTTTATTACTTGCGCGATTATTCGCTTTTTTCCCCGTTCGGAACACAATGACGCTTAACTGACTCTGTCTAATCCGTTTAATTATCCGGAATTTACCTTTAGCGAATAAACTTTGGGGCACAACTACGTATTCTTGTAATGCGGACGGGTTCGTTGCCGGGAGAAAAAAGTTTTGCGCTGAATTACCAACGGATTGCTGGGGCTCTTTTGTTTCAGAACTCATTACAGGAGCTGCAGTTACAAGTTTAAAAAGCCGTCCGAATAAAAATTAGAATTTTGCTTTAAGAGTTTTACGCTATGTTGATTTCATTACACCGTAAATAAAAACAAATCCGGCAAGAGTTAAAAGCGCACTCGCTGTTACGTAAACAGAGCGTGCAAGCTGCTGTATTGTGGTTAAGGAAACCTCCCTTCTCTAGATGCACAAAACGAAAAATTTTGCTGTGAGAATCGCGCAATTAGAAGTTTTTGTTAGCAAAAAGGGCTCTTAGGTTCAACTTCAACCGATAACGAACCATAATTCACAAGTTTTCACAAGAAATTTACGGCTTACCACGCAGGCACGTAGTCTTCTTGCGCAGTCGCTGAAGCAGCAAAGCCATTGACTAATACGCCTGTCTTTATCAAAAAAGTATGAAGAAAATTAAAAGGCACATGAAGAATAATAGTTTTACTAGTATGTCTGAGACAACTTCAATTAAAATTTAAAATTAATTAATTCTATTCTGTACTGATGTCACTGTTAAATGTTATTGATAATCTGTTTAGATACTGCAAGTGACAGTAGTGATTTTTAAAGGGTCGTACTTAACAGTTTACCAAATTTACCCAATATTTTCATACGAAAAAATAATTTCATTTCCCAAAAATACTAAATGCTCACCAAAATTAAGAAAATACATAATCTTAAAGCGCCAACCAAATATTGACATAATGCTGGCCTCTTATATATTGTGTTCGCCAAAATAACTTTTGTTGACCATAAATACTAAATGTTCACCAAATTTTATTTCGCATTTAATTCTAACATAATACCCAGGTATTTAATTTTCGACAGTGTCTTATATTATTTAGCAGTTAAAAATACTATTTGTTGATCAAAAATACGCAAGCAATAAAATGTTGTGCAAATGGTAAATAATTTTATGCAAAATTATAGATGTAGATGTGCAAGGAAACTAAGAGTAAAAATAGAAATGGTTTGCACAAAAAAGATATTGATTTCCGTAATATATAAATGCTTTGCTGTAATTGGCTTGCATTATGTAAAACGAAAAACTTCTTTCAGTGGTAATTTCTAATAGTGCTTTAAAAAAAATTACAGGGCCCTGAACTGACCTTGTACAAAACTTTTTTCGCGTGTCTCTTGTCTGGAAGCGTAAGCGGCAAAGAGAGATGCGCGAGCATATTTTATTTTTGGAGTAATAGAATAATTATTTGACGCACAAATAGTTTTTTTGAGAAACACTAAATATAAATGGATAGCGCGAATATTTATTATGTACAGAACGGACGCGTAACTTGAGCGTTCTAAATTTGGTGATCATTTAGTAAAATTGATAAACATATAGAATTTAAAATGTAAGCAATGGTAAAACAATACGCAGCATAGTTATTTTAATGGTGATGTTCTCATTTTCTGATGTATAATAATTTGGGTTTTATTTAGATTTTTTGATGCTCATTAAATTTTTTGGTAGACAGTGCAAGGGATGTATGGTTTAATTTGGTGTACATTATATTTGTTCCCATTTTTAAATAACATTTCAATTGTTTATATTGCGTTGAGATGCATCCCCATCTTCCAGGTAGCCCAAAGTGGGCGGACCTTGCAGCAAATCTTTATATTATTCTCCCCTCGTTCAACCTTATTATACATTATTTTATATCTCCTTCAACTCTTTATTTAGTTTCCTCATTCCTCTCAACTTCTGCCTTTACATATCCTGTTCTCTCACACTACGGTATCCTTTCCCTTTTTTTGCTGACAATTCTTCAATTGTTTTGCTACCTTCTTTGATGGGGTAAAAAGACAAAAGTTGAACTAAGTAAATTTTATAAAGAGTAGATATTGATATTGTACTTGGAGATATATAAGCCAAGTTGACTCACTACCCTCCATTCATTATTAATAAAGCGAAGATTACTTTATAGCAAAGAGCAGTTTGACTTGCTCTCAACGGTGTGGCAAATTTTAAAATTACCAATCTAGTAGTAACAACAAAAGAGTGTTTCATTAATTAAGAAGATATTTGTTATATTATGTGTATTACCAAAATTTAGATTAATGTCAATAAAATTGTGAAGTAAAAGATCATCAGAAATAGTGTGCACCAGTTTAACTCTGTACAGGTTCCAAATAAATTCGTATGCAATTCAATTTCTTCATAACAACACATAGACTTTCTTCTGTTATCTCATGAGTGAGATATAAATGCTGTCATATTGGGTAGGTCTTAATAATGTCATGAGGATTATTAATTTTTGCGTTTTAATCTTTGAACATCTTAAATAAGGTAGGATCAGAATTTATATACAGATTAATATTGTTTCTTGTAGCTTTAATAATAATTATTCTTTTACATTAATTTGGTAACTTTGAGTTTGATTTGCTAAAATCCAAAATTTGGTCTCAATTGAGTTAAAGTTTAATTTATAATTTTTAAAATAAATATTAGATTTTGTATTATATGCGTGCACATACGGTAGATAAATAATAAATAAAAGATAAAGATTAAAGATAAATAATGCCGGGTAGTTCGAATAATGGTTATCGAAATTAAAAATGTCCTAACGTAAATACTGCAGTTTTCCTTAATTACCGACGAGCCCTTTGCTTGAACGTGCTGTTTCGTGTAATTAACGGGCAGATGATACATTTCCATGAATGCTGTTTGCTCTTATCTAGCATTGTTGATACGGAACACGCCACGGTGTATATCAAATTTAATACGTGAAACTACGGCTTTGTACCGTGTGACGCCCCTTTGTGTGTTTGAGTGCTAATTACGGACCTTACATGGCATTTTTGTGTAGCCGGTCTCCTTGCGATTTGCAGTCAGGACAGGGCCGGGCTAAAATGACGCCGATAGCCGTTCAATTACCGTTTTATAGATTTCGTCGATTTAACGAGTAGGGCTGTTCGCTAATCGGTCCCGCATCTGTGCACCTTCCACGGAATCTAATCTCCCCGTTCCGGCCAGATCCCCGGTTATTGCAGATGTAAAATAACACCGCAATGATTGCAGGACATTCCGGCAGGACGTGACGCAGGAACGAATGCAAGAGAAAGAACGAGACCAGGAAGGGAGACGAGCCGTCGAAATATAATTACTGACAACGAACGAAACCAACAGGTCGGACTAACGCAATAGCGCATTTTCTATAAAACGCTAATTGTATTAAACGCCCGGAATATCGACGGGCTAATGAAAATTTAATTCCGAGCAGAGCTCGCACGAAAAATCGAGGCTCATCCGACATGGAAATTGCAAACATCAAAGAAATCGTGTGATTGCTAATCAGCCCATCGACGTAATTGGACGGAAAGATTAACGTTTCGAGTAGTGTCTCGGTACTTGAAACTGATGGGCAGAGGATGTTTAAATTCCCGGAAAACGGGTCTGGAGGCGGCTCGTTCGCTTTGAAGATACTGTTGGAGCCCTGCCATTCTCGTAAAATTAAATAATACGTCTTTTTTATGGTCACATGACGATTCCTTGGAGCCGACGTACCCATATAGAAATTCCCCTCGATCCCGTATTAGGTGTTTACACTTAGTTTGGCACAGGTTTAAAGAAACGTCATTGATTTGATATCAGAAGTCATCCGCTCGTCATCTCGCCGATTCAATATTGGCAGCCATGAATTATACATGGCGCGAGGAATTGGAAAGTGCCGATTTTATTCCTATATTTCCACCACCTCGACTTAGCCGTGTCTCTAATCCCAAGTTTCGAATCTAACAATTGTAATTAACCCGGAAAATTGCAACTTCTCTCCCGATTTTACAACCGTCCAAAGCGCTACGTCCACGAATCCTGCCAGAATAACTCGCTATTCCGGGTAGGGGGTGGCGCAGTTGGCACGGGTTTCTCGACACGTCAGGCTATACCTGGAAATAAAGTGGATGATTCGGGGACTGCAAAAACTTTAAAATGAAACCATGTAGGATATTTCAAAGGGAAATAAAGATTCCATTCTATTTCAGTGCCTCCACAGTGCCGGAGGATTGGGTACCGGAAAAGAGGTTTCCTCTGACAATCGATTAAAAGTGTCGTTATCGCATTACTGCCGCATAATAATAGTGCATCGGTGTAATGTATTCGTTCATTTGGAGCTAAACCCAAACATCACTGCGAAACCATGAGAATTATCACTAGAGCTATTAAACACATCATGGCCCCGGTTTATCTACCAAATTACGATAAATGTAACCCCGCCGCAATTATTATTTACCAACACGAATTGAAGTGACCGCAGACAGAGTTTTATTGGTTAATAATTATTATTTGCATTTAGCCGACATCAAATTAACGGGATCGGACATTTTTGCATTACCTCATAAATCGGTTTACTAGTGATCCACCAATTAATGCTGTTTCATATCAAATTTTGCCATTAATTATTTTTCATAAATTTTAGATGGTAATTATACTTTGTAAAATGCTTACAAATCTATTAGCAAATTTAGATACTTAAACGAGTAAATAGAAATAACTCCTACTCTTTTCATAATTCTTGTAAGAAAATCAACACTTTCAGTAGGAATAAAAGGTTACTTTTTTATATCTAATGCAAATAAAAATAAATTACTTGCATAACGAGGGAGACTACTAAATACAATACACCTCAATGATAAGTTACACTGCTTAAAAAAAATAGGACAACACTTCTTGTTGACGCCATTACTTTAAAATGGGAACAAATATAATGTATACCAAATCAAACCATACATCCCTTGTACTGTCTACCAGAAAATTTAATGAGCATCAAAAAATCTAAATGAAACCCAAATTATTATACATCTGAAAATGAGAACATTACCACTAAAATAACTATGCTGCGTATTGTTTTACCATTGCTTACATTTTAAATTTTATATGTCCATCAATTTTACTAAATGTTCACCAAATTTAGAGCGCTCAAGTTACGCGTCCTTGCTGTACATAATAAATATTTGCGCTATCTATTTATATTTACTGTTTCTCAAAAAAACTACTTGTGCGTCAATTAATTATTCTATTACTCCAAAAATGAAATATGCTCGCGCATCTCTCCTTGCTGCTTGCGCTTCCAGACAAGAGGCACGCTAAAAAAGTTTTGTACAAGGTCAAATCAGGGCCTTGTAATTTTTTTTTAAAGCACGATTAGAAATTACCACTAAAAGAAGTTTTACGTTTTACATAATGCAAGCCAATTACAGCAAAGCATTTATATATTACGGCAATCAATATCTTGTTTTGTGCAAACCACTTCTATTTTTACTTTTATTTTCCTTATCCTAGCACATCTACATCTATAATTTTGCATAAAATTATTTACCATTTGCACAACATTTCATTGATTGTGTATTTTTGATCAACAAATAGTATTTTTAACTGTTAAATAATATAAGACACTGTCGAAAATTACATATCAGGGTATTATGTTAAAATTAAATGCGGAATAAAATTTGGTGAACATTTAGTATTTATGGTCAACAAAAGTTATTTTGGCGAACAAAATATATAAGAGGCCAGCATTATGTCAATATTTGGTTGTCGCTTTAAGATTATGTATTTTCTTAATTTTGATGAGCATTTAGTATTTTTGGGAAATAAAAGTATTTTTTTGTATGAAAATATTGGGTAAATTTGGTAGACTGTTAAATACGACCCCTTTAAGATAGTAACGCCATAACGATGCGTCTTCTAAATTCTGAAAGTTTCACATTTTTTTGTGAGAAAGTGACTTCGGCAATTTTAAAAAAAAATGGCGTCAACACGAAGTGTTTTCCCAATTTTTTTGAGCAGAGAAGAGAAGATAAAGGACAGACTTAGATTTTAATTAATATTGGTTAACTGTATTAAACTATCTGATGTAACATGCAAAAGTTTAATAAAATTATTATTATACATAGTATATACAATTGCAAAATTACGTTAAGCAGGCCAATGGACGGTTACTGGAAGGTGACACAATAAATCCATTAGATAATGAGTGGGTTTAGAGCAAATTGGGTTGATAATTTTTAGATTCCGAACAATGTTCGAGACGAATCTGCCGGAAGGAAAAGTACTTCTCGATTGGCGTTGTTATGGTTGGCCTGTTGGGATTTCCTTGGCATAAGAAAAACAAATTAAAACCGGCATCCACATATTCCGTAGTGCCTTTATGTCAAGATATCGCAATAAAAACGCAATGAAAAAAATGCCTGGGAGGATCGGCAATAGTAGATTACCATGCAACTCGGCGCCGGGGTCAATTTATATGCTCGGGGTGCTTTATACAACGGACATAAAAGAATAATCGCTTTTAAAATGTAACGCTTTGCGCCGGTGAAAATAAAAAGATGGCGAGATAGAGCGTTAGATTGGGTTTCTCAAATAAATGGCAGGAATAACTGTCGGAGAGTTGAAAAACGCGTCGTGCACTCGGTCCGGAATTATATAAAAGTGAGGCGCATCATTGGCGGCCACTCTTTGGTCCATTAGTTTCTTTGCCGGTGCACTGATGAGGCAGTGATGCTTGATTGGATGTCACCTCTCCGCCGTCGCAACGATCTCATAAAAAAAAAAACGGGCGGTTTGCCTAACGCAAATAAGGGCGCCTGCCTCTCAGATCGCTCAAGAAATCCATTCCGCATCAGAGTCCGCTCCGATAAGCTCGCCGCTTTTTCAAAATTATATTTGTTTAATCTGAATTGTAGATATCATTTTCGAATGAAAGCGATATCGAGGGTGCAAATGTATGCCTCAGTCCATTCAGAGCTTTTATTGAGCGCTTTATTGCGGTAATAGGCTTAACGCAATCTAGGCGCTATCAAAATGCGAATTCCGTGTTCCGAGGTGGCCCTAAATCAACATCCATTGTCAAATGGCCGCTTTGACATAAATGCGCCAATAACCATTTAATTTGTTGCATCCGCACTTACCGTAAAGCGGAATATATCTTGAGCACACAGCAAAAAACCACTTTCTTCGCGACTAAAATCCCCATTAAAATGAATCATGAGCAACATATATTATTTGACGAAATTCGCCGTGCTCAATTAGGCGGATCAAGCTACCCTGCCATCTTTGCCGGCGTATGTTGTAAGAAGAAAATTAAATTTGAATATCCTTTTACATTTGTTTCCGTAGCAGCTATTTTCCCAACATAAATACCCTTTTAACAGGTAATCAAATAAATACCCACGCGTACGAAGCAAATTGAAATCGACCTTATTATAACGAAACATCTTTATTAAAAATTTTATATGGCCCAAATTTTTACGTAATCTATTTTCAATGCCGCCTTGTTGGTCTGCAATTTCCAGGTCGGCAACCACTGCTTGCGACCTTCCCAAAAATCGCTCAAAGCCCTCGTGGAGTTGTTGAGCCAAGGTTTTCCTCCAGGATTCGTGGCGTCGTCAGGGAAATATCCACCAGTCGAGCCCACGGCCAAGTTCATGATTACATAAAATTCTTGATCGAACGGCGCCATTTTCGAGCCACTTTTCCACGGATTACCAACGCCACTCGTCGTTAAATTTCCCAACTTCCAAAAACCACCTTCGGGGAGAACTACTTTACCAATTTCAACGTCATCGATTGAGAAAATAATTGCTTCTTCTGTCCAGTCAAGTTGGTAGCGATGAAAATCATCGGTAAAACCTTTAGGGTCCCGCTTAACGAAATTGGTGGACTGGTAGAGATTCATTGTTGTTGTTGGTCCCCAATGGAGAGTGCTGCCGAATTGTTGTTGTCCTATGTTATTGCCGTTTTTATCCAGGAGATTTTCGTTACCGCGGCCTTCCATTAGATCGATTTCGCCAGAAGTCGGCCAAGATCCATATTGATTTTCACGTGGTAGAAGCCAAATTGCAGGCCAAAGCCAGTCGCCCTTTGGCAGTTTTGCTCTAACCTCCAAGTAGCCGTAACAAAAAGAAAATGAATGGACCGTTCGAATTTTGGCGCTTTTGACTGGATTGACAATATGCTGCCGATTGCCGGTTCGAAGACAACCGTACCACCGGGAATCTGTGCATCTGTGGAACAAAATGTTTATTTTTTTTCCAGGAAATGGTGTTAACTTACTTACTGAGACACTGGACTGTTTCCGTTAATGTCTAGAGTGCCGGAATATAGAAACTTTTCTCCTCGGTCATCCGACAATAGGGTGGGTTTTATGTTCAAAATTCCATTTGCGACAAAACTATTGCTTCTATTGTTATTATACCATTGAAATTCCCAATTCTGCAAATAGTCATGGCAATTGAAGCAAACCATTAAACTTTTTTCACTTACCCCTCCTCCTGCTAAAGTTTCTTCATGGTTCCACACTTTCAAGTCGAAATTATCGAAATTATCCTCAAATATTAAATCCCCGGAACAAATTTCTCCTTTAGGGGCATGAGTGCCACTTGCCGTGGTCAGGCTGGGTTTGGCGCAAGCACCATCGCAGTAATGCTGGGATAACAGTGAGATAATCGTGATCAAAACTATGTACATCGCGATTTACAACTGGCGTGAGACAATGGTGCTGGCGTTTATATGCAAAAGTTTTTAGCGTAAAAAGTTGTAATGATGATGATAAACGAAAACCGACTTTAATAGCATATTGAAATAAGATCTCGTTGAAGGTTTATTATTGTAAAATCGTTAAGTGTGAAATCCCCTACACCATCAAGGCCATGGTCTGGATTGACTGTAGCAGTAAGCGTAACCAATTCCTGTTAGTTTTCCTGAAAAGGTCAAGCACCCAAAGTCAACACGAGTCGCGGTCAGTATGATTACATACATGTGACTTGTACTGTTATTTCAAAGGTATAGTTACAATTTTACTAAATATTCTATTTTCAACGTATGGACGTATGGTAGCTTTTTAAGCAGTAACTGCAGGAACTGGTTGTTTTAAGACCGCTACACATACCTATGCAAATTGGCCTATTTGGGTTGTCCAGCAAAGTTGAATGTCAGGTCTGTTGTTCCCTTGCGTAATCTGGCTAAGCAAAATACTTCTTGAAGTAACAGAGAGATAAAAAATTATAGGAAACTAAGGGATTGATCGTCGTCACAGTCAGAATGATAAAGCTGTGACTGATGGTTGTATTGCAGAAGATTTTAAAACTGAAAAAAGGTAGAAATGTCACTTTTAGAAGAACTACTCTTACACTTCCGTTATTCTTTCTTTTGAAATCACCGTTAGGGCCTTAGTTAAACTTTTCAATTTTAAAATTTTAAAAATCTTTAGTTTCTTAATTGTAATTTGATTTATTTTAGAAAACTATTAATTAATAATAAAATACTATTTATTAGGAAAGCTAAAAACATATGATTATCTGTCTTGTGTTGTCCTCATTGGCCCTGTTTCTATTTTTCATCCTTCATTTCCGTTTGCATTCTTGCCAGCCATGTGGTGTGCATGATATGCATGGGAAAACCAACGCAAATATTTCAGTGAAATCTTGTGACTGCCCAGCAACAAACCCCAGATGTAATTTATAGCTAACATCGACTGCAACTTCTCAAAAAGTGACATAAAATTAAATGTTTATTTTTTTAATTAGCTCGATAATCGTTAAATTTAATTTAGGTCTGTATTTAGTAATAATTTTCTACGGTAGACGCAAGGTTAAGTCAGAGAATCTTGGGGTGTCTTCCGAACCCATTTTCAACTACTTGCTAGTAAATTCTAGATAGTAACATAATGCTGTAAGTTTGAGGATTTTGGTCATTGTCTCTAACTCCGAGTGAAACTCGAAGCTATTATAAAACTTACCCCTTATGTAATTGATTTTGCTTTTTTGTGGTGAAACAAGGTGATTTTATCTTTAACACACGGAAAAATCATGAAATCATAGGATTTAAGGTGTTAACAGTTAACAAAAAAATTGTAAATAAACGCCTAAAATTTCCCGGTTGCGACTCGAAATTTAATCTTGCCGCATCGTCAATAACAGTATTTTTCTCAATCTTGTTGCATAATGTAATGTACTACATTATACCTTTTATGATTAAATTGACAAATTTTTTGCAAATGTTTTACTAACTCTGCACGTTCCGACTAAACTACACGATAACTTTAAAGAGTTAATTGCGGGCCTTAACGTAAATTTTTTCTTGATTTATTAATCTAAGATAACGCTGTTTAAATGTTATTTGGGCGCTGGAAGAGAATAGACTATAGTTTATCATGTAAAGGAGCGACCCTTCCATAAACTTTTGTTTAGCCATAAAATCGTCTCTTTGAATATCGATGGTGCATGGTAAAAAGTAAAAAGCTTGCACTGAAAAGTAAAGCACTGAAAAAGTCCATATGTTGAGGAAAAAGTTTTGGCTGCCTCAAGGGGGTAAAAGTTTGAGTGGATAAATTTGTGGTGACTATCTAGCTCTATTTTCTTTGTGCCATCTAGTTTCTAAATTGAGGTGTTCAATTTATGGCATCAGAAATTCGTAGATGATTTGTTTTATTTCATATGCAACACGGATTTCTGTTTGGGTAGTTTTTTCTTTCCACAACTTTTCCTTCACATAAAGCTTTGAATAAAGTAATAACTTTTCATTATTTCTAATAAATCTGTCTCTGCAGTAGTTGTAGCAGTTTCTATGATATCAAATTTAACTTTATAAATTTGTACATTTCTTTTATGTGTCTTCCTTTCTTATTGTTCAAATTTCCCCGTATAATTTTATTCCAGTACATAATTAACTTTCTTTTAGATTATTTTTTTATTTGTGTACCTATTGGTCTCTCATATTTCTTACTCTTCTTCTTAACGGACTTAATTTATTTCCTTTCACATTTCCTCCCTTTATGTGGACTTGGTAAGCACAAGGGGAGGCTTCAATCCTATTGAGAATTGAATGAATGGTACTGGCACTGACGACGGGTTGAGTTATTTAAATTTAATCCAAATTCAATGACGAGAACCAATCAATCAGTAAGATGTCAAGCCAAAAGAAAGATGAAAACTTTCAAAACCACAACCGCTTTACCCAACAGGCAGTGGTGAGGTCTTCCATGACATTATCTCATAGGAAGCAGCAACAATGATAAGCTTTTCTTTCATAGATTTATCATCTTGAGTGGAAATATTTTGAAAATTGTCGTCTTTCTGGTGGAACTCTTGTAATTGGTGTTGAAAATCGCGTGAATGCGGTTCGTGATGGTCTCGGTGGGGACGTGTCGCGTTCGTTAGTTAGGCCAGATATGCCTCGTTTGATTTACTTTATAAAGCGCTAATTTTCAGGCGTTCATTTGTCAGAGGAGGCCGTCCGGCGCCAATTCGATGCAATTATTCGCTATTGTGCTTGAGCGACGCCCAGCGCACATTAGCACCATTGTGCCGTCGGACACATCAGGCCGTCATGACCTTACATGACGTGACAACTTCCGGATTCTGCCATCGCCGCTAATGACCCTCCAATCCGCCATCCGATCCTTCATCAAAAATCCCGAAAAGTTGCCAGTCGTTCATTGTTGCGATTGCAAGTTCGCGAGTTGTGTGCTGATTGAAAGTTGCAGCTCTTCCTTCCAAGTTAAATTAGTATCGGGAGGGTCGTCCCCGAATCCAATAACAATTCCTGCAAAATCCGACCGCGTGAACTTCGCTGCGCCCGGCTCACACGTAATAAATAATTAAAGGGAAAATGTGCTTCCCTTACCCACCTGTCGCCCCGTCCCGACCTAACAAATGGGTCCTGCACAAGCCGATTATAGGAGGCCACCCGATAGATAAATGGTCGATAGCTTCCAGGTCGATCCGCTAAATTACATTGCTCGCTGCTGTTAAATTAAAAGCGAGTTAGTCTTCGACATCGCCCGATTGCTTTTCTTATTGTTCCTTCTTTCCCACCGCCCATGACTTGAATTACGGTCCTCCTCACCTTTAATTTCCTCCGGATTCGCAAATTTCCCCCGATTTTTTGTCTTCCAATTAATGAACGCTACTGGATCAGTTGACTTGGCCGAGACCAGTTTCTTATTTACACGTCATCCCAACGTCTACCCATTTATCTTCGTCCTTTTGGGATGGCATCTGCTCCTGTCTGGTTAATTCGCACCGTGTGATCCCTGAAATGGATGATTGCTATCTGAAGGTGGAAGCTCCCATTGTTCGACGTTGCCTACTTGCCGATTTTCACATTTCATTTCTTGGCGCCCTTTGTACGCCCGTCTTCTTAAAATAGCTTCATATCGCATCTTTGACAGCGCCTTTATGTATACCCCGGCGCATAAATTGTTTTCCGGCTACAGGTGAGCGCCGGATCGGACGGAAAAATTGCCGAATTTGAATAGGGCGCCATCACACACCTCGTTCCCGGTTCCTGTTCCTTCGGCACGTGTCTAAATCAAAATTAATTGTGCGACGATTTATGCGCTCATACATCAGCCTCCCGCTTCCCGACAAATATGAGATTTATTATGCACAAGAATGCTGTTTTAATTTATGCAGAATTCCGCGTGCCCCTCGAGGTGCCACCCTTACACGTCACCGTTTAATATTATTTAGGAAACTGAAATATTGGACTGATTAAAAACGACGGTCTTTGTAACAGCGAAACCAACCTCGAAAATTTTGATCGTCAGAGACAATGGCGAGATACGTAAAGCGCGCGGTTTCCGTAACTTTCCAGCATTTGACATTAATTCTGGTGGCTACTATCATTTCGGGACGATCGCGCAGCTTCTGCTTGGCATTTAAAAACTGCATGATTAATTTCGGAATCGTATTTGGAGGGCGGCCGGAATGGAGCAATAAATCAGGGCGGCGAATTTTTTGCGACACGACTTGACTCTCTACATAATTATAAGGATTTTAATTAACTGTAGGATTGGAGACATTAATCACTGGGGTGTTACTGATGAGTAATCAGCATATATACTACATAGCTCCTACCCTCGGCGGCAATGAATTGCGGCGCCCGGGTAACATTAATTTTATGCAATTGCTGAGTTCGCAGTCGCAAATGATCGGGAACGCGAATTAGTATGAGCTCACGCCATTTTAACATTGACAATCCGGCAATCGCCCCGCCAAATCGCGGCCGTCCTCAATTTTTCGCAATTAATTCGCGCCCAATTGATTTTTGAGACGTAATGCAACCGAAGCGAATCCCGGAGGGGTTGCATTTCCCGATTTACGCCCGGCTTAAGTCACCCTTATCGCGATTCAATGCTAATCCGGTCGTTGCATTGTTAGCTGCAGGAATTATAGAATTGGTCTAAATCAAGGTGGTCTCGCCTACAGCCGAGCTTTGTTGTAACTTGCCTTGCCAATTTAAACTGATTGAAATTTAGATAAATTACAACGGCGCGATTACTCGGATTACTTGATTAACTCAGAATTTGTAACGGAGGAACTGGAGATATCTGACTGTTGCAGTGATTAACCGGGGAAATTCGCTACAAAGTGCAGAAAAATCGACGGAAACTAAGCGAGCGGAGGGAACGCGCCAAAAGAGACTCTCTTGTCAGCCGACGATTACTTCTTTTTCTTCTTGTCGGTTTCAGTGTTGGCTGGGGATCGCAAATTTCGATTTTCGTTTCTCCGGAAATTCCTGCGAACCCAAAATAATATATTTGCGCCAACAAAACCGCGCCTTTTATAACTGTGACAGCGTAAAATGTGAAGTGGAAATAAGTCGGAAATTGATTTTTATTTAGTGGTAAAGAGTAATTGTGGAGGGAGTTATTGAATAGCATCCTGCTGAGAGTTCTTGCGACGGCAGAATTCGACAAATGTACCGCAGTGCCGGCTGCAGGATATAGAGACTTGCGCCGCATTGCACTCGACGTCGTGCACCTCGTGTGCTGATAAGCCTTTGCTGCACGAGGGAAAATAAACAATAATATCTACTCCAAGGCTCTCCACAATCACGGCCGTCTGCCTCCGTCCTGCTAGGTCCCAAGAATTCACAATGCACTGCCGTCTGACGGAAAAAGCAAATATTTACCATAATTTGTCAAGAGCTTACCCACTGCACAAAACACAACGGGAACTCCGCACGAGCTAATTGCCGAGAGCTTTTTGCACAGAGGCGGGTGGTTTCTCGTTTTTTTTTTTCTTGAAATTATTCAACCGAGTTTGGCGGATTATTATTATTGCAGTTTAGTCGAGAGCTTTCCGACGCGGGATGCCTTCCCGCACCAACAAAGCTCTCACAACTTTAAAATAAAGCAAAAGGATACCGAAAACTGGAGCGGCGAAGGCTCGGAATTTTTAAAACTTTTCCAAGTTCAATGAAAATTACCTCGAAATTGCGCGGAAACGGAACTACTTGGCGGGGCTGCAACCTGAGAACTCCTCATGCAATATGCCATTGGCTGCTTGATGGCCGGTCGTATAATTTCCGAGTTGGGAGTTTATTATGAAGTGTTCAAAAGAACACAGCAAAACAAAACCAATTTGAATTATACTTTAAAGGGCGTACATCGCAAAAAAACTATTTTTTATTAAAAAAATTACGAGCAGATTTAAGAACAACGGTGAAAATCACGTATTGCTAGTAAGAATATTTTTCAATATACAACGATTAAAATTGTAGCGCGTGACGTCACATTGACACCCCTGAGTTTGCGCAGAATACGTTACTTCCTCAATTATGGGCATTAAGACCCACAAAAATTTTGGATTTTATATTATTTCATCGAGAAACGGTAGATGGGAATTTAGCGAGTAAGACAACTCTTTAAATTTGATTTGATGTCTTTGTGACGTCACACACATTTTTTTTTATTAAAGTATTTATATGTATATCAAAAACTATTCATTGATATTTGCGGTTTGAAATTTTTTTCTTAGATATTTTTTGTTCTACAACTTTGATTTTTACCATTCACGCTCTTTAGACGAGAATTATTACTTTAGACTAGAAACGGTCCCTTCTATTCGCGGTGCTCTTTGCCGGTGATTGTTTTACTAAAGAATAATAATTGGCAATTGGCAATAAGTGGCAACTTTTAGGGTCGCTGATGAGATGTGCTGACGTATAGGCCGTGAAGAGTGAACACGGAGCATAAACCGTAAATTTGGAACAATTATAATTGGGTCGTATTTAACAGCCTACCAAATTTACTCAATATTTTCATATAAAAAAATACTTTTATTTCCCAAAAATACTAAATGCTCACCAAAATTATGAAAATACATAATCTTAAAGCCACAACCAAATTTTGAAATAATGCTGGCTTCTTATACATTTTGTTCGCCTAAATAATTTTTGTTGACCATAAATACTAAATGTTCACCAAATTTTATTCCGCATTTAATTGTAACATAATACCCAGATATTTAATTTTCGACAGTGTCTTATATTATTTAGCAGTTAAAAATACTATTTGTTGATCAAAAATACACAAGCAATAAAATGTTGTGCAAATGGTAAATAATTTTATGCAAAATTATAGATGTAGATGTGCTAGGGCAAGGAAAATTAGAGTAAAAATAGAAGTGGTTTGCACAATTCCGTAATATATAAATGCTTTGCTGTAATTGGCTTGCATTATGTAAAACGTAAAACTTCTATTAGTGGTAATTTCTAATCGTGCTTTTAAAAAAAAAATTACAGGGCCCTGAACTGACCTTGTACAACACTTTTTTCGCGTGCCTCTTGTCTGGAAGAGGCAGCGGCAAGGAGAGACGCGCGAGCATATTTCATTTTTGAGTATTAGAATAATTATTTGAAGAACAAATGGTTTTTTTGAGAATCACTAAATATAAATTGATAGCGCGAATATTTCTTATGTACAGCACGGACGCGTAACTTGAGTGTTCTAAATTTGGTGAACATTTAGTAAAATTGATAGACATATAGAATTTAAAATGTAAGCAATGGTAAAACAATACGCGGCATAGTTATTTTAGTGGGTTTTAGTGGTGGGTTTTATTTAGATTTTTTGATGCTCATTAAATTTTCTGGTGGACAGTGCAAGGGATGTGTGGTTTAATTTGGTGTACATTATATTTGTTCCCATTATAATTTTCTAAAGCGCCACAGAAGAAATCTCGGGTTCTAGAAAAGGATCACTTGGCATATGGATTAGAGTATCGTCGGCATAGAGGTGAATAAGGTTAATATTATCATGCCGGCAGTAAAGATAAAGAATAAAATATGAACTAATATCCTTCCTTGAGGTACTCATGATAAATTGTACATTGTAAAAGAGCAACAATTTTTGTAAAGTCGACAAAGGTTTTACGCGGTTAAAGTTCCGTTTTAAAAAAGTAAGCAAATCTTTGCATCAGGTATCTAGATTTGTTGTAGAAACTAGAAACAACTACCCATGAAAATAAAGACCGCTAATAGAAATAGAAGCGATTTAACTTGAAAGAAAAAGCTAAAGCTCGGCCGCTGACTGAAGATGTCGGTTGCCCGTGCTGGTAATGGCGACGAAATAGGGAGTTTCATTAGAAGCGTTATCGTGTGAGCTACCGTTTCTGGAGTCCCCAATGCGATACGGAAATTCGCAACTACTCACCGCCAAGATTTGCTTATTGCACCCTTTAGTGTTGTTACAGTAGTCCGAGAACGGGAGCTTTTGTAAGTGATTACGTTAAACCCGCATGTAACACGCCGAACTGGCACTAGGTTTACGGTAAATTGCAAAACAACACAACAACGAGGAAAAATGTGTAAAACTACTGTAAATCCTCCCCAGCTGCACAAAGCGGATTACCTGCAATATTAATCAGACGCCTCTCACCAACTTGAATTATTAATTACATTAGGCATAAGTAGATGGAGATGAAAAATTAAAATAGAATCGAGTGGATTTGCAGTTTGGTACGGTTCAGGATAAAAGCGCGAGGTGGCGGTAACGTAATAGCACTTTGTCTGTGATTACATTATTTATGAGCTGCCAATAGCTCTATTCACATATGCGGGGCGGATGCGACCGTTAGCACCTGGTCCGGAGCCCCCTGCTCCCTTCCGCGCTTCCATACAACACGAATCGTTTCGCGAAAGCACCCTTTCACACCGCCCCCCAATGGAAAAATCCGTCCGCAAAATTAGCTCGGCGCACTTACACCCTCCGAAAAAAAAAATATCCAGCAAAGCTTAAATTTAATTCCTGCTACATTTACACGTTTCCTGCAAAGCGAGGTCCCATAAATCGCGATAGTTAAACGCTGAATAAGGCCGTGCATAACGCGGGAAGGGATGAAGTTAAGATGGCAAAAGTTGTAGTGAACCGCGCCGTTATTTATAACTTGGGGTGGGCCGTGTAATGTGCCACTTGGCCCGGGATCTTATCCAGACGCGGACTAATTCAAGCACAGTTTGCTATTGGCAGATTCATTTAGTAAAGCCCTGCAACTTTATTATTCACCTCTAGGCCCTGTACAAGGTGAATTATAAGATGGGAATGGCATCGCCGTAAAAACGTTATCGCATTAATAATTCCGGATACGGCACCGGCGACCCAGGAATCGCGCCACTATGCCTAATCCCGTTTTATGGAGCCTCTTGTGCAAGGCGGAGTAAGTAACTCGCCTTCCAAAATCGCATAATAAAAATTGGGAACGTCGTAATTTCAGCAACCAAGCAGGTATCCTGCAGTGGGTAGCAGATCGATGTGGCCAGAGATTTTTAGTAACTTTTTTTTGTTGGTACTACTGGTTGTAAAGTATGGAATCTGGTCTACAAACAATTTTCCCAACAACACTTATTATTTAAAATACGTTTTGATTTCTACGTGTAAAATTTGGTTTATTTGATAATTTATTGTCCGAATGAGCTGATGAATTGGATTTGAATTGACAAAGAATGCAGATTATGTGACGTTTGGCGTTAGAGCTCGGCGAAAATGGTGGATGCGCCGGGAGAATCGCCGCGCAGATCTGTCTAAGAATATGAGACTGAACATGATTTTTAGCCGAATCGTGGTGGATCCATGACCGCAAGTTTTTGTTGATTGCAATGGGTGTAACACGTTCGAAACGTGTTGGATTAGTCGGTGGACGTTTTTAGCGCACGAACGCAGCCACGTGAATTATTAATAGAATGCGCAATTCCCGGCCAATTACACGTAACACTAACAACTTAACCATTTAATGGGTTGGCGCGCGTATTTCGCATGCAGCCCGTCAAAATGTTTCCAATGCAAATCGCGTGATTCCGTCCGAGTGATTGATTTCGCAAATTAATTCGAATGTGAATCGCCGATGCGCCAATATCCATCGAAAAGTATCCGTTAGGTGTTCCCGGAACGTAAATTAATCACTCCCGTGTCTTGGCTAAGTGAGGTTTGGCGGACGGGATGTAAATGGGGTGTCGCAAGAAAGACTCTCCAGACCAAAACAGCACTTGGACCTTTACGGAGGACGCGTGGTCCTGACAGATAACGCTATCTCTCCCTCGGCGCGGCCATTAGGCCCCCCGACAATGGGGCGTCGTTAGGAGCCCCCGTCGCTTCGGTCTCTCCAAACAGGTGTCGCTGTCAGAAAAGCGCCAGTCTCGACATTAATGAAGCGCACGGTTACGGACGCCGCCGTCCCCGGAACCGACACCGCGGATAAATCCGGTTTCCGATTGATGATTCAATCGAGTGTTGCGACCTCAAACAGTCGCATTGTTTATGGCGGTGTCACTTGGACGTCGCGACGGCCCATGAAGTGGACGTCGATACGGCCCGCACCGTCGCGGTTATGTGGGCGCGACAGATTTATGTGGCGTTATGGGCTGATTTATGGGATCGCCGACCGATATGCGACGTGTAACCAGTGGCGGGCGAAATTCATATTTTCAACGTCCCGACGCTCATTAAGTTCGATAATCAACTTCTGAGACGGCGAGATTCGACAGACGCGCGCTGTCCCCGAATTATCCCAGGGCGCGCAATTACCGAACCCACCCCTCATACAGGGTCAGAGTTATATTACCGCAAATTACTCCAAAAGGTCGTATTACTTTTATTGGAAAACTTCTAATTATTTATTTTCGTATTTGATTTTTTCCGATTTTAAAAATTTTATTTTTATAAATAAGTAATAGGCCCTGCGTGTGCCTCTTATTCCTGTATATCCCTTATCATTGCATTGTTCTAAGTTTCATATACTTATGCATACTTTTTGCAAGGTTGTTGCATATTTTGCTAATATATCTATATCTGACTAAATTTGTAGGATCATCTTCAACAAATTATTATTAATGTACATAATTTTTTTAATCTGGTTATAAAGCTATTGCGACACTCAAAATAGTGCTGTTTTTGAGTTTTCAGATTGATAGTCGTAATTTTAAATTATATTAACGCTGGCCTTAAAGTGCCGTCAAACGGCTTCGTGTTAAAGTGCGGTTAATACCGTTAATGACGGTACTTCAATGTGTTAGGGCAAGTAAAAAGATTAGAAAAGTTCTCTTCAAGTAGTAATTTTTAGTCGTGCTTTAAAAAAAATTACATGGCCCTGAACTGACCTTGCGTAGAACTTCATTTTTGCAAAAAAAGCATCGTTTCCAAGAGAAATCGAACCTGGAGCCTCTCCATTCGCACGCAACCTTGTTTCCACGGCTCTATCAAGCTCGCTAGTCGTTGCGTGTTCGATCTTTGTATTCTCTCCTCTTTCCGTGATGACATCACTTGCGTGTTGCGCTCATTAACGGCACTTTAACAGGAAGCCGTTTGACGGCACTTTAAGTACAGTGTTATATTAAAGCATCAAATAAACGTCAAAACAAAACAATTCACGATTAATTTCAAATCTGATCTTTACCTAACCTTGGTAATAACAACCACAACTAAATTTCCCAAATTTTAAATTTGCGATTTTTATTTAAAATTGGTACAAAGTTATCTTCAATATCACTTCTCAATTAGCATTTCAGAAAGTATATCGATAAGCTCATTTTTGCATTCTCATTGCCAATAAATTATTGTAATAAATAAGAGCGTTGAAAGTTAATTTAAATGGCAAATACTGTCTGTACAGGGGATGTTGTATGTTCATACGTCGCCCCTCGAAGCTCATAGTCCCCTCATTTTCGTCGAAAGGCTGAATTCATACGGCAATATCGTTAAAAACTCATTTCATTCTCTATCAAATTGGTTTAAAATATCATTATAACAATGAGCAAGAAAAATCCAATAAATCCCCCGAACAAGTAATAGCTAACGGAATAAAATGAGTTGCGCAAGCTCGAACGTTGACATACTCCAATTTTATTGTTATTAAAGGTTCATCGCTTTTACAGCATTACAAAATTATTTTCAGGAGTAAGAATTTTTTCTAACAAGTTTTTATGAAAGGTTTTTAAATTAATGCCCACGTACCGTATTATTTATTTACTTCTAAATAGAAATTTAAATATTTTGGCTTTGCATAAATATATTTAAACATTTTTTTTTAAATCAAGTATACCACTCGCAGTGACAGTAGCCGACGTTGAAAAATTCTGTCTTTCTTCCCACAATTTTTGGCAAACGTGGCGAATTTCCAACCCCCAAACTCCTAATTCAGCAAATCTGGAAAACTCCTGTCATAAATCACAAATTAATTAAACTTGTTAAGGTCGTTCCTGTTCCAGTTAAACTTTTATATGAATCTGAAGAAAATGACACTTACCCGTTTCATTTTTTAACATTCCAAAAAGATATTTATTTGTTCAATTTTGATTTAGGCTTCACCTCAGTGTATTGTCGCTAATTCGATATTTAGCAATTTGTGATAAACGCCGAAGATTGAAGTTTTGCCAGGACGTTAATTAGGCCGAACTGCAGACATCAATTACCCTTAGGGCGCGTTTGGTATCAGAGGAGAGTTCGTCGAGGTCTAGTCCGGCGAAAGTGGCGTTGCCGGGGCTGTAATCCTGAAAGGAGCAGCCGGACGTGCTATAATTAGCGGCTATTCTCTGATTACAAGTCACGTGACAAGTCACCCTCACTGCCGTTACACGGTGAATAGCCCAAGTTATTGTCCTTGACGTGGTCCGAATTACGTTCATTAACAATTTAACGAATAAAATGAGCCCCAAATGAGGTAGGCGAAGGAGGGCCATTAGTCGTAATATAAAACGCGTTGGGAAAGACCACCGTCGAATTGCGTTGCCGAATCGAGTTTAAATAATTGAGCGAAGATGGTGATTGGCGGAAAATCGATTTCTCGAGTTTTGGACCTGTCGACAAAAAGCATGTTTTCGGGAGGATTCAGACGAAATCTTTCATAGCAGGAGACGGAGCGACTGTTCTCGATCGGGAGATCTGGCTAGCTCACCAGACATCACTATTTTTGGAGATGCTTGTCAGTAAAATTTATGAAGATTTTGAAAGTATATTTATCGACCGGGGCTAAATTTAATTATGTTTTGGGTCCGATCGGTCGTGATTAATTTTTTAATTTGCCGCGCATTTGTTTATTGGTAGAAAGGGTTAATTGGGGAGGTGTCGGCGGATTTGCCGGTTATAAATTGAAACGTAAGGTTAATTTGAAAATTTGATAATGTGGGCGCGGGTCACAAATCAGATGTCAGCTGCAGTTGTCACGGGCGAGATCTGTCCAAAAATTGCTATAAATATAATTGATTAAACAGTATAATTAATAGCCATGGCCGTGGCGCGAGGCCCAATTTAAAACGCGCTCTCCAGCGCACTAATTGATATGTAGTAATTAATTATACAATGTCATTTGCTCCGGCAGAGCGGTCGACAAAGGCCTCTATTCCAGTTCGCAAACTCAGCTATTTTATTATCAAATTTTCAACTTTTCATTGTGCCGCGTCGTTGAAAATTTCGCATGTACCAATTAATGTTATTGTTTCGCCAATGAATTACGCAAAGCGGCACGTTGATTTTTTTTGCTGGTTAGTCCGGTGTGTGCACGCGATATTCAAACTACCAAAACACTCGCCGCTGTTTCCCCGACCGAAAAGGCAAACGAACGCGCCTCCCGGTATTAACGTCGCCAACTCCACCGGAATTCAAAAGCGTGTTTTTTTAAATTAAATTTAACTCACGTATTCGAATTTACAAATTGAGGATTGGACGGTAATCCCAGTTTTTATGGGTCTAAAGGAACTTTTTCGTACCTATCGCCGAACGGTTCAGATGGTCCACAACCACTTACACGACCTGCAGCTAATAATTATCCACCTTAGTAGAAACCGTTATCTTCTTTACTGAACACTTGCGTTTAGCTTATTATTTTTCATATACATAGGTTTCCTTTTTAGAGATTTTCTTCAGGACTTTATAGCAACGATGAGCCAAAGTTGATAAAACGTAAGTTGATCTACCAAAGTTTTTTTTAAAGAAAAAAACTTTTTTACATGGTGATTTTTTAGAACAAGTTTTTTTTTGTTATCGCACCCTGATTGTTCCGCCCCTCAATACAATTGGAAGTAATAGCTATTAACATACCGAGAAATGTTATGACATTTATTACAGCCGCAGATGTCAGGTTGAAATTCGAGCTCGAAGAGTGAGGATTTTAAGACATCTAAGACTGTAATATGTCATAACATCGAGGTTTGTTCAATATTTTATTGATTTCAGGCGACCACCTCCGCATTTTGATGAATTATTATGACTGCATTAATAAATCAAAATTTCATTTGCAACTTTTTCCGTAAAAATCAAAGTTGTTATACAAGTTAGTTGCTAGGTAGTCACAAAGATGTTTATTTGTCAACAAATATTTTATTTTTAAAAATTTAATAATTTGTAAAATGAGTGACGCTAATTTGCCCGAAAACGTGCTAGAAAGTGCTGAGGAAGCTATGCAAGCACTTATTCCAACCAAGTCAAAAGTGAGATACGAAAAATGTTATACTGAGTTTAAACAGTGGCAGCAAATTAATAATTGTATTGTAAAAATATAACATTACCAATATATCATTTTTACTTTACCGATATGTTATTTTTACATTCCTAATACAGTTATAAGGTATATTACAAACCAACTTTTGTGAATGTTAAGGACCTTCTTACATGTGATTTTTTGTATACATTTTTTTTCTCGTTGATGTGAGACAAATAAAGTCTGAGATCGAATCACAAAAATTTTGTCGCTGACTTTTACAAAATATTGTATAAATTAATATGTGTATAATAATGTTAAATAAGACATATTTTTTTAAGTCACTCAGGTTACGAACGTGGAGAAAAAATTTATTATGTAATACAAAATGACGTACCTATGGATGAAGAAAAAGTTGTAAGTGAATAATCGATAGAACTTTACTATTTGATATTAATTTTAATTAATTTAAATTAAAGAAATTCTTTCAGCTAATGGGAATCGTACGACTTATCTCTCTAAAAATCTTAATGTTGCTGCAACATTGGTTTGTCTATTAAAATATAAACCTGTTGCTGTTGTATGTGCTGTGATAAATTTAATCAAGAAAACTGGAAAATATGAAATGTCAGCTTTGGTCTCTTTTGTTCAAAATTGTTACCAAACTACATAAGAATATCTTTTCGCAGACATTTAAAATTGTTTTTAAAACCTAATTTGAAGATCAAAACAAGACAGTTGCTCTCTCCATCGGTAAGTAATAGATGTCGAAGCATATAATTATATTATACCGGATGGCTCAGCGTTACCGAGTCATATTAAAGAAATAGCACCTAAAATTATATTTTGCTAAATAATATCTCCCCATTTGAAATTATATAAAAACTGAAACTGTGAGAGGGGTTGCTAAATATAGGCGACAGTAACTTGTAAAATTTATTATAAATTATGTTTTGAACACGTAAGAAATACACAAGTAGTTTCATGTAGTGTTTCTAAATTAAATTTTTTTTTTTTACTTTATTTGTTTTTTATTTAATTATTACGTTTCTACTGGTTGTAAGGAGAACAAATAATTCTTAGCGACCAAAGCTTAATTGCAGTTTACTTTATAGATCTGGTGGTTTCTCTTAAAAGCAAAGCAAAAAAAAATGAAACTTTTGTTTACCGTTAATATTAATAAAATTGCATAAATACTGGTTGCAAGATAGCATATGTAGATACAAGTTTTCTTGGTTATTTCGCTGTTAAAAATCTGTGCTTCCACCTTCATCACAATAAAAACATGTTATTCTTATTGTTTAACAATATCTGTCTTGTTGCGAAGCATGTTAACGAATCGTAAAATTTTTAATGCCAAGTCCAAACCAAGTTCGTAAAAGCAATCGCGGTAATTTCGAAAGTTACGACTTTAGTGATGCTTGTTGTAAAGGTTTCTTTAATTGAAAATGGCGGACTTGAGCAGCTCGAGCTTTCAATTTTGTTGAATTCTGAAATCGAAAACCTTAAAAGATCGACGATGTCTGTTTTAGTATGAATTAATCCAAACTTCAGTGTCGAATTGTTTTGCTTTATGCAATAATTCCTTTGTTTCAAACCGCTACGAAGGCAGTAGCCGTCGGTTTTATAAAGATTTATGTCAGCGCCAATTTAAAATGTGGACATCAATTCCAATTCAGTCATGTCGGTGCTAGATGGTCGCGTTCTTGCAATCTCGCTGTTTAAAGACACTTTGGGGCGTTAGTTGAGCTCAGACTCAACTTGCTCCTATTATTACTTCACATCTAAACTAAGTAGTTAATTATGGACAATAATTAAGCTTCTATTCTTTAACGTCAAATTTACTACAACTGCACTTTAATTGCTCGCTATCTTAAGAATCTTACCCCGTAAATTTGCCGCAGTATTTTTAGCATGTGAAATGCAGCGTCTATAATCAAAATTTTTGTAGTGGTGTATATCCTGTTGCCTAGCTCTAACTTGACGTGAATACCGCTTAAATTTGAATGGGCAAAAAAAATTTGGAAGCTCCCAAGTGAGGAGTGATCGAATTTTTAGCTTCAGTTTAGCGTCAAATTTCCGAATTGACGGCGGCAGTTGGTAAAAAAGAAACTAATTGCTCGAATAACTTGACGTGTGCAGAGTCCGCAGCCATAAACTGGGACGTGTCTGTTAATTTGACTGCAAACCTGGGCTTTAATTTACTTTATTCACAGTTCACAGCTGAAAAAATTTCGTGTATCCGGGAAAACTTTGCGAGATTCCCCCTGCACCACTGCACAAACTTCCAGATGCAGCTGTTGCATCACGTAATTTTTATCTCAGCGGGAGACACCGAATGTGCAAAGGATTGTTGGGATTTCGCCCGCTTTCTCCACCGCAAAGTGTTATTACGATTATTCACCATGAAAATAGAAATGGGGTGTAGTAGGTCGGGATTATCTTGCAAATGAGTTCTATACCGACAAGCGACCGGGATTTTGCAGAATAAAAATGGAAAATAGTTATATTTGCTGCGGTTATGCAGCAAGCACTAGTTGCTCGAAACTACTCACCTAACAGGGCGTAAAGGTGAGCTCACAAAATAGATAAAAATAAAACTTTTTCTGCAATTAGTATTTATAACATAAAGTTACTTTGAGGAATGAAACTTTTAAGTAACTAAGTCTTAAAGGTACATAGGTACAGTCTAGGGACGGGAAGACAGAAATTTAAACTGATTTTTAATGATGTTGACACAATAATTAAAACAGCTACAAACATAGCGCTTCATAATTAAATAAGAATTGAATTGTTTTTCTTAAAATTAGAAGCGGTTTAAACCATTATCTGGGTAAAGTGAACATCTTTGTCTTATTGGTAATTACTACAAGTCTTGAAAAAAATGTCCATTTTTAGGTCAATTTGGTTATTAAATAGAAACCGATGTAACCGACAAATTGGAGATTACACGAATTTTCGCGTATTTTTTGGATGCTCTTGGGTCACGTGATAAGTTGTTGCGTTCGTGTCCTTGGTTTTGTTAAAAAATTGGACCATGATGATGGTCCTCAGCAGGTCGTGATTAAAATCTCCGGGTCCGGCGTGCCTGGGCAAGCTGGCTGGTTATGAGCTCGGCATGTGTGCAAATTCTGATTTCGCATGGAAGAAGGAAGTAGCTCTGGAGACAATGGCTGCACTTTTATTTGCTCAAGTTGAAATTAGCCGTCCGGACTCGCTCATGAATAACCAGAGATCCATCGAAACCCTCGCCTCATTTTCCCGGACTTTGAAAGAAATTTTCAAGCAGAGACTCTCAAGTTTCTTTTTTCATCGCGATAGGCGTGCTCGCAATAATAAATATTCATACGAGTCTTGACATCGCGTTCTACCAAGCATTTTCTCGCAACGTCCACCCATAAAAACGCAGTTGATTCACCCCGGTTTGCGATTAGGTGCTGGTATTTATCAAACCCGGTTAACTAAAACAGACACATTTCATTATACGGGGGAGGATATTTGCGAGTTTGGTGCACAATTCGGCGTGAAAGACGTGACTCGGAAAATTCTTGGAGGGAGTTGCAAACCGCACTGTAAATATCAATAAATTAAGTAACAATACGCCGGCGGTTTGCAAGATGCATGGGCTGTGGCTACTGCCTGTCTCGGAGCCCCCATGCGACGCCCCCTTAAATTTATCCGCAATTCAAATCCGGCGCGACCTGGCCTAAGTCTCCGCCATTACGACAACCTGCTTCACGTTTCGTTATCCTCTTGGAATGAAAGAGAAACAGGCGAAACGAGAATAATTAAATCGAGCTGCTAATAAGTTATTGATTATTGCACTGGATTGGAAATTGGCTGAATTGTAAGTAAATATTTATCGCAACACATTTAATACAAATTGGCAAATGTCTTAATTAGGTAATGTTGTGTGTTTATCGTCTGACAAAGTGAGGAAGAGGTCTCCCAAGATGATTGTAAACTTTGCAAAAAGTTTATGCCTTTGAGACAATAATTAGAGGTAGGATTTGTGGTCGTAGTTTGCTAGAAAGCCAAACCACCCCTTGAAAATCTACAATCTAGGTAATGGTGTCTGAAAATTATCAGGTCGCATCCAGCAAGGTATTGAACTGACAGTAAAATAAAGTTTAAACTTTCAGATCTCTTATAGAATTGAAAACACTCTTAATAAGTTCAAAGACGTCTCGCAAATGGAAAGATAAAGTAAACATAAAACATAATGTCGGAAATGGGAGTCGAATTAAGGCTTTCAGAACTTGCAGCTACTTGAAATTTACCATTTAACTCAAAATTTCAGCTGGACTTGATTTTTTAATGTTGACATTCTATTCATTCTAAAATTAGGGTCAAGCGTTTTGCACAAACGGCCCACTTATTTTTGCGTTCATCTAAATCAGGGTTGGGTTGGAAATCGAACCGTTTCGTCCCTCAAGACTTTGGCGTTGGCGGCGAGTATATGGCAGTGCCCGATCGGATATGTTAAAAATATGGTGATGGCGTAATTCGGCCGTCCCTGTGCAGCCATAATTTCGGTTAAATTGCGGTCAAATCAGCCAATATTATAAATTGGAGGTTCGCAAAGCATGCCAATACGCATCACTAATCGACCATGCCGGCAGGCTGAGGTGAGCCGGTCCCCGAGGACCTGTGCAATTTGAATGTCGATGACCACACGGTTTAAATCGAATCTAGTTCGATCTCTGGTGGCCGTCGTGTCGGACGATTCAATTATTCCACTGGCATTCTATTTGAACTTCGAAATGACAGGTGAACATGGACGTGATGTTCCATCCCAGACCGATGTTATAACGATCCGAAAATGGGAACAGTTCGACAATAGAACACCTTGAATCGAGGATGGACCCTTCTAAAAATAAGTCGTAACAACAGAAAGAACGTCCTACCTACCTTTACTTCCAGCTCTATCCATCAGGAGTGAAATTTTGGAGCAATTTTGTAATTTTACTAGTTACGTAAGTTAATGATTAATTGTACGTAGTTGAATGGAGAAAACAACTAGGTCGAGAACACTTCATAGAATTTAAGACCTTTTGTCTATTGTTGGTAGGACTGAGATGTAACCTAAAATGTCAATTATGATTCAAATAATAGAGTTCATTTTAATAATAATAATATTTTATTTTTCCTTACAGGAACTAACACCCAGTTAAGAAAAAATATACAAAACAACCCTTATACTAAACTAGTTACAAAAGTTACAAAAAATATCAAGTTGTATTAAATTCTTCAAGTAAAATCTTCATTAATTTGTCATAACTTGCAAGACAAATTTATGATTATGATTAATTTTTATTAGAATCCTGGTAGAACTAGATACACTAGATACTCTGTTCTTACTAAAAAAAATGCTGTCTAAATAGAAGCTATTGATTACCTTCCAAGATACTTGCACAAGATTTCTTCCAGTTTATTGCAGACGGAGGGCAGTTAAAGGCTTTGCAGACACCGAAGCAAATTCGTTGCAAACTCATTAGAGAAGTCGCATCAGATAAGAAAATTACAAATTTAATTTTCCAAACCGAATTAGAAACTAAAAGCTGCTTCAAGAGTTGAATGACGATGACCTGATAGTAAAAGTTCTTGCAGTTACGATCCAGCCTCTGATGGTGAGTTAGATTTATAAACCCAGTTGGAAGAAAAATTTGCTGCAGTTCTGGCTCTACATTAAATCGATGACGTTATTGGTGATTTCCTTCGGTTCTTGGGTTGGGCTTACCTGTGCGGGTTGTTGCGGACCGTATGTCGTGCGTGTGTCAAACTTGAAATATTGCTACGTGGAATAGGTTAGAATAAGCCGATTTGTAGATCCTAAATTCTATAAATTGACGTGAGACGAGAGAGCCGCGAATCCCGAATCGAAAAGTGGAGCGAGAGAGACGGAGATGAGCGGTAAATAGCATGAAACCCTCCAGAGATTCAACTCAGTGCGCTCTAGTCCCGGAGCTTAGATAGACTCATTTTGCCTCAGAAATGAAAAGGAGAAAAAGGTCGAATCTGACTTCTTCTAACAATAAGCATCTAGTTTCCTACATAACGTTAATTATCTCCAGTTTCTCCAAACGGAGGGACGTTATTAAAAATGCATGATAAACATCCCCCGATGTCACCGTTAATTCATCATAGGCGAACGCGTGACATGTTAGTGTAGACAACAAAGCCTTGATGCGAGGTGAATCGCGTGGCAACTGATTAATTACACCTTCTACTAGAGGTGGTTATTGATGACGAGATTTTGTAGGTCACTCTGATTTGTGCCTGTTGTTGACAGATAACACACTACGGCTTTATGGTGGATGGCGCACGCACGCAACCCGGTAATATCCAGCGATTGCGACTTTTATTACCGCGCCGGGTCATTTTATCTCATCAGATAAGCGCGTTTCGGCTTTCCTCGCCGTTCAGGGATGCCATTGAAAAAATACCGACCCACCATCCGGCCAACCTTTAAACACCGAACCATTACGGTAATCACGCCATTGGCGGCGCGGCCGAAGCCCAAAGCCATAAGTCCTCAACCGAAGGGTCAACGAGCTAAACGTGGCCACGAAGAAGAAACAAAAACGTTGCAGTTAAAAGTTCAATGGGAAAAAGTACTAAGTTAGAAATCAAACGGAGCTGATATTCTCCCGGCGCCTCCGCCATTTGTCACCGAAAAGATATTTTTAGACGAGCACGTTCGGTTTCAAATTGTGAACAAGTCTTGAGTAACGTGGCCGTAAAGAAAAAACTAAACGTTGAAGTTCGAAATTAGGTAAAATTTCAATGGAAAAAAGTACTAAGTTGAAAATCAAGTGGGCTTAGATTCTCCCGGCGCCTCCACCATTTGTCACCGTAAAGATATTTTTAGACGAGCACGTTTGTTTTCGAATTGTAAACAAGTCTTGAGTGCGAGAATTGCGGAAAATATTCCATTTGACGTTGTTAGATGTTGTATTGACCCCCAAGACCTGGTGGTTGCGGCGCCGATGGTTAAATGTTAACGCCACCAATGGCCGCTGCGGACCGCAAATTAATTATAAATTTGGCCGGTTCAGAGGCGAGAGACGCGCAAAAAACGTCTTTTGATTAATAAAGCACATTTAGTTAGTTAAAAGCCACCGGCTCCGGTGGGCTAAAAGCTGCCCGGCCCGTTAATAGATTGTGTTATTATCAGCAGAGTGGCGAAGCACACACGCCGCCCGGACATGTGATGGCAATTGGGTTGACATCGATAGCTTCCTAATTAATCACGGCCTTTATCGCCACCGCCGCCGCCGCCACCATCGGATCCTCTAGTCTGGATGGCTCTAAAAATTCAGCTCGAGTTCGGACGTGGCCTGTTTGCCCTGCGTAGAGCGAACGGAAGAAATACACGAGAAGGGCATTAAGATCGAGTGTTTGTGTTAGCACATATTCGAGACGTATAATTACGGGTGGAGATGGCGCGATATATTGACTCGAGGCCTATTGAGAGTTCTGTGACCCGAAAACAGATTGCTTAATCGCAAACAACGCGTCGAGGAGCACCCAAAAGAGCTGAAACCTGAGACTAATTACGTTTCAAAAATTGGTCCCACCTCTAATAATACTTGTCCTTGATTTTGATGGGTGTTTCGTGTAGTCTCTTCGTTTTAAGAAGGGTACAAGGTTCAAGTTATTAATTGATGTTGCAAGAGATCGCGACTGCTGGGGTCGGGCAATCTGCTAACAATGGGGTACATGGGCGATATGCGAGTAGTTGGGGGGTGGGAGCGCGTATTAAAAAAGTCAAAATCGATTAGGGTGGCCGATCACACAATTTTTATGGCTCAATCGCCGGTGGCTGTTGCAGGGTAGGTTGGGGCATCAAAACACAATTCGCCGTGCTGCGAGCTTGCCTTTGAAGAATGCCTGTTTCGTTTTTTCGCCCCTAATCAGTGCGCTCCAGACATGCCAGCGGCCGAGGGAGAGGCTCCGGTTCGATATCAACCGGCGATGGATCAGTTTTCAATGAAGCACCAAAGGAAGTTTAGTGAGCGACGTCGCAAACTCGGCCGGGATGATGTTTTAATAATAGTAAATTCTCCCGGAGGCAGAAGGGCAATTGTGCGGTGTGGGTGTGTTGTCGTCCTCCCGTCGCCTACCCCTGCATGCTCCATCGCTGGCCGGCCGAGCTGCTCGACGCAAATCGCGCAATTCAATTAGTTCCAAATCAGATATAAAGTTAGGATGTCCCTATGTTACGCCCGACAATGGAGCGCTCCCCCAATATGAACCCATAAACCGTGATGAATTTATTACCGCGTTAAAAATAATGTCAGTTGGCCGACCGAAACGCTACAAACCGCACGGAATATGGCAACCAATTTAAAACGCCGCTAACCGATGTTGGACGCAGGGACGGCGACCCTCTGCCAAAACCACCTGAAATTCGAAAAACTGCACAGCATTCGTCATGAGCCGCAGCCAGACGGCGCGGAAGGGGAATGATCGGAAAGCGAGGTCGATCAGACGAGCTAGAACGCTCTCAAAGAAGCAGAAGGAGCTCATGGTAGTTATTGGAAATATTGGTAGGATTGCTAGATCGCAAAAAGAAGCTAATTTCTAATTTATTTTACATTTTTTAGGCAACTAGGATCCAGGTGAGAAAAAACATCTGACCACCCTCCTTCTAAATTAGAATAACTACTGAATCTAATCTGACTCCAACTAAAGATTATATTAAATGCAGGATCTATTAAAACTAAGGAATAACTAAACTAAAATCGTTTTCTTTAATTTTTGTTTTAAATTACCCGATGCTCTCTCTGCCGCAAAGGAGCGAGTAATAATGATCAAGTTTGGGTGTGGGGACTGCATAGTCAGGATAATCAGCGAAGCCAGTAAAAGGTGGTAACTTATCGGATAAGCCTTTGATCAATTTAAAGTAGAATTTATCAAGAAAATGTGGATTTTGCTAATAAACATAGAAATAGTTACGTAAACGGATCAGCGCATTGAAAAGTTAAATATTAAAAAAAAAACTACCCTGGATATCAACCCCCTTCAATATTGACATTCAATTATGAGACAGCTTGTATATATTTTCATGTATTATACTGCACCTCAAATTTCTTGCTATATTGCAAAATTTGTGTCTACAAGCATTAAAGTTATTATTATTATTGGACATTAGACAATCGCTAATATTTTAATACACCAACCGAACCATTGACTGAACCTGCCGAAGGCCAAAATTTTGCAGCATCTTTCCAGAGTAGGTATACGGGATTTCTAAAAATTGTAATTTTCTGTTCCCTCGTAAAAGTTATGAAAAATATGTTTTATGCCATCTGATCGAGTTCAAGAGACTCTGTCTGTGATTGTACTTGTCGTATATGACATGGCTGATGTGAAACAATTAATTATCCTGTAGAATATGTTTACACCAATGGACCTCCACAAGCTTCCAAAGATAATTTTTCTTTGCTTGTAAATTGTTTCTAATAATACATAAAACTCAACATTCTGATTAATATGATCATGGTAAGTACTAATTGGAATCGCATCAGCAGATGCTGCGACCAATTGCTTTATCATTATATTTTTACCTCTTCCGATATTATGTTAAATTAGAAGGAAGTATCGCTTTAATGTCTTCCTCACTCTGCGATGATAATTTTAAAAATCATAAAATAGTCTAATAAAATTCTGATTGAGTCGACCTTGTGTGTACATATCTATTTAGATTAACAGTATCATGGTAAACGTCTAATTAATTCTGATGGGAGGCGACCATCAGCAAAGAGATAAAAATTAACATAATATTGTTGATAATTATCGTGTGTCAAAAGGAATAACAATAATTATTTAATTAAGATAATTAAGATAATTACTCTGTAACATTTATTATTGTTTAACTAATAATTTTGATTGTCCTTGATCAAAAAGATACTAATGTTCTTCTTTTGAGCGTCATTGGCTAATTAGGGGTTTTAGCTTTTGTTTAATATTTTTGAAATTTTTGTAACGTCAATAAATTACTTGGATCAAGTTTTCCAAAGTTTTTCAATTAATTCTAATTATAAAAATCTGATATAATTGCGCGATCATTTATTCTTTCTACATTCTACAGAACAGATGTTATGCTAACTAAATAATAATTGGATATTATTGTCAGTGTTAATTGAAATAGGAAAACAAAGTATTTTAGGTTTAAATAATCGAAATCGGTTAATTGGAAGTTCTCGGACAAAAATAGCCTTGTTTATAGGTTGGATTAGATAGATTTTTAATTTCTTTGTATTACCCACAACCCACAACTGGTTAGTAGCAAAATAAAATTTCGTCCATATTTTATGAAGATTTTAACGGCATTACTTAGTCGGTGTATTGAAACTTTCCAGAGTCTACGGTCTTTGCTGTGTTTTCTAATTCCTCTGCAAGTTAGTAGCTTCATTAACGAGTATCGCGAAGAAATTATAAAACAACTGTACAGCGAGATATGGAGTTAGGCAGCAAGTTTCCTTTGCGTTTTGTGAATTTGATCGAGTTGATTTTTCTTTTGCCTGCGGCAATTGGAGGGCAGGAGATAAGGCTGCAGCGGCGCACTCGTAGCTGCATCGTTTTCCCTGAAAAAAGCTCAATTGTTCGGGCAATCGCTATTTAAATTACTTTAGTGTTTTGGGATATCTTGGCTTCTCTCTTGTACCGGTTGTCGAGATACAGAGAGGTAGCTGCACCGCGGATCCTTCCAAATCGATTTCTCATCCGTCGGGGTTTTAAATTGCGAATTATTGTGCAGGAATCTCGAGCAGGTGATTAAAGAGTTTACGGTAGCGCCGAATCACTGGCGCTCATCGACGTCAGTCAATTACCGTTGGGGGTGTA
Source organism: Schizotus pectinicornis (assembly GCA_951805265.1). Taxonomy (NCBI): domain Eukaryota; kingdom Metazoa; phylum Arthropoda; class Insecta; order Coleoptera; family Pyrochroidae; genus Schizotus; species Schizotus pectinicornis. The sequence continues at coordinate 9,255,317 of OX638206.1, read as the reverse complement.
CAAGCCAGTTGAGTAATTGAAAGGCGTCTTTTTCCACCGACAAATCTCTTTATGATTGCACCGAAGACGCCGCTGTCAGACCCGGATGAACAGATAATAATGCTGATATGTTCCATCTGGTGCTCCAATCAAACCTGCTGTCGAATCCTTCCGGCGGCACATGTGTACGTCTCGCCCTCTTATTTCCGATTCCCATTGCCCCTTTGTTTCACAGCGATCTCGCTGCCGAGTTTAGCTAAAGTCTTCAGGTTCCGTGATTGGAACTGCTACAGCTTCAAATGAAACTAATGAACTACGTGCTCAAAAAAGAAAGGCGCGACGCGAGTAGAGGAGGCGTTATGGCGATAAATACGGTGCAAGAAACGCTATCGTTCAGGACACAATTTCGGCACGGGCATTTTAATTAGGACGGTTTTAGCGCGCGGAATTTAATTAAATTTGTCTTTATGCACGCCGACGCAACTAGTTCTAGCCAGGACGGATATAATAATATAAGTTAGATTTCATGCCCTCCTTAATTGTACGTTTGGGATCAAACTTTCCACCCCTCATTTCTTACAGAAAATTGCAAACTTCCCGGCACTAACTGCACGGAAACCAACCTCCTTGATATCGCCCAAACACATAAAGCTTTAAAAATCCACAAACAAGCCACCAAACATAATGACAACGTATAGCTACGCAATAAGGCGAGCTTTTAAACTTTCCTCGATGACAACTTGTACCGGTTGGTTCAGTCACCTGCCTACGTTTTCTGCCAATTTGACATTTAATGCTCCACCCGACTATCAGATATAACATTAAAGTGGCCTTTAAAACGGATCCTTCGCTGATATTGCCACGTTTTTTCACATCGCCTCCGGCATAAATTACCGAAATCATCTGTGACATGACACGAAACACTTAATTTAACCGCGACGTTTAGAACGAGGGCACGATTCCTCCCCCACAGAAAGAGACAAATTACTCATCGAATCGAGCTGGGATTTTTACAACAAAATGCAAATGGTGAAGGGGAAAACCGACGATAAAATTTCTCGGCAAAGTCCTAGCGCTAAATTGCAAGATTAGCAAGTTGCATTCTTTTCTCCGGGTCATCTTGCAAATTCCCCAGACACGGCCATTAATTACACGAGCTTTGCGACATTTTGTCTTTTTCAGCGGTTCGACTGTCCTTTTTTCTTAATTACCACCTTATCTTTCACCATTTTTTCACGTGGTCGGATTCTTCCTAGGTTTCTCAAAATTTTCTTTCTTGTATGGACGTTTATCGCTTCAATATCATTTTCATACTTTATAGTTTTGTATAGGTACTATTTCTGAATCTTTAAACCAATTTTTTTCCCATAATGCATCATTTTCTTAATAATGTAAAGAGAAGCTTTTCGCTATGGTGATTGATTAGTAACTGCTGAAACCGTTTCACACTTATAATGAAGCAACTGCAATTTTCATTTTTTTACTTTTCTAGTATTTTCTTAGAACATCGATGACTCTTGTTATTTCTTATTGGGAACAAATATAATGTACACCATATTAAACCATACATCCCTTGCACTGTCCATCAGAAAATTTAATGAGCATCAAACATTCTAAATGAAACCCAAATTATTATACATCAGAAAATGAGAACATCACCACTAAAATAACTTTGCTGAGTATTGTTTTACCATTGCTTACATTTTAAATTCTATATGTCTATCAATTTTACTAAAGTTCACCAAATTTAGAACGCTCAAATTACGCGTCCGTGCTGTACATAAGAAATATTCGCGCTATCCATTTATATTTAGTGTTTCTCAAAAAAACTATTTGTACGTCAAAATAATTATTCTATTAATCCAAAAATGAAATATGCTCGCGCATCTCTTCTTGCCGCTTGCGCTTCCAGACAAGAGGCACGCAAAAAAAAGTTTTGTACAAGGTCACTTCAGGGTCCTGTAATTTTTTTTTAATAGCACTATTAGAAATTACCACTAATTTTTTACGTTTTACATAATGCAAGCCAATTACAGCAAAGCATTTATATATTACGGAAATCAATATATTTTTTTGTGCAAATCACTTCTATTTTTACTCTTATTTTCCTTGCCCTAGCATACCTACATCTATAATTTTGCATAAAATTATTTACCATTTGCACAACATTTTATTGCTTGTGTATTTTTGATCAACAAATAGTATTTTTAACTGCTAAATAATATAAGACACCGTCGAAAATTAAATATCTGGGTGTTATGTTAGAATTAAATGCGGAATAAAGTTTGGTGAACATTTAGTATTTATGGTCAACAAAAGTTATTTTGGCGAAAAAATATATAAGAGGGCAGCATTATGTCAATATTTGGTTGTCGCTTTAAGATTATGTATTTTCTTAATTTTGGTGAGCATTTAGTATTTTTGTATGAAAATATTGGGTAAATTTGGTAGACTGTTAAATATGACCCTTTAAAAATCACTACTGTCACTTGCAGTATCTAAACAGATTATCAATAACATTTAACAGTGGCATCAGTACTGAACAGCATGGTTACAGAGTAGAATAGTAGAGTAGTAGTTTTTTGTATGAAAATATTGGGTCAATTTGGTAGACTGTTAAATACAACCCTTTCTTATTCTAAGCAACAGTAAAGAACGAGGTAAAAGAATTGTCTAAAATTTAATTTAAATCGAAAGAAATTCGAAATTTTTTTAAATCTTAAGACCTTGCAATATTTTATACAGTGTTCTGCTTGTCAAGAAGGTATAAGAATTATTGCTGTTGATTTTGTTCTTCTATCAATAACCTGTTAAATTTGATCTAACTGTTGCTTTCATTAGAAAATTTTTAGGTAGGTACTGTATTCTTTGCCTAAAATGTTGTTTACTGATGAGCTTTAGAGCATTACTAAAACAATCCTAAAAAGGATTAAGGGTGCCCAGTAAAACCTCTGTTTCTATGGTTCTTGGTTTTAATAATTTCTTAATATTTTTACTTAAGTCGCTTTATTGCGTTTAGAAAAATGTTTTTCTTGTGTAGTTTATCGCTTTTATGTGGACGTATTGCCAGCAACCTGATGGTTTATTTCTCAGAATGTAAAACACCCACTCATCTCCTCCTAAATAGTGCAATTATTCGTTAGGGTTTTAGGACCTTTTTGACATGTGAAACTACAGCTTCTTCCAACGTTAAACTTTATTGCTAATCGTTTTGCCATTTTATGGCGGCACTTTAAATTCTACTAAATTAGCGTCCAGATTGGTACGGAAAATTACTATGTAACGTTTTTGGAGAACGCAAACCACTAATACTTTCACATCGCCTTGTTTAATATAAGACCGACATAGAAGCGCTACATAGGATGACCAATCCTGTCAACGTCATCTACACCCTCAGCTTGTAGCAGTGAAAAACACGTTGACATTTTACGGATCCAGTTCCGTCATATATTATTCCGGGTGCGAAGTTTTGTTTGGGCCAATCATGGGACACGGCTGCTATGTGGGTGAGCTTTAACGCTTCAATCCCGCATAGAACTGGAATTTATAGGCGCTTAAAGCCTATGATAGTTATAATCGGGTATGATCCCGATATTATGCAGCCGCATCACAGCCGCAGTGCGCGCTGCTTGCAGCGGTTTTCCCGCTACCATTGACAGAGGTCGCCCTAATTGCAGTTTGTGAATTTCGAACGCCGGCTGAAAGATTACTTTAGGGGCTATTGGAGCGGGTAATTGGCAATTGATAATGTATTTGATTGGTTGAGAGCCATCTTTCACTACTGCAAACCGATATAAACTGCAAAAATAATCAGGTCCGGTAAAATAGCGACTGACCAATTAAAGCTAAAATAAGTCGTGACGTATTAGTTATATGGTGGTCATATGCCATGTATATGAATGGCTTGAAATTAAACAAACTGTAGTACTTTAGGTGCACTTGTAAGCGTGACGCCGGGGGAAACCACTCGTTATCCCGGCGCCTCCGTCATTCTTATTCTGGTTTAAAAAATTTATTTTCGTTTAATTGCGTTGTGCTGCCCACGCCTCCCCCATCCGCCCTCCATGAGTGATGTTATTAATGTCTGTATACAGTTATCCTGAAATATTTGTTGACTCGGGGCGGCACGTCCTTCAGGAAGCCGTATTCCGGCCGAGTACCGCAAGGATTTAAATTTTCATTACACGTGTGTAGCTGCGTGTTTTCCTCCTGGTGTTGTTATTTTTCCAGGTTGCTTCGTTTGACAGCCGTGACGTATGCGTAACAAGCTGTAGAAAGAGCTGATCCCTTTTAATACCTAATTATAAAGGTTTGTTATCGGAGATTTAGCATTTTTGATTCCCGTCCGGGATAATCCCCGGCACGAGGTCCGCAAGTTGCCGGGGCTTAACATCGAACGGCAAATAAATTGTGGGGTTGCGATTTTAGCCCGGCTAGTCCCAATTGGGGCCCCCACCTGACACGGCGTTGGAAGCGAGCCCGAATCGGTTTATCTCTCTCTCATTGCCCGACACGGAATTCAGATTCTAAGCGCGATTTATGCCCTTCTTGCTCATTATTGCGGCTCCTGGGGCGCTCTATCTGAAAATTTCGCTCGGGAAAATCGAGAATGGGCCGCGATTGGGAAATGAACTGTGAACTGCCGGCCATTGTCCAGTTCATTTATTTCGCATCTTTTCGCATTCGTCTATCTTAGTGCCCGATGTTCCGCAATGGCGCACCTCTGCCCCTGGCGGGTATTTGGGTGTCGCCGCCCCGTGAAATTGGGGAAGTTATCAATTTTATGCATCTTACACCGGCCAATGGAATTATTACAATATGAATAGGCAATGTGAGCGGTTAATGCGCGGCTAAGAGGAAAATTCGCTCACGCATTTGCTGCAGTTAACCAAACGTCGACGTTCATAAATATTAATTGGTAACGAAATCGTCACCGAAAGATAGAATTAACCAAACTAAAATTCATTGTGCGCCAAATTGACAATGTTACAAGATTTGCCAGAAGAACGTTGCCGAGACTAATGCATAACTGAATAATATTAATGACACATTCAAAGTCCGCCGGCCGGATTAATTCAGGAGCTGGATTCATGGCTTAATGGCTGGACTCTGTAAATGTCTCGGCGTCGACTTGGGAACTTGTGAACGAAATCGGATGGAGCTCGTGCAGACAAATGCAGACTTCGCCGACAACCGGCAAGTTGAATCTCGCTAACTTGTAATCATAAACAGGGCCAAATCGATATGCTGTGTGCGGAACAATTGATGCTGCTTCGTAATTACAATCACAAATCACAAATATCTTGAATCAGCGCCACTAATAATATCTAAAGCTTGTCACTTGAATTAATCTTACAACAAACAGGAGAAGTCGAGAAAGCTGCAAGACAAGTTCCTGGAGCAATATTAATTGAGCTATCGAAACTATAAATTGTTTATATTGTACCAAATAAAATTTTGTTAAAAAACAAACAGAAGTTTGATACTATGTTAAGAATTACATTTTACCTGAGACAGGATCTGAGTTCATTGTTTGAAAAGAAAAGCTAGTTATTACGAAACTTTCGTAAATTTTTTTGTCTTGTTAAAACTTTTCAAAAGTTACAGAAGTGTGGCTTGGGGAACGCTATGCCATTCATTACAGTTATCTTTCGATTGTAACTTATTTCAATTTGTTAATTGACAAGTGTGAAATTCGTGTCACAGAAACTGAACTAAGTTAAACTTTAATTTACAAAACTATTATTTCGGTATTTAAAGGTTTTCATACGTTATGAAACACTATTAAAACAAGATATAAAAAAACTTGAAAAGACGAAGTGAGGGAATGATTTGAAGAGAAACACGTAAAAGACGATGAGCTGATTAACCTTAAAATTCTGTTTGACGATAATAAAGAAAAAGACTATTTTTTAAAAGGTAGGTATGCAAAAATTGATGAATTCTGACTAGAGCTATAAAAGTCTTGTTTTAGTCAGTCTCATCTTTGTCAGTCTTGTCTTAGTTAGTCGCGAAATATACCTGGAATAACGCTATTCCGGAATAACTCGAGGTAAAGGCGCTTTTACAAAAGTCGAACAGAACAAAATCTAGGTATAAACTGTGGACCGAAGGTATGTAAACCGGCCCTTAGTCCGGAATAGTTATTCCAATGCTTATCCGACTTTCGTAAAACTGGCCCTTAGTCAGTTTCATCTTAGTCAATCCTATCTTCGCTTTGGCTGAGTCTTTTCTTAGTCAATCTCGTCTCAATCTTGTCTTAGTATGTCTCGTCTAAGTATTGTTTTAGTCAGTCTCGTTTTAATCCATCACATCTTAGTCAGTCTCATCTAAATTAGTCACATCTTAGTCAGTCTGGTCTTAGTCAAGCTTATCTCAGTTTTTCTTCAATTTTTTGTTCGTCAATCTTGTCTTACTTTTGTCTTAGGGCCAGTTTTACGAAAGTTGGATAAGCATTGGAATAACTATTCCGGAATAAGGGCCGGTTTGCATACCCTCGGTTCACAGTTTATACCTGGATTTATCGGATTCGACTTTCGTAAAAGCGCCTTTACCTTGAGTTATTCCGGAATAGCGTTATACCTGGCATATTTCCCTTTCGTAAAACCGGCCCTTAGTCTGTCTCGCCTAAGTCTTGCCTTAGTCATCGTCTAGACCAATCTCATCTTAATCAGTCTTATCTCAGTCTTGTCTCAGTCTTAGTCAATCTCGTCTCAGTCTCGTTTTAGTTTACCTCACATAAGTATTGTCTTAATCAGCTTTACCTTAAAATCAGTTTTATCTTAGTCAGTCTAGGCTCAGTCAGTCCCGTCTCAGCCTTGTCTCACTCTCGCCTCAGACTAATTTTAGTCTTGTTCTACAACGAAAAAAATAAAGGAGTATATTCTTTCATACGATTAGGACTTAGAAAAATTGAGCGTGGTGATGGCAGGAACAGGCAAAAAATGCTATTTGATGAGTGACTGTGCCAAACTTAAAGATGTGATAATATTCCTCATTTAGGGTCAATCATTTTGCCTGATTTTTACTTTTTATCGACTAATTCAGAGATATTGTTTTCTTAAATGGCACCAACGGGCAAAAGATTCGCTAAACGCGTTGATTTGGATTGGATCCGAGTGCGTAATTTTGAGCGACGTGCCACTTTATTAGCTCGGCGCGTAAATGGTGAAGGCGCCGAGATCCTGCGTTGCAGCTCGGCTTAAATTTGCCATTCTGAATTCTCCACAGTCCCCGCAATATTTGCGTTTATTTCCATTTATGGCCGCTTTCATCAACTTTTGCAACTTTTTCCAGAAATAATTATGCAGATGCCGTTTGTTTTGATGGAGTTTCCTGAAATTGCGATTCGTTCGTTCATTTTAGGCGTCGCGGTGATTAATATGCAAATCGTATCCAGGTAATCTTCGCTTTTTTAAATGTAAATGGCCACTATAAATCCTCCAATTATTCGCTAAATAGCCAGATAGGCGTTAATACACAAATAAACTAATTATACTGATAAATTCGATTCGATTTGAATAATTCCCCGTGCGAGCGCGTCATGAATATTGCATAACTAAAAATTAATAACAATTTTGCAAAGCTTAAGGGATTTGGCAAGTTGTAAAAATCCCGCAGTAATGTTAACGAATTTTTGTCGAAACGTCGTCAACGGACATAATCGGAAAATCCGAAGATTAATAAAACTACCTGCATCCGTAATTAAGGTAAAAAGCATTATTAATCAGGTTAAAAGCGACAAAGTTATTGGAAATGGAATTACAAGTTAACGGTATAAAGATAATAACGTTATATTTCCATCACGTTGGATTCTGAGCGGAGTTAGCATTCCGGCGGGTTTCAGGTCAAAGTGCGCCATTTCGGTCAGCGTTAGTTCCTAACAATAATAGCCTGATGCATCGGACGTGGAGCCGTTTTAACCTTTTTAACGACGTGTCCGGAAGGACACCATGTGCAGCGTTCTGGAGGATCGATCGAGGAGCCGGTCGGTTTCACAAGTCGCTAGAATTACGCCTTGGGGACGCGGCAGCAGCAGGAAGAGTCGATGAAAGTAATTGTTTGCGGCGGAAGTGTTAGAAAACTTGCAATAATTACTGACGGAGAGAGGGGGGGGGGGGGGATTGAAATTTGTTTTAATGAATATCAGGGAGATTTGCAATTTTCCCAACGACTTGACGTCGCGCTTCTTATAATGATTTACGCTACTTAGATAGGGAATTTCAGCAAACGAAGAGGCTAAAGCCGAATTTAAATCACCGTATTAAAATCCGTGCCTTCATCAAATTAAGCTTATTTATCGTTTCGGGAGTTGCCGTGCAGTGTCAATAAAATCTTATTTATTACTAAGAGGAGAGCAAATACAAGAGAATCATTTCTGGCAATTTCCGGGCAATAAGGAAACGTGTGAAGTGAAGGAACGCGTACAAAAGGCCGCTCTGGGAGCTGGAATATTAAGAATGCGGAGGTGCGGGCAAAAATATAGGATGCCATAAATAGAATAGGCGCTGAGATATATGTGATTGAGGCTTTCGTGAAGCAGGCTGGAGAATTGGTTATGACGCAAAGCCCGGAGTGTTTTCAGTTAGCGATCGCTGCCTATTGACGACCCAAGCCGATAATACGTGCTCGCCTTCGCATTCCTGGACCTGACGGCCAATATGCCACCGCTCGTATCTTAGACCGGCCCCATTCACCCGCCTTTACTACTTACCGAATTTCATATTTCACCCAATACACCACTATTAAGAATTCTTTGGCGAGGGCGACGCTCAATGCAACCGGATTAATAAAGCCACGCACGCCCGCTAATTGGACCCGTTTCCTGAAAACCTGAAAAACTGCCAATGTGACAGGGCGCGAAAACAAGACATGCCGTTGCCAGAACAAAACAAACTCGTTCCAACAACCCTCTAAACAGGTGTTTTAATCACTGTTTATAACAGATTAAATGTTTTATGAATTCAAACCCAGCTTTCCAGACCTGCAGCTTCAACATCATACCGCTAAGATTTAATTACGCGCATGTTTCAGCCGAAACCAAAGTTATGCATTACACATTAAATTACTCGTCCGTTTTGTACAATTAAAAGCGCTTTCCAAACAACAACATTTAAATCTCCGCCGACATGTTAACGGGATATTTTTAAACCCCCAGGGAAATAACCGGGCTGTAACCAGAAACGCGTCGTCCTACCAATTACGTATTACGTAACTAGGTGCTACCAGAAATCATGAGGGGTTCAATATCTTAATTTAGCTACGAAACGCTGATGGAGACGCAACAATCTCGAACGTTTTATCTAGTCAAGCAATTATGGCGGATGCGCCGGGAGAATCGGTGATGCGGACTGAAAGTAACGAGTTTTGCAGAAGAAATTGACGACTAAATTAACACAACAGCAACTTTATAAGTGAACTTCTCTCTCTTTAACGGCGGAAATTGTTTATTCGAGGAACTGCTAAAGCTTTAGAGAGAATAACTATTTTCAGCTCATTACCTACGCCCAACTCCGTACCTCTCTCTGACATCGAGCTGCGCTTTCCTTCACATAACAATTACTAATGATATTGTCACGCCTATCACCAAAAGTAACGCTTTAAATATTTGACAGTTTCTTTCAATGACTATTAGGAATAAGTTTTTATGTAGTTAATAGATAGAAGCTGCGAAATCAGGGAATTAAGTCCTTAGCAATTCACACTTTTAATGGAATAACATTACTGGGAAAGAAGCTTCAACTCACAGTGCAAAGTTATAATAATAGATTTTTAATAAACTATAGAGAAAATAGCAATTCATAGATTTTAATATTTATTTTATATTTAACGTGTAAGTACGGAGGGGAACTGGTCACAGAAGATATTTCTAATACAAAGGCGTCTTTCTTAAAGCTAAAGTTAAAGCTTTCAATTCTTTCCCTCTTCTGATGAATATTTAAGCATTTAGACATATTATTGTTTTGCAAAAATATTTTTCAAATCCAAATTGCTATTAAAGTCTTTATACAAAATTTTCAAGGTATTATACTTGTTTTAACTCTTCTATCTAACAGGCAATTAAATCCATTCAGATCTGCAATTTAATTTTTAACAGTCGGTAACATACCTATATGGTATTGATTATCAAGAATATTAACATTATATTCATAAATCTCTTTCAGGCGACATTTCATGCCACCGCCTGACTTGTTTATGGGAGAGATAAGCTAATTTAAACCAGGAATTCCTCTTCAATCATCAATTTGGGTCAATATTATTTTTCTGAAACTTTACGTTTTTCAAGTGAAATTAAACAGCAACATTTTACTACATAAATGTATTAATTAATTTATCAGTTTTCTTTCATATCAATTTAAAACTCGTATTTTAATTTTATGCAAATTTCTGCTATGGATAGCATCAGTTACCTGTAGATTACTCATGTAAAACTTTAATAGTTGGGCAATCTTTAGCAAATCTTTACTTTATCTTATATGAAATTCTGGAAAATGCCAAGAGTACTAACTAATACTACGACCATAATACCCTAGGAGACCTAAAGTATTTTTAAAGCACCGTGACTATGTATATCCGGAATTATTGAAAATGACTGTCAACTACAGGTATGCTTTGCCCATCATTCTTTGTAAGTAAATTTTACTTTTACTTTTATTCAGTTCAGCATGTGAAAATTTGCAAGGAGTCGTTAGGGAACCTTTACGGGCCATAAAACTTTCAAATATTCGGAAATCCCATTTGGGGTTCCAATTTCTAGATGCACTTGCATAAATATGTATTATGAACAACATCTGGGGTGATTATGAGGGGCGGGGTGGACGGAAATAGTGTAGGGTGGAAGCGATATCGATGAGGTCACTTCTTTATGATCAGCCCATGTTCCAACAATAATAGTGGGAGTTTAACAAAAACTGATCTTATTTAATTAGTTCTACTAATGCGATATTGTTATTTAACAGAAAGGTTAAAGAATCTCAATCAAAATATTACTAACGCTAAATTTTCTTTTGAAGGACACTCACCCTAATACATAGATAGATTTAATAATCTATTGTTGAAATGATGATAAATTGTTTCAAGATAGGTTAAATTTAGAAATTAAAAAAGTTGTAAGCAATAGTTCTTACATATAACATTTTCCCTAATCATAAAATTAAAGCTAACTTTTCTTTAAATCTGTGAGATCTTGTCAACTTGTTAACTCGTCAACTCTCCCCTCCAACATTACAATGACAAAGTATATTACTTCAGATGATAATAAACTTAAAGTATGTCATATGAATAGTTGCAAAGTTAAAGTAGGTACTTACCTACCTACCTAATTATCCTTTAACTCTCTTCCTTTAAAGTATAAAGTCAAATTATAAATTCTATGACTTAAATAAAATTTCAGAAAGTTAGAGTGTAACAGAGATATTTCCAATAGAAATTGCCGTGACGCATTAATACGGTAATAAACACTTTAAGTAACATTTTTATTTCTCTTTTACCTGGCGTCAAAGAAATTTCTATAATTATTGTTTGCGTAGTGTGGAATTCTACAATTACTATAAAAAGTGACAGCTTGCCGTTTCGCTTCGGACAGTTTGACAGTCCACTCAATAGATTAATTATTATGAGCGTGATCAAACCGAGAGCAGTCGACAAGAAACAATTTCACAAATATTATCTGGTTGCAGAAACACGATTTACATATTTGCAAATTTATTCCGCATTGCAAAAGAAAATTACGAATCACATAGCTGAATCTGTATAAAACATGTATGGAATAGGGGAACAAACCAGGTTGCTGCTTGTTGAAATTAGACGCAATCTAGTAGAGAGTTTCAAATTTTTTAGCGTTTTATTCTCGCGTTTTACGTAGGTAAAATCCTCCTACAGCGAGTATTTTATGTGAGTAGCGAGACGACGCTGCTTCAGCTTAGACAACGACCGAGATGAAAAATGGTGATAAACAAAAATAAAGTCTCTTCACAATGCAATCTGATTGTAACTGTATCTCGGCTCTACTGTAATAAATTTAAGTTACTGTTGTTATTAAAAGCGAGGTGGGTTTTAAAGTGCATTTATTCCTTTATGTTTGTGTCGTCCTGAAGCCGAATTGTGGATGTTTATGGTAGTTGAGACCACCGCAACCGGAGTTGGGCACGTGGTTAAATTATATAAATATTTATCAGGGTGATATCTACTAATATAGCGAGTGACTGGGTAGTCTATTGTTGTAGGAGAGATATCACCAATAAGCACTATAGTTGTTGTTTTCAAACACAATATGTTCCATTGTTTGAAGTTACATTCTGCCAACTATTTAACGTCAAGTGCCTACCTACATACATTTTGGGGGGCGGTAAAAAACGTGGTGTTGACCCAATAACCTCCAGACCAATTTGAAGTGATTCGTTAGTTTATTGTCAAAGTGTTCTTATTTTCGTCCGTTTGACAGGTTCAGATTATAATTATAAAGCGAGGGGCGCTCGCTGCGCTCCTCAATCCGTTCCCGCGGGACCCCGCCGTACACGAAGAGAAAATTGAAAGAAATAAAGGAAGGTTTCCTAATAGAACGGAAAAAAGAAATTGTTCGTATGTAGAGGAAAAGGCTGCGCCAGTGCTGCGATTAGATGACTTGTCAACCTTGCAGGAAAATTTCATTTTACAAACTTGTTTGGCAAGAGAATTGGGCGGAATTGAAGTTGAAGTGGGGCGGAGGAAAATTGAGGATTACACAGAATAACGTTTCTTTGATAAACTTGGAACTTGTTTATTCTTCATTTGGCAGAATTCTTCAGCTCATACGCGATCCACACGCGAGGATGATAACGGGAGCGGCTGGAAGTCACTGCACGGCCGTTTGTCGCGCGACTTATCCAACGATAAAGGAATGATAAAAGTAATCAACGATTTACATAACACTACACGGACGCACCTCGGCACGTGCTTCCGTCATTTATTAAACGCCACTGACAACTAGCCCTGAGGCCAGGTGTGTCGTTAACGGAATACTCAAAATTGATAATTTCTCTCGATAATTTGATTAGAAAATTTGTTTTTGTAACTGTCACCTATACAGTGTGACTCTTGAAAGAAGCTCCCTAAGTCTTATTTATATTTTTTTATTTATTTATTTTATTTATTTTATTTATTTTATTTATTTTATTTATTTTATTTATTTTATTTATTTTATTTATTTTATTTATTTTATTTATTTTATTTATTTTATTTATTTTATTTATTTTATTTATTTTATTTATTTTATTTATTTTATTTATTTTATTTATTTTATTTTTATTTCTTATGAGTAACAACGTTCGTTTATAGTGTGGAGAAAAAACATTCTAAAATACAATGTCTAATTTTCTTGGGAGGCAGCGGTGACGTTAATGACTGTGTGACGTCTCATTTAATTTTTTTGTTCCTCTCCGATCAGAACGATAGTGTGAGACCGACCTTAGCATCAGTTACGACAACATGAAGAAAACTTTAGTGGGGATTTCGGACAGCATAAATATAGCCATAAACTGTGGCGATAAAAGTGGAAACGTTTGATAATTTTATATAAATTTTATCTATACTGTGGGCGAAACTTCTGATGAAAATACATAGTGTTTGATAACAATAAAAAAAATTCGATAAAGGTAAAAATTACTTTAAACAAATGCTAAATTTTATTTATTTCACTTCTTGGCGGTTAATGCAGAACTTCAAACTCCGTAAGTCTTTACGAAGGACAGGCTAATTATTTTGATTTTCTCGAAGGATTCAAGATATGTGAGTAATTGGGCTTCCACTTTGTTGCATCAACAGATTTGGAGGACTCATCCTTTCTTTTCAATGTTATCCGGATGTTTTGGACTTAATGAGTGCGATTTTCAATGGAGAAGCTATCTTTGGTCCCTGCATGCTGGTTGCGCCGCAGGATGAAATCGGCCACTTGTGTGAATCGCGCCGACCTGCGCCCATTGAAAATAATTCGGTTTGGTACGCAAATACGTTATCAAAAGAAACATGTACGAAGCGTGGGAGCAATCTCGTCCGAACGCGGCACTTCCTAATGATACACGTAATCTGTGAGCTTCCTGCATAAATTCCTGACCCAGGGTGTTCCCGACGCAGGTCCAGGGGACTGCGCAAACACTTTGCAATCAGAAGTGCAAATAATAATTTGATTGTTAATGCAATTTCTATGAATTTGACTATTGAAGGGAACTCGTGTCCATCAATGGATGAACGCAGGACTTCATTCGACCGTCATAATTCGGAATGTCTACACAGTCCGGGAACAATAAATTTCCCGTGTTTGATTGCGTTCCGCAATGTGCGCGTCACAATCGCGCTCAATAATTGCCAAAATTGTTTTTATTTCGGGGATTAACCGGAAATTCGGGAGAGTCGGGATCAAATTATTTCTGGGGCATCTGATGAGTCTTTGATAAAAACCAAATTAGTTCTAAAAAGGGTTTGAGGGCATTGTTTGAAAGCCGCCGCGGGTGCGGTTTTAATAAACCGAAAAACTATTTTTCTAGTAAGTTTCCGGGACGTAATTAAAATAGTTGGGCAGGAGTAACGGACGTGCCGTTCGGGTTTTGAGGCGAATCCTTTATCTTTACGCTAGTTCTTTGCTACTTAGCGGATCTTCACAGACAATGGTTTTCTTGTAAAAGTTGCGAAAATAGCAACGAACGACACAATGCTGTCCCAACTTAGGTATTTAATTGGAGAATGGCCCACTCGGACTTCTTATTGTTTACGTCCCCCTTTGTTTCTGAACTTTGAGAGTCGACGTTTCTGCGGGGGCTTCATGCGGGGCATTCCTGCCCTTAATTGCCTCATTTCTGCAGATGGCCAGCAACTTTGACGGCCGCCAATTCCAAACACAAACATTCGTAGACGCGTGTTTTGATTTCCAGTTGCCGTACGGGATTCCGGCTCGTCCGGCTAAGAATTCGCAAATATTTACCCAGCACTGACCTTTACGCGGGCCGCTTTGCCAGCTTCATTACCGACCAAATTACGGCTTCAGCCCTAATTTCGTAATCTCATTAACGCACCGAACGGCGGCTCCATCCTCGTCGATAACTGCAAAAAGTGTGGGACGCGGTCGTAGGTACAGTAGCGCATGTAGAATTTGATCGACCAACCCTCACTTGAAATTTTCCACCAAAAAGGTGCATCGATCTCCTTGGCACCAAGGCAAATCCTCGGAGAACTTCATCAATCGCCTCGATAAAGTCTAAATATGTAACATCAACACACCCCCACTCTCATCAATTAGCCATTTACTCCAACAAGTTTGTAACGATTGATCTTGCCGGATCTAAGCCACAAAACGAATCTAGGACGGTGCAAACGGCGAGTGCTAACGATGACGGACCCATAATTTTAGCAACAATTGATTTCAAACTAACGAGCCTGCTGCTGACAGGACTAAACCTGCCCCGCCCCAAAAATCGCCTTAACGAGCTTCTCAGTTCAGGAGTCCCCAAAGACTTATGAAAATATCAATGGGATAGTTTGAGGAACTGAGCCAGGCTTACCAGTCTTCTCGGCAACCAAGTAGATTTCAAAAAACTTTTCAGCCACCAAGTCTTTAGGTTCCAGGAACAAGTCCCATTGACAAGGTCATTTTCATAAAAACGTTTAGATTGCGTCTAGTTGTCTAGAAAACGCTAATTATGGTTCTATTTCTGATATTAGCGACACTTTATCATTATTTTAAGTGTGTCCTCCACCATTTTTCAACTTCGGGTCATTTTCAGAAAATTTTAAATTTTTCTTATTGGTGTAAAATAAACAAAATTTACGTAGACGGCTATAGCCTGAAATTTTATATATCTGGATATTTACGTAAGGAGTAAAAATATTTTCTTTCCAACCGAGAATAAAGTGGTACTTTATTCCCTCATAATGAGGGAATAAAGTGCCACTTTATTCCCTAGGGAATAAAGTAAAAAAAATGCCGATCGTAACATAAAAAAACTTGTTTCTATAATAACCGTCAGCCAACTTCATTTAGGTATCTGTCAATTATAACAATTTCTTTTCTAATTTATTATTATTATTAACTTAAACGGTTGGGAAGAAAGTTTTGTACGCATCTCTGGAATAAACATCGTTAATCCCTCGAATGAAAATGCCCTCGGCTTCGCCTCGTGCATTACTTACATTCTTGGGATTAAAATCGGTGTTTATTCCCTTGATACATAATAGTAGATTACACACCTAGGTGGAAAATGTTTCCTTTCTGTCGAGAGCTAAGATAGCTTACCGAGGCCGTAGGGCCGAGGTGAGCTAATGCTCGAGACAGAAAAAAATTTCCACCCAGGTTTGTATACTGTTTTATTCGCAATCTTTCATTTTTCGAGGTTAAAAACAGGCCCATTTTTAACCAAGAGAAAAAAAGTGCGAATAAACAATTATTTTACACAATTCACACAAGTTTGGGAGGATAAAGGAGTTAGATAAGAAATCATTATTTTTAAAGTAGGTGTCGCCTTGAAATAATTACTATCTTTTTCCTAAGCGCTAAATGTAAACTATTTATAAAAAAATAGCAATTTCTTAATATTTTAATGGTAAATTTTTTATGAAAATTTATAATGATCATTTCTTGACACCTTTATCAAAATTTGTAAGAAATAGTATCGAATTAATAGGCGCCCTAAAATATTTTGTAGCTCCCTAAAAGAGTTAATCGTAGTATCTTTAAGAAGAAATTATCAATTTTGTAATTTTTTTTCATAAAATCAATAGTAAGAAGTATTTTTTTATTGTATTTTGCTGAAGTTCGAATGCATAAAATAATACGTTTGTTCTTCGTGGCACTCGATTAAAGTACATTAAATTAATTAATATTAGATATGCGTTAGATTTTTTTTCTGTATCGAGGCGATAGGGACGGTGCTATGAGTGGTAAATAGTTAACTAAGGGCAGATTTCATTCATTCGTGACTCAGAGTGATATTGAGTGAACGCTTCATTTACTAGATTGGATCATTCACCCCGTTACCCATATTATCAGTAAAATCTTGGTCAAATAGACACACATTTCCAATTCGACTCATAGTGAAAAGTAGGAAAGTTGATTAAAAGGGGGAAATTCGAGTCTAATCTATCCAGCGCGGCCGCCGCATTTCCTAGCTCCGAGAAGTCCCGGTATTCCCGAATTCCCCCGCGAACAACAAGACGTTTGCACATTTATCTTTATTCCTTTTTATTAGGAATTTCCATAAAAAAATGTCGTTCCCGGCGAGGGTATACACTCGCCAAGAATTATTGGGGTTATAATTTATCCCTGAATAGATTATAAGGCCGAGTATGGGCGCAGTAAACACAACGAAACGTTGCGATAAAGGAAACTGATAAAACTAAAATAAAAGAACGTTGTCGGCGTATCAGGGTCGCCCTTGTTTAAAACTATACGAACAATCTTTCGCAATCTCAGTTCCCGAAAAGTTTGATGGCACGAGAAAGAAGAATGGCCGGGTTTACATTTTCGGACTCGCCCGGCGAAAACTCGAGGGTCATTGTATTGTCGCGATGAAAACTTTTAACAAGTTTTATTACTTGAATATTTATTTTTAATTTGTTTATTTTCGGGAACAATGGCCCTCACGCGGAGGGTGCATTTTTTATGGAAGGGGAGCTTAATTAATGTCTCCACGGAAGACGGCACATGCACCGAACCCGCCAACACTTTTTCCATCAGCTCGAGCACTCTTCGCACTCACCAACAACCGCCGAATTCTTAATGCATCACCGACTTCGAAGAGTTGTTCGCCACAAGCACGAGTTTCGACCAAAAATTACGTCCTTGTTTTTGTTCGCCTCCTGTTTTCGGGTCGAGCTCCTGAAAGGATGACGGTGCCGGCGAGCTTTCTTCAAATGTCGCCTTATCGGGAGGCGGGAGGCGCGGGGTCTTTTTCAATTTCGCCTCCCTTATTTTAATTGCAGGCCGGAACGTGCTTCCATAATTAAGCGATTACTCGTCGCGTTTTCTCTGGAAACGCCCGGATTAAACGGCGTTATTTGCAGAGGTCGTCAAGACGGGTTAAAAAGTTTATTTTTCCGATTAGAATAAAAACAAGGGGGCGGCGAGGACGGTGAGGGGTTGAGTGAACGCGAAATAGCAATAAAAAGGCCGAGGCAGCGTTCAATGCAACCCTTTCAGTGGCAGTTTTGAAAGGACCGTTGCAGACCAGTGCACAATGCTTGGATCATTTTCAATATTTACCGTTGATGGGGCGGCGCAACTGGAAGACCCACTCACTATCGCTCCACGGATAATCGCTGTAATGGAGTGGGTGGCTGGCCGTAGCTTTCATTGCTGATGAGATTGTGATTGCCCTCGTTTATCAGTAAGCAGGATCACTGCTACCTATGGCGCACTGCAGGCTCTGTACACTCTTGGACAGCGCTCCATCGGATATTGGCAATAAGCAACCGTGGCTCCGAGCCACAATTCTTACCTCGAATCATTTTATTGCACAAATAAATTGGAAACAAAACCTTTGCCGCACCGACAGCTCTCCATAACTCCAATTGCTCCAATTACTTTAATTATTCTTCACCCCTTCTGCTGAGACAGCAACTAAACGGCTTATGCAAACTTAACCTCTAAACTCGCAAAATCTGAGATTTGGTGCGTTTTTACCCGGCCTTATCATACAATTCAGTGCAAGTAAGAAACCATTTTTCCAGGCACCGACTTTGCCAATGAGTGTCCAAAATTAGGTTATGGTTAACGAAAGTGTCTTTTATCTCAATATCATCATGAACCGGCCCTTTCACAATACCACTTTATCGCTTCAAATCGTTAATTGATTCTCTTAAGTGCATTCATCGTTATATAATCAATACTCGACTCACTTCTGCTTTTCATCAGAAATAGGGGAGGCAATTGGAAAGTGGTAGATATAGTTACAACTTGCAACGTTCCTCGTTAAAATTTGAGCGCAATGTCCCTAAACTCCCGTCATAGTTAATATTATTTTAGTAGTTTCTTAACGTGTTTCTAAATATACTTCCCGAGTTGCACTTATGGAGTGAAAAATTATTTTGCGATATTTTACCGTATTTAAATAGTTTATTCACAAATTTATATATAGTTTCCAAGTTTATTTCCTTCTTGTTGATTAAATATAAAAGCTTTTGGTTTTAATAGTAGCGTTTATAAGACCAAAGAGTAGAGTTGTAATCTGTATCGCACACACCTACTAGATGCTATAGACACAACAATACGCTCTATCGTAGAACTTCTAATAATCACTAAAATCTTCTTCTGAAACCCTATTATTATTGTCTTTCAAAAAAAACTTTTTTAATTTACTTTTTGAAAAATTTACGACGGCATGGATTATTGGGTCTATAGCGCCCCGTGTGTGCGACAGAGAACGCAGCACTAATTTTTTTATTTTGTACACGTCACTCTTAACGTATTCTTTGAAGTCAATACATTATTTACAAGTCTCGTAGGAGCTGCTGCGTGTTTAACAGCGCAAAACCTCAGCTGAGGGTGGCGTTGGCCGAAAAATTCTGCTTGAAGTTTGAGCATCCCCTATGAGCGGAAAAATAGCGCCGGCAACTAGTGTACATACCTGCATTTGATCGAAAGAGCCATTTTTGCAGTACCTGCATGAGTGGCGAGCCGAGCGAAAGATCCAAGTAATTACCTGATGGCCTGAACGGGTTTCGGAGGCCTCTATAAAAATGCCGCAACCTTCTAATCAAACATAAACCCCTGCAAAATGTTGAAGTAGATGCCGCTTCGCCATCCGATTGCAGCAATTTCGTGACTACAGACCATGTCGGATAGTTCGGCGGATTAAAATACCCTGTTAACTATATTATGGACGGTCGACTCAATCATTCCCATCGAAACTGATTTCTAATTGAAACTGGACCTAAACAAGTTGTAATTGCATAGCGACGCCAGCTTTTCGCGTTCCTGTAAGTCCTAATTGCCGCTTTTTCGATATGTAGAGAGTTATCAGGCGTGCTTCGTGACAAGGGCGTTACGTTTAGTTGTAGCTGTGCCAAAGTATTAATTAAAACTCATAAAACTGGTGATGGTAAAGGGTGCTGCTTTTTAATTTGAATAGGAGAATACGGACAATTAAAACTTCGACATGAAAATGGGAGAACGCTACTGGAGATAATAATAGGATGAAGAAAACAAGCGAATTCTGCGAAAAAAAGAACAAAACGTTCATTACACAAAGACTTGGTCGGCGGCACGGAGGCAAAATAAAATAATGAAACACCGTTAACGAGTAACTTTGAACAATCGTTTGCTTTTTTGCCGAGCCGAATCATTACATTAATTCAAGTTCTTGATAAAGTCATTACTGGGCATCCGAGTTTAGTCGGCGCAATTATCATCGTTATTTGATTGTGCGACTTGTGCAAAAGTAAAAGTTGGCCGGGAAGAGGAAACGTGCCGGAGATACGGTGATAAATGCGGACGGACCTATTATGGGACTTCATCGCCGCCTTTCGCGCCGTGTAACGCGAAAGAAACTAGAAATAGAAGAACTCAGATTAGTCTGATCTCTGATAAGGGCGGCAGCTCCGCCACCGCCGCACCCCCGACTCACCCCAACAGATCCCCAATTACCTTTACTCTCCGACTTCCTTCCGCCCCTCTGACGGCTTTGACCGGCCAGGCGTCGCGCTCTTTTTAGCTAAGCTACCTTGATCAATGATCGTTTTTGCGGATCTTTATTTCGATTCCACGTCTAATCTGCTCCGGACCTAATTCTAAATACCGACTTAAAGGCCCATCGAAATCACTAATGCCCGACCCGATTACGGACACGGTCGCGCAAATTGACAAAAACCCCGCTGCACCCCCGAACCTCAGACACCCTCATTACCGTAAATTGCCGAATCTCCAAAAAATTACTGTATACAGGGAACACTGCTTAAGCACTGGGATTACCAAGTTCACCACAGTACACTGTATTTCTAACCCAACGGAGCTCTCGTATGTACGTACATTATAGTAATATTGTGAAAATGGCTTCTGAAAAAGAGATTTTTAGAAGAAGTGCTTCAACATGTCCAGCAAGCTCTTCAGACTTGACTTCACTTGAAGAGTTTCAAGTCAGAAGCCGTTCATAAATAATTTCAGGTTCTTGCCAATAAAAATCTCCTGTAAAAAAATAGGGGTCGTATTTAACAGTCTACCAAATTTACCCAATATTTTCATGCAAAAAAATACTTTCATTGCCCAAAAATACTAAATGCTCACAAAAATTAAGAAAATACATAGTCTTAAAGCGACAACTAAATATTGACATAATGCTGGCCTCTTATATATTTTGTTCGCCAAAATAACTTTTGTTGACCATAAATACTAAATGTTCACCAAATTTTATTCCGCATTTAATTCTAACATAATACCCAATTATTTAATTTTTGACAGTGTCTTATATTATTTAGCAGTTAAAAATACTATTTGTTGATCAAAAATACACAAGCAATAAAATGTTGTGCAAATGGTAAATAATTTTATGCAAAATTATAGATGTAGATGTGCTAGGCAAGGAAAATAAGAGTAAAAATATAAGTGGTTTGCACAAAAAAAAATATTGCTGTAATTAATTGGCTTGCATTATGTAAAACGTAAAACTTCTTTTAGTGGTAATTTCTAATAGTGCTTTAAAAAAAAATTACAGGGCCCTGAGCTGACCTCGTACAAAACATTTTTTGCGTGCCTCTTGTCTGGAAGCGCAAGCGGCAAGGAGAGATGGGCGAGCATATTTTATTTTTGGAGTAATAGAATAATCATTTAACGCACAAATAGTTTTTTTGGAAAACACTAAATATAAATGGATAGCGCGAATATTTATTATGTACAGCACGGACGCGTATGAGGCGCCGTTGTGGACAAAATGAAACTTTTGCAATTTTTTATATTTTTTTCCAAATATTTATAAATGCTGTTGATATTTATAAGAATAACACAACTTTTATTTATTTTCACCATTTCTATAAAAAAATGTTAAGTTTTATATATATCATGTCGCGTTAGAAATAATAATAGTGCTGACTTTCGGGTTTGACAGATTTGTCACTAGCAATGTAACTAAACCGCAGCCAGCGTTGCCGGATTGTAAATCTTCCGTTCGTGGCGGCCTCTGGCGTCTTGGTGGCAAACGTCAATAAATATATCACGGCCGCACAAATTTATATCGAGAGCGTGCCAACTTTATTTATAAAAGTGCGCAATTTTATATCACGGTCAGCACTATTATTATTTCTAACACGACATGATATTTATATAAAACTTAACAATTTTCTATATAAATGGTGAAAATAAATAAAAGTTGTGTTATTCTTATAAATATCAACAGCATTTATAAATATTTGGCAAAATTATATAAAATTGCAAAAATTTCATTTTGTCCACAACGGCGCCTCATAGACTCGTAACTTGAGGGTTCTAAATTTGGTGAACATTTAGTAAAATTGATAGACATATAGAATTTAAAATGTAAGCAATGGTAAAACAATACGCAGCATAGTTATTTTAGTGGTGATGTATTTATTTTCTGATGTATAATAATTTGGGTTTTATTTAGATTTTTTGATGCTCATTAAATTTTCTGGTGGACAGTGCAAGGGATGTATGGTTTAATTATTTGGTGTACATTATATTTGTTCGTCACAAAATCTTGACTTCAACAATAAAAGTTATCGCAGTGCAAAAATCTGTGCAGTTTGTTTGTCCAAATGACAACTTCAATAGAACACGGAAAAGCGGTTATTGTTGCCGCCTGCCGTCCCTCAGTTTTGTTAATTTCCCGGCAAAAAGTCCGAGTTTAACGGCCGTCTGAATTCTAGTGTTCATCGTAAAGTTCTCGCATCGCACTATTAAAGCCGCCGGTGTGCAATGAAAATTTACTTTTTAATTTCTGCGCACCATATGCGGTAAAGAGAAGAGTTTTAAATAATGCGAAACAATAGAAGGGCACATCCATTGTGCATTTGCAAGAGTATTGCGATAACACGGGGGCCCGTGCACATGTTACAGAAGCCCCGCGACACGGCGGCGGGGTGCGCCGCCCGCAGTGAAACTAGAGACATCTGTCATGCCACAATGACGCCACTGTATTATACAAAACCCCAAACAGCATCCGTACCCATCAAAGGCCGTCGTAAATTAGTTCAAATCTTAATCACACAAACACGCTGCGACGCTGTTTATCTGTTTGTTATCACAGGCCTGGAGCATGCCTTTATTAACAGGCGGCTACTACAATATATCCAGGGTCGACAAAAGAAGGCGGCGGCGACGGCGAGGGTCGGGGGTAGCTCGTTAATTTCGGGAATCATCGCGTCGACAATGGAGGAGAAAAAATTGTTTTCTCCCGCGCGTTAATAAAATCGATATAATTATGATAGATTAGGAGGGTGTAATCGCTAAAATCGGTCCTGTAGGGAGTCCCGTAAATTTCATCAAGCAAAACACGTGCTGGAGGGGAGTTTCTTGACCACGCACTTTTCAATGGGTACTTGCGGCATATTCCTGTGATTCGTCGCAAGGAGCACTGGTCCGTGTAATGCGGGACCTTAGTAAATGGGGTAGCACAAATGCGGTGATGAATACCGGGTGCAACAATAACACAGTGAGTGGCAGATTCATACACGGTGTCATTACGTTGCAAATTCGACACGTTTTATTATACATTGTGTCCGACTTGCTGAAATATTACGCTAACACATTCTTTCATGGGGGGTGGTTTTTGTCGGTGCGGCTGCAACTGTGTTTCCCATCAGCGCCGATCCACAAATAAATTAGGGCGTTCAATTTCAGCTAATGTGCATATTTGTTTTAGGGGATCGCCATATGGCTCGACCCGTCGACATTTCCCTTTTTATTTTAATCCTCGCCAACGTTTTTCCTAAAACTTCCGCTGAATCACACCAAATTTGATTTAATCATATTTCGAATCCGCCCAAATCCCTTAAGACCCATCCGGCGATATTAACGCATGTGCGTTTTGTTATTGAATAGAAGTCACGCGCGACCTGATGAGAAATTCACTGGCTCTCCCCCTGATCCCGCGCATTCACGACAGATGAGGTTTTTTATGAGCCTGCAAAAAGGCAATTTCCCGACACGGCACAAAAAAATTCGTCACATATTAATAATAATGGAGTCAGATCGATGCTGCAATCAACCCCTAGGACTCTTAATCGGATGCAGCGACAGTTGTCGGGGGTGCTTCCAAAGAGTTCGGCAAATAATACATCTCAATTTGTTGCGAGCTTTCGGCCACCCCCCGGGAACCCACATGTCATATCGTTCCGTTTTAATGACCCTCAACACTATTATTTCGCCCGGCACGCCATTTCTAAACAGGGCCGCGGCGGAATTATACGAATTTATCCACTTGGCTCCTACTTTAAAATTTTATCGCAGCAATAAAGGCCACTTAATTAATTTGTTGCGACGCGATAACATCATAGAGTCGACAACAAAAATCGTCGTTCCCAAAAGGAAGCTCGGCGAGTTTCTAAAATTTTAAACCTCACGATTTTGACGGTGTCGACAACGGAATTAATATTTATGAAGGTATAGGTAGAGAAAACTACAAAAGAACTCACGCAGCTCACTAACAAAAGTTCCTAACAAGAATCTACTTTCTGGAGATATGGGTGGTTGTGGTATTATCGGCGTCTGTTGCTTTAGTTGTCTGGGCCTTAAATTTCGGCTCGTTAATTAATTTTTACAGTAGCAACTCTTTCAGACGTGTTTGCTTAGTGTCTGGTAAATACTTGAGTCGTCGCCGGGTAAACACGTCACCAATCCGCAAAGCATACTTATCGGAATTTATTTACGTCGCTTTTATGTCGGTTAATCAGATTTTCGTGACTTCATATAACCACTTTATGGTTGCACCCCTTATACAATAAAAACCGGCAGCCAGTAAAATATTATAAGCTTCCTTATTCCAGAGGCGTGAAAATAATGGTTTAAATAACCCATCAAATTTCTATTAATATTATGTTACTGTCTGCATGTAATGATTTAACGGACGTTAAACCTTTTATAGATGCACAATAAAATGGGAATGAACATAATAACAGCGGGTTTTTAGTGGCGGGCATTCAGAGCGATTCACGTTGTTGGTGAGTGTGTGTGGTCAGGGGCGAGGGTGGAGTCTATAAATTTCCTGATCTTCCTTATTATTCACGGTATCAAGTAACGAGAAACCCTCGGAGTGGCATAAAATTATAAAAGATAAAGTATTATGAATTCGCACTTTATGGCCCCCGGTCGTAACTTGACGCCTCTAATAAGACTGCGTTCGGGTAACCAGCGTTTAATTGCTCCACTTCCGACAAAACAAAGTCCACAACAATAATTTGTTGTAAACGCAAAAGTGCAGTACTGAGCGAACAAAAAGAATATAAGACCCTATAGTCACTTTGAAACGAAAGACCCTTACTCAAACCGATCACATTTTGCGATACTTACATCTCTATATACATATATATGTGGATGGATTCAATGTGGACGGATTCAATTGAATCCATCTACTCGTGTCATTGTATATCGTCAAAGCAATAGCTTATTACCCTAGGGTAGATTGCTGAAATAAAAGAGTTAAAAAAAGAAACATCTCTATAAAAAATTGGCAGTTAATAACCCACAACTATGATCATCACGTTTCTCACCCTACTCCTCGGGTAAGTCAGTAATAGGGAAAGCGCAGAACCCATGTTTCCTATTTCAAAAGTTGCTACTGTCAAAAGTATTGCAAAGAACTCGTGATTGTTACCAAAAAAAAAAAAAACTGATGTGAAAGAATCTGCAGGACAATAAATTATTTTTTACCTAACAAAAGTTTGGCAAATCATTTTAGACAAAAGTCCAAGTAAGTTGAGATCACGTGGAATAAAGTGCTGTGATGCATCTCATAGCTAATGCTACTTATTTTCTTTTACTTTGTGGCAAGATTCTCGAACCAAATCAATTTTTACTTCTGAAGTCAACCATCCACACTACCTCACCAGTGATGTAAGAATATCATTAAATAAATGAGCTTTTATTATTAATACTTCTGGCAAGCAGAACTATGTATGTATAAAGAAAGTTTTAAACCTTTGAAACAACCCCTGAAAATTTACCCTTTGCTTCATTGCGCTCACACATGTACATAATTTCCATAAGTTTTATGTGTTTTTCTTTAAATTTTAATAGGCGTTCCGTGATTCGTGTTTTGCCAGTAGCAATGCGATAATATCAGGCAAATTGTAAAAGTGAAAATTATCAAAATGGTAAGTTTTTGTCCGAGCTTTCGCGTGTGAGAAATTTGCGTAAAATCCACGATAACGCAAGGGTTGAAACGCTTCGCTTCAAAATTGTTCATTGAAGTTGTCAACACTTGTACAGGGATAATAAGAGACGATTAATGAAAATTTGCACTAACTCACGTACGTATATCGAGCTTTAAAAGCGTTGAAAGCGTTGTGGGTGAATTGAAGATTACGAGTTTAGGGCGATGCTGGTATTTGGATGTTTAATTAGAAAAATTTTAATGCGGCTCAGGTTTCGAACGCCCTCCTTTGCCGATTTTTAATTAGACGTTTCAGACGGGTTGGCGTGCGATAAAACCGCGCATTTGCGTCTTCACGCATGAAATGGCCACGTTTGATCTCGGCTCCTGAAACGCATTAATAACGTAGACGTTTACATTTTGCGCTTAAAACTTGAGCTAGCTGCCTACGAAATTGCCTTCAATATCGGCAAACGCGCTGCAAGTCTCAGGCAAGCGAAAGAAGCTCGTCTAGAGAGTAAACGGTCGGGCTGTGTGTATATATCCAAACATTAAATTTCGAAGCTTCAATCAAACCATAGTCGTGCCACATTAAAGGTTGCTTTGCATGATTACGATATTCCGGTGTATCAGATTGGAAGTCAGGCGCACGCTGATTCGCATACACGACGCCTCGGCTTCGTTCTGAGCAACTAGACTTACTTCAGCTAATACGTTGCTGCATGACAGCTTATGAGATTGTCGCGATACTGCCTACGAATCTCAATCAGATCCTTGTCACCTGCAGTTCGATCATTTCCTGCTGAAATATTTACCAACCCCGTTCTTAATTAACCAACGACGTTAGTTAACGGATTCGGAACGAGCCTTCATATTCGGCACGAGAGACGAAAATTGTAAATAACGATACGCAAATTTCGGCGTTGCCGTAACGTTATAAAATAAATTCGTCTCCGCTTACGTATTCCAGAAGTTTACGTTCTGCATACAGCAATCAGGAAAATTAAACTTGATTTGCTCGCAAATTCCGTAGGAAATCAGATTGTCCCTATTTCTCGAAAGCGTACGTAAAATCTAGTACAGGGATGAAAGTAAAGCGCTGTCGCATCGAACAGGTTGTCCATTGGCAGGGTCTTACCCCAGAGGTTTAGGCAAGCGCGTGACTCCAGCCTGAACTCGACTCCAGGCCGAAGGTTAGTCCCCAGCACGACGCAGATACCCTCGCCGATAGTTTTAAAGCGACATCTCGCAGTTTCCGCCGAACCCGAACCGCTTCCTTCGCCCCATCGCGACGATAATTAGCGAGGGGTGACAAGTGCCGCAGTCTTTTTTCCGTTTTCTAAGACGTCTTCGACCTCATCGAACAACAAATTGTAAAAATCTTCCGAAATTACACCAATTTCCAATCAAAGCTCCCTTTGGTTGCAAGTCCTCCTCTAGCTCCCCCGAGTTAACTTGCAGTTTAATTTTTGGGCGCTCCTTGAACTTGAAGAAGCGGATATTATAACGGAGGTGGATGCAGCAAGTGTATGTCGTTACTTTTGATGCATTGGCGACCATAATTAAGGGTAGATTCGATGATTGCGGAAAGATCGGTTCGGCATCTGGTGCATTTCTTCGTCAGGTCCTTAACTGCGGTAATTACGTCGTGAGCAAAAACTCTTCGCGCCGCATCAATTGCACCCAGAGGGTGTTGAAAACGCAGCCGAACACGTACGGGGTGTGTCTGGCAGCTTCCCCCCCGTCCCCTGCGCCAGATGCGTTCTCTGTGCAAACGTTGTGGATGGGACGCGTTGATGTTGCCTTTTGTCCAAGCACGCACTCGACTCATCGACTGAGTCAACTCTGGCGGGCTCATCAGGGGTGTGTAAACACGACCGGACGTGTAGCTGCCACAATCAACCCCTGCTGAGCCGTCGCGTTCGTTCTCGAAATACAAAAACCATTACGGTCCAGAATAATTCCTTAACTACCTACGAAAATCTTGCTCGCCGTCGGGGATCGATGCCTCTCATTAATCCCCGAGTTCCAAGGAAAAAGGTTGGCTGGAATAAAACGACTACCGCCTCAACACTGCATCATTTCTGCGGCAACGTTAATAAATTGAAGTGGGCTGCCACAGCGCCAAACAACAATTTTTTCATTGATTTTATCAGTTTTAAAATGCGACGCGGCAAGACAGCCGAGTAATGGAGGGTGGCGGCGCCGCAATGAGGCCAAATCATTTTAGGCGCACAAACAACCCCAGAACTCCAGACAAAAACGCTATTAGTTTTTAAGGCACAAATCTCTGCACCCAATCCATGCCGAATATTATTTTTCTATTATTATTTTTATATTATATTATCATTTTCTTCTTTTTTTTCTTTCTACTTTGATTCCACACCCCTAAACAGTGCTGTAATAGCTTTTCAGGTTTCATAACAGCGCTAGTCATTGAAGAAGCCCAGGGTGATATAAAATTCATTCTAACTTACGTTACATTTGCAACCATGCTAAACCACGGGGTAGAGTTTGTTTGAGAACCGCACAAGTGAACTAAGATTAGTCGAAATAGAGCGGCACATTCAGTTTTAAATTATAAACAGCTTGAAGCACACCGTAAGTTAGAATAAATTTCACTTCACCCTGGGCTTCTTCAATGACGGCGACTGTACAATTTATTTTTTATTTACTTTTCTCAAGTTGGTAGTTGTGGTTGTAAATGTCATTAAAACATCAAATAAACGTTAAAACGAAACAATACACTAGTAATTTCGAATTTAACTAATCTTCGGTAGTACTAAACACAACCAAATTCCCCAAACTTTAAAATTGCAAATTGTCATTGGAGTCATTGGAATCTCAAGTAGAAAAAATAGTACAAAGAATTCGTTCATAACCCAATTATGGCACTTGTCCATTAGAAAACTCGCGATTTTGCCGCTCGTTTTCAAAGCTTAAATCTCAAAAAATTAACTGAGTAACACCTAAAATGTGCGTAGTGTCTAATTTGTATCTCTGAAAAATTTAAAGTAAAATGTTGTCTTCCGTGTTTGAGACACGTATTTTAGAAATGGCTGGCAGTTTTGGGCCTAATAGCAAGAAATCCGGAGATTTCTTTCCGGAGGACCGTTTAATTGTTTACAGAGATAGGAGATGACTGCAATAGCTGTGATTGGTATAAGTGAGTTCTGTTGTATAAGGCACTGCAGTCATCTGCTTTAATGTCTCGGAAGAGGCAGCTGGCTTAAGAAGCGATGTGGAAAAAATATCAGCACGTTCCGAAGTCTTCTTTATTTCCACTCCAATCTTGGGGGCCGTTAAAATCGGAAAGGCATAAATTTTTATAGGGCGTTTGCTAAGAAAATTGTATCGATTCCACGTGCTCGGCAGGGTAATTTCGCACAACCTGAATTTAAAGGAAGGGTGTCCGATGTTCAATAGTTGACGGCAAGCAACAATGGTCAAGTCCATTTCCGCTTTAGTCACCGATCGTGCATAAAGTGAAGGGGGTCGGTCTGATAAAACGTAACGCCGCCGGCTTCTTCGGCACAACTTTTATTTTAATGTAATCAAGATAGCGGATAAAGTTGAAATGCTAAAAGTGAGCGTAGATTAGATTATAGTAAAAGTTTCCGGCGAGATTCCTCCTGCAGCCCGTCTTACTGCAACTTGGGGCAATACGTTATCTGCTTTATGGGGTAGCGACCGATAGGTAATATGTGGCTGGTAAGTTTTAATAACGCCCAAGTTTTTCCATTAAACCGATGACTTGTGCCGGGGATGCGGCGATGGGGTCCTGTCGATACATGCTTAAACTTCATAACCTACGCCAATAAAAACAAACAGGACTTGTTTACGTCCTCATAAAGCGGCTTTATTCCATTTCTGACGTATTCATTACACATCAAAACAGGATATTCCCGATTTATGTTCGGGCTCAAGACCCACATTCATGCCCGAAAACGACATAAACAATAAATAACTAAATTCCGAAACGACGTTAACTATTGAAGAACCGCCACCGAACCAGAGCTGAAGTTGCACGAACTCCAATCCAATTCCGGCAGTGTCGTTACAAATTCACAACGTCGACAACAAACGATCAACTCCCACCAACGCAACATAAAGTTGCTGCGATTCGCCTCCAGTTTAAAAATCTGGAAGTGTCAGGAAGATTTGGTTCCCGACCGCGGTCGAAATTTGCGGAACAATTTTCGATCGCCGCCCGAAAATTCGGGGCAATTATCAGGAGTCGCCGGTCTGATAAATCCCCTGCAGATGAGGCTGCGCAAGGGTGGCTGCCGTCACCGTAATGAATTTCGGCCATCGATATGAGTTGCACCGCGGTCGGTCTGAGAGCGCTAGGGTGTGAAATTGGGGAACTGCACATTGCACTAAAGTATATCCTCTCTGTCCTTTATATTGGATAAGGCACAATTTTGCAGGCGCAGCATCGTATAAAAATAAATACCGGCTTACAGCGGACTTAGGGACACGACATTTACTGAAAATGTACAACACAATAAAAAATAATGAAATCATCGGTGTGGCGCGGTCGGCCGACCAAATTGCATCAAGAACGCCGGCCGCACTCGTTACCGAAATGCCCAAATTAATGCCGTGTATGCAATAAACTGTGAAGGCTGCACCATTGTCGCGTAAATTGCTCAAATTTACCCCGCCAGATCAGCAACCACCGCCGAAATCGTTATTAAATCTCCGGGGACGTTTTCAAACTTTGATTCGGGAAAATACATAAATTAAAGCCGGGACAGCTTCGACCCGGCAAAATATGTCTTGAAGTTCGGGCATAAAATTTTATATGTAGGTGTTCCCCCCGACATTTTTTATTCCCACTATAAAAATTAACGTTCCTGATGTTGTTATTGAGCAGTCATAACGTCCGCAATGGTTAAACTTTGATACGCGATTTCGAAGATTTCAACAAATTTTCGACGTTAGTTTGGAAAACGTCTAAACTCGGGTTGCCAAACTACAATTAATTATAGTTTAATATTTCACAGTGGAGTCCGGAAATCCTTTCGAGACACTTCAATAGCGTATTAAGGAAACGTATTCTGAATAGGTATGTAAACATTTAACCCTCGACATGATAATAATTAAGTAGTTGGACTTTGAATGGATAGATTAAACTACCGTCGAAGTTTAGACACTGCAAATGGACGCTTGTGGCAAATTTTGAAACAATCACCTAAGCGAGATTGCGCTCTATTCGCCATTAAGCTAAACTCTAATTGGAAAACTAAATTTACAATAAACATCTTTAGCAAATGTTATTCGATAAAATAAAAAAAAGTTAAAGTCAAAAAATCAGGTTAGATCAAATAGAACAAGATTTGAAAATCTAATTTAAAGCTGCAACTGCTTCGTTAAGAATAAAAGGGTTGTCAAGCCTCTACCATATAATTTCTTGACCGCGAGAAGCTTAGTTAACTAGTCTCCAGCTTCAACTATTCTACAATTTTAATTTACGACTTTACAGCTTCTCATACTTACGTACCTACAATTGTTTTGTATGAAATGCTAGAAAAATGCACAACACCCAGCTTAGGAGAAATTGTAATTAAATAGATCGTCATTTCGCTACAAAACTCTAGTAAAATTTTGTATCGAAATTAATAACTGACATTCTATTTTCTACTTAAGCTATAAAAGTGTTATATAACTTTAAAGTTTGAATCTAGCATTATCTTGAGTATGGTACACAATGAATTGCGTAGTTGCAATAATGGTGGATGCGCCGGGTGAATTTAGAATCTTGTCCACAAATACTATAATTATGATAGTTGTACCACAACGTAGAATGTTATTATGTCCTTTGATTGTGAACGTGCTAATTTTCGATATAAGATGGTACCGCAATAATCCAATCCTGCAACAATCTAGTTGTTCCTAATCCTGATTGGGCTCCTTCTCTCATTATACAGAGTGTCATGTAGAGGTCTGTAGTCTGTACCTGTATTATAAAATAACCACAGGTTCCTTAGCTCAAAATAAAATAATTTGCAACTTACTAGTTCTCAAAAATTCTTTGTTAAGACAGTAGATTTTAATAACTTTAAAGCGGGTGGATCAATTTTTTCCATGATGATATTTTCGTAATCTTGGATATTTCGACAGCTATTGTATAGGTAGTGTTGAGTGACATGCCTGATTTTTTTACATAAAAAAGGAACATTTTTTTTATTGTTTTCTGTGTCTCATGAAATTTTGATATTTGTGATGGTTGATCCGTGAAAAAAAATAAAGTTTAAAATTGTGCACTTCAACTCCTGCTATATTCGTAATCTTGGATATTTCGACAGCTAGCACACTTCACATATTTTTACCTGTTGAGTGACATGCCTGATTTTTTTACATAAAAAAGTGACATTCCTTTCTATTGTTTTTTGTGTCTCATAAAATTTTGATATCTGTGATGGTTGATTGGTGAAAGAGAATAAAGTTTAAAATTGTGCACTTCAACTCCTTAAGTTGTTGCAACTGTGATTGCAGCTTTGTGATAAATCTTTTAGTGATCAGGAAAGTCAGAAGTTTCAGAACGTTTAAAACTAGGATTCTACTAATTTACAAAACGACTATTAAATGACTAAAGATATTTTATTCTAGAAATAAGAAAATCTGTAAAAAGTACCAAAATTTTTTGAAATGAAAAAACTGAATACGGTCATTACTGTAGCAAACAAAATCATTATCCTTACAGCATAAAATAATAGCTTTAAATGGTTCTTTTGGAGTTTGGACCCTGAATAACTACTAGCTCCAAATGTTCAATTTCATGATTTTTGAAATTTATTTTCAAAGATTTGTATTTGTAGATCAATGGTATTTTTGATTCTTATAACGCCATTAATCTTTTTACGTACAGGTAAGTATATCTGACTCAGGATCACTATTCTTGTCACTAACAGAAAACACACCATCATTATCATTATTGTTACGTTGCAGACAAATGCATTAGTAGTTACACATGTTGCAAATGTTTATAACTAGCACCACTAAACTCGTAGATTATAACAGCGAAATAAAAATAACCGAGAAAGCTAATGTCAACAAATTATATTACAACGTTGAGAAGTGAAAACTTTGTATGCACCATCTTGCGAAGCGTGCTTCAAAACGCGTTAATATCCGGATGGGTTTAACTACCCATGAAGCACATTTGTAATTTATGCTTATTTTTTTTTTCTAAACCTCTCTTGGGTTTTATGCAAAAATTTATATAAAATACTTTAATAGGAATCTTTATTGAAACAAGAATACAAGAAAATAAATTTAAGAATTTTTATAAAGGTTAAGAAAATTTATTCTCGTTTAAATCGAAGGCGTACAAACATTTTGTAATCAATGAAAAATTGACCAAAACTACCTTTCATGCATATTTTCATCATTGTTTCTATTCTCGATCCAAATAAAAGCTCTCGGCGCCTCTGAAAATTTGCCAGTTAGCAAATTAGCAAATTTGGTATTTTGTCAGTTAGTAGTTAAGTTACTAATAAGAACTGAACATAAGGAGAAGAATATTTATGTAGCCGCGAATAAAAAAGAGCGAATGGCTTTGTTTGTAGGTAAACTCATGACTCTTCCGCACCTGGCTCCGTTGCCTGCTTTGTCGCTGTGAAGTCCTTCGGTTCGCAGGACCGGGAGTTTTTCTCAGGCGAGTCAGCCCGCAACCTGCTGGAGGCCTCCATTGTCCGGACCACCTGCAAGTTCGCCGTTTTCACCGTCCTCGTTGCAATTGCACCATCCGAGACAATGCGGAATTATCTCTGACTAACAAGCGCATATGCGAGTCGTCGAACCAAAGCGCTGATTACAATCCGCACCATTTCGTCCGGGAACGATATACATAAATAGCCGAATAAGTGCGCCGAGACGCGCTTATTACGCTCCCCCACCCTCGTTAATTGAGATGTATGCCGGGAATTTTTCGATGAATTCGCCCCGTTAACGTTATGTTAATGCGATAGTTTGTGTGCGCCTCTTTAGACTGTGTTCATTCGGTACGGCCGTAATAAAATTTTACGGCGTAATTCGACATCGTCATAGCAGGTGCGGACCCGGGCATATTCTTCCTTCCTTCCTTGCGACGACACCTGATGACTTCTGTGCATAACAAGGGGGACGCTTTAAAGCTACCCGTGCTTGTAATTTTAATTTATCGTCGCGTTAATGAATTTTCCGGAGCGGGCCAACGAGTCTGGGGAAATTGCACGGGCGACCGTCAAAAATGCCTGAAATTCTTCCCGACAATTTGTCCAATGTGCAAGTAACCCGGGGGCAAAATCAGCAATTTGTTCTCGGCATAACGACATGGCAGCCGCCTGCCATAACCGGGCCGAAGGAGACAAACCCACGACACCCACCGCGTCTAGTTTAATTCGCCGGCAAAAACGCAAAAATTACTTTTTGCTCGCCTTATTCGGCTTATCTTCAAAGTAAATTCGTGACTTTGGGATCGTTTCAACCCGAGTGCTTCAGTGAAGTGGGTGTTTACTGTTTATCGGCATGATAAGTGTGTAGATTGTTTCTGGAGCTGCAACATGCCCGTTTTTGCTTGTAATTATGGAGATCGCACCAGATGTTGATGTTGTGCAGATTCTGTCCGAGCATGAGAACTTCAGCTATTGAATTACAATACGAATTTCTTTTATCGCTGCACTCAACGGTTAAGAGCGCTTTCAGTAACCTTAAAGATAGCGCTCTTGAGTGTCTCACTACTAAAGTTGCAAGAAGATGTTTTGTTCCATTAAGAAAACAGACAATATTTGCGCCTCAAGCATATACGACCGAAACTATCCTAAGTAGATGCATGCCTTAAAAACTTATTACACCCAAAATACCTGAGTGGTTGCTGAAACGCAATTTTCTTCGTTTATTTCTCATTTCTCTGCATGAAGACTTTGGTAACATCTATTGCTGTTATTAATTATTGGGGATGATGCCGTCTCAGCGGGAAAGCTCCAGGATGCGGGACTTGTTGTT
Organism: Schizotus pectinicornis; assembly: GCA_951805265.1. Classification (NCBI taxonomy): domain Eukaryota; kingdom Metazoa; phylum Arthropoda; class Insecta; order Coleoptera; family Pyrochroidae; genus Schizotus; species Schizotus pectinicornis. Next base: position 9,220,065 of record OX638206.1, on the reverse strand, counting down.
CGATTGGAACTTGGCGAGTTGCAGTTTGATGGATAATAACTCTTAGGCGCAAAGCATAATTGATAGCATCGAGGGTCTCGTAATTTCCGTTACTATCCTGGGGCGTTTCCGCGGGATTTGGGCGAGTCTCCGCATTCCGGGGAAAACGGCGACTAATTCTTTTCGTTACGTCAGGATGTGCGCGATACTTGATACCAAATTTAATTACATGGCAGATTAGCACGTATAACCTATAACAGGCTTACGTGATTGTTGTGTGTGAGGGAAACGCGCCACCAGTCACCCCATGTCGACGAACAGGGGTTAACATTCTGGTAGACAGTAATGAATAGCCCCAGCCTGATGAGCTCAAATCTAGCAGGCGACGCAAAACGGTGCACATTAATCAGTATAGCCTTGGCTTGTGCTCTCATAGTCTGCTGCGACCGAACTCCCAGTCTCATTACCGAAACATCGCCTTTCTCTTCTCCTGCAAATAAAACGCAATGAATAATTTCCGAATTAGTTTCCCCGGTGCGTGGGGCACCTACACTTGAACGCGGGGCCCTCGCCGATTATTTATTGCCGTGATTCCGGGCGAGTTTCCGTGCGACAACGCCGCGATCGAACAATTGGCAAAAATTAATTATTCCATTAGGGAAGGGCGTTCGACAATGTGTTGGGATTCTGCAATTCACCTTCGAAAATCCGGACGTTCATTGTGCCTCCGGAAAAAATCGCAGACTCATCCAGGCTCGGCTCCGAAGGCCTTGTTCTCGATCGATTTCGATTTGGAGATGCGTTTTTCAAACTTCGGGTATTTTCAGCACCGGTCCTCCACCACTTCTTCTCCCCTTCGCCAAAGCTTCTTGCGTTCGTCAACCGAACGACAATGGCGTCTCCAACCAATATTTGGGTATATAAAGATTTTCTGGGCCTTCGAACCTTTGATTTGCACATTTTCCAGCTTTCTCGCGTCCTATATCGCTCGTATAACTAATATCTGAGCCTACAAAGATTTTCCTGGTCGTCAAGCCCGTAATTTTCTACATTTTTGAAACGACCCCTCTTTTAGCTTATAAATGAAAAATTGACTTGCAGCTAACTGACAATTTTTTTGTCATATCAACATTTTCAAAAAAAAAATTTTTAATGATAACTGTAATGATTGACAGTGTAACTTTTCATACGAGGCGATCTATAGGTATTTACGTTTTTATTTTGGCTTAATGTTTGACTTGCGGTTGGCACTAATAATAACAACTCTTCCAAATTAGTAGAGTATTCGGTTGTGTTGCTTCATGGTGCAGGTAGAGATGGACGTTGGGTCTTGGAATTTTCGAGTTCGTTGCGAGTTCCTTCCGATAATGACGCTTTAATTATTGCGGCTTATGGGGGTTGAAAATTGGGAGCCAATAGCGATTGGGAAAGGGAAATATTACCCGCTGCAACTAATGACTCTCCTGTCTCTCCTCCCTTCGTTGATAATTCGGCAATAATCCGAGGTGGTGCCGGCGCTTATTTCGAGCGCCAACTGATGGCAAGAAGCTCTCCGGTAATTAATGAAGTTCAAAGATATGAGTCCGCATTCCGCGGACCAATTAATTCGTTGCAAGCCCGGCCGGAAGTTGGTTGTTTTTATTTAAGTTAGTTCTAATTTCGTATTTCAGCTGCCGACTTGCATGTGCGCGCAGGGATGAGGTTTCAATTTGCATACAAACTCCAAAAGTTTAAAGTTATCTTACATCAGAGCTCCAACATCTGTGAATCAAGCCGGTTCGTTTACCTGCTGTGTACTTTTTAATTATTTAAATGAATGTTTTATTCTTTTGCATTATACATGTCGCGGATGGTTGGTGGAGTTGAGGATGTGCGATTTCGACGGCGGTAGTGCCGGCGTCGTCCGCCAGGGGCGACGCTCCAGGCGCAGGACTAGAGTCGGCGCATCGACCCGGTGGGCCACCTCTGCTTGGTTCGTTCGCTGTTTGACAGTACGTTACGAGCTGTCTTCGAGAGAGGTTCTGTTGTCGAACGTTCCATGTTATAAACAAAACATTGCCTGTGAAACGGCCGCGCTTTCTTGACAGCCGAGCTTTCGCCATGTCGCCCGCGGTCTTCTAACGCGACGCCAGTGAAAACCAGCCCCTGTTTTTGATTTCTTTGAGTTTGTGATCTGTGACTGTGTTTGGTTATTTTATTATTTCGTTGCTCAAGTGGTTTTATGTCCAGTGGAAATCAGGGCGGCGAGGGATCGACACCGGGGTGTCGTGACCACAGAAGCTAAAAAATTCACCACCGTGGCTGGTGAGTCCTCCGCACGACCCGACCTGATCCAATTACGTCATCAATTTGCCAGATTGTTTAATTGGAACCGATTAAAATTCGCACGTGTTCCACGTCGTCGTTATTCCGTTCGATAGGACGGCTAAAATCGCGTGCTTGCAGGACTGAAAACGTTATCGCGTTACTTAACGGGGCCGAAATTAAGATTGCACACCCCCGGAAAGCTCGGACGAAATCGCTCCTGACCGAAATCTGGAAATTCGGCGATGCATCCCCGTGGAATGTCCGCAAAGTTCAGAAGCTTGCAGTCCTGTGTCAACACGACTTTCTGTCCCGAATTCGCCAATTGCCGGTTGTTTGGCTTCCGGCCGTGCGTGCATACCCCGTCCGGGACTTTGGACAATAATCCTATTTTTGCAGCTTAGGCTTTTAAACCCCTACTACACCATTCAACGGTTCGGGGTGGCTTTTACTTCGCTTTGGACGAAATCGATTTCCAGTTCATATCAGAGAGGAGCGATTGGCTCCGTGCCAAAACTCACTGACGGCACTAAAATTTACTCTTTTAACAGTTTCGTACACGTCGGCGTGTATTTAATTTATTCAATAAACTCGCCCTGGCCGTTTCCATATTTAATTTTACGCGGCCCCACGTCGATCGCGTGAATAATTCAATCGGCATTGTTCCAAGTTTGGTTAAAATGAGATTGATTCGACCAGACAAATAGCGCCTTAACTCGGCCACGTTCTCCATCAACTTTAATTACTGCCATCAATCGCGATAAGCGCCAAATTCTTCACATTATCGACCAACATGGTTCTTTCAAAAACATAGTTTCGAAATATTCACCAACCCCTCATAACGTTGCCGAAAAGGTAATTTTACTTGAAACTTTATTAAAGTTTAATCCATTTCGGAACTTCTCTTCCGCCTTCCCTTTTTTCTTATCGCGAATTTCATATTCAGACGGGGTAAACAACACCGGCTCGACTGAATCCATTAATAAAATCAATTGGATCTTGTTGTGCCGGCAATTATCTCATTATTATTATAACACAATGTTATATTTATAGCCAAGCAATCATTACGATAAAAATACCGTTGTTCTTGGTAGGGTAATTTATTTGCGGGTGTATTAGTTAGGAATCAGCCGCCGTAATTGTTTTAATCAGTAAAGCTCATCAATTTCTCATATACCTAATACCTACAGCGCTCCATTTATTTACTCTCATATTATTTCGAGCACGAAATTACTACGGAAATTATATTTTTTTGCTATATTTACTCTCCTGATAAATGTTTGTTGAATTCAAAATTGAAACTCGTTACAGAGCGTCCTGATTATAATTATTTACAATTGTCACGTGACTGCCCTAGAACGATTTTATTCCGGACAATTATGTTGTCGACTTCCGCAGTTCTGATGTAATAATTGGACAAACCCAGTTAACTCGATGAAGACTTGGAGCTTTAATTCCCACTTTAAACTTTTTAAAATGCTCAAGTTACTTATTTTACGTTACGGTGGAGAATTTGTATCAGCGAAATCGTGGATAAATAGAATAGAGGCAAGCAAGATTGCAGGAACGTGATTACTGAAATGAAATGTGCAGTCAAGATCTAAGGAAATGCAAAGTTTCACCTACAAGAGATGCAGATTTCTCCTAAGGAACGTAATTTCTTTTTTGCATCGTATCGCAGCCCCTGAGCGAATTTAAATGGCAGCTATAATTTTACGTTAGTTATTTAAAAAATTTAAACTGGCTTACTTGCTCATCCTGAACTAGTTTTTATTTTTTTTAAATAATTTTTTTTTCAGACAGAAAGTTGTATCCTTTTAGAACTAACTCGTAATTTATATTCATTATTTTTTAATAAATGGGTCGTATTTAACAGTCTACCAAATTTACCCAATATTTTCATACAAAAAAATATTTTTATTTCCCAAAATACTAAATGCTCACCAAAATTAAAAAAATACATAATCTTAAAGCGACAACCAAATAATGACATAATGCTGGCCTCCTATATAGGTATTTTGTTCGCCAAAATAACTTTTGTTGACCATAAATACTAAATGTTCACCAAATTTTATTCCGCATTTAATTCTAACATAATACTCAGATATTTAATTTTCGACAGTGTCTTATATTTATTTAGCAGTTAAAAATACTATTTGTTGATCAAAAATACACAAGCAATAAAATGTTGTGCAAATGGTAAATAATTTTATGCAAAATAATAGATGTAGATGTGCTAGGGCAAGGAAAATAAGAGTAAAAATAAAAGTGGTTTGCACAAAAAAAGATATCTATTAATTTCCGTAATATATAAATGCTTTGCTGTAATTGGCTTGCATTATGTAAAACGTAAAACTTCTTTTAGTGGTAATTTCTAATCGTGCTTTTAAAAAAAATTACAGGACCCTGAACTGACCTTGTACGAAACTTTTTTCGCGTGCCTCTTGTCTGGAAGCGCAAGCGGCAAGGAGAGATGCGCGAGCATATTTCATTTTTGGAATAATAGAATAATTATTTGACGCACAAATAGTTTTTTTGAGAAACACTAAATATAAATGGATAGCGCGAATATTTATTATGTACAGCACGGACGCGTAACTTGAGCGTTCTAAATTTGGTGAACATTTAGTAAAATTGATAGACATATAGAATTTAAAATTTAAGCAATGGTAAAACAATACGCAGCATAGTTATTCTAGTGGTGATGTTCTCATTTTCTGATGTATAATAATTTGGGTTTCATTTAGATTTTTTGATGCTCATTAAATTTTCTGGTGGACAGTGCAAGGGATGTATGGTTTAATTTGGTGTACATTATATTTGTTCCCTTAATAAATTAGCACTACTGTAAAGTGCACGTAGTTTTTTCCAACAATTTATATTTGAACTCACTGCCTTGTATCTATAATATAACTCTTGATATTTGTCAAGAACTAACTTTCAATAATATATGGGTGAATAGATGAGCCGAGAGAAAAAGTTTATTTCTTAGAGGTATGGAATAAGAAGTTACATTTCCAGACTTTCATTTAATTTAGAATTCAAAACATTAAACGATTGAAGGTGGTCATCAAGAGAATACAGTTAACGTAACAGTTTTTACAAAAATTTTTGTCAAATAGCGTGATTCAACCACAATTATACCCTTTTCAAACTTTTTGGGTTCGATTTCTATTAATAATTTAAATATGTTTTTTGAGCTTTGATGCACACTGTGAATTGAATACGCCATCAATTAAATTGATGTGAAGAGTTAAGCGTAATAGGAATGGTAATTTTTTGATAGCTCTTATCAGTCTTATCACTGCAACTGTTGTTGCGGCTATTATTTTGTTGAGTGTTGTCTAGTCGTAGGAGGAGTGTAACTTTTCCAGCGCTTTGTGCGAGTCGAAATTTGAAGCCCGAATCTGGCGCCTGCAGATGGAAGTTGTTTATTAGCACCCCTCTAGCAGTGCCGTTCTTGGTTGCGTAGCGGATTAAGTAGAATTAATTAATAACCATCGTTGATCCTCGCAGTCTAATTTGGAGTTTATAAGTAATTCGCATCTACTTTGACAATTACCAGGTAAAGCTATTGCATGTCGGCAAACAATGTGATTATGACCAGGTATGTGTCTGATTACAACAAAGCACCTCTGGTCGGCTTCATAGAGCTCCGGTTGTCATTTCATTGGGTCATGGCTGGCCGACTGGCCCGCCCCCACAATTTATCGCCGTTTAGATTAATAAATGCCCGGGCATCTCGGTTAATTCCGGAGCGTCGGGACGCGGTTTTTGCTTAACCCCCCGAACCGATACAATCGATTTAATCCCCCGCCGCCATCGAGCGGCTTAATCAATGATGCTAATTATCAGATGGATATGAGTGCACGAGGCGGGGATCGATGTAATTATGATTAAAAGCTTCCATTTTCGAAAAATATGGCGAATAAATCAAAGTGATTACTCGCCATCCCCGTGGAGTTTGATGGTGGAGCACGGCACGCTCCGGCCACCCACCGAGCTCCCGATAATTTAGAGTGAGTGCATTTTCGTCATTCGACTCGAGTGCCTACACCGGAACCTTGTATTTTTAGACGGTGGAATTAATTAAATCTCGCAGTGAATTATTGGGAAGACACACACCCTTTTAATGTAATTACGTCGTCAAGTGCTTATTGAACAAACTTTTATTGCGGGGTTGGGGGAGGTTTTTAATTCGATTCCCCGCATTTTCGGTTACGGTTGCGAAGTTTCTAAATGTCGCTTTTAACGCGGCCGTTCGCTATCATTAGCCGGCTTATTGATAAAGTGACGGTGATGTCATTCTTTGTTTATGTTTGTGGCGTCCTTTGAAATAATCCGGGAATCGCGCGGTTACCGGACCGGAAAACGAAAGTTATTGAATGACCATCAATTGCGGGTAACATCGACGCGATTGTGTTGGAGCGAGCTGATTGATCGCTCTTTAACGCATCTGCATGACAAAGAGCAAAAGCGATGTTGTGGGAGTGGGCGCATTTGTAAGAATGATTTTTTCCCTTCGCAGGGTGACTGTAGCGTGTCGAATGGATACATTTGGGTGGCGAAGATGACAAGCACTCCATCCTAATGTGGGTTTTAATGTAACATGCAACGGAATTAATGCGACTCTCTCCGGCTATTAATCAAACTCGCTTGTCTAAGTCTCGATCAAAACTATACACAAGTTTTGCCGATATCCGCAACAAATTGCCGACGTCAGGGGACCTCCCCAGCTTTTACATACATCTCTCTCTTCTCTTTCATCGATTCACGACGCTTCTGATGAATCTCGAGATGCGGTTTCAGCTCCAGTCCCGATTTTTCCCGCCTAATTAATTGCGTGTTCCGCATTTAAAAGCGACTAATTGTTTGTTTAATCCCACGAAAACGCATCTCGTTAAGATTGCTGAAGTGCCATCCATTCGACCCTATAAAAAGCCCGGTTAGTTTTTGTATGGAAACCGCGGTTAATTTTAGATTACGTTCATTGCGCCCGCTTCCATCGCGTGGGTGGTTCAGTGTTGAAACATGCACTTCGGGTGTAGTAATTAAGTGCGACGTCACTCGAGTTCCATCAACGAAAAATCACCGAAAGTTACTGGGAAGAGTTCTAATTTTTGGGTTAACGCTGTTGATCGGGTTTTTAGCACTCTTAATTGGCGAGTTTTTGGTGTTAAGCCGGAAGACGTGCCATCGCCCGGAAACGAGTCATTAAGGCGGCGAGCCATATTCGCACCAGTTTTCGCGTGTGATTTACGTGTGGAGGCGCCGCTGTTTGTCCTTTATATTGATGCTGATGGAGGGCTGCGGGGTTCACTTGAGCTGGCATTGTTTGCGGTGGTGGTCGTTATAAATCACGGATCCAACAACAAACATCAGTCTTCAGCCGCCGTTGCGGTCTCAGCATCCACGTTTATCACCGCACTTGTTCTGAATCAACCGCCTATCTATCTCAGTATTGTACGTCGTTCCGCATCAACCGCCGCCCCCGGAAACCGCCGCGGTCGTCCCCCTCGTCCCGTTTATTACCCTTTAACTAACGTCTATTGTGCACTTGTAATTTTAATTACGCCAAAGGAAAACTTGTAATTCCGCGGAGATTTCGGTGACGGAACAAGCGAACGCGATGAGGCCATAAAACGGTAATTAATTTCGAAGCTGTTTGCCTGGGCTTCCGAGCTTCACGCGTCCCGACGACACGGTTTATCGAACGCCGAAAAGATCGGCCCGTCGAATGCTGAAGAATTAATTAACACCGCCATCTATCCCACAACGTCTGCAAACCTGAAAATATTTTGTCCTACTCTACAAACTTCTACAGCGCAGGCATGCGGCCCCCGACAGATATATTTATGGCCCGCCAAAATTTTTCAAAAATACATTACTACCGGCCCGCCCAAATAAATAAATAGTAAATAAAAAATAAAATTTACATTTTGAATTTTATTAATAATTTTTTTAAACCCCAAGCGCCACTGTCGCTTACAATCATATAAGAATTTCTGTATGTGTCAACAAAACAATACTAAAGTTTTTTGAAGATTTGTTGATTTTAGATCACACGCAACTAATTTCCAAATATTTAGAATCCCTTTGGTACTAATGTAAATAAAGTTCCTCTAGAATTTCAAATGGAACTAATTGAATCAGATGACGGCCTTGAAAGAAAATTTAACGACTGCAGTTTGTACGAATTTTACACTAAGTATTTTCCAGCTGGAGAAACTAGTAATTTGTCTATTTCTATTTGCAAAATGATGGCATTATTCGGAAGCACGTATTGCTATGAGCAATTCTTTACTCAAATGAATTTTATTGAATCAAAAAATAGATCGAGACTAACCGATAATAATTTGGAAAACAAATAGTTTGCGAATTGCAGTTACTTCCGAGTCACTCGCACCTATCTTTGATATATTAATTAAAAAGTGCCAGTCTCAAATATCACACTAACAACAGCACTAATAAAATATCGTAAATTATTGTTATGTGTATAGGTAGGTATGGATTGTTTTGCCTTCTTATTTCAATTTGTTTTATTTTTTCTTTATTTTCCTTTTTTATGTTTTATTTTGTTCTCATCCATATACATAATATTATAATTATATCATTATTAACTGAAGAAGTTAATTTTATTTATTATTATTTTACTTTTTCTATATAAAAATATAAAAAATTAGGTAGAAATACAATATATATTTAAAAAAAACTTATGTATTCACGAGACCTAATTTTTGAAGATTCTGTAATTGCATCTAAAATTCGTGACCTTCATTTTAAGACCATTTGACCTTGAAAAAATTTGCCTGCGGCGCATTTTAGAAATGATACAGGGTCTGATAGCCCTCACAGCTTTAGAAATTTTGGATCTGGCCCTCACTTAAAAAAGATTGCCCATGCCTGTTCTACAGCTTCTACTACTTGTTTGTTAGAACAAAAAAATAGAATTCTCATTTATTTGAGGCAATCGTTTATTTGTTTGATTTTGAAGTCAAATTGGTCAACATTAATTACTTAACGAATTGCGGTAAGAATTTCTGGCACGAAGCCATCGCACTTCTCGGTTTTAAGTTTGCAGCAGTTTCATGTTGGTGCAGTTTTAGAACGAAAATAACTTAACGGTGTTAAGCAAAAAGGAAGTGTTATGCAATACTTAATAAGATTGTAGTTGTAGCCTTTTTACTGGAAATGTAGCTTCCTCTTCAGGTCACACTGCTTTTATTAGAGTTCACTAAATTAAGGCTTACCATCCTCAAATAGAGACTAGATAGTTGTAGTTATTCTGTAATTTATTGTTGGACGCCAAGAAACGGAGAAATTCTCCCGGCGCCTCCACCATTTTGCCAAACTTAGTAGCAATCATTATCGGAGTTTTCTGATAATTTCTGATAAAGTTAACTACAAGAAGAATTATAGAAATAATTGTACTAACAGGTTTTTTCCGAAATCAAGTCTTTTCAGCTATCTTTTCTCAAGTCGTAGGGCAGAAGGCGGACAAACCTAACTTCGACATATTAAGAGTAATAAGTACGAAATATCTTGAGATAAATTTTATCGTAGAGAGGAAAAGTTTGTAAAAAATTATTTTTAGGCACGTAGGGCCAATTCTAAGCCAATGAGGTGCTAGTACGTGCGCCAATGTTACTATGTTGTTCCAGTTTTTACTATCGCGAGAAGCGCTCAAGCGGGAATCACTCTTGTATGGGAAGTTTCACTCGCGCTTGCATTACTTGCGGGCCCTTTTATGGGCGAAATAATGCCTTTCGGTTGACTCTTTTTTCGGACGAGCACCTAAATTTCTACTATTTTTTGGCGTTTTTCCCGGTGTTGGGGAAAAAGTGGTTTAATTTCTATGAGCTAGCGCTCGAATCGCCGGTTGGGCACAGTTCTGCAAAAAAGTTGTTTGAAGAGCCGACTCGGCCCTGATTGCCCGTTGGAGCCTGAAGTAAAACTGCTGGATCGGCTCCAGAGCGGCGCGCTCGCACGTTGCATATTAATTTTGCCAACGTTTAAACGTGAATCGCGCTGGTGAAATAATGCAATTACAAATGGCATAATATGCCTCTTGCACATTACATTTAACCGACGTACTTTAAATTGCGGCCCCGCAATTTCGAACGCCCCTCGCTGCAATGATTGTTGCCGTCCCAATTGTTTAATGCAATTTAGCACTTTCGGTGCCATTGTAGTCAGCGTCGTTCGGCAATTTGTATATTTGCTTTATTAATAATTCGGTCCTCGTCGCAATTCCTCCACCTCCCCATTTCGTCACTCTTTATTTCCGTTCGAGCTTCCGTTCCGTTATGTCGGTTGGATTAAGCACGGCCGCCAGCTAAACCCTTCTATATCTGTCACATTACTAATTAGGGGGCGGGTTTTTCAGCGCCGCGACGCATTCACTTTGATAAACAAAGACGCTTGGATAACGACAGAATAAATTTCGACGACGAGCCACAAATAACCCCGCAGAATCCCCGACGCCGGTGCCAACGTAAATATGGATGGAACATCCAACATCCGTCGACTTTCTTTCGCAACCCTTCATCTATTTTAGAAATTTTTCGCGGCCGCGATTTGAATTTTTTAGCTGACAGCCGGTGGATGGGACCGGCATCATTTATTTTAGCTCGTTTCCTTTAATTCGGCTTTTCTACTTCCGCCCGGCTTTAATAACGGCCTTTGTTTCGCGTCGGACCGGAATTAAAAAATCGATCCTGGAACAGTTAATTGCTTTGTAACAGACGCCGAAATGCCAACTATGCATTTTCTGCACTTCCAGCCCAACACTCGACAGGATTCGTCGAGTTTACTTCGCACATTTCATCCTTTTGAAGTTGGCCCTAAATGAAATTATTACGAGAGTTTATGTTGCGTAATTGCTCGATTCTCTGAATTGTTTGGATTGTTGTAAAGTTGTTTCTTTTGACGCTTAACGTTTTAACTAACCTAACCTATGAACCGGCTCGGATTGATAAAAGCTTATCTGGCGCTGCCGAAAACCCTTTCGAGACTTTTTTCAAATAAAACTACACCATTTTAGATAAAACGGGCCGAGATAACTGTAATTGACTTGACGAAATCCCGTAATTAAATCGTGTTTGTCGCGTTAATAATGTTTATTTTCGTGCCGGATTCCCGCGCGGTTTTGTTTTAATCCGGTTTTATTTTAATCGGGTTCGGGGGCGCGGAAAAAATTCCCCAATTAACCAAGTGTGAAACTGTCCGGCTTTCGCCCGCAGTTTCTTATCGCGAAAGCTCAACGTGCGTGATTTTCAGGTGTTGGCATGCGAAGAAACTGCCCTAGCCGCGTCCACCGTCAAAAATTGGCGAGACCACCAACCGGAACGCTGCGTTGGAACCTCCAGTTGCGAAAGCTCCGCATTTAACTTGCCTTAACTCGACTGTGCGGAATTAATTGATCGAGCCGACTCGTAATAGTCGTTTTAATTATTCAAAGATAAGGCACGGGTCATTGGTCTGTCGCGTAAAAAGCTGCGAAAGCTCGTAAAAAACCTCAATTTGCGCCGGCGGTCGTATAAGAACCAAATGACTTTATAAATGGTCTCATTTATTTAGGTCTTCGCCGAGTGGCTCTAATTGAATATATGTCACTGGGATCTTGCAGTTAGGTGCCGGCCGAGACCTAATGATGGGATTCTGCGCCAAAAGCTGACGCGAAATCGAGATTCTATATCGGAAATTGTCGCATTGCAGCCTGCATTAAGGAAACGTTTAAGCACCGGGAAAACTGCAACGTAACTTGGCGCGCTTTTCCACTAAATTCAGGAGATCCCGCGCGTTTGTTTTGCTCCTGTTTGGGGCTAATTTTAAAAATTATTCCTGTAAACGTTGCGGGGAAAGGCAACATCTGCCGAGGTAATCGAACACTTATGATTTAGTAATGCAGCTGAAACGGCATCGGAAAATAGCTTCGAGTAATTGCTGCTCAATTACAGGGGTGCACGTTTTCATCATTCGTTTTGCGCGCTTTTGACAAATTTCACAGATCGCAATTTAAAACCGTTTCCGATTATCAATAAAAGTCGCAAATCCGACCGAAGGGTAGCGAATTAATCAGGCACGTGAACAATGTTATTGTTTTGATTGGAAGTTATTACAGTTTCGCGGCAAAAGCTGTAATTTCCAGGAGCTTTGGCCCGGGGAAAAAACGCAAACATTGACGCTTTATTAAAAAAGCTTTCCGCCAACTTTCCATACATGGTAGCGATTTGTTTTCATACGACGCTTTGCCATGTTGACGTTCATAAACCGCCTCGAATCGGAATTTTATAACGTCGTGCTGTTATTAATAAAAGTTGTACATCGAACAGTACTTACATGCAAGTTGAGTGACCCGATAACTGCGCTCGCACAAAAGCTTCCTATTGTGTAAATCCACGATCTAACATTTTCATGTCGAGTCTCAAAATTATTATCAATGTCTTAATGAGACTCTGTTGTTGCAAAGATTTATGTTCTACGAAAATTTTTACTGTGGATTCGCACTTTTTTATTTTTTATTCTAAAATTGGAAAGCGGCGTCGAGACCATCTAATTGAGCATGCTGGCTGCGGCTGCCGACCAACCGATGTTTCTATCGCTATTGTGCTGTCAGGTTTTGTTGGTAACATTTTCACGTCGTTCCTTGGTAACTCAGAGGTTAAGCATTAATTAAAAACATACTAACCACGTACCAAGCGAAGGTCACGCAGAGATCGAAGAAAATCTTTCCCAATCACGAGTTAACCGCACTGCTCAAAATAAACGCGGTTTTAAAACTTTTTTTAAAAGCTCTTCTCTGCTTGTTAAAAGTTGAAATTGTTAATATTTGTTCGTTCCCTGTGCTCTTGTTAAAAGCTTAAGACGTAACGTTTTATGACTCTGATCTTACCGGGCTTTATCTCCAAATCTATTGCAAATTCACTGCCTGCATACATCGTTATGTAGAAGATTGAAAGTGACGTCAGCATATTGCATCTACATAATTATGATGGAAACTTTTTATTTGTTTCTTTTGAACACACGTTTGATGAGTCATCAATGTCATTCAGGAGAATATTCCGGAATATGCTCATAATTTAGGTAGAATTTTTTAAATTTTGAATAGAGTATTTAGTTTATTTACGACAAATGTCCACGTTACATTCTTGTCATTACCATAGAGTTAAAAGTTGGTCGCATGCTAACGTTCGGTATTTGCAACATAGTCAAGCAACGACATAGAGCTTTTACTGAGCTCATAAATAAAACATGGCCGGCTGTGAGCCGAACAGCAAGTTTGAACTGTTAGGACTTTTATCATTTTTAGTGCAGTGGTGCCGTCAAATTTTCATCTTTACACGGGGGTTGGCTGTTGCTAATTCTCTTTCAATTTGTTCATTGTCGAAAAATTATGAAGAGGGCAATCGGTCTAATTTGCTGAAGACCTTTTCACATTTTCAATGCTTTGGAACCTATAAGTAAGTCTCGAAGTAGGTACTCAAAAAAAAAAATTTTCAGCGAATGGCTAATTCCGAATGAATGAAGTGGTTCTTCAAATCTTCTTGTCTCGCGCGAGTGTTTGAAAAAGAGGAGTCCAATACAATAAGTGGACAAATCCATTTTTTAATGAATAAGTGTTTCTTATATTTTTTTAAAATACACATCTAGAGAAAAATAGCCAACAAACAAACAAACAAACACATTATTTCCAAAGAATTACTCAAGGTAATGCAAGTCATTAGCATGAAAATTCAAAAAATTTTGTATAGAGAAAGAAAAAGTTTTTTTGACGCTGCTGAAACTTTTGCTCTTCTGGATTCGCATTGAACCTTTCAGTTGCAGTTGCGTGGTAATTATAAAAATATTAATACTGGCCCAACGGTACCAGGAAACGCGTTTGCACATTGAATAACAATTTGTGATTTAACATTCACCAGATTTGGTTCGCTGCGACTTTTTGCTTAGTAATTAAATACGTTTTCTGGTTTGATAACGTGCTACATAGGGCCTTCTTGCTTATGAGGGCAGATATCTTCCGGGCACTGCCCCCGAGTATTTTTAAGATCGACCGGCGATGACGGAATTCAGTGCTGGGACCTTTATTATTATACTAATTGGACTAATTCAATGACAGCCGCTATTAATCGAGTAATCAGTTATTGTTCGGAGAAACGAGATAATTGCCAATTGGAGCGAATTGCCTGTTTAATCTTCAGGCCGACCTCTGACCTTGTTTCCGTCGCGATTCAAACTTTTGTCTCCGCACACAATCGCGGCGAACATTGAAAGAATCTCGGAAATAACATATTTATACCCAGTTAAGTGCAAATGAAGTGAGTGGGGTATAAAACAGACAACAAGTCGCTTCATTAGTATTTTTATTACTCATCACTCCTATTTGAATGAACATATTAAATGTATTCTATCTAATCGAAAGAAACGCGTTATAAATGAGCTGTCAAAAAATTCGACAGGAGGTTTATTCAAATTGAAATTAGTTAATTACTCAATATCATCACTTTTATCACTGAACGTCTGAAGGTTCGAAGTCTTTGTAACAGACAATTGGTTGCATCTCCGTTAAGGTATTTGTAGAAATTGGGATTCTATAACTTGTCCTCTTTATTGTTCCGGTATTTGCCAACCAGCAATAGTCATCGCTGCTTTGTTCATTTTAAATCCACCAAATGTTACCTACTCTACATTCAGCGAATAGACACCAAATTTCATTGACTATTATACAAAACGTAAGCGGAAATGAAAATTCACCATTTCGACACAAAGCTTCAAAGGTTTTTAGCGATACGTTCGCTGAAACGGGGATCATAATTATTTCGACCTTTTCACCTATGATTGTTTTATATTTAAACCGGTTAATTTTTAAACTGTTTGTTTGTAACTTTTCTCGAGAGGATGTAAGCTAATTAAAAATAATCTCATCCCGAATTGTGACGTTGCTCTCCTGGCCCCATTTGTGATGTTAGGCGGTGCGATAAGCTCGCCATCCGGCGTCTTCCTCTCAAACAACTAGAACATGCGGCGTTTAAGAACCTCAAAGTCTCTTCAGGGCGTCTGAAGTGAGCCGTTGAACACGCGTGACGCGCCCTCAAAGCGTCTGGGAGCTTGTAACTCGCATATTGTGTCATTACAGGGGCAGCTGGAAGTACAACTTCTCGACCTGCACTCAGGTGCAAGGCAGCTTTGAGGGATTGCCGATGTCGTTCCTGCTTAAACCCGCAAACACCAAGACGAATTATAAAGCTGGCGTTCCTGATACCAGTGTCCGTCGAGTTTTCTTCGACCGCACCTGACGGTTATGCAAAATCCAACTCGAACTTGCAACTCTCATCCGCATATTCTATATATTTTACAAAGTTTCGTTCGGTTCGGTGGCGTCGCCTGCCCACTTAGCCGATGCATTTGTCCTTGTTTCTGGAAAGTTCTCGATGGCGAAGTTGCCATCTGTTTATCGTGTCCGACATTAATTATCGATTTAATCTTGGAAAATTCGGGGTATTTTCGTAATAACCCCGTAATTAATCCGGGAAAAAATGAACAAGAGCTTGAAAAATTAATCGTGTGTTGTTAGCCCGGAATTGTTGAAGGAGTTACGAGGAAAACACGCGGTCGGGAGCGGATATTCGAAATTAATTCCGGCCGACATTGTCTCAGGATCCGGGGAGCAAAGGGGCCGCGACTCCGGATAGGTAATGGGTTTTTGATTACAAACTCCGGGTCTATGGCAGTGATTGTACCGCCCCGGCTAAACATCAATCCGTAACAATTGACTTAGCCTCTGCTTTCATCTTCCGATATTATTTTTCTTTGTAATCAATTTAAATTTTCAATGGAGCGCTTATTTATGTTTTTCTCTTCGACCTCTTTGTGCGAGTTTACTGCGGAATTTATGAAGCGTCCAGTTTTCCCCGTGCTAGGAAAGTCCACCGCTATTCAAATTGTGATTTCTGTTCTCACTTCGAGGTTAAAATGGAAGACTTTTTTTATTTGTTTCTTACTCTTTGAAAAGCGACATTGCGTTGGTCTGCAAAGAATTAAAATTGTGAAAAACTAACCAAAACCAGTTGACTCCACATCAATCTAGAAAATCCAACAACTATTTGTGTTGATTTGAACGTAAATAAATTTGCCGAAATTTCCAAATACATACAACAAAAGTACTACAATGTAAATGTGAATCAATAATTATAATTACTTGTTAGTAAGAAATGTCTCACTTTGTCGACGAATTTTGAGCTTTCAAATATGGAGAAAAGACTTAAATAGTTCATCACCTTACATAATTAGTATAATTGTAAACAAAATGAACTGGGCGAATTCGGCATCTGGTGCTAAATATTGGGAGCAAATATAATGTACACCAAATTAAACCATACATCCCTGATACTGTCGACCAGAAAATTTAATGAGCATCAAAAAATCTAAATAAAACCCTCGATGAAACCCAAATTATTATACATCAGGAAATGAGAACATCACCACTAAAATAACTATGCTGCGTATTGTTTTACCATTGCTTACATTTTAAATTCTATATGTCTATCAATTTTACTAAATGTTTACCAAATTTAGAACGCTCAAGTTACGCGTCCGTGCTGTACATAATAAATATTCGCGCTATCCGTTTATATTTAGTGTTTCTCAAAAAAGCTATTTGTGCGTCAAATAATTATTCTATTACTCCAAAAATGAAATATACTCGCGCATCTCTCCTTGCCGCTTGCGCTTCCAGACAAGAGGCACGCGAAAAAAGTTTTGTACAAGGTCAGTTCAGGGCCCTGTAATTTTTTTTAAAAGCACGATTAGAAATTACCACTAAAAGAAGTTTTACGTTTTACATAATGCAAGCCAATTACAGCAAAGCAATTATATATTATGGAAATCAATATCTTTTTTTGTGCAAACCACTTCTATTTTTACTCTTATTTTCCTTGCCCTAGCACATCTACATCTATAATTTTGCATAAAATTATTTACCATTTGCACAACATTTTATTGCTTGTGTATTTTTGATCAACAAATAGCATTTTTAACTGCTAAATAATATAAGACACTGTCGAAAATGAAATATCTGGGTATTATGTTAGAATTAAATGCGGAATAAAATTTGGTGAACATTTAGTATTTTTGGGAAATGAAAGTATTTTTTTTGTATGAAAATATTGGGTAAATTTGGTAGACTGTTAAATACGACCCCTAAATATTTGCATCGAATGATCGTAAGTCGTCTTTTGGGTCGGGCGCAATTTACAACTTTACCACTTTTTTCCAGTTTGGAACCGCCTCTTTTGCGCTAACACGATACGGTCGTAAGCAAGTTTCCACTTTTTTCGTGGAGCGAAATTAATTGTCGGTTTAAACTTTAACCGACAGTGCCCGTTCGTTATTGTTAAAACGGATTTACGGCGAACGGGCGGCGCAATAATGCCGCGGGATTTCCCGGGAATAAATAATGAAAATCAGATATGAAAGTGAGTTGGAAACGGCCGCTGTCGACCTCTTCCTCGCATAAAACTGCGATTTTCGATGGGACAATGAAATTGCAGAGCTGTGATGTCCCGGTAATGGCCCCACCCAACACTGCAATTTTCACGCGGGCCCACAATAGAACGGTTCGGAATATAAAATAACTGAAGATATATACGTAAAAAAGGTTTCTCCGATGAGAATTGAAATTCGCATAACAAATTCAGCCGCCAGCAATGTATCTAGAAGTGTCTTCTCCGGCTCAGTCCTACAAGGAATCCTATTTACATTCGCTTCTTCGCCTCGGCTCTAGACGCATTGTTCTCAAGGGCCCACTTTCGTATCACTTACTTGTTTTCACGGCCATTCGAAAAATATATCGTTATACGGATAATAGACCTTCCAGCAGAAAGAAAACAAGATCGGGTTTATGCGCTTCCCTCAAACTTTCACTGCGGCGCTCCTGCAGCGCCGCAGGAGGAGATTCACACGTAATTGCGACCGGAGGTGCTACGCGCCAATGTTTACACAAAAACCGTTCAATAACCGTTTTTTATTAGAAATATTTGCGATAAAAATTATAAAAATAATTGCAATTCTATCTAAATATTTGCATTCGCTCCTGGATTGCAACAGCAAAACTGTGGAACGTGCGGATTACAAAACTGTTTTCTTTTTGATGTGACAACGGGAAAATTATCGCTTTTTTTCCGCAACTTTTTCCATAAATCCCCAGTTTAATCAATGATAAAGAACGCGAACTGGTGTCTTTGCCGATTCGTCGAAAACACGATTGCTCGATCTCCCCTTATTTCGTCCAACTTTGGAATTATGCATTCTCGGAAAGTATTTCGGTCGAGATCGATTCCGTTCCACACGAGAAACGTGCAAAGTTCGAGGTTGAGTTCCGGTTAAGGCACGTCCGGAGTTCCAATTAATTATGCAGTCCTTCATTCGGACAATGCCCATTGTGTCGGGATTAATGACGGGCCCTTCTTTGACGTAATGACTCGTGCGGATCCGCCGGTACGGCCCTGCGTCCAACTGGTTTTCATCAACCTGCTTGTTTCGTTTATTTCTCCAATTATCCTGGAATTCCTACGCAAATAGTCCCGAAGGTTTTTCGCCTACTGAAACTTCGCCATGTTTGGAGGCAAGTCTTGGTCTGTAATTGGAACTAATGAAAGGGTACTGGCGCAAAGTTCTTCCCGACAACGACCTCGGGACTACATCAGGTCAGGAATGCGAGTCTTGCTCTTGCAGACTTTAGCTACGGCTTCCTTTAATGCATTCTAGATTCTCGACGTCACTGAGGAAGCCCTATGGCAAAATTACAAATCGTAATAGCTTCAAGCAAATAACGCTTGTACAAACTTTGATGCGATATACGTATTAAAAAGTTTATATAGGGGTCCAGAAATGCAACTAACTTTGACTTGAATTGGAAAATATTATTTCAAGAAACCAAGAACGCGTTTCTTGCGTCAAATGACCGACTTGCTCAGAATCTTGGAAATGATAGATGACTACCGGTCACAATCCTGAGACGAAGCCAAATCTTTTGGGGAATGACGCGAAAAGAGCCAACGGTAAAGAAAGTGAAGGTCCTTATTTTGGGCAAACTTGGAAATTCATGTGCGAGATGACTAACGGTTACGACCCTGAGACAAAAGCCAAATTTCGTCGGAGGACGACGCGACAAGAGCCAATAGTAAAGAAAGCCGGTGTCGGTGCAACGTGAAAGGTAATGTCTTCGACTACAAAGGTGTGGTTCGCTTTTACTACGCTCCAAGAGGTCAGAACAAAGATTCGGAGATGTCGTCCTGCTGCTGCTTGGTGCAGTTGACTGTTCCAAAGTTGAAGTCACAGGTTGTTCGGAAAACTGGAGCTTGTTGTTGCGAGAAGTACGGGGTTTGCAGGAGGCCGATGCCATTGATCCGGAGTAACCCCTTACGGGAACCGTCGGATAGTTTCCGTGTAGACCTCGTAAATATCAAACAATCCCATGGCTCGGGGTTGTAGAATTATAATTGGTAGTTAATGGGTTGTTTAATTGCAACTCGCTTCGTAGCCGATCGTCCTCTTCGCTTATTGGAGGGACACATGACTCACGCCATCAGTTAATATTCTGATATTGATCAGTCCAAATAAGGAGCGGCTTCGTCGGCGTGTTTGTACACCGGCACCGGCCTAACTTGCACAAATCCCATCGGCAAACAGGCGGAGCGCCGGCGCCTTCATTTCGGCCCTAAACAATACAAAAACAATCCGCCCCTCGATATCGGCAGGTTGTCGTGCGTTCGACGGAATCGAATTCCATATTTACACAAGAAAGTGTTAATTGTGAAGTTGGCGGGTTTCTGAATCCGACAGGTTCTCGATAATTGAACGATTTAGGTAGTTGATAGTAAACCCCGGTCTGTTTATGTAAATACAATATAAGGTAATTGGTCGGGGCTCGATTATGGGAAGTAATAAATAACTTTTATTGCCGCGCTTCGAGTTTTATTCGATGACGGTTTAACGGCGCGTAGCACGACCGAACATGTGTAAGATCACAGGGCGTTTTTCTTGTGGCATTGATTAGGGTTATGTACAAGTGTTTTTTGTTTGTTCAAGTGTCTAATGGGGATGCTGCTGTTTTTTGGTCTTTCTCCCCGAAACGCGACCTGCGGGAAGATAAACACGATGGATGTCTGCGTCTGCGACCACCCGTGTCTGTCTAAGAAGGGCGGTTTTTGGCCGCTCCTGAAGAGCATTAGGGATACTTTCGTGGAGCAGTTAAAAGCGATATTGCAGTATACAGGCAGCTTCTTTGGACGTAAATAAACAGCGGCGAAATATAAGCAGAGTTCTTCGAGCAAATATTAGTCAAAGCGAGTTGTTATTGATTACACTGCTATATTGACGTTCCTCGTCTCCTTACCAGTCGATTTTATTCAATCTGTGTTTATTTATAAACGCCGCTGTTCGTCGGTAGGAAATGAGAGCAAAATGTAGAATTCTGGCGCAAAAACGGCGGGATTCGCCGGCAATCTGACGGAGCTTCCGGTGCCTCGTCTGAAGTTCTCCAGATGTTCCAACAGTCGCACGTTTTCCTTGCTTGTTTCCTAAATTATCCAAGATGCGTCACATACTTCTGCCGTCGGGAAATAATTTAGCTCGCCTCCTGAAACTTTAAGCCCGATGAATTTTTAAATCTCGTTTAAAGCGCCCGCCTCGGACACGTCAACCATTTCTAAATTATTAACTGCCACATTGTCTCTTTAAATAATAAAACTTGCCGGTATTATTATCGACGGTCGGTCAGGCGAAGAGGAGACGCCGCCGCTTCGGGAAGACTTTATGAAATATTAGTTGCGAGATTGGGGCGTAAAACTGTGGCAAATTCGGGCCGATTAGTCGCAGTCCCCGGATTACGGGTTCCGGCTCGTGGGAAATTTACATGCGGCCGGATCCGGGCGTGCTCCGGAGAAGCCGTGACTTGACTCCGGTGAAGGAGGTTCATTACGGCGGGCGCTATGCCAATATGAGCGTCTCGGTGTACAGCTGCCGCTGTTTTAATTTAAGCTCGTTAACTTTTAGGACGCGATTAAGCTCGGCCCGTTCATATGCACGTGCTTCCCCGCTCGCTAATCCCCGTGTTTTTCTCACTTGACATAATCTTAATCACGTACTCTCATTAATTATGTCGCTCTGCCATCTTCGCGCAGACCCCGTCGCGCGAATTTATGCAAGTTAATCTGTGAGATATGCCGCTCGGGCAACGCTTACTAGCGAGTTATGGACCAAACATGGCGCTCGTATTTCTGCCAACCAAAGCCCGGATGACGTTAAGAAGTGCCGTTTTATTCTTGGCCCCGCGATCGGTGTATTTCAACGTAATGGCCTGCTTAGCGACTAGAACTTTATCGCCATTTCCACTGACAAATTCCCGGCCGTAGTCCGAACCGGAACTCCCCAGGACCGGCCTCACCACATCCATCCTCGTACGGGATAAATCGGCCCACGCACCCCGGCGCGCCACCACCCCTCCTACTCCCAACAAACACCGCGAACGAGAGCGCCAACTGCCATTCCACCTGCACCCGACCAAATATTTTTATGTCGTTAATAATTAACCCGCGACTTAAGGTATTGTTGGGCAAAACGATTAATTTTTTCCAAATCCCTTTGCCAGTTTTTCTTGAGTAGTTAAACTCCTTATTCAAAATTTATGACCTTATCTTTCAAATTTTCTTGAGCAATTACCTAGATTTGAAGTACGCTAACACGTCACTCTCTCTTGGATAAAATAGTCAAGCAAGTCAATCAGTTCAATGTTTGATCTGTGATTTGGAGTTGATTGCAAGATTAAATTACCATGAAATCACGAATCGTTGGAGCAGAAAAGAGACCCATGAAGTAATGGGAGATTTTTAGCTTTGCGTAACGTGTGACGTTTAGGTAACTTGGCGATAAGTGGTGGCTGAATAGTTGAGCATAAAGCTTTCGACAATAATTCTTGGTGAGATACTGAGATAGTGTCCAATAAAACCAGATGTTATTCCTGGAAGTGGAAGAAGTCGACAAGGAAATACTTTTTCTCTCGATTTAGAAAAATAAAATATTTTAACTTAACTTTTCTTTCTTTTGTTATGGAATTGGAAAGTATTACGAACTACTGAAAACTAAAAATATATTGGCTCTAGAGTTATTATGTAGTGAGACAGAGAATAAAATAATACCCAACTCCTTTAAAACTTATCAAAAATTTGAAAATTTTATTGATTTTCCGAATACGCAAACTGGGTCTTTCTATTCAGCACTGGGATCCCCGACAAAGGGTTTCGACCGCGGTGCTTCCAAAGCGACCAAAAAAAGCGATAGCCTCTCGGAACTCTCTATTTAACCGATAGAAATGCAAGTCGACTTGGTCGCTTTGGAAGCGACGCGGTCGAAACGCTTTGTCGGGGATCCCAGCGCAGCTCAGTTTCTGAGTTCTGTTGATTTTACACACTGATGTCCTCAAGCCTGACGACATTTGAAGGAAGTCAACACCGCTTTCTGTAAATTCACTAATTTTACATTCTAAATTTTTTTTCAGTGAAATCTGCTTATTATTCCAATTTTGCTTTTATTTGCGCTTTAAGAAGTTTTCAGAAAAATTTTTACAATAATTTAAAATAACCTCTCTGCATATCAATTTGGAAGAATCCTGCTCTAAAGAACTGCTGTACTTCGATTAGTAAATTTTAATCTTCTTGAATGTCCCGTGGACCTCATTTCCCGTTAGCATTCAAACCTCCTCAAAGTCCGGAATTTTTTTTGAGAACAGAAATAATAACTGTTTAGGAATGTCCTTAAATGGGGTGAGTCGACGAATTGGCTGTTTTGTCAAAACTGACTTTCACTCGTGTCTTTTCTTCAATTTTCGTGTAAGAACTAGAGCAACAGCCGAAGGCCGAATTTTTTGCCATTATCCGCAAACAACTTTCAGTCAGTTTTCTATTACATCAGCGTGCTAGATTATGTTTGTTCAAGTTGTGTGGTAGATACAGGAGCTTTGGTCGTGACTCCCCCGCGTAATCTGCGTTGTCGCTTGAGAATATGCCTGGAGCCCGCCCTGTTTTCGTCGCCAAAATTCCCTCAATATTCGTCGGCACTACACAATACTTGAATTAGTCTGGTCTTGTATGGTATATAATCTGCTTAGACGAAGGTTGACAGTTTATTATCAGTCTCCAGGGGCACAAAGCATGATCAATTCAATATTCCCTCATAGCCACACTTCCACGCCGGACCAAAAACACAGAACCGCAACAAAACTCGACGAATTCGCCGCCGCCAAATTAATTCGAATTTAATTGAGACGTATCATCCCAGTCGGAAAAAAATTACGACCCATTTTTGCCATTATTATTACCGTCATTTCGGAGCAAATTGGCAAAGTTGCTACCCTGTCTCTTGTAAGTTTTTTTTTTATTTTATGACTCTTTCACCGCAACTCCCTAATAATAAAGTTTGTTTCGCATTTAAAGCGGTTGTAGCGCGAAATTACTAACTTTACGCAATTGAAATGAGATTCGTTCAATATGAAGCAATAACTGCCGCGCTTATTAATAAATCGGCTTTGGCGGTGATTTGGAAAGTGCAAAAACTAAACTCCCATAATGGAGACCGTAATCGAAATTAATTATCGGAAAATGTACAATTATATTATTACAAATTCCACGATGCACTAATCGTTGATTGTCCTAATGAATAATTAAAACTTCATTTAAACCGCGATGTAAATTCGAAACGTAAATATGCTAATGAAAGCTCGTTAAGACCGCCATTTATGAACCAATCGCGGCAAATAAAACATTAACTCGATTCGCAAAGCGCGGAGTTAGAAAGACATCGGAATAAACGTCGGGCTTTCAATTTGAAAACTAACAGGGCAACAAGGTGGTGCATCATCCCAGTTTGTTCAAAATGTCGCAAAAATATCGCAATGTATGGAGTTTTGCGACACAATGAAGCGCTACGACACTATATTTTTATTGCAAAGCTCGCCGGTTGCGTTACACATAAAACATGTGCATACATTTTAGTTTTTTCACTAACACGTTACCTTATTTGCCGATCCCCTGTACGGCGACTAGTTCGAGCGAATTAACTATGAGAACGACCCTTGTTGCATCAATACTGCACGTGTTTCGTTTTCGAAATCAACCGCAACCTGTCTACGTTTCGACGGAGAAAGCTTTTTAGAAAATTAACGTAAATATCGGAAGTTTTACAGTTTCAATAATACAAGGATATTTGACTGATGAAAAGACTCGTGGGGCTCGACTAGGACACGGAAGTACTTTAACCCCGTCATTTCTTGTTAGCGAAGCCCAATGTAGGTCGGGAATGACGTCCTGGATTTGGTAATAATTATTATTAGTCAATTACCTGTAGTCAATAGGATAAAAGGAAATTTTGGAAAATTTTACGGGCGAGAGGTAGAGGGAATTTAGTAGGGAAACGTTGGTTTTATGACGGGGTAATAAAGTATTTATGGATTATATCAGAAGTGCAGCGCTGCTACGTCAGAGCTAGTAAAAAGATTATCGGCCAGATAATTTTTATTTCCAACGAGCAATTACGAGGAATTTGGTATTTTGACGCTGGAATCGTATTTATTTGTATACGTTTATGGAAATTTCGATTCCTATAAATAACGAGGGCCGTCGATAAAACGAAACTAGCGCGATTTCCATAATGGTGCGACATGAAATGCTCGGAAAGTGGCTTTGACAGTTACTTCACAGCTAGCACTTCAGGCCGAAATTACGTTAATTCGACCACTTATTAAGCCCATTTTTGACAAGTTGCAATAGATTGACCTAACCTTCTAAGGTCTTTCAAATTAATCAATAGTTGCCAAGAAAAGCATATTATTGTTACGAAAAATTATAACGCAAATTTAACATTGTCAGAGTCAATGTATCATAGAGCTTGCATAAATTGAAGATGGTTAAAAAATTAATTTTCTACAAAAAGATTTGTCATGATATTTTAAGGAACATTGAAAGCGTAGTACCAATTGTTTTGTTTTTGATGTAGAAATTGAACTATAATTTTCTTTATTCCTTATCTCTCAAAAATTTATTCCGGTCCATCGCGTCTTTTTCTTTTTCTTTTTTGAAAATCACTAGTGGATATTTGCGATCATATTTATTTCTTTTCTTTGCATAGCTGCATGAGTTGATTGAGATATTTACTGGAAGATGCCCAACCTTACCACCAGAATCGTGCCTAAAAATGATGCTGGCCGCTAGGGGTTCAGAATCGGTCCATCTGTTGGCCAGCATCAGTATTAAATGCAGACAAACGAACAACTGTCAAACCACACAGGAAAATAAAAATTTTGTCCTAAATTAGTTTTGTATAGATAGGCGTAAGGATCTTCTTTTGTATAATTTTTGAACTTTTTGTAAATTGTTTTTTATTTAATTAAAACTTGTTTACTTTGATTTGGTTTATAAAAATATATTGCCTGAAAGGCGACTTTAATCACCGGGACGCGCGACCTGAACCATGAAACGCAGACCGAACGGAATAAATATACCGCAAACATATCTCGTCCCGTCCCGTGCAGCTATGGTCCCGTGGTCCTGTGCCCACATTCCACACCATAGGCAATTTGGCAATGTCGCACACGTACAAATGCGTAAAGTGAGCCCTCTGAAGCCGGCACCTGATTCATAAAACCGAAAACCAACGTTGGCCGTCTGTGGCGCCACCGTACAGTGCAGACAATGTGGGTAAGAGGGACGCAGGGCAAAGAAGGGAAACTCGGTTGACTTTTACCACGGGGTTGGGCATCTTCCAGTAAATATCTCAATCAACGCTGCATGTATCAAGCTTTCTGCGATAGTCAAGTCGGTCCACTGTCTCAATTTCGAAGTTATGACATCTTTTCTTTCCAGTTCTTCTTCTACCCCCTATTTTTATCTCAATAATCATCCTTGCATTAGGATTTTCTTGTTAGCCACTCTGGCTGTTCATGATATCCTGAGAACTCTACGAAATGTCCACATCTCAGAAGCCTCTATCCTGTTCATTGTGAGAGTCTTTAATGTCTATTCTTCTATCTTATACAGCAACACCGACCATGTGTAGCATTGTGGTGAGGACGACTAGTCCTCACGGAGCCATGGTCTAAAAAGTATCTAAACTTTTTTATTCGCTCTATCGACATGCTTCCAATTATCAATGCAGAATTTCTAAATGCATCTTGATCCCGGATGACGATCATAAATTTTGTTTTGTTTATATTAATGTTTAATGTGTGCTAGTATTTTTACTATGTTTCTTTACTATATTGAAATTGCAGATTGTTCATACTCTTAGCTATCAATATTGTGGCATCTTCATATCAGATATTATTGATTCATGTTTCATTAATCTTTGTGCGCTTTTTCAAGTCTTCTAATGCTTTTTGAAACATGTTTTGAAGTAGAGATTTAATAGGAGAGGTGAGAAAACGTATTCCTCTCAAACTCTCCTATACAAATTTTTACTCTGTCAGATGGCTTTCTATCGAATTTAATTTGGTCCTGATTCCAATAAAGATTCTCTATGTATCGCATATCTTTTTGGTCAACACTCATTTTTCAAGACTTGTATTGCTACTATGAGCCGTCCTGTGCCCTGCAAAACATAGAGCAAAATTTGTTGAGGGGTTGAGACTAAGAATTGTTTGGAATTATTATTTTTCGGCAATTTCAAAATGGTAAAGAAATATGCCTGCCATATTACGTCTAAACATGATCCATTTAGTTAAAGCAGCACAATTCCAATGTGCTTACAAATTTACATACACTTTTCCAGTTCTGACCCAAGACATTTAATAAGACAAACTAACTTCGAGGTTAACTGAATTTTTAATTTAGACAACGTACTTGGAGAAATATTTGAAGTAAGAAGTTTCTTAATTGCGGCATAGAAAATTACTTGCAAAGCTGACGTGTTATTACGACATCTATTTAACCTAAAAATAAATTACAAAAGTGCAAGGACATACGGTGGTGGCGTAAGAAAAGTTTATGTATATACTTAATCACTTATGTTAAGACATTCAATTTTTGAACTTATTCTATTTTCCTCCTTGGGAGGTCCTGTACGGCGGCCCAATGACGATAAGAAAAGCTTTTTGCCTGGATGTTGTAAAACTGAAGTAAAGTCTAAATTTGAAATGTTTTGGTGAAGCTAATAAAGAAGAAGATAAGGACGGTAAAGGATACGTTTGACCATTTTTCAGGAAGCGCGGTAATTTTTTTCCGGCTGGTTATCCTTCAGAGGGGTCTTTTTACTGTTCGGTTCTATGAGCACATTGAGTTAAAGATTCATGAAATCTAAACGTTCCTGAAACGCCTCGATTTGTTTTTTCTACGTATTCTTTGAAATCGAATAACCCATCCATCTAGACATCGTCCCATTACCGCCCAGACAGTAAAACGTCTCTTCATTTTACGGCCTTGCCGTAACGTCGTCTAGTTATCACATCATTAATTTAAGCTCGTTTTTTCGGTCTCCCGTTTTGACGGAGGCGGCGCTTTTCAGCTGATTAAATTACGTGCCCAGTCGATGTGCTGACCTCATTTTTAGCGTTTCCTCGACGTTGTGCGTTGCAGCGAGGTCGATAGCGTCCCTTCCGAGGCAAGGTCGGTCTGAGGGTGGTTTCCTCCTCGCTGCCGTCCACTATTGTGTGTCCATTTTTGCCCGCGTTCCATCCGCAAGTTTAACGCCCAACGCGCGCCATTTGCATATTTAACTCTAAACAAGGCGGTCGGATATTCAACAATTGCTGGCGTTTACATCATGGATTTAATTGCTTTGTTTGGAGCTTATAAAAACAGAGAGTAACGATCTAATTATGCGAGTACTAGACGGTGTATTCAAAGCCCGCACTTAGGCTGCGTACAAACCGCACCAGCAATTTTAGTGAAGTAGTTAAGTTTGACAATAACAATAATTTGTACCAGACTATCGCGTTATTCTCTTTGTTTTGGGTCCGTTATGGTGGTGTGTCGGTAGGCCCGGGGGTGTTTTATTGAGCGGTGCCCGTTAAGCTTTGGGAATTATGCGAGTCCACAAGCTGGCTGTATGTGTGTATATGCTCGTTTGCGGCTTCTTGCCCGAGTTACATTTCTAAATCATGTCTTACAACCGGGGTCTAATCCTCGCGCTACCAACCCCGCAATAACGGCCGATATTACCGCCCTGACGAACCGTCGACACGCACGACTTTATCCGCAGCCACATCGCGAAATTATGCGCGATAACGCGATCCGGCCCTGCTTATTTTCGGCCGCCTTCTTTAAATAGATTAATCCTGCATTTGAAAACGCCCACATCGATTTCATTACGCGCCAAGGACTAATTTCAATAACAAAAACTATCAACAAATCCGGGCACGCAACTCGGTGCGGGCCTCACGTGAACTTTCCACGCGGAAAATTGGCACACAAGAAGAACTTGAACCAGAAGACCTGCCGAAGTTAGAAGCGGAAGTCTAAACAAATTTTATCAGGTCCTGAAGGACCAAAACTTGGTGGAGGCACTTAGCCGGGCAGCAGGACTTCGATTACTAAAATACTAATTAAAACGCGGGATTGGGGCCCCCTGTCGGCTGCAGGCGTTATTTTCCGGTCATTTCGCCGGATTCACGCTGAGACGTCAATTTTCGTTCCAATTAAAAAATGCGGACGTCATGAAATATTCAGACGTCGACACGACGCCCGTTAGCAACCATCGACGCGTCCATACGCCCGTTTTTAATAATTTCCGAATTAATTTCGCAAACCCTTTGTCACCCCGAATTAGCAAAAAGCGAAAGAAATTCGCCAAATTGGAACGGGCAACCCCCGCTTCCCGCCACCGTCGCCCTACCACCCCGATCTATTCACAAGAACGGAGAGACCGGAGGGTATCATTGACTCAGTTCGGGTTCGGCTCTCTTGTTGTTTGGTGGTTGGATTGTACGCGTTAGTGACGTTTAGAGAAAATGAAAGGTGCCGTGTGTTTTATTAGCTGTTTCCTCTCGTTAACCAGCGTGAATTGAATAAACAAATTCGGCTGTTCCTTCTTCGACAAACAAACGGTCAGGTTTCGGAGTTTTCTCGCCTAATTTCGACCCGACAACTTCATGGGTAAATATATTCAAATGAGTTGCTCATATGCGCGACAGTGTGGAGGTTCAATGGTGTAATAATGCGGCCCGCATCGCCGATTCTGCTGGAAAAACAAAGAGACAAGACATTGCCCCGGGAACAATGGCCGCCACACTTAATTTCGACCATGTATGGTGGCTCTTGGGTTGTGTTGCGCTTTCCGAACGGCCTATGTAACCCAAGAATAGGGGTGGGCGCGCCAGGGCCGGACGCGGCACACTCCTCGACGTCCCTCGACTCGCATATGCGCGGATCTCGACCATCTCTGCATGATTAATGCTCGGGTCCGAAATACTCACGTCTGATTCTAATGCGAAAAGGCGTGCAATATTAATATTCCTCTTAATTAAGTTGCCAAATGTTTAATTGCGTCAGAGGAAGGTGTTTCCCGGAATTGGGTTAAGTTGGATTTCGGGTTAGGGCGAAAAGACAATAGTGAACTACAACAGGGCAAAAAGGCCGACATCAAGAATGGACCTGCCCGAAGTACATGAAATATTTGAAATACAATCGTCGTGAAAAGCTCTACTTAACACCAATATTTGTTAAAAGTTATCTATTAATAAAGAATAGAACTCTTGATTATATATTTGTTAGTGATTGAGAATTATGAAAGTGTATCATAAAAATGTAAATAATATAAGAAGAAAAGTTCTAACAGAAGTAAGGTATCTATTAAAATGCTAATAATGAGAAATGAGAACAATAAGAATGTATTATGAATGAATGAGAATTATGTAGTATCTTCCGGAAATATTAAATTACTGAAATATGTAGTTGAGGAATATTTTCAACTTTACGAAGCTTTTTCTATTGTCTTTGATAAACTTGGCATCATTCATTGACATTATTTTTGTAGAAAGGGTTGCTGTTATAGCGCCTCTAGCTACCCCTAGTTTGATTGAAACTGGAAAAAAGATGAGTAATAGCGATGGGGAAGACAACAATGATTTCCAGTATTTTCTTATCAGAGACGTCTTTTCCCTGAATTTTGAGTTTGCCCTATGAACGTCGAAATTGTTCAAATGTTTGGCTGGGCCAGATTGTGGACGGTTGCTTAGGTGGGGCGGCCGTGACCCGCTTCGGGATAGTTTTGCGAGCCGTCCTTTTGTTGCGCTTCTGGAGGCAGCGGAGGGCCGGCCCCGAATTGGGGTTTCGGGCGTCCGCTTGGAATTGCGTGTGATAATGGGATGTTCGCATCGAACATTTTCTGGCCTTGCTCGCTCCGGCGGCCATCGCAATAATCGAGCCGACAAAGTTGGCCGTAAAATCGTGAGCGCGAAACTTATGCCGAAATTGTGGCGAGCTGGTAAAGTTATTCATGGATATCTTGTACGAGGAAAGTTGCGGCACTTTGCGCGAATTCAGCGGCATGTGAATAAGCCCCGATCCGAGATGAAACTGCCGGAGAGATCAGCCCCGTCCTATCCACCTATAAAACTGCTAAACGCGAACGTTTCATTTTATTACACGGCCGGATGGAGGTGAGTTTTATACGGCTTATTCCGGCGAACTTTCCGAAAATCGTTAATGCGCCCAATCTAAAGTAACAGTGGGGCGGCGTTAAAACGCCGCCTCCGGCCTTTTCGACCTCCAGATGCTGCGCCGTCGAATTTTTACAGATTAAATCACATGTTCCAAATTTAAACCTTGTTTGTTTAAGCCGTCTTAACAGGACCATTAAAAATAACCGTAATGTGATAAGTTAACGATTAGATCTCGACATGCCAGCCTTTATATTATATTCATGATTATTTAACCCGAGGATAATTATCTCCAAACACGCAGCGTTTTTAATTTAAACACCCCGAATCCGACAAGTACCGATTCATTATTCATTGCCCCAAATTAAAACTGTACAAACATCAAGTTCCTGAAACTCTTAATCTTTGTTACAACATTTACTAATGGAGGGATGATAACAATAACAGCCAGCTTCGGGCGTTTTAATGTTTCCCAGATACGTTCTAATAGCGTTTCGGTAAACAGTTGTTGTTTTTCCACGGCTTTGGTAATTATTTGCCCCATAATTCCTGCAACAACAACGTCCTTCTCCAATGTGATTTCAATAGTTTCAACCTGTTTCAACGAAGTAAATAATCGCGCGATGCCAGCTTTGAAACTAAATCTTCTTCATTGCTACCTTCATGCCCAAGTGCGAAAAACTCAACGTTCGAGAAAACCTGCCAGGCTTTTTCCGTATCGGATTGCAATTAAATTTATTGACACTTTACCAGGGAAACACAAATCTTTAAGATTCCAGTGCCGCTCGTTTCATTAGAGAAAAAAATAGATGCGGAGTCATTATCATGTTTGTTTTGCACAAAAGCTGTCGCTCGCCAACAATCAAGGATCAATCAGGAATGTACCTACCCTCGAAACTTGAAAGTGTCGCCCCTTTGCATTAATAATTTTTAACGTAGGTAAATCATCAAAGGAATTGCTGGAATTTTAGAAATTTTTCCAGCGATCAGCGAGGGAACGTGCTATTATCGATTTTTACTTTCTTTTCGTCAGATAACTCGACGCTCTCTCACAAATTTTATTTTGTCTGAATGATGGATCTTTTCCCTTCAAGATCACTAAACATCTTGTAACAATTCTTGAACATTTAGAAAGTTATCTATGGAGACGTTCCGGAAGACTCACCTCATACACGCAGCGGCGGAAATGAACTGAAAGGACCTTTTAGCGAAATGTTGGCAATTTGGTTTAGAACCGATTCCTATGCAGTTGTGTATCTACATTAATATCGTGAAACAACACTGAATGTCTTTGGATAAATAATTTTGTGGAGACCGTCCCTTGCACCCGTGGCGGACTTCACTCGATAATGTTGTCACGTATTTTTTCCGTAAAGAAATGTAAATACTTTTTTTGTATAATTTAGCGATAAGGATTTACGGTTATGAAGTTAGTTCTCGGTGCTAGAACAACACAAAGCGAATAAAGGATTAATATTACGTACTTGCGCATCTTTATTAACCCAAGGTACTTACCACAAATATTTAAAGCAAAATTGGTGTTACGTGTCTAATTGCAATTATTAAACTTATTTAAATTTTTTCTATTTAATTCTATGATTGCTGGTTTTAAATCTTTTTCTTTTTTTCAGGTAAGCATTAATTCAACCAACTCAAGCATTACCTAGGCTCGGAATTTCTGTAAGTTAAGTTTACGTCACATTCCCGACTGCTTTCCGATTAAATACCGTCGGCTTTGATCATTGCATCCGGATAAAATATCCAAGAACGTTATTTCTACAAATATCTTAAACATTAAGTTTCACCACGTAGTTAAAATTTCTTTCCATTAGAAAGAACGACGATTTTCATTTAATTTATGACACGTGAGTGTCATTATTCTGTCCGAAAAGTTAAAACTTGATGTCAAAATGTTCTCGATTTCACCGCGGGAAAACTGTAGCTTAAGGTTATTACGTTGTTGTTTATCTTTAATCTTTCAAAACCCCAACCCCTGAAACAGACAGTTCGACAACGTAAGCGCTCATCTCGATATCCATGCATTAAAGGCATCAGTTCTTTGAACGGAAATTAAACGGAATATAAAGTAGGACGCACCCCAAACAACTGTTCCAGTCTCAGGGCTAAAAATAACCAATAAACTTTATTTCGAGTTCAATGTCACCACCATACTCCCGAGTTCCAGCAAAAATGTTGGGGGTCGCCATTAAAATAATTTTAATTACATATAAGCTTTTTCAGTGTCAATATTTAGTTTCATGTCACATTAATATTCATCTAATTAGGCGCACAAATAAATTATTATGAAAATTGCACGACACTGAAAAGTAGCCAATAGAAAAATAGAATTCGGTGTCGTTTCTATGACAATGTAAAAATTTCCTGGAAATTTTTGCACCTAGCATGCAATTAATAAGTGGAAATTATTTCAGCCAATCAAAATCATTTATTTATTAATAATGACATCATAATGACATAATGGACCAATGTCCGTGTGGTTGCGATTTTCTTACCGAATGTGCCTTCGTGCATTGATTAATATCCGGAAATTTTATTCTCATGCATTTCCAAAACGTAATTAGCTCTCGTGTTCCATTCGGGCTAATTAATACGTTTTGGAAATGCATTCGAAAAAATTTCTGGAAATAATCAATTCACTAGGGATATTATAAGTGACAATTTACAGTTTACTGAAATGAGTTTATTTAGGTGTACTTAATACCCTGATAATGTTAAAATCTTTAAATTCCGTTAGTGTCTAGTTCTCTATTGCTTAAAAATGTCCATTTATTTAGATCACCTTATATCATATTCTTCGAGCTTATAATTCTTAATTATTGTATGGTGTGGATCGGCCAAGTACCGGGGCTTCAGTTCCGACTCTTTTTGCGAGCTTTTCATCTCCGGATTCCCTTAAAAAGTGAGGTTCAACTTCAAAGCGACTTGTTTCAACTTCGATTTCCATAGATGTTAATTCCCAAGTCCAAGTAAGTGGTCCTATCTCCTCTCCTTCTTTGTCCTTTTACTTTTAGATAAGAAAAGTTCCAGAGATCTGTTAATTAATGTTCCCAGCTGCTACAATTTCGTGAAAGAACGGCTTTGCCGTATTATTTCGCGTTTGTTTCGAATGTCGTTAATGGGCGCCTCCGGAAACGTCCTGAATACCACCCTGGCAGACGGGGGCGCATAATTTCGTGCCTTCGGGCTGAAACCGTTCCGTTCCCAGCTGGAGACGGGCCCTTGTTCCTGTCGAGTCTCAAGATTTTAGAGGGGGATTTTCGGGTCTTGTTGACGCAGTTGCATCATACCTTCTATTCTTCGTTAATGTCCTGAATTTGAATCCACGACCCTCTACGGTGGAAAAATTAAACGAAACGTGTCAGGGGTTGCGGAAAGTTTTTGTTGGATTTGAGACAACGCCATGGGTAGGTAATCCAATTTTGTTGTTAAAATAAAGACGCAATCTCGGTAATTAAGTTATTTTCCTCCGTGTACATCAGGTCTTGACGGAATTAAGCGGCGGGTATCAAATGCCGGCTCGACGACGTATTTTTAATCCGGAAATAAGCGAATTTCCGGTCATTGTTATCTCGGGGGATTATCTCGCTCTGTTGGCCGGTTCTTTCATTTTTCGGATTGCGTTTTAATGGTGACGAGTCGCAAACTGCGCGGACAAACGGTGATTGTGTGTTGAGGACCAGTAAAGGCCTATTCATGATCGACATGTCGTGTTTGTGCTGCAATGATAAGTTTATAGCAAATCAACTATCCACCGGAATCAACTCCCGTATTGTTTGCTTTGTCGGGTACACAATCGATACTAATTCACTAATCCGCCGCGTTAGATCTAATGCCGGGCACACACTATTTACCAATAGCTTTACAACGCAAACTTGGCCGTGTATGTTATTAGCAGTGCACTTGGGGGAGATCGACACACATACCGCGCGGTTTAAACCCCTTCATTCCTGTTGTGTTAACGCCGCTCTCATCCTGCTAAATAACTCTGGTGCAATTATTGCGCTAGCACCACCTGTGAATAATTACGGCGAAATCGGATTTATCCGCAAAATTCGGGAGTGACGGCAGCCAGGTGAAGGAGAGGATGGTCTCGTCAAAAGTAACTCCTAATTGGGTGGGAGTCCTGGGAGCGCTTTAAATCCAGCCGGGCGGTCCTCGGGGAGGCGGCTAGACGCAGTAAAAACCGACCGAGTGTGCTGTTAGAAAGATCATATAACCATGTAATAACGTCGCCCGGCGTTAGCGATAACTCTGTAAAATGATCATCCATGATTACGAAAACAAGCAACAACATGATATCGTAGGAAAATTTCTTCTCTGTAACGCAAACTATCCAGATCCGACACGCTTTGTCGGCCAGATTAGGCCGGCCTTCAGGCCCAACTGATCTGACTCTTTGAAAATCCCCACCAAGTGCGGAAACGTACCCAGGGATTTGGTTGAGAGTTCGCAATTACTCACTGTCTACTTGTGATGGAGATATGGGGCGATCGCGGCACCGCGCGGCCCCACGCGGATCTCCGGATCCAGAAGCTGCCACGATTGCCAAGAAACGCCACGATCCTCCAAAATTTGGCTCTAACGATCCTTATTGGTGATCCGTAATCTCTTTACTAGGAAACTTTTTACGCCAACGTTCTACATGCCAGTATTGATTGAGCTATTTCTTGACTGAAATTACACGGAAGTTTCCTGCAACTTACAATAACGTCCCATTTAAATTATAAACCGCTTTGTGGTCAGTGAGGTCCGAAGAAAATTTATTTGAGCAAAGCATGTTGAGTTTTAACGACCACCTAGAAGCTGCTAAAGCTACTAAAAGTCGTCAGTAAGGACGTATGTCCTGAATTTTGGCAAATGGGGATTTTTTGCCGTTCTGTCGGCACGCCACTGGCAAAACCAATTCGATTATGTCTGCACTGCCTCTTCGGTTGGCGCTTTATTATTTATTGTTGGCGCGGTTCGTGCGGTTCGCTGAAACATTGATTTCCATCGAAAGGGGTCGGCTTCGAATGGGTTATGATAATTCGAGAGACGCACTCGAGTGGGAGACGGGGGTGCAAGCCGGGACGCGAAAACCTCGTCGGAATAAGATTAAGAAATGATGAAGAAATATTAGCGCGCTCTGGCCATAAACTCGCTACCCCCACAACCCTGCAAATGAACTAGATTTATGCTCAGATTCGAAAAAACAATTCCTGCAACCACCAAGGTGGTTTCGCTTCGAGATATATCGGTCCGAAAACTACCCGACAATCGCATAATTGAGACAAACGGAGCGCAAGGGGCGCGTTACGTATTAATCACCGCGAAAATTTTCCTTTCTCTTATTACCGACCGGGTAGAAATAATTTCGGGGCATCCCGGGATTTGGATGTGCGTCATTAATAAATAATAGACGCTTTCTTATTAGATATTGGGGGATGGAAGTCGCCTCCAGTATAGATTGCGATGGCGGTTTCGAGCTTCGCGTCCCGAGAGATCAGAATGGATTCCCATTTCTCCGTGAGCTGGAGACAGCTCACATGAAACCGTCTTACTTCCGCTCCATCCGGTTTTCAATCAGGACGGGAATCAATAAAGGCCGGTCGGACGCCGAAGGCACAGAACACCTCGACTCCGCGGATCTTTAAAACTTCCCCGATATTAAAGTCGAGCCCCCCCAAAACACATCTCGATAGCTTCCCGGCACTTTTTTACGTCAATCAATTATTCATCACCCAAATAACTACACGGAAACTTCGAAATTAGTAACGCTACCCGTGTTGTTGGCTCCTCCGCCATCAATTATTACCGGTCAGCCATTAAAAATTCAACACTTACTTGTGCAGAGGAGGAATTTTCCACTTGGCCCGATTTAAATCTTTGATTAATTGATCAATAATTAAACTGATTGTTTTCCGAATCTAATTATGGACGAACAACATCTCCAATTAATTTCGCTGATAAAATCACCACCAGTTCCTGGGGTTCAGGGACAGTCCTCGTTAACGACGGTCCTTTGAAACTCTTGGTCTGCAAAATGAAACATTCACCGGCAAAAACGCTGATGGCGTTAAGACTTTGAAAATTCCGCACTTTCGAGATTCCTTAATTTAATTTTGTCGGATCAATTGCCGGAGATGAATCAAGTGCTCGTTAAAGTTTTCGAAGTGACGACGATTTTGGTCGGTGAAATTAAGACGGGGAATTTGGATCTTTCAGCGGCTATTTCAGCCGAAATAGGTCGTAACGCGGACG
Source organism: Schizotus pectinicornis (assembly GCA_951805265.1). Classification (NCBI taxonomy): domain Eukaryota; kingdom Metazoa; phylum Arthropoda; class Insecta; order Coleoptera; family Pyrochroidae; genus Schizotus; species Schizotus pectinicornis. The sequence goes on along the minus strand of OX638206.1, from coordinate 9,182,879 downwards.
CAACTAAAGGGATTTTCAGCAGGAATCGTTAAGTTGGCAACTGGTTTAGTGGCGATGACCAAAGATTGATACCTAAAAAAATTACTTATTTTTATATAAATTTTTTATTTAAAATTATTCTCTCTGGTCTTTTACACCGTGTCTTTTTCTTACTTTTAAATTTGGGGTCTTAATGCCATCTTAAACTTTCTGGTCAAGTCTTCAGCAGTTCTTCTTCTGGAGGATTCCGTGGATTTGTAAGCAAATCAATGAAGGCACTTGCATTACTATTAGTATTAACTACATATTTTAGAAGTTGGTCTTCTATTGCTCTTTGGCTAGAACGAGAGATATCTATTTCATAAGCTATTGACTCGATTGGTCGACCAGACGACTCACGTGGGAGCTCTATCGGTCCCATAACTTTATATGTATGTCTGGTGCTAAACCCTGGGATTGACGTAGCATATGTGTGTTTTGGTAAAATATTCAGAGCAGCAGTTTGGACGTGCTCCCGGAAGACCATAAAAATGATCAGGAATGATTTCTGGACCTAGGGAAAAATTTCTTGTTGCTCTCTAAATCGTGACAGGTCAATTTAAACTCAATCAACTCTTCCTCAAGTTTCAGCTTTTAGGCGAGTAATTTTTCTTTCATCGTTTTAGCTTAGATTATAGCAACATCTATCCAAAGTGTCAAAAATGAGTGTTCTTTGGGCATTTTATTGTTAAGATTATTTTGATCTTTTGCAATTGCGAACTTTTCTTTGAGGTCTCCAGCCTAATTTGACGTTGTCGTCGGCAGTCAATGGTTCACCTAGTCCTGTTAAGGTGTGAGCAAGCAAAAAAATTCTGATGAGCCGAGGCGGGATTTGTCGCACTCGCACAACTTCAAGCATCTTTGTCCTTTGTGTAGTCCTGTCTTGTTAGGCTTAGGTTCTGCGACATGAAGTGAATTAAAGTTTTGTCGGCTCCTCGTTCACAGCTTTACAAATCATTATAACGGCGTGATAAATACAGCAACCGTCGCTACACAAATTTAATTACTTTATTTATTCCATTTGATGTCACGCAAGTGGGAAGCAATGATTTGTAGAGATTCCAGACGATTCGCCGATGATTGGAAATTTTTGAGTAGGCTCCTCGCCTTACTTAGCTGGGTCTGCGTGGGCTGTACGGTGCGCCTTGCGTGCTGTCCGGGGGTTATCATATTTTAATGAGTGATGCGTCGTCATGGCAGGAACGTAATAAAGCAAGATCGATAAGATTTCCAAACAACGTACAACTTTTCTACAACGTGGGCGTGCACGGCCCCTAAAAGCCATTAGCCGCAACCCGTGATTATCGCCCGAATTTAATTTAAAAACGTGGGAGCCAAAGCGCCCTAATTGCCGATAATTGAACGATTGCACCCCGAAGAAACTACCAAGTGACAAGTTTCGAATGAAGGGCAACTGCGGTCATCCCTCCATCTAATTGCCGGAAGAAGTCAAGTTTTTGTCACTCACTTCATCCCGTGGACCATCCAAAGTTGACGACAACCAATTACGAAGGCAATAGAGCCACTTTTCTATTTTCTTTTCGTTGGGTCTATGGATAGTGCTAGTTCTTTGGCGGCAATTAAAAAGTTTCGAGTCGACAATTCCCGAAGGCATAATCGCGGCTCGAATCGCAATGAAGTACGCATTACGTTAACAACAAGCGGTTAGCATCGTTTCGGGGTGCTGGTTTATGTGTATTTAACACGATCCGCTGATAATCAAAGTCGTAGTGTGGGGTCGCGGCCTTTGGTGTAACAGTCACGCGATATTGTCACGAGCGCATAGATCTGAACGTCCGGTTGTCAGCGAGTACCTGCCCCTCACAAGCACTTGACGTTATCGGGGGCCCCCAATTCCAGTTTCAATTTATTCAAGAAAACGTTCCCCGAAATAGGGCGCCGGTGATGAAGTGGATGAGGGCAAAAGCAGGTACCTGGAACCAACGTAGGCGGTACCTGCCACCTACGGAAAAAACTTCAAGCGCCCATCTCGCCTCCGGCATAGCTCGTGACTAATCCAAAAATACTGACTGCCTGCGATAAAAATCTATTGTAGAAGTAAAATTAATTTTTTTCTCGCAACAAAACTTGGCTCAAAAACCCTTAATTATCGAAAGTGTGTAATTTGGGGCTGTGGTGGTCCTGGAATAAAGCAGCGTTTCGCATTGACTGAACGACAGCAGGCGTAATAATTGAGCAGATTAGCCGACCCTGCTCCACACCCTCGCGTAATTGCGCTTTATTGTTGATATTATTTGTAATTATGTCAATATTTCATGTCGCCGTGACGATAAATGACCCGAACTAGGAAGGAATTACCGCCGAGGGAATTCCAATAACATTTGTGCAGCACTGAGGCGAGATTAGATGAATATACACATGTAGTGCGATCTTGAAACGCTTACAATTTTAAAGTTATAGGTGTTTAAATGTCGCGGACGTTTCAGGAGAATACAATTATTTTTAATTTCTGCGACAGCACGACAAGACAAGTGACAATTTTAAAAGACTTTAAATTATGTTGGTGGCAGTTACAGCTTAATGAGTCGAAAATAACTCGACGTCGCTAATTTCGACCGCAGCTTTAACTGGGAGAACTCAAGTTACATCTACCAATTTAACGAACGTTTAACATGCTGCAGGTGTCTAAACTGCGTTTTAACGAATTCATAAACAATCTTAATTTTAACATTTTTCTCGATGTTCCGACATTAAAGTAAAATCTTTTTCCGTAATTGATGTAATGTAATTTTGTTGCGTTTAAATTTCCACAGATTTACACTCTCTTGGGTGCTCATTTTTTATTTATTTGTATCGCGATTTAAAATGTTGGCACGGAATTTCCTGGCAGCCTGAGCAATTCGCCCGGCGCCTCCGCCAATTTTGTTACTGCAATTATGCGGATCTACGGAATGGGACGGTTGACCGAAACTCGGCTAATAAAAAACCAAAAAGACCAAACAAAAAAGAGATTTTTTATTGCATAAACATATCGGCAGTGTAATTCGCGGAATGGTTAATTTTGGTTAACCAAATTTTTCCTGAAAAGAGTTACAAGTTACAATTGATCAATAAAAAGTCTCTGTTACTAACTAATGATAAAAACTTTAAAATTCCCAATAGATCAATATTTTCTAAAGTCGTTAGAGAGGGTAAAATTTATGAACTTTGTTTTATTTATAATACAATGAGGAAACATTAAACTTTGGGACCGATTCACAATCCATTATAAAAGCTTCATTAATGAACCATTTATCATTGGCTGTCTCCGCGTTGGCTTCGTCTTTTAGGACAATGTGCTAATTATTATTATTCTTTATGTTTCCAGTCTTAAATTCGACGAATAATAACATGTCTCTATTTTTTTGGTTGATAGATTTATTACCAATGTATTTTAAAATGTTAGGCGAAACAATGGTTAAACATCATGGTCTCTCATGTAAATCTTCTTCACAGAAATTATTTAATTGAGGCTTACACAACCATGTAAGTTTTTTAGAGCTTTCAAGAGGAAACGTTACAATGGTGCCATCACGGCTCTAGTAGAGTACCCAAAAGCGTTGCCAAAAGCTTCTACAAAACTTTTATTTGTTCTCTCTTTTTACTGTATGCTATGCTATATGAATATAAAGAAGTTTTTACGCATTGAATATTTTTTTTTTATTATATTTTAATGATTCTTTAACATTTATTAATTTAAGATATTGTAAATGTATATTTCTAAAATAATGAAGAAGACAAAGATTTTAATTCTCATTCCATGGGAACTATCAGAATTTTTCAAGAAGAGTCATCCTCTGGTTTTAGATAGAACTTCATATCAACTTGGGCTCAATGGCTCAGCAAACAAATTGTGAGGTGTATTTTTTTGATAAATTCTCGTCTTTTATCTGCATTTTTATTGTGTTATTTTAACTAACCTTAGGCTCAGTCGTACCTACGTACTTTTATCATAATATTATTCAACTCAGTTACCAACGTTGCGTAGCATCTTATACCTACGTTAAATGACAAGATAAATAATTTGTTGACACCAGTAATGGATAATGTTTGAACTTTATTTTAAAATTTGAAAGTTTGATGAATAATGGAATTTTTTTTGAAATTTAAAAATAGGAAACTGTCAGTCCAATAGTATATTTATAAGAAAGCGACATATATTTTTAGCGTAAAGAGTCAAGCATTAGCATTGCTCCAAATGGGGCTGCTACTAAGGGAAGTGTGAAGGTCGCATCACCAAATTAACCACGCCATCAGAACACAATGATTTAAGGGGCCCAGGCTTGATAATAGACCAAATCGAGAATTAAACATACAGGAAATTCTAATTGCTCAACCTCGAGTGTGTATTTATGACGTTAACGTCCAACAAAAATGCGATTGTTTGTGGCTGTTGGACCTCGAATAATTGTGAAAGGGGTCTATTAAGAAGTGTCCAGTCGTCGAGATGCTCGTAATTTATTGTGTCTCTTCAAACGATAATGTGTATGTTTTATGACTAAAGAATGCTTCAAAGTTCCAAGAAATTACAGAAGTAATTCTACAGTGGACGAGTTCAATTTTTAATACGTGCCAAATTGCCCGCAATTGAAGACGAACTGGAACAATATTATGAAATATGGAAATTCACCTGCATTGTAGGAACTTTCTTGATGACAAACTGGTCGTTCCTTTATTAGCCAGAAGGAACGTCGCGTGCTTGGCCATTAAATCAAGCTCAAAATCGAAAAGTTCTATAGTGTTAATGAGGAGTTCAAAGGCCGACAACGTAGCGGCATGACAGCAATTATTATGACCGCAATTTGTGTAATGGTCATAAATCAACCACAATTGAGGACGGGGCGGCCGACCATTCTACTGCCGACAGTTACGCATGGGTTGTTTTGTTAGAAGCGCCGAGAAATTGTTGAATATAAAAGTCTTCCTCTTTCGAAGAAACAGTTTAATGACACGAGTCAAGTTGATTAGCATTTGAAAACAGCCGAGACTGTCGAGGTGGTTGCGGTGGTCGACAATAATTCCGGGGTAAAATTCATAAGGTGAAGAGTTGCGGCGCCGGCATAATGTAATCGACGCCCGGAGAATGGATGACCGATGGCGGACGTCCGCAGGTGGCGCTCCCCATCACTCATTCCCTCCACCATCCATCTTGTCTTCTTTGTGAGCCCCCTTGACCCTGTGTCGGACGCAGCCCCCGGACTCTAAACTCCGGCTTTAGAGCTTAGAGCGGGGCGTGTAGGCTCCGCAGCAAAGCGCGCTCATTCGTTATCATTTGGCAGGTCGTTAAGTATGCACAGGTGCGACGTTAAGTCGACTAATTCGGCACGTTTCGCGCTTGTGTTCAATGATATTTTTATTTTCCGACGACTAGGATAAGTTTCGCGAAAAACTGCTTCGGCACGTGTGGGAAATTCGAGAATCGACGGGACGGCGGCGGTGGAGGTTTTTTAATTTTATTTCGGGACGTGTTGCGGGTCCGGACCGAGAAGTCGTTATTTCCCTTCGGGCTCGGGATTTAGCATTCGCGGGGGTGTCACAAATCAAAATCAAGTTGATCGTAGGAAGCGGTCCGGCCCCCGGATAGGCGCTAATATAGTGTCGTGCTCGCCTGACCTGGCCAAACAATAACTTGCTGTTACAGTATGATTGCTGCTGCCAGATTTGTTATTAGGCGACACGCAACGGCCCTGTTCGCCTTTGTAATCAGCTGTCGAGCATGCAAAGTCACTTGTCACTCAAACTTATTTATCCGAATTTCCCCGCACCCCAATTATTGCAGTTTGTTCTGTTCCAGGTGAGTGTTGTTCCCAAGACGCGCCGCCTCCAATTTCGCCCCATTAGCGCCGAGCAGTAAGTGATGTGTATAATGTAGAGACGACGTTTTCGTAGTTCAAATGGCGCGCTGCTTACTTACTGCTGCGTTTCTATGCCGTACCGTGCGAGACATAATCAAATTATACAGATGTAACTATGCTGCTAATTTAATGGAAACGCTCCACGAGATGATTATTGTACCATCCCCAGTTTCTTCCTTAACGGTTCATCTTCAATCAAAAGACCAAATCGCGATTCCCCCGTTCCGTTAACGATTTCTTAATTGCACCGTCACATATTGCGTCCCTAATTGTTGTGGAGGCAGATTTAATAAAGCGCGATCCTCGAATCATTAACGCCCTCTCTTCCATTGATTACTGGCTTTTGTCTTGGCGCGTCGGCCGCCTTTATTAAGCGCTGAAAGGGCTACACAACGCCTCCCGTTATATAATTGTCCCTTCATGCAGGAATTAAAGTTTTCCTAATCGAATTCTCCCGATCAAATCCTCGACCAACCAGTTAGTTTCATCCCGACTTTCGGTAATTCCTCCAGGACCAACAAACCCGCCTCGGCGCCGTTCTGGATAGATAAAAGACGGTTGGGAAGGTGTCGTAAATTTACCGGTCCAACTCTGCATTCGGCTGTCAGCTGGTCGATTGTCGGTATCTGCTGAATTATGGCGATTCGACACAGTGCGTGCGAAAGCGAATCCGACGCTGGAATTGAGTAATGGCTACCGCGAGATTGCGCGATGTGCGACATCCAATTAGGACCAACAATTTTCGCTAATAAATTGCGTGCCGATTATTATTAATTTTACCCCCTGCAGGAATTTGCGTTCTTCGCACGAGGACCAAGAGAAACTGTCAGCAACGGCCGGAAACGTGCCGGTCGATTCAGGTCCCCGATATTTGGACGTTCATCTCAAGCTACTTAGATTTTTGATTCAGACAACACTCGACTTTCAAGTCTCGATATTACTTTTGACATAAAAATTTTACTGCAAAATAGTTTATTGGTGAGTTCAGTTTTTATCAAAAAAATTGACGGGGGTTCTTAACCGATTGCTTTCCTATCAAGAGCAACATGGTATTTCTCTAACAACTTATTAGGGATAAAACCCATTCGGAACAACTCTGTGCACATTGACTTTATTTACTTAGGGAAGAAACCACTGGTGAATGTCTATTAGCCATATGCTCAAACTACAGCTGGCAACCAGCTGGATTAACTTTGAGGTAAAATATCCTTCCCTACATTTATCTCTGCGTACTTTGTTGTTGATTTAAGAAAAGTCTCGGAATAAAATGCTAAAATTATGCAAATAACTGTATATTATAATCTTATATTTATAAGCATCAAGCGAAGGTAATATCTGGAATCTGGAAATTAGCTAATGGAACTTACTCTAATCTGAAGGTATTTACATACCTTTCAACCCACTTTTTAGGTAACTTTGCAACTACATAAAATCATTACTGATTGTGAAAGCGAGTAGGAAATTGAAAAGTACAGCTGAGAAATAGAGACAGAGAGAAATATTAGAAAGGAAAGACAGATAAAACGACTGACCAAAGATGAAGACTGGAAAAGTAATATGGAAAATAAGAGAGGAAGGCAGGGAGAGAGACAATGAAGAAAAAGGTATATTTAAATCCCAAATATAAAGTTGACAAAAAGAGAAGGCAAATGAAATAATTATTTTATTCGCAATCATATAGGTAATAATATATATGTCGTGCTCACTTAGTGAAATTGTGCATTTCATGAAAAGGATGTGCACTTCATGAAAAGAATGAGGGCAAGGAAAATTTTTTTTATAAAGTGGATATCCTTTTCATGAAGTGGACATTCTTTTCATAAAATGCACAATTTCACTAAGTGAGCACGACATATCTATTCCTAACCTTATAAGAAGTTAATCATTCCTGACAAACCATTCCTGACCTTACTTTCCTTCTCTACCTGCTTGTGAGTACGAAGATAGCTCGGTAGATGGCAGCAGAGCGAAACTTCAAAAACTAATTTTGGTTTATTTGCCAAAAATGAATGATTGCAAATAAAATAGTATACAAACCTCGGTGTAAATTTCCTTCTGTCTCGAGCATTAGTTCACTTCGGCCCTACGGGCCTCGGTAAGCTATTTTAGCTCTCGACAGAAATGAAACATGTTCCACCTCGGTGTGTAATCTACTACATATTACTCTTTATGATGATGTTGCGAATTACCAACGTAAACAATAATTTAAAAGTTACCGACAGGAAAGAATCATTTTTTATAAAATGACTCTTACCCCATGGAGTTTTTTAAGAAATAAAATAAATAAAGGAAGTCACAAGTAATATCACTTTGCTACTCTTTCAGTAATAGTCCAATTGAATAGAAAATGATAGCATATCAAAGTAAATACTTTTATCCTACTCCACTGTACATGTACAGCTAGTTAAGGTTGCGAGCGCTCATTGCTTCCAGTTCTTCTTGGGTTTATCTCGTTTTCTTCTATGTTTTAATTGCCATTCCATGGTTTCTTTAGGCAATCGTGCGTCTGCCTACATGACCGTACCACCCTTCCATTCTATATCCTTTACGATCGTGTTTTCTATTCCCATCTATCTGCGCACCTCTTCGTTTCTTACTCTTTGCAATATAAATACCAGTATGTATTAGAGGACCTCTTGGAAATCCAATCTAGTGGGGTCACTTGACAAAACATCTAGAACTGGCAACGCTAGATTCTTATCACCTTTTAAAAATTTATACATTGGAAGAAATTCGGTTTGGGTTGCCCTAAATCCAGATTTGGCTTATATTGTTTAAAATACCATTTTTTAATCTGGAGGACCATGTGAGAAAATGCTCTTTTAGAAGACTGTCATTACATCGACTATATTTACTCTAACATCGAGAGTTCAACACTTACTGGATATCTTCTGACATGAAGTGGCCATATATCAAAGAGATTCACTGTCATGGTGATAGAACAGAACAATTTTTAATGCGTTTGATGCAATTTTTAATACGTTTCAATTTTTTTAATGCTACCCTACAATCTCTTATGTGTTAAAGTCGTTCGAATTAATTGGAGCATTATTGATGCTTCTTTTTTTATTACAAGAAATTTTCTCTATTTGCAAAGTAGGCTTCCCAATAACAGCATTCACATTCAATCTGATTAACAAAATTGACTCAATTTGCAAAAACATCCAGTGTCTCTCTACTCAATACTCGTCTCCTCTTCACTGGAATCAACTCTTGAATGACCAACTGACCTAGAATTTCTTTCAAAAAGTTTTTTCATTTTAATGTTATACGACATTTTTCTGGTTTTTGCTGCCAAGTACTTTCTTTGATAGTCTGATTTAAACGGCTTCTTTGGGTTGCGCCCAATTCTCGATTTCACGACATCTGCTACAATTTTGTTAAATTGTAATCTCTAACAAAAGCAAGAAAAAAACATTCAAAAAATAGGTTCAATTCAAATTGTGTCCAAATTGCTGTAAATTAAGAACTGGTGTTCCTCTTGGACGTCTCCACGCCCAAAAAGACAAACAAAGGGAAATTCCAACTGTTTCAAAGTATGCCGCCGAGACAAAGTTTTTATAACAGTTATTTTTGAAATTTGCAATTGTAATCACTCTCGAAAGCTTTCAGACATCAATAATTTGTGAATTACAGCGATAAATACAATTGGAGTCGTTGGGTCTACGACGCCATTAAAAGGCCAGTTCAGTCCAGTCATAAATTGACACTTCTTGACGTTTGCCCTAATAAACGTCCCCAATGGGTCCGTTTACGGTCCATTGTTGCCTAATTGACCAGTAGTTTTCTAGTAAAAGTTATTCGTCAAATTATACTCCTTGGCAGAATTTCAACGACAGTGTGGAGGATGCCACCAAAATATTTTCTAGTCTGAGGGTTGTTATGGGAGAACGCAGTGTTCTCGATTCGCAAACGATATCGCGAGAATCGAAATTAATTAAGGTTGAATCTAACGCTGCTCGAGTATAACGTTTCAGATATTTTATCGATAATTTCGTGTACGAGTTCCGCTTTCTTCCTGTCTTCCGAAGGTTACGACCCCTCGGTGTATAAATAATTATTGAAAGCTTAATTAAATTGGAGTAACTGAAACGCTTTCATTTCAGTTTCTATGTTTTCATAAATCCGATAATTTATGAAAATTAATATTTCATCGGGCCTCGATTGGGCATGGATATCATTAAAAGTCCACGGTGAACAACTAACCGTCCATGATGGGTTGATAAACATAATGCATGTATGCCGGGCACGCTGGCAGCGCCATAAAATACCACTTTTATCTCCGTCTATTAAGTCTAATTCCTTATAAGTAAGAAGCGTCCAGACAGCCTTTTTAGAGGCATTCTTTAATCTTATGGGATTCTTCTTAAAGGCCACGTTAAAAACTAGTATTAAACCGCAGTGTAGGCGTGGAAGTTATTATGGGAACCGCATGTTCTGCGTCTGACAGATTTGTTTATAAGTCCCCCCGTCCTTACGATTTGATTAATCGGTTATCTCTTGTTGGTTCAGGGATCGATGTGGGGTAATTAATCAAAAATTCAATAGTTTCGACGTCGCGACGCTCGCGGTCAGTTTTTCGGACAAGCCGACCCGTATTTTACGTGAATTACGATACTGTCGAAAAGCTGGAAGTTTTTCCGGTTCGGCAACTCGATTCACAAAGGTGTTTGTAAACGTGGGATTAGTAACGTGATTAGACGAAAGTGGGCGGTATCGTGGCAACCTTCGACAGCAAGTTTAATGGTGGTTCCGTAATTTGACTACGATATGATGGCGTGGGCATAACTGGGGCATATTTTCCCATAATCGATACTCGGACTCGCACATGTTACTATTTTACTCGTTCCACGACCAATTTGCATAACGCCCTAGCAAAAAGTCCGCAAATTGCGGAAGAACGACCGCAAAACAAATGTTTGCACTTAACCCTGTCCCTGGTCGCTGAAAATTCACGACGATTAAAAAACTTTCACAGGTGTTGCGGGCTTGTAGCGGTGATGGAGTCGATTATTTTACCCTTCTATTAGCGCCGCAACAGCTGCACGGCGACCGTGACGCATCTTCGCTTTTTTGTCCCGGTAATTTCCATTATTACCCCGGTCACCAGACCGCCGACCCCCCGGCCAGGCCGGGGGTTAAAAATTCTTCAACCGGATCACTCCGGAGCGTCTGCAATTTTTCCCTCACTTCACATCTTCAGAGATGCGCCGGGGAAAGTTGACAACAATTCATACGAAAATACGTTGCGATGCTTCCTCCTACTGGCGCAGCGACTGGTGAAACTCTCAAGTGATGGTTGCGTTTTAATGAAACTCTTGTAAACTTTGACGGAATCGATGACGAAAATTTAAGTGGTTATAGTGCTTCTCCGAAGAAGACGAATGGTTTGAGGTTAGGCAGCATACCTGTAGGGAGCTTCAACGCTTAACTAGGATACCACGTCAAATTTCGAAAGCTTTAATAATTTTCCAATTCATTCTGTATTTTGAGTAACCATCAACAGCAGCTTGTCAAAATCGACATTCGGAGTGACTTATCTTTACTGTCTTTTTCCAGGTAATTTCTTTAAGTTGTTTATCTTAACTCATAAATAATTGATAAGTTAGAAGTTGTTTTGTCAATTTTTTGAAACGAAGCATGTGTCATTCAGACAATTTGTTTGGTCATTTTTCTTTAATTTTTTGGACAGTGTTTTCGCAATTATTTTTTCGCAAATAGGAATTTTTGAAAAAGTAGCTCCTATAAGTGATCTTGAATGAAGTTCCAGGTGGACTATTTCTGACTGAAGAATTTTTTCAGCGGCGAAGACGGCGGTTGTGTGAGGCGCGGATGAGATGTGTGAAGTGGCGATGAGAAATTACAGGCGAAGCGTCGCTTGGCTGCGTTCCTCGTTAGGGCCCGGTGCCTGGATCTTCCCTTTTTTGTCGTGTCGCTTTCCATTACGGAGTCGATGGGTGGTTGGGCCGGGGTGGAATTTTTGTCCGGACCGCCCTTCCGGCGCAGGTAAATCGCCGGGAACGGGTTCATTAAGGCGGCACCGGGACGCTTTATTAAACGCCGCCGGGTTTCGGCAATTAAGAATAGCAATATGTGACGTCATTAGGACGCCCCATTAATACGGCGAAGAAGGAATGATAACTGCAGTCGGCAGGGCGCCGTAGCCGGGCGGAACGCTAATGTGTTCCAGGTTAATTGTTCCCGTCACTTTGCTGGTGCTTTATGGAAGCTTAGCGCGAAGGGTCGGAACGGCCAAACATGCCGACCGTCTCGCCCCAAAATTAAAAGTAACGCGCCGTTGAGAAACGCCGCTCAACAGACTACGTGTAAGTTTTGCCATTCATAACGTATGATTAATGATAATTGCCGAGCGCTCGTGGTATGAAGTTATAAATTACGAAGGGGGAGAAACTCCCGAATCTATAGATTTATAAGAGCTCTGTTTTTGTTTACAACGGGGCGCGATTTCGGCAAGTCAGCCGAGGGTTTATGCAGCGTCGCAATAAAACGGGGAGGAAATTCGCTTTAAATGACGAGGAAAACGTTGTTAGCGGCCCCCGACTCACAGATCATCTGGCGCGATGTGTGTGGCTTCGGATTCCTTCTGACGTCTGGATGTCGCACTAATTGCTCGCATTCCCCGGGCTCGATGAGTTATCGTCCCGGACGCTGCAAAAACGCCAGCCAATCCGGGGGACCGGGCCCGCAGAGACGTTTCGGCAACCCTCTTAAAGCGGATGGATTTCGCATTTTCACCACCCGACCAGCCCGGCCCTTCCGGAAGGGTTGGCACCAATCAGCCATGAACAACAGAACCCATGACTCCAATTAAAAACGCTACATTGGTCCCGGACCGCCGCTTCGGACATCACAAAATAATCCCGAGCTTTTTCAAAAAATCCGCCCCGAACACTTCCTAATTGAGTCATAAATCTCCAACGCTTAATTGATATCGTATTTACCAACCCAGAACCATAAAAATATACATAACGTAATTGATGTTTGAACATGGTAATTAGATAATCACGTTAAAGAGGTTCGCGTGACACTACCATTGAAAATCTGTTCAAACCCATGTAATGGGTTCTAAATTACAACCATTACGGGCTAGTTGTTTACGCACAGTAAAAATGAAGGGAAACTCCCAACAGTAGTTCTAGGGCGACTCGGAGAGTTTGCGAAGTTTCCACATTATCGATGATTGGAAGCAGTTATCTATGTTAATTATATCTTTGTACGATGTCGCAAAACAAGACTCACTTCTCCTCCTTTTTTCCCTCTATTTATTACCCTGAAACTTCTAAAACTGAAATATTCTCTTATGCTTTCATAAAACTTATTGCGTCGAACTTATTGGACCCTCGATTCAAGGAAAACATCGTTATTTTACTTCGACATGTTTTTAGGCTTTTACTTTTTTCATTAGCAGTTCTGCTTTTATGTACGTTATTTTTCGACTCGCTAGTAACAAATTGGAAGCCATAGCAATAGCTTGCTGATACAAAATATGAATGTTTAGGTGTCTAGGACCTTTTAGAAGTTTATGTTGCAATTGAGTAAGGAGGTGAACAAACGAGTCCTGTTGTCCTCCGAAGAAAGCATCAATATTCTATTTACTCGACGCGGCTTCGTATGAACAACCGACCACTTAATGTTTTAGGTACCATTGCAAATTTTATGCAAAAGGAGTCCAAGTGTCGTTCATGTAGATCAATGCCATAATACTAACTGTAAACAGCTCAGAGAATTGAAAAGTTTACTAAAATACCTAAAATTATGCGTTCGGCAAAGACAAAATCTAGAGGTTGTTCTCTAGGTGACTAGGCAAGTGACGTCACAGACCCCCCGAGGATTCGTTTACGTGACCGGCAAAATATCGGAACTATAACAACTATTTATTGTAGACTTCTGACGCAATAAAAAATTGTAAATTTGTTTTTTTCCTTCATTATGAACTGCAAACATTTATTTTAATATTTTTTTAAATGCTGATACATTAGATAAAATACCTTCACTCAATTACCCAACTCTTCTAAATCAAAAAGGGGCCCTATTAACGGGTCTTTTAAGATTGAGGAGGCGTCGAGAAATAGCTGTAAAATTAAAATTTGCGGACTTCAACAGCTTAGATATTTCACAGGCGAATTTCAGAGCTGAAGAATTCGTCGATACAGTTGCTGGCGTCGCGTCACTCCTTATCCCGAGTTTAGCTAAAAGTCGAGTAGCGTCCCAGCCATCAATTTAAAGCCCTACTTTAGAGATTAACTACTTAATCCGTTTGTTTAAACTCCATTTTAAGTCCAGAAACCGACTTGAAGATACTTAAAATTAACAGTTCGTCACTGGCGGATCCTCGCTCACAGTCTTCATTATTATTGTAGCTGATGGGAGAGTCGACGATCAATTTTTCATAGTTCGTGACCGCTCATCAAATGGTTACGTTACAAAGTTAACTGATTAAACGTCTCTCGATCCAAGTTGAGATCTAAGCCGATTGCCCTGACAGTTTGTTTGGAGTTAACCAAGCGTTTTACAAGAGTCAAAAGGTTTTTATGACTAGAACAGAGGGACTATTCATAAATCGTGGTTCAATTAACGGCCGTTTAATCGCACGTGCTTTTTAGTTAACTGTTGCGTCTCTCGTAATTGGAGCAATAAACTGGATGTATTAATAAACTTTCAAACTTTCGTCGGCTGTAATCAAAACAGGTGATTTAGAGGAAGTTTTCGCTTTGGTGAACCTTTCTCGGTCTGCCTCAAACGCAAACTATTTTAATGAGGTTGCAGTTAGGAATCTGTAACGACGAACTGGGACATCAAAGGTGGTAAAAGTTATTATTCGCCTTGGTTTTTCGCGAATTCATGTTTTGGCGTCGACATGTGTTTCCGATTATGGAGGGTACTTTGGTGCAGCGGCTGACACATGGCGCGGGTCTAATGATATTCAATCACGATCCTTGAATGGAGAAGTAAAAAACGCATCATCAAAGCTTCACCAGGTAGAAAACACGTGTTAACAATGAAGTTATGGGTTGTAAGTAATACGGGTGGAGAGACCGTTGAGGTTGCTTTGAAGAGTATCAAATTATCTATGGGAGCTGACATTGATCTACATGTAGGATTAGGTACCCGGCGAGGATTAAGGCGCTTGCCCTGGAAATAGTTTTAATTCGTCCCCGTTTCAACTTCTGAAAGTTTGAAGACGCGCCGCTTCAGAGCTGAAGTTCGCATAACATGTAATGATCATTAATTCTGCGCTAGACGCTGGGAAAATCGCGCCGGCAAATTCGACAATAATTGCGTCAATTTTTACAAGATGACTCACCGCATCGGCAATTCCCTCGTGATTGTTCCCTGGCAAGTGTGATTCCGTGTCGAGAATAACGTGCATTTGACACACAAAAGACGGATCACCGTCCTGACGATGAACTAGCGTCGCTTCATTTCGTCGATAATGAGAGCATATTCCGTGATGAGCCAACAACTAAAAGCTTGCCATCACCGCTCCAGGCATCACCGTTATCGGCCGGGGCATTATTAAATTAATTTCCGAGATTTTCGGCTTAGTTATGATCCGAGGCGCTTAGATGATGGGGAAGCGAGATTTGCGCGACGCTGCCTGGAAAAACAACGCCCAGTGATATATTAAGAGGCCGAGAACGAGCGTTTAATTTGCGGAATGGAACGGCGGTTCCTCGGCTTAAAACTTGGAAAAATCGAGAACGGACTTAATCGCACGGTCCAGCCCGCACAAACGGATGCAATTAAATTTGTTATCCAATCGCACAATGAACGACAAACGTGAACAAACAAAGTCGGGGGCTTCCGGAAAACGAGCGGCTTCCGCGTTTTAAATACCATTATCGTTGAAATTGTTAGGCAATTACCGGACGATTGCGCAAGGACGACCATGGTAAGCCGATTAGGATGCAACATCAATTCCGGACTTTCGATCGGAAGCCCAGAGTTGCGCGATCACCTTGACAATTTCAACTTTTTCTCTTTCGCTATCTTTACTAACGCATCCCCAGAACTAAAGACAGCCCCCATAGATGGTATTTAGATTTTCCCTATTTTAAGTTGGGTCGCATTTAACAGTCTACCAAATTTACCCAATATTTTCATACAAAAAAATACTTTCATTTCCCTAAAATACTAAATGCTCACCAAAATTAAGAAAATACATAATCTTAAAGCAACAACCAAATATTGACATAATGCTGGCCTCATATATTTTGTTCGCCAAAATTACTTTTGTTGACCATAAATACTAAATGTTCACCAAATTTTATTCCGCATTTAATTCTAACATAATACTCAGATATTTAATTTTCGACAGTGTCTTATATTATTTAGCAGTTCAAAATACTATTTATTGATCAAAAATACACAAGCAATAAAATGTTGTGCAAATGGTAAATAATTTTATGCAAAATTATAGATGTAGATGTGCTAGGGCAAGGAAAATAAGAGTAAAAATAAATTTGCAGAAAAAAATATATTGATTTCCATAATATATAAATGCTTTCCTGTAATTGGCTTGCATTATGTAAAACGTAAAACTTTCGGTGGTAATTTTTAATGGTGCTTTTAAAAAAAATTACAGGGCTCTGAACTGACCTGGTACAAAACTTTTTTTCGCGTGCCTCTTGTCTGGAAGCGCAAGCGGCAAGGAGAGATGCGCGAGCTTATTTCATTTTTTTAGTAATAGAATAATCATTTGACGCACATATAGTTTTTTTGAGAAACACTAAATGCATAGCGCGAATATTTATTATGTACAGCACGACCGCGTAACTTGAGCGTTCTAAATTTGGTGAACATTTAGTAAAATTGATAGACATATAGAATTTAAAATGTAAGTAATGGTAAAACAATACGCAGCATAGTTATTTTAGTGATGATGTTCTCATTTTCTGATGTATAATAATTTGGGTTTCATTTAGATTTTTTGATGCTCATTAAATTTTGTGGTGGACAGTGTAAGGGATGTATGGTTTAATTTGGTGTACATTAAGTTTACCCCTAATTTGCCCTTTAAGTTAATAAGGAAGAATTTGGGGGAACCTAAGTAGGTACTTTTATCTACGAATGCCATCTTAAATTCTTGAAGAAATTGATCAAAAAAATTTTGGTGACTAACTGAATGTGAGTCAACAATAAATAAAACATTACTGCACCTGTCAACATCTGAGTCACAATTTGATTTTTCAGTAAGATAACAAACCAACAACCGAAAGTGAATGCAAAATGTAATTTGTGTTCGGAGAACAAGACACTCCGGACATTTACAATCGATAAGTATCACTAATGTTAGGTATTAAGAACCAATAAACTTGCTTGCAGCTAACAGTCGCTAGAAGTTGCAACTGATTGTATCTTTCTAATAGATCTTTTTTTAATAAATGGAGACAGTAGTAAAATGACTCTTGGTCTTTTAGAAAATTTTCTAAAAAAATTAAATGTTTTATCAATTCCATTTGTACTTTCAATAGAACTAGTTACGTTTTGAATTTATGACCCCATCACGATGAAATGTAGGTTATATACAGATATATTTTCATTAACAAAAGCAATCAACTATAAATTTGTCACCCCATTGTTGTGCCGGCACAATATAGAATATCGATTTATTAACGCCCAAATTGCCAATTACCATTTTATATTGCTAAATGAATGTCCGCCTAAAGTTGCCAGCCTCTGAAAAGTGAAATATAAAGCTGTACCAAGAATTTTTGGCGAACGCTTCAGTTTTTGAATCTTTTGAATTTTTTGAATTTTACTTGTCGGCTTGTAACATCTTCTGAGAACGTACCACTAATACAAAATAAACAAAAGTTCTTTGAAAAAAGTCTTTTTCCTGCTTGCTGCAGATGAAGTGACGTAGAAAGTTAGAAGGAAGTAGAATGGACCTAGTACCCCTCCATTTTTTGTAGTCTTCAAGCTTTTAATTTTTCATTTTAGGTAATTTTGATTTTAGTTAATGAGTCAACTTTAACTTTATACAACTTTTTCGAAAAGTTATTATTTCAATTACATATACGCATTCATTAAAGTTTATTTCTGCCAAATTTCAAATTTTTAACTCCATTGGAAATACGCAATTTGACACCGACGGTTCTCGTTGAAACCCCCGGTATATTTAGCTGGATTATCAGCATTTTTTATCGAACGATAGTTTTTAGCTCAGTTTGCTAATCCAGTAAAACTTTGAGGCTGAAATCAAATTAAGGAAAAAACAATTATATCTCTGAAATTTCAGTTTTTACTTTCTGGAAATGATGAATAAAAAATTCATATTGCGTTAGCTTTGCTGGTGATTCGGTTTTAGTTTAAGTATTTTATTTTTAGACCTTTTCAGTCTAATATTAGATTTTTGCGATAATTTTATTTTTTATTGAAGAGCGTCAAAATTTTTCCGGCTAGATTATGGGAAGTTCACAAACTACTTGGATGTACCTAGAAGTGCAACAGTGTCTGCTGCACAGGGAATTTAAGCGGTTTCCTCGGCAAAGATCAGGGTTGGGTGTGCAAACGCAAAGTTTCATTCTCGCTGATGCCATTCGTAAGTCGAGTAATTTTAGAAACACTTTAAGATCAATATTTGGATAATCCAATAATTCACCCTCGTTTAAGCGAGGAAGCTCCGAACTCAGGTAGAAACAAATTAAGAGACTGTTTTGTCGCGAGTAACTAGTCAGTTTTGGAGTGGTTGGTTTGAATAATTTAACCGGGAATTAATAATTTTCTTCCTCCCGGCTGAACAACGGGAAATAGAACCGCATCTAAATAACCAAATTACGATCGACCGCACACAAGTGTATTCAAAATTTGCAAAAAATTTTGAGAGACAGTAGAAGTTAAACGGTGCGGCCGTTTTATAACCGTTACGCTCCTCAATTTGAAACTTTGAATTACTTAAAACACGGAATCGTCGTTATAAACAGTTGGGGTTTTTACGCCAGCAGTTGAGCGCGAACCTCTCGTCGCCAGGGAGCGTCGCGACGTCGAATTCATCTCGTCTTTAAACCTCTCCGTAAACATTGCCGCAACAAACCGACTTGATTGATGTCGCCGGTGAAAGGTATTTTGTCATCGTAGGCGGCTCTCCTGATGGTTGCATTTACGGACAAGCGCGGAAATTATTGGAAAGTGCACTTGTCCATGTGGGCAGCGGTGGTGATTTCGAAACGTCGGGGGGCCGTGGGCGGCACAATCTCGATATTGCGGTGCGGCGCCCCAGGATGGGCGAAATAAAACAATAAGAACCGTCGGCGTTGGTGTCGACGTAAACAAACATCAAGTGGCCGTCATTGAAATGCAGATTCCACGGACGTTACGTCATAAAGTTTATTTATTGCGAAAACCATTGTGCGGATGGCCGGCGATAACGGCCACTTGCATAAATTTTAATTTTAGATGCACCCGAGACGCCGGTGGCTGCCATGGAATAATTTTAAATTTTCAAAATCGTTAGATTCTGACGCCCTCTTTCGCCAGTTTGGCTGTGACTACTTTAAGCAAAGAATGCGGGCATAAAATTTAACTTTATCGGCGCTAATTTCGAGATATTTTGCACGCTATTACTTTTTTAAACAATAAACCCCCGGTTATTTCACTTTTTTGCCTTACGACGCCTGTAAACGTAAAAAAATTTACATAAAAACTGAATCTTTTCCCCCTGACAGCTCGGGTTTAATATCTGTATTTGCAGCTTTCGTGCATGTCGTGCTCCATTTTTAATTCGGCCACGACAAGAAACATCCATAAACTTGATTCGCTTTATTTATGTTTTATTCCCGTCACCGTAATTATGCGATCAAGCCAAACGCACTCGCTGACAGTCGTACTATGACGCATTTATTGGTTTGGTGGCCAATTTTGCATCCAGCGACCAAATTGCAAATTATACGTGGTTTATTTTGGCACCCGAACTAAATTGCCAAGTTTGCGATGTGGAATATCTTTCAAAGGACATTATTAGATATATAAATTGCAGTTAACTTGCAGAATAAAAGTTTTAAAATATCCGACCATTGAAGTTGCCTACGCCAAATTGTTACTGCAAGTGAAATTCCAGGTCGACCGCGTCATGAAGGCGACCTCGTTCTCCGCCAAGCATTTCACCCCTTTATTTGTTTAAACGAGCGATTTGGGTCCATTAACATTTAAAAAGTTGTTTTGGTTCTGCTACTTTTCTGCAAAAAATTAGGACGTCTCGTTAGTTTGCAACTTCAACTGCAATTCAACTCAGTAGACAAATGGCGGATGCGCCGGGAGAATAGCGTTTTGCTCTTGCTAATTAAATTAAACAAATTTAACTTCAAATCTAAATATGATGAAGACGGGCCAAAACAACAATCACTTGATAGTTATTATTTGAAAATTTGGGTAAAAGCAGATCTCGAATGGAAACCAAATAAATTTAGATTATTTTTGACCGCGGTCTGAGACATTGCAAATGGACAAGAAAAATCTAGACTTTCAAAATGACTAGTGTTAAACTTTCGGCAAAGTCAGTGGGGGAATCAAAATACTTAAAGCACTTAAAAACTCATCAGAAGAATTAACTGAAAGCTGAAAAATTGAAAAAAAAATTGAGACAAGTTTAATATACAAATAAAGAAGTAACATTATCAAATCTGCATGTCGCCAAGTGCGTATTGAAAGGCAGTTTTAAATTTTAATTTTGCAGCAATCTTTCCAGTGGCACTAAAAAAGATATTTACATACCACCTTTACTTAAATTATAATAAAATAAAAAATTTTGATGTTAAAAGAATTCTAATTAACTAAGACAATTCAATACTGAAAAATTGCAGGAAGTTATGAATGTCTTTTTTATCGCAGATGATTGTTATTACCATTATTTTAAATAAATTTTACAAGAATGCCTCCGTGAAAATGGAGCGACGATTTCTTAAGTATTTTACTTTTTTAGTGATGTTTAAATTTTATTCCGCATTTAATTCTAACATAATACCCAGATATTTAATTTTCGACAGTGTCATATATTATTTAGCAGTAAAAAAAATATTTATTGATCAAAAATACACAAGCAATAAAATTTTGTGCAAATGGTAAATAATTTTATGCAAAATTATAGATGTAGATGTGCTAGGGCAAGGAAAATAAAAGTAAAAATAGAAGTGGTTTGCACAAAAAAAGATATTGGTTTTCGTAATATATAAATGCTTTGTTGCAATTGGCTTTTTGAAAATTCAGAAGTCGGTAAAGTAAACAATGACCGCATTATGTAAAACTTCTTTTAGTGGTAATTTCTAATCGTGCTTTAAAAAAAATTACAGGGCCCTGAACTGACCTGGTACAAAACTTTTTTCGCGTGCCTCTTGTCTGGAAGCGCAAGCAGCAAGGAGAGATGCGCGAGCATATTTCATTTTTGGAGTAATAGAATAATTATTTGACGCACAAGTAGTTTTTTTGAGAAACACTAAATATATATGGATTGCGCGAATATTTATTATGAACAGCACGGACGCGTAACTTGAGCGTTCTAAATTTGGTGAACATTTACTATATTTGAGTTCTATTAAGATTTTTTAATGTTCATTAAATTTTTTGGTGGACAGTGCCAGGGATGTATGGTTTAATTTGGTGTGCATTATATTTGCTCCCATACTTAATTGTTATTTCAGAAAATATATATGATGATGGTCACTCATTTTGACCTCCTTTCTTTTCTCTTTCTTACTGTATTTTTACATTTTGTTCATCACATCCAGGAGGACCAATTTGGTTCAAAACTGTTGAACCCGAACGTCTTGTAACTCCAGGACCGAGCTTTCAATATCTACGATGGGTGCCTTTTCAAACCTTTTTTCTAGAATTTTATAATGAAGCCCCTGATAATAGCGCTTCCTCGATGCGCCGCCTATTATCAACTTTGCTTCCTTTTGCGTGGGTCAATATGAAAATTATCGCGGGTTTCCATTAATTTAGTCGCATTTCCGGCGAATAGGCCGCGCCGTTTGGGCCGCCTCCCCAAATTACAACAATTCGCTCGCACCCCGATTATCAGCACCGTCTTTATGACAATAAATTTCGTGTTTCATAACTTCTATGCCCTCGACAAAGCTCTTAGTCCCGTTTCGGTCCGTTCCACCCTGTTACCCCCATCCTGGTGTCGAATTTCTCGACTAGACAAGACATTGTTGTCACTGTCTCAACCCTGGTGGCGGAAACGCAAGAAATTCCGGTCGGCTCGAGTAATGCAACTTTATGCCCAACCCGAAAACGAGTTTGACAATTTTTGCGTAAAACTTGTTGAGTATAAATTCCCGGATCGAAACTCGGTTATGGCCGGCCGGCGTGGTCGCGTTGCATGGCATTAGCAGAGGTTGTAAATTCCCGGACGCTACCGGGACCAAGTTGTAAATGAATTATAACATCTGAGGCATAATTCATTCTGATACTGACAGAACGGACACCTCGGTAATGCGGGTCCGCACAACGTGTAATTTTAATAGAATCGCAAGCTTGCCCGGATTTTTGTTGGAAAACAGACGAAAGCGTTTGTAATAAGTTTAATTGTAAACGGGGAGTTTCAACGATATCCGATGGGGCTGAAGGAAATATCGCGTTTCGGGCTAATTATGGCGATGTCATCCGCGGAAATGTTGGCGAAAGTTTCCGGAATTTATCTGGTTGCGAGTCGACCAGCGCCGTATTAATTACAATTTCAGTTGGGAAATTTGGAGCAGCGAGGGAGCCGGATTGTGATGAGCCAAATTATCAGGATACCGTTGAAAATATTTGCTGGTACCACGCCATTCTAGTTGCTGCTTCCAGATATTCGTTTACCCACCATCCTAAAGTTGACGATTTTATGCTTTCAACTGAATTGAAGCAAAAGTCTCGATTCTTTATGTAAAGTTCGAATCGAGGTCAATAATTGCATTAATGGTTGAAAAATATGAGGTTTAAGTTTGATGCTATCGTAGCCCAAATTTGGGTAAAAATTAATATTAATCGCAGTCCAGTGTCTGGGTAATGGAAATTCGTGATCTCAATTCAATCCTTTGAACTTTAAACCATTAACGGCAGGTGCGGAGCGGGTCACGCGATAGTGACAAAAACCGCCCCCAATAAACCATTTCTAGTAGTCATGAAGTTGAAAGCTCCTATTGTTGCCATAATTTACAACTGGAACAGAAGTTCCGTCGTCCTTCGACCTCCACAATTTGCCGTGTACTCAGTCGAAAATTGCGGACCTAACTTATCGCTTTCTGAAGAACGATCTTGTTATGACTGCTTTTCGCACTTGCTTGTGCCGTTGCTAAAGTAGCAATTTTGGCAAATTCTTGAGGGTGCAATTGGTGCACGAGACGGGGTCGCCGGCTTCTCTGGGGTGGGAATTATGATTGGGCTTGGTGCATCATCTATGCGCGAGAGCGATAGATACCGGCGGCAATAAAACGTAAGTAATGGTCCAGCAACGGAAATAAAACAATACCGATAGGAGCCGAAAAGGGCATTTGAAGGAAAAGCCAAGAAATGTTTATGTTGGAGTCGATGAAGCGAAAAGACGTGCCTGGCGAATAATTCGTCCCGGCCCATAAAGACGAAATTCCATCGCCCCCCAACGAAAGCTCGCCACCGGGAACTTGTTCGGGAATACGCAGTAAAACGGGATCGCGATATTTATGCAGATGCGCTGGGAATCGCGGCCGCACATGTGCACGTCCTGGTTTCATCCATCATCGGTATCTCCGCGTCGTCTCTCCATGTCCTTCGGCGCTACCATTCGAGTCTTCGCGTTCCGATCCTTTCAGTTTTTACACTTTTCTTTTTATCGCGACTCCCTCAGAACACGCCGCTTTTTCGTACGTGTTTCCCGAAGACATAACAACCGTCATCGTCAGATAATTCCGACGGAAAAAAAACTCCGACGATCCATCACGTAATTTATTTCGTTGTTTTCACGAAACTGGATTGAGCTAACGACGGGCCATCCAACACGCCGCCACCCCTCGCATCATCCATGATAATTTACTCGTCGATATTTCGCATTACCCGTTCCTAAAGCGCCAACAGCTGACACTAATAGATTTGCTGCCATATCATTTTTCAATTGCAGTATCTCAACTGGCGAACCAAAAAGCGGCCATTAGAAAACGGCGCAACAGTACTCCGCTCGCAAACTAAGATCAACCGGCAAAGGGGCGAAAAATTCGAGATTAATACCCCCATTTTCCCGGCCTCCGGGGACCAGCGCTGCTTAAAGGGCGAGATTTATGGCTCAAAACTTAAAATATAGGCGATGGGGGCGATCCGGATGGAGCGGCCGAAATCGAAGGGCTTAGGACCAGAGTTGGAAAGCAACAAGGAATCAGCCGCGGCTAAAACGGTCATTCTATGATTGCCGAAGAATCGATATTCTCAGCATTATCTCCATAGAGAGAGGCTAAGGACTCTTGTACCATTAAAGCAGTCGAAGCGAAATAAAGCGCATTGAGGGCGATTTCGTTCAATAGTTGTAAAGTGGGGTTTGTTTAAAATTACGTTAACCTAGTTTGACGTGCGGTGATGAAGTAATTTGTGACGACCCGCAAAGTGAAAAATTCAAAATTCGATTTTAATGGGTGTTTACAGTTCTTTAAAGTGGCGGAGCGTCACCATTGTGATTAATTATTAATTCATTTTCCGCATAAAGCACTGAAAATTGAACATTTGCGGGCATTGTCTGTTTGGGTAAACTAAGCATTGATCGATGGCGTGGCAAATGAAATGACGCCATTATGTCGAAGTTCTGCACCTAGGCGTACCGACAATAGTTGGGGTTGCGGCCTCTTCGGCGAGGCTAGGTGAAGCGTTCCCGGGCGGTGTCCCGTGTCGAATCGTACATTTTGCGTGTCGCAAGTAAATTAACAATGTTGGTTTTGGATTAACTTCCTAATGGTACGTACTTAGGGCAGAGTTCTGGATATTGCAATAGTTTCCCTAGGCCGCAACTGTCCAGTTATTTACTAACAAAGTGCGCGGCGACTCGATGTTGCGGTGACGTTCCCGTCCACTGGCCAGGCCTCGTATAATTCCAGCCAATTTGTCCTCCGCCAGGACCCTAGTAATAGCGTCACAAAACTAATAACGGAATGCCAGACTCGCCCCCGCCTCCCCCCTCGCTAATATACATGTGTACGTTAATGAAATTCTCCGCACTTCGTAAACACAACGGCAACAGCCTGCTCCAGCAGCTCGTAATGTTGCGAAGAAACGGCGGTGCTTACGTACAGCGTCAAAGTCGTTTCCGATCTGCCGTATCGGGGTTGTTGGGGTTAGGCCGCTGAATTCGGGGGATGTTTTTTGACGCGAGACCTGGAGGTAAAGTCGTTCGAAATTAAATTTGGGGCCTTTTAGTTCGGTTAATTGGTTATAAATTGTTTGAATTTAAATGGATTTACCTTGTTCGACCGGGAATTGGCCCATCAAATTCGCTGATGACGACATCGACTTTCGCTTGAAAATTTCATTATGATTGATGGCTTTTCACAAATCAAACAGCGACCGATCCTGCCAAAAACGCTGCGAGTGCCGATCGAGCGGTTTATTTGCAAATTATCCCTCCGCACGTAACGATCAAATTCGATTTCAAGGCCCTGAAATCGTCGAAATTCCTGCAAATATCGAGAAAAATCAGCAAATCGCTCCACCGGTGCGCCGATGCGTTTTAATCCAGAATCAGTTTCGTTTCCATCGCGGCGCCCCAATTAAACCTTTAATTTATTATTCAAATCTGCTAACGAGGGTTTATAATATAACGCGAATGCAATTTGCATCGCATTATTGGGTTTTGTATCAATTATATGTATTTTTAATCGTTTCTAATGCGATTAGGCTTTGCCATGAAAATAAATAAATTCCGCACGTATCCGATTTGGAGCTGGACCGCGCCATGTATCCGCGTTCTACGGTCAAATTTTAATCCGGCTCGCACGCGAATAAATCCGAATGGAAAACTGCAGCAGGATATAAACGGCACAGGTTCATTAATTCAGAGTTTAATTTACACCATCGCGCCGCGATTTACGACCGTATCGGCCCCACCGAAACCCCGAATTGATCATTTTTCGAGGTCCTAAAGGTGAACTCCACTGCCGCAACCCCGAACCCATCTGCAGTCCCCAGGACCCGCAATTTATTGGAGGCCTCACAACTGACCGAATCTC
Organism: Schizotus pectinicornis; assembly: GCA_951805265.1. Classification (NCBI taxonomy): domain Eukaryota; kingdom Metazoa; phylum Arthropoda; class Insecta; order Coleoptera; family Pyrochroidae; genus Schizotus; species Schizotus pectinicornis. The sequence goes on along the minus strand of OX638206.1, from coordinate 9,156,820 downwards.
CGGTGCCCCAATAACAGTTGTTTGCTTTAAAAATTTGCCGATGCGGAAAGGGTTGAGCTGGCCGTTCTCTAAATCTAATCCGGTTCGATCAACTTTTTGGCACTAACTTTAAAAAAAACTTAATCCGGTCCGCCCTTGGCATTTTTGCGCTTCCGCACCTACCTTAAGCCAAGCCTGCTTTCCCGTGAGATCTAAAGTTTTTAAAGCATCAATCCAGATTTAGTAGGACGAATTGCTTCCAGTGATTTCTCTTGCTGACATTCATAATTCACTCCTACATACCACCGTTATTGGGTATCAGCTGCTTTCAAAGTCTATTTAACATTCAATTAAGTCATTGTACCCATTGACAGACTCTTACGCGTGAATACTACCACGCAAAGTTGAAGTCCAACTCGGCCAGAGTGCCCTTACCGTGCTCTAAAAAAATCAAGAAGTAGGTCGCAGCTCTGTGTTTGCACTCTTATTAATTAAGCGCCAGATTATGTAATTCTATTTCAATTTCGAAATTTCAATTAAATCAAGTACTTTGCTGAGTGCAAACAACAATGGTAATAGCGACTTAAATTTCCACTTAGTAATAATTATGGAATCCATGTATGGATGCCGCGCCAAGTGTGAAAACGAAAAGACCAAGCTTTAAGAGTAGAAGTAAAAGTTAGCGCCACCAGCAAAATTGGTGGTAAATTGGTGAACTGCATTTAAGGACTGCATGTCGGTAACATAAAAACTTTCCACTTTTCGCTATTTACCAAGAGAGGTCGTACTAAATAACGCCAAACTGTCAAACGTCACCGGGAGCTTGTTGTCTACCCAGCTCCAGTTTACCTAGGGTCCATAAAACCAGAGCGTTGGGGAAACCCAACCACCCTCGAGGGCCCTAACGGCCCTAACACCATCTTTGTTGGTATATTATAAAGATATTTACTCGAAAACGAATCATTGGAAGTGATCTACGATTTTATTGCATTTTCATTCATTCATTTTGATGAAAATAATTAAAAACGCATTTTGGTTTTGGAAAACTTCTCAAAATATTTTAAAAACAGCAATTTGCATTTCATTCGACCCGCTCGGCCACCTGGATGGAGTAATAAAAGATGTGAGTAATTGGAACTAGTGCCCGATAAACTAGCGCAATCTGCAAGTTTACGATGCTTCAACGGCAATTTGGCAATTCTTTCGATAACAATTTTTTTTTAGAAAATCTACAAAGACCACGTCAATAATATTTATGTCATATTATAGCCCATAGTTTTTTCTAACAAAATATGCCCCCTCTTGGATGAATCAAGCAGACATAATTGATTCTTCAACTAAATAGTGAAGCATGTTTTTCATTGCTTTTAAGTCAGATTTAGGCAACCAAATATGCGCTTAAGTAGGCGAAAACTGTAATCGACAGTTTTATCTCCTTCTTCTTTATCGACATCCTCTTCTCCGTTGTCTTTAGTTTTCTTGAGCGGTCCTTTACGATCCTGGATATTATTATGTTGTCTACTATTAGCATTTTTAGTGCTTCTACGGGAAATAGGAATTTTTTCTTTGCTTGGCGGGTAAACCTGATCTCATCGTGCTTCTTCAATATGTACTCTTTAGTACGCTAAAGAGCTACAACTACAAGAA